>CM075626.1:33645814-34845814 GCA_037962945.1 Sarcoramphus papa
GGGGGCTGACTAGCAAGAGCTTTCAGTGCTGGCACTTTTCATCTCTGAACAATTGTTGGACGTTTGCAATTTCTCACCTGAGCTCTCGTTAGAGTGCGCGAGAGGATGAGGAGAAGATGAGGTGGCTAGAGAAGCACAGAGCGCCAGTGTTCTAAGGGCTACAAGAGCTTTTCCAAGGAAGGGGGCTGGCTAGCAAGAGCTTTCAGTGCTGGCACTTTTCTTCTCTGAGCAATTGCTCGACGTTTGCAATTTCTCAGCTCGTGTCTACGAGACGGAAAGAGAATGACCGTGACGTTTGGTGGGTAGAGAAGCGCAGAGCCCCAGTGTTGCTGCGCCTGTGAAAGCGCTTCCAAGGAAGGGTGCTGGCTAGCAACAGCTTTCAGTGCTGGCACTTTTCATCTCTGAGCAATTGCTCGACGTTTGCAATTTCTCAGCTCGTGTCTATGAGACGGAGAGATAGTGACCGTGACGATTGGTGGGTAGAGAAGCGCAAAGCCCCAGTGTTGCTGCGCCTGTGAAAGCGCTTCCAAGGAAGGGTGCTGGCTAGCAACAGCTTTCAGTGCTGGCACTTTTCATCTCTGAGCAATTGCTCGACGTTTGCAATTTCTCACCTGAGCTTTTGTTAGAGTGCGCAAGAGGATGAGGAGAAGATGAGGTGGCTAGAGAAGCACAGAGCGCCAGTGTTCTAAGGGCTACAAGAGCGTTTCCAAGGAAGGGGGCTGGCTAGCAAGAGCTTTCAGTGCTGGCACTTTTCATCTCTGAGCAATTGCTCGACGTTTGCAATTTTGAGCTCGTGTCTACAAGACGGAAAGAGAATGACCGTGACATTTGGTGGGTAGAGAAGCGCAAAGCCCCAGTGTTGCTGCGCCTGTGAAAGCGCTTCCAAGGAAGGGGGCTGGCTAGCAAGAGCTTTCAGTGCTGGCAGTTTTCATCTCTGAGCAATTGCTGGACGTTTGCAATTTCTCAGCTCGTGTCTACGAGACGGAAAAAGAATGACCGTGACGTTTGGTGGGTAGAGAAGCGCAAAGCCCCAGTGTTGCTGCGCCTGTGAAAGCGCTTCCAAGGAAGGGTGCTGGCAAACAACAGCTTTCAGTGCTGGCACTTTTCATCTCTGAGCAATTGCTCAACGTTTGCAATTTCTCAGCTCGTGTCTACGAGACGGAAAGAGAACGACCGTGACGTTTGGTGGGTAGAGAAGCGCAAAGCCCCAGTGTTACTGCGCCTGTGAAAGCGCTTCCAAGGAAGGGTGCTGGCTAGCAAGAGCTTTCAGTGCTGGCACTTTTCATCTCTGAGCAATTGCTCGACGTTTGCAATTTCTCACCGGAGCTCTCTTTAGACTGCGCGAGAGGATGAGGAGAAGATTAGATGGCTAGAGAAGCACAGAGCGCCTGTGTTCTAAGGGCTACAAGAGCATTTCCAAGGAAGGGTGCTGGCTAGCAAGAGCTTTCAGTGCTGGCACTTTTCATCTCTGAGCAATTGCTCGACGTTTGCAATTTTGAGCTCGTGTCTACAAGACGGAAAGAGAATGACCGTGACGTTTGGTGGGTAGAGAAGCGCAAAGCCCCAGTGTTGCTGCGCCTGTGAAAGCGCTTCCAAGGAAGGGGGCTGGCTAGCAAGAGCTTTCAGTGCTGGCACTTTTCATCTCTGAGCAATTGCTGGACGTTTGCAATTTCTCACCTGAGCTCTCTTTAGACTGCGCGAGAGGATGAGCAGAAGATTAGATGGCTAGAGAAGCACAGAGCGCCAGTGTTCTAAGGGCTACAAGAGCGTTTCCAAGGAAGGTGGCTGGCAAGCAACAGCTTTCAGTGCTGGCACTTTTCATCTCTGAGCAATTGCTCGACGTTTGCAATTTCTCAGCTCGTGTCTACGAGACGGAAAGAGAATGACCGTGACGTTTGGTGGGTAGAGAAGCGCAAAGCCCCACTGTTGCTGCGCCTGTGAAAGCGCTTCCAAGGAAGGGTGCTGGCTAGCAACAGCTTTCAGTGCTGGCACTTTTCATCTCTGAGCAATTGCTCAACGTTTGCAATTTCTCAGCTCGTGTCTACGAGACGGAAAGAGAACGACCGTGACGTTTGGTGGGTAGAGAAGCGCAAAGCCCCAGTGTTGCTGCGCCTGTGAAAGCGCTTCCAAGGAAGGGTGCTGGCTAGCAAGAGCTTTCAGTGCTGGCACTTTTCATCTCTGAGCAATTGCTCGACTTTTGCAATTTCTCAGCTCGTGTCTACGAGACGGAGAGATAGTGACCGTGAAGTTTGGTGGCTAAAGAAGCGCAGAGAGCAAGTGTTGCTGCGCCTGTGAAAGTGCTTCAAAGGAGGGGACTTGCTAGCAACAGCTTTCAGTGCTGGCACTTTTCATCTCTAAGCAATTGCTGGACGTTTGCAATTTCTCACCGGAGCTCTATTTAGAGTGCGCGAGAGGATGAGCAGAAGATGAGGTGGCTAGAGAAGCTCAGAGCCCCATTGTTCTTAGGGCTACAAAAGCGCTTCCAAGGAAGGGTGCTGGCTAGCAAGAGCTTTCAGTGCTGGCACTTTTCATCTCTGAGCAATTGCTCGACGTTTGCAATTTCTCACCGGAGCTCTCTTTAGACTGCGCGAGAGGATGGGTAGAAGATTAGGTGGCTAGTGAAGCACAGAGCCCCAGTGTTCTAAGGGCTACAAGAGCGTTTCCAAGGAAGGGGGCTGGCTAGCAAGAGCTTTCAGTGCTGGCACTTTTCATCTCTGAGCAATTGCTCGACGTTTGCAATTTCTCAGCTCGTGTCTACGAGACGGAAAGAGAATGACCGTGACGTTTGGTGGGTAGAGAAGCGCAAAGCCCCAGTGCTGCTGCGCCTGTGAAAGCGCTTCCAAGGAAGGGTGCTGGCTAGCAAGAGCTTTCAGTGCTGGCACTTTTCTTCTCTGAGCAATTGCTCGACGTTTGCAATTTCTCACCTGAGCTCTCTTTAGACTACGCGAGAGGATGAGGAGAAGATGAGGTGGCTAGAGAAGCTCAGAGCCCCAGTGTTCTAAGGGCTACAAGAGCGTTTCCAAGGAAGGGGGCTGGCTAGCAAGAGCTTTCAGTGCTGGCACTTTTCTTCTCTGAGCAATTGCTCGACGTTTGCAATTTCTCAGCTCGTGTCTACGAGACGGAAAGAGAATGACCGTGACGTTTGGTGGGTAGAGAAGCGCAAAGCCCCAGTGTTGCTGCGCCTGTGAAAGCGCTTCCAAGGAAGGGTGCTGGCTAGCAACAGCTTTCAGTGCTGGCACTTTTCATCTCTGAGCAATTGCTCGACGTTTGCAATTTCTCAGCTCGTCTCTACGAGACGGAAAGAGAATGACCGTGACGTTTGGTGGGTAGAGAAGCGCAATGCCCCAGTGTTGCTGCGCCTGTGAAAGCGCTTCCAAGGAAGGGGGCTGGCTAGCAAGAGCTTTCAGTGCTGGCACTTTTCATCTCTGAGCAATTGCTCGACGTTTGCAATTTCTCAGCTCGTGTCTACAAGACGGAAAGAGAATGACCGTGACGTTTGGTGGGTAGAGAAGCGCAAAGCCCCAGTGTTGCTGCGCCTGTGAAAGCGCTTCCAAGGAAGGGTGCTGGCTAGCAAGAGCTTTCAGTGCTGGCACTTTTCTTCTCTGAGCAATTGCTGGACGTTTGCAATTTCTCACCTGAGCTTTGTTAGAGTGCGCGAGAGGATGAGGAGAAGATGAGGTGGCTAGAGAAGCACAGAGCCCCAGTGTTCTAAGGGCTACAAGAGCGTTTCCAAGGAAGGGAGCTGGCTAGAAAGAGCTTTCAGTGCTGGCACTTTTCATCTCTGAGCAATTGCTCGACGTTTGCAATTTCTCAGCTCGTGTCTATGAGACGGAGAGATAGTGACCGTGACGTTTGGTGGGTAGAGAAGCGCAAAGCCCCAGTGTTGCTCCGCCTGTGAAAGCGCTTCCAAGGAAGGGTGCTGGCTAGCAACAGCTTTCAGTGCTGGCACTTTTCATCTCTGAGCAATTGCTCGACGTTTGCAATTTCTCACCTGAGCTTTTGTTAGAGTGCGCAAGAGGATGAGGAGAAGATGAGGTGGCTAGAGAAGCACAGAGCGCCAGTGTTCTAAGGGCTACAAGAGCGTTTCCAAGGAAGGGGGCTGGCTAGCAACAGCTTTCAGTGCTGGCACTTTTCATCTCTGAGCAATTGCTCGACGTTTGCAATTTTGAGCTCGTGTCTACAAGACGGAAAGAGAATGACCGTGACGTTTGGTGGGTAGAGAAGCGCAAAGCCCCAGTGTTGCTGTGCCTGTGAAAGCGCTTCCAAGGAAGGGTGCTGGCTAGCAAGAGCTTTCAGTGCTGGCACTTTTCATCTCTGAGCAATTGCTCGACGTTTGCAATTCCTCACCGGAGCTCTCTTTAGACTGCGCGAGAGGATGAGGAGAAGATTAGGTGGCTAGAGAAGCACAGAGCGCCAGTGTTCTAAGGGCTACAAGAGCGTTTCCAAGGAAGGGGGCTGGCTAGCAAGAGCTTTCAGTGCTGGCACTTTTCATCTCTGAGCAATTGCTCGACGTTTGCAATTTCTCAGCTCGTGTCTATGAGACGGAGAGATAGTGACCGTGACGTTTGGTGGGTAGAGAAGCGCAAAGCCCCATGTTGCTGCGCCTGTGAAAGCGCTTCCAAGGAAGGGTGCTGGCTAGCAACAGCTTTCAGTGCTGGCACTTTTCATCTCTGAGCAATTGCTCGACGTTTGCTATTTTGAGCTCGTGTCTACGAGACGGAAAGAGAATGACCGTGACGTTTGGTGGGTAGAGAAGCGCAAAGCCCCAGTGTTGCTGCGCCTGTGAAAGCGCTTCCAAGGAAGGGTGCTGGCAAGCAAGAGCTTTCAGTGCTGGCACTTTTCATCTCTGAGCAATTGCTCGACGTTTGCAATTTCTCACCTGAGCTCTCTTTAGACTGCACGAGAGGATGAGCAGAAGATTAGATGGCTAGAGAAGCCCAGAGCGCCAGTGTTCTAAGGGCTACAAGAGCGTTTCCAAGGAAGGGTGCTGGCTAGCAAGAGCTTTCAGTGCTGGCACTTTTCATCTCTGAGCAATTGCTCGACGTTTGCAATTTCTCATCTCGTGTCTATGAGACGGAGAGATAGTGACCGTGATGTTTGGTGGGTAGAGAAGCGCAAAGCCCCAGTGTTACTGCGCCTGTGAAAGCGCTTCCAAGGAAGGGTGCTGGCTAGCAAGAGCTTTCAGTGCTGGCACTTTTCATCTCTGAGCAATTGCTCGACGTTTGCAATTTCTCACCGGAGCTTTGTTAGAGTGCGCGAGAGGATGAGCAGAAGATGAGGTGGCTAGAGAAGCACAGAGCGCCAGTGTTCTAAGGGCTACAAGAGCGTTTCCAAGGAAGGGTGCTGGCAAGCAACAGCTTTCAGTGCTGGCACTTTTCATCTCTGAGCCATTGCTCGACGTTTGCAATTTCTCAGCTCGTGTCTACGAGACGTAAATAGAATGACCGTGACGTTTGGTGGGTAGAGAAGCGCAAAGCCCCAGTGTTGCTGCGCCTGTGAAAGCGCTTCCAAGGAAGGGTGCTGGCTAGCAAGAGCTTTCAGTGCTGGCACTTTTCTTCTCTGAGCAATTGCTCGACGTTTGCAATTTCTCAGCTCGTGTCTACGAGACGGAGAGATAGTGACCGTGAAGTTTGGTGGCTAAAGAAGCGCAGAGAGCAAGTGTTGCTGCGCCTGTGAAAGTGCTTCAAAGGAGGGGACTTGCTAGCAACAGCTTTCAGTGCTGGCACTTTTCATCTCTGAGCAATTGCTGGACGTTTGCAATTTCTCACCTGAGCTCTCTTTAGAGTGCGCGAGAGGATGAGCAGAAGATGAGGTGGCTAGAGAAGCTCAGAGCCCCAGTGTTCTTAGGGCTACAAAAGCGCTTCCAAGGAAGGGTGCTGGCTAGCAAGAGCTTTCAGTGCTGGCACTTTTCATCTCTGAGCAATTGCTCGACGTTTGCAATTTCTCACCTGAGCTCTCTTTAGACTGCGCGAGAGGATGGGCAGAAGATTAGGTGGCTAGAGAATCACAGAGCGCCAGTGTTCTAAGGGCTACAAGAGCGTTTCCAAGGAAGGGGGCTGGCTAGCAACAGCTTTCAGTGCTGGCACTTTTCATCTCTGAGCAATTGCTGGACGTTTGCAATTTCTCAGCTCGTGTCTACGAGACGGAAAGAGAATGACCGTGACGTTTGGTGGGTAGAGAAGCGCAAAGCCCCAGTGTTGCTGCGCCTGTGAAAGCGCTTCCAAGGAAGGGTGCTGGCTAGCAAGAGCTTTCAGTGCTGGCACTTTTCTTCTCTGAGCAATTGCTTGACGTTTGCAATTTCTCACCTGAGCTCTCTTTAGACTACGCGAGAGGACGAGGAGAAGATGAGGTGGCTAGAGAAGCACAGAGCCCCAGTGTTCTAAGGGCTACAAGAGCGTTTCCAAGGAAGGGGGCTGGCTAGCAAGAGCTTTCAGTGCTGGCACTTTTCATCTCTGAGCAATTGCTCGACGTTTGCAATTTCTCAGCTCGTGTCTACGAGACGGAAAGAGAAGGACCGTGACGTTTGGTGGGTAGAGAAGCGCAAAGCCCCAGTGTTGCTGCGCCTGTGAAAGCGCTTCCAAGGAAGGTGGCTGGCTAGCAAGAGCTTTCAGTGCTGGCACTTTTCTTCTCTGAGCAATTGCTCGACGTTTGCAATTTCTCACCTGAGCTTTTGTTAGAGTGCGCGAGAGGATGAGCAGAAGATGAGGTGGCTAGAGAAGCACAGAGCGCCAGTGTTCTAAGGGCTACAAGAGCGTTTCCAAGGAAGGTGGCTGGCAAGCAACAGCTTTCAGTGCTGGCACTTTTCATCTCTGAGCAATTGCTGGACGTTTGCAATTTCTCAGCTCGTGTCTACAAGACGGAGAGATAGTGACCGTGAAGTTTGGTGGGTAGAGAAGCGCAAAGCCCCAGTGTTGCTGCGCCTGTGAAAGCGCTTCCAAGGAAGGGGGCTGGCTAGCAAGAGCTTTCAGTGCTGGCACTTTTCATCTCTGAGCAATTGCTCAACGTTTGCAATTCCTCACCTGAGCTCTCTTTAGACTGTGCGAGAGGATGAGGAGAAGATGAGGTGGCTAGAGAAGCACAGAGCCCCAGTGTTCTAAGGGCTACAAGAGCATTTCCAAGGAAGGGGGCTGGCTAGCAAGAGCTTCCAGTGCTGGCACTGTTCATCTCTGAGCAATTGCTCGACGTTTGCAATTTCTCAGCTCGTGTCTATGAGACGGAGAGATAGTGACCGTGACGTTTGGTGGGTAGAGAAGCGCAAAGCCCCAGTGTTGCTGCGCCTGTGAAAGCGCTTCCAAAGAAGGGTGCTGGCTAGCAACAGCTTTCAGTGCTGGCACTTTTCATCTCTGAGCAATTGCTCGACGTTTGCAATTTTGAGCTCGTGTCTACAAGACGGAAAGAGAATGACCGTGACGTTTGGTGGGTAGAGAAGCGCAAAGCCCCAGTGTTGCTGCGCCTGTGAAAGCGCTTCCAAGGAAGGGGGCTGGCTAGCAAGAGCTTTCAGTGCTGGCACTTTTCTTCTCTGAGCAATTGCTCGACGTTTGCTATTTTGAGCTCGTGTCTACGAGACGGAAAGAGAATGACCGTGACGTTTGGTGGGTAGAGAAGCGCAAAGCCCCAGTGTTGCTGCGCCTGTGAAAGCGCTTCCAAGGAAGGGTGCTGGCAAGCAAGAGCTTTCAGTGCTGGCACTTTTCATCTCTGAGCAATTGCTCGACGTTTGCAATTTCTCACCTGAGCTCTCTTTAGACTGCACGAGAGGATGAGCAGAAGATTAGATGGCTAGAGAAGCACAGAGCCCCAGTGTTCTTAGGGCTACAAGAGCGTTTCCAAGGAAGGGGGCTGGCTAGCAACAGCTTTCAGTGCTGGCACTTTTCATCTCTGACCAATTGCTCGACGTTTGCAATTTCTCACCGGAGCTTTGTTAGAGTGCGCGAGAGGATGAGCAGAAGATGAGGTGGCTAGAGAAGCACAGAGCCCCAGTGTTCTAAGGGCTACAAGAGCGTTTCCAAGGAAGGGAGCTGGCTAGAAAGAGCTTTCAGTGCTGGCACTTTTCATCTCTGAGCAATTGCTCAACGTTTGCAATTTCTCAGCTCGTGTCTACGAGACGGAAAGAGAACGACCGTGACGTTTGGTGGGTAGAGAAGCGCAAAGCCCCAGTGTTGCTGCGCCTGTGAAAGCGCTTCCAAGGAAGGTGGCTGGCTAGCAACAGCTTTCAGTGCTGGCACTTTTCATCTCTGAGCAATTGCTCGACGTTTGCAATTTCTCAGCTCGTGTCTACGAGACGGAAAGAGAAGGACCGTGACGTTTGGTGGCTAGAGAAGCGCAAAGCCCCAGTGTTGCTGCGCCTGTGAAAGCGCTTCCAAGGAAGGGTGCTGGCAAACAAGAGCTTTAAGTGCTGGCACTTTTCATCTCTGAGCAATTGCTCAACGTTTGCAATTTCTCAGCTCGTGTCTACGAGACGGAAAGAGAACGACCGTGACGTTTGGTGGGTAGAGAAGCGCAAAGCCCCAGTGTTGCTGCGCCTGTGAAAGCGCTTCCAAGGAAGGGGACTGGCTAGCAAGAGCTTTCAGTGCTGGCACTTTTCTTCTCTGAGCAATTGCTCGACGTTTGCAATTTCTCACCGGAGCTTTTGTTAGAGTGCGCGAGAGGATGAGCAGAAGATGAGGTGGCTAGAGAAGCACAGAGCGCCAGTGTTCTAAGGGCTACAAGAGCGTTTCCAAGGAAGGGTGCTGGCTAGCAACAGCTTTCAGTGCTGGCACTTTTCATCTCTGAGCCATTGCTCAACGTTTGCAATTTCTCAGCTCGTGTCTACGAGACGGAAAGAGAATGACCGTGACGTTTGGTGGGTAGAGAAGCGCAAAGCCCCAGTGTTGCTGCGCCTGTGAAAGCGCTTCCAAGGAAGGGTGCTGGCTAGCAAGAGCTTTCAGTGCTGGCACTTTTCAGCTCTGAGCAATTGCTCGACTTTTGCAATTTCTCACCGGAGCTTTTGTTAGAGTGCGCGAGAGGATGAGCAGAAGATGAGGTGGCTAGAGAAGCTCAGAGCCCCAGTGTTCTTAGGGCTACAAAAGCGCTTCCAAGGAAGGGTGCTGGCTAGCAACAGCTTTCAGTGCTGGCACTTTTCTTCTCTGAGCAATTGCTCGACGTTTGCAATTTCTCACCGGAGCTCTCTTTAGAGTGCGCGAGAGGATGAGCAGAAGATGAGGTGGCTAGAGAAGCACAGAGCCCCAGTGTTCTAAGGGCTACAAGAGCGTTTCCAAGGAAGGGGGCTGGCTAGCAACAGCTTTCAGTGCTGGCACTTTTCATCTCTGAGCAATTGCTCGACGTTTGCAATTTCTCAGCTCGTGTCTACGAGACGGAAAGAGAATGACCGTGACGTTTGGTGGGTAGAGAAGCGCAAAGCCCCAGTGTTGCTGCGCCTGTGAAAGCGCTTCCAAGGAAGGGTGCTGGCTAGCAAGAGCTTTCAGTGCTGGCACTTTTCATCTCTGAGCAATTGCTCGACGTTTGCAATTTCTCAGCTCGTGTCTACGAGACGGAGAGATAGTGACCGTGAAGTTTGGTGGCTAAAGAAGCGCAGAGAGCAAGTGTTGCTGCGCCTGTGAAAGTGCTTCAAAGGAGGGGGCTTGCTAGCAACAGCTTTCAGTGCTGGCACTTTTCATCTCTGAGCAATTGCTGGACGTTTGCAATTTCTCACCGGAGCTCTCTTTAGAGTGCGCGAGAGGATGAGCAGAAGATGAGGTGGCTAGAGAAGCTCAGAGCCCCATTGTTCTTAGGGCTACAAAAGCGCTTCCAAGGAAGGGTGCTGTCTAGCAAGAGCTTTCAGTGCTGGCACTTTTCATCTCTGAGCAATTGCTCGACGTTTGCAATTTCTCAGCTCGTGTCTACGAGACGGAAAGAGAATGACCGTGACGTTTGGTGGGTAGAGAAGCGCAAAGCCCCAGTGTTGCTGCGCCTGTGAAAGCGCTTCCAAGGAAGGGTGCTGGCTAGCAAGAGCTTTCAGTGCTGGCACTTTTCTTCTCTGAGCAATTGCTCGACGTTTGCAATTTCTCACCTCAGCTCTCTTTAGACTACGCGAGAGGATGAGGAGAAGATGAGATGGCTAGAGAAGCACAGAGCGCCAGTTTTCTTAGGGCTACAAGAGCGTTTCCAAGGAAGGGGGCTGGCTAGCAACAGCTTTCAGTGCTGGCACTTTTCATCTCTGAGCAATTGCTCGACGTTTGCAATTTCTCAGCTCGTGTCTACGAGACGGAAAGAGAATGACCGTGACGTTTGGTGGGTAGAGAAGCGCAAAGCCCCAGTGTTGCTGTGCCTGTGAAAGCGCTTCCAAGGAAGGGTGCTGGCTAGCAACAGCTTTCAGTGCTGGCACTTTTCATCTCTGAGCAATTGCTCGACGTTTGCAATTTCTCAGCTCGTGTCTACGAGACGGAAAGAGAAGGACCGTGACGTTTGGTGGGTAGAGAAGCGCAAAGCCCCAGTGTTGCTGCGCCTGTGAAAGCGCTTCCAAGGAAGGGGGCTGGCTAGCAAGAGCTTTCAGTGCTGGCACTTTTCATCTCTGAGCAATTGCTCGACGTTTGCAATTTCTCAGCTCGTGTCTACGAGACGGAGAGATAGTGACCGTGACGATTGGTGGGTAGAGAAGCGCAAAGCCCCAGTGTTGCTGCGCCTGTGAAAGCGCTTCCAAGGAAGGGGGCTGGCTAGCAAGAGCTTTCAGTGCTGGCACTTTTCATCTTTGAGCAATTGCTCGACATTTGCAATTTCTCACCGGAGCTTTTGTTAGAGTGCGCGAGAGGATGAGCAGAAGATGAGGTGGCTAGAGAAGCACAGAGCGCCAGTGTTCTAAGGGCTACAAGAGCGTTTCCAAGGAAGCGTGCTGGCTAGCAACAGCTTTCAGTGCTGGCACTTTTCATCTCTGAGCAATTGCTCGACGTTTGCAATTTCTCAGCTCGTGTCTACGAGACGGAAAGAGAATGACCGTGACGTTTGGTGGGTAGAGAAGCGCAAAGCCCCAGTGTTGCTGCGCCTGTGAAAGCGCTTCCAAGGAAAGGGGCTGGCTAGCAAGAGCTTTCAGTGCTGGCACTTTTCTTCTCTGAGCAATTGCTCGACTTTTGCAATTTCTCAGCTCGTCTCTACGAGACGGAGAGATAGTGACCGTGACGTTTGGTGGCTAGAGAAGCGCAAAGCCCCAGTGTTGCTGTGCCTGTGAAAGCGCTTCCAAGGAAGGGGGCTGGCTAGCAACAGCTTTCAGTGCTGGCACTTTTCCTCTCTGAGCAATTGCTCGACGTTTGCAATTTCTCACCTGAGCTCTCTTTAGACTGCACGAGAGGATGAGCAGAAGATTAGATGGCTAGAGAAGCACAGAGCCCCAGTGTTCTAAGGGCTACAAGAGCGTTTCCAAGGAAGGGGGCTGGCTAGCAAGAGCTTTCAGTGCTGGCACTTTTCATCTGTGAGCAATTGCTCGATGTTTGCAATTTCTCAGCTCGTGTCTACGAGACAGAAAGAGAATGACCGTGACATTTGGTGGCTAGAGAAGCGCAAAGCCCCAGTGTTGCTGCGCCTGTGAAAGCGCTTCCAAGGAAGGGTGCTGGCTAGCAACAGCTTTCAGTGCTGGCACTTTTCTTCTCTGAGCAATTGCTCGACGCTTGCAATTTCTCAGCTCGTGTCTACGAGACGGAAAGAGAATGACCGTGACGTTTGGTGGGTAGAGAAGCGCAAAGCCCCAGTGTTGCTGCGCCTGTGAAAGCGCTTCCAAGGAAGGGTGCTGGCTAGCAAGAGCTTTCAGTGCTGGCACTTTTCTTCTCTGAGCAATTGCTCGACGTTTGCAATTTCTCACCTCAGCTCTCTTTAGACTACGCGAGAGGATGAGGAGAAGATGAGGTGGCTAGAGAAGCACAGAGCGCCAGTGTTCTAAGGGCTACAAGAGCGTTTCCAAGGAAGGGTGCTGGCTAGCAAGAGCTTTCAGTGCTGGCACTTTTCATCTCTGAGCAATTGCTCGACGTTTGCAATTTCTCAGCTCGTGTCTACGAGACGGAAAGAGAAGGACCGTGACGTTTGGTGGGTAGAGAAGCGCAAAGCCCCAGTGTTGCTGCACCTGTGAAAGCGCTTCCAAGGAAGGGGGCTGGCTAGCAACAGCTTTCAGTGCTGGCACTTTTCATCTCTGAGCAATTGCTCGACGTTTGCAATTTCTCACCTGAGCTTTTGTTAGAGTGCGCGAGAGGATGAGCAGAAGATGAGGTGGCTAGAGAAGACCAGAGCCCCAGTGTTCTAAGGGCTACAAGAGCGTTTCCAAGGAAGGGGGCTGGCTAGCAACAGCTTTCAGTGCTGGCACTTTTCATCTCTGAGCAATTGCTGGACGTTTGCAATTTCTCAGCTCGTGTCTACGAGACGGAAAGAGAATGACCGTGACGTTTGGTGGGTAGAGAAGCGCAAAGCCCCAGTGTTGCTGCGCCTGTGAAAGCGCTTCTAAGGAAGGGGGCTGGCTAGCAAGAGCTTTCAGTGCTGGCACTTTTCATCTCTGAGCAATTGCTCGACGTTTGCAATTTCTCAGCTCGTGTCTACGAGACGGAGAGATAGTGACCGTGACGATTGGTGGGTAGAGAAGCGCAAAGCCCCAGTGTTGCTGCGCCTGTGAAAGCGCTTCCAAGGAAGCGTGCTGGCTAGCAACAGCTTTCAGTGCTGGCACTTTTCATCTCTGAGCAATTGCTCGACGTTTGCAATTTCTCAGCTCGTGTCTACGAGACGGAAAGAGAATGACCGTGACGTTTGGTGGGTAGAGAAGCGCAAAGCCCCAGTGTTGCTGCGCCTGTGAAAGCGCTTCCAAGGAAAGGGGCTGGCTAGCAAGAGCTTTCAGTGCTGGCACTTTTCTTCTCTGAGCAATTGCTCGACTTTTGCAATTTCTCAGCTCGTGTCTACGAGACGGAAAGAGAACGACTGTGACGTTTTGTGGGTAGAGAAGCGCAAAGCCCCAGTGTTGCTGCACCTGTGAAAGCGCTTCCAAGGAAGGGAGCTGGCTAGCAAGAGCTTTCAGTGCTGGCACTTTTCATCTCTGAGCAATTTTTGGACGTTTGCAATTTCTCACCTGAGCTCTCTTTAGACTGCGCGAGAGGATGAGCAGAAGATTAGATGGCTAGAGAAGCACAGAGCCCCAGTGTTCTAAGGGCTACAAGAGCGTTTCCAAGGAAGGGGGCTGGCTAGCAAGAGCTTTCAGTGCTGGCACTTTTCATCTCTGAGCAATTGCTCGATGTTTGCAATTTCTCAGCTCGTGTCTACGAGACAGAAAGAGAATGACCGTGACATTTGGTGGCTAGAGAAGCGCAAAGCCCCAGTGTTGCTGCGCCTGTGAAAGCGCTTCCAAGGAAGGGTGCTGGCTAGCAAGAGCTTTCAGTGCTGGCACTTTTCTTCTCTGAGCAATTGCTCGACGTTTGCAATTTCTCAGCTCGTGTCTACGAGACGGAAAGAGAATGACCGTGACGTTTGGTGGGTAGAGAAGCGCAAAGCCCCAGTGTTGCTGCACCTGTGAAAGCGCTTCCAAGGAAGGGGGCTGGCTAGCAAGAGCTTTCAGTGCTGGCACTTTTCATCTTTGAGCAATTGCTCGACATTTGCAATTTCTCACCTGAGCTCTCTTTAGACTGCGCGAGAGGATGAGGAGAAGATGAGGTGGCTAGAGAAGCACAGAGCCCCAGTGTTCTAAGGGCTACAAGAGCGTTTCCAAGGAAGGGGGCTGGCTAGCAAGAGCTTTCAGTGCTGGCACTTTTCATCTCTGAGCAATTGCTCGATGTTTGCAATTTCTCAGCTCGTGTCTACGAGACAGAAAGAGAATGACCGTGACGTTTGGTGGGTAGAGAAGCGCAAAGCCCCAGTGTTGCTGCGCCTGTGAAAGCGCTTCCAAGGAAGGGTGCTGGCTAGCAAGAGCTTTCAGTGCTGGCACTTTTCTTCTCTGAGCAATTGCTCGACGTTTGCAATTTCTCAGCTCGTGTCTACGAGACGGAGAGATAGTGACCGTGAAGTTTGGTGGCTAAAGAAGCGCAGAGAGCAAGTGTTGCTGCGCCTGTGAAAGTGCTTCAAAGGAGGGGGCTTGCTAGCAACAGCTTTCAGTGCTGGCACTTTTCATCTCTGAGCAATTGCTGGACGTTTGCAATTTCTCACCGGAGCTCTCTTTAGAGTGCGCGAGAGGATGAGCAGAAGATGAGGTGGCTAGAGAAGCTCAGAGCCCCATTGTTCTTAGGGCTACAAAAGCGCTTCCAAGGAAGGGGGCTGGCTAGCAAGAGCTTTCAGTGCTGGCACTTTTCATCTCTGAGCAATTGCTCGACGTTTGCAATTTCTCAGCTCGTGTCTACGAGACGGAAAGAGAATGACCGTGACGTTTGGTGGGTAGAGAAGCGCAAAGCCCCAGTGTTGCTGCGCCTGTGAAAGCGCTTCCAAGGAAGGGTGCTGGCTAGCAAGAGCTTTCAGTGCTGGCACTTTTCTTCTCTGAGCAATTGCTCGACATTTGCAATTTCTCACCTCAGCTCTCTTTAGACTACGCGAGAGGATGAGGAGAAGATGAGGTGGCTAGAGAAGCACAGAGCGCCAGTGTTCTAAGGGCTACAAGAGCGTTTCCAAGGAAGGGTGCTGGCTAGCAAGAGCTTTCAGTGCTGGCACTTTTCATCTCTGAGCAATTGCTCGACGTTTGCAATTTCTCACCAGAGCTTTTGTTAGAGTGCGCGAGAGGATGAGCAGAAGATTAGATGGCTAGAGAAGCCCAGAGCCCCAGTGTTCTAAGGGCTACAAGAGCGTTTCCAAGGAAGGGGGCTGGCTAGCAACAGCTTTCAGTGCTGGCACTTTTCATCTCTGAGCAATTGCTGGACGTTTGCAATTTCTCAGCTCGTGTCTACGAGACGGAAAGAGAATGACCGTGACGTTTGGTGGGTAGAGAAGCGCAAAGCCCCAGTGTTGCTGCGCCTGTGAAAGCGCTTCCAAGGAAGGGGGCTGGCTAGCAAGAGCTTTCAGTGCTGGCACTTTTCATCTCTGAGCAATTGCTCGACGTTTGCAATTTCTCAGCTCGTGTCTACGAGACGGAGAGATAGTGACCGTGACGATTGGTGGGTAGAGAAGCGCAAAGCCCCAGTGTTGCTGCGCCTGTGAAAGCGCTTCCAAGGAAGGGGGCTGGCTAGCAACAGCTTTCAGTGCTGGCACTTTTCATCTTTGAGCAATTGCTCGACATTTGCAATTTCTCACCGGAGCTTTTGTTAGAGTGCGCGAGAGGATGAGCAGAAGATGAGGTGGCTAGAGAAGCACAGAGCGCCAGTGTTCTAAGGGCTACAAGAGCGTTTCCAAGGAAGCGTGCTGGCTAGCAACAGCTTTCAGTGCTGGCACTTTTCATCTCTGAGCAATTGCTCGACGTTTGCAATTTCTCAGCTCGTGTCTACGAGACGGAAAGAGAATGACCGTGACGTTTGGTGGGTAGAGAAGCGCAAAGCCCCAGTGTTGCTGCGCCTGTGAAAGCGCTTCCAAGGAAAGGGGCTGGCTAGCAAGAGCTTTCAGTGCTGGCACTTTTCTTCTCTGAGCAATTGCTCGACTTTTGCAATTTCTCAGCTCGTGTCTACGAGACGGAGAGATAGTGACCGTGACGTTTGGTGGGTAGAGAAGCGCAAAGCCCCAGTGTTGCTGTGCCTGTGAAAGCGCTTCCAAGGAAGGGGGCTGGCTAGCAACAGCTTTCAGTGCTGGCACTTTTCCTCTCTGAGCAATTGCTCGACGTTTGCAATTTCTCACCTGAGCTCTCTTTAGACTGCGCGAGAGGATGAGCAGAAGATTAGATGGCTAGAGAAGCACAGAGCCCCAGTGTTCTAAGGGCTACAAGAGCGTTTCCAAGGAAGGGGGCTGGCTAGCAAGAGCTTTCAGTGCTGGCACTTTTCATCTCTGAGCAATTGCTCGATGTTTGCAATTTCTCAGCTCGTGTCTACGAGACAGAAAGAGAATGACCGTGACATTTGGTGGCTAGAGAAGCGCAAAGCCCCAGTGTTGCTGCGCCTGTGAAAGCGCTTCCAAGGAAGGGTGCTGGCTAGCAAGAGCTTTCAGTGCTGGCACTTTTCTTCTCTGAGCAATTGCTCGACTTTTGCAATTTCTCAGCTCGTGTCTACGAGATGGAAAGAGAACGACCGTGACGTTTGGTGGGTAGAGAAGCGCAAAGCCCCAGTGTTGCTGCGCCTGTGAAAGCGCTTCCAAGGAAGGGTGCTGGCTAGCAAGAGCTTTCAGTGCTGGCACTTTTCTTCTCTGAGCAATTGCTCGACGTTTGCAATTTCTCACCTGAGCTCTCTTTAGACTACGCGAGAGGATGAGGAGAAGATGAGGTGGCTAGAGAAGCACAGAGCGCCAGTGTTCTAAGGGCTACAAGAGCGTTTCCAAGGAAGGGTGCTGGCTAGCAAGAGCTTTCAGTGCTGGCACTTTTCATCTCTGAGCAATTGCTGGACGTTTGCAATTTCTCAGCTCGTGTCTACGAGACGGAAAGAGAATGACCGTGACGTTTGGTGGGTAGAGAAGCGCAAAGCCCCAGTGTTGCTGTGCCTGTGAAAGCGCTTCCAAGGAAGGGGGCTGGCTAGCAACAGCTTTCAGTGCTGGCACTTTTCATCTCTGAGCAATTGCTCGACGTTTGCAATTTCTCATCTCGTGTCTACGAGACGGAAAGAGAAGGACCGTGACGTTTGGTGGGTAGAGAAGCGCAAAGCCCCACTGTTGCTCCGCCTGTGAAAGCGCTTCCAAGGAAGGGGGCTGGCAAACAAGAGCTTTCAGTGCTGGCACTTTTCATCTCTGAGCAATTGCTCGACGTTTGCAATTTCTCACCGGAGCTTTTGTTAGAGTGCGCGAGAGGATGAGCAGAAGATGAGGTGGCTAGAGAAGCCCAGAGCCCCAGTGTTCTAAGGGCTACAAGAGCGTTTCCAAGGAAGGGGGCTGGCTAGCAAGAGCTTTCAGTGCTGGCACTTTTCATCTCTGAGCAATTGCTGGACGTTTGCAATTTCTCAGCTCGTGTCTACGAGACGGAAAGAGAATGACCGTGACGTTTGGTGGGTAGAGAAGCGCAAAGCCCCAGTGTTGCTGCGCCTGTGAAAGCGCTTCCAAGGAAGGGGGCTGGCTAGCAAGAGCTTTCAGTGCTGGCACTTTTCATCTCTGAGCAATTGCTCGACGTTTGCAATTTCTCAGCTCGTGTCTACGAGACGGAGAGATAGTGACCGTGACGATTGGTGGGTAGAGAAGCGCAAAGCCCCAGTGTTGCTGCGCCTGTGAAAGCGCTTCCAAGGAAGGGGGCTGGCTAGCAAGAGCTTTCAGTGCTGGCACTTTTCATCTTTGAGCAATTGCTCGACATTTGCAATTTCTCACCGGAGCTTTTGTTAGAGTGCGCGAGAGGATGAGCAGAAGATGAGGTGGCTAGAGAAGCACAGAGCGCCAGTGTTCTAAGGGCTACAAGAGCGTTTCCAAGGAAGCGTGCTGGCTAGCAACAGCTTTCAGTGCTGGCACTTTTCATCTCTGAGCAATTGCTCGACGTTTGCAATTTCTCAGCTCGTGTCTACGAGACGGAAAGAGAATGACCGTGACGTTTGGTGGGTAGAGAAGCGCAAAGGCCCAGTGTTGCTGCGCCTGTGAAAGCGCTTCCAAGGAAAGGGGCTGGCTAGCAAGAGCTTTCAGTGCTGGCACTTTTCTTCTCTGAGCAATTGCTCGACTTTTGCAATTTCTCAGCTCGTGTCTACGAGACGGAAAGAGAACGACTGTGACGTTTGGTGGGTAGAGAAGCGCAAAGCCCCAGTGTTGCTGCACCTGTGAAAGCGCTTCCAAGGAAGGGAGCTGGCTAGCAAGAGCTTTCAGTGCTGGCACTTTTCATCTCTGAGCAATTTTTGGACGTTTGCAATTTCTCACCTGAGCTCTCTTTAGACTGCGCGAGAGGATGAGCAGAAGATTAGATGGCTAGAGAAGCACAGAGCCCCAGTGTTCTAAGGGCTACAAGAGCGTTTCCAAGGAAGGGGGCTGGCTAGCAAGAGCTTTCAGTGCTGGCACTTTTCATCTGTGAGCAATTGCTCGATGTTTGCAATTTCTCAGCTCGTGTCTACGAGACAGAAAGAGAATGACCGTGACATTTGGTGGCTAGAGAAGCGCAAAGCCCCAGTGTTGCTGCGCCTGTGAAAGCGCTTCCAAGGAAGGGGGCTGGCTAGCAAGAGCTTTCAGTGCTGGCACTTTTCTTCTCTGAGCAATTGCTCGACGTTTGCAATTTCTCAGCTCGTGTCTACGAGATGGAAAGAGAACGACCGTGACGTTTGGTGGGTAGAGAAGCGCAAAGCCCCAGTGTTGCTGCGCCTGTGAAAGCGCTTCCAAGGAAGGGTGCTGGCTAGCAAGAGCTTTCAGTGCTGGCACTTTTCATCTCTGAGCAATTGCTCGACGTTTGCAATTTCTCAGCTCGTGTCTACGAGACGGAGAGATAGTGACCGTGAAGTTTGGTGGCTAAAGAAGCGCAGAGAGCAAGTGTTGCTGCGCCTGTGAAAGTGCTTCAAAGGAGGGGGCTTGCTAGCAACAGCTTTCAGTGCTGGCACTTTTCATCTCTGAGCAATTGCTGGACGTTTGCAATTTCTCACCGGAGCTCTCTTTAGAGTGCGCGAGAGGATGAGCAGAAGATGAGGTGGCTAGAGAAGCTCAGAGCCCCATTGTTCTTAGGGCTACAAAAGCGCTTCCAAGGAAGGGGGCTGGCTAGCAAGAGCTTTCAGTGCTGGCACTTTTCATCTCTGAGCAATTGCTCGACGTTTGCAATTTCTCAGCTCGTGTCTACGAGACGGAAAGAGAATGACCGTGACGTTTGGTGGGTAGAGAAGCGCAAAGCCCCAGTGTTGCTGCGCCTGTGAAAGCGCTTCCAAGGAAGGGTGCTGGCTAGCAAGAGCTTTCAGTGCTGGCACTTTTCTTCTCTGAGCAATTGCTCGACGTTTGCAATTTCTCACCTGAGCTCTCTTTAGACTACGCGAGAGGATGAGGAGAAGATGAGGTGGCTAGAGAAGCACAGAGCGCCAGTGTTCTAAGGGCTACAAGAGCGTTTCCAAGGAAGGGGGCTGGCTAGCAACAGCTTTCAGTGCTGGCACTTTTCATCTCTGAGCAATTGCTCGACGTTTGCAATTTCTCAGCTCGTGTCTACGAGACGGAAAGAGAATGACCGTGACGTTTGGTGGGTAGAGAAGCGCAAAGCCCCAGTGTTGCTGTGCCTGTGAAAGCGCTTCCAAGGAAGGGGGCTGGCTAGCAACAGCTTTCAGTGCTGGCACTTTTCATCTCTGAGCAATTGCTCGACGTTTGCAATTTCTCAGCTCGTGTCTACGAGACGGAAAGAGAAGGACCGTGACGTTTGGTGGGTAGAGAAGCGCAAAGCCCCAGTGTTGCTCCGCCTGTGAAAGCGCTTCCAAGGAAGGGGGCTGGCAAACAAGAGCTTTCAGTGCTGGCACTTTTCATCTCTGAGCAATTGCTCGACGTTTGCAATTTCTCACCGGAGCTTTTGTTAGAGTGCGCGAGAGGATGAGCAGAAGATGAGGTGGCTAGAGAAGCCCAGAGCCCCAGTGTTCTAAGGGCTACAAGAGCGTTTCCAAGGAAGGGGGCTGGCTAGCAAGAGCTTTCAGTGCTGGCACTTTTCATCTCTGAGCAATTGCTGGACGTTTGCAATTTCTCAGCTCGTGTCTACGAGACGGAAAGAGAATGACCGTGACGTTTGGTGGGTAGAGAAGCGCAAAGCCCCAGTGTTGCTGCGCCTGTGAAAGCGCTTCCAAGGAAGGGGGCTGGCTAGCAAGAGCTTTCAGTGCTGGCACTTTTCATCTCTGAGCAATTGCTCGACGTTTGCAATTTCTCAGCTCGTGTCTACGAGACGGAGAGATAGTGACCGTGACGATTGGTGGGTAGAGAAGCGCAAAGCCCCAGTGTTGCTGCGCCTGTGAAAGCGCTTCCAAGGAAGGGGGCTGGCTAGCAAGAGCTTTCAGTGCTGGCACTTTTCATCTTTGAGCAATTGCTCGACATTTGCAATTTCTCACCGGAGCTTTTGTTAGAGTGCGCGAGAGGATGAGCAGAAGATGAGGTGGCTAGAGAAGCACAGAGCGCCAGTGTTCTAAGGGCTACAAGAGCGTTTCCAAGGAAGCGTGCTGGCTAGCAACAGCTTTCAGTGCTGGCACTTTTCATCTCTGAGCAATTGCTCGACGTTTGCAATTTCTCAGCTCGTGTCTACGAGACGGAAAGAGAATGACCGTGACGTTTGGTGGGTAGAGAAGCGCAAAGCCCCAGTGTTGCTGCGCCTGTGAAAGCGCTTCCAAGGAAAGGGGCTGGCTAGCAAGAGCTTTCAGTGCTGGCACTTTTCTTCTCTGAGCAATTGCTCGACTTTTGCAATTTCTCAGCTCGTGTCTACGAGACGGAAAGAGAACGACTGTGACGTTTGGTGGGTAGAGAAGCGCAAAGCCCCAGTGTTGCTGCACCTGTGAAAGCGCTTCCAAGGAAGGGAGCTGGCTAGCAAGAGCTTTCAGTGCTGGCACTTTTCATCTCTGAGCAATTTTTGGACGTTTGCAATTTCTCACCTGAGCTCTCTTTAGACTGCGCGAGAGGATGAGCAGAAGATTAGATGGCTAGAGAAGCACAGAGCCCCAGTGTTCTAAGGGCTACAAGAGCGTTTCCAAGGAAGGGGGCTGGCTAGCAAGAGCTTTCAGTGCTGGCACTTTTCATCTCTGAGCAATTGCTCGATGTTTGCAATTTCTCAGCTCGTGTCTACGAGACAGAAAGAGAATGACCGTGACATTTGGTGGCTAGAGAAGCGCAAAGCCCCAGTGTTGCTGCGCCTGTGAAAGCGCTTCCAAGGAAGGGTGCTGGCTAACAAGAGCTTTCAGTGCTGGCACTTTTCTTCTCTGAGCAATTGCTCGACGTTTGCAATTTCTCAGCTCGTGTCTACGAGACGGAAAGAGAATGACCGTGACGTTTGGTGGGTAGAGAAGCGCAAAGCCCCAGTGTTGCTGCACCTGTGAAAGCGCTTCCAAGGAAGGGTGCTGACTAGCAAGAGCTTTCAGTGCTGGCACTTTTCATCTTTGAGCAATTGCTCGACATTTGCAATTTCTCACCTGAGCTCTCTTTAGACTGCGCGAGAGGATGAGGAGAAGATGAGGTGGCTAGAGAAGCACAGAGCCCCAGTGTTCTAAGGGCTACAAGAGCGTTTCCAAGGAAGGGGGCTGGCTAGCAAGAGCTTTCAGTGCTGGCACTTTTCATCTCTGAGCAATTGCTCGATGTTTGCAATTTCTCAGCTCGTGTCTACGAGACAGAAAGAGAATGACCGTGACGTTTGGTGGGTAGAGAAGCGCAAAGCCCCAGTGTTGCTGCGCCTGTGAAAGCGCTTCCAAGGAAGGGGGCTGGCTAGCAACAGCTTTCAGTGCTGGCACTTTTCTTCTCTGAGCAATTGCTCGACGTTTGCAATTTCTCACCTGAGCTTTTGTTAGAGTGCGCGAGAGGATGAGCAGAAGATGAGGTGGCTAGAGAAGCACAGAGCCCCAGTGTTCTAAGGGCTACAAGAGCGTTTCCAAGGAAGGGAGCTGGCTAGCAACAGCTTTCAGTGCTGGCACTTTTCTTCTCTGAGCAATTGCTCGACGTTTGCAATTTCTCATCTCGTGTCTATGACACGGAGAGATAGTGACCGTGACGTTTGGTGGGTAGAGAAGCGCAAAGCCCCAGTGTTGCTGCGCCTGTGAAAGCGCTTCCAAGGAAGGGGGCTGGCTAGCAACAGCTTTCAGTGCTGGCACTTTTCATCTTTGAGCAATTGCTCGACATTTGCAATTTCTCACCGGAGCTTTTGTTAGAGTGCGCGAGAGGATGAGCAGAAGATGAGGTGGCTAGAGAAGCACAGAGCGCCAGTGTTCTAAGGGCTACAAGAGCGTTTCCAAGGAAGGGGGCTGGCTAGCAACAGCTTTCAGTGCTGGCACTTTTCATCTGTGAGCAATTGCTCGACGTTTGCAATTTCTCAGCTCGTGTCTACGAGACGGAGAGATAGTGACCGTGAATTTTGGTGGCTAAAGAAGCGCAGAGAGCAAGTGTTGCTGCGCCTGTGAAAGTGCTTCAAAGGAGGGGGCTTGCTAGCAACAGCTTTCAGTGCTGGCACTTTTCATCTCTGAGCAATTGCTCGACGTTTGCAATTTCTCAACTGAGCTCTCTTTAGAGTGCGCGAGAGGATGAGCAGAAGATGAGGTGGCTAGAGAAGCTCAGAGCCCCATTGTTCTTAGGGCTACAAAAGCGCTTCCAAGGAAGGGTGCTGGCTAGCAAGAGCTTTCAGTGCTGGCACTTTTCTTCTCTGAGCAATTGCTCGACGTTTGCAATTTCTCACCTCAGCTCTCTTTAGACTACGCGAGAGGATGAGGAGAAGATGAGGTGGCTAGAGAAGCACAGAGCGCCAGTGTTCTAAGGGCTACAAGAGCGTTTCCAAGGAAGGGGGCTGGCTAGCAAGAGCTTTCAGTGCTGGCACTTTTCATCTCTGAGCAATTGCTCGACGTTTGCAATTTCTCAGCTCGTGTCTACGAGACGGAAAGAGAAGGACCGTGACGTTTGGTGGGTAGAGAAGCGCAAAGCCCCAGTGTTGCTGTGCCTGTGAAAGCGCTTCCAAGGAAGGGTGCTGGCTAGCAAGAGCTTTCAGTGCTGGCACTTTTCATCTCTGAGCAATTGCTCGACGTTTGCAATTTCTCAGCTCGTGTCTACGAGACGGAAAGAGAAGGACCGTGACGTTTGGTGGGTAGAGAAGCGCAAAGCCCCAGTGTTGCTGCGCCTGTGAAAGCGCTTCCAAGGAAGGGGGCTGGCTAGCAACAGCTTTCAGTGCTGGCACTTTTCATCTCTGAGCAATTGCTGGACGTTTGCAATTTCTCAGCTCGTGTCTACGAGACGGAAAGAGAATGACCGTGACGTTTGGTGGGTAGACAAGCGCAAAGCCCCAGTGTTGCTGCGCCTGTGAAAGCGCTTCCAAGGAAGGGGGCTGGCTAGCAAGAGCTTTCAGTGCTGGCACTTTTCATCTCGGAGCAATTGCTCGACGTTTGCAATTTCTCATCTCGTGTCTACGAGACGGAGATATAGTGACCGTGACGTTTGGTGGGTAGAGAAGCGCAAAGCCCCAGTGTTGCTGCACCTGTGAAAGCGCTTCCAAGGAAGGGTGCTGGCTAGCAAGAGCTTTCAGTGCTGGCACTTTTCATCTTTGAGCAATTGCTCGACATTTGCAATTTCTCACCTGAGCTCTCTTTAGACTGCGCGAGAGGATGAGGAGAAGATGAGGTGGCTAGAGAAGCACAGAGCCCCAGTGTTCTAAGGGCTACAAGAGCGTTTCCAAGGAAGGGGGCTGGCTAGCAAGAGCTTTCAGTGCTGGCACTTTTCATCTCGGATCAATTGCTCGATGTTTGCAATTTCTCAGCTCGTGTCTACGAGACAGAAAGAGAATGACCGTGACGTTTGGTGGGTAGAGAAGCGCAAAGCCCCAGTGTTGCTGCGCCTGTGAAAGCGCTTCCAAGGAAGGGGGCTGGCTAGCAAGAGCTTTCAGTGCTGGCACTTTTCTTCTCTGAGCAATTGCTCGACGTTTGCAATTTCTCACCGGAGCTTTTGTTAGAGTGCGCGAGAGGATGAGCAGAAGATGAGGTGGCTAGAGAAGCACAGAGCGCCAGTGTTCTAAGGGCTACAAGAGCGTTTCCAAGGAAGGGAGCTGGCTAGCAACAGCTTTCAGTGCTGGCACTTTTCTTCTCTGAGCAATTGCTCGACGTTTGCAATTTCTCAGCTCGTGTCTATGAGACGGAGAGATAGTGACCGTGACGTTTGGTGGGTAGAGAAGCGCAAAGCCCCAGTGTTGCTGCGCCTGTGAAAGCGCTTCCAAGGAAGGGGGCTGGCTAGCAAGAGCTTTCAGTGCTGGCACTTTTCATCTTTGAGCAATTGCTCGACATTTGCAATTTCTCACCTGAGCTCTCTTTAGACTGCGCGAGAGGATGAGCAGAAGATTAGATGGCTAGAGAAGCACAGAGCGCCAGTGTTCTAAGGGCTACAAGAGCGTTTCCAAGGAAGGTGGCTGGCTAGCAAGAGCTTTCAGTGCTGGCACTTTTCATCTCTGAGCAATTGCTCGATGTTTGCAATTTCTCAGCTCGTGTCTACAAGACAGAAAGAGAATGACCGTGACGTTTGGTGGGTAGAGAAGCGCAAAGCCCCAGTGTTGCTGAGCCTGTGAAAGCGCTTCCAAGGAAGGGTGCTGGCTAGCAACAGCTTTCAGTGCTGGCACTTTTCATCTCTGAACAATTGCTCGACGTTTGCAATTTCTCATCTCGTGTCTACGAGACGGAGATATAGTGACCGTGACGTTTGGTGGGTAGAGAAGCGCAAAGCCCCAGTGTTGCTGCACCTGTGAAAGCGCTTCCAAGGAAGGGTGCTGGCTAGCAACAGCTTTCAGTGCTGGCACTTTTCATCTTTGAGCAATTGCTCGACATTTGCAATTTCTCACCTGAGCTCTCTTTAGACTGCGCGAGAGGATGAGGAGAAGATGAGGTGGCTAGAGAAGCACAGAGCCCCAGTGTTCTAAGGGCTACAAGAGCGTTTCCAAGGAAGGGAGCTGGCTAGCAACAGCTTTCAGTGCTGGCACTTTTCTTCTCTGAGCAATTGCTCGACGTTTGCAATTTCTCATCTCGTGTCTACGAGACAGAAAGAGAATGACCGTGACGTTTGGTGGGTAGAGAAGCGCAAAGCCCCAGTGTTGCTGCGCCTGTGAAAGCGCTTCCAAGGAAGGGGGCTGGCTAGCAAGAGCTTTCAGTGCTGGCACTTTTCATCTCTGAACAATTGTTGGACGTTTGCAATTTCTCACCGGAGCTTTTGTTAGAGTGCGCGAGAGGATGAGCAGAAGATGAGGTGGCTAGAGAAGCACAGAGCCCCAGTGTTCTTAGGGCTACAAGAGCGTTTCCAAGGAAGGGGGCTGGCTAGCAACAGCTTTCAGTGCTGGCACTTTTCATCTCTGAGCAATTGCTCAACGTTTGCAATTTGTCAGCTCGTGTCTACGAGACGGAGAGATAGTGACCGTGACGTTTGGTGGGTAGAGAAGCGCAAAGCCCCAGTGTTGCTGCGCCTGTGAAAGCGCTTCCAAGGAAGGGGGCTGGCTAGCAACAGCTTTCAGTGCTGGCACTTTTTATCTCTGAGCAATTGCTCGACGTTTGCAATTTCTCAGCTCGTGTCTACGAGACGGAGAGATAGTGACCGTGACGTTTGGTGGGTAGAGAAGCGCAAAGCCCCAGTGTTGCTGCGCCTGTGAAAGCGCTTCCAAGGAAGGGGGCTGACTAGCAAGAGCTTTCAGTGCTGGCACTTTTCATCTCTGAGCAATTTTTGGACGTTGGCAATTTCTCACCGGAGCTCTCTTTAGACTGCGCGAGAGGATGAGCAGAAGATTAGATGGCTAGAGAAGCACAGAGTGCCAGTGTTCTAAGGGCTACAAGAGCATTTCCAAGGAAGGGGGCTGGCTAGCAACAGCTTTCAGTGCTGGCACTTTTCATCTCTGAGCAATTGCTGGACTTTTGCAATTTCTCAGCTCGTGTCTACGAGACGGAGAGATAGTGACCGTGACGATTGGTGGGTAGAGAAGCGCAAAGCCCCAGTGTTGCTGCGCCTGTGAAAGCGCTTCCAAGGAAGGGGGCTGGCTAGCAACAGCTTTCAGTGCTGGCACTTTTCATCTCTGAGCAATTGCTCAACGTTTGCAATTTCTCAGCTCGTGTCTACGAGACGGAAAGAGAACGACTGTGACGTTTGGTGGGTAGAGAAGCGCAAAGCCCCAGTGTTGCTGCACCTGTGAAAGCGCTTCCAAGGAAGGGAGCTGGCTAGCAAGAGCTTTCAGTGCTGGCACTTTTCATCTCTGAGCAATTTTTGGACGTTTGCAATTTCTCACCTGAGCTCTCTTTAGACTGCGCGAGAGGATGAGCAGAAGATTAGATGGCTAGAGAAGCACAGAGCGCCAGTGTTCTAAGGGCTACAAGAGCGTTTCCAAGGAAGGGGGCTGGCTAGCAACAGCTTTCAGTGCTGGCACTTTTCATCTCTGAGCAATTGCTCGACGTTTGCAATTTCTCAGCTCGTGTCTACGAGACAGAAAGAGAACGACCGTGACGTTTGGTGGGTAGAGAAGCGCAAAGCCCCAGTGTTGCTGCACCTGTGAAAGCGCTTCCAAGGAAGGGGGCTGGCTAGCAAGAGCTTTCAGTGCTGGCACTTTTCTTCTCTGAGCAATTGCTCGACGTTTGCAATTTCTCACCTGAGCTTTTGTTAGAGTGCGCTAGAGGATGAGGAGAAGATGAGGTGGCTAGAGAAGCACAGAGCCCCAGTGTTCTAAGGGCTACAAGAGCGTTTCCAAGGAAGGGGGCTGGCTAGCAACAGCTTTCAGTGCTGGCACTTTTCTTCTCTGAGCAATTGCTCGACGCTTGCAATTTCTCAGCTCATGTCTATGAGACGGAGAGATAGTGACCGTGACGTTTGGTGGGTAGAGAAGTGCAAAGCCCCAGTGTTGCTGCGCCTGTGAAAGCGCTTCCAAGGAAGGGGGCTGGCTAGCAACAGCTTTCAGTGCTGGCACTTTTCATCTCTGAGCAATTGCTCGACGTTTGCAATTTCTCACCGGAGCTTTTGTTAGAGTGCGCGAGAGGATGAGGAGAAGATGAGGTGGCTAGAGAAGCACAGAGCCCCAGTGTTCTAAGGGCTACAAGAGCGTTTCCAAGGAAGGGGGCTGGCTAGCAACAGCTTTCAGTGCTGGCACTTTTCATCTCTGAGCAATTGCTGGACGTTTGCAATTTGTCAGCTCGTGTCTACGAGACGGAGAGATAGTGACCGTGACGTTTGGTGGGTAGAGAAGCGCAAAGCCCCAGTGTTACTGCGCCTGTGAAAGCGCTTCCAAGGAAGGGTGCTGGCTAGCAAGAGCTTTCAGTGCTGGCACTTTTCTTCTCTGAGCAGTTGCTCGACGTTTGCAATTTCTCACCGGAGCTCTCTTTAGAGTGCGCGAGAGGATGAGCAGAAGATGAGGTGGCTAGAGAAGCAGAGAGCCCCAGTGTTCTAAGGGCTACAAGAGCATTTCCAAGGAAGGGGGCTGGCTAGCAACAGCTTTCAGTGCTGGCACTTTTCATCTCTGAACAATTGTTGGACGTTTGCAATTTCCCACCGGAGCTTTTGTTAGAGTGCGTGAGAGGATGAGCAGAAGATGAGGTGGCTAGAGAAGCACAGAGCGCCAGTGTTCTAAGGGCTACAAGAGCGTTTCCAAGGAAGGGAGCTGGCTAGCAAGAGCTTTCAGTGCTGGCACTTTTCTTCTCTGAGCAATTGCTCGACGTTTGCAATTTCTCACCTGAGCTCTCTTTAGACTGCGCGAGAGGATGAGCAGAAGATTAGATGGCTAGAGAAGCACAGAGCCCCAGTGTTCTAAGGGCTACAAGAGCATTTCCAAGGAAGGGTGCTGGCTAGCAACAGCTTTCAGTGCTGGCACTTTTCTTCTCTGAGCAATTGCTGGACTTTTGCAATTTCTCAGCTCGTGTCTACGAGACGGAAAGAGAATGACCGTGACGTTTGGTGGGTAGAGAAGCGCAAAGCCCCAGTGTTGCTGCGCCTGTGAAAGCGCTTCCAAGGAAGGGGGCTGGCTAGCAAGAGCTTTCAGTGCTGGCACTTTTCTTCTCTGAGCAATTGCTCGACGTTTGCAATTTCTCACCAGACCTTTTGTTAGAGTGCGCTAGAGGATGAGGAGAAGATGAGGTGGCTAGAGAAGCAGAGAGCCCCAGTGTTCTAAGGGCTACAAGAGCGTTTCCAAGGAAGGGGGCTGGCTAGCAAGAGCTTTCAGTGCTGGCACTTTTCATCTCTGAGCAATTGCTCGACGTTTGCAATTTCTCAGCTCGTGTCTACGAGACGGAGAGATAGTGACCGTGACGTTTGGTGGGTAGAGAAGCGCAAAGCCCCAGTGTTGCTGCGCCTGTGAAAGCGCTTCCAAGGAAGGGGGCTGGCTAGCAACAGCTTTCAGTGCTGGCACTTTTCATCTCTGAGCAATTTCTCAACGTTTGCAATTTCTCAGCTCGTGTCTACGAGACGGAAACAGAACGACTGTGACGTTTGGTGGGTAGAGAAGCGCAAAGCCCCAGTGTTGCTGCACCTGTGAAAGCGCTTCCAAGGAAGGGTGCTGGCTAGCAAGAGCTTTCAGTGCTGGCACTTTTCATCTCTGAGCAATTGCTCGACGTTTGCAATTTCTCACCGGAGCTCTCTTTAGACTACGCGAGAGGATGAGGAGAAGATTAGATGGCTAGAGAATCACAGAGCCCCAGTGTTCTAAGGGCTACAAGAGCGTTTCCAAGGAAGGGGGCTGGCTAGCAAGAGCTTTCAGTGCTGGCACTTTTCATCTCTGAGCAATTGCTCGACGTTTGCAATTTCTCAGCTCGTGTCTACGAGACGGAAAGAGAATGACCGTGACGTTTGGTGGGTAGAGAAGCGCAAAGCCCCAGTGTTGCTGCGCCTGTGAAAGCGCTTCCAAGGAAGGGTGCTGGCTAGCAAGAGCTTTCAGTGCTGGCACTTTTCATCTCTGAGCAATGGCTCGACGTTTGCAATTTCTCACCGGAGCTTTTGTTAGAGTGCGCGAGAGGATGAGCAGAAGATGAGGTGGCTAGAGAAGCACAGAGCGCCAGTGTTCTAAGGGCTACAAGAGCGTTTCCAAGGAAGGGGGCTGGCTAGCAAGAGCTTTCAGTGCTGGCACTTTTCTTCTCTGAGCAATTGCTCGACGTTTGCAATTTCTCAGCTCGTGTCTACGAGACGGAGAGATAGTGACCGTGACGTTTAGTGGGTAGAGAAGCGCAAAGCCCCAGTGTTGCTGCGCCTGTGAAAGCGCTTCCAAGGAAGGGGGCTGGCTAGCAAGAGCTTTCAGTGCTGGCACTTTTCATCTCTGAGCAATTGCTCGACGTTTGCAATTTCTCACCGGAGCTTTTGTTAGAGTGCGCGAGAGGATGAGGAGAAGATGAGGTGGCTAGAGAAGCACAGAGCGCCAGTGTTCTGAGGGCTACAAGAGCACTTCCAAGGAAGGGGGCTGGCTAGCAAGAGCTTTCAGTGCTGGCACTTTTCATCTCTGAGCAATTGCTCGACGTTTGCAATTTCTCACCTGAGCTCTCTTTAGACTGCGCGAGAGGATGGGCAGAAGATTAGGTGGCTGGAGAAGCACAGAGCCCCAGTGTTCTTAGTGCTACAAGAGCGTTTCCAAGGAAGGGGGCTGGCTAGCAACAGCTTTCAGTGCTGGCGCTTTTCATCTCTGAGCAATTGCTCGACGTTTGCAATTTCTCAGCTCGTGTCTACGAGACGGAGAGATAGTGACCGTGACGTTTGGTGGGTAGAGAAGCTCAAAGCCCCAGTGTTACTGCGCCTGTGAAAGCGCTTCCAAGGAAGGGTGCTGGCTAGCAAGAGCTTTCAGTGCTGGCACTTTTCATCTCTGAGCAATTGCTCGACGTTTGCAATTTCTCAGCTCTTGTCTACGAGGCGGAGAGATAGTGACCGTGACGTTTGGTGGGTAGAGAAGCGCAAAGCCCCAGTGTTACTGCGCCTGTGAAAGCGCTTCCAAGGAAGGGGGCTGGCTAGCAAGAGCTTTCAGTGCTGGCACTTTTCATCTCTGAGCAATTGCTCGACGTTTTCAATTTCTCACCGGAGCTTTTGTTAGAGTGCGCGAGAGGATGAGGAGAAGATTAGGTGGCTAGAGAAGCACAGAGCCCCAGTGTTCTAAGGGCTACAAGAGCGTTTCCAAGGAAGGGGGCTGGCTAGCAAGAGCTTTCAGTGCTGGCACTTTTCATCTTTGAGCAATTGCTGGACGTTTACAATTTCTCAACTCGTGTCTACGAGACGGAAAGAGAATGACAGTGACGTTTGGTGGGTAGAGAAGCGCAAAGCCCCAGTGTTGCTGCGCCTGTGAGAGCGCTTCCAAGGAACGGTGCTGGCTAGCAACAGCTTTCAGTGCTGGCACTTTTCATGTGTGAGGAATTGCTGGACGTTTGCAATTTCTCAGCTCAGCTCTGCGAGACGGAGAGATAGTGACCGTGACGTTAGGTGGCTAGAGAAGTGCAAAGCCCCAGTGTTGCTGCGCCTGTGAAAGCGCTTCCAAGGAAGGGGGCTGGCTAGCAAGAGCTTTCAGTGCTGGCACTTTTCATCTCTGAGCAATTGCTCAACGTTTGCAATTTCTCACCTGAGCTCTCTTTAGACTGCGCGAGAGGATGGGCAGAAGATTAGATGGCTAGAGAATCACAGAGCCCCAGTGTTCTAAGGGCTACAAGAGCGTTTCCAAGGAAGGGGGCTGGCTAGCAAGAGCTTTCAGTGCTGGCACTTTTCATCTCTGAGCAATTGCTCGACGTTTGCAATTTCTCAGCTCGTGTCTACGAGACGGAAAGAGAATGACCGTGACGTTTGGTGGGTAGAGAAGCGCAAAGCCCCAGTGTTGCTGCGCCTGTGAAAGCGCTTCCAAGGAACGGTGCTGGCTAGCAAGAGCTTTCAGTGCTGGCACTTTTCATCTCTGAGCAATGGCTCGACGTTTGCAATTTCTCACCGGAGCTTTTGTTAGAGTGCGCGAGAGGATGAGCAGAAGATGAGGTGGCTAGAGAAGCACAGAGCGCCAGTGTTCTAAGGGCTACAAGAGCGTTTCCAAGGAAGGGGGCTGGCTAGCAAGAGCTTTCAGTGCTGGCACTTTTCATCTCTGAGCAATTGCTCGACGTTTGCAATTTCTCAGCTCGTGTCTACGAGACGGAGAGATAGTGACCGTGACGTTTAGTGGGTAGAGAAGCGCAAAGCCCCAGTGTTGCTGCGCCTGTGAAAGCGCTTCCAAGGAAGGGGGCTGGCTAGCAAGAGCTTTCAGTGCTGGCACTTTTCATCTCTGAGCAATTGCTCGACGTTTGCAATTTCTCACCTGAGCTCTCTTTAGACTGCGCGAGAGGATGGGCAGAAGATTAGGTGGCTGGAGAAGCACAGAGCCCCAGTGTTCTTAGTGCTACAAGAGCGTTTCCAAGGAAGGGGGCTGGCTAGCAAGAGCTTTCAGTGCTGGCACTTTTCATCTTTGAGCAATTGCTGGACGTTTGCAATTTCTCAACTCGTGTCTACGAGACGGAAAGAGAATGACAGTGACGTTTGGTGGGTAGAGAAGCGCAAAGCCCCAGTGTTGCTGCGCCTGTGAGAGCGCTTCCAAGGAACGGTGCTGGCTAGCAACAGCTTTCAGTGCTGGCACTTTTCATCTCTGAGCAATTGCTCGACGTTTGCAATTTCTCAGCTCAGCTCTGCGAGACGGAGAGATAGTGACCGTGACGTTAGGTGGCTAGAGAAGTGCAAAGCCCCAGTGTTGCTGCGCCTGTGAAAGCGCTTCCAAGGAAGGGGGCTGGCTAGCAACAGCTTTCAGTGCTGGCACTTTTCATCTCTGAGCAATTGCTCGACGTTTGCAATTTCTCACCTGAGCTCTCTTTAGACTGCGCGAGAGGATGGGCAGAAGATTAGATGGCTAGAGAATCACAGAGCCCCAGTGTTCTAAGGGCTACAAGAGCGTTTCCAAGGAAGGGGGCTGGCTAGCAAGAGCTTTCAGTGCTGGCACTTTTCATCTCTGAGCAATTGCTCGACGTTTGCAATTTCTCAGCTCGTGTCTACGAGACGGAAAGAGAATGACCGTGACGTTTGGTGGGTAGAGAAGCGCAAAGCCCCAGTGTTGCTGCGCCTGTGAAAGCGCTTCCAAGGAAGGGTGCTGGCTAGCAAGAGCTTTCAGTGCTGGCACTTTTCATCTCTGAGCAATGGCTCGACGTTTGCAATTTCTCACCGGAGCTTTTGTTAGAGTGCGCGAGAGGATGAGCAGAAGATGAGGTGGCTAGAGAAGCACAGAGCGCCAGTGTTCTAAGGGCTACAAGAGCGTTTCCAAGGAAGGGGGCTGGCTAGCAAGAGCTTTCAGTGCTGGCACTTTTCTTCTCTGAGCAATTGCTCGACGTTTGCAATTTCTCAGCTCGTGTCTACGAGACGGAGAGATAGTGACCGTGACGTTTAGTGGGTAGAGAAGCGCAAAGCCCCAGTGTTGCTGCGCCTGTGAAAGCGCTTCCAAGGAAGGGGGCTGGCTAGCAAGAGCTTTCAGTGCTGGCACTTTTCATCTCTGAGCAATTGCTCGACGTTTGCAATTTCTCACCGGAGCTTTTGTTAGAGTGCGCGAGAGGATGAGGAGAAGATGAGGTGGCTAGAGAAGCACAGAGCGCCAGTGTTCTGAGGGCTACAAGAGCGCTTCCAAGGAAGGGGGCTGGCTAGCAAGAGCTTTCAGTGCTGGCACTTTTCATCTCTGAGCAATTGCTCGACGTTTGCAATTTCTCACCTGAGCTCTCTTTAGACTGCGCGAGAGGATGGGCAGAAGATTAGGTGGCTGGAGAAGCACAGAGCCCCAGTGTTCTTAGTGCTACAAGAGCGTTTCCAAGGAAGGGGGCTGGCTAGCAACAGCTTTCAGTGCTGGCACTTTTCATCTCTGAGCAATTGCTCGACGTTTGCAATTTCTCAGCTCGTGTCTACGAGACGGAGAGATAGTGACCGTGACGTTTGGTGGGTAGAGAAGCTCAAAGCCCCAGTGTTACTGCGCCTGTGAAAGCGCTTCCAAGGAAGGGTGCTGGCTAGCAAGAGCTTTCAGTGCTGGCACTTTTCATCTCTGAGCAATTGCTCGACGTTTGCAATTTCTCAGCTCTCGTCTACGAGGCGGAGAGATAGTGACCGTGACGTTTGGTGGGTAGAGAAGCGCAAAGCCCCAGTGTTACTGCGCCTGTGAAAGCGCTTCCAAGGAAGGGTGCTGGCTAGCAAGAGCTTTCAGTGCTGGCACTTTTCATCTCTGAGCAATTGCTCGACGTTTTCAATTTCTCACCGGAGCTTTTGTTAGAGTGCGCGAGAGGATGAGGAGAAGATTAGGTGGCTAGAGAAGCACAGAGCCCCAGTGTTCTAAGGGCTACAAGAGCGTTTCCAAGGAAGGGGGCTGGCTAGCAAGAGCTTTCAGTGCTGGCACTTTTCATCTTTGAGCAATTGCTGGACGTTTACAATTTCTCAACTCGTGTCTACGAGACGGAAAGAGAATGACAGTGACGTTTGGTGGGTAGAGAAGCGCAAAGCCCCAGTGTTGCTGCGCCTGTGAGAGCGCTTCCAAGGAACGGTGCTGGCTAGCAACAGCTTTCAGTGCTGGCACTTTTCATGTGTGAGGAATTGCTGGACGTTTGCAATTTCTCAGCTCAGCTCTGCGAGACGGAGAGATAGTGACCGTGACGTTAGGTGGCTAGAGAAGTGCAAAGCCCCAGTGTTGCTGCGCCTGTGAAAGCGCTTCCAAGGAAGGGGGCTGGCTAGCAACAGCTTTCAGTGCTGGCACTTTTCATCTCTGAGCAATTGCTCAACGTTTGCAATTTCTCACCTGAGCTCTCTTTAGACTGCGCGAGAGGATGGGCAGAAGATTAGATGGCTAGAGAATCACAGAGCCCCAGTGTTCTAAGGGCTACAAGAGCGTTTCCAAGGAAGGGGGCTGGCTAGCAAGAGCTTTCAGTGCTGGCACTTTTCATCTCTGAGCAATTGCTCGACGTTTGCAATTTCTCAGCTCGTGTCTACGAGACGGAAAGAGAATGACCGTGACGTTTGGTGGGTAGAGAAGCGCAAAGCCCCAGTGTTGCTGCGCCTGTGAAAGCGCTTCCAAGGAACGGTGCTGGCTAGCAAGAGCTTTCAGTGCTGGCACTTTTCATCTCTGAGCAATGGCTCGACGTTTGCAATTTCTCACCGGAGCTTTTGTTAGAGTGCGCGAGAGGATGAGCAGAAGATGAGGTGGCTAGAGAAGCACAGAGCGCCAGTGTTCTAAGGGCTACAAGAGCGTTTCCAAGGAAGGGGGCTGGCTAGCAAGAGCTTTCAGTGCTGGCACTTTTCATCTCTGAGCAATTGCTCGACGTTTGCAATTTCTCAGCTCGTGTCTACGAGACGGAGAGATAGTGACCGTGACGTTTAGTGGGTAGAGAAGCGCAAAGCCCCAGTGTTGCTGCGCCTGTGAAAGCGCTTCCAAGGAAGGGGGCTGGCTAGCAAGAGCTTTCAGTGCTGGCACTTTTCATCTCTGAGCAATTGCTCGACGTTTGCAATTTCTCACCTGAGCTCTCTTTAGACTGCGCGAGAGGATGGGCAGAAGATTAGGTGGCTGGAGAAGCACAGAGCCCCAGTGTTCTTAGTGCTACAAGAGCGTTTCCAAGGAAGGGGGCTGGCTAGCAAGAGCTTTCAGTGCTGGCACTTTTCATCTCTGAGCAATTGCTCGACGTTTGCAATTTCTCAGCTCGTGTCTACGAGACGGAGAGATAGTGACCGTGACGTTTGGTGGGTAGAGAAGCGCAAAGCCCCAGTGTTACTGCGCCTGTGAAAGCGCTTCCAAGGAAGGGGGCTGGCTAGCAAGAGCTTTCAGTGCTGGCACTTTTCATCTCTGAGCAATTGCTCGACGTTTGCAATTTCTCACCGGAGCTTTTGTTAGAGTGCGCGAGAGGATGAGCAGAAGATTAGATGGCTAGAGAAGCACAGAGCCCCAGTGTTCTAAGGGCTACAAGAGCGTTTCCAAGGAAGGGGGCTGGCTAGCAAGAGCTTTCAGTGCTGGCACTTTTCATCTCTGAGCAATTGCTAGACTTTTGCAATTTCTCAGCTCAGCTCTGCGAGACGGAGAGAGAATGACTGTGACGTTAGGTGGCTAGAGAAGTGCAAAGCCCCAGTGTTGCTGCGCCTGTGAAAGCGCTTCCAAGGAAGGGGGCTGGCTAGCAAGAGCTTTCAGTGCTGGCACTTTTCATCTCTGAGCAATTGCTCGACGTTTGCAATTTCTCAGCTCGTCTCTACGAGACGGAAAGAGAACGACCGTGACGTTTGGTGGGTAGAGAAGCGCAAAGCCCCAGTGTTGCTGCGCCTGTGAAAGCGCTTCCAAGGAAGGGGCTGGCTAGCAAGAGCTTTCAGTGCTGGCACTTTTCATCTCTGAGCAATTGCTCGACGTTTGCAATTTCTCAGCTCGTCTCTACGAGACGGAAAGAGAATGACCGTGACGTTTGGTGGGTAGAGAAGCGCAAAGCCCCAGTGTTGCTGCGCCTGTGGAAGCGCTTCCAAGGAAGGGGGCTGGCTAGCAAGAGCTTTCAGTGCTGGCACTTTTCATCTCTGAGCAATTGCTCGACGTTTGCAATTTCTCAGCTCGTGTCTACGAGACGGAGAGATAGTGACCGTGATGTTTGGTGGGTAGAGAAGCGCAAAGCCCCAGTGTTGCTGCGCCTGTGAAAGCGCTTCCAGGGAAGGGTGCTGGCTAGCAACAGCTTTCAGTGCTGGCACTTTTCATCTCTGAGCAATTGCTGGACGTTTGCAATTTCTTACCTGAGCTCTCTTTAGACTGCGCGAGAGGATGAGCAGAAGATGAGGTGGCTAGAGAAGCACAGAGCGCCAGTGTTCTAAGGGCTACAAGAGCGTTTCCAAGGAAGGGGGCTGGCTAGCAAGAGCTTTCAGTGCTGGCACTTTTCATCTCTGAGCAATTGCTCAACGTTTGCAATTTCTCAGCTCGTCTCTACGAGACGGAAAGAGAACGACCGTGACGTTTGGTGGGTAGAGAAGCGCAAAGCCCCAGTGTTGCTGCGCCTGTGAAAGCGCTTCCAAGGAAGGGGGCTGGCTAACAAGAGCTTTCAGTGCTGGCACTTTTCTTCTCTGAGCAATTGCTGGACGTTTGCAATTTCTCAGCTCGTGTCTACGAGACGGAGAGATAGTGACCGTGACGTTTGGTGAGTAGAGAAGCGCAGAGAGCAAGTGTTGCAGCGCCTGTGAAAGTGCTTCCAGGGAAGGGTGCTGGCTAGCAAGAGCTTTCAGTGCTGGCACTTTTCATCTCTGAGCAATTGCTCGACGTTTGCAATTTCTCAGCTCGTGTCTACGAGACGGAGAGATAGTGACCGTGATGTTTGGTGGGTAGAGAAGCACAAAGCCCCAGTGTTGCTGCGCCTGTGAAAGCGCTTCCAAGGAAGGGTGCTGGCTAGCAAGAGCTTTCAGTGCTGGCACTTTTCATCTCTGAGCAATTGCTGGACGTTTGCAATATCTCAACTGAGCTCTCTTTAGAGTGCGCGAGAGGATGAGCAGAAGATGAGGTGGCTAGAGAAGCTCAGAGCCCCATTGTTCTTAGGGCTACAAAAGCGCTTCCAAGGAAGGGGGCTGGCTAGCAAGAGCTTTCAGTGCTGGCACTTTTCATCTCTGAGCAATTGCTCGACGTTTGCAATTTCTCACCTGAGCTCTCTTTAGACTGCGCGAGAGGATGGGCAGAAGATTAGGTGGCTAGTGAAGCAGAGAGCCCCAGTGTTCCAAGGGCTACAAGAGCGTTTCCAAGGAAGGGGGCTGGCTAGCAACAGCTTTCAGTGCTGGCACTTTTCATCTCTGAGCAGTTGCTCGACGTTAGCAATTTCTCACCAGAGCTTTTCTTAGAGTGCGCGAGAGGATGAGCAGAAGATGAGGTGGCTAGAGAAGCACAGAGCGCCAGTGTTCTAAGGGCTACAAGAGCGTTTCCAAGGAAGGGGGCTGGCTAGCAACAGCTTTCAGTGCTGGCACTTTTCATCTCTGAGCAATTGCTGGACGTTTGCAATTTCTCAGCTCGTGTCTACGAGACGGAGAGATAGTGACCGTGACGTTTGGTGGGTAGAGAAGCGCAAAGCCCCAGTGTTGCTGCGCCTGTGAAAGCGCTTCCACGGAAGGGTGCTGGCTAGCAACAGCTTTCAGTGCTGGCACTTTTCATCTCTGAGCAATTGCTCGACGTTTGCAATTTCTCACTGGAGCTTTTGTTAGAGTGCGCGAGAGGATGAGGAGAAGATTAGATGGCTAGAGAAGCACAGAGCGCCAGTGTTCTAAGGGCTACAAGAGCGTTTCCAAGGAAGGGGGCTGGCTAGCAAGAGCTTTCAGTGCTGGCACTTTTCATCTCTGAGCAATTGCTCGACGTTTGCAATTTCTCAGCTCGTGTCTACGAGACGGAGAGATAGTGACCGTGATGTTTGGTGGGTAGAGAAGCGCAAAGCCCCAGTGTTGCTGCGCCTGTGAAAGCGCTTCCAGGGAAGGGTGCTGGCTATCAACAGCTTTCAGTGCTGGCACTTTTCATCTCTGAGCAATTGCTGGACGTTTGCAATTTCTCAACTGAGCTCTCTTTAGAGTGCGCGAGAGGATGAGCAGAAGATGAGGTGGCTAGAGAAGCTCAGAGCCCCATTGTTCTTAGGGCTACAAAAGCGCTTCCAAGGAAGGGGGCTGGCTAGCAACAGCTTTCAGTGCTGGCACTTTTCATCTCTGAGCAATTGCTCGACGTTTGCAATTTCTCACCTGAGCTCTCTTTAGACTGCGCGAGACGATGGGCAGAAGATTAGGTGGCTAGTGAAGAAGAGAGCCCCAGTGTTCCAAGGGCTACAAGAGCGTTTCCAAGGAAGGGGGCTGGCTAGCAACAGCTTTCAGTGCTGGCACTTTTCATCTCTGAGCAATTGCTCGACGTTTGCAATTTCTCAGCTCGTCTCTACGAGACGGAAAGAGAACGACCGTGACGTTTGGTGGGTAGAGAAGCGCAAAGCCCCAGTGTTGCTGCGCCTGTGAAAGCGCTTCCAAGGAAGGGGGCTGGCAAGCAACAGCTTTCAGTGCTGGCACTTTTCATCTCTGAGCAATTGCTCGACGTTTGCAATTTCTCAGCTCGTCTCTACGAGAGGGAAAGAGAATGACCGTGACGTTTGGTGGGTAGAGAAGCGCAAAGCCCCAGTGTTGCTGCGCCTGTGGAAGCGCTTCCAAGGAAGGGGGCTGGCTAGCAAGAGCTTTCAGTGCTGGCACTTTTCATCTCTGAGCAATTGCTCGACGTTTGCAATTTCTCAGCTCGTGTCTACGAGACGGAGAGATAGTGACCGTGACGTTTGGTGGGTAGAGAAGCGCAAAGCCCCAGTGTTGCTGCGCCTGTGAAAGCGCTTCCAAGGAAGGGGGCTGGCTAGCAAGAGCTTTCAGTGCTGGCACTTTTCATCTCTGAGCAATTGCTCGACGTTTGCAATTTCTCACCAGAGCTTTTGTTAGAGTGCGCGAGAGGATGAGGAGAAGATTAGATGGCTAGAGAAGCACAGAGCGCCAGTGTTCTAAGGGCTACAAGAGCGTTTCCAAGGAAGGGGGCTGGCTAGCAAGAGCTTTCAGTGCTGGCACTTTTCATCTCTGAGCAATTGCTCGACGGTTGCAATTTCTCAGCTCGTGTCTACGAGACGGAAAGAGAATGACCGTGACGTTTGGTGGGTAGAGAAGCGCAAAGCCCCAGTGTTGCTGCACCTGTGAAAGCGTTTCCAAGGAAGGGGGCTGGCTAACAAGAGCTTTCAGTGCTGGCACTTTTCATCTCTGAGCAATTGCTCGACGTTTGCAATTTCTCAGCTCGTGTCTACGAGACGGAGAGATAGTGACCGTGACGTTTGGTGGGTAGAGAAGCGCAGAGAGCAAGTGTTGCTGCGCCTGTGAAAGTGCTTCCAGGGAAGGGTGCTGGCTAGCAAGAGCTTTCAGTGCTGGCACTTTTCATCTCTGAGCAATTGCTGGACGTTTGCAATTTCTCAACTGAGCTCTCTTTAGAGTGCGCGAGAGGATGAGCAGAAGATGAGGTGGCTAGAGAAGCTCAGAGCCCCATTGTTCTCAGGGCTACAAAAGCACATCCAAGGAAGGGGGCTGGCTAGCAAGAGCTTTCAGTGCTGGCACTTTTCATCTCTGAGCAATTGCTCGACGTTTGCAATTTCTCACCGGAGCTCTCTTTAGACTGCGCGAGAGGATGGGCAGAAGATTAGGTGGCTAGTGAAGCAGAGAGCCCCAGTGTTCCAAGGGCTACAAGAGCGTTTCCAAGGAAGGGTGCTGGCTAGCAAGAGCTTTCAGTGCTGGCACTTTTCATCTCTGAGCAATTGCTCGACGTTTGCAATTTCTCAGCTCGTCTCTACGAGACGGAGAGATAGTGACCGTGACGTTTGGTGGGTAGAGAAGCGCAAAGCCCCAGTGTTGCTGCGCCTGTGAAAGCGCTTTCAAGGAAGGGGGCTGGCTAGCAACAGCTTTCAGTGCTGGCACTTTTCATCTCTGAGCAATTGCTCGACGTTTGCAATTTCTCACCAGAGCTTTTGTTAGAGTGCGCGAGAGGATGAGCAGAAGATGAGGTGGCTAGAGAAGCACAGAGCGCCAGTGTTCTAAGGGCTACAAGAGCGTTTCCAAGGAAGGGGGCTGGCTAGCAACAGCTTTCAGTGCTGGCACTTTTCATCTCTGAGCAATTGCTCGACGGTTGCAATTTCTCAGCTCGTGTCTACGAGACGGAGAGATAGTGACCGTGACGTTTGGTGGGTAGAGAAGCGCAGAGAGCAAGTGTTGCTGCTCCTGTGAAAGTGCTTCCAGGGAAGGGTGCTGGCTAGCAAGAGCTTTCAGTGCTGGCACTTTTCATCTCTGAGCAATTGCTCGACGTTTGCAATTTCTCAGCTCGTGTCTACGAGACGGAGAGATAGTGACCGTGATGTTTGGTGGGTAGAGAAGCGCAAAGCCCCAGTGTTGCTGCGCCTGTGAAAGCGCTTCCAGGGAAGGGTGCTGGCTAGCAACAGCTTTCAGTGCTGGCACTTTTCATCTCTGAGCAATTGCTGGACGTTTGCAATTTCTCAACTGAGCTCTCTTTAGAGTGCGCGAGAGGATGAGCAGAAGATGAGGTGGCTAGAGAAGCAGAGAGCCCCAGTGTTCTTAGGGCTACAAGAGCGTTTCCAAGGAAGGGTGCTGGCTAGCAAGAGCTTTCAGTGCTGGCACTTTTCTTCTCTGAGCAATTGCTCGACGTTTGCAATTTCTCACCTGAGCTCTCTTTAGACTGCGCGAGAGGATGGGCAGAAGATGAGGTGGCTAGAGAAGCACAGAGCGCCAGTGTTCCAAGGGCTACAAGAGCGTTTCCAAGGAAGGGGGCTGGCTAGCAAGAGCTTTCAGTGCTGGCACTTTTCATCTCTGAGCAATTGCTCGACGTTTGCAATTTCTCAGCTCGTCTCTACGAGACGGAAAGAGAATGACCGTGACGTTTGGTGGGTAGAGAAGCGCAAAGCCCCAGTGTTGCTGCGCCTGTGAAAGCGCTTCCAAGGAAGGGGGCTGGCTAGCAACAGCTTTCAGTGCTGGCACTTTTCATCTCTGAGCAGTTGCTCGACATTTCCAATTTCTCACCAGAGCTTTTGTTAGAGTGCGCGAGAGGATGAGCAGAAGATGAGGTGGCTGGAGAAGCACAGAGCGCCAGTGTTCTAAGGGCTACAAGAGCGTTTCCAAGGAAGGGGGCTGGCTAGCAAGAGCTTTCAGTGCTGGCACTTTTCTTCTCTGAGCAATTGCTCGACGTTTGCAATTTCTCAGCTCGTGTCTACGAGACGGAAAGAGAATGACCGTGACGTTTGGTGGGTAGAGAACCGCAAAGCCCCAGTGTTGCTGCGCCTGTGAAAGCGCTTCCAAGGAAGGGGGCTGGCTAGCAACAGCTCTCAGTGCTGGCACTTTTCATCTCTGAGCAATTGCTCGACGTTTGCAATTTCTCACCAGAGCTTTTGTTAGATTGCGCGAGAGGATGAGGAGAAGATTAGATGGCTAGAGAAGCACAGAGCGCCAGTGTTCTAAGGGCTACAAGAGCGTTTCCAAGGAAGGGTGCTGGCTAGCAAGAGCTTTCAGTGCTGGCACTTTTCATCTCTGAGCAATTGCTGGACGTTTGCAATTTCTCAGCTCGTGTCTACGAGACGGAGAGATAGTGACCGTGACGTTTGGTGGGTAGAGAAGCGCAAAGCCCCAGTGTTGCTGCGTCTGTGAAAGCGCTTCCAAGGAAGGGAGCTGGCTAGCAACAGCTTTCAGTGCTGGCACTTTTCATCTCTGAGCAATTGCTGGACGTTTGCAATTTCTCAACTGAGCTCTCTTTAGAGTGCGCGAGAGGATGAGCAGAAGATGAGGTGGCTAGAGAAGCTCAGAGCCCCATTGTTCTTAGGGCTACAAAAGCGCTTCCAAGGAAGGGGGCTGGCTAGCAACAGCTTTCAGTGCTGGCACTTTTCATCTCTGAGCAATTGCTCGACGTTTGCAATTTCTCACCGGAGCTCTCTTTAGACTGCGCGAGAGGATGGGCAGAAGATTAGGTGGCTAGTGAAGCAGAGAGCCCCAGTGTTCCAAGGGCTACAAGAGCGTTTCCAAGGAAGGGGGCTGGCTAGCAACAGCTTTCAGTGCTGGCACTTTTCATCTCTGAGCAGTTGCTCGACGTTTGCAATTTCTCACCAGAGCTTTTGTTAGAGTGCGCGAGAGGATGAGCAGAAGATGAGGTGGCTAGAGAAGCACAGAGCGCCAGTGTTCTAAGGGCTACAAGAGCGTTTCCAAGGAAGGGGGCTGGCTAGCAACAGCTTTCAGTGCTGGCACTTTTCATCTCTGAGCAATTGCTCGACGTTTGCAATTTCTCAGCTCGTCTCTACGAGACGGAAAGAGAACGACCGTGACGTTTGGTGGGTAGAGAAGCGCAAAGCCCCAGTGTTGCTGCACCTGTGAAAGCGCTTCCAAGGAAGGGGGCTGGCTAGCAACAGCTTTCAGTGCTGGCACTTTTCATCTCTGAGCAATTGCTCGACGTTTGCAATTTCTCACCAGAGCTTTTGTTAGAGTGCGCGAGAGGATGAGGAGAAGATTGGATGGCTAGAGAAGCACAGAGCGCCAGTGTTCTAAGGGCTACAAGAGCGTTTCCAAGGAAGGGGGCTGGCTAGCAAGAGCTTTCAGTGCTGGCACTTTTCATCTCTGAGCAATTGCTCGACGGTTGCAATTTCTCAGCTCGTCTCTACGAGACGGAAAGAGAATGACCGTGACGTTTGTTGGGTAGAGAAGCGCAAAGCCCCAGTGTTGCTGCGCCTGTGAAAGCGCTTCCAAGGAAGGGGGCTGGCTAGCAAGAGCTTTCAGTGCTGGCACTTTTCATCTCTGAGCAATTGCTCGACGTTTGCAATTTCTCAGCTCGTGTCTACGAGACGGAGAGATAGTGACCGTGACGTTTGGTGGGTAGAGAAGCGCAAACCCCAGTGTTGCTGCGCCTGTGAAAGCGCTTCCAAGGAAGGGAGCTGGCTAGCAACAGCTTTCAGTGCTGGCACTTTTCATCTCTGAGCAATTGCTCGACGTTTGCAATTTCTCACCGGAGCTTTTGTTAGAGTGCGCGAGAGGATGAGCAGAAGATGAGGTGGCTAGAGAAGCCCAGAGCGCCAGTGTTCTAAGGGCTACAAGAGCGTTTCCAAGGAAGGGGGCTGGCTAGCAAGAGCTTTCAGTGCTGGCACTTTTCATCTCTGAGCAATTGCTCGACGTTTGCAATTTCTCAGCTCGTGTCTACGAGACGGAAAGAGAATGACCGTGACGTTTGGTGGGTAGAGAAGCGCAAAGCCCCAGTGTTGCTGCGCCTGTGAAAGCGCTTCCAGGGAAGGGTGCTGGCTAGCAACAGCTTTCAGTGCTGGCACTTTTCATCTCTGAGCAATTGCTGGACGTTTGCAATTTCTCAACTGAGCTCTCTTTAGAGTGCGCGAGAGGATGAGCAGAAGATGAGGTGGCTAGAGAAGCTCAGAGCCCCATTGTTCTTAGGGCTACAAAAGCGCTTCCAAGGAAGGGGGCTGGCTAGCAACAGCTTTCAGTGCTGGCACTTTTCATCTCTGAGCAATTGCTCGACGTTTGCAATTTCTCACCGGAGCTCTCTTTAGACTGCGCGAGAGGATGGGCAGAAGATTAGGTGGCTAGTGAAGCAGAGAGCCCCAGTGTTCCAAGGGCTACAAGAGCGTTTCCAAGGAAGGGGGCTGGCTAGCAACAGCTTTCAGTGCTGGCACTTTTCATCTCTGAGCAGTTGCTCGACGTTTGCAATTTCTCACCAGAGCTTTTGTTAGAGTGCGCGAGAGGATGAGCAGAAGATGAGGTGGCTAGAGAAGCACAGAGTGCCAGTGTTCTAAGGGCTACAAGACCGTTTCCAAGGAAGGGGGCTGGCTAGCAAGAGCTTTCAGTGCTGGCACTTTTCATCTCTGAGCAATTGCTCGACGTTTGCAATTTCTCAGCTCGTCTCTACGAGACGGAGAGATAGTGACCGTGACGTTTGGTGGGTAGAGAAGCGCAAAGCCCCAGTGTTGCTGCACCTGTGAAAGCGCTTCCAAGGAAGGGGGCTGGCTAGCAACAGCTTTCAGTGCTGGCACTTTTCATCTCTGAGCAATTGCTCGACGTTTGCAATTTCTCACCAGAGCTTTTGTTAGAGTGCGCGAGAGGATGAGGAGAAGATTGGATGGCTAGAGAAGCACAGAGCGCCAGTGTTCTAAGGGCTACAAGAGCGTTTCCAAGGAAGGGGGCTGGCTAGCAAGAGCTTTCAGTGCTGGCACTTTTCATCTCTGAGCAATTGCTCGACGGTTGCAATTTCTCAGCTCGTGTCTACGAGACGGAAAGAGAATGACCGTGACGTTTGGTGGGTAGAGAAGCGCAAAGCCCCAGTGTTGCTGCGCCTGTGAAAGCGCTTCCAAGGAAGGGGGCTGGCTAGCAACAGCTTTCAGTGCTGGCACTTTTCATCTCTGAGCAATTGCTCGACGTTTGCAATTTCTCAGCTCGTGTCTACGAGACGGAGAGATAGTGACCGTGATGTTTGGTGGGTAGAGAAGCGCAAAGCCCCAGTGTTGCTGCGCCTGTGAAAGCGCTTCCAGGGAAGGGTGCTGGCTAGCAACAGCTTTCAGTGCTGGCACTTTTCATCTCTGAGCAATTGCTGGACGTTTGCAATTTCTCAACTGAGCTCTCTTTAGAGTGCGCGAGAGGATGAGCAGAAGATGAGGTGGCTAGAGAAGCAGAGAACCCCAGTGTTCTTAGGGCTACAAGAGCGTTTCCAAGGAAGGGGGCTGGCTAGCAAGAGCTTTCAGTGCTGGCACTTTTCATCTCTGAGCAATTGCTCGACGTTTGCAATTTCTCAGCTCGTGTCTACGAGACGGAAAGAGAATGACCGTGACGTTTGGTGGGTAGAGAAGCGCAAAGCCCCAGTGTTGCTGCGCCTGTGAAAGCGCTTCCAAGGAAGGGGGCTGGCTAGCAACAGCTTTCATTGCTGGCACTTTTCATCTCTGAGCAGTTGCTCGACATTTGCAATTTCTCACCAGAGCTTTTGTTAGAGTGCGCGAGAGGATGAGCAGAAGATGAGGTGGCTGGAGAAGCACAGAGCGCCAGTGTTCTAAGGGCTACAAGAGCGTTTCCAAGGAAGGGGGCTGGCTAGCAAGAGCTTTCAGTGCTGGCACTTTTCATCTCTGAGCAATTGCTCGACGTTTGCAATTTCTCAGCTCGTGTCTACGAGACGGAGAGATAGTGACCGTGATGTTTGGTGGGTAGAGAAGCGCAAAGCCCCAGTGTTGCTGCGCCTGTGAAAGCGCTTCCAGGGAAGGGTGCTGGCTAGCAACAGCTTTCAGTGCTGGCACTTTTCATCTCTGAGCAATTGCTGGACGTTTGCAATTTCTCAACTGAGCTCTCTTTAGAGTGCGCGAGAGGATGGGCAGAAGATTAGATGGCTAGAGAAGCAGAGAACCCCAGTGTTCTTAGGGCTACAAGAGCGTTTCCAAGGAAGGGGGCTGGCTAGCAAGAGCTTTCAGTGCTGGCACTTTTCATCTCTGAGCAATTGCTCGACGTTTGCAATTTCTCAGCTCGTGTCTACGAGACGGAAAGAGAATGACCGTGACGTTTGGTGGGTAGAGAAGCGCAAAGCCCCAGTGTTGCTGCGCCTGTGAAAGCGCTTCCAAGGAAGGGGGCTGGCTAGCAACAGCTTTCATTGCTGGCACTTTTCATCTCTGAGCAGTTGCTCGACATTTGCAATTTCTCAACAGAGCTTTTGTTAGAGTGCGCGAGAGGATGAGCAGAAGATGAGGTGGCTGGAGAAGCACAGAGCGCCAGTGTTCTAAGGGCTACAAGAGCGTTTCCAAGGAAGGGGGCTGGCTAGCAACAGCTTTCAGTGCTGGCACTTTTCATCTCTGAGCAATTGCTCGACGTTTGCAATTTCTCAGCTCGTCTCTACGAGACGGAAAGAGAATGACCGTGATGTTTGGTGGGTAGAGCAGCGCAAAGCCCCAGTATTGCTGCGCCTGTGAAAGCGTTTCCAAGGAAGGGGGCTGGCTAACAAGAGCTTTCAGTGCTGGCACTTTTCATCTCTGAGCAATTGCTGGACGTTTGCAATTTCTCAGCTCGTGTCTACGAGACGGAGAGATAGTGACCGTGACGTTTGGTGGGTAGAGAAGCGCAGAGAGCAAGTGTTGCTGCGCCTGTGAAAGTGCTTCCAGGGAAGGGTGCTGGCTAGCAAGAGCTTTCAGTGCTGGCACTTTTCATCTCTGAGCAATTGCTCGACGTTTGCAATTTCTCAGCTCGTGTCTACGAGACGGAGAGATAGTGACCGTGATGTTTGGTGGGTAGAGAAGCGCAAAGCCCCAGTGTTGCTGCGCCTGTGAAAGCGCTTCCAGGGAAGGGTGCTGGCTAGCAACAGCTTTCAGTGCTGGCACTTTTCATCTCTGAGCAATTGCTGGACGTTTGCAATTTCTCAACTGAGCTCTCTTTAGAGTGCGCGAGAGGATGAGCAGAAGATGAGGTGGCTAGAGAAGCTCAGAGCCCCATTGTTCTTAGGGCTACAAAAGCACATCCAAGGAAGGGCGCTGGCTAGCAAGAGCTTTCAGTGCTGGCACTTTTCATCTCTGAGCAATTGCTCGACGTTTGCAATTTCTCACCGGAGCTCTCTTTAGACTGCGCGAGAGGATGGGCAGAAGATTAGGTGGCTAGTGAAGCAGAGAGCCCCAGTGTTCCAAGGGCTACAAGAGCGTTTCCAAGGAAGGGGGCTGGCTAGCAAGAGCTTTCAGTGCTGGCACTTTTCATCTCTGAGCAATTGCTCGACGTTTGCAATTTCTCAGCTCGTGTCTACGAGACGGAGAGATAGTTACCGTGACGATTGGTGGGTAGAGAAGCGCAAAGCCCCAGTGTTGCTGCGCCTGTGAAAGCGCTTCCAAGGAAGGGTGCTGGCTAGCAACAGCTTTCAGTGCTGGCACTTTTCATCTCTGAGCAATTGCTCGACGTTTGCAATTTCTCACCAGAGCGTTTGTTAGAGTGCGCGAGAGGATGAGGAGAAGATTAGATGGCTAGAGAAGCACAGAGCGCCAGTGTTCTAAGGGCTACAAGAGCGTTTGCAAGGAAGGGGGCTGGCTAGCAAGAGCTTTCAGTGCTGGCACTTTTCATCTCTGAGCAATTGCTCGACGGTTGCAATTTCTCAGCTCGTGTCTACGAGACGGAGAGATAGTGACCGTGACGTTTGGTGGGTAGAGAAGCGCAGAGAGCAAGTGTTGCTGCTCCTGTGAAAGTGCTTCCAGGGAAGGGTGCTGGCTAGCAACAGCTTTCAGTGCTGGCACTTTTCATCTCTGAGCAATTGCTCGACGTTTGCAATTTCTCAGCTCGTGTCTACGAGACGGAGAGATAGTGACCGTGATGTTTGGTGGGTAGAGAAGCGCAAAGCCCCAGTGTTGCTGCGCCTGTGAAAGCGCTTCCAGGGAAGGGTGCTGGCTAGCAACAGCTTTCAGTGCTGGCACTTTTCATCTCTGAGCAATTGCTGGACGTTTGCAATTTCTCAACTGAGCTCTCTTTAGAGTGCGCGAGAGGATGAGCAGAAGATGAGGTGGCTAGAGAAGCAGAGAGCCCCAGTGTTCTTAGGGCTACAAGAGCGTTTCCAAGGAAGGGGGCTGGCTAGCAAGAGCTTTCAGTGCTGGCACTTTTCATCTCTGAGCAATTGCTCGACGTTTGCAATTTCTCACCTGAGCTCTCTTTAGACTGCGCGAGAGGATGGGCAGAAGATTAGGTGGCTAGTGAAGCAGAGAGCCCCAGTGTTCCAAGGGCTACAAGAGCGTTTCCAAGGAAGGGGGCTGGCTAGCAACAGCTTTCAGTGCTGGCACTTTTCATCTCTGAGCAATTGCTCGACGTTTGCAATTTCTCAGCTCGTGTCTACGAGACGGAAAGAGAATGACCGTGACGTTTGGTGGGTAGAGAAGCGCAAAGCCCCAGTGTTGCTGCGCCTGTGAAAGCGCTTCCAAGGAAGGGGGCTGGCTAGCAACAGCTTTCATTGCTGGCACTTTTCATCTCTGAGCAATTGCTCGACGTTTGCAATTTCTCACCAGAGCTTTTGTTAGAGTGCGCGAGAGGATGAGCAGAAGATGAGGTGGCTGGAGAAGCACAGAGCCCCAGTGCTCTAAGGGCTACAAGAGCGTTTCCAAGGAAGGGGGCTGGCTAGCAAGAGCTTTCAGTGCTGGCACTTTTCTTCTCTGAGCAATTGCTCGACGTTTGCAATTTCTCAGCTCGTGTCTACGAGACGGAAAGAGAATGACCGTGACGTTTGGTGGGTAGAGAAGCGCAAAGCCCCAGTGTTGCTGCACCTGTGAAAGCGCTTCCAAGGAAGGGTGCTGGCTAGCAAGAGCTTTCAGTGCTGGCACTTTTCATCTCTGAGCAATTGCTCGACGTTTGCAATTTCTCACCGGAGCTTTTGTTAGAGTGCGCGAGAGGATGAGCAGAAGATGAGGTGGCTAGAGAAGCACAGAGCCCCAGTGTTCTAAGGGCTACAAGAGCGTTTCCAAGGAAGGGGGCTGGCTAGCAAGAGCTTTCAGTGCTGGCACTTTTCATCTCTGAGCAATTGCTCGACGTTTGCAATTTCTCGGCTCGTGTCTACGAGACGGAGAGATAATGACCGTGATGTTTGGTGGGTAGAGAAGCGCAAAGCCCCAGGGTTGCTGCGCCTGTGAAAGCGCTTCCAAGGAAGGGAGCTGGCTAGCAACAGCTTTCAGTGCTGGCACTTTTCATCTCTGAGCAATTGCTCGACGTTTGCAATTTCTCACCTGAGCTTTTGTTAGAGTGCGCGAGAGGATGAGCAGAAGATGAGGTGGCTAGAGAAGCACAGAGCCCCAGTGTTCTAAGGGCTACAAGAGCGTTTCCAAGGAAGGGGGCTGGCTAGCAAGAGCTTTCAGTGCTGGCACTTTTCATCTCTGAGCAATTGCTCGACGTTTGCAATTTCTCAGCTCGTGTCTACGAGACGGAAAGAGAATGACCGTGACGTTTGGTGGGTAGAGAAGCGCAAAGCCCCAGTGGTGCTGCGCCTGTGAAAGCGCTTCCAAGGAAGGGGGCTGGCTAGCAACAGCTTTCAGTGCTGGCACTTTTCATCTCTGAGCAATTGCTCGACGGTTGCAATTTCTCAGCTCGTGTCTACGAGACGGAGAGATAGTGACCGTGACGTTTGGTGGGTAGAGAAGCGCAGAGAGCAAGTGTTGCTGCTCCTGTGAAAGTGCTTCCAGGGAAGGGTGCTGGCTAGCAACAGCTTTCAGTGCTGGCACTTTTCATCTCTGAGCAATTGCTCGACGTTTGCAATTTCTCAGCTCGTGTCTACGAGACGGAGAGATAGTGACCGTGATGTTTGGTGGGTAGAGAAGCGCAAAGCCCCAGTGTTGCTGCGCCTGTGAAAGCGCTTCCAGGGAAGGGTGCTGGCTAGCAACAGCTTTCAGTGCTGGCACTTTTCATCTCTGAGCAATTGCTGGACGTTTGCAATTTCTCAACTGAGCTCTCTTTAGAGTGCGCGAGAGGATGAGCAGAAGATGAGGTGGCTAGAGAAGCAGAGAGCCCCAGTGTTCTTAGGGCTACAAGAGCGTTTCCAAGGAAGGGGGCTGGCTAGCAAGAGCTTTCAGTGCTGGCACTTTTCATCTCTGAGCAATTGCTCGACGTTTGCAATTTCTCACCTGAGCTCTCTTTAGACTGCGCGAGAGGATGGGCAGAAGATTAGGTGGCTAGTGAAGCAGAGAGCCCCAGTGTTCTTAGGGCTACAAGAGCGTTTCCAAGGAAGGGGGCTGGCTAGCAACAGCTTTCAGTGCTGGCACTTTTCATCTCTGAGCAATTGCTCGACGTTTGCAATTTCTCAGCTCGTGTCTACGAGACGGAAAGAGAATGACCGTGACGTTTGGTGGGTAGAGAAGCGCAAAGCCCCAGTGTTGCTGCGCCTGTGAAAGCGCTTCCAAGGAAGGGGGCTGGCTAGCAACAGCTTTCATTGCTGGCACTTTTCATCTCTGAGCAATTGCTCGACGTTTGCAATTTCTCACCAGAGCTTTTGTTAGAGTGCGCGAGAGGATGAGCAGAAGATGAGGTGGCTGGAGAAGCACAGAGCCCCAGTGCTCTAAGGGCTACAAGAGCGTTTCCAAGGAAGGGGGCTGGCTAGCAAGAGCTTTCAGTGCTGGCACTTTTCTTCTCTGAGCAATTGCTCGACGTTTGCAATTTCTCAGCTCGTGTCTACGAGACGGAAAGAGAATGACCGTGACGTTTGGTGGGTAGAGAAGCGCAAAGCCCCAGTGTTGCTGCACCTGTGAAAGCGCTTCCAAGGAAGGGTGCTGGCTAGCAAGAGCTTTCAGTGCTGGCACTTTTCATCTCTGAGCAATTGCTCGACGTTTGCAATTTCTCACCGGAGCTTTTGTTAGAGTGCGCGAGAGGATGAGCAGAAGATGAGGTGGCTAGAGAAGCACAGAGCCCCAGTGTTCTAAGGGCTACAAGAGCGTTTCCAAGGAAGGGGGCTGGCTAGCAAGAGCTTTCAGTGCTGGCACTTTTCATCTCTGAGCAATTGCTCGACGTTTGCAATTTCTCGGCTCGTGTCTACGAGACGGAGAGATAATGACCGTGATGTTTGGTGGGTAGAGAAGCGCAAAGCCCCAGGGTTGCTGCGCCTGTGAAAGCGCTTCCAAGGAAGGGAGCTGGCTAGCAACAGCTTTCAGTGCTGGCACTTTTCATCTCTGAGCAATTGCTCGACGTTTGCAATTTCTCACCTGAGCTTTTGTTAGAGTGCGCAAGAGGATGAGCAGAAGATGAGGTGGCTAGAGAAGCACAGAGCCCCAGTGTTCTTAGGGCTACAAGAGCGTTTCCAAGGAAGGGGGCTGGCTAGCAAGAGCTTTCAGTGCTGGCACTTTTCATCTGTGAGCAATTGCTCGACGTTTGCAATTTCTCACCGGAGCTTTTGTTAGAGTGCGCGAGAGGATGAGCAGAAGATGAGGTGGCTAGAGAAGCACAGAGCGCCAGTGTTCTAAGTGCTACAAGAGCGTTTCCAAGGAAGGGGGCTGGCTAGCAACAGCTTTCAGTGCTGGCACTTTTCATCTCTGAGCAATTGCTCGACGTTTGCAATTTCTCAGCTCGTGTCTACGAGACGGAGAGATAGTGACCGTGATGTTTGGTGGGTAGAGAAGCGCAAAGCCCCAGTGTTGCTGCACCTGTGAAAGCGCTTCCAAGGAAGGGGGCTGGCTAGCAAGAGCTTTCAGTGCTGGCACTTTTCATCTGTGAGCAATTGCTCGACGTTTGCAATTTCTCAGCTCGTCTCTACGAGACGGAAAGAGAATGACCGTGACGTTTGGTGGGTAGAGAAGCGCAAAGCCCCAGTGTTGCTGCGCCTGTGAAAGCGCTTCCAAGGAAGGGGGCTGGCTAGCAAGAGCTTTCAGTGCTGGCACTTTTCATCTCTGAGCAATTGCTCGACGTTTGCAATTTCTCAGCTCGTGTCTACGAGATGGAAAGAGAATGACCGTGACGTTTGGTGGGTAGAGAAGCGCAAAGCCCCAGTGTTGCTGCACCTGTGAAAGCGCTTCCAAGGAAGGGGGCTGGCTAGCAAGAGCTTTCAGTGCTGGCACTTTTCATCTCTGAGCAATTGCTCGACGTTTGCAATTTCTCACTGGAGCTTTTGTTAGAGTGCGCGAGAGGATGAGTAGAAGATGAGGTGGCTAGAGAAGCACAGAGCCCCAGTGTTCTAAGGGCTACAAGAGCGTTTCCAAGGAAGGGGGCTGGCTAGCAAGAGCTTTCAGTGCTGGCACTTTTCATCTCTGAGCAATTGCTCGACGTTTGCAATTTCTCAGCTCGTGTCTACGAGACGGAAAGAGAATGACCGTGACGTTTGGTGGGTAGAGAAGCGCAGAGAGCAAGTGTTGCTGCGCCTGTGAAAGTGCTTCCAGGGAAGGGTGCTGGCTAGCAAGAGCTTTCAGTGCTGGCACTTTTCATCTCTGAGCAATTGCTCGACGTTTGCAATTTCTCAGCTCGTGTCTACGAGACGGAGAGATAGTGAGAGTGATGTTTGGTGGGTAGAGAAGCGCAAAGCCCCAGTGTTGCTGCGCCTGTGAAAGCGCTTCCAGGGAAGGGTGCTGGCTAGCAACAGCTTTCAGTGCTGGCACTTTTCATCTCTGAGCAATTGCTGGACGTTTGCAATTTCTCACCTGAGCTCTCTTTAGAGTGCGCGAGAGGATGAGCAGAAGATGAGGTGGCTAGAGAAGCTCAGAGCCCCATTGTTCTTAGGGCTACAAAAGCACATCCAAGGAAGGGGGCTGGCTAGCAAGAGCTTTCAGTGCTGGCACTTTTCATCTCTGAGCAATTGCTCGACGTTTGCAATTTCTCAGCTCGTGTCTACGAGACGGAGAGATAGTGACCGTGACGTTTGGTGGGTAGAGAAGCGCAAAGCCCCAGTGTTGCTGCGCCTGTGAAAGCGCTTCCAAGGAAGGGGGCTGGCTAGCAACAGCTTTCAGTGCTGGCACTTTTCATCTCTGAGCAATTGCTCGACGTTTGCAATTTCTCACCAGAGCTTTTGTTAGAGTGCGCGAGAGGATGAGGAGAAGATTAGATGGCTAGAGAAGCACAGAGCGCCAGTGTTCTAAGGGCTACAAGAGCGTTTCCAAGGAAGGGGGCTGGCTAGCAAGAGCTTTCAGTGCTGGCACTTTTCATCTCTGAGCAATTGCTCGACGGTTGCAATTTCTCAGCTCGTGTCTACGAGACGGAGAGATAGTGACCGTGACGTTTGGTGGGTAGAGAAGCGCAGAGAGCAAGTGTTGCTGCTCCTGTGAAAGTGCTTCCAGGGAAGGGTGCTGGCTAGCAAGAGCTTTCAGTGCTGGCACTTTTCATCTCTGAGCAATTGCTCGACGTTTGCAATTTCTCAGCTCGTGTCTACGAGACGGAGAGATAGTGACCGTGATGTTTGGTGGGTAGAGAAGCGCAAAGCCCCAGTGTTGCTGCGCCTGTGAAAGCGCTTCCAGGGAAGGGTGCTGGCTAGCAAGAGCTTTCAGTGCTGGCACTTTTCATCTCTGAGCAATTGCTCGACATTTGCAATTTCTCACCAGAGCTTTTGTTAGAGTGCGCGAGAGGATGAGCAGAAGATGAGGTGGCTGGAGAAGCACAGAGCGCCAGTGTTCTAAGGGCTACAAGAGCGTTTCCAAGGAAGGGGGCTGGCTAGCAAGAGCTTTCAGTGCTGGCACTTTTCATCTCTGAGCAATTGCTCGACGTTTGCAATTTCTCAGCTCGTGTCTACGAGACGGAAAGAGAATGACCGTGACGTTTGGTGGGTAGAGAAGCGCAAAGCCCCAGTGTTGCTGCACCTGTGAAAGCGCTTCCAAGGAAGGGGGCTGGCTAGCAAGAGCTTTCAGTGCTGGCACTTTTCATCTCTGAGCAATTGCTCGACGTTTGCAATTTCTCACCAGAGCTTTTGTTAGAGTGCGCGAGAGGATGAGGAGAAGATTAGATGGCTAGAGAAGCACAGAGCGCCAGTGTTCTAAGGGCTACAAGAGCGTTTCCAAGGAAGGGGGCTGGCTAGCAAGAGCTTTCAGTGCTGGCACTTTTCATCTCTGAGCAATTGCTCGACGTTTGCAATTTCTCAGCTCGTCTCTACGAGACGGAAAGAGAATGACCGTGACGTTTGGTGGGTAGAGCAGCGCAGAGAGCAAGTGTTGCTGCGCCTGTGAAAGCGTTTCCAAGGAAGGGGGCTGGCTAACAAGAGCTTTCAGTGCTGGCACTTTTCATCACTGAGCAATTGCTGGACGTTTGCAATTTCTCAGCTCGTGTCTACGAGACGGAGAGATAGTGACCGTGATGTTTGGTGGGTAGAGAAGCGCAAAGCCCCAGTGTTGCTGCGCCTGTGAAAGCGCTTCCAGGGAAGGGTGCTGGCTAGCAACAGCTTTCAGTGCTGGCAATTTTCATCTCTGAGCAATTGCTGGACGTTTGCAATTTCTCAACTGAGCTCTCTTTAGAGTGCGCGAGAGGATGAGCAGAAGATGAGGTGGCTAGAGAAGCTCAGAGCCCCATTGTTCTTAGGGCTACAAAAGCACATCCAAGGAAGGGGGCTGGCTAGCAAGAGCTTTCAGTGCTGGCACTTTTCATCTCTGAGCAATTGCTCGACGTTTGCAATTTCTCACCGGAGCTCTCTTTAGACTGCGCGAGAGGATGGGCAGAAGATTAGGTGGCTAGTGAAGCAGAGAGCCCCAGTGTTCCAAGGGCTACAAGAGCGTTTCCAAGGAAGGGGGCTGGCTAGCAACAGCTTTCAGTGCTGGCACTTTTCATCTCTGAGCAATTGCTCGACGTTTGCAATTTCTCAGCTCGTGTCTACGAGACGGAGAGATAGTTACCGTGACGTTTGGTGGGTAGAGAAGCGCAAAGCCCCAGTGTTGCTGCGCCTGTGAAAGCGCTTCCAAGGAAGGGTGCTGGCTAGCAACAGCTTTCAGTGCTGGCACTTTTCATCTCTGAGCAATTGCTCGACGTTTGCAATTTCTCACCAGAGCTTTTGTTAGAGTGCGCGAGAGGATGAGGAGAAGATTAGATGGCTAGAGAAGCACAGAGCGCCAGTGTTCTAAGGGCTACAAGAGCGTTTCCAAGGAAGGGGGCTGGCTAGCAAGAGCTTTCAGTGCTGGCACTTTTCATCTCTGAGCAATTGCTCGACGGTTGCAATTTCTCAGCTCGTGTCTACGAGACGGAGAGATAGTGACCGTGACGTTTGGTGGGTAGAGAAGCGCAGAGAGCAAGTGTTGCTGCTCCTGTGAAAGTGCTTCCAGGGAAGGGTGCTGGCTAGCAAGAGCTTTCAGTGCTGGCACTTTTCATCTCTGAGCAATTGCTCGACGTTTGCAATTTCTCAGCTCGTGTCTACGAGACGGAGAGATAGTGACCGTGATGTTTGGTGGGTAGAGAAGCGCAAAGCCCCAGTGTTGCTGCGCCTGTGAAAGCGCTTCCAGGGAAGGGTGCTGGCTAGCAACAGCTTTCAGTGCTGGCACTTTTCATCTCTGAGCAATTGCTGGACGTTTGCAATTTCTCAACTGAGCTCTCTTTAGAGTGCGCGAGAGGATGAGCAGAAGATGAGGTGGCTAGAGAAGCAGAGAGCCCCAGTGTTCTTAGGGCTACAAGAGCGTTTCCAAGGAAGGGGGCTGGCTAGCAAGAGCTTTCAGTGCTGGCACTTTTCATCTCTGAGCAATTGCTCGACGTTTGCAATTTCTCACCTGAGCTCTCTTTAGACTGCGCGAGAGGATGGGCAGAAGATTAGGTGGCTAGTGAAGCAGAGAGCCCCAGTGTTCCAAGGGCTACAAGAGCGTTTCCAAGGAAGGGGGCTGGCTAGCAAGAGCTTTCAGTGCTGGCACTTTTCATCTCTGAGCAATTGCTCGACGTTTGCAATTTCTCAGCTCGTGTCTACGAGACGGAAAGAGAATGACCGTGACGTTTGGTGGGTAGAGAAGCGCAAAGCCCCAGTGTTGCTGCGCCTGTGAAAGCGCTTCCAAGGAAGGGGGCTGGCTAGCAACAGCTTTCATTGCTGGCACTTTTCATCTCTGAGCAATTGCTCGACGTTTGCAATTTCTCATCAGAGCTTTTGTTAGAGTGCGCGAGAGGATGAGCAGAAGATGAGGTGGCTGGAGAAGCACAGAGCGCCAGTGTTCTAAGGGCTACAAGAGCGTTTCCAAGGAAGGGGGCTGGCTAGCAAGAGCTTTCAGTGCTGGCACTTTTCATCTCTGAGCAATTGCTCGACGTTTGCAATTTCTCAGCTCGTGTCTACGAGACGGAAAGAGAATGACCGTGACGTTTGGTGGGTAGAGAAGCGCAAAGCCCCAGTGTTGCTGCACCTGTGAAAGCGCTTCCAAGGAAGGGGGCTGGCTAGCAAGAGCTTTCAGTGCTGGCACTTTTCATCTCTGAGCAATTGCTCGACGTTTGCAATTTCTCACCAGAGCTTTTGTTAGAGTGCGCGAGAGGATGAGGAGAAGATTAGATGGCTAGAGAAGCACAGAGCCCCAGTGTTCTAAGGGCTACAAGAGCGTTTCCAAGGAAGGGTGCTGGCTAGCAAGAGCTTTCAGTGCTGGCACTTTTCATCTCTGAGCAATTGCTGGACGTTTGCAATTTCTCAGCTCGTGTCTACGAGACGGAGAGATAGTGACCGTGACGTTTGGTGGGTAGAGAAGCGCAAAGCCCCAGTGTTGCTGCGCCTGTGAAAGCGCTTCCAAGGAAGGGAGCTGGCTAGCAACAGCTTTCAGTGCTGGCACTTTTCATCTCTGAGCAATTGCTCGACGTTTGCAATTTCTCACCGGAGCTTTTGTTAGAGTGCGCGAGAGGATGAGCAGAAGATGAGGTGGCTAGAGAAGCACAGAGCCCCAGTGTTCTAAGGGCTACAAGAGCGTTTCCAAGGAAGGGGGCTGGCTAGCAACAGCTTTCAGTGCTGGCACTTTTCATCTCTGAGCAATTGCTCGACGTTTGCAATTTCTCAGCTCGTGTCTACGAGACGGAAAGAGAATGACCGTGACGTTTGGTGGGTAGAGAAGCGCAAAGCCCCAGTGGTGCTGCGCCTGTGAAAGCGCTTCCAAGGAAGGGTGCTGGCTAACAAGAGCTTTCAGTGCTGGCACTTTTCATCTCTGAGCAATTGCTGGACGTTTGCAATTTCTCAGCTCGTGTCTACGAGACGGAGAGATAGTGACCGTGACGTTTGGTGGGTAGAGAAGCGCAGAGAGCAAGTGTTGCTGCGCCTGTGAAAGTGCTTCCAAGGAAGGGTGCTGGCTAGCAAGAGCTTTCAGTGCTGGCACTTTTCATCTCTGAGCAATTGCTCGACGTTTGCAATTTCTCAGCTCGTGTCTACGAGACGGAGAGATAGTGACCGTGACGTTTGGTGGGTAGAGAAGCGCAAAGCCCCAGTGTTGCTGCGCCTGTGAAAGCGCTTCCAGGGAAGGGTGCTGGCTAGCAACAGCTTTCAGTGCTGGCACTTTTCATCTCTGAGCAATTGCTGGACGTTTGCAATTTCTCAACTGAGCTCTCTTTAGAGTGCGCGAGAGGATGAGCAGAAGATGAGGTGGCTAGAGAAGCTCAGAGCCCCATTGTTCTTAGGGCTACAAAAGCACATCCAAGGAAGGGGGCTGGCTAGCAAGAGCTTTCAGTGCTGGCACTTTTCATCTCTGAGCAATTGCTCGACGTTTGCAATTTCTCGGCTCGTGTCTACGAGACGGAGAGATAATGACCGTGATGTTTGGTGGGTAGAGAAGCGCAAAGCCCCAGGGTTGCTGCGCCTGTGAAAGCGCTTCCAAGGAAGGGAGCTGGCTAGCAACAGCTTTCAGTGCTGGCACTTTTCATCTCTGAGCAATTGCTCGACGTTTGCAATTTCTCACCTGAGCTTTTGTTAGAGTGCGCAAGAGGATGAGCAGAAGATGAGGTGGCTAGAGAAGCACAGAGCCCCAGTGTTCTTAGGGCTACAAGAGCGTTTCCAAGGAAGGGGGCTGGCTAGCAAGAGCTTTCAGTGCTGGCACTTTTCATCTGTGAGCAATTGCTCGACGTTTGCAATTTCTCACCGGAGCTTTTGTTAGAGTGCGCGAGAGGATGAGCAGAAGATGAGGTGGCTAGAGAAGCACAGAGCGCCAGTGTTCTAAGTGCTACAAGAGCGTTTCCAAGGAAGGGGGCTGGCTAGCAACAGCTTTCAGTGCTGGCACTTTTCATCTCTGAGCAATTGCTCGACGTTTGCAATTTCTCAGCTCGTGTCTACGAGACGGAGAGATAGTGACCGTGATGTTTGGTGGGTAGAGAAGCGCAAAGCCCCAGTGTTGCTGCACCTGTGAAAGCGCTTCCAAGGAAGGGGGCTGGCTAGCAACAGCTTTCAGTGCTGGCACTTTTCATCTGTGAGCAATTGCTCGACGTTTGCAATTTCTCAGCTCGTCTCTACGAGACGGAAAGAGAATGACCGTGACGTTTGGTGGGTAGAGAAGCGCAAAGCCCCAGTGTTGCTGCGCCTGTGAAAGCGCTTCCAAGGAAGGGGGCTGGCTAGCAAGAGCTTTCAGTGCTGGCACTTTTCATCTCTGAGCAATTGCTCGACGTTTGCAATTTCTCAGCTCGTGTCTACGAGATGGAAAGAGAATGACCGTGACGTTTGGTGGGTAGAGAAGCGCAAAGCCCCAGTGTTGCTGCACCTGTGAAAGCGCTTCCAAGGAAGGGGGCTGGCTAGCAAGAGCTTTCAGTGCTGGCACTTTTCATCTCTGAGCAATTGCTCGACGTTTGCAATTTCTCACTGGAGCTTTTGTTAGAGTGCGCGAGAGGATGAGTAGAAGATGAGGTGGCTAGAGAAGCACAGAGCCCCAGTGTTCTAAGGGCTACAAGAGCGTTTCCAAGGAAGGGGGCTGGCTAGCAAGAGCTTTCAGTGCTGGCACTTTTCATCTCTGAGCAATTGCTCGACGTTTGCAATTTCTCAGCTCGTGTCTACGAGACGGAAAGAGAATGACCGTGACGTTTGGTGGGTAGAGAAGCGCAGAGAGCAAGTGTTGCTGCGCCTGTGAAAGTGCTTCCAGGGAAGGGTGCTGGCTAGCAAGAGCTTTCAGTGCTGGCACTTTTCATCTCTGAGCAATTGCTCGACGTTTGCAATTTCTCAGCTCGTGTCTACGAGACGGAGAGATAGTGAGAGTGATGTTTGGTGGGTAGAGAAGCGCAAAGCCCCAGTGTTGCTGCGCCTGTGAAAGCGCTTCCAGGGAAGGGTGCTGGCTAGCAACAGCTTTCAGTGCTGGCACTTTTCATCTCTGAGCAATTGCTGGACGTTTGCAATTTCTCAACTGAGCTCTCTTTAGAGTGCGCGAGAGGATGAGCAGAAGATGAGGTGGCTAGAGAAGCTCAGAGCCCCATTGTTCTTAGGGCTACAAAAGCACATCCAAGGAAGGGGGCTGGCTAGCAAGAGCTTTCAGTGCTGGCACTTTTCATCTCTGAGCAATTGCTCGACGTTTGCAATTTCTCAGCTCGTGTCTACGAGACGGAGAGATAGTGACCGTGACGTTTGGTGGGTAGAGAAGCGCAAAGCCCCAGTGTTGCTGCGCCTGTGAAAGCGCTTCCAAGGAAGGGGGCTGGCTAGCAACAGCTTTCAGTGCTGGCACTTTTCATCTCTGAGCAATTGCTCGACGTTTGCAATTTCTCACCAGAGCTTTTGTTAGAGTGCGCGAGAGGATGAGGAGAAGATTAGATGGCTAGAGAAGCACAGAGCGCCAGTGTTCTAAGGGCTACAAGAGCGTTTCCAAGGAAGGGGGCTGGCTAGCAAGAGCTTTCAGTGCTGGCACTTTTCATCTCTGAGCAATTGCTCGACGGTTGCAATTTCTCAGCTCGTGTCTACGAGACGGAGAGATAGTGACCGTGACGTTTGGTGGGTAGAGAAGCGCAGAGAGCAAGTGTTGCTGCTCCTGTGAAAGTGCTTCCAGGGAAGGGTGCTGGCTAGCAAGAGCTTTCAGTGCTGGCACTTTTCATCTCTGAGCAATTGCTCGACGTTTGCAATTTCTCAGCTCGTGTCTACGAGACGGAGAGATAGTGACCGTGATGTTTGGTGGGTAGAGAAGCGCAAAGCCCCAGTGTTGCTGCGCCTGTGAAAGCGCTTCCAGGGAAGGGTGCTGGCTAGCAAGAGCTTTCAGTGCTGGCACTTTTCATCTCTGAGCAATTGCTCGACATTTGCAATTTCTCACCAGAGCTTTTGTTAGAGTGCGCGAGAGGATGAGCAGAAGATGAGGTGGCTGGAGAAGCACAGAGCGCCAGTGTTCTAAGGGCTACAAGAGCGTTTCCAAGGAAGGGGGCTGGCTAGCAAGAGCTTTCAGTGCTGGCACTTTTCATCTCTGAGCAATTGCTCGACGTTTGCAATTTCTCAGCTCGTGTCTACGAGACGGAAAGAGAATGACCGTGACGTTTGGTGGGTAGAGAAGCGCAAAGCCCCAGTGTTGCTGCACCTGTGAAAGCGCTTCCAAGGAAGGGGGCTGGCTAGCAAGAGCTTTCAGTGCTGGCACTTTTCATCTCTGAGCAATTGCTCGACGTTTGCAATTTCTCACCAGAGCTTTTGTTAGAGTGCGCGAGAGGATGAGGAGAAGATTAGATGGCTAGAGAAGCACAGAGCGCCAGTGTTCTAAGGGCTACAAGAGCGTTTCCAAGGAAGGGGGCTGGCTAGCAAGAGCTTTCAGTGCTGGCACTTTTCATCTCTGAGCAATTGCTCGACGTTTGCAATTTCTCAGCTCGTCTCTACGAGACGGAAAGAGAATGACCGTGACGTTTGGTGGGTAGAGCAGCGCAGAGAGCAAGTGTTGCTGCGCCTGTGAAAGCGTTTCCAAGGAAGGGGGCTGGCTAACAAGAGCTTTCAGTGCTGGCACTTTTCATCACTGAGCAATTGCTGGACGTTTGCAATTTCTCAGCTCGTGTCTACGAGACGGAGAGATAGTGACCGTGATGTTTGGTGGGTAGAGAAGCGCAAAGCCCCAGTGTTGCTGCGCCTGTGAAAGCGCTTCCAGGGAAGGGTGCTGGCTAGCAACAGCTTTCAGTGCTGGCAATTTTCATCTCTGAGCAATTGCTGGACGTTTGCAATTTCTCAACTGAGCTCTCTTTAGAGTGCGCGAGAGGATGAGCAGAAGATGAGGTGGCTAGAGAAGCTCAGAGCCCCATTGTTCTTAGGGCTACAAAAGCACATCCAAGGAAGGGGGCTGGCTAGCAAGAGCTTTCAGTGCTGGCACTTTTCATCTCTGAGCAATTGCTCGACGTTTGCAATTTCTCACCGGAGCTCTCTTTAGACTGCGCGAGAGGATGGGCAGAAGATTAGGTGGCTAGTGAAGCAGAGAGCCCCAGTGTTCCAAGGGCTACAAGAGCGTTTCCAAGGAAGGGGGCTGGCTAGCAACAGCTTTCAGTGCTGGCACTTTTCATCTCTGAGCAATTGCTCGACGTTTGCAATTTCTCAGCTCGTGTCTACGAGACGGAGAGATAGTTACCGTGACGTTTGGTGGGTAGAGAAGCGCAAAGCCCCAGTGTTGCTGCGCCTGTGAAAGCGCTTCCAAGGAAGGGTGCTGGCTAGCAACAGCTTTCAGTGCTGGCACTTTTCATCTCTGAGCAATTGCTCGACGTTTGCAATTTCTCACCAGAGCTTTTGTTAGAGTGCGCGAGAGGATGAGGAGAAGATTAGATGGCTAGAGAAGCACAGAGCGCCAGTGTTCTAAGGGCTACAAGAGCGTTTGCAAGGAAGGGGGCTGGCTAGCAAGAGCTTTCAGTGCTGGCACTTTTCATCTCTGAGCAATTGCTCGACGGTTGCAATTTCTCAGCTCGTGTCTACGAGACGGAGAGATAGTGACCGTGACGTTTGGTGGGTAGAGAAGCGCAGAGAGCAAGTGTTGCTGCTCCTGTGAAAGTGCTTCCAGGGAAGGGTGCTGGCTAGCAAGAGCTTTCAGTGCTGGCACTTTTCATCTCTGAGCAATTGCTCGACGTTTGCAATTTCTCAGCTCGTGTCTACGAGACGGAGAGATAGTGACCGTGATGTTTGGTGGGTAGAGAAGCGCAAAGCCCCAGTGTTGCTGCGCCTGTGAAAGCGCTTCCAGGGAAGGGTGCTGGCTAGCAACAGCTTTCAGTGCTGGCACTTTTCATCTCTGAGCAATTGCTGGACGTTTGCAATTTCTCAACTGAGCTCTCTTTAGAGTGCGCGAGAGGATGAGCAGAAGATGAGGTGGCTAGAGAAGCAGAGAGCCCCAGTGTTCTTAGGGCTACAAGAGCGTTTCCAAGGAAGGGGGCTGGCTAGCAAGAGCTTTCAGTGCTGGCACTTTTCATCTCTGAGCAATTGCTCGACGTTTGCAATTTCTCACCTGAGCTCTCTTTAGACTGCGCGAGAGGATGGGCAGAAGATTAGGTGGCTAGTGAAGCAGAGAGCCCCAGTGTTCCAAGGGCTACAAGAGCGTTTCCAAGGAAGGGGGCTGGCTAGCAAGAGCTTTCAGTGCTGGCACTTTTCATCTCTGAGCAATTGCTCGACGTTTGCAATTTCTCAGCTCGTGTCTACGAGACGGAAAGAGAATGACCGTGACGTTTGGTGGGTAGAGAAGCGCAAAGCCCCAGTGTTGCTGCGCCTGTGAAAGCGCTTCCAAGGAAGGGGGCTGGCTAGCAACAGCTTTCATTGCTGGCACTTTTCATCTCTGAGCAATTGCTCGACGTTTGCAATTTCTCATCAGAGCTTTTGTTAGAGTGCGCGAGAGGATGAGCAGAAGATGAGGTGGCTGGAGAAGCACAGAGCGCCAGTGTTCTAAGGGCTACAAGAGCGTTTCCAAGGAAGGGGGCTGGCTAGCAAGAGCTTTCAGTGCTGGCACTTTTCATCTCTGAGCAATTGCTCGACGTTTGCAATTTCTCAGCTCGTGTCTACGAGACGGAAAGAGAATGACCGTGACGTTTGGTGGGTAGAGAAGCGCAAAGCCCCAGTGTTGCTGCACCTGTGAAAGCGCTTCCAAGGAAGGGGGCTGGCTAGCAAGAGCTTTCAGTGCTGGCACTTTTCATCTCTGAGCAATTGCTCGACGTTTGCAATTTCTCACCAGAGCTTTTGTTAGAGTGCGCGAGAGGATGAGGAGAAGATTAGATGGCTAGAGAAGCACAGAGCCCCAGTGTTCTAAGGGCTACAAGAGCGTTTCCAAGGAAGGGTGCTGGCTAGCAAGAGCTTTCAGTGCTGGCACTTTTCATCTCTGAGCAATTGCTGGACGTTTGCAATTTCTCAGCTCGTGTCTACGAGACGGAGAGATAGTGACCGTGACGTTTGGTGGGTAGAGAAGCGCAAAGCCCCAGTGTTGCTGCGCCTGTGAAAGCGCTTCCAAGGAAGGGAGCTGGCTAGCAACAGCTTTCAGTGCTGGCACTTTTCATCTCTGAGCAATTGCTCGACGTTTGCAATTTCTCACCGGAGCTTTTGTTAGAGTGCGCGAGAGGATGAGCAGAAGATGAGGTGGCTAGAGAAGCACAGAGCCCCAGTGTTCTAAGGGCTACAAGAGCGTTTCCAAGGAAGGGGGCTGGCTAGCAACAGCTTTCAGTGCTGGCACTTTTCATCTCTGAGCAATTGCTCGACGTTTGCAATTTCTCAGCTCGTGTCTACGAGACGGAAAGAGAATGACCGTGACGTTTGGTGGGTAGAGAAGCGCAAAGCCCCAGTGGTGCTGCGCCTGTGAAAGCGCTTCCAAGGAAGGGTGCTGGCTAACAAGAGCTTTCAGTGCTGGCACTTTTCATCTCTGAGCAATTGCTGGACGTTTGCAATTTCTCAGCTCGTGTCTACGAGACGGAGAGATAGTGACCGTGACGTTTGGTGGGTAGAGAAGCGCAGAGAGCAAGTGTTGCTGCGCCTGTGAAAGTGCTTCCAAGGAAGGGTGCTGGCTAGCAAGAGCTTTCAGTGCTGGCACTTTTCATCTCTGAGCAATTGCTCGACGTTTGCAATTTCTCAGCTCGTGTCTACGAGACGGAGAGATAGTGACCGTGACGTTTGGTGGGTAGAGAAGCGCAAAGCCCCAGTGTTGCTGCGCCTGTGAAAGCGCTTCCAGGGAAGGGTGCTGGCTAGCAACAGCTTTCAGTGCTGGCACTTTTCATCTCTGAGCAATTGCTGGACGTTTGCAATTTCTCAACTGAGCTCTCTTTAGAGTGCGCGAGAGGATGAGCAGAAGATGAGGTGGCTAGAGAAGCTCAGAGCCCCATTGTTCTTAGGGCTACAAAAGCACATCCAAGGAAGGGGGCTGGCTAGCAAGAGCTTTCAGTGCTGGCACTTTTCATCTCTGAGCAATTGCTCGACGTTTGCAATTTCTCACCGGAGCTCTCTTTAGACTGCGCGAGAGGATGGGCAGAAGATTAGGTGGCTAGTGAAGCAGAGAGCCCCAGTGTTCTTAGGGCTACAAGAGCGTTTCCAAGGAAGGGGGCTGGCTAGCAAGAGCTTTCAGTGCTGGCACTTTTCATCTCTGAGCAATTGCTCGACGGTTGCAATTTCTCAGCTCGTGTCTACGAGACGGAGAGATAGTGACCGTGACGTTTGGTGGGTAGAGAAGCGCAGAGAGCAAGTGTTGCTGCTCCTGTGAAAGTGCTTCCAAGGAAGGGTGCTGGCTAGCAACAGCTTTCAGTGCTGGCACTTTTCATCTCTGAGCAATTGCTCGACGTTTGCAATTTCTCAGCTCGTGTCTACGAGACGGAGAGATAGTGACCGTGATGTTTGGTGGGTAGAGAAGCGCAAAGCCCCAGTGTTGCTGCGCCTGTGAAAGCGCTTCCAGGGAAGGGTGCTGGCTAGCAACAGCTTTCAGTGCTGGCACTTTTCATCTCTGAGCAATTGCTCGACGTTTGCAATTTCTCACCTGAGCTCTCTTTAGAGTGCGCGAGAGGATGAGCAGAAGATGAGGTGGCTAGAGAAGCAGAGAACCCCAGTGTTCTTAGGGCTACAAGAGCGTTTCCAAGGAAGGGGGCTGGCTAGCAAGAGCTTTCAGTGCTGGCACTTTTCATCTCTGAGCAATTGCTCGACGTTTGCAATTTCTCACCTGAGCTCTCTTTAGACTGCGCGAGAGGATGGGCAGAAGATTAGGTGGCTAGTGAAGCAGAGAGCCCCAGTGTTCCAAGGGCTACAAGAGCGTTTCCAAGGAAGGGGGCTGGCTAGCAACAGCTTTCAGTGCTGGCACTTTTCATCTCTGATCAATTGCTGGACGTTTGCAATTTCTCAGCTCGTGTCTACGAGACGGAAAGAGAATGACCGTGACGTTTGGTGGGTAGAGAAGCGCAAAGCCCCAGTGTTGCTGCGCCTGTGAAAGCGCTTCCAAGGAAGGGTGCTGGCTAGCAACAGCTTTCAGTGCTGGCACTTTTCATCTCTGAGCAATTGCTCGACGTTTGCAATTTCTCACCAGAGCTTTTGTTAGAGTGCGCGAGAGGATGAGGAGAAGATTAGATGGCTAGAGAAGCACAGAGCGCCAGTGTTCTAAGGGCTACAAGAGCGTTTCCAAGGAAGGGGGCTGGCTAGCAACAGCTTTCAGTGCTGGCACTTTTCATCTCTGAGCAATTGCTGGACGTTTGCAATTTCTCAGCTCGTGTCTACGAGACCGAGAGATAGTGACCGTGACGTTTGGTGGGTAGAGAAGCGCAAAGCCCCAGTGTTGCTGCGCCTGTGAAAGCGCTTCCAAGGAAGGGAGCTGGCTAGCAACAGCTTTCAGTGCTGGCACTTTTCATCTCTGAGCAATTGCTCGACGTTTGCAATTTCTCACCGGAGCTTTTGTTAGAGTGCGCGAGAGGATGAGCAGAAGATGAGGTGGCTAGAGAAGCACAGAGCGCCAGTGTTCTAAGGGCTACAAGAGCGTTTCCAAGGAAGGGGGCTGGCTAGCAAGAGCTTTCAGTGCTGGCACTTTTCATCTCTGAGCAATTGCTCGACGTTTGCAATTTCTCAGCTCGTGTCTACGAGACGGAAAGAGAATGACCGTGACGTTTGGTGGGTAGAGAAGCGCAAAGCCCCAGTGTTGCTGCGCCTGTGGAAGCGCTTCCAAGGAAGGGGGCTGGCTAGCAAGAGCTTTCAGTGCTGGCACTTTTCATCTCTGAGCAATTGCTCGACGTTTGCAATTTCTCAACTGAGCTCTCTTTAGAGTGCGCGAGAGGATGAGCAGAAGATGAGGTGGCTAGAGAAGCAGAGAACCCCAGTGTTCTTAGGGCTACAAGAGCGTTTCCAAGGAAGGGGGCTGGCTAGCAAGAGCTTTCAGTGCTGGCACTTTTCATCTCTGAGCAATTGCTCGACGTTTGCAATTTCTCACCAGAGCTTTTGTTAGAGTGCGCGAGAGGATGAGGAGAAGATTAGATGGCTAGTGAAGCAGAGAGCCCCAGTGTTCCAAGGGCTACAAGAGCGTTTCCAAGGAAGGGGGCTGGCTAGCAACAGCTTTCAGTGCTGGCACTTTTCATCTCTGAGCAATTGCTCGACGTTTGCAATTTCTCAGCTCGTGTCTACGAGACGGAAAGAGAATGACCGTGACGTTTGGTGGGTAGAGAAGCGCAAAGCCCCAGTGTTGCTGCGCCTGTGAAAGCGCTTCCAAGGAAGGGGGCTGGCTAGCAACAGCTTTCAGTGCTGGCACTTTTCATCTCTGAGCAATTGCTCGACGTTTGCAATTTCTCACCAGAGCTTTTGTTAGAGTGCGCGAGAGGATGAGGAGAAGATTAGATGGCTAGAGAAGCACAGAGCGCCAGTGTTCTAAGGGCTACAAGAGCGTTTCCAAGGAAGGGGGCTGGCTAGCAAGAGCTTTCAGTGCTGGCACTTTTCATCTCTGAGCAATTGCTGGACGTTTGCAATTTCTCAGCTCGTGTCTACGAGACGGAGAGATAGTGACCGTGACGTTTGGTGGGTAGAGAAGCGCAAAGCCCCAGTGTTGCTGCGCCTGTGAAAGCGCTTCCAAGGAAGGGAGCTGGCTAGCAACAGCTTTCAGTGCTGGCACTTTTCATCTCTGAGCAATTGCTCGACGTTTGCAATTTCTCACCGGAGCTTTTGTTAGACTGCGCGAGAGGATGAGGAGAAGATGAGGTGGCTAGAGAATCACAGAGCGCCAGTGTTCTAAGGGCTACAAGAGCGTTTCCAAGGAAGGGGGCTGGCTAGCAAGAGCTTTCAGTGCTGGCACTTTTCATCTCTGAGCAATTGCTCGACGTTTGCAATTTCTCAGCTCGTGTCTACGAGACGGAAAGAGAATGACCGTGACGTTTGGTGGGTAGAGAAGCGCAAAGCCCCAGTGTTGCTGCGCCTGTGGAAGCGCTTCCAAGGAAGGGGGCTGGCTAGCAAGAGCTTTCAGTGCTGGCACTTTTCATCTCTGAGCAATTGCTCGACGTTTGCAATTTCTCAGCTCGTGTCTACGAGACGGAAAGAGAACGACCGTGACGTTTGGTGGGTAGAGAAGCGCAAAGCCCCCGTGTTGCTGCGCCTGTGAAAGCGCTTCCAAGGAAGGGGGCTGGCTAGCAACAGCTTTCAGTGCTGGCACTTTTCTTCTCTGAGCAATTGCTCGACGTTTGCAATTTCTCACCGGAGCTCTCTTTAGACTGCACGAGAGGATGAGGAGAAGATTAGGTGGCTAGAGAAGCACAGAGCCCCAGTGTTCTAAGGGCTACAAGAGCGTTTCCAAGGAAGGGGGCTGGCTAGCAAGAGCTTTCAGTGCTGGCACTTTTCATCTCTGAGCCATTGCTCGACGTTTGCAATTTCTCAGCTCGTGTCTACGAGACGGAGAGATAATGACCGTGATGTTTGGTGGGTAGAGAAGTGCAAAGCCCCAGTGTTGCTGCGCCTGTGAAAGCGCTTCCAAGGAAGGGTGCTGGCTAGCAAGAGCTTTCAGTGCTGGCACTTTTCATCTCTGAGCAATTGCTCGACGTTTGCAATTTCTCAACTGAGCTCTCTTTAGAGTGCGCGAGAGGATGAGCAGAAGATGAGGTGTCTAGAGAAGCACAGAGCCCCAGTGTTCTTAGGGCTACAAGAGCGTTTCCAAGGAAGGGGGCTGGCTAGCAACAGCTTTCAGTGCTGGCACTTTTCATCTCTGAGCAATTGCTCGACGTTTGCAATTTCTCACCGGAGCTTTTGTTAGAGTGCGCGAGAGGATGAGCAGAAGATGAGGTGGCTAGAGAAGCACAGAGCGCCAGTGTTCTAAGGGCTACAAGAGCGTTTCCAAGGAAGGGGGCTGGCTAGCAACAGCTTTCAGTGCTGGCACTTTTCATCTCTGAGCAATTGCTCGACGTTTGCAATTTCTCAGCTCGTGTCTACGAGACGGAGAGATAGTGACCGTGATGTTTGGTGGGTAGAGTAGCGCAAAGCCCCAGTGTTGCTGCGCCTGTGAAAGCGCTTCCAATGAAGCGGGCTGGCTAGCAAGAGCTTTCAGTGCTGGCACTTTTCATCTCTGAGCAATTGCTCGACGTTTGCAATTTCTCACCAGAGCTTTTGTTAGAGTGCGCGAGAGGATGAGGAGAAGATTAGATGGCTAGAGAAGCACAGAGCGCCAGTGTTCTAAGGGCTACAAGAGCGTTTGCAAGGAAGGGGGCTGGCTAGCAAGAGCTTTCAGTGCTGGCACTTTTCATCTCTGAGCAATTGCTCGACGGTTGCAATTTCTCAGCTCGTGTCTACGAGACGGAGAGATAGTGACCGTGACGTTTGGTGGGTAGAGAAGCGCAGAGAGCAAGTGTTGCTGCTCCTGTGAAAGTGCTTCCAGGGAAGGGTGCTGGCTAGCAAGAGCTTTCAGTGCTGGCACTTTTCATCTCTGAGCAATTGCTCGACGTTTGCAATTTCTCAGCTCGTGTCTACGAGACGGAGAGATAGTGACCGTGATGTTTGGTGGGTAGAGAAGCGCAAAGCCCCAGTGTTGCTGCGCCTGTGAAAGCGCTTCCAGGGAAGGGTGCTGGCTAGCAACAGCTTTCAGTGCTGGCACTTTTCATCTCTGAGCAATTGCTGGACGTTTGCAATTTCTCAACTGAGCTCTCTTTAGAGTGCGCGAGAGGATGAGCAGAAGATGAGGTGGCTAGAGAAGCAGAGAGCCCCAGTGTTCTTAGGGCTACAAGAGCGTTTCCAAGGAAGGGGGCTGGCTAGCAAGAGCTTTCAGTGCTGGCACTTTTCATCTCTGAGCAATTGCTCGACGTTTGCAATTTCTCACCTGAGCTCTCTTTAGACTGCGCGAGAGGATGGGCAGAAGATTAGGTGGCTAGTGAAGCAGAGAGCCCCAGTGTTCCAAGGGCTACAAGAGCGTTTCCAAGGAAGGGGGCTGGCTAGCAAGAGCTTTCAGTGCTGGCACTTTTCATCTCTGAGCAATTGCTCGACGTTTGCAATTTCTCAGCTCGTGTCTACGAGACGGAAAGAGAATGACCGTGACGTTTGGTGGGTAGAGAAGCGCAAAGCCCCAGTGTTGCTGCGCCTGTGAAAGCGCTTCCAAGGAAGGGGGCTGGCTAGCAACAGCTTTCATTGCTGGCACTTTTCATCTCTGAGCAATTGCTCGACGTTTGCAATTTCTCATCAGAGCTTTTGTTAGAGTGCGCGAGAGGATGAGCAGAAGATGAGGTGGCTGGAGAAGCACAGAGCGCCAGTGTTCTAAGGGCTACAAGAGCGTTTCCAAGGAAGGGGGCTGGCTAGCAAGAGCTTTCAGTGCTGGCACTTTTCATCTCTGAGCAATTGCTCGACGTTTGCAATTTCTCAGCTCGTGTCTACGAGACGGAAAGAGAATGACCGTGACGTTTGGTGGGTAGAGAAGCGCAAAGCCCCAGTGTTGCTGCACCTGTGAAAGCGCTTCCAAGGAAGGGGGCTGGCTAGCAAGAGCTTTCAGTGCTGGCACTTTTCATCTCTGAGCAATTGCTCGACGTTTGCAATTTCTCACCAGAGCTTTTGTTAGAGTGCGCGAGAGGATGAGGAGAAGATTAGATGGCTAGAGAAGCACAGAGCCCCAGTGTTCTAAGGGCTACAAGAGCGTTTCCAAGGAAGGGTGCTGGCTAGCAAGAGCTTTCAGTGCTGGCACTTTTCATCTCTGAGCAATTGCTGGACGTTTGCAATTTCTCAGCTCGTGTCTACGAGACGGAGAGATAGTGACCGTGACGTTTGGTGGGTAGAGAAGCGCAAAGCCCCAGTGTTGCTGCGCCTGTGAAAGCGCTTCCAAGGAAGGGAGCTGGCTAGCAACAGCTTTCAGTGCTGGCACTTTTCATCTCTGAGCAATTGCTCGACGTTTGCAATTTCTCACCGGAGCTTTTGTTAGAGTGCGCGAGAGGATGAGCAGAAGATGAGGTGGCTAGAGAAGCACAGAGCCCCAGTGTTCTAAGGGCTACAAGAGCGTTTCCAAGGAAGGGGGCTGGCTAGCAAGAGCTTTCAGTGCTGGCACTTTTCATCTCTGAGCAATTGCTCGACGTTTGCAATTTCTCAGCTCGTGTCTACGAGACGGAAAGAGAATGACCGTGACGTTTGGTGGGTAGAGAAGCGCAAAGCCCCAGTGGTGCTGCGCCTGTGAAAGCGCTTCCAAGGAAGGGTGCTGGCTAACAAGAGCTTTCAGTGCTGGCACTTTTCATCTCTGAGCAATTGCTGGACGTTTGCAATTTCTCAGCTCGTGTCTACGAGACGGAGAGATAGTGACCGTGACGTTTGGTGGGTAGAGAAGCGCAGAGAGCAAGTGTTGCTGCGCCTGTGAAAGTGCTTCCAAGGAAGGGTGCTGGCTAGCAAGAGCTTTCAGTGCTGGCACTTTTCATCTCTGAGCAATTGCTCGACGTTTGCAATTTCTCAGCTCGTGTCTACGAGACGGAGAGATAGTGACCGTGACGTTTGGTGGGTAGAGAAGCGCAAAGCCCCAGTGTTGCTGCGCCTGTGAAAGCGCTTCCAGGGAAGGGTGCTGGCTAGCAACAGCTTTCAGTGCTGGCACTTTTCATCTCTGAGCAATTGCTGGACGTTTGCAATTTCTCAACTGAGCTCTCTTTAGAGTGCGCGAGAGGATGAGCAGAAGATGAGGTGGCTAGAGAAGCTCAGAGCCCCATTGTTCTTAGGGCTACAAAAGCACATCCAAGGAAGGGGGCTGGCTAGCAAGAGCTTTCAGTGCTGGCACTTTTCATCTCTGAGCAATTGCTCGACGTTTGCAATTTCTCACCGCAGCTCTCTTTAGACTGCGCGAGAGGATGGGCAGAAGATTAGGTGGCTAGTGAAGCAGAGAGCCCCAGTGTTCTTAGGGCTACAAGAGCGTTTCCAAGGAAGGGGGCTGGCTAGCAAGAGCTTTCAGTGCTGGCACTTTTCATCTCTGAGCAATTGCTCGACGTTTGCAATTTCTCACCAGAGCTTTTGTTAGAGTGCGCGAGAGGATGAGGAGAAGATTAGATGGCTAGAGAAGCACAGAGCGCCAGTGTTCTAAGGGCTACAAGAGCGTTTCCAAGGAAGGGGGCTGGCTAGCAAGAGCTTTCAGTGCTGGCACTTTTCATCTCTGAGCAATTGCTCGACGGTTGCAATTTCTCAGCTCGTGTCTACGAGACGGAGAGATAGTGACCGTGACGTTTGGTGGGTAGAGAAGCGCAGAGAGCAAGTGTTGCTGCTCCTGTGAAAGTGCTTCCAGGGAAGGGTGCTGGCTAGCAACAGCTTTCAGTGCTGGCACTTTTCATCTCTGAGCAATTGCTCGACGTTTGCAATTTCTCAGCTCGTGTCTACGAGACGGAGAGATAGTGACCGTGATGTTTGGTGGGTAGAGAAGCGCAAAGCCCCAGTGTTGCTGCGCCTGTGAAAGCGCTTCCAGGGAAGGGTGCTGGCTAGCAACAGCTTTCAGTGCTGGCACTTTTCATCTCTGAGCAATTGCTCGACGTTTGCAATTTCTCACCTGAGCTCTCTTTAGAGTGCGCGAGAGGATGAGCAGAAGATGAGGTGGCTAGAGAAGCAGAGAACCCCAGTGTTCTTAGGGCTACAAGAGCGTTTCCAAGGAAGGGGGCTGGCTAGCAAGAGCTTTCAGTGCTGGCACTTTTCATCTCTGAGCAATTGCTCGACGTTTGCAATTTCTCACCTGAGCTCTCTTTAGACTGCGCGAGAGGATGGGCAGAAGATTAGGTGGCTAGTGAAGCAGAGAGCCCCAGTGTTCCAAGGGCTACAAGAGCGTTTCCAAGGAAGGGGGCTGGCTAGCAACAGCTTTCAGTGCTGGCACTTTTCATCTCTGAGCAATTGCTCGACGTTTGCAATTTCTCAGCTCGTGTCTACGAGACGGAAAGAGAATGACCGTGACGTTTGGTGGGTAGAGAAGCGCAAAGCCCCAGTGTTGCTGCGCCTGTGAAAGCGCTTCCAAGGAAGGGGGCTGGCTAGCAACAGCTTTCAGTGCTGGCACTTTTCATCTCTGAGCAATTGCTCGACGTTTGCAATTTCTCACCAGAGCTTTTGTTAGAGTGCGCGAGAGGATGAGGAGAAGATTAGATGGCTAGAGAAGCACAGAGCGCCAGTGTTCTAAGGGCTACAAGAGCGTTTCCAAGGAAGGGGGCTGGCTAGCAACAGCTTTCAGTGCTGGCACTTTTCATCTCTGAGCAATTGCTGGACGTTTGCAATTTCTCAGCTCGTGTCTACGAGACGGAGAGATAGTGACCGTGACGTTTGGTGGGTAGAGAAGCGCAAAGCCCCAGTGTTGCTGCGCCTGTGAAAGCGCTTCCAAGGAAGGGAGCTGGCTAGCAACAGCTTTCAGTGCTGGCACTTTTCATCTCTGAGCAATTGCTCGACGTTTGCAATTTCTCACCGGAGCTTTTGTTAGAGTGCGCGAGAGGATGAGCAGAAGATGAGGTGGCTAGAGAAGCACAGAGCGCCAGTGTTCTAAGGGCTACAAGAGCGTTTCCAAGGAAGGGGGCTGGCTAGCAAGAGCTTTCAGTGCTGGCACTTTTCATCTCTGAGCAATTGCTCGACGTTTGCAATTTCTCAGCTCGTGTCTACGAGACGGAAAGAGAATGACCGTGACGTTTGGTGGGTAGAGAAGCGCAAAGCCCCAGTGTTGCTGCGCCTGTGGAAGCGCTTCCAAGGAAGGGGGCTGGCTAGCAAGAGCTTTCAGTGCTGGCACTTTTCATCTCTGAGCAATTGCTCGACGTTTGCAATTTCTCAACTGAGCTCTCTTTAGAGTGCGCGAGAGGATGAGCAGAAGATGAGGTGGCTAGAGAAGCAGAGAACCCCAGTGTTCTTAGGGCTACAAGAGCGTTTCCAAGGAAGGGGGCTGGCTAGCAAGAGCTTTCAGTGCTGGCACTTTTCATCTCTGAGCAATTGCTCGACGTTTGCAATTTCTCACCAGAGCTTTTGTTAGAGTGCGCGAGAGGATGAGGAGAAGATTAGATGGCTAGTGAAGCAGAGAGCCCCAGTGTTCCAAGGGCTACAAGAGCGTTTCCAAGGAAGGGGGCTGGCTAGCAACAGCTTTCAGTGCTGGCACTTTTCATCTCTGAGCAATTGCTCGACGTTTGCAATTTCTCAGCTCGTGTCTACGAGACGGAAAGAGAATGACCGTGACGTTTGGTGGGTAGAGAAGCGCAAAGCCCCAGTGTTGCTGCGCCTGTGAAAGCGCTTCCAAGGAAGGGGGCTGGCTAGCAACAGCTTTCAGTGCTGGCACTTTTCATCTCTGAGCAATTGCTCGACGTTTGCAATTTCTCACCAGAGCTTTTGTTAGAGTGCGCGAGAGGATGAGGAGAAGATTAGATGGCTAGAGAAGCACAGAGCGCCAGTGTTCTAAGGGCTACAAGAGCGTTTCCAAGGAAGGGGGCTGGCTAGCAAGAGCTTTCAGTGCTGGCACTTTTCATCTCTGAGCAATTGCTGGACGTTTGCAATTTCTCAGCTCGTGTCTACGAGACGGAGAGATAGTGACCGTGACGTTTGGTGGGTAGAGAAGCGCAAAGCCCCAGTGTTGCTGCGCCTGTGAAAGCGCTTCCAAGGAAGGGAGCTGGCTAGCAACAGCTTTCAGTGCTGGCACTTTTCATCTCTGAGCAATTGCTCGACGTTTGCAATTTCTCACCGGAGCTTTTGTTAGACTGCGCGAGAGGATGAGCAGAAGATGAGGTGGCTAGAGAATCACAGAGCGCCAGTGTTCTAAGGGCTACAAGAGCGTTTCCAAGGAAGGGGGCTGGCTAGCAAGAGCTTTCAGTGCTGGCACTTTTCATCTCTGAGCAATTGCTCGACGTTTGCAATTTCTCAGCTCGTGTCTACGAGACGGAAAGAGAATGACCGTGACGTTTGGTGGGTAGAGAAGCGCAAAGCCCCAGTGTTGCTGCGCCTGTGAAAGCGCTTCCAAGGAAGGGGGCTGGCTAGCAAGAGCTTTCAGTGCTGGCACTTTTCATCTCTGAGCAATTGCTCGACGTTTGCAATTTCTCAGCTCGTGTCTACGAGACGGAAAGAGAACGACCGTGACGTTTGGTGGGTAGAGAAGCGCAAAGCCCCCGTGTTGCTGCGCCTGTGAAAGCGCTTCCAAGGAAGGGGGCTGGCTAGCAACAGCTTTCAGTGCTGGCACTTTTCTTCTCTGAGCAATTGCTCGACGTTTGCAATTTCTCACCGGAGCTCTCTTTAGACTGCACGAGAGGATGAGGAGAAGATTAGGTGGCTAGAGAAGCACAGAGCCCCAGTGTTCTAAGGGCTACAAGAGCGTTTCCAAGGAAGGGGGCTGGCTAGCAAGAGCTTTCAGTGCTGGCACTTTTCATCTCTGAGCCATTGCTCGACGTTTGCAATTTCTCAGCTCGTGTCTACGAGACGGAGAGATAATGACCGTGATGTTTGGTGGGTAGAGAAGTGCAAAGCCCCAGTGTTGCTGCGCCTGTGAAAGCGCTTCCAAGGAAGGGAGCTGGCTAGCAAGAGCTTTCAGTGCTGGCACTTTTCATCTCTGAGCAATTGCTCGACGTTTGCAATTTCTCAACTGAGCTCTCTTTAGAGTGCGCGAGAGGATGAGCAGAAGATGAGGTGGCTAGAGAATCACAGAGCCCCAGTGTTCTTAGGGCTACAAGAGCGTTTCCAAGGAAGGGGGCTGGCTAGCAAGAGCTTTCAGTGCTGGCACTTTTCATCTCTGAGCAATTGCTCGACGTTTGCAATTTCTCACCGGAGCTTTTGTTAGAGTGCGCGAGAGGATGAGCAGAAGATGAGGTGGCTAGAGAAGCACAGAGCGCCAGTGTTCTAAGGGCTACAAGAGCGTTTCCAAGGAAGGGGGCTGGCTAGCAACAGCTTTCAGTGCTGGCACTTTTCATCTCTGAGCAATTGCTCGACGTTTGCAATTTCTCAGCTCGTGTCTACGAGACGGAGAGATAGTGACCGTGATGTTTGGTGGGTAGAGTAGCGCAAAGCCCCAGTGTTGCTGCGCCTGTGAAAGCGCTTCCAGGGAAGGGTGCTGGCTAGCAAGAGCTTTCAGTGCTGGCACTTTTCATCTCTGAGCAATTGCTCGACGTTTGCAATTTCTCAGCTCGTCTCTACGAGACGGAAAGAGAACGACCGTGACGTTTGGTGGGTAGAGAAGCGCAAAGCCCCAGTGTTGCTGCGCCTGTGAAAGCGCTTCCAAGGAAGGGGGCTGGCTAGCAACAGCTTTCAGTGCTGGCACTTTTCATCTCTGAGCAATTGCTCGACGTTTGCAATTTCTCACCAGAGCTTTTGTTAGAGTGCGCGAGAGGATGAGCAGAAGATTAGATGGCTAGAGAAGCACAGAGCGCCAGTGTTCTAAGGGCTACAAGAGCGTTTCCAAGGAAGGGGGCTGGCTAGCAAGAGCTTTCAGTGCTGGCACTTTTCATCTCTGAGCAATTGCTCGACGTTTGCAATTTCTCACCTGAGCTCTCTTTAGACTGCGCGAGAGGATGAGCAGAAGATGAGGTGGCTAGTGAAGCAGAGAGCCCCATTGTTCTTAGGGCTACAAAAGCGCTTCCAAGGAAGGGGGCTGGTTAGCAAGAGCTTTCAGTGCTGGCACTTTTCATCTCTGAGCAATTGCTCGACGTTTGCAATTTCTCAGCTCGTGTCTACGAGACGGAAATATAGTGACCGTGATGTTTGGTGGGTAGAGAAGCGCAGAGAGCAAGTGTTGCTGCTCCTGTGAAAGTGCTTCCAAGGAAGGGTGCTGGCTAGCAACAGCTTTCAGTGCTGGCACTTTTCTTCTCTGAGCAATTGCTCGACGTTTGCAATTTCTCAGCTCGTGTCTACGAGACGGAGAGATAGTGAGAGTGATGTTTGGTGGGTAGAGAAGCGCAAAGCCCCAGTGTTGCTGCGCCTGTGAAAGCGCTTCCAGGGAAGGGTGCTGGCTAGCAACAGCTTTCAGTGCTGGCACTTTTCATCTCTGAGCAATTGCTCGACGTTTGCAATTTCTCACCTGAGCTCTCTTTAGACTGCGCGAGAGGATGGGCAGAAGATTAGGTGGCTAGTGAAGCAGAGAGCCCCAGTGTTCCAAGGGCTACAAGAGCGTTTCCAAGGAAGGGGGCTGGCTAGCAACAGCTTTCAGTGCTGGCACTTTTCATCTCTGAGCAATTGCTCGACGTTTGCAATTTCTCAGCTCGTGTCTACGAGACGGAAAGAGAATGACCGTGACGTTTGGTGGGTAGAGAAGCGCAAAGCCCCAGTGTTGCTGCGCCTGTGAAAGCGCTTCCAAGGAAGGGTGCTGGCTAGCAACAGCTTTCAGTGCTGGCACTTTTCATCTCTGAGCAGTTGCTCGACATTTGCAATTTCTCACCAGAGCTTTTGTTAGAGTGCGCGAGAGGATGAGCAGAAGATGAGGTGGCTGGAGAATCACACAGCGCCAGTGTTCTCAGGGCTACAAGAGCGTTTCCAAGGAAGGGGGCTGGCTAGCAAGAGCTTTCAGTGCTGGCACTTTTCATCTCTGAGCAATTGCTCGACGTTTGCAATTTCTCAGCTCGTGTCTACGAGACGGAGAGATAGTGACCGTGACGTTTGGTGGGTAGAGAAGCGCAAAGCCCCAGTGTTGCTGCGCCTGTGAAAGCGCTTCCAAGGAAGGGGGCTGGCTAGCAACAGCTTTCAGTGCTGGCACTTTTCATCTCTGAGCAATTGCTCGACGTTTGCAATTTCTCACCTGAGCTCTCTTTAGACTGCGCGAGAGGATGGGCAGAAGATTAGGTGGCTAGTGAAGCAGAGAGCCCCAGTGTTCCAAGGGCTACAAGAGCGTTTCCAAGGAAGGGGGCTGGCTAGCAACAGCTTTCAGTGCTGGCACTTTTCATCTCTGAGCAATTGCTCGACGTTTGCAATTTCTCAGCTCGTGTCTACGAGACGGAAAGAGAATGACCGTGACGTTTGGTGGGTAGAGAAGCGCAAAGCCCCAGTGTTGCTGCGCCTGTGAAAGCGCTTCCAAGGAAGGGGGCTGGCTAGCAACAGCTTTCAGTGCTGGCACTTTTCATCTCTGAGCAGTTGCTCGACATTTGCAATTTCTCACCAGAGCTTTTGTTAGAGTGCGCGAGAGGATGAGCAGAAGATTAGATGGCTAGAGAAGCACAGAGCGCCAGTGTTCTAAGGGCTACAAGAGCGTTTCCAAGGAAGGGGGCTGGCTAGCAAGAGCTTTCAGTGCTGGCACTTTTCATCTCTGAGCAATTGCTCGACGTTTGCAATTTCTCACCTGAGCTCTCTTTAGACTGCGCGAGAGGATGAGCAGAAGATGAGGTGGCTAGTGAAGCAGAGAGCCCCATTGTTCTTAGGGCTACAAAAGCGCTTCCAAGGAAGGGGGCTGGTTAGCAAGAGCTTTCAGTGCTGGCACTTTTCATCTCTGAGCAATTGCTCGACGTTTGCAATTTCTCAGCTCGTGTCTACGAGACGGAAATATAGTGACCGTGATGTTTGGTGGGTAGAGAAGCGCAGAGAGCAAGTGTTGCTGCTCCTGTGAAAGTGCTTCCAAGGAAGGGTGCTGGCTAGCAACAGCTTTCAGTGCTGGCACTTTTCTTCTCTGAGCAATTGCTCGACGTTTGCAATTTCTCAGCTCGTGTCTACGAGACGGAGAGATAGTGAGAGTGATGTTTGGTGGGTAGAGAAGCGCAAAGCCCCAGTGTTACTGCGCCTGTGAAAGCGCTTCCAGGGAAGGGTGCTGGCTAGCAACAGCTTTCAGTGCTGGCACTTTTCATCTCTGAGCAATTGCTCGACGTTTGCAATTTCTCACCTGAGCTCTCTTTAGACTGCGCGAGAGGATGGGCAGAAGATTAGGTGGCTAGTGAAGCAGAGAGCCCCAGTGTTCCAAGGGCTACAAGAGCGTTTCCAAGGAAGGGGGCTGGCTAGCAACAGCTTTCAGTGCTGGCACTTTTCATCTCTGAGCAATTGCTCGACGTTTGCAATTTCTCAGCTCGTGTCTACGAGACGGAAAGAGAATGACCGTGACGTTTGGTGGGTAGAGAAGCGCAAAGCCCCAGTGTTGCTGCGCCTGTGAAAGCGCTTCCAAGGAAGGGTGCTGGCTAGCAACAGCTTTCAGTGCTGGCACTTTTCATCTCTGAGCAGTTGCTCGACATTTGCAATTTCTCACCAGAGCTTTTGTTAGAGTGCGCGAGAGGATGAGCAGAAGATGAGGTGGCTGGAGAATCACACAGCGCCAGTGTTCTCAGGGCTACAAGAGCGTTTCCAAGGAAGGGGGCTGGCTAGCAAGAGCTTTCAGTGCTGGCACTTTTCATCTCTGAGCAATTGCTCGACGTTTGCAATTTCTCAGCTCGTGTCTACGAGACGGAGAGATAGTGACCGTGACGTTTGGTGGGTAGAGAAGCGCAAAGCCCCAGTGTTGCTGCGCCTGTGAAAGCGCTTCCAAGGAAGGGGGCTGGCTAGCAACAGCTTTCAGTGCTGGCACTTTTCATCTCTGAGCAATTGCTCGACGTTTGCAATTTCTCACCTGAGCTCTCTTTAGACTGCGCGAGAGGATGGGCAGAAGATTAGGTGGCTAGTGAAGCAGAGAGCCCCAGTGTTCCAAGGGCTACAAGAGCGTTTCCAAGGAAGGGGGCTGGCTAGCAACAGCTTTCAGTGCTGGCACTTTTCATCTCTGAGCAATTGCTCGACGTTTGCAATTTCTCAGCTCGTGTCTACGAGACGGAAAGAGAATGACCGTGACGTTTGGTGGGTAGAGAAGCGCAAAGCCCCAGTGTTGCTGCGCCTGTGAAAGCGCTTCCAAGGAAGGGGGCTGGCTAGCAACAGCTTTCAGTGCTGGCACTTTTCATCTCTGAGCAGTTGCTCGACATTTGCAATTTCTCACCAGAGCTTTTGTTAGAGTGCGCGAGAGGATGAAAAGAAAAAGAGGTGGCTGGAGAATCACAGAGCGCCAGTGTTCTAAGGGCTACAAGAGCGTTTCCAAGGAAGAGTGCTGGCTAGCAAGAGCTTTCAGTGCTGGCACTTTTCATCTCTGAGCAATTGCTGGACGTTTGCAATTTCTCAGCTCGTGTCTACGAGACGGAGAGATAGTGACCGTGACGTTTGGTGGGTAGAGAAGCGCAAAGCCCCAGTGCTGCTGCGCCTGTGAAAGCGCTTCCAAGGAAGGGGGCTGGCTAGCAACAGCTTTCAGTGCTGGCACTTTTCATCTCTGAGCAATTGCTCGACGTTTGCAATTTCTCACCTGAGCTTTTGTTAGAGTGCGCGAGAGGATGAGCAGAAGATGAGGTGGCTGGAGAATCACAGAGCGCCAGTGTTCTCAGGGCTACAAGAGCGTTTCCAAGGAAGAGTGCTGGCTAGCAAGAGCTTTCAGTGCTGGCACTTTTCATCTCTGAGCAATTGCTCGACGTTTGCAATTTCTCAGCTCGTCTCTACGAGACGGAAAGAGAATGACCGTGACGTTTGGTGGGTAGAGAAGCGCAAAGCCCCAGTGTTGCTGCGCCTGTGAAAGCGCTTCCAAGGAAGGGGGCTGGCTAGCAAGAGCTTTCAGTGCTGGCAGTTTTCATCTCTGAGCAATTGCTCGACGTTTGCAATTTCTCAGCTCGTGTCTACGAGACGGAAAGAGAACGACCGTGACGTTTGGTGGGTAGAGAAGCGCAAAGCCCCCGTGTTGCTGCGCCTGTGAAAGCGCTTCCAAGGAAGGGGGCTGGCTAGCAAGAGCTTTCAGTGCTGGCACTTTTCTTCTCTGAGCAATTGCTCGACGTTTGCAATTTCTCACCTGAGCTCTCTTTAGACTGCACGAGAGGATGAGGAGAAGATGAGGTGGCTAGAGAAGCACAGAGCCCCAGTGTTCCAAGGGCTACAAGAGCGTTTCCAAGGAAGGGGGCTGGCAAGCAACAGCTTTCAGTGCTGGCACTTTTCATCTCTGAGCAATTGCTGGACGTTTGCAATTTCTCAGCTCGTCTCTACGAGACGGAAAGAGAATGACCGTGACTTTTGGTGGGTAGAGAAGCGCAAAGCCCCAGTGTTGCTGCGCCTGTGAAAGCGCTTCCAAGGAAGGGGGCTGGCTAGCAACAGCTTTCATTGCTGGCACTTTTCATCTCTGAGCAGTTGCTCGACATTTGCAATTTCTCACCAGAGCTTTTGTTAGAGTGCGCGAGAGGATGAGCAGAAGATGAGGTGGCTGGAGAATCACAGAGCGCCAGTGTTCTAAGGGCTACAAGAGCGTTTCCAAGGAAGGGGGCTGGCTAGCAAGAGCTTTCAGTGCTGGCACTTTTCATCTCTGAGCAATTGCTGGACGTTTGCAATTTCTCAGCTCGTGTCTACGAGACGGAGAGATAGTGACCGTGACGTTTGGTGGGTAGAGAAGCGCAAAGCCCCAGTGTTGCTGCGCCTGTGAAAGCGCTTCCAAGGAAGGGAGCTGGCTAGCAAGAGCTTTCAGTGCTGGCACTTTTCATCTCTGACCAATTGCTCGACGTTTGCAATTTCTCACCAGAGCTTTTGTTAGAGTGCGCGAGAGGATGAGCAGAAGATGAGGTGGCTAGAGAAGCACAGAGCGCCAGTGTTCTAAGGGCTACAAGAGCGTTTCCAAGGAAGGGGGCTGGCTAGCAAGAGCTTTCAGTGCTGGCACTTTTCATCTCTGAGCAATTGCTCGACGTTTGCAATTTCTCAGCTCGTCTCTACGAGACGGAAAGAGAACGACCGTGACGTTTGGTGGGTAGAGAAGCGCAAAGCCCCCGTGTTGCTGCGCCTGTGAAAGCGCTTCCAAGGAAGGGGGCTGGCTAGCAACAGCTTTCAGTGCTGGCACTTTTCTTCTCTGAGCAATTGCTCGACGTTTGCAATTTCTCACCTGCGCTCTCTTTAGACTGCACGAGAGGATGAGGAGAAGATTAGGTGGCTAGAGAAGCACAGAGCGCCAGTGTTCTAAGGGCTACAAGAGCGTTTCCAAGGAAGGGGGCTGGCTAGCAAGAGCTTTCAGTGCTGGCACTTTTCATCTCTGAGCAATTGCTCGACGTTTGCAATTTCTCAGCTCGTGTCTACGAGACGGAGAGATAGTGACCGTGACGTTTGGTGGGTAGAGAAGCGCAAAGCCCCAGTGTTGCTGCGCCTGTGAAAGCGCTTCCAAGGAAGGGGGCTGGCTAGCAAGAGCTTTCAGTGCTGGCACTTTTCATCTCTGAGCAATTGCTCGACGTTTGCAATTTCTCACTGGAGCTTTTGTTAGAGTGCGCGAGAGGATGAGTAGAAGATGAGGTGGCTAGAGAAGCACAGAGCCCCAGTGTTCTAAGGGCTACAAGAGCGTTTCCAAGGAAGGGGGCTGGCTAGCAAGAGCTTTCAGTGCTGGCACTTTTCATCTCTGAGCAATTGCTCGACGTTTGCAATTTCTCAGCTCGTGTCTACGAGACGGAAAGAGAATGACCGTGACGTTTGGTGGGTAGAGAAGCGCAAAGCCCCAGTGTTGCTGCGCCTGTGAAAGCGCTTCCAAGGAAGGGGCTGGCTAGCAAGAGCTTTCAGTGCTGGCACTTTTCATCTCTGAGCAATTGCTCGACGTTTGCAATTTCTCACCGGAGCTTTTGTTAGAGTGCGAGAGAAGATGAGCAGAAGATGAGGTGGCTAGAGAAGCACAGAGCCCCAGTGTTCTAAGGGCTACAAGAGCGTTTCCAAGGAAGGGGGCTGGCTAGCAAGAGCTTTCAGTGCTGGCACTTTTCATCTCTGAGCCATTGCTCGACGTTTGCAATTTCTCGGCTCGTGTCTACGAGACGGAGAGATAATGACCGTGATGTTTGGTGGGTAGAGAAGTGCAAAGCCCCAGTGTTGCTGCGCCTGTGAAAGCGCTTCCAAGGAAGGGAGCTGGCTAGCAAGAGCTTTCAGTGCTGGCACTTTTCATCTCTGAGCAATTGCTCGACGTTTGCAATTTCTCAACTGAGCTCTCTTTAGAGTGCGCGAGAGGATGAGCAGAAGATGAGGTGGCTAGAGAAGCACAGAGCCCCAGTGTTCTTAGTGCTACAAGAGCGTTTCCAAGGAAGGGGGCTGGCTAGCAAGAGCTTTCAGTGCTGGCACTTTTCATCTGTGAGCAATTGCTCGACATTTGCAATTTCTCACCGGAGCTTTTGTTAGAGTGCGCGAGAGGATGAGCAGAAGATGAGGTGGCTAGAGAAGCACAGAGCGCCAGTGTTCTAAGGGCTACAAGAGCGTTTCCAAGGAAGGGGGCTGGCTAGCAACAGCTTTCAGTGCTGGCACTTTTCATCTCTGAGCAATTGCTCGACGTTTGCAATTTCTCACCTGAGCTCTCTTTAGACTGCGCGAGAGGATGAGCAGAAGATGAGGTGGCTAGTGAAGCAGAGAGCCCCATTGTTCTTAGGGCTACAAAAGCGCTTCCAAGGAAGGGGGCTGGTTAGCAAGAGCTTTCAGTGCTGGCACTTTTCATCTCTGAGCAATTGCTCGACGTTTGCAATTTCTCAGCTCGTGTCTACGAGACGGAAATATAGTGACCGTGATGTTTGGTGGGTAGAGAAGCGCAGAGAGCAAGTGTTGCTGCTCCTGTGAAAGTGCTTCCAAGGAAGGGTGCTGGCTAGCAACAGCTTTCAGTGCTGGCACTTTTCTTCTCTGAGCAATTGCTCGACGTTTGCAATTTCTCAGCTCGTGTCTACGAAACGGAGAGATAGTGAGAGTGATGTTTGGTGGGTAGAGAAGCGCAAAGCCCCAGTGTTGCTGCGCCTGTGAAAGCGCTTCCAGGGAAGGGTGCTGGCTAGCAACAGCTTTCAGTGCTGGCACTTTTCATCTCTGAGCAATTGCTCGACGTTTGCAATTTCTCACCTGAGCTCTCTTTAGACTGCGCGAGAGGATGGGCAGAAGATTAGGTGGCTAGTGAAGCAGAGAGCCCCAGTGTTCCAAGGGCTACAAGAGCGTTTCCAAGGAAGGGGGCTGGCTAGCAACAGCTTTCAGTGCTGGCACTTTTCATCTCTGAGCAATTGCTCGACGTTTGCAATTTCTCAGCTCGTGTCTACGAGACGGAAAGAGAATGACCGTGACGTTTGGTGGGTAGAGAAGCGCAAAGCCCCAGTGTTGCTGCGCCTGTGAAAGCGCTTCCAAGGAAGGGTGCTGGCTAGCAACAGCTTTCAGTGCTGGCACTTTTCATCTCTGAGCAGTTGCTCGACATTTGCAATTTCTCACCAGAGCTTTTGTTAGAGTGCGCGAGAGGATGAGCAGAAGATGAGGTGGCTGGAGAATCACAGAGCGCCAGTGTTCTAAGGGCTACAAGAGCGTTTCCAAGGAAGAGTGCTGGCTAGCAAGAGCTTTCAGTGCTGGCACTTTTCATCTCTGAGCAATTGCTCGACGTTTGCAATTTCTCAGCTCGTGTCTACGAGACGGAGAGATAGTGACCGTGACGTTTGGTGGGTAGAGAAGCGCAAAGCCCCAGTGTTGCTGCGCCTGTGAAAGCGCTTCCAAGGAAGGGGGCTGGCTAGCAACAGCTTTCAGTGCTGGCACTTTTCATCTCTGAGCAATTGCTCGACGTTTGCAATTTCTCACCGGAGCTTTTGTTAGAGTGCGCGAGAGGATGAGCAGAAGATGAGGTGGCTAGAGAATCACAGAGCGCCAGTGTTCTAAGGGCTACAAGAGCGTTTCCAAGGAAGGGGGCTGGCTAGCAAGAGCTTTCAGTGCTGGCACTTTTCATCTCTGAGCAATTGCTCGATGTTTGCAATTTCTCAGCTCGTCTCTACGAGACGGAAAGAGAATGACCGTGACGTTTGGTGGGTAGAGAAGCGCAAAGCCCCAGTGTTGCTGCGCCTGTGAAAGCGCTTCCAAGGAAGGGGGCTGGCTAGCAACAGCTTTCAGTGCTGGCACTTTTCATCTCTGAGCAATTGCTGGACGTTTGCAATTTCTCACCGGAGCTTTTGTTAGAGTGCGCGAGAGGATGAGCAGAAGATGAGGTGGCTAGAGAAGCACAGAGCGCCAGTGTTCTAAGGGCTACAAGAGCGTTTCCAAGGAAGGGGGCTGGCTAGCAAGAGCTTTCAGTGCTGGCACTTTTCATCTCTCAGCAATTGCTCGATGTTTGCAATTTCTCGGCTCGTGTCTACGAGACGGAGAGATAATGACCGTGATGTTTGGTGGGTAGAGAAGCGCAAAGCCCCAGTGTTGCTGCGCCTGTGAAAGCGCTTCCACGGAAGGGGGCTGGCTAGCAAGAGCTTTCAGTGCTGGCACTTTTCATCTCTGAGCAATTGCTCGACGTTTGCAATTTCTCACCGGAGCTCTCTTTAGACTGCACGAGAGGATGAGCAGAAGATGAGGTGGCTAGAGAAGCACAGAGCGCCAGTGTTCTAAGGGCTACAAGAGCGTTTCCAAGGAAGGGGGCTGGCTAGCAAGAGCTTTCAGTGCTGGCACTTTTCATCTCTGAGCAATTGCTCGACGTTTGCAATTTCTCAGCTCGTGTCTACGAGACGGAGAGATAGTGACCGTGACGTTTGGTGGGTAGAGAAGCGCAAAGCCCCAGTGTTGCTGCGCCTGTGAAAGCGCTTCCACGGAAGGGGGCTGGCTAGCAAGAGCTTTCAGTGCTGGCACTTTTCATCTCTGAGCAATTGCTCGACGTTTGCAATTTCTCAGCTCGTCTCTACGAGACGGAAAGAGAACGACCGTGACGTTTGGTGGGTAGAGAAGCGCAAAGCCCCAGTGTTGCTGCGCCTGTGAAAGCGCTTCCAAGGAAGGGGGCTGGCTAGCAAGAGCTTTCAGTGCTGGCACTTTTCATCTCTGAGCAATTGCTCGACGTTTGCAATTTCTCAGCTCGTCTCTACGAGACGGAAAGAGAACGACCGTGACGTTTGGTGGGTAGAGAAGCGCAAAGCCCCAGTGTTGCTGCGCCTGTGAAAGCGCTTCCAAGGAAGGGGGCTGGCTAGCAACAGCTTTCAGTGCTGGCACTTTTCATGTCTGAGCAATTGCTCGACGTTTGCAATTTCTCAGCTCGTGTCTACGAGACGGAGAAATAGTGACCGTGACGTTTGGTGGGTAGAGAAGCGCAAAGCCCCAGTGTTGCTGCGCCTGTGAAAGCGCTTCCAAGGAAGGGGGCTGGCTAGCAACAGCTTTCAGAGCTGGCACTTTTCATCTCTGAGCAATTGCTCGACGTTTGCAATTTCTCACCAGAGCTTTTGTTAGAGTGCGCGAGAGGATGAGGAGAAGATTAGATGGCTAGAGAAGCACAGAGGGCCAGTGTTCTAAGGGCTACAAGAGCGTTTCCAAGGAAGGGGGCTGGCTAGCAAGAGCTTTCAGTGCTGGCACTTTTCATCTCTGAGCAATTGCTCGACGTTTGCAATTTCTCAACTGAGCTCTCTTTAGAGTGCGCGAGAGGATGAGCAGAAGATGAGGTGGCTAGAGAAGCTCAGAACCCCATTGTTCTTAGGGCTACAAAAGCGCTTCCAAGGAAGGGGGCTGGTTAGCAAGAGCTTTCAGTGCTGGCACTTTTCATCTCTGAGCAATTGCTCGACGTTTGCAATTTCTCACCTGAGCTCTCTTTAGACTGCGCGAGAGGATGGGCAGAAGATTAGGTGGCTAGTGAAGCAGAGAGCCCCAGTGTTCCAAGGGCTACAAGAGCGTTTCCAAGGAAGGGGGCTGGCTAGCAACAGCTTTCAGTGCTGGCACTTTTCATCTCTGAGCAGTTGCTCGACGTTTGCAATTTCTCACCAGAGCTGTTGTTAGAGTGCGCGACAGGATGAGGAGAAGATTAGATGGCTAGAGAAGCACAGAGCGCCAGTGTTCTAAGGGCTACAAGAGCGTTTCCAAGGAAGGGAGCTGGCTAGCAAGAGCTTTCAGTGCTGGCACTTTTCATCTCTGAGCAATTGCTCGACGTTTGCAATTTCTCAGCTCGTCTCTACGAGACGGAAAGAGAATGACCGTGACGTTTGGTGGGTAGAGAAGCGCAAAGCCCCAGTGTTGCTGCGCCTGTGAAAGCGTTTCCAAGGAAGGGTGCTGGCTAACAAGAGCTTTCAGTGCTGGCACTTTTCATCTCTGAGCAATTGCTCGACGTTTGCAATTTCTCAGCTCGTGTCTACGAGACGGAGAGATAGTGACCGTGACGTTTGGTGGGTAGAGAAGCGCAGAGAGCAAGTGTTGCTGCTCCTGTGAAAGTGCTTCCAGGGAAGGGTGCTGGCTAGCAACAGCTTTCAGTGCTGGCACTTTTCATCTCTGAGCAATTGCTCGACGTTTGCAATTTCTCAGCTCGTGTCTACGAGACGGAGAGATAGTGACCGTGATGTTTGGTGGGTAGAGAAGCGCAAAGCCCCAGTGTTGCTGCGCCTGTGAAAGCGCTTCCAAGGAAGGGGGCTGGCTAGCAACAGCTTTCAGTGCTGGCACTTTTCATCTCTGAGCAATTGCTCGACGTTTGCAATTTCTCACCAGAGCTTTTGTTAGAGTGCGCGAGAGGATGAGGAGAAGACTAGATGGCTAGAGAAGCACAGAGCGCCAGTGTTCTAAGGGCTACAAGAGCGTTTCCAAGGAAGGGGGCTGGCTAGCAAGAGCTTTCAGTGCTGGCACTTTTCATCTCTGAGCAATTGCTCGACGTTTGCAATTTCTCACCGGAGCTCTCTTTAGACTGCGCGAGAGGATGAGCAGAAGATGAGGTGGCTAGTGAAGCAGAGAGCCCCATTGTTCTTAGGGCTACAAAAGCGCTTCCAAGGAAGGGGGCTGGTTAGCAAGAGCTTTCAGTGCTGGCACTTTTCATCTCTGAGCAATTGCTCGACGTTTGCAATTTCTCAGCTCGTGTCTACGAGACGGAAAGATAGTGACCGTGATGTTTGGTGGGTAGAGAAGCGCAGAGAGCAAGTGTTGCTGCTCCTGTGAAAGTGCTTCCAAGGAAGGGTGCTGGCTAGCAACAGCTTTCAGTGCTGGCACTTTTCATCTCTGAGCAATTGCTGGACGTTTGCAATTTCTCAGCTCGTGTCTACGAGACGGAGAGATAGTGACCGTGATGTTTGGTGGGTAGAGAAGCGCAAAGCCCCAGTGTTGCTGCGCCTGTGAAAGCGCTTCCAAGGAAGGGGGCTGGCTAGCAAGAGCTTTCAGTGCTGGCACTTTTCATCTCTGAGCAATTGCTCGACGTTTGCAATTTCTCAGCTCGTCTCTACGAGACGGAAAGAGAACGACCGTGACGTTTGGTGGGTAGAGAAGCGCAAAGCCCCAGTGTTGCTGCGCCTGTGAAAGCGCTTCCAAGGAAGGGGGCTGGCTAGCAAGAGCTTTCAGTGCTGGCACTTTTCATCTCTGAGCAATTGCTCGACGTTTGCAATTTCTCAGCTCGTGTCTACGAGACGGAGAAATAGTGACCGTGACGTTTGGTGGGTAGAGAAGCGCAAAGCCCCAGTGTTGCTGCGCCTGTGAAAGCGCTTCCAAGGAAGGGGGCTGGCTAGCAAGAGCTTTCAGTGCTGGCACTTTTCATCTCTGAGCAATTGCTCGACGTTTGCAATTTCTCAGCTCGTGTCTACGAGACGGAGAAATAGTGACCGTGACGTTTGGTGGTTAGAGAAGCGCAAAGCCCCAGTGTTGCTGCGCCTGTGAAAGCGCTTCCAAGGAAGGGGGCTGGCTAGCAACAGCTTTCAGAGCTGGCACTTTTCATCTCTGAGCAATTGCTCGACGTTTGCAATTTCTCACCAGAGCTTTTGTTAGAGTGCGCGAGAGGATGAGGAGAAGATTAGATGGCTAGAGAAGCACAGAGCGCCAGTGTTCTAAGGGCTACAAGAGCGTTTCCAAGGAAGGGGGCTGGCTAGCAAGAGCTTTCAGTGCTGGCACTTTTCATCTCTGAGCAATTGCTCGACGTTTGCAATTTCTCAGCTCGTGTCTACGAGACGGAGAGATAGTGACCGTGACGTTTGGTGGGTAGAGAAGCGCAAAGCCCCCGTGTTGCTGCGCCTGTGAAAGCGCTTCCAAGGAAGGGGGCTGGCTAGCAACAGCTTTCAGTGCTGGCACTTTTCATCTCTGAGCAATTGCTCGACGTTTGCAATTTCTCACCCTAGCTTTTGTTAGAGTGCGCGAGAGGATGAGTAGAAGATTAGATGGCTAGAGAAGCACAGAGCGCCAGTGTTCTAAGGGCTACAAGAGCGTTTCCAAGGAAGGGGGCTGGCTAGCAACAGCTTTCAGTGCTGGCACTTTTCATATCTGAGCAATTGCTCGACGTTTGCAATTTCTCAGCTCGTCTCTACGAGACGGAAAGAGAATGACCGTGACGTTTGGTGGGTAGAGAAGCGCAAAGCCCCAGTGTTGCTGCGCCTGTGAAAGCGTTTCCAAGGAAGGGTGCTGGCTAACAAGAGCTTTCAGTGCTGGCACTTTTCATCTCTGAGCAATTGCTCGACGTTTGCAATTTCTCAGCTCGTGTCTACGAGACGGAGAGATAGTGACCGTGACGTTTGGTGGGTAGAGAAGCGCAGAGAGCAAGTGTTGCTGCTCCTGTGAAAGTGCTTCCAGGGAAGGGTGCTGGCTAGCAACAGCTTTCAGTGCTGGCACTTTTCATCTCTGAGCAATTGCTCGACGTTTGCAATTTCTCAGCTCGTGTCTACGAGACGGAGAGATAGTGACCGTGATGTTTGGTGGGTAGAGAAGCGCAAAGCCCCAGTGTTGCTGCGCCTGTGAAAGCGCTTCCAGGGAAGGGTGCTGGCTAGCAACAGCTTTCAGTGCTGGCACTTTTCATGTCTGAGCAATTGCTCGACGTTTGCAATTTCTCAACTGAGCTCTCTTTAGAGTGCGCGAGAGGATGAGCAGAAGATGAGGTGGCTAGAGAAGCACAGAGCGCCAGTGTTCTAAGGGCTACAAGAGCGTTTCCAAGGAAGGGGGCTGGCTAGCAACAGCTTTCAGTGCTGGCACTTTTCATCTCTGAGCAATTGCTCGACGTTTGCAATTTCTCAGCTCGTGTCTACGAGACGGAAAGAGAATGACCGTGACGTTTGGTGGGTAGAGAAGCGCAAAGCCCCAGTGTTGCTGCGCCTGTGAAAGCGCTTCCAAGGAAGGGGGCTGGCTAGCAACAGCTTTCAGTGCTGGCACTTTTCATCTCTGAGCAATTGCTCGACGTTTGCAATTTCTCACCGGAGCTTTTGTTAGAGTGCGCGAGAGGATGAGCAGAAGATGAGGTGGCTAGAGAATCACAGAGCCCCAGTGTTCTAAGGGCTACAAGAGCGTTTCCAAGGAAGGGGGCTGGCTAGCAAGAGCTTTCAGTGCTGGCACTTTTCATCTCTGAGCAATTGCTCGACGTTTGCAATTTCTCGGCTCGTGTCTACGAGACGGAGAGATAATGACCGTGATGTTTGGTGGGTAGAGAAGCGCAAAGCCCCAGTGTTGCTGCGCCTGTGAAAGCGCTTCCAAGGAAGGGAGCTGGCTAGCAACAGCTTTCAGTGCTGGCACTTTTCCTCTCTGAGCAATTGCTCGACGTTTGCAATTTCTCACCTGAGCTCTCTTTAGACTGCGCGAGAGGATGGGCAGAAGATTAGGTGGCTAGAGAAGCACAGAGCCCCAGTGTTCTTAGGGCTACAAGAGCGTTTCCAAGGAAGGGGGCTGGCTAGCAAGAGCTTTCAGTGCTGGCACTTTTCATCTCTGAGCAATTGCTCGACGTTTGCAATTTCTCACCGGAGCTTTTGTTAGAGTGCGCGAGAGGATGAGCAGAAGATGAGGTGGCTAGAGAAGCACAGAGCGCCAGTGTTCTAAGGGCTACAAGAGCGTTTCCAAGGAAGGGGGCTGGCTAGCAACAGCTTTCAGTGCTGGCACTTTTCATCTCTGAGCAATTGCTCGACGTTTGCAATTTCTCAGCTCGTGTCTACGAGACGGAGAGATAGTGACCGTGATGTTTGGTGGGTAGAGAAGCGCAAAGCCCCAGTGTTGCTGCGCCTGTGAAAGCGCTTCCAAGGAAGGGGGCTGGCTAGCAAGAGCTTTCAGTGCTGGCACTTTTCATCTCTGAGCAATTGCTCGACGTTTGCAATTTCTCAGCTCGTCTCTACGAGACGGAAAGAGAACGACCGTGACGTTTGGTGGGTAGAGAAGCGCAAAGCCCCAGTGTTGCTGCGCCTGTGAAAGCGCTTCCAAGGAAGGGGGCTGGCTAGCAAGAGCTTTCAGTGCTGGCACTTTTCATCTCTGAGCAATTGCTCGACGTTTGCAATTTCTCAGCTCGTGTCTACGAGACGGAGAAATAGTGACCGTGACGTTTGGTGGGTAGAGAAGCGCAAAGCCCCAGTGTTGCTGCGCCTGTGAAAGCGCTTCCAAGGAAGGGGGCTGGCTAGCAAGAGCTTTCAGTGCTGGCACTTTTCATCTCTGAGCAATTGCTCGACGTTTGCAATTTCTCAGCTCGTCTCTACGAGACGGAGAAATAGTGACCGTGACGTTTGGTGGTTAGAGAAGCGCAAAGCCCCAGTGTTGCTGCGCCTGTGAAAGCGCTTCCAAGGAAGGGGGCTGGCTAGCAACAGCTTTCAGAGCTGGCACTTTTCATCTCTGAGCAATTGCTCGACGTTTGCAATTTCTCACCAGAGCTTTTGTTAGAGTGCGCGAGAGGATGAGGAGAAGATTAGATGGCTAGAGAAGCACAGAGCGCCAGTGTTCTAAGGGCTACAAGAGCGTTTCCAAGGAAGGGGGCTGGCTAGCAAGAGCTTTCAGTGCTGGCACTTTTCATCTCTGAGCAATTGCTCGACGTTTGCAATTTCTCAGCTCGTCTCTACGAGACGGAGAGATAGTGACCGTGACGTTTGGTGGGTAGAGAAGCGCAAAGCCCCCGTGTTGCTGCGCCTGTGAAAGCGCTTCCAAGGAAGGGGGCTGGCTAGCAACAGCTTTCAGTGCTGGCACTTTTCATCTCTGAGCAATTGCTCGACGTTTGCAATTTCTCACCCTAGCTTTTGTTAGAGTGCGCGAGAGGATGAGTAGAAGATTAGATGGCTAGAGAAGCACAGAGCGCCAGTGTTCTAAGGGCTACAAGAGCGTTTCCAAGGAAGGGGGCTGGCTAGCAACAGCTTTCAGTGCTGGCACTTTTCATATCTGAGCAATTGCTCGACGTTTGCAATTTCTCAGCTCGTCTCTACGAGATGGAAAGAGAATGACCGTGACGTTTGGTGGGTAGAGAAGCGCAAAGCCCCAGTGTTGCTGCGCCTGTGAAAGCGTTTCCAAGGAAGGGTGCTGGCTAACAAGAGCTTTCAGTGCTGGCACTTTTCATCTCTGAGCAATTGCTCGACGTTTGCAATTTCTCAGCTCGTGTCTACGAGACGGAGAGATAGTGACCGTGACGTTTGGTGGGTAGAGAAGCGCAGAGAGCAAGTGTTGCTGCTCCTGTGAAAGTGCTTCCAGGGAAGGGTGCTGGCTAGCAACAGCTTTCAGTGCTGGCACTTTTCATCTCTGAGCAATTGCTCGACGTTTGCAATTTCTCAGCTCGTGTCTACGAGACGGAGAGATAGTGACCGTGATGTTTGGTGGGTAGAGAAGCGCAAAGCCCCAGTGTTGCTGCGCCTGTGAAAGCGCTTCCAAGGAAGGGGGCTGGCTAGCAACAGCTTTCAGTGCTGGCACTTTTCAGCTCTGAGCAATTGCTCGACGTTTGCAATTTCTCACCGGAGCTTTTGTTAGAGTGCGCGAGAGGATGAGTAGAAGATGAGGTGGCTAGAGAAGCACAGAGCGCCAGTGTTCTAAGGGCTACAAGAGCGTTTCCAAGGAAGGGGGCTGGCTAGCAACAGCTTTCAGTGCTGGCACTTTTCATCTCTGAGCAATTGCTCGACGTTTGCAATTTCTCAGCTCGTGTCTACGAGACGGAAAGAGAATGACCGTGACGTTTGGTGGGTAGAGAAGCGCAAAGCCCCAGTGTTGCTGCGCCTGTGAAAGCGCTTCCAAGGAAGGGGGCTGGCTAGCAACAGCTTTCAGTGCTGGCACTTTTCATCTCTGAGCAATTGCTCGACGTTTGCAATTTCTCACCGGAGCTTTTGTTAGAGTGCGCGAGAGGATGAGCAGAAGATGAGGTGGCTAGAGAATCACAGAGCCCCAGTGTTCTAAGGGCTACAAGAGCGTTTCCAAGGAAGGGGGCTGGCTAGCAAGAGCTTTCAGTGCTGGCACTTTTCATCTCTGAGCAATTGCTCGACGTTTGCAATTTCTCGGCTCGTGTCTACGAGACGGAGAGATAATGACCGTGATGTTTGGTGGGTAGAGAAGCGCAAAGCCCCAGTGTTGCTGCGCCTGTGAAAGCGCTTCCAAGGAAGGGAGCTGGCTAGCAACAGCTTTCAGTGCTGGCACTTTTCCTCTCTGAGCAATTGCTCGACGTTTGCAATTTCTCACCTGAGCTCTCTTTAGACTGCGCGAGAGGATGGGCAGAAGATTAGGTGGCTAGAGAAGCACAGAGCCCCAGTGTTCTTAGGGCTACAAGAGCGTTTCCAAGGAAGGGGGCTGGCTAGCAAGAGCTTTCAGTGCTGGCACTTTTCATCTCTGAGCAATTGCTCGACGTTTGCAATTTCTCACCGGAGCTTTTGTTAGAGTGCGCGAGAGGATGAGCAGAAGATGAGGTGGCTAGAGAAGCACAGAGCGCCAGTGTTCTAAGGGCTACAAGAGCGTTTCCAAGGAAGGGGGCTGGCTAGCAACAGCTTTCAGTGCTGGCACTTTTCATCTCTGAGCAATTGCTCGACGTTTGCAATTTCTCAGCTCGTGTCTACGAGACGGAGAGATAGTGACCGTGATGTTTGGTGGGTAGAGAAGCGCAAAGCCCCAGTGTTGCTGCGCCTGTGAAAGCGCTTCCAAGGAAGGGGGCTGGCTAGCAAGAGCTTTCAGTGCTGGCACTTTTCATCTCTGAGCAATTGCTCGACGTTTGCAATTTCTCAGCTCGTCTCTACGAGACGGAAAGAGAACGACCGTGACGTTTGGTGGGTAGAGAAGCGCAAAGCCCCAGTGTTGCTGCGCCTGTGAAAGCGCTTCCAAGGAAGGGGGCTGGCTAGCAAGAGCTTTCAGTGCTGGCACTTTTCATCTCTGAGCAATTGCTCGACGTTTGCAATTTCTCAGCTCGTGTCTACGAGACGGAGAAATAGTGACCGTGACGTTTGGTGGGTAGAGAAGCGCAAAGCCCCAGTGTTGCTGCGCCTGTGAAAGCGCTTCCAAGGAAGGGGGCTGGCTAGCAAGAGCTTTCAGTGCTGGCACTTTTCATCTCTGAGCAATTGCTCGACGTTTGCAATTTCTCAGCTCGTGTCTACGAGACGGAGAAATAGTGACCGTGACGTTTGGTGGTTAGAGAAGCGCAAAGCCCCAGTGTTGCTGCGCCTGTGAAAGCGCTTCCAAGGAAGGGTGCTGGCTAGCAACAGCTTTCAGAGCTGGCACTTTTCATCTCTGAGCAATTGCTCGACGTTTGCAATTTCTCACCAGAGCTTTTGTTAGAGTGCGCGAGAGGATGAGGAGAAGATTAGATGGCTAGAGAAGCACAGAGCGCCAGTGTTCTAAGGGCTACAAGAGCGTTTCCAAGGAAGGGGGCTGGCTAGCAAGAGCTTTCAGTGCTGGCACTTTTCATCTCTGAGCAATTGCTCGACGTTTGCAATTTCTCAGCTCGTCTCTACGAGACGGAGAGATAGTGACCGTGACGTTTGGTGGGTAGAGAAGCGCAAAGCCCCCGTGTTGCTGCGCCTGTGAAAGCGCTTCCAAGGAAGGGGGCTGGCTAGCAACAGCTTTCAGTGCTGGCACTTTTCATCTCTGAGCAATTGCTCGACGTTTGCAATTTCTCACCCTAGCTTTTGTTAGAGTGCGCGAGAGGATGAGTAGAAGATTAGATGGCTAGAGAAGCACAGAGCGCCAGTGTTCTAAGGGCTACAAGAGCGTTTCCAAGGAAGGGGGCTGGCTAGCAAGAGCTTTCAGTGCTGGCACTTTTCATCTCTGAGCAATTGCTCGACGTTTGCAATTTCTCAGCTCGTGTCTACGAGACGGAAAGAGAATGACCGTGACGTTTGGTGGGTAGAGAAGCGCAAAGCCCCAGTGTTGCTGCGCCTGTGAAAGCGTTTCCAAGGAAGGGTGCTGGCTAACAAGAGCTTTCAGTGCTGGCACTTTTCATCTCTGAGCAATTGCTCGACGTTTGCAATTTCTCAGCTCGTGTCTACGAGACGGAGAGATAGTGACCGTGACGTTTGGTGGGTAGAGAAGCGCAGAGAGCAAGTGTTGCTGCTCCTGTGAAAGTGCTTCCAGGGAAGGGTGCTGGCTAGCAACAGCTTTCAGTGCTGGCACTTTTCATCTCTGAGCAATTGCTCGACGTTTGCAATTTCTCAGCTCGTGTCTACGAGACGGAGAGATAGTGACCGTGATGTTTGGTGGGTAGAGAAGCGCAAAGCCCCAGTGTTGCTGCGCCTGTGAAAGCGCTTCCAGGGAAGGGTGCTGGCTAGCAACAGCTTTCAGTGCTGGCACTTTTCATGTCTGAGCAATTGCTCGACGTTTGCAATTTCTCAACTGAGCTCTCTTTAGAGTGCGCGAGAGGATGAGCAGAAGATGAGGTGGCTAGAGAAGCACAGAGCGCCAGTGTTCTAAGGGCTACAAGAGCGTTTCCAAGGAAGGGGGCTGGCTAGCAACAGCTTTCAGTGCTGGCACTTTTCATCTCTGAGCAATTGCTCGACGTTTGCAATTTCTCAGCTCGTGTCTACGAGACGGAAAGAGAATGACCGTGACGTTTGGTGGGTAGAGAAGCGCAAAGCCCCAGTGTTGCTGCGCCTGTGAAAGCGCTTCCAAGGAAGGGGGCTGGCTAGCAACAGCTTTCAGTGCTGGCACTTTTCATCTCTGAGCAATTGCTCGACGTTTGCAATTTCTCACCGGAGCTTTTGTTAGAGTGCGCGAGAGGATGAGCAGAAGATGAGGTGGCTAGAGAATCACAGAGCCCCAGTGTTCTAAGGGCTACAAGAGCGTTTCCAAGGAAGGGGGCTGGCTAGCAAGAGCTTTCAGTGCTGGCACTTTTCATCTCTGAGCAATTGCTCGACGTTTGCAATTTCTCGGCTCGTGTCTACGAGACGGAGAGATAATGACCGTGATGTTTGGTGGGTAGAGAAGCGCAAAGCCCCAGTGTTGCTGCGCCTGTGAAAGCGCTTCCAAGGAAGGGAGCTGGCTAGCAACAGCTTTCAGTGCTGGCACTTTTCCTCTCTGAGCAATTGCTCGACGTTTGCAATTTCTCACCTGAGCTCTCTTTAGACTGCGCGAGAGGATGGGCAGAAGATTAGGTGGCTAGAGAAGCACAGAGCCCCAGTGTTCTTAGGGCTACAAGAGCGTTTCCAAGGAAGGGGGCTGGCTAGCAACAGCTTTCAGTGCTGGCACTTTTCATCTCTGAGCAATTGCTCGACGTTTGCAATTTCTCACCGGAGCTTTTGTTAGAGTGCGCGAGAGGATGAGCAGAAGATGAGGTGGCTAGAGAAGCACAGAGCGCCAGTGTTCTAAGGGCTACAAGAGCGTTTCCAAGGAAGGGGGCTGGCTAGCAACAGCTTTCAGTGCTGGCACTTTTCATCTCTGAGCAATTGCTCGACGTTTGCAATTTCTCAGCTCGTGTCTACGAGACGGAGAGATAGTGAGAGTGATGTTTGGTGGGTAGAGAAGCGCAAAGCCCCAGTGTTGCTGCGCCTGTGAAAGCGCTTCCAAGGAAGGGGGCTGGCTAGCAAGAGCTTTCAGTGCTGGCACTTTTCATCTCTGAGCAATTGCTCGACGTTTGCAATTTCTCAGCTCGTCTCCACGAGACGGAAAGAGAACGACCGTGACGTTTGGTGGGTAGAGAAGCGCAAAGCCCCAGTGTTGCTGCGCCTGTGAAAGCGCTTCCAAGGAAGGGGGCTGGCTAGCAAGAGCTTTCAGTGCTGGCACTTTTCATCTCTGAGCAATTGCTCGACGTTTGCAATTTCTCAGCTCGTGTCTACGAGACGGAGAAATAGTGACCGTGACGTTTGGTGGGTAGAGAAGCGCAAAGCCCCAGTGTTGCTGCGCCTGTGAAAGCGCTTCCAAGGAAGGGGGCTGGCTAGCAAGAGCTTTCAGTGCTGGCACTTTTCATCTCTGAGCAATTGCTCGACGTTTGCAATTTCTCAGCTCGTGTCTACGAGACGGAGAAATAGTGACCGTGACGTTTGGTGGTTAGAGAAGCGCAAAGCCCCAGTGTTGCTGCGCCTGTGAAAGCGCTTCCAAGGAAGGGGGCTGGCTAGCAACAGCTTTCAGAGCTGGCACTTTTCATCTCTGAGCAATTGCTCGACGTTTGCAATTTCTCACCAGAGCTTTTGTTAGAGTGCGCGAGAGGATGAGGAGAAGATTAGATGGCTAGAGAAGCACAGAGCGCCAGTGTTCTAAGGGCTACAAGAGCGTTTCCAAGGAAGGGGGCTGGCTAGCAAGAGCTTTCAGTGCTGGCACTTTTCATCTCTGAGCAATTGCTCGACGTTTGCAATTTCTCAGCTCGTCTCTACGAGACGGAGAGATAGTGACCGTGACGTTTGGTGGGTAGAGAAGCGCAAAGCCCCCGTGTTGCTGCGCCTGTGAAAGCGCTTCCAAGGAAGGGGGCTGGCTAGCAACAGCTTTCAGTGCTGGCACTTTTCATCTCTGAGCAATTGCTCGACGTTTGCAATTTCTCACCCTAGCTTTTGTTAGAGTGCGCGAGAGGATGAGTAGAAGATTAGATGGCTAGAGAAGCACAGAGCGCCAGTGTTCTAAGGGCTACAAGAGCGTTTCCAAGGAAGGGGGCTGGCTAGCAACAGCTTTCAGTGCTGGCACTTTTCATCTCTGAGCAATTGCTCGACGTTTGCAATTTCTCAGCTCGTCTCTACGAGACGGAAAGAGAATGACCGTGACGTTTGGTGGGTAGAGAAGCGCAAAGCCCCAGTGTTGCTGCGCCTGTGAAAGCGTTTCCAAGGAAGGGTGCTGGCTAACAAGAGCTTTCAGTGCTGGCACTTTTCATCTCTGAGCAATTGCTCGACGTTTGCAATTTCTCAGCTCGTGTCTACGAGACGGAGAGATAGTGACCGTGACGTTTGGTGGGTAGAGAAGCGCAGAGAGCAAGTGTTGCTGCTCCTGTGAAAGTGCTTCCAGGGAAGGGTGCTGGCTAGCAACAGCTTTCAGTGCTGGCACTTTTCATCTCTGAGCAATTGCTCGACGTTTGCAATTTCTCAGCTCGTGTCTACGAGACGGAGAGATAGTGACCGTGATGTTTGGTGGGTAGAGAAGCGCAAAGCCCCAGTGTTGCTGCGCCTGTGAAAGCGCTTCCAAGGAAGGGGGCTGGCTAGCAACAGCTTTCAGTGCTGGCACTTTTCATCTCTGAGCAATTGCTCGACGTTTGCAATTTCTCACCAGAGCTTTTGTTAGAGTGCGCGAGAGGATGAGGAGAAGATTAGATGGCTAGAGAAGCACAGAGCGCCAGTGTTCTAAGGGCTACAAGAGCGTTTCCAAGGAAGGGGGCTGGCTAGCAAGAGCTTTCAGTGCTGGCACTTTTCATCTCTGAGCAATTGCTCGACGTTTGCAATTTCTCACCGGAGCTCTCTTTAGACTGCGCGAGAGGATGAGCAGAAGATGAGGTGGCTAGTGAAGCAGAGAGCCCCATTGTTCTTAGGGCTACAAAAGCGCTTCCAAGGAAGGGGGCTGGTTAGCAAGAGCTTTCAGTGCTGGCACTTTTCATCTCTGAGCAATTGCTCGACGTTTGCAATTTCTCAACTGAGCTCTCTTTAGAGTGCGCGAGAGGATGAGCAGAAGATGAGGTGGCTAGAGAAGCAGAGAGCCCCATTGTTCTTAGGGCTACAAGAGCGTTTCCAAGGAAGGGGGCTGGCTAGCAACAGCTTTCAGTGCTGGCACTTTTCATCTCTGAGCAATTGCTCGACGTTTGCAATTTCTCACCTGAGCTCTCTTTAGACTGCGCGAGAGGATGGGCAGAAGATGAGGTGGCTAGAGAAGCACAGAGCCCCAGTGTTCTAAGGGCTACAAGAGCGTTTCCAAGGAAGGGGGCTGGCTAGCAACAGCTTTCAGTGCTGGCACTTTTCATCTCGGAGCAATTGCTGGACGTTTGCAATTTCTCAGCTCGTGTCTACGAGACGGAAAGAGAATGACCGTGACGTTTGGTGGGTAGAGAAGCGCAAAGCCCCAGTGTTGCTGCGCCTGTGAAAGCGCTTCCAAGGAAGGGGGCTGGCTAGCAACAGCTTTCAGTGCTGGCACTTTTCATCTCTGAGCAGTTGCTCGACATTTGCAATTTCTCACCAGAGCTTTTGTTAGAGTGCGCGAGAGGATGAAAAGAAAAAGAGGTGGCTGGAGAAGCACAGAGCGCCAGTGTTCTAAGGGCTACAAGAGCGTTTCCAAGGAAGGGTGCTGGCTAGCAGGAGCTTTCAGTGCTGGCACTTTTCATCTCTGAGCAATTGCTCGACGTTTGCAATTTCTCAGCTCGTGTCTACGAGACGGAGAGATAGTGACCGTGACGTTTGGTGGGTAGAGAAGCGCAAAGCCCCAGTGTTGCTGCGCCTGTGAAAGCGCTTCCAAGGAAGGGAGCTGGCTAGCAAGAGCTTTCAGTGCTGGCACTTTTCATCTCTGAGCAATTGCTCGACGTTTGCAATTTCTCAGCTCGTGTCTACGAGACGGAAAGAGAATGACCGTGACGTTTGGTGGGTAGAGAAGTGCAAAGCCCCAGTGTTGCTGCGCCTGTGAAAGCGCTTCCAAGGAAGGGTGCTGGCTAGCAACAGCTTTCAGTGCTGGCACTTTTCATCTCTGAGCAATTGCTCGACGTTTGCAATTTCTCAGCTCGTGTCTACGAGACGGAAAGAGAATGACCGTGACGTTTGGTGGGTAGAGAAGCGCAAAGCCCCAGTGTTGCTGCTCCTGTGAAAGTGCTTCCAGGGAAGGGTGCTGGCTAGCAACAGCTTTCAGTGCTGGCACTTTTCATCTCTGAGCAATTGCTCGACGTTTGCAATTTCTCACCTGAGCTCTCTTTAGACTGCGCGAGAGGATGAGCAGAAGATGAGGTGGCTAGAGAAGCACAGAGCCCCAGTGTTCTTAGGGCTACAAGAGCGTTTCCAAGGAAGGGGGCTGGCTAGCAACAGCTTTCAGTGCTGGCACTTTTCATGTCTGAGCAATTGCTGGACGTTTGCAATTTCTCACCGGAGCTTTTGTTAGAGTGCGCGAGAGGATGAGGAGAAGATGAGGTGGCTAGAGAAGCACAGAGCGCCAGTGTTCTAAGGGCTACAAGAGCGTTTCCAAGGAAGGGGGCTGGCTAGCAACAGCTTTCAGTGCTGGCACTTTTCATCTCTGAGCAATTGCTCGACGTTTGCAATTTCTCAGCTCGTGTCTACGAGACGGAAAGAGAATGACCGTGACGTTTGGTGGGTAGAGCAGCGCAAAGCCCCAGTGTTGCTGCGCCTGTGAGAGCGCTTCCAAGGAAGGGTGCTGGCTAACAAGAGCTTTCAGTGCTGGCACTTTTCATCTCTGAGCAATTGCTCGACGTTTGCAATTTCTCAGCTCGTGTCTACGAGACGGAGAGATAGTGACCGTGACGTTTGGTGGGTAGAGAAGCGCAAAGCCCCAGTGTTGCTGCGCCTGTGAAAGCGCTTCCAAGGAAGGGGGCTGGCTAGCAAGAGCTTTCAGTGCTGGCACTTTTCATCTCTGAGCAATTGCTCGACGTTTGCAATTTCTCACCAGAGCTTTTGTTAGAGTGCGCGAGAGGATGAGGAGAACATTAGATGGCTAGAGAAGCACACAGCGCCAGTGTTCTAAGGGCTACAAGAGCGTTTGCAAGGAAGGGGGCTGGCTAGCAAGAGCTTTCAGTGCTGGCACTTTTCATCTCTGAGCAATTGCTCGACGTTTGCAATTTCTCAGCTCGTGTCTACGAGACGGAAAGAGAATGACCGTGATGTTTGGTGGGTAGAGAAGCGCAAAGCCCCAGTGTTGCTGCGCCTGTGAAAGCGTTTCCAAGGAAGGGTGCTGGCTAGCAAGAGCTTTCAGTGCTGGCACTTTTCATCTCTGAGCAATTGCTCGACGTTTGCAATTTCTCAGCTCGTGTCTACGAGACGGAGAGATAGTGACCGTGACGTTTGGTGGGTAGAGAAGCGCAGAGAGCAAGTGTTGCTGTTCCTGTGAAAGTGCTTCCAGGGAAGGGTGCTGGCTAGCAACAGCTTTCAGTGCTGGCACTTTTCATCTCTGAGCAATTGCTCGACGTTTGCAATTTCTCAGCTCGTGTCTATGAGACGGAGAGATAGTGACCGTGATGTTTGGTGGTTAGAGAAGCGCAAAGCCCCAGTGTTGCTGCGCCTGTGGAAGCGCTTCCAGGGAAGGGTGCTGGCTAGCAACAGCTTTCAGTGCTGGCACTTTTCATCTCTGACCAATTGCTCGACGTTTGCAATTTCTCACCGGTGCTTTTGTTAGAGTGCGCGAGAGGATGAGCAGAAGATGAGGTGGCTAGAGAAGCAGAGAGCCCCAGTGTTCTTAGGGCTACAAGAGCGTTTCCAAGGAAGGGGGCTGGCTAGCAAGAGCTTTCAGTGCTGGCACTTTTCATCTCTGAGCAATTGCTCGACGTTTGCAATTTCTCACCTGAGCTCTCTTTAGACTGCGCGAGAGGATGGGCAGAAGATGAGGTGGCTAGAGAAGCACAGAGCCCCAGTGTTCCAAGGGCTACAAGAGCGTTTCCAAGGAAGGGTGCTGGCTAGCAAGAGCTTTCAGTGCTGGCACTTTTCATCTCTGAGCAATTGCTCGACGTTTGCAATTTCTCAGCTCGTGTCTACGAGACGGAAAGAGAATGACCGTGACGTTTGGTGGGTAGAGAAGCGCAAAGCCCCAGTGTTGCTGCGCCTGTGATAGCGCTTCCAAGGAAGGGGGCTGGCTAGCAAGAGCTTTCAGTGCTGGCACTTTTCATCTCTGAGCAGTTGCTCGACATTTGCAATTTCTCACCAGAGCTTTTGTTAGAGTGCGCGAGAGGATGAGCAGAAGATGAGGTGGCTGGAGAAGCACAGAGCGCCAGTGTTCTAAGGGCTACAAGAGCGTTTCCAAGGAAGGGGGCTGGCTAGCAAGAGCTTTCAGTGCTGGCACTTTTCATCTCTCAGCAATTGCTCGACGTTTGCAATTTCTCAGCTCGTGTCTACGAGACGGAAAGAGAATGACCGTGACGTTTGGTGGGTAGAGAAGCGCAAAGCCCCAGTGTTGCTGCGCCTGTGAAAGCGCTTCCAAGGAAGGGGGCTGGCTAGCAACAGCTTTCAGTGCTGGCACTTTTCATCTCTGAGCAGTTGCTCGACGTTTGCAATTTCTCACCAGAGCTTTTGTTAGAGTGCGCGAGAGGATGAGCAGAAGATTAGATGGCTAGAGAAGCACAGAGCGCCAGTGTTCTAAGGGCTACAAGAGCGTTTCCAAGGAAGGGGGCTGGCTAGCAAGAGCTTTCAGTGCTGGCACTTTTCATCTCTGAGCAATTGCTCGACGTTTGCAATTTCTCAGCTCGTGTCTACGAGACGGAGAGATAGTGACCGTGACGTTTGGTGGGTAGAGAAGCGCAAAGCCCCAGTGTTGCTGCGCCTGTGAAAGCGCTTCCAAGGAAGGGAGCTGGCTAGCAAGAGCTTTCAGTGCTGGCACTTTTCATCTCTGAGCAATTGCTGGACGTTTGCAATTTCTCAGCTCGTGTCTACGAGACGGAAAGAGAACGACCGTGACGTTTGGTGGGTAGAGAAGTGCAAAGCCCCAGTGTTGCTGCGCCTGTGAAAGCGCTTCCAAGGAAGGGTGCTGGCTAGCAACAGCTTTCAGTGCTGGCACTTTTCATCTCTGAGCAATTGCTGGACGTTTGCAATTTCTCACCTGAGCTCTCTTTAGAGTGCGCGAGAGGATGAGCAGAAGATGAGGTGGCTAGAGAAGAACAGAGCCCCAGTGTTCTTAGGGCTACAAGAGCGTTTCCAAGGAAGGGGGCTGGCTAGCAACAGCTTTCAGTGCTGGCACTTTTCATCTCTGAGCAATTGCTCGACGTTTGCAATTTCTCACCTGAGCTCTCTTTAGAGTGCGCGAGAGGATGAGCAGAAGATGAGGTGGCTAGAGAAGAACAGAGCCCCAGTGTTCTTAGGGCTACAAGAGCGTTTCCAAGGAAGGGGGCTGGCTAGCAACAGCTTTCAGTGCTGGCACTTTTCATCTCTGAGCAATTGCTGGACGTTTGCAATTTCTCACCGGAGCTTTTGTTAGAGTGCGCGAGAGGATGAGCAGAAGATGAGGTGGCTAGAGAAGCACAGAGCGCCAGTGTTCTAAGGGCTACAAGAGCGTTTCCAAGGAAGGGGGCTGGCTAGCAAGAGCTTTCAGTGCTGGCACTTTTCATCTCTGAGCAATTGCTCGACGTTTGCAATTTCTCAGCTCGTGTCTACGAGACGGAGAGATAGTGACCGTGATGTTTGGTGGGTAGAGAAGCGCAAAGCCCCAGTGTTGCTGCACCTGTAAAAGCGCTTCCAGGGAAGGGTGCTGGCTAGCAACAGCTTTCAGTGCTGGCACTTTTCATCTCTGAGCAATTGCTGGACGTTTGCAATTTCTCAACTGAGCTCTCTTTAGAGTGCGCGAGAGGATGAGCAGAAGATGAGGTGGCTAGAGAAGCTCAGAGCCCCATTGTTCTTAGGCCTACAAAAGCGCTTCCAAGGAAGGGGGCTGGCTAGCAAGAGCTTTCAGTGCTGGCACTTTTCATCTCTGAGCAATTACTCGACGTTTGCAATTTCTCACCTGAGCTCTCTTTAGACTGCGCGAGAGGATGGGCAGAAGATGAGGTGGCTAGAGAAGCACAGAGCGCCAGTTTTCTTAGGGCTACAAGAGCGTTTCCAAGGAAGGGGGCTGGCTAGCAAGAGCTTTCAGTGCTGGCACTTTTCATCTCTGAGCAGTTGCTCGACGTTTGCAATTTCTCAGCTCATGTCTACGAGACGGAAAGAGAATGACCGTGACGTTTGGTGGGTAGAGAAGCGCAAAGCCCCAGTGTTGCTGCGCCTGTGAAAGCGCTTCCAAGGAAGGGGGCTGGCTAGCAACAGCTTTCAGAGCTGGCACTTTTCATCTCTGAGCAATTGCTCGACGTTTGCAATTTCTCACCGGAGCTTTTGTTAGAGTGCGCGAGAGGATGAGCAGAAGATGAGGTGGCTAGAGAAGCATAGAGCCCCAGTGTTCTAAGGGCTACAAGAGCGTTTCCAAGGAAGGGGGCTGGCTAGCAAGAGCTTTCAGTGCTGGCACTTTTCATCTCTGAGCAATTGCTCGACGTTTGCAATTTCTCAGCTCGTGTCTACGAGACGGAAAGAGAACGACCGTGACGTTTGGTGGGTAGAGAAGCGCAAAGCCCCAGTGTTGCTGCGCCTGTGAAAGCGCTTCCAAGGAAGGGGGCTGGCTAGCAAGAGCTTTCAGTGCTGGCACTTTTCATCTCTGAGCAATTGCTCGACGTTTGCAATTTCTCACCTGAGCTCTCTTTAGAGTGCGCGAGAGGATGAGCAGAAGATGAGGTGGCTAGAGAAGCACAGAGCGCCAGTGTTCTAAGGGCTACAAGAGCGTTTCCAAGGAAGGGGGCTGGCTAGCAAGAGCTTTCAGTGCTGGCACTTTTCATCTCTGAGCAATTGCTCGACGTTTGCAATTTCTCACCGGAGGTTTTGTTAGAGTGCGCGAGAGGATGAGCAGAAGATGAGGTGGCTAGAGAAGCCCAGAGCCCCAGTGTTCTTAGGGCTACAAGAGCGTTTCCAAGGAAGGGGGCTGGCTAGCAAGAGCTTTCAGTGCTGGCAGTTTTCATGTCTGCGCAATTGGTGGACGTTTGCAATTTCTCACCGGAGGTTTTGTTAGAGTGCGCGAGAGGATGAGCAGAAAATGAGGTGGCTAGAGAAGCACAGAGCGCCAGTGTTCTAAGGGCTACAAGAGCGTTTCCAAGGAAGGGGGCTGGCTAACAAGAGCTTTCAGTGCTGGCACTTTTCTTCTCTGAGCAATTGCTGGACGTTTGCAATTTCTCAGCTCGTGTCTACGAGACGGAGAGATAGTGACCGTGACGTTTGGTGGGTAGAGAAGCGCAGAGAGCAAGTGTTGCTGCGCCTGTGAAAGTGCTTCCAAGGAAGGGTGCTGGCTAGCAAGAGCTTTCAGTGCTGGCACTTTTCATCTCTGAGCAATTGCTCGACGTTTGCAATTTCTCAGCTCGTGTCTACGAGACGGAGAGATAGTGACCGTGATGTTTGGTGGGTAGAGAAGCGCAAAGCCCCAGTGTTGCTGCGCCTGTGAAAGCGCTTCCAGGGAAGGGTGCTGGCTAGCAAGAGCTTTCAGTGCTGGCACTTTTCATCTCTGAGCAATTGCTGGACGTTTGCAATTTCTCAACTGAGCTCTCTTTAGACTGCGCGAGAGGATGGGCAGAAGATTAGGCGGCTAGTGAAGCAGAGAGCCCCAGTGTTGTTAGGGCTACAAGAGCGTTTCCAAGGAAGGGGGCTGGCTAGCAACAGCTTTCAGTGCTGGCACTTTTCATCTCTGAGCAGTTGCTCGACGTTTGCAATTTCTCACCAGAGCTTTTGCTAGAGTGCGCGAGAGGATGAGCAGAAGATGAGGTGGCTAGAGAAGCACAGAGCCCCAGTGTTCTAAGGGCTACAAGAGCGTTTCCAAGGAAGGGGGCTGGCTAGCAAGAGCTTTCAGTGCTGGCACTTTTCATCTCTGAGCAATTGCTCGACGTTTGCAATTTCTCAGCTCGTGTCTACGAGACGGAGAGATAGTGACCGTGACGTTTGGTGGGTAGAGAAGCGCAAAGCCCCAGTGTTGCTGCGCCTGTGAAAGCGCTTCCAAGGAAGGGTGCTGGCTAGCAACAGCTTTCAGTGCTGGCACTTTTCTTCTCTGAGCAATTGCTCGACGTTTGCAATTTCTCAGCTCGTGTCTACGAGACGGAAAGAGAATGACCGTGACGTTTGGTGGGTAGAGAAGCGCAAAGCCCCAGTGTTGCTGCTCCTGTGAAAGTGCTTCCAGGGAAGGGTGCTGGCTAGCAACAGCTTTCAGTGCTGGCACTTTTCATCTCTGAGCAATTGCTCGACGTTTGCAATTTCTCACCTGAGCTCTCTTTAGACTGCGCGAGAGGATGAGCAGAAGATGAGGTGGCTAGAGAAGCACAGAGCGCCAGTGTTCTTAGGGCTACAAGAGCGTTTCCAAGGAAGGGGGCTGGCTAGCAACAGCTTTCAGTGCTGGCACTTTTCATCTCTGAGCAATTGCTCGACGTTTGCAATTTCTCACCGGAGCTTTTGTTAGAGTGCGCGAGAGGATGAGGAGAAGATGAGGTGGCTAGAGAAGCACAGAGCGCCAGTGTTCTAAGGGCTACAAGAGCGTTTCCAAGGAAGGGGGCTGGCTAGCAAGAGCTTTCAGTGCTGGCACTTTTCATCTCTGAGCAATTGCTCGACGTTTGCAATTTCTCAGCTCGTGTCTACGAGACGGAAAGAGAATGACCGTGATGTTTGGTGGGTAGAGCAGCGCAAAGCCCCAGTGTTGCTGCGCCTGTGAAAGCGTTTCCAAGGAAGGGTGCTGGCTAACAAGAGCTTTCAGTGCTGGCACTTTTCATCTCTGAGCAATTGCTCGACGTTTGCAATTTCTCAGCTCGTGTCTACGAGACGGAGAGATAGTGACCGTGACGTTTGGTGGGTAGAGAAGCGCAGAGAGCAAGTGTTGCTGCTCCTGTGAAAGTGCTTCCAGGGAAGGGTGCTGGCTAGCAACAGCTTTCAGTGCTGGCACTTTTCATCTCTGAGCAATTGCTCGACGTTTGCAATTTCTCAGCTCGTGTCTATGAGACGGAGAGATAGTGACCGTGATGTTTGGTGGTTAGAGAAGCGCAAAGCCCCAGTGTTGCTGCGCCTGTGAAAGCGCTTCCAAGGAAGGGTGCTGGCTAGCAACAGCTTTCAGTGCTGGCACTTTTCATCTCTGAGCAATTGCTCGACGTTTGCAATTTCTCACCGGAGCTTTTCTTAGAGTGCGCGAGAGGATGAGCAGAAGATGAGGTGGCTAGAGAAGCAGAGAGCCCCAGTGTTCTTAGGGCTACAAGAGCGTTTCCAAGGAAGGGGGCTGGCTAGCAACAGCTTTCAGTGCTGGCACTTTTCATCTCTGAGCAATTGCTCGACGTTTGCAATTTCTCACCTGAGCTCTCTTTAGACTGCGCGAGAGGATGGGCAGAAGATGAGGTGGCTAGTGAAGCACAGAGCCCCAGTGTTCCAAGGGCTACAAGAGCGTTTCCAAGGAAGGGGGCTGGCTAGCAAGAGCTTTCAGTGCTGGCACTTTTCATCTCTGAGCAATTGCTCGACGTTTGCAATTTCTCAGCTCGTGTCTACGAGACGGAAAGAGAATGACTGTGACGTTTGGTGGGTAGAGAAGCGCAAAGCCCCAGTGTTGCTGCGCCTGTGATAGCGCTTCCAAGGAAGGGGGCTGGCTAGCAACAGCTTTCATTGCTGGCACTTTTCATCTCTGAGCAGTTGCTCGACATTTGCAATTTCTCACCAGAGCTTTTGTTAGAGTGCGCGAGAGGATGAGCAGAAGATGAGGTGGCTAGAGAAGCACAGAGCGCCAGTGTTCTAAGGGCTACAAGAGCGTTTCCAAGGAAGGGGGCTGGCTAGCAAGAGCTTTCAGTGCTGGCACTTTTCATCTCTGAGCAATTGCTCGACGTTTGCAATTTCTCAGCTCGTCTCTACGAGACGGAAAGAGAATGACCGTGACGTTTGGTGGGTAGAGAAGCGCAAAGCCCCAGTGTTGCTGCACCTGTGAAAGCGCTTCCAAGGAAGGGTGCTGGCTAGCAACAGCTTTCAGTGCTGGCACTTTTCATCTCTGAGCAATTGCTCGACGTTTGCAATTTCTCAGCTCGTGTCTATGAGACGGAGAGATAGTGACCGTGACGTTGGGTGGGTAGAGAAGCGCAAAGCCCCAGTGTTGCTGCGCCTGTGAAAGCGCTTCCAAGGAAGGGAGCTGGCTAGCAACAGCTTTCAGTGCTGGCACTTTTCATCTCTGAGCAATTGCTGGACGTTTGCAATTTCTCAGCTCGTGTCTACGAGACGGAAAGAGAACGACCGTGACGTTTGGTGGGTAGAGAAGTGCAAAGCCCCAGTGTTGCTGCGCCTGTGAAAGCGCTTCCAAGGAAGGGTGCTGGCTAGCAAGAGCTTTCAGTGCTGGCACTTTTCATCTCTGAGCAATTGCTCGACGTTTGCAATTTCTCACCTGAGCTCTCTTTAGAGTGCGCGAGAGGATGAGCAGAAGATGAGGTGGCTAGAGAAGAACAGAGCCCCAGTGTTCTTAGGGCTACAAGAGCGTTTCCAAGGAAGGGGGCTGGCTAGCAACAGCTTTCAGTGCTGGCACTTTTCATCTCTGAGCAATTGCTCGACGTTTGCAATTTCTCACCTGAGCTCTCTTTAGAGTGCGCGAGAGGATGAGCAGAAGATGAGGTGGCTAGAGAAGCACAGAGCCCCAGTGTTCTTAGGGCTACAAGAGCGTTTCCAAGGAAGGGGGCTGGCTAGCAACAGCTTTCAGTGCTGGCACTTTTCATCTCTGAGCAATTGCTGGACGTTTGCAATTTCTCACCTGAGCTTTTGTTAGAGTGCGCGAGAGGATGAGCAGAAGATGAGGTGGCTAGAGAAGCACAGAGCGCCAGTGTTCTAAGGGCTACAAGAGCGTTTCCAAGGAAGGGGGCTGGCTAGCAAGAGCTTTCAGTGCTGGCACTTTTCATCTCTGAGCAATTGCTCGACGTTTGCAATTTCTCAGCTCGTGTCTACGAGACGGAGAGATAGTGACCGTGATGTTTGGTGGGTAGAGAAGCGCAAAGCCCCAGTGTTGCTGCGCCTGTAAAAGCGCTTCCAGGGAAGGGTGCTGGCTAGCAACAGCTTTCAGTGCTGGCACTTTTCATCTCTGAGCAATTGCTGGACGTTTGCAATTTCTCAACTGAGCTCTCTTTAGAGTGCGCGAGAGGATGAGCAGAAGATGAGGTGGCTAGAGAAGCTCAGAGCCCCATTGTTCTTAGGGCTACAAAAGCGCTTCCAAGGAAGGGGGCTGGCTAGCAAGAGCTTTCAGTGCTGGCACTTTTCATCTCTGAGCAATTACTCGACGTTTGCAATTTCTCACCTGAGCTCTCTTTAGACTGCGCGAGAGGATGGGCAGAAGATGAGGTGGCTAGAGAAGCACAGAGCGCCAGTGTTCTAAGGGCTACAAGAGCGTTTCCAAGGAAGGGGGCTGGCTAGCAAGAGCTTTCAGTGCTGGCACTTTTCATCTCTGAGCAGTTGCTCGACGTTTGCAATTTCTCAGCTCATGTCTACGAGACGGAAAGAGAATGACCGTGACGTTTGGTGGGTAGAGAAGCGCAAAGCCCCAGTGTTGCTGCGCCTGTGAAAGCGCTTCCAAGGAAGGGGGCTGGCTAGCAAGAGCTTTCAGTGCTGGCACTTTTCATCTCTGAGCAATTGCTCGACGTTTGCAATTTCTCACCGGAGCTTTTGTTAGAGTGCGCGAGAGGATGAGCAGAAGATGAGGTGGTTAGAGAAGCATAGAGCCCCAGTGTTCTAAGGGCTACAAGAGCGTTTCCAAGGAAGGGGGCTGGCTAGCAAGAGCTTTCAGTGCTGGCACTTTTCATCTCTGAGCAATTGCTCGATGTTTGCAATTTCTCAGCTCGTGTCTACGAGACGGAAAGAGAACGACCGTGACGTTTGGTGGGTAGAGAAGTGCAAAGCCCCAGTGTTGCTGCGCCTGTGAAAGCGCTTCCAAGGAAGGGTGCTGGCTAGCAAGAGCTTTCAGTGCTGGCACTTTTCATCTCTGAGCAATTGCTCGACGTTTGCAATTTCTCAGCTCGTGTCTACGAGACGGAGAGATAGTGACCGTGACGTTTGGTGGGTAGAGAAGCGCAGAGAGCAAGTGTTGCTGCTCCTGTGAAAGTGCTTCCAAGGAAGGGAGCTGGCTAGCAACAGCTTTCAGTGCTGGCACTTTTCATCTCTGAGTAATTGCTGGACGTTTGCAATTTCTCAACTGAGCTCTCTTTAGAGTGCGCGAGAGGATGAGCAGAAGATGAGGTGGCTAGAGAAGCTCAGAGCCCCATTGTTCTTAGGGCTACAAAAGCGCTTCCAAGGAAGGGGGCTGGCTAGCAAGAGCTTTCAGTGCTGGCACTTTTCATCTCTGAGCAATTGCTCGACGTTTGCAATTTCTCACCTGAGCTCTCTTTAGACTGCGCGAGAGGATGGGCAGAAGATTAGGTGGCTAGTGAGGCAGAGAGCCCCAGTGTTCCAAGGGCTACAAGAGCGTTTCCAAGGAAGGGGGCTGGCTAGCAAGAGCTTTCAGTGCTGGCACTTTTCATCTCTGAGCAGTTGCTCGACGTTTGCAATTTCTCACCAGACCTTTTGTTAGAGTGCGCGAGAGGATGAGCAGAAGATGAGGTGGCTAGAGAAGCACAGAGCCCCAGTGTTCTAAGGGCTACAAGAGCGTTTCCAAGGAAGGGGGCTGGCTAGCAAGAGCTTTCAGTGCTGGCACTTTTCATCTCTGAGCAATTGCTCGACGTTTGCAATTTCTCAGCTCGTGTCTACGAGACGGAGAGATAGTGACCGTGACGTTTGGTGGGTAGAGAAGCGCAAAGCCCCAGTGTTGCTGCGCCTGTGAAAGCGCTTCCAAGGAAGGGGCTGGCTAGCAACAGCTTTCAGTGCTGGCACTTTTCATCTCTGAGCAATTGCTCGACGTTTGCAATTTCTCACCAGAGCTTTTGTTAGAGTGCGCGAGAGGATGAGCAGAAGATGAGGTGGCTAGAGAAGCACAGAGCCCCAGTGTTCTTAGGGCTACAAGAGCGTTTCCAAGGAAGGGGGCTGGCTAGCAAGAGCTTTCAGTGCTGGCACTTTTCATCTCTGAGCAATTGCTCGACGTTTGCAATTTCTCAGCTCGTGTCTACGAGACGGAAAGAGAATGACCGTGACGTTTGATGGGTAGAGCAGCGCAAAGCCCCAGTGTTGCTGCGCCTGTGAAAGCGTTTCCAAGGAAGGGGGCTGGCTAACAAGAGCTTTCAGTGCTGGCACTTTTCATCTCTGAGCAATTGCTCGACGTTTGCAATTTCTCAGCTCGTGTCTACGAGACGGAGAGATAGTGACCGTGATGTTTGGTGGGTAGAGAAGCACAAAGCCCCAGTGTTGCTGCGCCTGTGAAAGCGCTTCCAGGGAAGGGTGCTGGCTAGCAACAGCTTTCAGTGCTGGCACTTTTCATCTCTGAGCAATTGCTGGACGTTTGCAATTTCTCAACTGAGCTCTCTTTAGAGTGCGCGAGAGGATGAGCAGAAGATGAGGTCGCTAGAGAAGCTCAGAGCCCCATTGTTCTTAGGGCTACAAAAGCGCTTCCAAGGAAGGGGGCTAGTTAGCAAGAGCTTTCAGTGCTGGCACTTTTCATCTCTGAAGAATTGCTCGACGTTTGCAATTTCTCACCTGAGCTCTCTTTAGACTGCGCGAGAGGATGGGCAGAAGATTAGGTGGCTAGTGAAGCAGAGAGCCCCAGTGTTCCAAGGGCTACAAGAGCGTTTCCAAGGAAGGGGGCTGGCTAGCAAGAGCTTTCAGTGCTGGCACTTTTCATCTCTGAGCAGTTGCTCGACTTTTGCAATTTCTCACCAGAGGTTTTGTTCGAGTGCGCGAGAGGATGAGCAGAAGATGAGGTGGCTAGAGAAGCACAGAGCCCCAGTGTTCTAAGGGCTACAAGAGCGTTTCCAAGGAAGGGGGCTGGCTAGCAACAGCTTTCAGTGCTGGCACTTTTCATCTCTGAGCAATTGCTCGACGTTTGCAATTTCTCAGCTCGTGTCTACGAGACGGAGAGATAGTGACCGTGACGTTTGGTGGGTAGAGAAGCGCAAAGCCCCAGTGTTGCTGCGCCTGTGAAAGCGCTTCCAAGGAAGGGTGCTGGCTAGCAACAGCTTTCAGTGCTGGCACTTTTCATCTCTGAGCAATTGCTCGACGTTTGCAATTTCTCACCTGAGCTTTTGTTAGAGTGCGCGAGAGGATGAGCAGAAGATGAGGTGGCTAGAGAAGCACAGAGCCCCAGTGTTCTTAGGGCTACAAGAGCGTTTCCAAGGAAGGGGGCTGGCTAGCAAGAGCTTTCAGTGCTGGCACTTTTCATCTCTGAGCAATTGCTCGACGTTTGCAATTTCTCACCGGAGCTTTTGTTAGAGTGTGCGAGAGGATGGGCAGAAGATGAGGTGGCTAGAGAAGCACAGAGCCCCAGTGTTCCAAGGGCTACAAGAGCGTTTCCAAGGAAGGGGGCTGGCTAGCAACAGCTTTCAGTGCTGGCACTTTTCATCTCTGAGCAATTGCTCGACGTTTGCAATTTCTCAGCTCGTGTCTACGAGACGGAGAGAAAATGACCGTGATGTTTGGTGGGTAGAGAAGTGCAAAGCCCCAGTGTTGCTGCGCCTGTGAAAGCGTTTCCAAGGAAGGGTGCTGGCTAACAAGAGCTTTCAGTGCTGGCACTTTTCATCTCTGAGCAATTGCTCGACGTTTGCAATTTCTCAGCTCGTGTCTACGAGACGGAGAGATAGTGACCGTGATGTTTGGTGGGTAGAGAAGCACAAAGCCCCAGTGTTGCTGCGCCTGTGAAAGCGCTTCCAAGGAAGGGTGCTGGCTAGCAAGAGCTTTCAGTGCTGGCACTTTTCATCTCTGAGCAATTGCTCGACGTTTGCAATTTCTCAGCTCGTCTCTACGAGACGGAAAGAGAATGACCGTGACGTTTGGTGGGTAGAGAAGCGCAAAGCCCCAGTGTTGCTGCACCTGTGAAAGCGCTTCCAAGGAAGGGGGCTGGCTAGCAAGAGCTTTCAGTGCTGGCACTTTTCATCTCTGAGCAATTGCTCGACGTTTGCAATTTCTCAGCTCGTCTCTACGAGACGGAAAGTGAATGACCGTGACGTTTGGTGGGTAGAGAAGCGCAAAGCCCCAGTGTTGCTGCGCCTGTGAAAGCGCTTCCAAGGAAGGGGGCTGGCTAGCAAGAGCTTTCAGTGCTGGCACTTTTCATCTCTGAGCAATTGCTCGACGTTTGCAATTTCTCAGCTCGTCTCTACGAGACGGAAAGAGAATGACCGTGACGTTTGGTGGGTAGAGAAGCGCAAAGCCCCAGTGTTGCTGCGCCTGTGAAAGCGCTTCCAAGGAAGGGGGCTGGCTAGCAAGAGCTTTCAGTGCTGGCACTTTTCATCTCTGAGCAATTGCTCGACGTTTGCAATTTCTCAGCTCGTGTCTACGAGACGGAGAGATAGTGACCGTGACGTTTGGTGGGTAGAGAAGCGCAAAGCCCCAGTGTTGCTGCGCCTGTGAAAGCGCTTCCAAGGAAGGGTGCTGGCTAACAAGAGCTTTCAGTGCTGGCACTTTTCATCTCTGAGCAATTGCTGGACGTTTGCAATTTCTCAGCTCGTGTCTACGAGACGGAGAGATAGTGACCGTGACGTTTGGTGGGTAGAGAAGCGCAGAGAGCAAGTGTTGCTGCTCCTGTGAAAGTGCTTCCAGGGAAGGGTGCTGGCTAGCAACAGCTTTCAGTGCTGGCACTTTTCATCTCTGAGCAATTGCTCGACGTTTGCAATTTCTCACCGGAGCTTTTGTTAGAGTGCGCGAGAGGATGAGCAGAAGATGAGGTGGCTAGAGAATCACAGAGCCCCAGTGCTCTAAGGGCTACAAGAGCGTTTCCAAGGAAGGGTGCTGGCTAGCAAGAGCTTTCAGTGCTGGCACTTTTCATCTCTGAGCAATTGCTCGACGTTTGCAATTTCTCAGCTCGTCTCTACGAGACGGAAAGAGAACGACCGTGACGTTTGGTGGGTAGAGAAGCGCAAAGCCCCAGTGTTGCTGCGCCTGTGAAAGCGCTTCCAAGGAAGGGGGCTGGCTAGCAAGAGCTTTCAGTGCTGGCACTTTTCATCTCTGAGCAATTGCTCGACGTTTGCAATTTCTCAGCTCGTGTCTACGAGACGGAAAGAGAATGACCGTGACGTTTGGTGGGTAGAGAAGCGCAAAGCCCCAGTGTTGCTGCGCCTGTGAAAGCGCTTCCAAGGAAGGGGGCTGGCTAGCAAGAGCTTTCAGTGCTGGCACTTTTCATCTCTGAGCAATTGCTCGACGTTTGCAATTTCTCAGCTCGTGTCTACGAGACGGAAAGAGTATGACCGTGACGTTTGGTGGGTAGAGAAGCGCAAAGCCCCAGTGTTGCTGCGCCTGTGAAAGCGCTTCCAAGGAAGGGGGCTGGCTAGCAACAGCTTTCAGTGCTGGCACTTTTCATCTCTGAGCAATTGCTCGACGTTTGCAATTTCTCAGCTCGTGTCTACGAGACGGAGAGATAGAGACCGTGACGTTTGGTGGGTAGAGAAGCGCAAAGCCCCAGTGTTGCTGCGCCTGTGAAAGCGCTTCCAAGGAAGGGTGCTGGCTAACAAGAGCTTTCAGTGCTGGCACTTTTCATCTCTGAGCAATTGCTGGACGTTTGCAATTTCTCAGCTCGTGTCTACGAGACGGAGAGATAGTGACCGTGACGTTTGGTGGGTAGAGAAGCGCAGAGAGCAAGTGTTGCTGCGCCTGTGAAAGTGCTTCCAGGGAAGGGTGCTGGCTAGCAAGAGCTTTCAGTGCTGGCACTTTTCATCTCTGAGCAATTGCTCGACGTTTGCAATTTCTCAGCTCGTGTCTACGAGACGGAGAGATAGTGACCGTGATGTTTGGTGGGTAGAGAAGCGCAAAGCCCCAGTGTTGCTGCGCCTGTGAAAGCGCTTCCAGGGAAGGGTGCTGGCTAGCAACAGCTTTCAGTGCTGGCACTTTTCATCTCTGAGCAATTGCTCGACGTTTGCAATTTCTCAACTGAGCTCTCTTTAGAGTGCGCGAGAGGATGAGCAGAAAATGAGGTGGCTAGAGAAGCTCAGAGCCCCATTGTTCTTAGGGCTACAAAAGCTCTTCCAAGGAAGGGGGCTGGCTAGCAAGAGCTTTCAGTGCTGGCACTTTTCATCTCTGAGCAATTGCTCGACGTTTGCAATTTCTCACCTGAGCTCTCTTTAGACTGCGCGAGAGGATGGGCAGAAGATTAGGTGGCTAGTGAAGCAGAGAGCCCCAGTGTTCCAAGGGCTACAAGAGCGTTTCCAAGGAAGGGGGCTGGCTAGCAACAGCTTTCAGTGCTGGCACTTTTCATCTCTGAGCAATTGCTCGACGTTTGCAATTTCTCAGCTCGTGTCTACGAGACGGAGAGATAGTGACCGTGATGTTTGGTGGGTAGAGAAGCGCAAAGCCCCAGTGTTGCTGCGCCTGTGAAAGCGCTTCCAAGGAAGGGGGCTGGCTAGCAACAGCTTTCAGTGCTCGCACTTTTCATCTCTGAGCAATTGCTCGACGTTTGCAATTTCTCACCGGAGCTCTCTTTAGAGTGCGCGAGAGGATGAGTAGAAGATGAGGTGGCTAGAGAAGCCCAGAGCGCCAGTGTTCTAAGGGCTACAAGAGCGTTTCCAAGGAAGGGGGCTGGCTAGCAAGAGCTTTCAGGGCTGGCACTTTTCATCTCTGAGCAATTGCTCGACATTTGCAATTTCTCGGCTCGTGTCTACGAGACGGAGAGATAATGACCGTGATGTTTAGTGGGTAGAGAAGCGCAAAGCCCCAGTGTTGCTGCGCCTGTGAAAGCGCTTCCAAGGAAGGGAGCTGGCTAGCAACAGCTTTCAGTGCTGGCACTTTTCATCTCTGAGCAATTGCTCGACGTTTGCAATTTCTCACCGGAGCTCTCTTTAGAGTGCGCGAGAGGATGAGCAGAAGATGAGGTGGCTAGAGAAGCACAGAGCCCCAGTGTTCTTAGGGCTACAAGAGCGTTTCCAAGGAAGGGGGCTGGCTAGCAAGAGCTTTCAGTGCTGGCACTTTTCAGCTCTGAGCAATTGCTCGACGTTTGCAATTTCTCACCTGAGCTCTCTTTAGAGTGCGCGAGAGGATGAGCAGAAGATGAGGTGGCTAGAGAAGCACAGAGCGCCAGTGTTCTAAGGGCTACAAGAGCGTTTCCAAGGAAGGGAGCTGGCTAGCAAGAGCTTTCAGTGCTGGCACTTTTCATCTCTGAGCAATTGCTCGACGTTTGCAATTTCTCAGCTCGTGTCTGCGAGACGGAGAGATAGTGACCGTGACGTTTGGTGGGTAGAGAAGCGCAGAGAGCAAGTGTTGCTGCTCCTGTGAAAGTGCTTCCAAGGAAGGGTGCTGGCTAGCAACAGCTTTCAATGCTGGCACTTTTCATCTCTGAGCAATTGCTGGACGTTTGCAATTTCTCAACTGAGCTCTCTTTAGAGTGCGCGAGAGGATGAGCAGAAGATGAGGTGGCTAGAGAAGCTCAGAGCCCCATTGTTCTTAGGGCTACAAAAGCTCTTCCAAGGAAGGGGGCTGGCTAGCAAGAGCTTTCAGTGCTGGCACTTTTCATCTCTGAGCAATTGCTCGACGTTTGCAATTTCTCACCTGAGCTCTCTTTAGACTGCGCGAGAGGATGGGCAGAAGATTAGGTGGCTAGTGAAGCAGAGAGCCCCAGTGTTCCAAGGGCTACAAGAGCGTTTCCAAGGAAGGGGGCTGGCTAGCAACAGCTTTCAGTGCTGGCACTTTTCATCTCTGAGCAATTGCTCGACGTTTGCAATTTCTCAGCTCGTGTCTACGAGACGGAGAGATAGTGACCGTGACGATTGGTGGGTAGAGAAGCGCAAAGCCCCAGTGTTGCTGCGCCTGTGAACGCGCTTCCAAGGAAGGGGGCTGGCTAGCAACAGCTTTCAGTGCTGGCACTTTTCATCTCTGAGCAATTGCTCGACGTTTGCAATTTCTCACCGGAGCTTTTGTTAGAGTGCGCGAGAGGATGAGTAGAAGATGAGGTGGCTAGAGAAGCCCAGAGCCCCAGTGTTCTTAGGCCTACAAGAGCGTTTCCAAGGAAGGGGGCTGGCTAGCAAGAGCTTTCAGGGCTGGCACTTTTCATCTCTGAGCAATTGCTCGACGTTTGCAATTTCTCACCTGAGCTCTCTTTAGAGTGCGCGAGAGGATGAGCAGAAGATGAGGTGGCTAGAGAAGCACAGAGCCCCAGTTTTCTTAGGGCTACAAGAGCGTTTCCAAGGAAGGGGGCTGGCTAGCAACAGCTTTCAGTGCTGGCACTTTTCATCTCTGAGCAATTGCTCGACGTTTGCAATTTCTCGGCTCGTGTCTACGAGACGGAGAGATAATGACCGTGATGTTTGGTGGGTAGAAAAGTGCAAAGCCCCAGTGTTGCTGCGCCTGTGAAAGCGCTTCCAAGGAAGGGAGCTGGCTAGCAACAGCTTTCAGTGCTGGCACTTTTCATCTCTGAGCAATTGCTGGACGTTTGCAATTTCTCACCGGAGCTCTCTTTAGAGTGCGCGAGAGGATGAGCAGAAGATGAGGTGGCTAGAGAAGCACAGAGCCCCAGTGTTCTTAGGGCTACAAGAGCGTTTCCAAGGAAGGGGGCTGGCTAGCAAGAGCTTTCAGTGCTGGCACTTTTCATCTCTGAGCAATTGCTCGACGTTTGCAATTTCTCAGCTCGTGTCTACGAGACGGAAAGAGAATGACCGTGACGTTTGGTGGGTAGAGAAGCGGAAAGCATCAGTGTTGCTGCGCCTGTGAAAGCACTTCCAAGGAAGGGGGCTGGCTAGCAAGAGCTTTCAGTGCTGGCACTTTTCATCTCTGAGCAATTCCTCGACGTTTGCAATTTCTCACCGGAGCTTTTGTTAGAGTGCGCGAGAGGATGAGCAGAAGATGAGGTGGCTAGAGAAGCACAGAGCGCCAGTGTTCTAAGGGCTACAAGAGCGTTTCCAAGGAAGGGGGCTGGCTAGCAACAGCTTTCAGTGCTGGCACTTTTCAGCTCTGAGCAATTGCTCGACGTTTGCAATTTCTCACCGGAGCTTTTGTTAGAGTGCGCGAGAGGATGAGGAGAAGATGAGGTGGCTAGAGAAGCACAGAGCCCCAGTTTTCTTAGGGCTACAAGAGCGTTTCCAAGGAAGGGGGCTGGCTAGCAACAGCTTTCAGTGCTGGCACTTTTCATCTCTGAGCAATTGCTCGACGTTTGCAATTTCTCGGCTCGTGTCTACGAGACGGAGATATAATGACCGTGATGTTTGGTGGGTAGAGAAGCGCAAAGCCCCAGTGTTGCTGCGCCTGTGAAAGCGCTTCCAAGGAAGGGGGCTGGCTAGCAACAGCTTTCAGTGCTGGCACTTTTCATCTCTGAGCAATTGCTCGACGTTTGCAATTTCTCAACTGAGCTCTCTTTAGACTGCGCGAGAGGATGGGCAGAAGATTAGGTGGCTAGTGAAGCAGAGAGCCCCAGTGTTCCAAGGGCTACAAGAGCATTTCCAAGGAAGGGTGCTGGCTAACAAGAGCTTTCAGTGCTGGCACTTTTCATCTCTGAGCAATTGCTCGACGTTTGCAATTTCTCACCGGAGCTTTTGTTAGAGTGCGCGAGAGGATGAGCAGAAGATGAGGTGGCTAGAGAAGCACAGAGCGCCAGTGTTCTAAGGGCTACAAGAGCGTTTCCAAGGAAGGGGGCTGGCTAGCAAGAGCTTTCAGTGCTGGCACTTTTCATCTCTGAGCAATTGCTGGACGTTTGCAATTTCTCAGCTCGTGTCTACGAGACGGAGAGATAGTGACCGTGATGTTTGGTGGGTAGAGAAGCGCAAAGCCCCAGTGTTGCTGCGCCTGTGAAAGCGCTTCCAAGGAAGGGGGCTGGCTAACAAGAGCTTTCAGTGCTGGCACTTTTCATCTCTGAGCAATTGCTCGACGTTTACAATTTCTCAGCTCGTCTCTACGAGACGGAAAGAGAACGACCGTGACGTTTGGTGGGTAGAGAAGCGCAAAGCCCCAGTGTTGCTGCGCCTGTGAAAGCGCTTCCAAGGAAGGGTGCTGGCTAGCAACAGCTTTCAGTGCTGGCACTTTTCATCTCTGAGCAATTGCTCGACGTTTGCAATTTCTCAACTGAGCTCTCTTTAGAGTGCGCGAGAGGATGAGCAGAAGATGAGGTGGCTAGAGAAGCTCAGAGCCCCATTGTTCTTAGGGCTACAAGAGCGTTTCCAAGGAAGGGTGCTGGCTAGCAAGAGCTTTCAGTGCTGGCACTTTTCATCTCTGAGCAATTGCTCGACGTTTGCAATTTCTCACCGGAGCTCTCTTTAGACTGCGCGAGAGGATGGGCAGAAGATTAGGTGGCTAGTGAAGCAGAGAGCCCCAGTGTTCCAAGGGCTACAAGAGCGTTTCCAAGGAAGGGGGCTGGCTAGCAAGAGCTTTCAGTGCTGGCACTTTTCATCTCTGAGCAATTGCTCGACGGTTGCAATTTCTCAGCTCGTGTCTACGAGACGGAAAGAGAATGACCGTGACGTTTGGTGGGTAGAGAAGCGCAAAGCCCCAGTGTTGCTGCACCTGTGAAAGCGCTTCCAAGGAAGGGGGCTGGCTAGCAACAGCTTTCATTGCTGGCACTTTTCATCTCTGAGCAGTTGCTCGACATTTGCAATTTCTCACCAGAGCTTTTGTTAGAGTGCGCGAGAGGATGAGCAGAAGATGAGGTGGCTGGAGAAGCAGAGAGCGCCAGTGTTCTAAGGGCTACAAGAGCGTTTCCAAGGAAGGGGGCTGGCTATCAACAGCTTTCAGTGCTGGCACTTTTCATCTCTGAGCAATTGCTCGACGTTTGCAATTTCTCAGCTCGTCTCTACGAGACGGAAAGAGAATGACCGTGACGTTTGGTGGGTAGAGAAGCGCAAAGCCCCAGTGTTGCTGCGCCTGTGAAAGCGCTTCCAAGGAAGGGGGCTGGCTAGCAACAGCTTTCAGTGCTGGCATTTTTCATCTCTGAGCAATTGCTCGACGTTTGCAATTTCTCACCAGAGCTTTTGTTAGAGTGCGCGAGAGGATGAGGAGAAGATTAGATGGCTAGAGAAGCACAGAGCGCCAGTGTTCTAAGGGCTACAAGAGCGTTTCCAAGGAAGGGTGCTGGCTAGCAAGAGCTTTCAGTGCTGGCACTTTTCATCTCTGAGCAATTGCTGGACGTTTGCAATTTCTCAGCTCGTGTCTACGAGACGGAGAGATAGTGACCGTGACGTTTGGTGGGTAGAGAAGCGCAAAGCCCCAGTGTTGCTGCGCCTGTGAAAGCGCTTCCAAGGAAGGGGGCTGGCTAGCAAGAGCTTTCAGTGCTGGCACTTTTCATCTCTGAGCAATTGCTCGACGTTTGCAATTTCTCAGCTCGTGTCTACGAGACGGAAAGAGAACGACCGTGACGTTTGGTGGGTAGAGAAGCGCAAAGCCCCAGTGTTGCTGCGCCTGTGAAAGCGCTTCCAAGGAAGGGTGCTGGCTAGCAACAGCTTTCAGTGCTGGCACTTTTCATCTCTGAGCAATTGCTCGACGTTTGCAATTTCTCACCTGCGCTCTCTTTAGACTGCACGAGAGGATGAGGAGACGATTAGGTGGCTAGAGAAGCACAGAGCGCCAGTGTTCTAAGGGCTACAAGAGCGTTTCCAAGGAAGGGGGCTGGCTAGCAACAGCTTTCAGTGCTGGCACTTTTCATCTCTGAGCAATTGCTCGACGTTTGCAATTTCTCAGCTCGTGTCTACGAGACGGAGAGATAGTGACCGTGATGTTTGGTGGGTAGAGAAGCGCAAAGCCCCAGTGTTGCTGCGCCTGTGAAAGCGCTTCCAAGGAAGGGGGCTGGCTAGCAAGAGCTTTCAGTGCTGGCACTTTTCATCTCTGAGCAATTGCTCGACGTTTGCAATTTCTCACCGGAGCTTTTGTTAGAGTGCGCGAGAGGATGAGTAGAAGATGAGGTGGCTAGAGAAGCCCAGAGCCCCAGTGTTCTAAGGGCTACAAGAGCGTTTCCAAGGAAGGGGGCTGGCTAGCAAGAGCTTTCAGGGCTGGCACTTTTCATCTCTGAGCAATTGCTCGACGTTTGCAATTTCTCAGCTCGTGTCTACGAGACGGAAAGAGAATGACCGTGACGTTTGGTGGGTAGAGAAGCGGAAAGCCCCAGTGTTTCTGCGCCTGTGAAAGCGCTTCCAAGGAAGGGGGCTGGCTAGCAAGAGCTTTCAGTGCTGGCACTTTTCATCTCTGAGCAATTGCTCGACGTTTGCAATTTCTCACCGGAGCTTTTGTTAGAGTGCGCGAGAGGATGAGCAGAAGATGAGGTGGCTAGAGAAGCACAGAGCGCCAGTGTTCTAAGGGCTACAAGAGCGTTTCCAAGGAAGGGGGCTGGCTAGCAAGAGCTTTCAGTGCTGGCACTTTTCATCTCTGAGCAATTGCTCGACGTTTGCAATTTCTCACCGGAGCTCTCTTTAGAGTGCGCGAGAGGATGAGCAGAAGATGAGGTGGCTAGAGAAGCACAGAGCCCCAGTTTTCTTAGGGCTACAAGAGCGTTTCCAAGGAAGGGGGCTGGCTAGCAACAGCTTTCAGTGCTGGCACTTTTCATCTCTGAGCAATTGCTCGACGTTTGCAATTTCTCGGCTCGTGTCTACGAGACGGAGAGATAATGACCGTGATGTTTGGTGGGTAGAGAAGTGCAAAGCCCCAGTGTTGCTGCTCCTGTGAAAGCGCTTCCAAGGAAGGGAGCTGGCTATCAACAGCTTTCAGTGCTGGCACTTTTCATCTCTGAGCAATTGCTCGACGTTTGCAATTTCTCACCGGAGCTCTCTTTAGAGTGCGCGAGAGGATGAGCAGAAGATGAGGTGGCTAGAGAAGCACAGAGCGCCAGTGTTCTTAGGGCTACAAGAGCGTTTCCAAGGAAGGGGGCTGGCTAGCAAGAGCTTTCAGTGCTGGCACTTTTCATCTCTGAGCAATTGCTCGATGTTTGCAATTTCTCACCGGAACTTTTGTTAGAGTGCGCGAGAGGATGAGTAGAAGATGAGGTGGCTAGAGAAGCACAGAGCGCCAGTGTTCTAAGGGCTACAAGAGCGTTTCCAAGGAAGGGGGCTGGCTAGCAAGAGCTTTCAGTGCTGGCACTTTTCATCTCTGAGCAATTGCTCGACGTTTGCAATTTCTCAGCTCGTGTCTACGAGACGGAGAGATAGTGACCGTGATGTTTGGTGGGTAGAGAAGCGCAAAGCCCCAGTGTTGCTGCGCCTGTGAAAGCGCTTCCAAGGAAGGGGGCTGGCTAGCAAGAGCTTTCAGTGCTGGCACTTTTCATCTCTGAGCAATTGCTCGACGTTTGCAATTTCTCAGCTCGTCTCTACGAGACGGAAAGAGAACGACCGTGACGTTTGTTGGGTAGAGAAGCGCAAAGCCCCAGTGTTGCTGCGCCTGTGAAAGCGCTTCCAAGGAAGGGTGCTGGCTAGCAAGAGCTTTCAGTGCTGGCACTTTTCATCTCTGAGCAATTGCTCGACGTTTGCAATTTCTCAGCTCGTGTCTACGAGACGGAAAGAGAATGACCGTGACGTTTGGTGGGTAGAGAAGCGCAAAGCCCCAGTGTTGCTGTGCCTGTGAAAGCGCTTCCAAGGAAGGGAGCTGGCTAGCAAGAGCTTTCAGTGCTGGCACTTTTCATCTCTGAGCAATTGCTCGACGTTTGCAATTTCTCAGCTCGTGTCTACGAGACGGAAAGAGAATGACCGTGACGTTTGGTGGGTAGAGAAGCGCAAAGCCCCAGTGTTGCTGCACCTGTGAAAGCGCTTCCAAGGAAGGGGGCTGGCTAGCAACAGCTTTCAGTGCTGGCACTTTTCATCTCTGAGCAATTGCTCGACGTTTGCAATTTCTCACCGGAGCTTTTGTTAGAGTGCGCGAGAGGATGAGCAGAAGATGAGGTGGCTAGAGAATCACAGAGCGCCAGTGTTCTAAGGGCTACAAGAGCGTTTCCAAGGAAGGGGGCTGGCTAGCAAGAGCTTTCAGTGCTGGCACTTTTCATCTCTGAGCAATTGCTCGACGTTTGCAATTTCTCAGCTCGTCTCTACGAGACGGAAAGAGAATGACCGTGACGTTTGGTGGGTAGAGAAGCGCAAAGCCCCAGTGTTGCTGCGCCTGTGAAAGCGCTTCCAAGGAAGGGTGCTGGCTAGCAGGAGCTTTCAGTGCTGGCACTTTTCATCTCTGAGCAATTGCTGGACGTTTGCAATTTCTCACCTGCGCTCTCTTTAGACTGAACGAGAGGATGAGGAGAAGATTAGGTGGCTAGAGAAGCACAGAGCGCCAGTGTTCTAAGGGCTACAAGAGCGTTTCCAAGGAAGGGGGCTGGCTAGCAAGAGCTTTCAGTGCTGGCACTTTTCATCTCTGAGCAATTGCTCGACGTTTGCAATTTCTCAGCTCGTGTCTACGAGACGGAGAGATAGTGACCGTGATGTTTGGTGGGTAGAGAAGCGCAAAGCCCCAGTGTTGCTGCGCCTGTGAAAGCGCTTCCAAGGAAGGGGGCTGGCTAGCAACAGCTTTCAGTGCTGGCACTTTTCATCTCTGAGCAATTGCTCGACGTTTGCAATTTCTCACCGGAGCTTTTGTTAGAGTGCGCGAGAGGATGAGGAGAAGATGAGGTGGCTAGAGAAGCCCAGAGCCCCAGTGTTCTAAGGGCTACAAGAGCGTTTCCAAGGAAGGGGGCTGGCTAGCAAGAGCTTTCAGGGCTGGCACTTTTCATCTCTGAGCAATTGCTCGACGTTTGCAATTTCTCAGCTCGTGTCTACGAGACGGAAAGAGAATGACCGTGACGTTTGGTGGGTAGAGAAGCGGAAAGCCCCAGTGTTGCTGCACCTGTGAAAGCGCTTCCAAGGAAGGGGGCTGGCTAGCAAGAGCTTTCAGTGCTGGCACTTTTCATCTCTGAGCAATTGCTCGACGTTTGCAATTTCTCACCGGAGCTTTTGTTAGAGTGCGCGAGAGGATGAGCAGAAGATGAGGTGGCTAGAGAAGCCCAGAGCCCCAGTGTTCTAAGGGCTACAAGAGCGTTTCCAAGGAACGGGGCTGGCTAGCAAGAGCTTTCAGGGCTGGCACTTTTCATCTCTGAGCAATTGCTCGACGTTTGCAATTTCTCACCGGAGCTCTCTTTAGAGTGCGCGAGAGGATGAGCAGAAGATGAGGTGGCTAGAGAAGCACAGAGCCCCAGTTTTCTTAGGGCTACAAGAGCGTTTCCAAGGAAGGGGGCTGGCTAGCAACAGCTTTCAGTGCTGGCACTTTTCATCTCTGAGCAATTGCTCGACGTTTGCAATTTCTCGGCTCATGTCTACGAGACGGAGAGATAATGACCGTGATGTTTGGTGGGTAGAAAAGTGCAAAGCCCCAGTGTTGCTGCGCCTGTGAAAGCGCTTCCAAGGAAGGGAACTGGCTAGCAAGAGCTTTCAGTGCTGGCACTTTTCATCTCTGAGCAATTGCTCGACGTTTGCAATTTCTCACCGGAGCTCTCTTTAGAGTGCGCGAGAGGATGAGGAGAAGATGAGGTGGCTAGAGAAACACAGAGCCCCAGTGTTCTTAGGGCTACAAGAGCGTTTCCAAGGAAGGGGGCTGGCTAGCAAGAGCTTTCAGTGCTGGCACTTTTCATCTCTGAGCAATTGCTCGACGTTTGCAATTTCTCACCGGAGCTTTTGTTAGAGTGCGCGAGAGGATGAGTAGAAGATGAGGTGGCTAGAGAAGCCCAGAGCACCAGTGTTCTAAGGGCTACAAGAGCGTTTCCAAGGAAGGGGGCTGGCTAGCAAGAGCTTTCAGTGCTGGCACTTTTCATCTCTGAGCAATTGCTCGACGTTTGCAATTTCTCAGCTCGTGTCTACGAGACGGAAAGAGAATGACCGTGACGTTTGGTGGGTAGAGAAGCGGAAAGCCCCAGTGTTGCTGCGCCTGTGAAAGCACTTCCAAGGAAGGGGGCTGGCTAGCAAGAGCTTTCAGTGCTGGCACTTTTCATCTCTGAGCAATTCCTCGACGTTTGCAATTTCTCACCGGAGCTTTTGTTAGAGTGCGCGAGAGGATGAGCAGAAGATGAGGTGGCTAGAGAATCACAGAGCGCCAGTGTTCTAAGGGCTACAAGAGCGTTTCCAAGGAAGGGGGCTGGCTAGCAAGAGCTTTCAGTGCTGGCACTTTTCATCTCTGAGCAATTGCTCGACGTTTGCAATTTCTCACCTGAGCTCTCTTTAGAGTGCGCGAGAGGATGAGGAGAAGATGAGGTGGCTAGAGAAGCACAGAGCCCCAGTTTTCTTAGGGCTACAAGAGCGTTTCCAAGGAAGGGGGCTGGCTAGCAACAGCTTTCAGTGCTGGCACTTTTCATCTCTGAGCAATTGCTCGACGTTTGCAATTTCTCAGCTCGTGTCTACGAGACGGAGAGATAATGACCGTGATGTTTGGTGGGTAGAGAAGTGCAAAGCCCCAGTGTTCCTGCTCCTGTGAAAGCGCTTCCAAGGAAGGGTGCTGGCTATCAACAGCTTTCAGTGCTGGCACTTTTCATCTCTGAGCAATTGCTCGACGTTTGCAATTTCTCAGCTCGTGTCTACGAGACGGAAAGAGAATGACCGTGACGTTTGGTGGGTAGAGAAGCGCAAAGCCCCAGTGTTGCTGTGCCTGTGAAAGCGCTTCCAAGGAAGGGAGCTGGCTAGCAAGAGCTTTCAGTGCTGGCACTTTTCATCTCTGAGCAATTGCTCGACGTTTGCAATTTCTCAGCTCGTGTCTACGAGACGGAAAGAGAATGACCGTGACGTTTGGTGGGTAGAGAAGCGCAAAGCCCCAGTGTTGCTGCACCTGTGAAAGCGCTTCCAAGGAAGGGGGCTGGCTAGCAACAGCTTTCAGTGCTGGCACTTTTCATCTCTGAGCAATTGCTCGACGTTTGCAATTTCTCACCGGAGCTTTTGTTAGAGTGCGCGAGAGGATGAGCAGAAGATGAGGTGGCTAGAGAATCACAGAGCGCCAGTGTTCTAAGGGCTACAAGAGCGTTTCCAAGGAAGGGGGCTGGCTAGCAAGAGCTTTCAGTGCTGGCACTTTTCATCTCTGAGCAATTGCTCGACGTTTGCAATTTCTCAGCTCGTGTCTACGAGACGGAAAGAGAATGACCGTGACGTTTGGTGGGTAGAGAAGCGCAAAGCCCCAGTGTTGCTGCGCCTGTGAAAGCGCTTCCAAGGAAGGGTGCTGGCTAGCAGGAGCTTTCAGTGCTGGCACTTTTCATCTCTGAGCAATTGCTGGACGTTTGCAATTTCTCACCTGCGCTCTCTTTAGACTGAACGAGAGGATGAGGAGAAGATTAGGTGGCTAGAGAAGCACAGAGCGCCAGTGTTCTAAGGGCTACAAGAGCGTTTCCAAGGAAGGGGGCTGGCTAGCAAGAGCTTTCAGTGCTGGCACTTTTCATCTCTGAGCAATTGCTCGACGTTTGCAATTTCTCAGCTCGTGTCTACGAGACGGAGAGATAGTGACCGTGATGTTTGGTGGGTAGAGAAGCGCAAAGCCCCAGTGTTGCTGCGCCTGTGAAAGCGCTTCCAAGGAAGGGGGCTGGCTAGCAACAGCTTTCAGTGCTGGCACTTTTCATCTCTGAGCAATTGCTCGACGTTTGCAATTTCTCACCGGAGCTTTTGTTAGAGTGCGCGAGAGGATGAGTAGAAGATGAGGTGGCTAGAGAAGCCCAGAGCCCCAGTGTTCTAAGGGCTACAAGAGCGTTTCCAAGGAAGGGGGCTGGCTAGCAAGAGCTTTCAGGGCTGGCACTTTTCATCTCTGAGCAATTGCTCGACGTTTGCAATTTCTCAGCTCGTGTCTACGAGACGGAAAGAGAATGACCGTGACGTTTGGTGGGTAGAGAAGCGGAAAGCCCCAGTGTTGCTGCACCTGTGAAAGCGCTTCCAAGGAAGGGGGCTGGCTAGCAACAGCTTTCAGTGCTGGCACTTTTCATCTCTGAGCAATTGCTCGACGTTTGCAATTTCTCACCGGAGCTTTTGTTAGAGCGCGCGAGAGGATGAGCAGAAGATGAGGTGGCTAGAGAATCACAGAGCCCCAGTGTTCTAAGGGCTACAAGAGCGTTTCCAAGGAAGGGGGCTGGCTAGCAAGAGCTTTCAGTGCTGGCACTTTTCATCTCTGAGCAATTGCTCGACGTTTGCAATTTCTCACCGGAGCTCTCTTTAGAGTGCGCGAGAGGATGAGGAGAAGATGAGGTGGCTAGAGAAGCACAGAGCCCCAGTTTTCTTAGGGCTACAAGAGCGTTTCCAAGGAAGGGGGCTGGCTAGCAACAGCTTTCAGTGCTGGCACTTTTCATCTCTGAGCAATTGCTCGACGTTTGCAATTTCTCGGCTCGTGTCTACGAGACGGAGAGATAATGACCGTGATGTTTGGTGGGTAGAGAAGTGCAAAGCCCCAGTGTTGCTGCTCCTGTGAAAGCGCTTCCAAGGAAGGGAGATGGCTATCAACAGCTTTCAGTGCTGGCACTTTTCATCTCTGAGCAATTGCTCGACGTTTGCAATTTCTCAGCTCGTGTCTACGAGACGGAGAGATAGTGACCGTGACGTTTGGTGGGTAGAGAAGCGCAAAGCCCCAGTGTTGCTGCGCCTGTGAAAGCGCTTCCAAGGAAGGGGGCTGGCTAGCAAGAGCTTTCAGTGCTGGCACTTTTCATCTCTGAGCAATTGCTCGACGTTTGCAATTTCTCAGCTCGTCTCTACGAGACGGAAAGAGAATGACCGTGACGTTTGGTGGGTAGAGAAGCGCAAAGCCCCAGTGTTGCTGCACCTGTGAAAGCGCTTCCAAGGAAGGGGGCTGGCTAGCAAGAGCTTTCAGTGCTGGCACTTTTCATCTCTGAGCAATTGCTCGACGTTTGCAATTTCTCAGCTCGTGTCTACGAGACGGAAAGAGAATGACCGTGACTTTTGGTGGGTAGAGCAGCGCAAAGCCCCAGTGTTGCTGCGCCTGTGAAAGCGTTTCCAAGGAAGGGTGCTGGCTAACAAGAGCTTTCAGTGCTGGCACTTTTCTTCTCTGAGCAATTGCTCGACGTTTGCAATTTCTCAGCTCGTGTCTACGAGACGGAGAGATAGTGACCGTGATGTTTGGTGGGTAGAGAAGCGCAAAGCCCCAGTGTTGCTGCGCCTGTGAAAGCGCTTCCAAGGAAGGGGGCTGGCTAGCAAGAGCTTTCAGTGCTGGCACTTTTCATCTCTGAGCAATTGCTCGACGTTTGCAATTTCTCACCGGAGCTTTTGTTAGAGTGCGCGAGAGGATGAGCAGAAGATGAGGTGGCTAGAGAAGCCCAGAGCCCCAGTGTTCTAAGGGCTACAAGAGCGTTTCCAAGGAACGGGGCTGGCTAGCAAGAGCTTTCAGGGCTGGCACTTTTCATCTCTGAGCAATTGCTCGACGTTTGCAATTTCTCACCGGAGCTCTCTTTAGAGTGCGCGAGAGGATGAGGAGAAGATGAGGTGGCTAGAGAAGCACAGAGCCCCAGTTTTCTTAGGGCTACAAGAGCGTTTCCAAGGAAGGGGGCTGGCTAGCAACAGCTTTCAGTGCTGGCACTTTTCATCTCTGAGCAATTGCTCGACGTTTGCAATTTCTCGGCTCATGTCTACGAGACGGAGAGATAATGACCGTGATGTTTGGTGGGTAGAAAAGTGCAAAGCCCCAGTGTTGCTGCGCCTGTGAAAGCGCTTCCAAGGAAGGGAACTGGCTAGCAAGAGCTTTCAGTGCTGGCACTTTTCATCTCTGAGCAATTGCTCGACGTTTGCAATTTCTCACCGGAGCTCTCTTTAGAGTGCGCGAGAGGATGAGGAGAAGATGAGGTGGCTAGAGAAACACAGAGCCCCAGTGTTCTTAGGGCTACAAGAGCGTTTCCAAGGAAGGGGGCTGGCTAGCAAGAGCTTTCAGTGCTGGCACTTTTCATCTCTGAGCAATTGCTCGACGTTTGCAATTTCTCACCGGAGCTTTTGTTAGAGTGCGCGAGAGGATGAGTAGAAGATGAGGTGGCTAGAGAAGCCCAGAGCACCAGTGTTCTAAGGGCTACAAGAGCGTTTCCAAGGAAGGGGGCTGGCTAGCAAGAGCTTTCAGTGCTGGCACTTTTCATCTCTGAGCAATTGCTCGACGTTTGCAATTTCTCAGCTCGTGTCTACGAGACGGAAAGAGAATGACCGTGACGTTTGGTGGGTAGAGAAGCGGAAAGCCCCAGTGTTGCTGCGCCTGTGAAAGCACTTCCAAGGAAGGGGGCTGGCTAGCAAGAGCTTTCAGTGCTGGCACTTTTCATCTCTGAGCAATTCCTCGACGTTTGCAATTTCTCACCGGAGCTTTTGTTAGAGTGCGCGAGAGGATGAGCAGAAGATGAGGTGGCTAGAGAATCACAGAGCGCCAGTGTTCTAAGGGCTACAAGAGCGTTTCCAAGGAAGGGGGCTGGCTAGCAACAGCTTTCAGTGCTGGCACTTTTCATCTCTGAGCAATTGCTCGACGTTTGCAATTTCTCACCTGAGCTCTCTTTAGAGTGCGCGAGAGGATGAGGAGAAGATGAGGTGGCTAGAGAAGCACAGAGCCCCAGTTTTCTTAGGGCTACAAGAGCGTTTCCAAAGAAGGGGGCTGGCTAGCAACAGCTTTCAGTGCTGGCACTTTTCATCTCTGAGCAATTGCTCGACGTTTGCAATTTCTCGGCTCGTGTCTACGAGACGGAGAGATAATGACCGTGATGTTTGGTGGGTAGAGAAGTGCAAAGCCCCAGTGTTCCTGCTCCTGTGAAAGCGCTTCCAAGGAAGGGAGCTGGCTATCAACAGCTTTCAGTGCTGGCACTTTTCATCTCTGAGCAATTGCTCGACGTTTGCAATTTCTCACCTGAGCTCTGTTTAGACTGCGCGAGAGGATGGGCAGAAGATTAGGTGGCTAGTGAAGCAGAGAGCCCCAGTGTTCCAAGGGCTACAACAGCGTTTCCAAGGAAGGGGGCTGGCTAGCAAGAGCTTTCAGTGCTGGCACTTTTCTTCTCTGAGCAATTGCTCGACGTTTGCAATTTCTCAGCTCGTGTCTACGAGACGGAGAGATAGTGACCGTGATGTTTGGTGGGTAGAGAAGCGCAAAGCCCCAGTGTTGCTGCGCCTGTGAAAGCGCTTCCAAGGAAGGGGGCTGGCTAGCAAGAGCTTTCAGTGTTGGCACTTTTCATCTCTGAGCAATTGCTCGACGTTTGCAATTTCTCACCGGAGCTTTTGTTAGAGTGCACGAGAGGATGAGTAGAAGATGAGGTGGCTAGAGAAGCCCAGAGCCCCAGTGTTCTAAGGGCTACAAGAGCGTTTCCAAGGAAGGGGGCTGGCTAGCAAGAGCTTTCAGTGCTGGCACTTTTCATCTCTGAGCAATTGCTCGACGTTTGCAATTTCTCAGCTCGTGTCTACGAGACGGAAAGAGAATGACCGTGACGTTTGGTGGGTAGAGAAGCGCAAAGCCCCAGTGTTGCTGCGCCTGTGAAAGCGCTTCCAAGGAAGGGGGCTGGCTAGCAACAGCTTTCAGTGCTGGCACTTTTCATCTCTGAGCAATTGCTCGACGTTTGCAATTTCTCACCGGAGCTTTTGTTAGAGTGCGCGAGAGGATGAGCAGAAGATGAGGTGGCTAGAGAATCACAGAGCCCCAGTGCTCTAAGGGCTACAAGAGCGTTTCCAAGGAAGGGGGCTGGCTAGCAAGAGCTTTCAGTGCTGGCACTTTTCATCTCTGAGCAATTGCTCGACGTTTGCAATTTCTCGGCTCGTGTCTACGAGACGGAGAGATAATGACCGTGATGTTTGGTGGGTAGAGAAGTGCAAAGCCCCAGTGTTGCTGCTCCTGTGAAAGCGCTTCCAAGGAAGGGAGATGGCTATCAACAGCTTTCAGTGCTGGCACTTTTCATCTCTGAGCAATTGCTCGACGTTTGCAATTTCTCAGCTCGTGTCTACGAGACGGAAAGAGAATGACCGTGACGTTTGGTGGGTAGAGAAGCGCAAAGCCCCAGTGTTGCTGCGCCTGTGAAAGCGCTTCCAAGGAAGGGGGCTGGCTAGCAAGAGCTTTCAGTGCTGGCACTTTTCATCTCTGAGCAATTGCTCGACGTTTGCAATTTCTCAGCTCGTGTCTACGAGACGGAAAGAGAATGACCGTGACGTTTGGTGGGTAGAGAAGCGCAAAGCCCCAGTGTTGCTGCGCCTGTGAAAGCGCTTCCAAGGAAGGGGGCTGGCTAGCAAGAGCTTTCAGTGCTGGCACTTTTCATCTCTGAGCAATTGCTCGACGTTTGCAATTTCTCAGCTCGTGTCTACGAGACGGAAAGAGAATGACCGTGACGTTTGGTGGGTAGAGCAGCGCAAAGCCCCAGTGTTGCTGCGCCTGTGAAAGCGTTTCCAAGGAAGGGTGCTGGCTAACAAGAGCTTTCAGTGCTGGCACTTTTCTTCTCTGAGCAATTGCTCGACGTTTGCAATTTCTCAGCTCGTGTCTACGAGACGGAGAGATAGTGACCGTGACGTTTGGTGGGTAGAGAAGCGCAAAGCCCCAGTGTTGCTGCGCCTGTGAAAGCGCTTCCAAGGAAGGGGGCTGGCTAGCAACAGCTTTCAGTGCTGGCACTTTTCATCTCTGAGCAATTGCTCGACGTTTGCAATTTCTCACCGGAGCTTTTGTTAGAGTGCGCGAGAGGATGAGTAGAAGATGAGGTGGCTAGAGAAGCCCAGAGCCCCAGTGTTCTAAGGGCTACAAGAGCGTTTCCAAGGAAGGGGGCTGGCTAGCAAGAGCTTTCAGGGCTGGCACTTTTCATCTCTGAGCAATTGCTCGACGTTTGCAATTTCTCAGCTCGTGTCTACGAGACGGAAAGAGAACGACCGTGACGTTTGGTGGGTAGAGAAGCGCAAAGCCCCAGTGTTGCTGCGCCTGTGAAAGCGCTTCGAAGGAAGGGAGCTGGCTAGCAACAGCTTTCAGTGCTGGCACTTTTCATCTCTGAGCAATTGCTGGACGTTTGCAATTTCTCACCGGAGCTTTTGTTAGAGTGCGCGAGAGGATGAGCAGAAGATGAGGTGGCTAGAGAAGCCCAGAGCCCCAGTGTTCTAAGGGCTACAAGAGCGTTTCCAAGGAACGGGGCTGGCTAGCAAGAGCTTTCAGGGCTGGCACTTTTCATCTCTGAGCAATTGCTCGACGTTTGCAATTTCTCACCGGAGCTCTCTTTAGAGTGCGCGAGAGGATGAGGAGAAGATGAGGTGGCTAGAGAAGCACAGAGCCCCAGTTTTCTTAGGGCTACAAGAGCGTTTCCAAGGAAGGGGGCTGGCTAGCAACAGCTTTCAGAGCTGGCACTTTTCATCTCTGAGCAATTGCTCGACGTTTGCAATTTCTCGGCTCATGTCTACGAGACGGAGAGATAATGACCGTGATGTTTGGTGGGTAGAAAAGTGCAAAGCCCCAGTGTTGCTGCGCCTGTGAAAGCGCTTCCAAGGAAGGGAACTGGCTAGCAAGAGCTTTCAGTGCTGGCACTTTTCATCTCTGAGCAATTGCTCGACGTTTGCAATTTCTCACCGGAGCTCTCTTTAGAGTGCGCGAGAGGATGAGGAGAAGATGAGGTGGCTAGAGAAGCACAGAGCCCCAGTGTTCTTAGGGCTACAAGAGCGTTTCCAAGGAAGGGGGCTGGCTAGCAAGAGCTTTCAGTGCTGGCACTTTTCATCTCTGAGCAATTGCTCGACGTTTGCAATTTCTCACCGGAGCTTTTGTTAGAGTGCGCGAGAGGATGAGTAGAAGATGAGGTGGCTAGAGAAGCCCAGAGCACCAGTGTTCTAAGGGCTACAAGAGCGTTTCCAAGGAAGGGGGCTGGCTAGCAAGAGCTTTCAGTGCTGGCACTTTTCATCTCTGAGCAATTGCTCGACGTTTGCAATTTCTCAGCTCGTGTCTACGAGACGGAAAGAGAATGACCGTGACGTTTGGTGGGTAGAGAAGTGGAAAGCCCCAGTGTTGCTGCGCCTGTGAAAGCACTTCCAAGGAAGGGGGCTGGCTAGCAAGAGCTTTCAGTGCTGGCACTTTTCATCTCTGAGCAATTCCTCGACGTTTGCAATTTCTCACCGGAGCTTTTGTTAGAGTGCGCGAGAGGATGAGCAGAAGATGAGGTGGCTAGAGAATCACAGAGCGCCAGTGTTCTAAGGGCTACAAGAGCGTTTCCAAGGAAGGGGGCTGGCTAGCAAGAGCTTTCAGTGCTGGCACTTTTCATCTCTGAGCAATTGCTCGACGTTTGCAATTTCTCACCTGAGCTCTCTTTAGAGTGCGCGAGAGGATGAGGAGAAGATGAGGTGGCTAGAGAAGCACAGAGCCCCAGTTTTCTTAGGGCTACAAGAGCGTTTCCAAGGAAGGGGGCTGGCTAGCAAGAGCTTTCAGTGCTGGCACTTTTCATCTCTGAGCAATTGCTCGACGTTTGCAATTTCTCGGCTCGTGTCTACGAGACGGAGAGATAATGACCGTGATGTTTGGTGGGTAGAGAAGTGCAAAGCCCCAGTGTTCCTGCTCCTGTGAAAGCGCTTCCAAGGAAGGGAGCTGGCTATCAACAGCTTTCAGTGCTGGCACTTTTCATCTCTGAGCAATTGCTCGACGTTTGCAATTTCTCACCTGAGCTCTCTTTAGACTGCGCGAGAGGATGGGCAGAAGATTAGGTGGCTAGTGAAGCAGAGAGCCCCAGTGTTCCAAGGGCTACAAGAGCGTTTCCAAGGAAGGGGGCTGGCTAGCAAGAGCTTTCAGTGCTGGCACTTTTCTTCTCTGAGCAATTGCTCGACGTTTGCAATTTCTCAGCTCGTGTCTACGAGACGGAGAGATAGTGACCGTGATGTTTGGTGGGTAGAGAAGCGCAAAGCCCCAGTGTTGCTGCGCCTGTGAAAGCGCTTCCAAGGAAGGGGGCTGGCTAGCAACAGCTTTCAGTGCTGGCACTTTTCATCTCTGAGCAATTGCTCGACGTTTGCAATTTCTCACCGGAGCTTTTGTTAGAGTGCACGAGAGGATGAGTAGAAGATGAGGTGGCTAGAGAAGCCCAGAGCCCCAGTGTTCTAAGGGCTACAAGAGCGTTTCCAAGGAAGGGGGCTGGCTAGCAAGAGCTTTCAGTGCTGGCACTTTTCATCTCTGAGCAATTGCTCGACGTTTGCAATTTCTCAGCTCGTGTCTACGAGACGGAAAGAGAATGACCGTGACGTTTGGTGGGTAGAGAAGCGCAAAGCCCCAGTGTTGCTGCGCCTGTGAAAGCGCTTCCAAGGAAGGGGGCTGGCTAGCAAGAGCTTTCAGTGCTGGCACTTTTCATCTCTGAGCAATTGCTCGACGTTTGCAATTTCTCACCGGAGCTTTTGTTAGAGTGCGCGAGAGGATGAGCAGAAGATGAGGTGGCTAGAGAATCACAGAGCCCCAGTGCTCTAAGGGCTACAAGAGCGTTTCCAAGGAAGGGGGCTGGCTAGCAACAGCTTTCAGTGCTGGCACTTTTCATCTCTGAGCAATTGCTCGACGTTTGCAATTTCTCGGCTCGTGTCTACGAGACGGAGAGATAATGACCGTGATGTTTGGTGGGTAGAGAAGTGCAAAGCCCCAGTGTTGCTGCTCCTGTGAAAGCGCTTCCAAGGAAGGGAGATGGCTATCAACAGCTTTCAGTGCTGGCACTTTTCATCTCTGAGCAATTGCTCGACGTTTGCAATTTCTCAGCTCGTGTCTACGAGACGGAAAGAGAATGACCGTGACGTTTGGTGGGTAGAGAAGCGCAAAGCCCCAGTGTTGCTGCGCCTGTGAAAGCGCTTCCAAGGAAGGGGGCTGGCTAGCAAGAGCTTTCAGTGCTGGCACTTTTCATCTCTGAGCAATTGCTCGACGTTTGCAATTTCTCAGCTCGTGTCTACGAGACGGAAAGAGAATGACCGTGACGTTTGGTGGGTAGAGAAGCGCAAAGCCCCAGTGTTGCTGCGCCTGTGAAAGCGCTTCCAAGGAAGGGGGCTGGCTAGCAAGAGCTTTCAGTGCTGGCACTTTTCATCTCTGAGCAATTGCTCGACGTTTGCAATTTCTCAGCTCGTCTCTACGAGACGGAAAGAGAATGACCGTGACGTTTGGTGGGTAGAGCAGCGCAAAGCCCCAGTGTTGCTGCGCCTGTGAAAGCGTTTCCAAGGAAGGGTGCTGGCTAACAAGAGCTTTCAGTGCTGGCACTTTTCTTCTCTGAGCAATTGCTCGACGTTTGCAATTTCTCAGCTCGTGTCTACGAGACGGAGAGATAGTGACCGTGACGTTTGGTGGGTAGAGAAGCGCAAAGCCCCAGTGTTGCTGCGCCTGTGAAAGCGCTTCCAAGGAAGGGGGCTGGCTAGCAACAGCTTTCAGTGCTGGCACTTTTCATCTCTGAGCAATTGCTCGACGTTTGCAATTTCTCACCGGAGCTTTTGTTAGAGTGCGCGAGAGGATGAGTAGAAGATGAGGTGGCTAGAGAAGCCCAGAGCGCCAGTGTTCTAAGGGCTACAAGAGCGTTTCCAAGGAAGGGGGCTGGCTAGCAAGAGCTTTCAGGGCTGGCACTTTTCATCTCTGAGCAATTGCTCGACGTTTGCAATTTCTCAGCTCGTGTCTACGAGACGGAAAGAGAATGACCGTGACGTTTGGTGGGTAGAGAAGCGCAAAGCCCCAGTGTTGCTGCGCCTGTGAAAGCGCTTCGAAGGAAGGGAGCTGGCTAGCAACAGCTTTCAGTGCTGGCACTTTTCATCTCTGAGCAATTGCTGGACGTTTGCAATTTCTCACCGGAGCTTTTGTTAGAGTGCGCGAGAGGATGAGCAGAAGATGAGGTGGCTAGAGAAGCCCAGAGCCCCAGTGTTCTAAAGGCTACAAGAGCGTTTCCAAGGAAGGGGGCTGGCTAGCAAGAGCTTTCAGGGCTGGCACTTTTCATCTCTGAGCAATTGCTCGACGTTTGCAATTTCTCACCGGAGCTCTCTTTAGAGTGCGCGAGAGGATGAGGAGAAGATGAGGTGGCTAGAGAAGCACAGAGCCCCAGTTTTCTTAGGGCTACAAGAGCGTTTCCAAGGAAGGGGGCTGGCTAGCAACAGCTTTCAGAGCTGGCACTTTTCATCTCTGAGCAATTGCTCGACGTTTGCAATTTCTCGGCTCGTGTCTACGAGACGGAGAGATAATGACCGTGATGTTTGGTGGGTAGAAAAGTGCAAAGCCCCAGTGTTGCTGCGCCTGTGAAAGCGCTTCCAAGGAAGGGAGCTGGCTAGCAAGAGCTTTCAGTGCTGGCACTTTTCATCTCTGAGCAATTGCTCGACGTTTGCAATTTCTCACCTGAGCTCTCTTTAGACTGCGCGAGAGGATGGGCAGAAGATTAGGTGGCTAGTGAAGCAGAGAGCCCCAGTGTTCCAAGGGCTACAAGAGCGTTTCCAAGGAAGGGGGCTGGCTAGCAAGAGCTTTCAGTGCTGGCACTTTTCTTCTCTGAGCAATTGCTCGACGTTTGCAATTTCTCAGCTCGTGTCTACGAGACGGAGAGATAGTGACCGTGATGTTTGGTGGGTAGAGAAGCGCAAAGCCCCAGTGTTGCTGCGCCTGTGAAAGCGCTTCCAAGGAAGGGGGCTGGCTAGCAACAGCTTTCAGTGCTGGCACTTTTCATCTCTGAGCAATTGCTCGACGTTTGCAATTTCTCACCGGAGCTTTTGTTAGAGTGCGCGAGAGGATGAGTAGAAGATGAGGTGGCTAGAGAAGCCCAGAGCACCAGTGTTCTAAGGGCTACAAGAGCGTTTCCAAGGAAGGGGGCTGGCTAGCAAGAGCTTTCAGGGCTGGCACTTTTCATCTCTGAGCAATTGCTCGACGTTTGCAATTTCTCAGCTCGTGTCTACGAGACGGAAAGAGAATGACCGTGACGTTTGGTGGGTAGAGAAGCGGAAAGCCCCAGTGTTGCTGCACCTGTGAAAGCGCTTCCAAGGAAGGGGGCTGGCTAGCAACAGCTTTCAGTGCTGGCACTTTTCATCTCTGAGCAATTGCTCGACGTTTGCAATTTCTCACCGGAGCTTTTGTTAGAGTGCGCGAGAGGATGAGCAGAAGATGAGGTGGCTAGAGAATCACAGAGCGCCAGTGTTCTAAGGGCTACAAGAGCGTTTCCAAGGAAGGGGGCTGGCTAGCAAGAGCTTTCAGTGCTGGCACTTTTCATCTCTGAGCAATTGCTCGACGTTTGCAATTTCTCACCGGAGCTCTCTTTAGAGTGCGCGAGAGGATGAGGAGAAGATGAGGTGGCTAGAGAAGCACAGAGCCCCAGTTTTCTTAGGGCTACAAGAGCGTTTCCAAGGAAGGGGGCTGGCTAGCAACAGCTTTCAGTGCTGGCACTTTTCATCTCTGAGCAATTGCTCGACGTTTGCAATTTCTCGGCTCGTGTCTACGAGACGGAGAGATAATGACCGTGATGTTTGGTGGGTAGAGAAGTGCAAAGCCCCAGTGTTGCTGCTCCTGTGAAAGCGCTTCCAAGGAAGGGAGATGGCTATCAACAGCTTTCAGTGCTGGCACTTTTCATCTCTGAGCAATTGCTCGACGTTTGCAATTTCTCAGCTCGTCTCTACGAGACGGAAAGAGAATGACCGTGACGTTTGGTGGGTAGAGAAGCGCAAAGCCCCAGTGTTGCTGCGCCTGTGAAAGCGCTTCCAAGGAAGGGGGCTGGCTAGCAAGAGCTTTCAGTGCTGGCACTTTTCATCTCTGAGCAATTGCTCGACGTTTGCAATTTCTCAGCTCGTGTCTACGAGACGGAAAGAGAATGACCGTGACGTTTGGTGGGTAGAGAAGCGCAAAGCCCCAGTGTTGCTGCGCCTGTGAAAGCGCTTCCAAGGAAGGGGGCTGGCTAGCAAGAGCTTTCAGGGCTGGCACTTTTCATCTCTGAGCAATTGCTCGACGTTTGCAATTTCTCAGCTCATGTCTACGAGACGGAAAGAGAATGACCGTGACGTTTGGTGGGTAGAGAAGCGCAAAGCCCCAGTGTTGCTGCGCCTGTGAAAGCGCTTCCAAGGAAGGGAGCTGGCTAGCAACAGCTTTCAGTGCTGGCACTTTTCATCTCTGAGCAATTGCTCGACGTTTGCAATTTCTCACCGGAGCTTTTGTTAGAGTGCGCGAGAGGATGAGCAGAAGATGAGGTGGCTAGAGAAGCCCAGAGCCCCAGTGTTCTAAGGGCTACAAGAGCATTTCCAAGGAAGGGGGCTGGCTAGCAAGAGCTTTCAGGGCTGGCACTTTTCATCTCTGAGCAATTGCTCGACGTTTGCAATTTCTCACCGGAGCTCTCTTTAGAGTGCGCGAGAGGATGAGGAGAAGATGAGGTGGCTAGAGAAGCACAGAGCCCCAGTTTTCTTAGGGCTACAAGAGCGTTTCCAAGGAAGGGGGCTGGCTAGCAACAGCTTTCAGAGCTGGCACTTTTCATCTCTGAGCAATTGCTCGACGTTTGCAATTTCTCGGCTCATGTCTACGAGACGGAGAGATAATGACCGTGATGTTTGGTGGGTAGAGAAGTGCAAAGCCCCAGTGTTGCTGCTCCTGTGAAAGCGCTTCCAAGGAAGGGAGATGGCTATCAACAGCTTTCAGTGCTGGCACTTTTCATCTCTGAGCAATTGCTCGACGTTTGCAATTTCTCAGCTCGTGTCTACGAGACGGAAAGAGAATGACCGTGACGTTTGGTGGGTAGAGAAGCGCAAAGCCCCAGTGTTGCTGCGCCTGTGAAAGCGCTTCCAAGGAAGGGGGCTGGCTAGCAAGAGCTTTCAGTGCTGGCACTTTTCATCTCTGAGCAATTGCTCGACGTTTGCAATTTCTCAGCTCGTCTCTACGAGACGGAAAGAGAATGACCGTGACGTTTGGTGGGTAGAGAAGCGCAAAGCCCCAGTGTTGCTGCGCCTGTGAAAGCGCTTCCAAGGAAGGGGGCTGGCTAGCAAGAGCTTTCAGTGCTGGCACTTTTCATCTCTGAGCAATTGCTCGACGTTTGCAATTTCTCAGCTCGTCTCTACGAGACGGAAAGAGAATGACCGTGACGTTTGGTGGGTAGAGCAGCGCAAAGCCCCAGTGTTGCTGCGCCTGTGAAAGCGTTTCCAAGGAAGGGTGCTGGCTAACAAGAGCTTTCAGTGCTGGCACTTTTCTTCTCTGAGCAATTGCTCGACGTTTGCAATTTCTCAGCTCGTGTCTACGAGACGGAGAGATAGTGACCGTGACGTTTGGTGGGTAGAGAAGCGCAAAGCCCCAGTGTTGCTGCGCCTGTGAAAGCGCTTCCAAGGAAGGGGGCTGGCTAGCAAGAGCTTTCAGTGCTGGCACTTTTCATCTCTGAGCAATTGCTCGACGTTTGCAATTTCTCACCGGAGCTTTTGTTAGAGTGCGCGAGAGGATGAGTAGAAGATGAGGTGGCTAGAGAAGCCCAGAGCCCCAGTGTTCTAAGGGCTACAAGAGCGTTTCCAAGGAAGGGGGCTGGCTAGCAAGAGCTTTCAGGGCTGGCACTTTTCATCTCTGAGCAATTGCTCGACGTTTGCAATTTCTCAGCTCGTGTCTACGAGACGGAAAGAGAATGACCGTGACGTTTGGTGGGTAGAGAAGCGCAAAGCCCCAGTGTTGCTGCGCCTGTGAAAGCGCTTCGAAGGAAGGGAGCTGGCTAGCAACAGCTTTCAGTGCTGGCACTTTTCATCTCTGAGCAATTGCTGGACGTTTGCAATTTCTCACCGGAGCTTTTGTTAGAGTGCGCGAGAGGATGAGCAGAAGATGAGGTGGCTAGAGAAGCCCAGAGCCCCAGTGTTCTAAAGGCTACAAGAGCGTTTCCAAGGAAGGGGGCTGGCTAGCAAGAGCTTTCAGGGCTGGCACTTTTCATCTCTGAGCAATTGCTCGACGTTTGCAATTTCTCACCGGAGCTCTCTTTAGAGTGCGCGAGAGGATGAGGAGAAGATGAGGTGGCTAGAGAAGCACAGAGCCCCAGTTTTCTTAGGGCTACAAGAGCGTTTCCAAGGAAGGGGGCTGGCTAGCAACAGCTTTCAGAGCTGGCACTTTTCATCTCTGAGCAATTGCTCGACGTTTGCAATTTCTCGGCTCGTGTCTACGAGACGGAGAGATAATGACCGTGATGTTTGGTGGGTAGAAAAGTGCAAAGCCCCAGTGTTGCTGCGCCTGTGAAAGCGCTTCCAAGGAAGGGAGCTGGCTAGCAAGAGCTTTCAGTGCTGGCACTTTTCATCTCTGAGCAATTGCTCGACGTTTGCAATTTCTCACCTGAGCTCTCTTTAGACTGCGCGAGAGGATGGGCAGAAGATTAGGTGGCTAGTGAAGCAGAGAGCCCCAGTGTTCCAAGGGCTACAAGAGCGTTTCCAAGGAAGGGGGCTGGCTAGCAAGAGCTTTCAGTGCTGGCACTTTTCTTCTCTGAGCAATTGCTCGACGTTTGCAATTTCTCAGCTCGTGTCTACGAGACGGAGAGATAGTGACCGTGATGTTTGGTGGGTAGAGAAGCGCAAAGCCCCAGTGTTGCTGCGCCTGTGAAAGCGCTTCCAAGGAAGGGGGCTGGCTAGCAACAGCTTTCAGTGCTGGCACTTTTCATCTCTGAGCAATTGCTCGACGTTTGCAATTTCTCACCGGAGCTTTTGTTAGAGTGCGCGAGAGGATGAGTAGAAGATGAGGTGGCTAGAGAAGCCCAGAGCCCCAGTGTTCTAAGGGCTACAAGAGCGTTTCCAAGGAAGGGGGCTGGCTAGCAAGAGCTTTCAGGGCTGGCACTTTTCATCTCTGAGCAATTGCTCGACGTTTGCAATTTCTCAGCTCGTGTCTACGAGACGGAAAGAGAATGACCGTGACGTTTGGTGGGTAGAGAAGCGCAAAGCCCCAGTGTTGCTGCACCTGTGAAAGCGCTTCCAAGGAAGGGGGCTGGCTAGCAAGAGCTTTCAGTGCTGGCACTTTTCATCTCTGAGCAATTGCTCGACGTTTGCAATTTCTCACCGGAGCTTTTGTTAGAGTGCGCGAGAGGATGAGCAGAAGATGAGGTGGCTAGAGAATCACAGAGCGCCAGTGTTCTAAGGGCTACAAGAGCGTTTCCAAGGAAGGGGGCTGGCTAGCAAGAGCTTTCAGTGCTGGCACTTTTCATCTCTGAGCAATTGCTCGACGTTTGCAATTTCTCACCGGAGCTCTCTTTAGAGTGCGCGAGAGGATGAGGAGAAGATGAGGTGGCTAGAGAAGCACAGAGCCCCAGTTTTCTTAGGGCTACAAGAGCGTTTCCAAGGAAGGGGGCTGGCTAGCAACAGCTTTCAGTGCTGGCACTTTTCATCTCTGAGCAATTGCTCGACGTTTGCAATTTCTCGGCTCGTGTCTACGAGACGGAGAGATAATGACCGTGATGTTTGGTGGGTAGAGAAGTGCAAAGCCCCAGTGTTGCTGCTCCTGTGAAAGCGCTTCCAAGGAAGGGAGATGGCTATCAACAGCTTTCAGTGCTGGCACTTTTCATCTCTGAGCAATTGCTCGACGTTTGCAATTTCTCAGCTCGTCTCTACGAGACGGAAAGAGAATGACCGTGACGTTTGGTGGGTAGAGAAGCGCAAAGCCCCAGTGTTGCTGCACCTGTGAAAGCGCTTCCAAGGAAGGGGGCTGGCTAGCAAGAGCTTTCAGTGCTGGCACTTTTCATCTCTGAGCAATTGCTCGACGTTTGCAATTTCTCAGCTCGTCTCTACGAGACGGAAAGAGAATGACCGTGACGTTTGGTGGGTAGAGCAGCGCAAAGCCCCAGTGTTGCTGCGCCTGTGGAAGCGTTTCCAAGGAAGGGTGCTGGCTAACAAGAGCTTTCAGTGCTGGCACTTTTCTTCTCTGAGCAATTGCTCGACGTTTGCAATTTCTCAGCTCGTGTCTACGAGACGGAGAGATAGTGACCGTGATGTTTGGTGGGTAGAGAAGCGCAAAGCCCCAGTGTTGCTGCGCCTGTGAAAGCGCTTCCAAGGAAGGGGGCTGGCTAGCAAGAGCTTTCAGTGCTGGCACTTTTCATCTCTGAGCAATTGCTCGACGTTTGCAATTTCTCACCGGAGCTTTTGTTAGAGTGCGCGAGAGGATGAGTAGAAGATGAGGTGGCTAGAGAATCCCAGAGCCCAAGTGTTCTAAGGGCTACAAGAGCGTTTCCAAGGAAGGGGGCTGGCTAGCAAGAGCTTTCAGGGCTGGCACTTTTCATCTCTGAGCAATTGCTCGACGTTTGCAATTTCTCAGCTCGTGTCTACGAGACGGAAAGAGAATGACCGTGACGTTTGGTGGGTAGAGAAGCGCAAAGCCCCAGTGTTGCTGCGCCTGTGAAAGCGCTTCGAAGGAAGGGAGCTGGCTAGCAACAGCTTTCAGTGCTGGCACTTTTCATCTCTGAGCAATTGCTCGACGTTTGCAATTTCTCACCGGAGCTTTTGTTAGAGTGCGCGAGAGGATGAGCAGAAGATGAGGTGGCTAGAGAAGCCCAGAGCGCCAGTGTTCTTAGGGCTACAAGAGCGTTTCCAAGGAAGGGAGCTGGCTAGCAAGAGCTTTCAGTGCTGGCACTTTTCATCTCTGAGCAATTGCTCGACGTTTGCAATTTCTCACCTGAGCTCTCTTTAGACTGCGCGAGAGGATGGGCAGAAGATGAGGTGGCTAGTGAAGCAGAGAGCCCCAGTGTTCCAAGGGCTACAAGAGCGTTTCCAAGGAAGGGGGCTGGCTAGCAAGAGCTTTCAGTGCTGGCACTTTTCTTCTCTGAGCAATTGCTCGACGTTTGCAATTTCTCAGCTCGTGTCTACGAGACGGAGAGATAGTGACCGTGATGTTTGGTGGGTAGAGAAGCGCAAAGCCCCAGTGTTGCTGCGCCTGTGAAAGCGCTTCCAAGGAAGGGGGCTGGCTAGCAACAGCTTTCAGTGCTGGCACTTTTCATCTCTGAGCAATTGCTCGACGTTTGCAATTTCTCACCGGAGCTTTTGTTAGAGTGCACGAGAGGATGAGTAGAAGATGAGGTGGCTAGAGAAGCCCAGAGCCCCAGTGTTCTAAGGGCTACAAGAGCGTTTCCAAGGAAGGGGGCTGGCTAGCAAGAGCTTTCAGTGCTGGCACTTTTCATCTCTGAGCAATTGCTCGACGTTTGCAATTTCTCACCTGAGCTTTTGTTAGAGTGCGCGAGAGGATGAGCAGAAGATGAGGTGGCTAGAGAATCACAGAGCCCCAGTGCTCTAAGGGCTACAAGAGCGTTTCCAAGGAAGGGGGCTGGCTAGCAAGAGCTTTCAGTGCTGGCACTTTTCATCTCTGAGCAATTGCTCGACGTTTGCAATTTCTCACCGGAGCTTTTGTTAGAGTGCGCGAGAGGATGAGGAGAAGATGAGGTGGCTAGAGAAGCACAGAGCCCCAGTTTTCTTAGGGCTACAAGAGCGTTTCCAAGGAAGGGGGCTGGCTAGCAACAGCTTTCAGTGCTGGCACTTTTCATCTCTGAGCAATTGCTCGACGTTTGCAATTTCTCGGCTCGTGTCTACGAGACGGAGAGATAATGACCGTGATGTTTGGTGGGTAGAGAAGTGCAAAGCCCCAGTGTTGCTGCTCCTGTGAAAGCGCTTCCAAGGAAGGGAGATGGCTATCAACAGCTTTCAGTGCTGGCACTTTTCATCTCTGAGCAATTGCTCGACGTTTGCAATTTCTCAGCTCGTGTCTACGAGACGGAAAGAGAATGACCGTGACGTTTGGTGGGTAGAGAAGCGCAAAGCCCCAGTGTTGCTGCGCCTGTGAAAGCGCTTCCAAGGAAGGGGGCTGGCTAGCAAGAGCTTTCAGTGCTGGCACTTTTCATCTCTGAGCAATTGCTCGACGTTTGCAATTTCTCAGCTCGTGTCTACGAGACGGAAAGAGAATGACCGTGACGTTTGGTGGGTAGAGAAGCGCAAAGCCCCAGTGTTGCTGCGCCTGTGAAAGCGCTTCCAAGGAAGGGGGCTGGCTAGCAAGAGCTTTCAGTGCTGGCACTTTTCATCTCTGAGCAATTGCTCGACGTTTGCAATTTCTCAGCTCGTCTCTACGAGACGGAAAGAGAATGACCGTGACGTTTGGTGGGTAGAGCAGCGCAAAGCCCCAGTGTTGCTGCGCCTGTGAAAGCGTTTCCAAGGAAGGGTGCTGGCTAACAAGAGCTTTCAGTGCTGGCACTTTTCTTCTCTGAGCAATTGCTCGACGTTTGCAATTTCTCAGCTCGTGTCTACGAGACGGAGAGATAGTGACCGTGATGTTTGGTGGGTAGAGAAGCGCAAAGCCCCAGTGTTGCTGCGCCTGTGAAAGCGCTTCCAAGGAAGGGGGCTGGCTAGCAACAGCTTTCAGTGCTGGCACTTTTCATCTCTGAGCAATTGCTCGACGTTTGCAATTTCTCACCGGAGCTTTTGTTAGAGTGCGCGAGAGGATGAGTAGAAGATGAGGTGGCTAGAGAAGCCCAGAGCCCCAGTGTTCTAAGGGCTACAAGAGCGTTTCCAAGGAAGGGGGCTGGCTAGCAAGAGCTTTCAGTGCTGGCACTTTTCATCTCTGAGCAATTGCTCGACGTTTGCAATTTCTCAGCTCGTGTCTACGAGACGGAAAGAGAATGACCGTGACGTTTGGTGGGTAGAGAAGCGCAAAGCCCCAGTGTTGCTGCGCCTGTGAAAGCGCTTCGAAGGAAGGGAGCTGGCTAGCAAGAGCTTTCAGTGCTGGCACTTTTCATCTCTGAGCAATTGCTCGACGTTTGCAATTTCTCACCGGAGCTTTTGTTAGAGTGCGCGAGAGGATGAGCAGAAGATGAGGTGGCTAGAGAAGCCCAGAGCCCCAGTGTTCTAAGGGCTACAAGAGCGTTTCCAAGGAAGGGGGCTGGCTAGCAAGAGCTTTCAGGGCTGGCACTTTTCATCTCTGAGCAATTGCTCGACGTTTGCAATTTCTCACCGGAGCTCTCTTTAGAGTGCGCGAGAGGATGAGGAGAAGATGAGGTGGCTAGAGAAGCACAGAGCGCCAGTTTTCTTAGGGCTACAAGAGCGTTTCCAAGGAAGGGGGCTGGCTAGCAACAGCTTTCAGAGCTGGCACTTTTCATCTCTGAGCAATTGCTCGACGTTTGCAATTTCTCGGCTCGTGTCTACGAGACGGAGAGATAATGACCGTGATGTTTGGTGGGTAGAAAAGTGCAAAGCCCCAGTGTTGCTGCGCCTGTGAAAGCGCTTCCAAGGAAGGGAGCTGGCTAGCAAGAGCTTTCAGTGCTGGCACTTTTCATCTCTGAGCAATTGCTCGACGTTTGCAATTTCTCACCTGAGCTCTCTTTAGACTGCGCGAGAGGATGGGCAGAAGATTAGGTGGCTAGTGAAGCAGAGAGCCCCAGTGTTCCAAGGGCTACAAGAGCGTTTCCAAGGAAGGGGGCTGGCTAGCAAGAGCTTTCAGTGCTGGCACTTTTCTTCTCTGAGCAATTGCTCGACGTTTGCAATTTCTCAGCTCGTGTCTACGAGACGGAGAGATAGTGACCGTGATGTTTGGTGGGTAGAGAAGCGCAAAGCCCCAGTGTTGCTGCGCCTGTGAAAGCGCTTCCAAGGAAGGGGGCTGGCTAGCAACAGCTTTCAGTGCTGGCACTTTTCATCTCTGAGCAATTGCTCGACGTTTGCAATTTCTCACCGGAGCTTTTGTTAGAGTGCGCGAGAGGATGAGTAGAAGATGAGGTGGCTAGAGAAGCCCAGAGCCCCAGTGTTCTAAGGGCTACAAGAGCGTTTCCAAGGAAGGGGGCTGGCTAGCAAGAGCTTTCAGTGCTGGCACTTTTCATCTCTGAGCAATTGCTCGACGTTTGCAATTTCTCAGCTCGTGTCTACGAGACGGAAAGAGAATGACCGTGACGTTTGGTGGGTAGAGAAGCGCAAAGCCCCAGTGTTGCTGCGCCTGTGAAAGCGCTTCCAAGGAAGGGGGCTGGCTAGCAAGAGCTTTCAGTGCTGGCACTTTTCATCTCTGAGCAATTGCTCGACGTTTGCAATTTCTCACCGGAGCTTTTGTTAGAGTGCGCGAGAGGATGAGCAGAAGATGAGGTGGCTAGAGAATCACAGAGCCCCAGTGCTCTAAGGGCTACAAGAGCGTTTCCAAGGAAGGGGGCTGGCTAGCAAGAGCTTTCAGTGCTGGCACTTTTCATCTCTGAGCAATTGCTCGACGTTTGCAATTTCTCACCGGAGCTTTTGTTAGAGTGCGCGAGAGGATGAGGAGAAGATGAGGTGGCTAGAGAAGCACAGAGCCCCAGTTTTCTTAGGGCTACAAGAGCGTTTCCAAGGAAGGGGGCTGGCTAGCAACAGCTTTCAGTGCTGGCACTTTTCATCTCTGAGCAATTGCTCGACGTTTGCAATTTCTGGGCTCGTGTCTGCGAGACGGAGAGATAGTGACCGTGACGTTTGGTGGGTAGAGAAGCGCAGAGAGCAAGTGTTGCTGCTCCTGTGAAAGTGCTTCCAAGGAAGGGGGCTGGCTAGCAACAGCTTTCAGTGCTGGCACTTTTCATCTCTGAGCAATTGCTGGACGTTTGCAATTTCTCAACTGAGCTCTCTTTAGAGTGCGCGAGAGGATGAGCAGAAGATGAGGTGGCTAGAGAAGCTCAGAGCCCCATTGTTCTTAGGGCTACAAAAGCTCTTCCAAGGAAGGGGGCTGGCTAGCAAGAGCTTTCAGTGCTGGCACTTTTCATCTCTGAGCAATTGCTCGACGTTTGCAATTTCTCACCTGAGCTCTCTTTAGACTGCGCGAGAGGATGGGCAGAAGATTAGGTGGCTAGTGAAGCAGAGAGCCCCAGTGTTCCAAGGGCTACAAGAGCGTTTCCAAGGAAGGGGGCTGGCTAGCAACAGCTTTCAGTGCTGGCACTTTTCATCTCTGAGCAATTGCTCGACGTTTGCAATTTCTCAGCTCGTGTCTACGAGACGGAGAGATAGTGACCGTGATGTTTGGTGGGTAGAGAAGCGCAAAGCCCCAGTGTTGCTGCGCCTGTGAAAGCGCTTCCAAGGAAGGGGGCTGGCTAGCAACAGCTTTCAGTGCTGGCACTTTTCATCTCTGAGCAATTGCTCGACGTTTGCAATTTCTCACCGGAGCTTTTGTTAGAGTGCGCGAGAGGATGAGTAGAAGATGAGGTGGCTAGAGAAGCCCAGAGCCCCAGTGTTCTAAGGGCTACAAGAGCGTTTCCAAGGAAGGGGGCTGGCTAGCAAGAGCTTTCAGGGCTGGCACTTTTCATCTCTGAGCAATTGCTCGACGTTTGCAATTTCTCACCGGAGCTCTCTTTAGAGTGCGCGAGAGGATGAGGAGAAGATGAGGTGGCTAGAGAAGCACAGAGCCCCAGTTTTCTTAGGGCTACAAGAGCGTTTCCAAGGAAGGGGGCTGGCTAGCAACAGCTTTCAGAGCTGGCACTTTTCATCTCTGAGCAATTGCTCGACGTTTGCAATTTCTCGGCTCGTGTCTACGAGACGGAGAGATAATGACCGTGATGTTTGGTGGGTAGAAAAGTGCAAAGCCCCAGTGTTGCTGCGCCTGTGAAAGCGCTTCCAAGGAAGGGAGCTGGCTAGCAAGAGCTTTCAGTGCTGGCACTTTTCATCTCTGAGCAATTGCTCGACGTTTGCAATTTCTCACCGGAGCTCTCTTTAGAGTGCGCGAGAGGATGAGGAGAAGATGAGGTGGCTAGAGAAGCCCAGAGCACCAGTGTTCTAAGGGCTACAAGAGCGTTTCCAAGGAAGGGGGCTGGCTAGCAAGAGCTTTCAGGGCTGGCACTTTTCATCTCTGAGCAATTGCTCGACGTTTGCAATTTCTCAGCTCGTGTCTACGAGACGGAAAGAGAATGACCGTGACGTTTGGTGGGTAGAGAAGCGGAAAGCCCCAGTGTTGCTGCGCCTGTGAAAGCACTTCCAAGGAAGGGGGCTGGCTAGCAACAGCTTTCAGTGCTGGCACTTTTCATCTCTGAGCAATTGCTGGACGTTTGCAATTTCTCACCGGAGCTTTTGTTAGAGTGCGCGAGAGGATGAGCAGAAGATGAGGTGGCTAGAGAAGCACAGAGCGCCAGTGTTCTAAGTGCTACAAGAGCGTTTCCAAGGAAGGGGGCTGGCTAGCAAGAGCTTTCAGTGCTGGCACTTTTCATCTCTGAGCAATTGCTCGACGTTTGCAATTTCTCAGCTCGTGTCTACGAGACGGAGAGATAGTGACCGTGACGTTTGGTGGGTAGAGAAGCGCAGAGAGCAAGTGTTGCTGCTCTTGTGAAAGTGCTTCCAGGGAAGGGTGCTGGCTAGCAAGAGCTTTCAGTGCTGGCACTTTTCATCTCTGAGCAATTGCTCGACGTTTGCAATTTCTCAGCTCGTGTCTACGAGACGGAGAGATAGTGACCGTGATGTTTGGTGGGTAGAGAAGCGCAAAGCCCCAGTGTTGCTGCGCCTGTGAAAGCGCTTCCAAGGAAGGGTGCTGGCTAGCAAGAGCTTTCAGTGCTGGCACTTTTCATCTCTGAGCAATTGCTCGACGTTTGCAATTTCTCAGCTCGTCTCTACGAGACGGAAAGAGAACGACCGTGACGTTTGGTGGGTAGAGAAGCGCAAAGCCCCAGTGTTGCTGCGCCTGTGAAAGCGCTTCCAAGGAAGGGGGCTGGCTAGCAAGAGCTTTCAGTGCTGGCACTTTTCATCTCTGAGCAATTGCTCGACGTTTGCAATTTCTCAGCTCGTCTCTACGAGACGGAAAGAGAATGACCGTGACGTTTGGTGGGTAGAGAAGCGCAAAGCCCCAGTGTTGCTGCGCCTGTGAAAGCGCTTCCAAGGAAGGGGGCTGGCTAGCAAGAGCTTTCAGAGCTGGCACTTTTCATCTCTGAGCAATTGCTCGACGTTTGCAATTTCTCAGCTCGTGTCTACGAGACGGAAAGAGAATGACCGTGACGTTTGGTGGGTAGAGAAGCGCAAAGCCCCAGTGTTGCTGCACCTGTGAAAGCGCTTCCAAGGAAGGGGGCTGGCTAGCAACAGCTTTCAGTGCTGGCACTTTTCATCTCTGAGCAATTGCTCGACGTTTGCAATTTCTCACCAGAGCTTTTGTTAGAGTGCGCGAGAGGATGAGGAGAAGATTAGATGGCTAGAGAAGCACAGAGCGCCAGTGTTCTAAGGGCTACAAGAGCGTTTCCAAGGAAGGGTGCTGGCTAGCAAGAGCTTTCAGTGCTGGCACTTTTCATCTCTGAGCAATTGCTCGACGTTTGCAATTTCTCAGCTCGTGTCTACGAGACGGAGAGATAGTGACCGTGATGTTTGGTGGGTAGAGAAGCGCAAAGCCCCAGTGTTGCTGCGCCTGTGAAAGCGCTTCCAAGGAAGGGGGCTGGCTAGCAAGAGCTTTCAGTGCTGGCACTTTTCATCTCTGAGCAATTGCTCGACGTTTGCAATTTCTCAGCTCGTCTCTACGAGACGGAAAGAGAATGACCGTGACGTTTGGTGGGTAGAGAAGCGCAAAGCCCCAGTGTTGCTGCGCCTGTGAAAGCGCTTCCAAGGAAGGGGGCTGGCTAGCAAGAGCTTTCAGTGCTGGCACTTTTCATCTCTGAGCAATTGCTCGACGTTTGCAATTTCTCAGCTCGTGTCTACGAGACGGAAAGAGAATGACCGTGACGTTTGGTGGGTAGAGAAGCGCAAAGCCCCAGTGTTGCTGCGCCTGTGAAAGCGCTTCCAAGGAAGGGGGCTGGCTAGCAAGAGCTTTCAGTGCTGGCACTTTTCATCTCTGAGCAATTGCTCGACGTTTGCAATTTCTCAGCTCGTGTCTACGAGACGGAAAGAGAATGACCGTGACGTTTGGTGGGTAGAGAAGCGCAAAGCCCCAGTGTTGCTGCGCCTGTGAAAGCGCTTCCAAGGAAGGGGGCTGGCTAGCAAGAGCTTTCAGTGCTGGCACTTTTCTTCTCTGAGCAATTGCTCGACGTTTGCAATTTCTCACCGGAGCTCTCTTTAGACTGCGCGAGAGGATGAGGAGAAGATGAGGTGGCTAGAGAAGCACAGAGCGCCAGTGTTCTAAGGGCTACAAGAGCGTTTCCAAGGAAGGGGGCTGGCTAGCAACAGCTTTCAGTGCTGGCACTTTTCTTCTCTGAGCAATTGCTCGACGTTTGCAATTTCTCAGCTCATGTCTACAAGACGGAAAGAGAATGACCGTGACGTTTGGTGGGTAGAGAAGCGCAAAGCCCCAGTGTTGCTGCGCCTGTGAAAGCGCTTCCAAGGAAGGGTGCTGGCTAGCAACAGCTTTCAGTGCTGGCACTTTTCATCTCTGAACAATTGCTGGACGTTTGCAATTTCTCACCGGAGCTTTTGTTAGAGTGCGCGAGAGGATGAGCAGAAGATGAGGTGGCTAGAGAAGCACAGAGCCCCAGTGTTCTAAGGGCTACAAGAGCGTTTCCAAGGAAGGGAGCTGGCTAGAAAGAGCTTTCAGTGCTGGCACTTTTCATCTCTGAGCAATTGCTCAACGTTTGCAATTTCTCAGCTCGTGTCTATGAGACCGAGAGATAGTGACCGTGACGTTTGGTGGGTAGAGAAGCGCAAAGCCCCAGTGTTGCTGCGCCTGTGAAAGCGCTTCCAAGGAAAGGGGCTGGCAAGCAAGAGATTTCACTGCTGGCACTTTTCATCTCTGAGCAATTGCTCGACGTTTGCAATTTCTCAGCTCGTGTCTACGAGACGGAGAGATAGTGACCGTGACGTTTGGTGGGTAGAGAAGCGCAAAGCCCCAGTGTTGCTGCGCCTGTGAAAGCGCTTCCAAGGAAGGGGGCTGGCTAGCAACAGCTTTCAGTGCTGGCACTTTTCTTCTCTGAGCAATTGCTCGACGTTTGCAATTTCTCACCGGAGCTCTCTTTAGACTGCGCGAGTGGATGAGCAGAAGATGAGGTGGCTAGAGAAGCCCAGAGCGCCAGTGTTCTAAGGGCTACAAGAGCGTTTCCAAGGAAGGGTGCTGGCTAGCAAGAGCTTTCAGTGCTGGCACTTTTCATCTCTGAGCAATTGCTCAACGTTTGCAATTTCTCAGCTCGTGTCTATGAGACGGAGAGATAGTGACCGTGACGTTTGGTGGGTAGAGAAGCGCAAAGCCCCAGTGTTGCTGCGCCTGTGAAAGCGCTTCCAAGGAAGGGTGCTGGCTAGCAAGAGCTTTCAGTGCTGGCACTTTTCATCTCTGAGCAATTGCTCGACGTTTGCAATTTCTCACCTGAGCTCTCTTTAGACTGCGCGAGAGGATGAGGAGAAGATGAGGTGGCTAGAGAAGCACAGAGCGCCAGTGTTCTAAGGGCTACAAGAGCGTTTCCAAGGAAGGGGGCTGGCTAGCAACAGCTTTCAGTGCTGGCACTTTTCTTCTCTGAGCAATTGCTCGACGTTTGCAATTTCTCAGCTCATGTCTACGACACGGAGAGATAGTGACCGTGACGTTTGGTGGGTAGAGAAGCGCAAAGCCCCAGTGTTGCTCCGCCTGTGAAAGCGCTTCCAAGGAAGGGTGCTGGCTAGCAACAGCTTTCAGTGCTGGCACTTTTCTTCTCTGAGCAATTGCTCGACGTTTGCAATTTCTCAACGGAGCTCTCTTTAGACTGCACGAGAGGATGGGCAGAAGATGAGGTGGCTAGAGAAGGCCAGAGCGCCAGTGTTCTAAGGGCTACAAGAGCGTTTCCAAGGAAGGGAGCTGGCTAGCAACAGCTTTCAGTGCTGGCACTTTTCATCTCTGAGCAATTGCTCGACGTTTGCAATTTCTCAGCTCGTGTCTACGAGACGGAGAGATAGTGACCGTGACGTTTGGTGGGTAGAGAAGCGCAAAGCCCCAGTGTTGCTGCGCCTGTGAAAGCGCTTCCAAGGAAGGGGGCTGGCTAGCAAGAGCTTTCAGTGCTGGCACTTTTCATCTCTGAGCAATTGCTCGACGTTTGCAATTTCTCACCTGAGCTCTCTTTAGAGTGCGCGAGAGGATGAGCAGAAGATGAGGTGGCTAGAGAAGCACAGAGCGCCAGTGTTCTAAGGGCTACAAGAGCGTTTCCAAGGAAGGGGGCTGGCTAGCAAGAGCTTTCAGTGCTGGCACTTTTCATCTCTGAGCAATTGCTCGACGTTTGCAATTTCTCAGCTCGTGTCTACGAGACGGAAAGAGAATGACCGTGACGTTTGGTGGGTAGAGAAGCGCAAAGCCCCAGTGTTGCTGCGCCTGTGAAAGCGCTTCCAAGGAAGGGTGCTGGCTAGCAAGAGCTTTCAGTGCTGGCACTTTTCATCTCTGAGCAATTGCTCGACGTTTGGAATTTCTCACCGGAGCTCTCTTTAGACTACGCGAGAGGATGAGGAGACGATGAGGTGGCTAGAGAAGCACAGAGCCCCAGTGTTCTAAGGGCTACAAGAGCGTTTCCAAGGAAGGGGGCTGGCTAGCAAGAGCTTTCAGTGCTGGCACTTTTCATCTCTGAGCAATTGCTCGACGTTTGCAATTTCTCAGCTCATGTCTATGAGACGGAGAGATAGTGACCGTGACGTTTGGTGGGTAGAGAAGCGCAAAGCCCCAGTGTTGCTGCGCCTGTGAAAGCGCTTCCAAGGAAGGGTGCTGGCTAGCAAGAGCTTTCAGTGCTGGCACTTTTCTTCTCTGAGCAATTGCTCGACGTTTGGAATTTGTCACCTGAGCTCTCTTTAGACTGCGCGAGAGGATGGGCAGAAGATTAGGTGGCTAGTGAAGCACAGAGCCCCAGTGTTCTAAGGGCTACAAGAGCGTTTCCAAGGAAGGGGGCTGGCTAGCAAGAGCTTTCAGTGCTGGCACTTTTCATCTCTGAGCAATTGCTCGACATTTGCAATTTCTCAGCTCGTGTCTACGAGACGGAAAGAGAATGACCGTGACGTTTGGTGGGTAGAGAAGCGCAAAGCCCCATGTTGCTGCGCCTGTGAAAGCGCTTCCAAGGAAGGGTGCTGGCTAGCAACAGCTTTCAATGCTGGCACTTTTCATCTCTGAGCAATTGCTCGACGTTTGCAATTTCTCACCTGAGCTCTCTTTAGAGTGCGCGAGAGGATGGGCAGAAGATTAGGTGGCTAGAGAAGCACAGAGCGCCAGTGTTCTAAGGGCTACAAGAGCGTTTCCAAGGAAGGGTGCTGGCTAGCAAGAGCTTTCAGTGCTGGCACTTTTCATCCCTGAGCAATTGCTCGACGTTTGCAATTTCTCAGCTCGTGTCTACGAGACGGAAAGAGAATGACCGTGACGTTTGGTGGGTAGAGAAGTGCAAAGCCCCAGTGTTGCTGCGCCTGTGAAAGCGCTTCCAAGGAAGGGAGCTGGCTAGCAAGAGCTTTCAGTGCTGGCACTTTTCTTCTCTGAGCAATTGCTCGACGTTTGCAATTTCTCAGCTCGTGTCTATGAGACGGAGAGATAGTGACCGTGAAGTTTGGTGGCTAAAGAAGCGCAAAGCCCCAGTGTTGCTGCGCCTGTGAAAGCGCTTCCAAGGAAGGGTGCTGGCTAGCAACAGCTTTCAGTGCTGGCACTTTTCATCTCTGAGCAATTGCTCGACGTTTGCAATTTCTCACCTGAGCTCTCTTTAGACTGCGCGAGAGGATGGGCAGAAGGTTAGGTGGCTAGTGAAGCACAGAGCCCCAGTGTTCTAAGGGCTACAAGAGCGTTTCCAAGGAAGGGGGCTGGCTAGCAACAGCTTTCAGTGCTGGCACTTTTCATCTCTGATCAATTGCTGGACGTTTGCAATTTCTCAGCTCGTGTCTACGAGACGGAAAGAGAATGACCGTGACGTTTGGTGGGTAGAGAAGCGCAAAGCCCCACTGTTGCTGCGCCTGTGAAAGCACTTCCAAGGAAGGGGCCTGGCTAGCAAGAGCTTTCAGTGCTGGCACTTTTCTTCTCTGAGCAATTGCTCGACGTTTGCAATTTCTCACCTGCACTCTCTTTAGACTACGCGAGAGGATGAGGAGAAGATGAGGTGGCTAGAGAAGCACAGAGCGCCAGTGTTCTAAGGGCTACAAGAGCGTTTCCAAGGAAGGGGGCTGGCTAGCAACAGCTTTCAGTGCTGGCACTTTTCATCTCTGAGCAATTGCTCGACGTTTGCAATTTCTCAGCTCGTGTCTACGAGACGGAGAGATAGTGACCGTGACGATTGGTGGGTAGAGAAGCGCAAAGCCCCAGTGTTGCTGCGCCTGTGAAAGCGCTTCCAAGGAAGGGTGCTGGCTAGCAACAGCTTTCAGTGCTGGCACTTTTCTTCTCTGAGCAATTGCTCGACGTTTGGAATTTGTCACCTGAGCTCTCTTTAGAGTGCGCGAGAGGATGAGGAGACGATGAGGTGGCTAGAGAAGCACAGAGCCCCAGTGTTCTAAGGGCTACAAGAGCGTTTCCAAGGAAGGGGGCTGGCTAGCAAGAGCTTTCAGTGCTGGCACTTTTCTTCTCTGAGCAATTGCTCGACGTTTGCAATTTCTCAGCTCGTGTCTATGAGACAGAAAGAGAATGACCGTGACGTTTGGTGGGTAGAGAAGCGCAAAGCCCCAGTGTTGCTGCGCCTGTGAAAGCGCTTCCAGGGAAGGGTGCTGGCTAGCAACAGCTTTCAGTGCTGGCACTTTTCATCTCTGAGCAATTGCTCGACGTTTGCAATTTCTCACCGGAGCTTTTGTTAGAGTGCGCGAGAGGATGAGGAGAAGATGAGGTGGCTAGAGAAGCCCAGAGCGTCAGTGTTCTAAGGGCTACAAGAGCGTTTCCAAGGAAGGGAGCTGGCTAGCAAGAGCTTTCAGTGCTGGCACTTTTCATCTCTGAGCAATTGCTGGACGTTTGCAATTTCTCATCTCGTGTCTATGAGACGGAGAGATAGTGACCGTGACGTTTGGTGGGTAGAGAAGCGCAAAGCCCCAGTGTTGCTGCGCCTGTGAAAGCGCTTCCAAGGAAGGGGGCTGGCTAGCAACAGCTTTCAGTGCTGGCAGTTTTCATCTCTGAGCAATTGCTCGACGTTTGCAATTTCTCACCTGAGCTTTTGTTAGAGTGCGCGAGAGGATGAGCAGAAGATGAGGTGGCTAGAGAAGCACAGAGCCCCAGTGTACTTAGGGCTACAAGAGCGTTTCCAAGGAAGGGGGCTGGCTAGCAAGAGCTTTCAGTGCTGGCACTTTTCATCTCTGAGCAATTGCTCGACGTTTGCAATTTCTCAGCTCGTGTCTACGAGACGGAAAGAGAATGACCGTGACGTTTGGTGGGTAGAGAAGCGCAAAGCCCCAGTGTTGCTGCGCCTGTGAAAGCGCTTCCAAGGAAGGGGGCTGGCTAGCAAGAGCTTTCAGTGCTGGCACTTTTCATCTCTGAGCAATTGCTCGACGTTTGCAATTTCTCAGCTCGTGTCTACGAGACGGAGAGATAGTGACCGTGACGTTTGGTGGGTAGAGAAGCGCAAAGCCCCAGTGTTGCTGCGCCTGTGAAAGCGCTTCCAAGGAAGGGGGCTGGCTAGCAACAGCTTTCAGTGCTGGCACTTTTCTTCTCTGAGCAATTGCTCGACGTTTGCAATTTCTCACCTGAGCTCTCTTTAGAGTGCGCGAGAGGATGAGGAGAAGATGAGGTGGCTAGAGAAGCACAGAGCGCCAGTGTTCTAAGGGCTACAAGAGCGTTTCCAAGGAAGGGTGCTGGCTAGCAAGAGCTTTCAGTGCTGGCACTTTTCATCTCTGAGCAATTGCTGGACGTTTGCAATTTCTCAGCTCGTGTCTACGAGACGGAAAGAGAATGACCGTGACGTTTGGTGGGTAGAGAAGCGCAAAGCCCCAGTGTTGCTGCGCCTGTGAAAGCGCTTCCAAGGAAGGGGGCTGGCTAGCAACAGCTTTCAGTGCTGGCACTTTTCATCTCTGAGCAATTGCTCGACGTTTGGAATTTGTCACCTGAGCTCTCTTTAGACTACGCGAGAGGATGAGCAGAAGATGAGGTGGCTAGAGAAGCACAGAGCCCCAGTGTTCTAAGGGCTACAAGAGCGTTTCCAAGGAAGGGGGCTGGCTAGCAAGAGCTTTCAGTGCTGGCACTTTTCATCTCTGAGCAATTCCTCGACGTTTGCAATTTCTCAGCTCATGTCTACGAGACGGAGAGATAGTGACCGTGACGTTTGGTGGGTAGAGAAGCGCAAAGCCCCAGTGTTGCTGCGCCTGTGAAAGCGCTTCCAAGGAAGGGGGCTGGCTAGCAACAGCTTTCAGTGCTGGCACTTTTCATCTCTGAGCAATTGCTCGACGTTTGCAATTTCTCAGCTCGTGTCTACGAGACGGAAAGAGAATGACCGTGACGTTTGGTGGGTAGAGAAGTGCAAAGCCCCAGTGTTACTGCGCCTGTGAAAGCGCTTCCAAGGAAGGGGGCTGGCTAGCAACAGCTTTCAGTGCTGGCACTTTTCTTCTCTGAGCAATTGCTCGACGTTTGCAATTTCTCACCGGACCTTTTGTTAGAGTGCGCGAGAGGATGAGCAGAAGATGAGGTGGCTAGAGAAGCACAGAGCCCCAGTGTTCTAAGGGCTACAAGAGCGTTTCCAAGGAAGGGGGCTGGCTAGCAAGAGCTTTCAGTGCTGGCACTTTTCATCTCTGAGCAATTGCTGGACGTTTGCAATTTCTCAGCTCGTGTCTACGACACGGAGAGATAGTGACCGTGACGTTTGGTGGGTAGAGAAGCGCAAAGCCCCAGTGTTGCTGCGCCTGTGAAAGCGCTTCCAAGGAAGGGTGCTGGCTAGCAAGAGCTTTCAGTGCTGGCACTTTTCTTCTCTGAGCAATTGCTAGACGTTTGCAATTTTGAGCTTGTGTCTACAAGACGGAAAGAGAATGACCGTGACGTTTGGTGGGTAGAGAAGCGCAAAGCCCCAGTGTTGCTCCGCCTGTGAAAGCGCTTCCAAGGAAGGGTGCTGGCTAGCAACAGCTTTCAGTGCTGGCACTTTTCATCTCTGAGCAATTGCTCGACGTTTGCAATTTCTCACCTGAGCTCTCTTTAGACTGCGCGAGAGGATGAGCAGAAGATTAGATGGCTAGAGAAGCACAGAGCGCCAGTGTTCTAAGGGCTACAAGAGCGTTTCCAAGGAAGGGGGCTGGCTAGCAACAGCTTTCAGTGCTGGCACTTTTCTTCTCTGAGCAATTGCTGGAAGTTTGCAATTTCTCAGCTCGTGTCTACGAGACGGAAAGAGAATGACCGTGACGTTTGGTGGGTAGAGAAGCGCAAAGCCCCAGTGTTGCTGCGCCTGTGAAAGCGCTTCCAAGGAAGGGGGCTGGCTAGCAAGAGCTTTCAGTGCTGGCACTTTTCATCTCTGAGCAATTGCTCGACGTTTGCAATTTCTCAGCTCGTGTCTACGAGACGGAGAGATAGTGACCGTGACGTTTGGTGGGTAGAGAAGCGCAAAGCCCCAGTGTTGCTGCGCCTGTGAAAGCGCTTCCAAGGAAGGGGGCTGGCTAGCAACAGCTTTCAGTGCTGGCACTTTTCTTCTCTGAGCAATTGCTCGACGTTTGCAATTTCTCACCTGAGCTCTCTTTAGAGTGCGCGAGAGGATGAGGAGAAGATGAGGTGGCTAGAGAAGCACAGAGCGCCAGTGTTCTAAGGGCTACAAGAGCGTTTCCAAGGAAGGGTGCTGGCTAGCAAGAGCTTTCAGTGCTGGCACTTTTCATCTCTGAGCAATTGCTGGACGTTTGCAATTTCTCAGCTCGTGTCTACGAGACGGAAAGAGAATGACCGTGACGTTTGGTGGGTAGAGAAGCGCAAAGCCCCAGTGTTGCTGCGCCTGTGAAAGCGCTTCCAAGGAAGGGGGCTGGCTAGCAACAGCTTTCAGTGCTGGCACTTTTCATCTCTGAGCAATTGCTCGACGTTTGGAATTTGTCACCTGAGCTCTCTTTAGACTACGCGAGAGGATGAGCAGAAGATGAGGTGGCTAGAGAAGCACAGAGCCCCAGTGTTCTAAGGGCTACAAGAGCGTTTCCAAGGAAGGGGGCTGGCTAGCAAGAGCTTTCAGTGCTGGCACTTTTCATCTCTGAGCAATTCCTCGACGTTTGCAATTTCTCAGCTCATGTCTACGAGACGGAGAGATAGTGACCGTGACGTTTGGTGGGTAGAGAAGCGCAAAGCCCCAGTGTTGCTGCGCCTGTGAAAGCGCTTCCAAGGAAGGGGGCTGGCTAGCAACAGCTTTCAGTGCTGGCACTTTTCATCTCTGAGCAATTGCTCGACGTTTGCAATTTCTCAGCTCGTGTCTACGAGACGGAAAGAGAATGACCGTGACGTTTGGTGGGTAGAGAAGTGCAAAGCCCCAGTGTTACTGCGCCTGTGAAAGCGCTTCCAAGGAAGGGGGCTGGCTAGCAACAGCTTTCAGTGCTGGCACTTTTCTTCTCTGAGCAATTGCTCGACGTTTGCAATTTCTCACCGGACCTTTTGTTAGAGTGCGCGAGAGGATGAGCAGAAGATGAGGTGGCTAGAGAAGCACAGAGCCCCAGTGTTCTAAGGGCTACAAGAGCGTTTCCAAGGAAGGGGGCTGGCTAGCAAGAGCTTTCAGTGCTGGCACTTTTCATCTCTGAGCAATTGCTGGACGTTTGCAATTTCTCAGCTCGTGTCTACGACACGGAGAGATAGTGACCGTGACGTTTGGTGGGTAGAGAAGCGCAAAGCCCCAGTGTTGCTGCGCCTGTGAAAGCGCTTCCAAGGAAGGGTGCTGGCTAGCAAGAGCTTTCAGTGCTGGCACTTTTCTTCTCTGAGCAATTGCTAGACGTTTGCAATTTTGAGCTTGTGTCTACAAGACGGAAAGAGAATGACCGTGACGTTTGGTGGGTAGAGAAGCGCAAAGCCCCAGTGTTGCTCCGCCTGTGAAAGCGCTTCCAAGGAAGGGTGCTGGCTAGCAACAGCTTTCAGTGCTGGCACTTTTCATCTCTGAGCAATTGCTCGACGTTTGCAATTTCTCACCTGAGCTCTCTTTAGACTGCGCGAGAGGATGAGCAGAAGATTAGATGGCTAGAGAAGCACAGAGCGCCAGTGTTCTAAGGGCTACAAGAGCGTTTCCAAGGAAGGGGGCTGGCTAGCAACAGCTTTCAGTGCTGGCACTTTTCTTCTCTGAGCAATTGCTGGAAGTTTGCAATTTCTCAGCTCGTGTCTACGAGACGGAGAGATAGTGACCGTGACGTTTGGTGGGTAGAGAAGCGCAAAGCCCCAGTGTTGCTGCGCCTGTGAAAGCGCTTCCAAGGAAGGGGGCTGGCTAGCAAGAGCTTTCAGTGCTGGCACTTTTCTTCTCTGAGCAATTGCTCGACGTTTGCTATTTTGAGCTCATGTCTACAAGACGGAAAGAGAATGACCGTGACGTTTGGTGGGTAGAGAAGCGCAAAGCCCCAGTGTTGCTGCACCTGTGAAAGCGCTTCCAAGGAAGGGTGCTGGCTAGCAAGAGCTTTCAGTGCTGGCACTTTTCTTCTCTGAGCAATTGCTCGACGTTTGCAATTTCTCACCTGAGCTCTCTTTAGACTATGCGAGAGGATGAGGAGAAAATTAGGTGGCTAGAGAAGCTCAGAGCGCCAGTGTTCTAAGGGCTACAAGAGCGTTTCCAAGGAAGGGAGCTGGCTAGCAAGAGCTTTCAGTGCTGGCACTTTTCTTCTCTGAGCAATTGCTGGACGTTTGCAATTTCTCAGCTCGTGTCTATGAGACGGAGAGATAGTGACCGTGACGTTTGGTGGGTAGAGAAGCGCAAAGCCCCAGTGTTGCTGCGCCTGTGAAAGCGCTTCCAAGGAAGGGGGCTGGCTAGCAAGAGCTTTCAGTGCTGGCACTTTTCTTCTCTGAGCAATTGCTCGACGTTTGCAATTTCTCACCTGAGCTCTCTTTAGACTATGCGAGAGGATGAGGAGAAAATTAGGTGGCTAGAGAAGCACAGAGCGCCAGTGTTCTAAGGGCTACAAGAGCGTTTCCAAGGAAGGGGGCTGGCTAGCAAGAGCTTTCAGTGCTGGCACTTTTCATCTCTGAGCAATTGCTTGACGTTTGCAATTTCTCAGCTCGTGTCTACGAGACGGAAAGAGAATGACCGTGACGTTTGGTGGGTAGAGAAGCGCAAAGCCCCAGTGTTGCTGCGCCTGTGAAAGCGCTTCCAAGGAAGGGGGCTGGCTAGTAACAGCTTTCAGTGCTGGCACTTTTCTTCTCTGAGCAATTGCTGGACGTTTGCAATTTCTCACCGGAGCTTTTGTTAGAGTGCGCGAGAGGATGAGGAGAAGATTAGATGGCTAGAGAAGCACAGAGCGCCAGTGTTCTAAGGGCTACAAGAGCGTTTCCAAGGAAGGGTGCTGGCTAGCAAGAGCTTTCAGTGCTGGCACTTTTCTTCTCTGAGCAATTGCTCGACGTTTGCAATTTCTCAGCTCGTGTCTATGAGACGGAGAGATAGTGACCGTGACGTTTGGTGGGTAGAGAAGCGCAAAGCCCCAGTGTTGCTGCGCCTGTGAAAGCGCTTCCAAGGAAGGGGGCTGACTAGCAAGAGCTTTCAGTGCTGGCACTTTTCATCTCTGAGCAATTGCTCGACGTTTGCAATTTCTCAGCTCGTGTCTATGAGACGGAGAGATAGTGACCGTGAAGTTTGGTGGCTAAAGAAGCGCAGAGAGCAAGTGTTGCTGCGCCTGTGAAAGTGCTTCAAAGGAGGGGGCTTGCTAGCAACAGCTTTCAGTGCTGGCACTTTTCATCTCTGAGCAATTGCTGGACGTTTGCAATTTCTCACCTGAGCTCTCTTTAGAGTGCGCGAGAGGATGGGCAGAAGATTAGGTGGCTAGTGAAGCACAGAGCGCCAGTGTTCTAAGGGCTACAAGAGCGTTTCCAAGGAAGGGGGCTGGCTAGCAAGAGCTTTCAGTGCTGGCACTTTTCATCTCTGAGCAATTGCTCGACGTTTGCAATTTCTCAGCTCGTGTCTACGAGACGGAAAGAGAATGACCGTGACGTTTGGTGGGTAGAGAAGCGCAAAGCCCCAGTGTTGCTGCGCCTGTGAAAGCGCTTCCAAGGAAGGGGGCTGGCTAGCAAGAGCTTTCAGTGCTGGCACTTTTCTTCTCTGAGCAATTGCTCGACGTTTGCAATTTCTCACCTGAGCTCTCTTTAGACTACGCGAGAGATGAGCAGAAGATGAGGTGGCTAGAGAAGCACAGAGCGCCAGTGTTCTAAGGGCTACAAGAGCGTTTCCAAGGAAGGGGGCTGGCTAGCAAGAGCTTTCAGTGCTGGCACTTTTCATCTCTGAGCAATTGCTCGACGTTTGCAATTTCTCAGCTCGTGTCTACAAGACGGAAAGAGAATGACCGTGACGTTTGGTGGGTAGAGAAGTGCAAAGCCCCAGTGTTGCTGCGCCTGTGAAAGCGCTTCCAAGGAAGGGGGCTGGCTAGCAACAGCTTTCAGTGCTGGCACTTTTCATCTCTGAGCAATTGCTCGACGTTTGCAATTTCTCAGCTCGTGTCTATGAGACGGAAAGAGAATGACCGTGACGTTTGGTGGGTAGGGAAGCGCAAAGCCCCAGTGTTGCTGCGCCTGTGAAAGCGCTTCCAAGGAAGGGGGCTGGCTAGCAAGAGCTTTCAGTGCTGGCACTTTTCTTCTCTGAGCAATTGCTCGACGTTTGCAATTTCTCACCGGAGCTTTTGTTAGAGTGCGCGAGAGGATGAGCAGAAGATGAGGTGGCTAGAGAAGCACAGAGCGCCAGTGTTCTAAGGGCTACAAGAGCGTTTCCAAGGAAGGGAGCTGGCTAGCAAGAGCTTTCAATGCTGGCACATTTCATCTCTGAGCAATTGCTGGACGTTCGCAATTTCTCAGCTCGTGTCTATGAGACGGAGAGATAGTGACCGTGACGTTTGGTGGGTAGAGAAGCGCAAAGCCCCAGTGTTACTGCGCCTGTGAAAGCGCTTCCAAGGAAGGGGGCTGGCTAGCAAGAGCTTTCAGTGCTGGCACTTTTCATCTCTGAGCAATTGCTCGACGTTTGCAATTTCTCACCGGAGCTTTTGTTAGAGTGCGCGAGAGGATGAGCAGAAGATTAGATGGCTAGAGAAGCCCGGAGCCCCAGTGTTCTAAGGGCTACAAGAACGTTTCCAAGGAAGGGGGCTGGCTAGCAAGAGCTTTCAGTGCTGGCACTTTTCTTCTCTGAGCAATTGCTCGACGTTTGCAATTTCTCAGCTCGTGTCTACGAGACGGAAAGAGAATGACCGTGACGTTTGGTGGGTAGAGAAGCGCAAAGCCCCAGTGTTGCTGCGCCTGTGAAAGCGCTTCCAAGGAAGGGGGCTGGCTAGCAAGAGCTTTCTGTGCTGGCACTTTTCATCTCTGAGCAATTGCTCGACGTTTGCAATTTTGAGCTCGTGTCTACGAGACGGAAAGAGAATGACCGTGATGTTTGGTGGGTAGAGAAGCGCAAAGCCCCAGTGTTGCTGCGCCTGTGAAAGCACTTCCAAGGAAGGGGGCTGACTAGCAAGAGCTTTCAGTGCTGGCACTTTTCATCTCTGAGCAATTGCTCGACGTTTGTAATTTTGAGCTCGTGTCTACAAGACGGAAAGAGAATGACCGTGACGTTTGGTGGGTAGAGAAGCGCAAAGGCCCAGTGTTGCTGCGCCTGTGAAAACGCTTCCAAGGAAGGGGGCTGGCTAGCAACAGCTTTCAGTGCTGGCACTTTTTATCTCTGAGCAATTGCTCAACGTTTGCAATTTCTCAGCTCGTGTCTACGAGACGGAAAGAGAACGACCGTGACGTTTGGTGGGTAGAGAAGCACAAAGCCCCAGTGTTGCTGCGCCTGTGAAAGCGCTTCCAAGGAAGGGGGCTGGCTAGCAAGAGCTTTCAGTGCTGGCACTTTTCTTCTCTGAGCAATTGCTCGACGTTTGCAATTTCTCACCGGAGCTTTTGTTAGAGTGCGCGAGAGGATGAGCAGAAGATGAGGTGGCTAGAGAAGCACAGAGCGCCAGTGTTCTAAGGGCTACAAGAGCATTTCCAAGGAAGGGGGCTGGCTAGCAACAGCTTTCAGTGCTGGCACTTTTCATCTCTGAGCAATTGCTCGACGTTTGCAATTTTGAGCTCGTGTCTACGAGACGGAAAGAGAATGACCGTGACGTTTGGTGGGTAGAGAAGCGCAAAGCCCCAGTGTTGCTGCGCCTGTGAAAGCGCTTCCAAGGAAGGGTGCTGGCTAGCAAGAGCTTTCAGTGCTGGCACTTTTCTTCTCTGAGCAATTGCTCGACGTTTGCAATTTCTCAGCTCGTGTCTACGAGACGGAGAGATAGTGACCGTGATGTTTGGTGGGTACAGAAGCGCAAAGCCCCAGTGTTGCTGCGCCTGTGAAAGCGCTTCCAAGGAAGGGTGCTGACTAGCAAGAGCTTTCAGTGCTGGCACTTTTCATCTCTGAGCAATTGCTGGACGTTTGCAATTTTGAGCTCGTGTCTACAAGACGGAAAGAGAATGACCGTGACGTTTGGTGGGTAGAGAAGCGCAAAGCCCCAGTGTTGCTGCGCCTGTGAAAGCGCTTCCAAGGAAGGGGGCTGGCTAGCAAGAGCTTTCAGTGCTGGCACTTTTCTTCTCTGAGCAATTGCTCGACGTTTGCAATTTCTCACCTGAGCTCTCTTTAGACTATGCGAGAGGATGAGGAGAAAATTAGGTGGCTAGAGAAGCACAGAGCGCCAGTGTTCTAAGGGCTACAAGAGCGTTTCCAAGGAAGGGGGCTGGCTAGCAAGAGCTTTCAGTGCTGGCACTTTTCATCTCTGAGCAATTGCTTGACGTTTGCAATTTCTCAGCTCGTGTCTACGAGACGGAAAGAGAATGACCGTGACGTTTGGTGGGTAGAGAAGCGCAAAGCCCCAGTGTTGCTGCGCCTGTGAAAGCGCTTCCAAGGAAGGGGGCTGGCTAGTAACAGCTTTCAGTGCTGGCACTTTTCATCTCTGAGCAATTGCTGGACGTTTGCAATTTCTCACCGGAGCTTTTGTTAGAGTGCGCGAGAGGATGAGGAGAAGATTAGATGGCTAGAGAAGCACAGAGCGCCAGTGTTCTAAGGGCTACAAGAGCGTTTCCAAGGAAGGGTGCTGGCTAGCAAGAGCTTTCAGTGCTGGCACTTTTCTTCTCTGAGCAATTGCTCGACGTTTGCAATTTCTCAGCTCGTGTCTATGAGACGGAGAGATAGTGACCGTGACGTTTGGTGGGTAGAGAAGCGCAAAGCCCCAGTGTTGCTGCGCCTGTGAAAGCGCTTCCAAGGAAGGGGGCTGACTAGCAAGAGCTTTCAGTGCTGGCACTTTTCATCTCTGAGCAATTGCTCGACGTTTGCAATTTCTCAGCTCGTGTCTATGAGACGGAGAGATAGTGACCGTGAAGTTTGGTGGCTAAAGAAGCGCAGAGAGCAAGTGTTGCTGCGCCTGTGAAAGTGCTTAAAAGGAGGGGGCTTGCTAGCAACAGCTTTCAGTGCTGGCACTTTTCATCTCTGAGCAATTGCTGGACGTTTGCAATTTCTCACCTGAGCTCTCTTTAGAGTGCGCGAGAGGATGGGCAGAAGATTAGGTGGCTAGTGAAGCACAGAGCGCCAGTGTTCTAAGGGCTACAAGAGCGTTTCCAAGGAAGGGGGCTGGCTAGCAGGAGCTTTCAGTGCTGGCACTTTTCATCTCTGAGCAATTGCTCGACGTTTGCAATTTCTCAGCTCGTGTCTACGAGACGGAAAGAGAATGACCGTGACGTTTGGTGGGTAGAGAAGCGCAAAGCCCCAGTGTTGCTGCGCCTGTGAAAGCGCTTCCAAGGAAGGGTGCTGGCTAGCAAGAGCTTTCAGTGCTGGCACTTTTCTTCTCTGAGCAATTGCTCGACGTTTGCAATTTCTCACCTGAGCTCTCTTTAGACTGCGCGAGAGGATGAGGAGAAGATGAGGTGGCTAGAGAAGCACAGACCCCCAGTGTTCTAAGGGCTACAAGAGCGTTTCCAAGGAAGGGGGCTGGCTAGCAAGAGCTTTCAGTGCTGGCACTTTTCTTCTCTGAGCAATTGCTCGACGTTTGCAATTTCTCAGCTCGTGTCTACGAGACGGAGAGATAGTGACCGTGACGTTTAGTGGGTAGAGAAGCGCAAAGCCCCAGTGTTGCTGCGCCTGTGAAAGCGCTTCCAAGGAAGGGGGCTGACTAGCAAGAGCTTTCAGTGCTGGCACTTTTCATCTCTGAGCAATTGCTCGACGTTTGCAATTTCTCAGCTCGTGTCTACGAGACGGAGAGCTAGTGACCGTGAAGTTTGGTGGCTAAAGAAGCGCAGAGAGCAAGTGTTGCTGCGCCTGTGAAAGTGCTTAAAAGGAGGGGGCTTGCTAGCAACAGCTTTCAGTGCTGGCACTTTTCATCTCTGAGCAATTGCTCGACGTTTGCAATTTCTCACCTGAGCTCTCTTTAGAGTGCGCGAGAGGATGAGCAGAAGATGAGGTGGCTAGAGAAGCTCAGAGCCCCATTGTTCTTAGGGCTACAAAAGCGCTTCCAAGGAAGGGTGCTGGCTAGCAACAGTTTTCAGTGCTGGCACTTTTCATCTCTGAGCAATTGCTCGACGTTTGCAATTTCTCACCTGAGCTCTCTTTAGACTGCGCGAGAGGATGGGCAGAAGATTAGGTGGCTAGTGAAGCACAGAGCGCCAGTGTTCTAAGGGCTACAAGAGCGTTTCCAAGGAAGGGGGCTGGCTAGCAAGAGCTTTCAGTGCTGGCACTTTTCATCTCTGAGCAATTGCTCGACGTTTGCAATTTCTCAGCTCGTGTCTACGAGACGGAAAGAGAATGACCGTGACGTTTGGTGGGTAGAGAAGCGCAAAGCCCCAGTGTTGCTGCGCCTGTGAAAGCGCTTCCAAGGAAGGGGGCTGGCTAGCAAGAGCTTTCAGTGCTGGCACTTTTCTTCTCTGAGCAATTGCTCGACGTTTGCAATTTCTCACCTGAGCTCTCTTTAGACTACGCGAGAGGATGAGCAGAAGATGAGGTGGCTAGAGAAGCACAGAGCGCCAGTGTTCTAAGGGCTACAAGAGCGTTTCCAAGGAAGGGGGCTGGCTAGCAAGAGCTTTCAGTGCTGGCACTTTTCATCTCTGAGCAATTGCTCGACGTTTGCAATTTCTCAGCTCGTGTCTACGAGACGGAAAGAGAATGACCGTGACGTTTGGTGGGTAGAGAAGTGCAAAGCCCCAGTGTTGCTGCGCCTGTGAAAGCGCTTCCAAGGAAGGGGGCTGGCTAGCAACAGCTTTCAGTGCTGGCACTTTTCATCTCTGAGCAATTGCTCGACGTTTGCAATTTCTCAGCTCGTGTCTATGAGACGGAAAGAGAATGACCGTGACGTTTGGTGGGTAGGGAAGCGCAAAGCCCCAGTGTTGCTGCGCCTGTGAAAGCGCTTCCAAGGAAGGGGGCTGGCTAGCAACAGCTTTCAGTGCTGGCACTTTTCTTCTCTGAGCAATTGCTCGACGTTTGCAATTTCTCACCGGAGCTTTTGTTAGAGTGCGCGAGAGGATGAGCAGAAGATGAGGTGGCTAGAGAAGCACAGAGCGCCAGTGTTCTAAGGGCTACAAGAGCGTTTCCAAGGAAGGGAGCTGGCTAGAAAGAGCTTTCAATGCTGGCACTTTTCATCTCTGAGCAATTGCTGGACGTTTGCAATTTCTCAGCTCGTGTCTACGAGACGGAGAGATAGTGACCGTGACGTTTGGTGGGTAGAGAAGCGCAAAGCCCCAGTGTTACTGCGCCTGTGAAAGCGCTTCCAAGGAAGGGGGCTGGCTAGCAAGAGCTTTCAGTGCTGGCACTTTTCATCTCTGAGCAATTGCTCGACGTTTGCAATTTCTCACCGGAGCTTTTGTTAGAGTGCGCGAGAGGATGAGCAGAAGATTAGATGGCTAGAGAAGCCCGGAGCCCCAGTGTTCTAAGGGCTACAAGAACGTTTCCAAGGAAGGGGGCTGGCTAGCAAGAGCTTTCAGTGCTGGCACTTTTCTTCTCTGAGCAATTGCTCGACGTTTGCAATTTCTCAGCTCGTGTCTACGAGACGGAAAGAGAATGACCGTGACGTTTGGTGGGTAGAGAAGCGCAAAGCCCCAGTGTTGCTGCGCCTGTGAAAGCGCTTCCAAGGAAGGGGGCTGGCTAGCAAGAGCTTTCTGTGCTGGCACTTTTCATCTCTGAGCAATTGCTCGACGTTTGCAATTTTGAGCTCGTGTCTACGAGACCGAAAGAGAATGACCGTGATGTTTGGTGGGTAGAGAAGCGCAAAGCCCCAGTGTTGCTGCGCCTGTGAAAGCACTTCCAAGGAAGGGGGCTGACTAGCAAGAGCTTTCAGTGCTGGCACTTTTCATCTCTGAGCAATTGCTCGACGTTTGTAATTTTGAGCTCGTGTCTACAAGACGGAAAGAGAATGACCGTGACGTTTGGTGGGTAGAGAAGCGCAAAGCCCCAGTGTTGCTGCGCCTGTGAAAGCGCTTCCAAGGAAGGGGGCTGGCTAGCAACAGCTTTCAGTGCTGGCACTTTTTATCTCTGAGCAATTGCTCAACGTTTGCAATTTCTCAGCTCGTGTCTACGAGACGGAAAGAGAACGACCGTGACGTTTGGTGGGTAGAGAAGCACAAAGCCCCAGTGTTGCTGCGCCTGTGAAAGCGCTTCCAAGGAAGGGGGCTGGCTAGCAAGAGCTTTCAGTGCTGGCACTTTTCTTCTCTGAGCAATTGCTCGACATTTGCAATTTCTCACCGGAGCTTTTGTTAGAGTGCGCGAGAGGATGAGCAGAAGATGAGGTGGCTAGAGAAGCACAGAGCGCCAGTGTTCTAAGGGCTACAAGAGCATTTCCAAGGAAGGGGGCTGGCTAGCAACAGCTTTCAGTGCTGGCACTTTTCATCTCTGAGCAATTGCTCGACGTTTGCAATTTTGAGCTCGTGTCTACGAGACGGAAAGAGAATGACCGTGACGTTTGGTGGGTAGAGAAGCGCAAAGCCCCAGTGTTGCTGCGCCTGTGAAAGCGCTTCCAAGGAAGGGTGCTGGCTAGCAAGAGCTTTCAGTGCTGGCACTTTTCTTCTCTGAGCAATTGCTCGACGTTTGCAATTTCTCAGCTCGTGTCTACGAGAGGGAGAGATAGTGACCGTGAAGTTTGATGGCTAAAGAAGCGCAGAGATCAAGTGTTGCTGCGCCTGTGAAAGTGCTTCCAAGGAAGGGGGCTGGCTAGCAAGAGCTTTCAGTGCTGGCACTTTTCATCTCTGAGCAATTGCTGGACGTTTGCAATTTCTCACCTGAGCTCTCTTTAGATTGCGCGAGAGGATGAGCAGAAGATGAGGTGGCTAGAGAAGCTCAGAGCCCCATTGTTCCTAGGGCTACAAAAGCGCTTCCAAGGAAGGGTGCTGGCTAGCAACAGCTTTCAGTGCTGGCACTTTTCTTCTCTGAGCAATTGCTCGACGTTTGCAATTTCTCAGCTCGTGTCTATGAGACGGAGAGATAGTGACCGTGACGTTTGGTGGGTAGAGAAGCGCAAAGCCCCAGTGTTACTGCGCCTGTGAAAGCGCTTCCAAGGAAGGGTGCTGGCTAGCAAGAGCTTTCAGTGCTGGCACTTTTCATCTCTGAGCAATTGCTCGACGTTTGCAATTTTGAGCTCGTGTCTACAAGACGGAAAGAGAATGACCGTGACGTTTGGTGGGTAGAGAAGCGCAAAGCCCCAGTGTTGCTGCGCCTGTGAAAGCGCTTCCAAGGAAGGGTGCTGACTAGCAAGAGCTTTCAGTGCTGGCACTTTTCATCTCTGAGCAATTGCTCGACGTTTGCAATTTCTCAGCTCGTGTCTACAAGACGGAAAGAGAATGACCGTGACGTTTGGTGGGTAGAGAAGCGCAAAGCCCCAGTGTTGCTGCGCCTGTGAAAGCGCTTCCAAGGAAGGGTGCTGGCTAGCAAGAGCTTTCAGTGCTGGCACTTTTCATCTCTGAGCAATTGCTGGACGTTTGCAATTTTGAGCTTGTGTCTACAAGACGGAAAGAGAATGACCGTGACGTTTGGTGGGTAGAGAAGCGCAAAGGCCCAGTGTTGCTGCGCCTGTGAAAGCGCTTCCAAGGAAGGGTGCTGGCTAGCAACAGCTTTCAGTGCTGGCACTTTTCATCTCTGAGCAATTGCTCAACGTTTGCAATTTCTCAGCTCGTGTCTACGAGACGGAAAGAGAACGACCGTGACGTTTGGTGGGTAGAGAAGCACAAAGCCCCAGTGTTGCTGCGCCTGTGAAAGCGCTTCCAAGGAAGGGGGCTGGCTAGCAAGAGCTTTCAGTGCTGGCACTTTTCTTCTCTGAGCAATTGCTCGACGTTTGCAATTTCTCACCGGAGCTTTTGTTAGAGTGCGCGAGAGGATGAGCAGAAGATGAGGTGGCTAGAGAAGCACAGAGCGCCAGTGTTCTAAGGGCTACAAGAGCATTTCCAAGGAAGGGGGCTGGCTAGCAACAGCTTTCAGTGCTGGCACTTTTCATCTCTGAGCAATTGCTCGACGTTTGCAATTTTGAGCTCGTGTCTACGAGACGGAAAGAGAATGACCGTGACGTTTGGTGGGTAGAGAAGCGCAAAGCCCCAGTGTTGCTGCGCCTGTGAAAGCGCTTCCAAGGAAGGGTGCTGGCTAGCAAGAGCTTTCAGTGCTGGCACTTTTCTTCTCTGAGCAATTGCTCGACGTTTGCAATTTCTCAGCTCGTGTCTACGAGAGGGAGAGATAGTGACCGTGAAGTTTGATGGCTAAAGAAGCGCAGAGATCAAGTGTTGCTGCGCCTGTGAAAGTGCTTCCAAGGAAGGGGGCTGGCTAGCAAGAGCTTTCAGTGCTGGCACTTTTCATCTCTGAGCAATTGCTGGACGTTTGCAATTTCTCACCTGAGCTCTCTTTAGATTGCGCGAGAGGATGAGCAGAAGATGAGGTGGCTAGAGAAGCTCAGAGCCCCATTGTTCCTAGGGCTACAAAAGCGCTTCCAAGGAAGGGTGCTGGCTAGCAACAGCTTTCAGTGCTGGCACTTTTCTTCTCTGAGCAATTGCTCGACGTTTGCAATTTCTCAGCTCGTGTCTATGAGACGGAGAGATAGTGACCGTGACGTTTGGTGGGTAGAGAAGCGCAAAGCCCCAGTGTTACTGCGCCTGTGAAAGCGCTTCCAAGGAAGGGGGCTGGCTAGCAAGAGCTTTCAGTGCTGGCACTTTTCATCTCTGAGCAATTGCTCGACGTTTGCAATTTTGAGCTCGTGTCTACAAGACGGAAAGAGAATGACCGTGACGTTTGGTGGGTAGAGAAGCGCAAAGCCCCAGTGTTGCTGCGCCTGTGAAAGCGCTTCCAAGGAAGGGTGCTGACTAGCAAGAGCTTTCAGTGCTGGCACTTTTCATCTCTGAGCAATTGCTCGACGTTTGCAATTTCTCAGCTCGTGTCTACAAGACGGAAAGAGAATGACCGTGACGTTTGGTGGGTAGAGAAGCGCAAAGCCCCAGTGTTGCTGCGCCTGTGAAAGCGCTTCCAAGGAAGGGTGCTGGCTAGCAAGAGCTTTCAGTGCTGGCACTTTTCATCTCTGAGCAATTGCTGGACGTTTGCAATTTTGAGCTCGTGTCTACAAGACGGAAAGAGAATGACCGTGACGTTTGGTGGGTAGAGAAGCGCAAAGCCCCAGTGTTGCTGCGCCTGTGAAAGCGCTTCCAAGGAAGGGTGCTGGCTAGCAACAGCTTTCAGTGCTGGCACTTTTCATCTCTGAGCAATTGCTCGACGTTTGCAATTTCTCACCGGAGGTTTTGTTAGAGTGCGCGAGAGGATGAGGAGAAGATGAGGTGGCTAGAGAAGCACAGAGCGCCAGTGTTCTAAGGGCTACAAGAGCATTTCCAAGGAAGGGGGCTGGCTAACAAGAGCTTTCAGTGCTGGCACTTTTCATCTCTGAGCAATTGCTCGACGTTTGCAATTTCTCAGCTCGTGTCTACGAGACGGAAAGAGAATGACCGTGATGTTTGGTGGGTAGAGAAGCGCAAAGCCCCAGTGTTGCTGCGCCTGTGAAAGCGCTTCCAAGGAAGGGTGCTGGCTAGCAACAGCTTTCAGTGCTGGCACTTTTCGTCTCTGAGCAATTGCTCGACGTTTGCAATTTCTCAGCTCGTGTCTACGAGACGGAGAGACAGTGACCGTGAAGTTTGGTGGCTAAAGAAGCGCAGTGAGCAAGTTTTGCTGCGCCTGTGAAAGTGCTTCCAAGGAAGGGGGCTGGCTAGCAAGAGCTTTCAGTGCTGGCACTTTTCAGCTCTGAGCAATTGCTCGACGTTTGCAATTTGTCACCTGAACTCTCTTTAGACTGCGCGAGAGGATGGGCAGAAGGTTAGGTGGCTAGTGAAGCACAGAGCCCCAGTGTTCTAAGGGCTACAAGAGCGTTTCCAAGGAAGGGGGCTGGCTAGCAAGAGCTTTCAGTGCTGGCACTTTTCATCTCTGAGCAATTGCTCGACGTTTGCAATTTCTCAGCTCGTGTCTACGAGACGGAAAGAGAATGACCGTGACGTTTGGTGGGTAGAGAAGCGCAAAGCCCCATGTTGCTGCGCCTGTGAAAGCGCTTCCAAGGAAGGGTGCTGGCTAGCAAGAGCTTTCAGTGCTGGCACTTTTCTTCTCTGAGCAATTGCTCGACGTTTGCAATTTCTCACCTGCGCTCTCTTTAGACTACGCGAGAGGATGAGCAGAAGATGAGGTGGCTAGAGAAGCACAGAGCGCCAGTGTTCTAAGGGCTACAAGAGCGTTTCCAAGGAAGGGGGCTGGCTAGCAAGAGCTTTCAGTGCTGGCACTTTTCATCTCTGAGCAATTGCTCGACGTTTGCAATTTCTCAGCTCGTGTCTACGAGACGGAGAGATAGTGACCGTGACGATTGGTGGGTAGAGAAGCGCAAAGCCCCAGTGTTGCTGCGCCTGTGAAAGCGCTTCCAAGGAAGGGGGCTGGCTAGCAACAGCTTTCAGTGCTGGCACTTTTCTTCTCTGAGCAATTACTCGACGTTTGCAATTTCTCACCAGAGCTTTTGTTAGAGTGCGCGAGAGGATGAGGAGACGATGAGGTGGCTAGAGAAGCACAGAGCGCCAGTGTTCTAAGGGCTACAAGAGCGTTTCCAAGGAAGGGGGCTGGCTAGCAAGAGCTTTCAGTGCTGGCACTTTTCATCTCTGAGCAATTGCTCGACATTTGCAATTTCTCAGCTCGTGTCTATGAGACGGAGAGATAGTGACCGTGACGTTTGGTGGGTAGAGAAGCGCAAAGCCCCAGTGTTTCTGCACCTGTGAAAGCGCTTCCAAGGAAGGCTGCTGGCTAGCAAGAGCTTTCAGTGCTGGCAGTTTTCATCTCTGAGCAATTGCTCGACGTTTGCAATTTCTCACCGGAGCTTTTGTTAGAGTGCGCGAGAGGATGAGCAGAAGATGAGGTGGCTAGAGAAGCACAGAGCGCCTGTGTTCTAAGGGCTACAAGAGCGTTTCCAAGGAAGGGAGCTGGCTAGCAAGAGCTTTCAGTGCTGGCACTTTTCATCTCTGAGCAATTGCTCGACGTTTGCAATTTCTCAGCTCGTGTCTATGAGACGGAGAGATAGTGACCGTGACGTTTGGTGGGTAGAGAAGCGCAAAGCCCCAGTGTTGCTGCACCTGTGAAAGCGCTTCCAAGGGAAGGGGCTGGCAAGCAAGAGCTTTCAGTGCTGGCACTTTTCATCTCTGAGCAATTGCTCGACGTTTGCAATTTCTCAGCTCGTGTCTACAAGACGGAGAGATAGTGACCGTGACGTTTGGTGGGTAGAGAAGCGCAAAGCCCCAGTGTTGCTGCGCCTGTGAAAGCGCTTCCAAGGAAGGGTGCTGGCTAGCAACAGCTTTCAGTGCTGGCACTTTTCTTCTCTGAGCAATTGCTGGACGTTTGCAATTTCTCACCGGAGCTCTCTTTAGACTGCGCGAGAGGATGAGCAGAAGATGAGGTGGCTAGAGAAGCACAGAGCGCCAGTGTTCTAAGGGCTACAAGAGCGTTTCCAAGGAAGGGGGCTGGCTAGCAAGAGCTTTCAGTGCTGGCACTTTTCATCTCTGGGCAATTGCTCAACGTTTGCAATTTCTCAGCTCGTGTCTACGAGACGGAGAGATAGTGACCGTGATGTTTGGTGGGTAGAGAAGCGCAAAGCCCCAGTGTTGCTGCGCCTGTGAAAGCGCTTCCAAGGAAGGGTGCTGGCTAGCAAGAGCTTTCAGTGCTGGCACTTTTCATCTTTGAGCAATTGCTCGACGTTTGCAATTTGTCACCTGAGCTCTCTTTAGACTGCGCGAGAGGATGAGCAGAAGATGAGGTGGCTAGAGAAGCACAGAGTGCCAGTGTTCTAAGGGGTACAAGAACGTTTCCAAGGAAGGGTGATGGCTAGCAACAGCTTTCAGTGCTGGCACTTTTCATCTCTGAGCAATTGCTCGACGTTTGCAATTTCTCAGCTCGTGTCTACGAGACGGAAAGAGAATGACCGTGACGTTTGGTGGGTAGAGAAGCGCAAAGCCCCAGTGTTGCTGCGCCTGTGAAAGCGCTTCCAAGGAAGGGGGCTGGCTAGTAACAGCTTTCAGTTCTGGCACTTTTCTTCTCTGAGCAATTGCTCGACATTTGCAATTTCTCACCTGAGCTCTCTTTAGACTACGCGAGAGGATGAGCAGAAGATGAGGTGGCTAGAGAAGCACAGAGCGCCAGTGTTCTAAGGGCTACAAGAGCGTTTCCAAGGAAGGGGGCTGGCTAGCAAGAGCTTTCAGTGCTGGCACTTTTCTTCTCTGAGCAATTGCTCAATGTTTGCAATTTCTCAGCTCGTGTCTACGAGACGGAGAGATAGTGACCGTGACGTTTGGTGGGTAGAGAAGCGCAAAGCCCCAGTGTTGCTGCGCCTGTGAAAGCGCTTCCAAGGAAGGGTGCTGGCTAGCAACAGCTTTCAGTGCTGGCACTTTTCTTCTCTGAGCAATTGCTCGACGTTTGCAATTTCTCAGCTCGTGTCTACGAGACGGAGAGATAGTGACCGTGACGTTTGGTGGGTAGAGAAGCACAAAGCCCCGGTGTTACTACGCCTGTGAAAGCGCTTCCAAGGAAGGGTGCTGGCTAGCAACAGCTTTCAGTGCTGGCACTTTTCATCTCTGAGCAATTGCTCGACGTTTGCAATTTCTCACCTGAGCTTTTGTTAGAGTGCGCGAGAGGATGAGCAGAAGATGAGGTGGCTAGAGAAGCACAGAGCCCCAGTGTTCTAAGGGCTACAAGAGCGTTTCCAAGGAAGGGAGCTGGCTAGAAAGAGCTTTCAGTGCTGGCACTTTTCATCTCTGAGCAATTGCTCAACGTTTGCAATTTCTCAGCTCGTGTCTATGAGACCGAGAGATAGTGACCGTGACGTTTGGTGGGTAGAGAAGCGCAAAGCCCCAGTGTTGCTGCGCCTGTGAAAGCGCTTCCAAGGAAGGGGGCTGGCTAGCAAGAGCTTTCAGTGCTGGCACTTTTCTTCTCTGAGCAATTGCTCGACGTTTGCAATTTCTCACCTGAGCTCTCTTTAGACTACGCGAGAGGATGAGGAGAAGATTAGATGGCTAGAGAAGCACAGAGCGCCAGTGTTCCAAGGGCTACAAGAGCGTTTCCAAGGAAGGGGGCTGGCTAGCAAGAGCTTTCAGTGCTGGCACTTTTCATCTCTGAGCAATTGCTCGACGTTTGCAATTTCTCAGCTCGTGTCTACGAGACGGAAAGAGAATGACCGTGACGTTTGGTGGGTAGAGAAGCGCAAAGCCCCAGTGTTGCTGTGCCTGTGAAAGCGCTTCCAAGGAAGGGGGCTGGCTAGCAAGAGCTTTCAGTGCTGGCACTTTTCTTCTCTGAGCAATTGCTCGACGTTTGCAATTTCTCACCGGAGCTTTTGTTAGAGTGCGCGAGAGGATGAGCCGAAGATGAGGTGGCTAGAGAAGCACAGAGCCCCAGTGTTCTTAGGGCTACAAGAGCGTTTCCAAGGAAGGGGGCTGGCTAGCAAGAGCTTTCAGTGCTGGCACTTTTCATCTCTGAGCAATTGCTCAACGTTTGCAATTTCTCAGCTCGTGTCTACGAGACGGAGAGATAGTGACCGTGATGTTTGGTGGGTAGAGAAGCGCAAAGCCCCAGTGTTGCTGCGCCCGTGAAAGCGCTTCCAAGGAAGGGGGCTGGCTAGCAAGAGCTTTCAGTGCTGGCACTTTTCTTCTCTGAGCAATTGCTAGACGTTTGCAATTTTGAGCTCGTGTCTACAAGACGGAAAGAGAATGACCGTGACGTTTGGTGGGTAGAGAAGCGCAAAACCCCAGTGTTGCTGCGCCTGTGAAAGCGCTTCCAAGGAAGGGGGCTGGCTAGCAAGAGCTTTCAGTGCTGGCACTTTTCTTCTCTGAGCAATTGCTCGACGTTTGCAATTTCTCACCGGAGCTCTCTTTAGACTGCGCGAGAGGATGAGGAGAAGATGAGGTGGCTAGAGAAGCACAGAGCGCCAGTGTTCTAAGGGCTACAAGAGCGTTTCCAAGGAAGGGGGCTGGCTAGCAACAGCTTTCAGTGCTGGCACTTTTCTTCTCTGAGCAATTGCTCGACGTTTGCAATTTCTCAGCTCATGTCTACAAGACGGAAAGAGAATGACCGTGACGTTTGGTGGGTAGAGAAGCGCAAAGCCCCAGTGTTGCTGCGCCTGTGAAAGCGCTTCCAAGGAAGGGTGCTGGCTAGCAACAGCTTTCAGTGCTGGCACTTTTCATCTCTGAGCAATTGCTCGACGTTTGCAATTTCTCACCGGAGCTTTTGTTAGAGTGCGCGAGAGGATGAGCAGAAGATGAGGTGGCTAGAGAAGCACAGAGCCCCAGTGTTCTAAGGGCTACAAGAGCGTTTCCAAGGAAGGGAGCTGGCTAGAAAGAGCTTTCAGTGCTGGCACTTTTCATCTCTGAGCAATTGCTCAACGTTTGCAATTTCTCAGCTCGTGTCTATGAGACCGAGAGATAGTGACCGTGACGTTTGGTGGGTAGAGAAGCGCAAAGCCCCAGTGTTGCTGCGCCTGTGAAAGCGCTTCCAAGGAAAGGGGCTGGCAAGCAAGAGATTTCACTGCTGGCACTTTTCATCTCTGAGCAATTGCTCGACGTTTGCAATTTCTCAGCTCGTGTCTACGAGACGGAGAGATAGTGACCGTGACGTTTGGTGGGTAGAGAAGCGCAAAGCCCCAGTGTTGCTGCGCCTGTGAAAGCGCTTCCAAGGAAGGGGGCTGGCTAGCAACAGCTTTCAGTGCTGGCACTTTTCTTCTCTGAGCAATTGCTCGACGTTTGCAATTTCTCACCGGAGCTCTCTTTAGACTGCGCGAGAGGATGAGCAGAAGATGAGGTGGCTAGAGAAGCACAGAGCCCCAGTGTTCTAAGGGCTACAAGAGCGTTTCCAAGGAAGGGGGCTGGCTAGCAAGAGCTTTCAGTGCTGGCACTTCTCTTCTCTGAGCAATTGCTCGACGTTTGCAATTTCTCAGCTCATGTCTACGACACGGAGAGATAGTGACCGTGACGTTTGGTGGGTAGAGAAGCGCAAAGCCCCAGTGTTGCTCCGCCTGTGAAAGCGCTTCCAAGGAAGGGGGCTGGCTAGCAAGAGCTTTCAGTGCTGGCACTTTTCTTCTCTGAGCAAATGCTCGACGTTTGCAATTTCTCACCGGAGCTTTTGTTAGAGTGCGCGAGAGGATGAGCCGAAGATGAGGTGGCTAGAGAAGCACAGAGCCCCAGTGTTCTTAGGGCTACAAGAGCGTTTCCAAGGAAGGGGGCTGGCTAGCAAGAGCTTTCAGTGCTGGCACTTTTCATCTCTGAGCAATTGCTCAACGTTTGCAATTTCTCAGCTCGTGTCTATGAGACCGAGAGATAGTGACCGTGACGTTTGGTGGGTAGAGAAGCGCAAAGCCCCAGTGTTGCTGCGCCCGTGAAAGCGCTTCCAAGGAAGGGGGCTGGCTAGCAAGAGCTTTCAGTGCTGGCACTTTTCTTCTCTGAGCAATTGCTAGACGTTTGCAATTTTGAGCTCGTGTCTACAAGACGGAAAGAGAATGACCGTGACGTTTGGTGGGTAGAGAAGCGCAAAACCCCAGTGTTGCTGCGCCTGTGAAAGCGCTTCCAAGGAAGGGGGCTGGCTAGCAAGAGCTTTCAGTGCTGGCACTTTTCTTCTCTGAGCAATTGCTCGACGTTTGCAATTTCTCACCGGAGCTCTCTTTAGACTGCGCGAGAGGATGAGGAGAAGATGAGGTGGCTAGAGAAGCACAGAGCGCCAGTGTTCTAAGGGCTACAAGAGCGTTTCCAAGGAAGGGGGCTGGCTAGCAACAGCTTTCAGTGCTGGCACTTTTCTTCTCTGAGCAATTGCTCGACGTTTGCAATTTCTCAGCTCATGTCTACAAGACGGAAAGAGAATGACCGTGACGTTTGGTGGGTAGAGAAGCGCAAAGCCCCAGTGTTGCTGCGCCTGTGAAAGCGCTTCCAAGGAAGGGTGCTGGCTAGCAACAGCTTTCAGTGCTGGCACTTTTCATCTCTGAACAATTGCTGGACGTTTGCAATTTCTCACCTGAGCTTTTGTTAGAGTGCGCGAGAGGATGAGCAGAAGATGAGGTGGCTAGAGAAGCACAGAGCCCCAGTGTTCTAAGGGCTACAAGAGCGTTTCCAAGGAAGGGAGCTGGCTAGCAAGAGCTTTCAGTGCTGGCACTTTTCATCTCTGAGCAATTGCTCAACTTTTGCAATTTCTCAGCTCGTGTCTATGAGACCGAGAGATAGTGACCGTGATGTTTGGTGGGTAGAGAAGCGCAAAGCCCCAGTGTTGCTGCGCCTGTGAAAGCGCTTCCAAGGAAAGGGGCTGGCAAGCAAGAGATTTCACTGCTGGCACTTTTCATCTCTGAGCAATTGCTCGACGTTTGCAATTTCTCAGCTCGTGTCTACGAGACGGAGAGATAGTGACCGTGACGTTTGGTGGGTAGAGAAGCGCAAAGCCCCAGTGTTGCTGCGCCTGTGAAAGCGCTTCCAAGGAAGGGGGCTGGCTAGCAACAGCTTTCAGTGCTGGCACTTTTCTTCTCTGAGCAATTGCTCGACGTTTGCAATTTCTCACCGGAGCTCTCTTTAGACTGCGCGAGAGGATGAGCAGAAGATGAGGTGGCTAGAGAAGCCCAGAGCGCCAGTGTTCTAAGGGCTACAAGAGCGTTTCCAAGGAAGGGGGCTGGCTAGCAAGAGCTTTCAGTGCTGGCACTTTTCATCTCTGAGCAATTGCTCAACGTTTGCAATTTCTCAGCTCGTGTCTATGAGACGGAGAGATAGTGACCGTGACGTTTGGTGGGTAGAGAAGCGCAAAGCCCCAGTGTTGCTGCGCCTGTGAAAGCGCTTCCAAGGAAGGGTGCTGGCTAGCAAGAGCTTTCAGTGCTGGCACTTTTCATCTCTGAGCAATTGCTCGACGTTTGCAATTTCTCACCTGAGCTCTCTTTAGACTGCGCGAGAGGATGAGTAGAAGATGAGGTGGCTAGAGAAGCACAGAGCCCCAGTGTTCTAAGGGCTACAAGAGCGTTTCCAAGGAAGGGGGCTGGCTAGCAACAGCTTTCAGTGCTGGCACTTTTCTTCTCTGAGCAATTGCTCGACGTTTGCAATTTCTCAGCTCATGTCTACGACACGGAGAGATAGTGACCGTGACGTTTGGTGGGTAGAGAAGCGCAAAGCCCCAGTGTTGCTGCGCCTGTGAAAGCGCTTCCAAGGAAGGGTGCTGGCTAGCAACAGCTTTCAGTGCTGGCACTTTTCGTCTCTGAGCAATTGCTCGACGTTTGCAATTTCTCAGCTCGTGTCTACGAGACGGAGAGACAGTGACCGTGAAGTTTGGTGGCTAAAGAAGCGCAGTGAGCAAGTTTTGCTGCGCCTGTGAAAGTGCTTCCAAGGAAGGGGGCTGGCTAGCAAGAGCTTTCAGTGCTGGCACTTTTCATCTCTGAGCAATTGCTCGACGTTTGCAATTTGTCACCTGAACTCTCTTTAGACTGCGCGAGAGGATGGGCAGAAGGTTAGGTGGCTAGTGAAGCACAGAGCCCCAGTGTTCTAAGGGCTACAAGAGCGTTTCCAAGGAAGGGGGCTGGCTAGCAAGAGCTTTCAGTGCTGGCACTTTTCATCTCTGAGCAATTGCTCGACGTTTGCAATTTCTCAGCTCGTGTCTACGAGACGGAAAGAGAATGACCGTGACGTTTGGTGGGTAGAGAAGCGCAAAGCCCCATGTTGCTGCGCCTGTGAAAGCGCTTCCAAGGAAGGGTGCTGGCTAGCAAGAGCTTTCAGTGCTGGCACTTTTCTTCTCTGAGCAATTGCTCGACGTTTGCAATTTCTCACCTGCGCTCTCTTTAGACTACGCGAGAGGATGAGCAGAAGATGAGGTGGCTAGAGAAGCACAGAGCCCCAGTGTTCTAAGGGCTACAAGAGCGTTTCCAAGGAAGGGGGCTGGCTAGCAAGAGCTTTCAGTGCTGGCACTTTTCATCTCTGAGCAATTGCTCGACGTTTGCAATTTCTCAGCTCGTGTCTACGAGACGGAGAGATAGTGACCGTGACGATTGGTGGGTAGAGAAGCGCAAAGCCCCAGTGTTGCTGCGCCTGTGAAAGCGCTTCCAAGGAAGGGGGCTGGCTAGCAACAGCTTTCAGTGCTGGCACTTTTCTTCTCTGAGCAATTACTCGACGTTTGCAATTTCTCACCAGAGCTTTTGTTAGAGTGCGCGAGAGGATGAGGAGACGATGAGGTGGCTAGAGAAGCACAGAGCGCCAGTGTTCTAAGTGCTACAAGAGCGTTTCCAAGGAAGGGAGCTGGCTAGCAAGAGCTTTCAGTGCTGGCACTTTTCATCTCTGAGCAATTGCTCGACATTTGCAATTTCTCAGCTCGTGTCTATGAGACGGAGAGATAGTGACCGTGACGTTTGGTGGGTAGAGAAGCGCAAAGCCCCAGTGTTTCTGCACCTGTGAAAGCGCTTCCAAGGAAGGCTGCTGGCTAGCAAGAGCTTTCAGTGCTGGCAGTTTTCATCTCTGAGCAATTGCTCGACGTTTGCAATTTCTCACCGGAGCTTTTGTTAGAGTGCGCGAGAGGATGAGCAGAAGATGAGGTGGCTAGAGAAGCACAGAGCGCCTGTGTTCTAAGGGCTACAAGAGCGTTTCCAAGGAAGGGAGCTGGCTAGCAAGAGCTTTCAGTGCTGGCACTTTTCATCTCTGAGCAATTGCTCGACGTTTGCAATTTCTCAGCTCGTGTCTATGAGACGGAGAGATAGTGACCGTGACGTTTGGTGGGTAGAGAAGCGCAAAGCCCCAGTGTTGCTGCACCTGTGAAAGCGCTTCCAAGGGAAGGGGCTGGCAAGCAAGAGCTTTCAGTGCTGGCACTTTTCATCTCTGAGCAATTGCTCGACGTTTGCAATTTCTCAGCTCGTGTCTACGAGACGGAGAGATAGTGACCGTGACGTTTGGTGGGTAGAGAAGCGCAAAGCCCCAGTGTTGCTGCGCCTGTGAAAGCGCTTCCAAGGAAGGGTGCTGGCTAGCAACAGCTTTCAGTGCTGGCACTTTTCTTCTCTGAGCAATTGCTGGACGTTTGCAATTTCTCACCGGAGCTCTCTTTAGACTGCGCGAGAGGATGAGCAGAAGATGAGGTGGCTAGAGAAGCACAGAGCGCCAGTGTTCTAAGGGCTACAAGAGCGTTTCCAAGGAAGGGGGCTGGCTAGCAAGAGCTTTCAGTGCTGGCACTTTTCATCTCTGAGCAATTGCTCAACGTTTGCAATTTCTCAGCTCGTGTCTACGAGACGGAGAGATAGTGACCGTGATGTTTGGTGGGTAGAGAAGCGCAAAGCCCCAGTGTTGCTGCGCCTGTGAAAGCGCTTCCAAGGAAGGGTGCTGGCTAGCAACAGCTTTCAGTGCTGGCACTTTTCATCTTTGAGCAATTGCTCGACGTTTGCAATTTGTCACCTGAGCTCTCTTTAGACTGCGCGAGAGGATGAGCAGAAGATGAGGTGGCTAGAGAAGCACAGAGTGCCAGTGTTCTAAGGGGTACAAGAACGTTTCCAAGGAAGGGTGCTGGCTAGCAACAGCTTTCAGTGCTGGCACTTTTCAGCTCTGAGCAATTGCTCGACGTTTGCAATTTCTCAGCTCGTGTCTACGAGACGGAAAGAGAATGACCGTGACGTTTGGTGGGTAGAGAAGCGCAAAGCCCCAGTGTTGCTGCGCCTGTGAAAGCGCTTCCAAGGAAGGGGGCTGGCTAGTAACAGCTTTCAGTGCTGGCACTTTTCTTCTCTGAGCAATTGCTCGACATTTGCAATTTCTCACCTGAGCTCTCTTTAGACTACGCGAGAGGATGAGCAGAAGATGAGGTGGCTAGAGAAGCACAGAGCGCCAGTGTTCTAAGGGCTACAAGAGCGTTTCCAAGGAAGGGGGCTGGCTAGCAAGAGCTTTCAGTGCTGGCACTTTTCTTCTCTGAGCAATTGCTCGACGTTTGCAATTTCTCAGCTCGTGTCTACGAGACGGAGAGATAGTGACCGTGACGTTTGGTGGGTAGAGAAGCGCAAAGCCCCAGTGTTGCTGCGCCTGTGAAAGCGCTTCCAAGGAAGGGTGCTGGCTAGCAACAGCTTTCAGTGCTGGCACTTTTCTTCTCCGAGCAATTTCTCGACGTTTGCAATTTCTCAGCTCGTGTCTACGAGACGGAGAGATAGTGACCGTGACGTTTGGTGGGTAGAGAAGCACAAAGCCCCGGTGTTACTACGCCTGTGAAAGCGCTTCCAAGGAAGGGTGCTGGCTAGCAACAGCTTTCAGTGCTGGCACTTTTCTTCTCTGAGCAATTGCTCGACGTTTGCAATTTCTCACCTGAGCTTTTGTTAGAGTGCGCGAGAGGATGAGCAGAAGATGAGGTGGCTAGAGAAGCACAGAGCCCCAGTGTTCTAAGGGCTACAAGAGCGTTTCCAAGGAAGGGAGCTGGCTAGAAAGAGCTTTCAGTGCTGGCACTTTTCATCTCTGAGCAATTGCTCAACGTTTGCAATTTCTCAGCTCGTGTCTATGAGACCGAGAGATAGTGACCGTGACGTTTGGTGGGTAGAGAAGCGCAAAGCCCCAGTGTTGCTGCGCCTGTGAAAGCGCTTCCAAGGAAGGGGGCTGGCTAGCAAGAGCTTTCAGTGCTGGCACTTTTCTTCTCTGAGCAATTGCTCGACGTTTGCAATTTCTCACCTGAGCTCTCTTTAGACTACGCGAGAGGATGAGGAGAAGATTAGATGGCTAGAGAAGCACAGAGCGCCAGTGTTCCAAGGGCTACAAGAGCGTTTCCAAGGAAGGGGGCTGGCTAGCAAGAGCTTTCAGTGCTGGCACTTTTCATCTCTGAGCAATTGCTCGACGTTTGCAATTTCTCAGCTCGTGTCTACGAGACGGAAAGAGAATGACCGTGACGTTTGGTGGGTAGAGAAGCGCAAAGCCCCAGTGTTGCTGTGCCTGTGAAAGCGCTTCCAAGGAAGGGGGCTGGCTAGCAAGAGCTTTCAGTGCTGGCACTTTTCTTCTCTGAGCAAATGCTCGACGTTTGCAATTTCTCACCGGAGCTTTTGTTAGAGTGCGCGAGAGGATGAGCCGAAGATGAGGTGGCTAGAGAAGCACAGAGCCCCAGTGTTCTTAGGGCTACAAGAGCGTTTCCAAGGAAGGGGGCTGGCTAGCAAGAGCTTTCAGTGCTGGCACTTTTCATCTCTGAGCAATTGCTCAACGTTTGCAATTTCTCAGCTCGTGTCTACGAGACGGAGAGATAGTGACCGTGATGTTTGGTGGGTAGAGAAGCGCAAAGCCCCAGTGTTGCTGCGCCCGTGAAAGCGCTTCCAAGGAAGGGGGCTGGCTAGCAAGAGCTTTCAGTGCTGGCACTTTTCTTCTCTGAGCAATTGCTAGACGTTTGCAATTTTGAGCTCGTGTCTACAAGACGGAAAGAGAATGACCGTGACGTTTGGTGGGTAGAGAAGCGCAAAGCCCCAGTGTTGCTGCGCCTGTGAAAGCGCTTCCAAGGAAGGGTGCTGGCTAGCAACAGCTTTCAGTGCTGGCACTTTTCATCTCTGAGCAATTGCTCGACGTTTGCAATTTCTCACCTGAGCTTTTGTTAGAGTGCGCGAGAGGATGAGCAGAAGATGAGGTGGCTAGAGAAGCACAGAGCCCCAGTGTTCTAAGGGCTACAAGAGCGTTTCCAAGGAAGGGAGCTGGCTAGAAAGAGCTTTCAGTGCTGGCACTTTTCATCTCTGAGCAATTGCTCAACGTTTGCAATTTCTCAGCTCGTGTCTATGAGACCGAGAGATAGTGACCGTGACGTTTGGTGGGTAGAGAAGCGCAAAGCCCCAGTGTTGCTGCGCCTGTGAAAGCGCTTCCAAGGAAAGGGGCTGGCAAGCAAGAGATTTCACTGCTGGCACTTTTCATCTCTGAGCAATTGCTCGACGTTTGCAATTTCTCAGCTCGTGTCTACGAGACGGAGAGATAGTGACCGTGACGTTTGGTGGGTAGAGAAGCGCAAAGCCCCAGTGTTGCTGCGCCTGTGAAAGCGCTTCCAAGGAAGGGGGCTGGCTAGCAACAGCTTTCAGTGCTGGCACTTTTCTTCTCTGAGCAATTGCTCGACGTTTGCAATTTCTCACCGGAGCTCTCTTTAGACTGCGCGAGAGGATGAGCAGAAGATGAGGTGGCTAGAGAAGCCCAGAGCGCCAGTGTTCTAAGGGCTACAAGAGCGTTTCCAAGGAAGGGGGCTGGCTAGCAAGAGCTTTCAGTGCTGGCACTTTTCATCTCTGAGCAATTGCTCAACGTTTGCAATTTCTCAGCTCGTGTCTATGAGACGGAGAGATAGTGACCGTGACGTTTGGTGGGTAGAGAAGCGCAAAGCCCCAGTGTTGCTGCGCCTGTGAAAGCGCTTCCAAGGAAGGGTGCTGGCTAGCAAGAGCTTTCAGTGCTGGCACTTTTCATCTCTGAGCAATTGCTCGACGTTTGCAATTTCTCACCTGAGCTCTCTTTAGACTGCGCGAGAGGATGAGGAGAAGATGAGGTGGCTAGAGAAGCACAGAGCCCCAGTGTTCTAAGGGCTACAAGAGCGTTTCCAAGGAAGGGGGCTGGCTAGCAACAGCTTTCAGTGCTGGCACTTTTCTTCTCTGAGCAATTGCTCGACGTTTGCAATTTCTCAGCTCATGTCTACGACACGGAGAGATAGTGACCGTGACGTTTGGTGGGTAGAGAAGCGCAAAGCCCCAGTGTTGCTCCGCCTGTGAAAGCGCTTCCAAGGAAGGGGGCTGGCTAGCAAGAGCTTTCAGTGCTGGCACTTTTCTTCTCTGAGCAAATGCTCGACGTTTGCAATTTCTCACCGGAGCTTTTGTTAGAGTGCGCGAGAGGATGAGCCGAAGATGAGGTGGCTAGAGAAGCACAGAGCCCCAGTGTTCTTAGGGCTACAAGAGCGTTTCCAAGGAAGGGGGCTGGCTAGCAAGAGCTTTCAGTGCTGGCACTTTTCATCTCTGAGCAATTGCTCAACGTTTGCAATTTCTCAGCTCGTGTCTATGAGACCGAGAGATAGTGACCGTGACGTTTGGTGGGTAGAGAAGCGCAAAGCCCCAGTGTTGCTGCGCCCGTGAAAGCGCTTCCAAGGAAGGGGGCTGGCTAGCAAGAGCTTTCAGTGCTGGAACTTTTCTTCTCTGAGCAATTGCTAGACGTTTGCAATTTTGAGCTCGTGTCTACAAGACGGAAAGAGAATGACCGTGACGTTTGGTGGGTAGAGAAGCGCAAAACCCCAGTGTTGCTGCGCCTGTGAAAGCGCTTCCAAGGAAGGGGGCTGGCTAGCAAGAGCTTTCAGTGCTGGCACTTTTCTTCTCTGAGCAATTGCTCGACGTTTGCAATTTCTCACCGGAGCTCTCTTTAGACTGCGCGAGAGGATGAGGAGAAGATGAGGTGGCTAGAGAAGCACAGAGCGCCAGTGTTCTAAGGGCTACAAGAGCGTTTCCAAGGAAGGGGGCTGGCTAGCAACAGCTTTCAGTGCTGGCACTTTTCTTCTCTGAGCAATTGCTCGACGTTTGCAATTTCTCAGCTCATGTCTACAAGACGGAAAGAGAATGACCGTGACGTTTGGTGGGTAGAGAAGCGCAAAGCCCCAGTGTTGCTGCGCCTGTGAAAGCGCTTCCAAGGAAGGGTGCTGGCTAGCAACAGCTTTCAGTGCTGGCACTTTTCATCTCTGAACAATTGCTGGACGTTTGCAATTTCTCACCTGAGCTTTTGTTAGAGTGCGCGAGAGGATGAGCAGAAGATGAGGTGGCTAGAGAAGCACAGAGCCCCAGTGTTCTAAGGGCTACAAGAGCGTTTCCAAGGAAGGGAGCTGGCTAGCAAGAGCTTTCAGTGCTGGCACTTTTCATCTCTGAGCAATTGCTCAACGTTTGCAATTTCTCAGCTCGTGTCTATGAGACCGAGAGATAGTGACCGTGATGTTTGGTGGGTAGAGAAGCGCAAAGCCCCAGTGTTGCTGCGCCTGTGAAAGCGCTTCCAAGGAAAGGGGCTGGCAAGCAAGAGATTTCACTGCTGGCACTTTTCATCTCTGAGCAATTGCTCGACGTTTGCAATTTCTCAGCTCGTGTCTACGAGACGGAGAGATAGTGACCGTGACGTTTGGTGGGTAGAGAAGCGCAAAGCCCCAGTGTTGCTGCGCCTGTGAAAGCGCTTCCAAGGAAGGGGGCTGGCTAGCAACAGCTTTCAGTGCTGGCACTTTTCTTCTCTGAGCAATTGCTCGACGTTTGCAATTTCTCACCGGAGCTCTCTTTAGACTGCGCGAGAGGATGAGCAGAAGATGAGGTGGCTAGAGAAGCCCAGAGCGCCAGTGTTCTAAGGGCTACAAGAGCGTTTCCAAGGAAGGGGGCTGGCTAGCAAGAGCTTTCAGTGCTGGCACTTTTCATCTCTGAGCAATTGCTCAACGTTTGCAATTTCTCAGCTCGTGTCTATGAGACGGAGAGATAGTGACCGTGACGTTTGGTGGGTAGAGAAGCGCAAAGCCCCAGTGTTGCTGCGCCTGTGAAAGCGCTTCCAAGGAAGGGTGCTGGCTAGCAAGAGCTTTCAGTGCTGGCACTTTTCATCTCTGAGCAATTGCTCGACGTTTGCAATTTCTCACCTGAGCTCTCTTTAGACTGCGCGAGAGGATGAGTAGAAGATGAGGTGGCTAGAGAAGCACAGAGCCCCAGTGTTCTAAGGGCTACAAGAGCGTTTCCAAGGAAGGGGGCTGGCTAGCAACAGCTTTCAGTGCTGGCACTTTTCTTCTCTGAGCAATTGCTCGACATTTGCAATTTCTCAGCTCATGTCTACGACACGGAGAGATAGTGACCGTGACGTTTGGTGGGTAGAGAAGCGCAAAGCCCCAGTGTTGCTGCGCCTGTGAAAGCGCTTCCAAGGAAGGGTGCTGGCTAGCAAGAGCTTTCAGTGCTGGCACTTTTCATCTCTGAGCAATTGCTCGACGTTTGCAATTTCTCACCGGAGCTTTTGTTAGAGTGCGCGAGAGGATGAGCAGAAGATGAGGTGGCTAGAGAATCACAGAGCGCCAGTGTTCTAAGGGCTACAAGAGCGTTTCCAAGGAAGGGGGCTGGCTAGCAAGAGCTTTCAGTGCTGGCACTTTTCATCTCTGAGCAATTGCTCGACGTTTGCAATTTCTCAGCTCGTCTCTACGAGACGGAAAGAGAATGACCGTGACGTTTGGTGGGTAGAGAAGCGCAAAGCCCCAGTGTTGCTGCGCCTGTGAAAGCGCTTCCAAGGAAGGGGGCTGGCTAGCAAGAGCTTTCAGTGCTGGCACTTTTCATCTCTGAGCAATTGCTCGACGTTTGCAATTTCTCAGCTCGTGTCTACGAGACGGAAAGAGAACGACCGTGACGTTTGGTGGGTAGAGAAGCGCAAAGCCCCAGTGTTGCTGCGCCTGTGAAAGCGCTTCCAAGGAAGGGTGCTGGCTAGCAGGAGCTTTCAGTGCTGGCACTTTTCATCTCTGAGCAATTGCTCGACGTTTGCAATTTCTCACCTGCGCTCTCTTTAGACTGCGCGAGAGGATGAGCAGAAGATGAGGTGGCTAGAGAAGCACAGAGTGCCAGTGTTCTAAGGGCTACAAGAGCGTTTCCAAGGAAGGGGGCTGGCTAGCAAGAGCTTTCAGTGCTGGCACTTTTCATCTCTGAGCAATTGCTCGACGTTTGCAATTTCTCACCGGAGCTTTTGTTAGAGTGCGCGAGAGGATGAGCAGAAGATGAGGTGGCTAGAGAATCACAGAGCCCCAGTGTTCTAAGGGCTACAAGAGCGTTTCCAAGGAAGGGGGCTGGCTAGCAAGAGCTTTCAGTGCTGGCACTTTTTATCTCTGAGCAATTGCTGGACGTTTGCAATTTCTCACCGGAGCTCTCTTTAGAGTGCGCGAGAGGATGAGGAGAAGATGAGGTGGCTAGAGAAGCACAGAGCCCCAGTTTTCTTAGGGCTACAAGAGCGTTTCCAAGGAAGGGGGCTGGCTAGCAACAGCTTTCAGTGCTGGCACTTTTCATCTCTGAGCAATTGCTCGACGTTTGCAATTTCTCAGCTCGTGTCTACGAGACGGAGAGATAATGACCGTGATGTTTGGTGGGTAGAGAAGTGCAAAGCCCCAGTGTTGCTGCTCCTGTGAAAGCGCTTCCAAGGAAGGGAGCTGGCTATGAACAGCTTTCAGTGCTGGCACTTTTCATCTCTGAGCAATTGCTCGACGTTTGCAATTTCTCACCGGAGCTCTCTTTAGAGTGCGCGAGAGGATGAGCAGAAGATGAGGTGGCTAGAGAAGCACAGAGCCCCAGTGTTCTTAGGGCTACAAGAGCGTTTCCAAGGAAGGGGGCTGGCTAGCAAGAGCTTTCAGTGCTGGCACTTTTCATCTCTGAGCAATTGCTCGACGTTTGCAATTTCTCACCGGAACTTTTGTTAGAGTGCGCGAGAGGATGAGTAGAAGATGAGGTGGCTAGAGAAGCCCAGAGCGCCAGTGTTCTAAGGGCTACAAGAGCGTTTCCAAGGAAGGGGGCTGGCTAGCAACAGCTTTCAGTGCTGGCACTTTTCATCTCTGAGCAATTGCTCGACGTTTGCAATTTCTCAGCTCGTGTCTACGAGACGGAGAGATAGTGACCGTGATGTTTGGTGGCTAGAGAAGCGCAAAGCCCCAGTGTTGCTGTGCCTGTGAAAGCGCTTCCAAGGAAGGGGGCTGGCTAGCAAGAGCTTTCAGTGCTGGCACTTTTCATCTCTGAGCAATTGCTCGACGTTTGCAATTTCTCAGCTCGTCTCTACGAGACGGAAAGAGAATGACCGTGACGTTTGGTGGGTAGAGAAGCGCAAAGCCCCAGTGTTGCTGCGCCTGTGAAAGCGCTTCCAAGGAAGGGGGCTGGCTAGCAAGAGCTTTCAGTGCTGGCACTTTTCATCTCTGAGCAATTGCTCGACGTTTGCAATTTCTCAGCTCGTCTCTACGAGACGGAAAGAGAATGACCGTGACGTTTGGTGGGTAGAGAAGCGCAAAGCCCCAGTGTTGCTGCGCCTGTGAAAGCGCTTCCAAGGAAGGGGGCTGGCTAGCAAGAGCTTTCAGTGCTGGCACTTTTCATCTCTGAGCAATTGCTCGACGTTTGCAATTTCTCAGCTCGTGTCTACGAGACGGAAAGAGAATGACCGTGACGTTTGGTGGGTAGAGAAGCGCAAAGCCCCAGTGTTGCTGCGCCTGTGAAAGTGCTTCCAGGGAAGGGTGCTGGCTAGCAACAGCTTTCAGTGCTGGCACTTTTCATCTCTGAGCAATTGCTCGACGTTTGCAATTTCTCAGCTCGTGTCTACGAGACGGAGAGATAGTGACAGTGATGTTTGGTGGGTAGAGAAGCGCAAAGCCCCAGTGTTGCTGCGCCTGTGAAAGCGCTTCCAGGGAAGGGTGCTGGCTAGCAACAGCTTTCAGTGCTGGCACTTTTCATCTCTGAGCAGTTGCTCGACATTTGCAATTTCTCACCAGAGCTTTTGTTAGAGTGCGCGAGAGGATGAGTAGAAGATGAGGTGGCTGGAGAAGCACAGAGCCCCAGTGTTCTAAGGGCTACAAGAGCGTTTCCAAGGAAGGGTGCTGGCTAGCAACAGCTTTCAGTGCTGGCACTTTTCATCTCTGAGCAATTGCTCGACGTTTGCAATTTCTCGGCTCGTGTCTACGAGACGGAAAGAGAATGACCGTGACGTTTGGTGGGTAGAGAAGCGCAAAGCCCCAGTGTTGCTGCGCCTGTGAAAGCGCTTCCAAGGAAGGGGGCTGGCTAGCAACAGCTTTCAGTGCTGGCACTTTTCATCTCTGAGCAATTGCTCGACGTTTGCAATTTCTCACCAGAGCTTTTGTTAGAGTGCGCGAGAGGATGAGCAGAAGATTAGATGGCTAGAGAAGCACAGAGCGCCAGTGTTCTAAGGGCTACAAGAGCGTTTCCAAGGAAGGGGGCTGGCTAGCAAGAGCTTTCAGTGCTGGCACTTTTCATCTCTGAGCAATTGCTCGACGTTTGCAATTTCTCAGCTCGTGTCTACGAGACGGAAAGAGAATGACCGTGACGTTTGGTGGGTAGAGCAGCGCAAAGCCCCAGTGTTGCTGCGCCTGTGAAAGCGTTTCCAAGGAAGGGTGCTGGCTAACAAGAGCTTTCAGTGCTGGCACTTTTCATCTCTGAGCAATTGCTCGACGTTTGCAATTTCTCAGCTCGTGTCTACGAGACGGAGAGATAGTGACCGTGATGTTTGGTGGGTAGAGAAGCGCAAAGCCCCAGTGTTGCTGCGCCTGTGAAAGCGCTTCCAGGGAAGGGTGCTGGCTAGCAAAAGCTTTCATTGCTGGCACTTTTCATCTCTGAGCAGTTGCTCGACATTTGCAATTTCTCACCAGAGCTTTTGTTAGAGTGCGCGAGAGGATGAGCAGAAGATGAGGTGGCTGGAGAAGCACAGAGCCCCAGTGTTCTAAGGGCTACAAAAGCGTTTCCAAGGAAGGGTGCTGGCTAGCAACAGCTTTCAGTGCTGGCACTTTTCATCTCTGAGCAATTGCTCGACGTTTGCAATTTCTCAGCTCGTCTCTACGAGACGGAGAGATAGTGACCGTGACGTTTGGTGGCTAGAGAAGCGCAAAGCCCCAGTGTTGCTGCGCCTGTGAAAGCGCTTCCAAGGAAGGGAGCTGGCTAGCTACAGCTTTCAGTGCTGGCACTTTTCTTCTCTGAGCAATTGCTGGACGTTTGCAATTTCTCAGCGCGTGTCTACGAGACGGAAAGAGAACGACCGTGACGTTTGGTGGGTAGAGAAGTGCAAAGCCCCAGTGTTACTGCGCCTGTGAAAGCGCTTCCAAGGAAGGGGGCTGGCTAGCAACAGCTTTCAGTGTTGGCACTTTTCTTCTCTGAGCAATTGCTCGACGTTTGCAATTTCTCACCGGAGCTTTTGTTAGAGTGCGCGAGAGGATGAGCAGAAGATGAGGTGGCTAGAGAAGCACAGAGCCCCAGTGTTCTAAGGGTTACAAGAGCGTTTCCAAGGAAGGGGGCTGGCTAGCAAGAGCTTTCAGTGCTGGCACTTTTCATCTCTGAGCAATTGCTCGACGTTTGCAATTTCTCAGCTCGTGTCTACGAGACGGAAAGAGAATGACCGTGATGTTTGGTGGGTAGAGAAGCGCAAAGCCCCAGTGTTGCTGCGCCTGTGAAAGTGCTTCCAGGGAAGGGTGCTGGCTAGCAACAGCTTTCAGTGCTGGCACTTTTCATCTCTGAGCAATTGCTCGACGTTTGCAATTTCTCACCGGAGCTTTTGTTAGAGTGCGCGAGAGGATGAGTAGAAGATGAGGTGGCTAGAGAAGCACAGAGCCCCAGTGTTCTTAGGGCTACAAGAGCGTTTCCAAGGAAGGGGGCTGGCTAGCAACAGCTTTCAGTGCTGGCAGTTTTCATGTCTGAGCAATTGCTCGACGTTTGCAATTTCTCACCGGAGCTTTTGTTAGAGTGCGCGAGAGGATGAGCAGAAGATGAGGTGGCTAGAGAAGCACAGAGCGCCAGTGTTCTAAGGGCTACAAGAGCGTTTCCAAGGAAGGGGGCTGGCTAGCAAGAGCTTTCAGTGCTGGCACTTTTCATCTCTGAGCAATTGCTCGACGTTTGCAATTTCTCAGCTCGTGTCTACGAGACGGAGAGATAGTGACCGTGATGTTTGGTGGGTAGAGAAGCGCAAAGCCCCAGTGTTGCTGCGCCTGTGAAAGCGCTTCCAGGGAAGGGTGCTGGCTAGCAACAGCTTTCAGTGCTGGCACTTTTCATCTCTGAGCAATTGCTGGACGTTTGCAATTTCTCAACTGAGCTCTCTTTAGAGTGCGCGAGAGGATGAGCAGAAGATGAGGTGGCTAGAGAAGCTCAGAGCCCCATTGTTCTTAGGGCTAGAAAAGCGCTTCCAAGGAAGGGGGCTGGCTAGCAACAGCTTTCAGTGCTGGCACTTTTCATCTCTGAGCAATTACTCGACTTTTGCAATTTCTCACCTGAGCTCTCTTTAGACTGCGCGAGAGGATGGGCAGAAGATGAGGTGGCTAGAGAAGCACAGAGCGCCAGTGTTCTAAGGGCTACAAGAGCGTTTCCAAGGAAGGGGGCTGGCTAGCAACAGCTTTCAGTGCTGGCACTTTTCATCTCTGAGCAGTTGCTCGACGTTTGCAATTTCTCAGCTCATGTCTACGAGACGGAAAGAGAATGACCGTGACGTTTGGTGGGTATAGAAGCGCAAAGCCCCAGTGTTGCTGCGCCTGTGAAAGCGCTTCCAAGGAAGGGTGCTGGCTAGCAAGAGCTTTCAGTGCTGGCACTTTTCATCTCTGAGCAATTGCTCGACGTTTGCAATTTCTCACCGGAGCTTTTGTTAGAGTGCGCGAGAGGATGAGCAGAAGATGAGGTGGCTAGAGAAGCACAGAGCGCCAGTGTTCTAAGGGCTACAAGAGCGTTTCCAAGGAAGGGGGCTGGCTAGCAAGAGCTTTCAGTGCTGGCACTTTTCATCTCTGAGCAATTGCTCGACGTTTGCAATTTCTCAGCTCGTGTCTACGAGACGGAAAGAGAATGACCGTGACGTTTGGTGGGTAGAGAAGCGCAAAGCCCCAGTGTTGCTGCGCCTGTGAAAGCGTTTCCAAGGAAGGGTGCTGGCTAACAAGAGCTTTCAGTGCTGGCACTTTTCATCTCTGAGCAATTGCTCGACGTTTGCAATTTCTCAGCTCGTGTCTACGAGACGGAGAGATAGTGACCGTGATGTTTGGTGGGTAGAGAAGCGCAAAGCCCCAGTGTTGCTGCGCCTGTGAAAGCGCTTCCAGGGAAGGGTGCTGGCTAGCAACAGCTTTCATTGCTGGCACTTTTCATCTCTGAGCAGTTGCTCGACATTTGCAATTTCTCACCAGAGCTTTTGTTAGAGTGCGCGAGAGGATGAGCAGAAGATGAGGTGGCTGGAGAAGCACAGAGCCCCAGTGTTCTAAGGGCTACAAGACCGTTTCCAAGGAAGGGTGCTGGCTAGCAACAGCTTTCAGTGCTGGCACTTTTCTTCTCTGAGCAATTGCTAGACGTTTGCAATTTCTCGGCTCGTGTCTACGAGACGGAAAGAGAATGACCGTGACGTTTGGTGGGTAGAGAAGCGCAAAGCCCCCGTGTTGCTGCGCCTGTGAAAGCGCTTCCAAGGAAGGGGGCTGGCTAGCAACAGCTTTCAGTGCTGGCACTTTTCATCTCTGAGCAATTGCTCGACGTTTGCAATTTCTCACCAGACCTTTTGTTAGAGTGCGCGAGAGGATGAGCAGAAGATTAGATGGCTACAGAAGCACATAGCGCCAGTGTTCTAAGGGCTACAAGAGCGTTTCCAAGGAAGGGTGCTGGCTAGCAGGAGCTTTCAGTGCTGGCACTTTTCATCTCTGAGCAATTGCTCGACGTTTGCAATTTCTCAGCTCGTGTCTATGAGACGGAGAGATAGTGACCGTGACGTTTGGTGGGTAGAGAAGCGCAAAGCCCCAGTGTTGCTGCGCCTGTGAAAGCGCTTCCAAGGAAGGGAGCTGGCTAGCTACAGCTTTCAGTGCTGGCACTTTTCATCTCTGAGCAATTGCTCGACGTTTGCAATTTCTCAGCGCGTGTCTACGAGACGGAAAGAGAACGACCGTGACGTTTGGTGGGTAGAGAAGTGCAAAGCCCCAGTGTTACTGCGCCTGTGAAAGCGCTTCCAAGGAAGGGTGCTGGCTAGCAACAGCTTTCAGTGCTGGCACTTTTCATGTCTGAGCAATTGGTGGACGTTTGCAATTTCTCACCGGAGGTTTTGTTAGAGTGTGCGAGAGGATGAGCAGAAGATGAGGTGGCTAGAGAAGCACAGAGCGCCAGTGTTCTAAGGGCTACAAGAGCGTTTCCAAGGAAGGGTGCTGGCTAGCAAGAGCTTTCAGTGCTGGCACTTTTCATCTCTGAGCAATTTGTGGACATTTGCAATTTCTCAGCTCGTGTCTACGAGAGGGAGAGATAGTGACCGTGACGTTTGGTGGGTAGAGAAGCGCAAAGCCCCAGTGTTGCTGCGCCTGTGAAAGCGCTTCCAAGGAAGGGTGCTGGCTAACAAGAGCTTTCAGTGCTGGCACTTTTCATCTCTGAGTAATTGCTCGACGTTTGCAATTTCTCACCGGAGCTTTTGTTAGAGTGCGCGAGAGGATGAGTAGAAGATGAGGTGGCTAGAGAAGCACAGAGCCCCAGTGTTCTAAGGGCTACAAGAGCGTTTCCAAGGAAGGGGGCTGGCTAGCAACAGCTTTCAGTGCTGGCACTTTTCATCTCTGAGCAATTGCTTGACGTTTGCAATTTCTCAGCTCGTGTCTACGAGACGGAAAGAGAATGACCGTGACGTTTGGTGGGTAGAGAAGCGCAAAGCCCCAGTGTTGCTGCGCCTGTGAAAGCGCTTCCAAGGAAGGGGGCTGGCTAGCAAGAGCTTTCAGTGCTGGCACTTTTCATCTCTGAGCAATTGCTCGACGTTTGCAATTTCTCACCGGAGCTTTTATTAGAGTGTGCGAGAGGATGAGCAGAAGATGAGGTGGCTAGAGAAGCACAGAGCGCCAGTGTTCTAAGGGCTACAAGAGCGTTTCCAAGGAAGGGGGCTGGCTAGCAAGAGCTTTCAGTGCTGGCACTTTTCATCTCTGAGCAATTGCTGGACGTTTGCAATTTCTCAGCTCGTGTCTACGAGACGGAGATATAGTGACCGTGATGTTTGGTGGGTAGAGAAGCACAAAGCCCCAGTGTTGCTGCGCCTGTGAAAGCGCTTCCAAGGAAGGGTGCTGGCTAGCAAGAGCTTTCAGTGCTGGCACTTTTCATCTCTGAGTAATTGCTCGACGTTTGCAATTTCTCAACTGAGCTCTCTTTAGAGTGCGCGAGAGGATGAGCAGAAGATGAGGTGGCTAGAGAAGCTCAGAGCCCCATTGTTCTTAGGGCTACAAAAGCGCTTCCAAGGAAGGGGGCTGGCTAGCAAGAGCTTTCAGTGCTGGCACTTTTCATCTCTGAGCAATTTGTGGACATTTGCATTTTCTCAGCTCGTGTCTACGAGAGGGAGAGATAGTGACCGTGACGTTTGGTGGGTAGAGAAGCGCAAAGCCCCAGTGTTGCTGCGCCTGTGAAAGCGCTTCCAAGGAAGGGGGCTGGCTAGCAACAGCTTTCAGTGCTGGCACTTTTCATCTCTGAGTAATTGCTCGACGTTTGCAATTTCTCACCGGAGCTTTTGTTAGAGTGCGCGAGAGGATGAGGAGAAGATGAGGTGGCTAGAGAAGCACAGAGCGCCAGTGTTCTAAGGGCTACAAGAGCGTTTCCAAGGAAGGGGGCTGGCTAGCAACAGCTTTCAGTGCTGGCACTTTTCATCTCTGAGCAATTGCTGGACGTTTGCAATTTCTCAGCTCGTGTCTACGAGACGGAAAGAGAATGACCGTGACGTTTGGTGGGTAGAGAAGCGCAAAGCCCCAGTGTTGCTGCGCCTGTGAAAGCGCTTCCAAGGAAGGGGGCTGGCTAGCAACAGCTTTCAGTGCTGGCACTTTTCATCTCTGAGCAATTGCTCGACGTTTGCAATTTCTCACCAGAGCTTTTGTTAGAGTGCGCGAGAGGATGAGCAGAAGATGAGGTGGCTAGAGAAGCACAGAGCGCCAGTGTTCTAAGGGCTACAAGAGCGTTTCCAAGGAAGGGGGCTGGCTAGCAAGAGCTTTCAGTGCTGGCACTTTTCAGCTCTGAGCAATTGCTCGACGTTTGCAATTTCTCACCGGAGCTTTTGTTAGAGTGCGCGAGAGGATGAGCAGAAGATGAGGTGGCTAGAGAAGCACAGAGCGCCAGTGTTCTAAGGGCTACAAGAGCGTTTCCAAGGAAGGGGGCTGGCTAGCAACAGCTTTCAGTGCTGGCACTTTTCATCTCTGAGCAATTGCTCGACGTTTGCAATTTCTCAGCTCGTGTCTACGAGACGGAGAGATAGTGACCGTGATGTTTGGTGCGTAGAGAAGCGCAAAGCCCCAGTGTTGCTGCGCCTGTGAAAGCGCTTCGAAGGAAGGGAGCTGGCTAGCAAGAGCTTTCAGTGCTGGCACTTTTCATCTCTGAGCAATTGCTCAACGTTTGCAATTTGTCAGCTCGTGTCTACGAGACGGAAAGAGAACGACCGTGACGTTTGGTGGGTAGAGAAGCGCAAAGCCCCAGTGTTGCTGCGCCTGTGAAAGCGCTTCCAAGGAAGGGGGCTGGCTAGCAAGAGCTTTCAGTGCTGGCACTTTTCATCTCTGAGCAATTGCTCGACGTTTGCAATTTCTCACCGGAGCTTTTATTAGAGTGTGCGAGAGGATGAGCAGAAGATGAGGTGGCTAGAGAAGCACAGAGCGCCAGTGTTCTAAGGGCTACAAGAGCGTTTCCAAGGAAGGGGGCTGGCTAGCAAGAGCTTTCAGTGCTGGCACTTTTCATCTCTGAGCAATTGCTGGACGTTTGCAATTTCTCAGCTCGTGTCTACGAGACGGAGATATAGTGACCGTGATGTTTGGTGGGTAGAGAAGCACAAAGCCCCAGTATTGCTGCGCCTGTGAAAGCGCTTCCAGGGAAGGGTGCTGGCTAGCAACAGCTTTCAGTGTTGGCACTTTTCAGCTCTGAGCAATTGCTGGACGTTTGCAATTTCTCAACTGAGCTCTCTTTAGAGTGCGCGAGAGGATGAGCAGAAGATGAGGTGGCTAGAGAAGCTCAGAGCCCCATTGTTCTTAGGGCTACAAAAGCGCTTCCAAGGAAGGGGGCTGGCTAGCAAGAGCTTTCAGTGCTGGCACTTTTCATCTCTGAGCAATTTGTGGACATTTGCAATTTCTCAGCTCGTGTCTACGAGAGGGAGAGATAGTGACCGTGACGTTTGGTGGGTAGAGAAGCGCAAAGCCCCAGTGTTGCTGCGCCTGTGAAAGCGCTTCCAAGGAAGGGGGCTGGCTAGCAAGAGCTTTCAGTGCTGGCACTTTTCATCTCTGAGTAATTGCTCGACGTTTGCAATTTCTCACCGGAGCTTTTGTTAGAGTGCGCGAGAGGATGAGCAGAAGATGAGGTGGCTAGAGAAGCCCAGAGCGCCAGTGTTCTAAGGGCTACAAGAGCGTTTCCAAGGAAGGGGGCTGGCTAGCAACAGCTTTCAGTGCTGGCACTTTTCATCTCTGAGCAATTGCTCGACGTTTGCAATTTCTCAGCTCGTGTCTACGAGACGGAGAGATAGTGACCGTGATGTTTGGTGGGTAGAGAAGCGCAAAGCCCCAGTGTTGCTGCGCCTGTGAAAGCGCTTCGAAGGAAGGGAGCTGGCTAGCAACAGCTTTCAGTGCTGGCACTTTTCATCTCTGAGCAATTGCTCAACGTTTGCAATTTCTCAGCTCGTGTCTACGAGACGGAAAGAGAACGACCGTGACGTTTGGTGGGTAGAGAAGCGCAAAGCCCCAGTGTTGCTGCGCCTGTGAAAGCGCTTCCAAGGAAGGGGGCTGGCTAGCAAGAGCTTTCAGTGCTGGCACTTTTCATCTCTGAGCAATTGCTCGACGTTTGCAATTTCTCACCGGAGCTTTTATTAGAGTGTGCGAGAGGATGAGCAGAAGATGAGGTGGCTAGAGAAGCACAGAGCGCCAGTGTTCTAAGGGCTACAAGAGCGTTTCCAAGGAAGGGGGCTGGCTAGCAAGAGCTTTCAGTGCTGGCACTTTTCATCTCTGAGCAATTGCTGGACGTTTGCAATTTCTCAGCTCGTGTCTACGAGACGGAGATATAGTGACCGTGATGTTTGGTGGGTAGAGAAGCACAAAGCCCCAGTGTTGCTGCGCCTGTGAAAGCGCTTCCAGGGAAGGGTGCTGGCTAGCAACAGCTTTCAGTGCTGGCACTTTTCATCTCTGAGCAATTGCTGGACGTTTGCAATTTCTCAACTGAGCTCTCTTTAGAGTGCGCGAGAGGATGAGCAGAAGATGAGGTGGCTAGAGAAGCTCAGAGCCCCATTGTTCTTAGGGCTACAAAAGCGCTTCCAAGGAAGGGGGCTGGCTAGCAAGAGCTTTCAGTGCTGGCACTTTTCATCTCTGAGCAATTTGTGGACATTTGCAATTTCTCAGCTCGTGTCTACGAGAGGGAGAGATAGTGACCGTGACGTTTGGTGGGTAGAGAAGCGCAAAGCCCCAGTGTTGCTGCGCCTGTGAAAGCGCTTCCAAGGAAGGGGGCTGGCTAGCAAGAGCTTTCAGTGCTGGCACTTTTCATCTCTGAGTAATTGCTCGACGTTTGCAATTTCTCACCGGAGCTTTTGTTAGAGTGCACGAGAGGATGAGTAGAAGATGAGGTGGCTAGAGAAGCACAGAGCGCCAGTGTTCTAAGGGCTACAAGAGCGTTTCCAAGGAAGGGGGCTGGCTAGCAACAGCTTTCAGTGCTGGCACTTTTCATCTCTGAGCAATTGCTGGACGTTTGCAATTTCTCAGCTCGTGTCTACGAGACGGAAAGAGAATGACCGTGACGTTTGGTGGGTAGAGAAGCGCAAAGCCCCAGTGTTGCTGCGCCTGTGAAAGCGCTTCCAAGGAAGGGTGCTGGCTAGCAAGAGCTTTCAGTGCTGGCACTTTTCATCTCTGAGCAATTGCTCGACGTTTGCAATTTCTCACCAGAGCTTTTGTTAGAGTGCGCGAGAGGATGAGCAGAAGATGAGGTGGCTAGAGAAGCACAGAGCGCCAGTGTTCTAAGGGCTACAAGAGCGTTTCCAAGGAAGGGGGCTGGCTAGCAAGAGCTTTCAGTGCTGGCACTTTTCAGCTCTGAGCAATTGCTCGACGTTTGCAATTTCTCACCGGAGCTTTTGTTAGAGTGCGCGAGAGGATGAGCAGAAGATGAGGTGGCTAGAGAAGCACAGAGCGCCAGTGTTCTAAGGGCTACAAGAGCGTTTCCAAGGAAGGGGGCTGGCTAGCAAGAGCTTTCAGTGCTGGCACTTTTCATCTCTGAGCAATTGCTCGACGTTTGCAATTTCTCAGCTCGTGTCTACGAGACGGAGAGATAGTGACCGTGATGTTTGGTGGGTAGAGAAGCGCAAAGCCCCAGTGTTGCTGCGCCTGTGAAAGCGCTTCCAGGGAAGGGTGCTGGCTAGCAACAGCTTTCAGTGCTGGCACTTTTCATCTCTGAGCAATTGCTGGACGTTTGCAATTTCTCAACTGAGCTCTCTTTAGAGTGCGCGAGAGGATGAGCAGAAGATGAGGTGGCTAGAGAAGCTCAGAGCCCCATTGTTCTTAGGGCTAGAAAAGCGCTTCCAAGGAAGGGGGCTGGCTAGCAACAGCTTTCAGTGCTGGCACTTTTCATCTCTGAGCAATTACTCGACTTTTGCAATTTCTCACCTGAGCTCTCTTTAGACTGCGCGAGAGGATGGGCAGAAGATGAGGTGGCTAGAGAAGCACAGAGCGCCAGTGTTCTAAGGGCTACAAGAGCGTTTCCAAGGAAGGGGGCTGGCTAGCAACAGCTTTCAGTGCTGGCACTTTTCATCTCTGAGCAGTTGCTCGACGTTTGCAATTTCTCAGCTCATGTCTACGAGACGGAAAGAGAATGACCGTGACGTTTGGTGGGTATAGAAGCGCAAAGCCCCAGTGTTGCTGCGCCTGTGAAAGCGCTTCCAAGGAAGGGTGCTGGCTAGCAAGAGCTTTCAGTGCTGGCACTTTTCATCTCTGAGCAATTGCTCGACGTTTGCAATTTCTCACCGGAGCTTTTGTTAGAGTGCGCGAGAGGATGAGCAGAAGATGAGGTGGCTAGAGAAGCACAGAGCGCCAGTGTTCTAAGGGCTACAAGAGCGTTTCCAAGGAAGGGGGCTGGCTAGCAAGAGCTTTCAGTGCTGGCACTTTTCATCTCTGAGCAATTGCTCGACGTTTGCAATTTCTCAGCTCGTGTCTACGAGACGGAAAGAGAATGACCGTGACGTTTGGTGGGTAGAGAAGCGCAAAGCCCCAGTGTTGCTGCGCCTGTGAAAGCGTTTCCAAGGAAGGGTGCTGGCTAACAAGAGCTTTCAGTGCTGGCACTTTTCATCTCTGAGCAATTGCTCGACGTTTGCAATTTCTCAGCTCGTGTCTACGAGACGGAGAGATAGTGACCGTGATGTTTGGTGGGTAGAGAAGCGCAAAGCCCCAGTGTTGCTGCGCCTGTGAAAGCGCTTCCAGGGAAGGGTGCTGGCTAGCAACAGCTTTCATTGCTGGCACTTTTCATCTCTGAGCAGTTGCTCGACATTTGCAATTTCTCACCAGAGCTTTTGTTAGAGTGCGCGAGAGGATGAGCAGAAGATGAGGTGGCTGGAGAAGCACAGAGCCCCAGTGTTCTAAGGGCTACAAGACCGTTTCCAAGGAAGGGTGCTGGCTAGCAACAGCTTTCAGTGCTGGCACTTTTCTTCTCTGAGCAATTGCTAGACGTTTGCAATTTCTCGGCTCGTGTCTACGAGACGGAAAGAGAATGACCGTGACGTTTGGTGGGTAGAGAAGCGCAAAGCCCCCGTGTTGCTGCACCTGTGAAAGCGCTTCCAAGGAAGGGGGCTGGCTAGCAACAGCTTTCAGTGCTGGCACTTTTCATCTCTGAGCAATTGCTCGACGTTTGCAATTTCTCACCAGACCTTTTGTTAGAGTGCGCGAGAGGATGAGCAGAAGATTAGATGGCTACAGAAGCACATAGCGCCAGTGTTCTAAGGGCTACAAGAGCGTTTCCAAGGAAGGGTGCTGGCTAGCAGGAGCTTTCAGTGCTGGCACTTTTCATCTCTGAGCAATTGCTCGACGTTTGCAATTTCTCAGCTCGTGTCTATGAGACGGAGAGATAGTGACCGTGACGTTTGGTGGGTAGAGAAGCGCAAAGCCCCAGTGTTGCTGCGCCTGTGAAAGCGCTTCCAAGGAAGGGAGCTGGCTAGCTACAGCTTTCAGTGCTGGCACTTTTCATCTCTGAGCAATTGCTCGACGTTTGCAATTTCTCAGCGCGTGTCTACGAGACGGAAAGAGAACGACCGTGACGTTTGGTGGGTAGAGAAGTGCAAAGCCCCAGTGTTACTGCGCCTGTGAAAGCGCTTCCAAGGAAGGGTGCTGGCTAGCAACAGCTTTCAGTGCTGGCACTTTTCATGTCTGAGCAATTGGTGGACGTTTGCAATTTCTCACCGGAGGTTTTGTTAGAGTGTGCGAGAGGATGAGCAGAAGATGAGGTGGCTAGAGAAGCACAGAGCGCCAGTGTTCTAAGGGCTACAAGAGCGTTTCCAAGGAAGGGTGCTGGCTAGCAAGAGCTTTCAGTGCTGGCACTTTTCATCTCTGAGCAATTTGTGGACATTTGCAATTTCTCAGCTCGTGTCTACGAGAGGGAGAGATAGTGACCGTGACGTTTGGTGGGTAGAGAAGCGCAAAGCCCCAGTGTTGCTGCGCCTGTGAAAGCGCTTCCAAGGAAGGGTGCTGGCTAACAAGAGCTTTCAGTGCTGGCACTTTTCATCTCTGAGTAATTGCTCGACGTTTGCAATTTCTCACCGGAGCTTTTGTTAGAGTGCGCGAGAGGATGAGTAGAAGATGAGGTGGCTAGAGAAGCACAGAGCCCCAGTGTTCTAAGGGCTACAAGAGCGTTTCCAAGGAAGGGGGCTGGCTAGCAACAGCTTTCAGTGCTGGCACTTTTCATCTCTGAGCAATTGCTTGACGTTTGCAATTTCTCAGCTCGTGTCTACGAGACGGAAAGAGAATGACCGTGACGTTTGGTGGGTAGAGAAGCGCAAAGCCCCAGTGTTGCTGCGCCTGTGAAAGCGCTTCCAAGGAAGGGGGCTGGCTAGCAAGAGCTTTCAGTGCTGGCACTTTTCATCTCTGAGCAATTGCTCGACGTTTGCAATTTCTCACCGGAGCTTTTATTAGAGTGTGCGAGAGGATGAGCAGAAGATGAGGTGGCTAGAGAAGCACAGAGCGCCAGTGTTCTAAGGGCTACAAGAGCGTTTCCAAGGAAGGGGGCTGGCTAGCAAGAGCTTTCAGTGCTGGCACTTTTCATCTCTGAGCAATTGCTGGACGTTTGCAATTTCTCAGCTCGTGTCTACGAGACGGAGATATAGTGACCGTGATGTTTGGTGGGTAGAGAAGCACAAAGCCCCAGTGTTGCTGCGCCTGTGAAAGCGCTTCCAAGGAAGGGTGCTGGCTAGCAAGAGCTTTCAGTGCTGGCACTTTTCATCTCTGAGTAATTGCTCGACGTTTGCAATTTCTCAACTGAGCTCTCTTTAGAGTGCGCGAGAGGATGAGCAGAAGATGAGGTGGCTAGAGAAGCTCAGAGCCCCATTGTTCTTAGGGCTACAAAAGCGCTTCCAAGGAAGGGGGCTGGCTAGCAAGAGCTTTCAGTGCTGGCACTTTTCATCTCTGAGCAATTTGTGGACATTTGCATTTTCTCAGCTCGTGTCTACGAGAGGGAGAGATAGTGACCGTGACGTTTGGTGGGTAGAGAAGCGCAAAGCCCCAGTGTTGCTGCGCCTGTGAAAGCGCTTCCAAGGAAGGGGGCTGGCTAGCAACAGCTTTCAGTGCTGGCACTTTTCATCTCTGAGTAATTGCTCGACGTTTGCAATTTCTCACCGGAGCTTTTGTTAGAGTGCGCGAGAGGATGAGGAGAAGATGAGGTGGCTAGAGAAGCACAGAGCGCCAGTGTTCTAAGGGCTACAAGAGCGTTTCCAAGGAAGGGGGCTGGCTAGCAACAGCTTTCAGTGCTGGCACTTTTCATCTCTGAGCAATTGCTGGACGTTTGCAATTTCTCAGCTCGTGTCTACGAGACGGAAAGAGAATGACCGTGACGTTTGGTGGGTAGAGAAGCGCAAAGCCCCAGTGTTGCTGCGCCTGTGAAAGCGCTTCCAAGGAAGGGGGCTGGCTAGCAACAGCTTTCAGTGCTGGCACTTTTCATCTCTGAGCAATTGCTCGACGTTTGCAATTTCTCACCAGAGCTTTTGTTAGAGTGCGCGAGAGGATGAGCAGAAGATGAGGTGGCTAGAGAAGCACAGAGCGCCAGTGTTCTAAGGGCTACAAGAGCGTTTCCAAGGAAGGGGGCTGGCTAGCAAGAGCTTTCAGTGCTGGCACTTTTCAGCTCTGAGCAATTGCTCGACGTTTGCAATTTCTCACCGGAGCTTTTGTTAGAGTGCGCGAGAGGATGAGCAGAAGATGAGGTGGCTAGAGAAGCACAGAGCGCCAGTGTTCTAAGGGCTACAAGAGCGTTTCCAAGGAAGGGGGCTGGCTAGCAACAGCTTTCAGTGCTGGCACTTTTCATCTCTGAGCAATTGCTCGACGTTTGCAATTTCTCAGCTCGTGTCTACGAGACGGAGAGATAGTGACCGTGATGTTTGGTGCGTAGAGAAGCGCAAAGCCCCAGTGTTGCTGCGCCTGTGAAAGCGCTTCGAAGGAAGGGAGCTGGCTAGCAAGAGCTTTCAGTGCTGGCACTTTTCATCTCTGAGCAATTGCTCAACGTTTGCAATTTGTCAGCTCGTGTCTACGAGACGGAAAGAGAACGACCGTGACGTTTGGTGGGTAGAGAAGCGCAAAGCCCCAGTGTTGCTGCGCCTGTGAAAGCGCTTCCAAGGAAGGAGGCTGGCTAGCAAGAGCTTTCAGTGCTGGCACTTTTCATCTCTGAGCAATTGCTCGACGTTTGCAATTTCTCACCGGAGCTTTTATTAGAGTGTGCGAGAGGATGAGCAGAAGATGAGGTGGCTAGAGAAGCACAGAGCGCCAGTGTTCTAAGGGCTACAAGAGCGTTTCCAAGGAAGGGGGCTGGCTAGCAAGAGCTTTCAGTGCTGGCACTTTTCATCTCTGAGCAATTGCTGGACGTTTGCAATTTCTCAGCTCGTGTCTACGAGACGGAGATATAGTGACCGTGATGTTTGGTGGGTAGAGAAGCACAAAGCCCCAGTATTGCTGCGCCTGTGAAAGCGCTTCCAGGGAAGGGTGCTGGCTAGCAACAGCTTTCAGTGTTGGCACTTTTCAGCTCTGAGCAATTGCTGGACGTTTGCAATTTCTCAACTGAGCTCTCTTTAGAGTGCGCGAGAGGATGAGCAGAAGATGAGGTGGCTAGAGAAGCTCAGAGCCCCATTGTTCTTAGGGCTACAAAAGCGCTTCCAAGGAAGGGGGCTGGCTAGCAAGAGCTTTCAGTGCTGGCACTTTTCATCTCTGAGCAATTTGTGGACATTTGCAATTTCTCAGCTCGTGTCTACGAGAGGGAGAGATAGTGACCGTGACGTTTGGTGGGTAGAGAAGCGCAAAGCCCCAGTGTTGCTGCGCCTGTGAAAGCGCTTCCAAGGAAGGGGGCTGGCTAGCAAGAGCTTTCAGTGCTGGCACTTTTCATCTCTGAGTAATTGCTCGACGTTTGCAATTTCTCACCGGAGCTTTTGTTAGAGTGCGCGAGAGGATGAGCAGAAGATGAGGTGGCTAGAGAAGCCCAGAGCGCCAGTGTTCTAAGGGCTACAAGAGCGTTTCCAAGGAAGGGGGCTGGCTAGCAACAGCTTTCAGTGCTGGCACTTTTCATCTCTGAGCAATTGCTCGACGTTTGCAATTTCTCAGCTCGTGTCTACGAGACGGAGAGATAGTGACCGTGATGTTTGGTGGGTAGAGAAGCGCAAAGCCCCAGTGTTGCTGCGCCTGTGAAAGCGCTTCGAAGGAAGGGAGCTGGCTAGCAACAGCTTTCAGTGCTGGCACTTTTCATCTCTGAGCAATTGCTCAACGTTTGCAATTTCTCAGCTCGTGTCTACGAGACGGAAAGAGAACGACCGTGACGTTTGGTGGGTAGAGAAGCGCAAAGCCCCAGTGTTGCTGCGCCTGTGAAAGCGCTTCCAAGGAAGGGGGCTGGCTAGCAAGAGCTTTCAGTGCTGGCACTTTTCATCTCTGAGCAATTGCTCGACGTTTGCAATTTCTCACCGGAGCTTTTATTAGAGTGTGCGAGAGGATGAGCAGAAGATGAGGTGGCTAGAGAAGCACAGAGCGCCAGTGTTCTAAGGGCTACAAGAGCGTTTCCAAGGAAGGGGGCTGGCTAGCAAGAGCTTTCAGTGCTGGCACTTTTCATCTCTGAGCAATTGCTGGACGTTTGCAATTTCTCAGCTCGTGTCTACGAGACGGAGATATAGTGACCGTGATGTTTGGTGGGTAGAGAAGCACAAAGCCCCAGTGTTGCTGCGCCTGTGAAAGCGCTTCCAGGGAAGGGTGCTGGCTAGCAACAGCTTTCAGTGCTGGCACTTTTCATCTCTGAGCAATTGCTGGACGTTTGCAATTTCTCAACTGAGCTCTCTTTAGAGTGCGCGAGAGGATGAGCAGAAGATGAGGTGGCTAGAGAAGCTCAGAGCCCCATTGTTCTTAGGGCTACAAAAGCGCTTCCAAGGAAGGGGGCTGGCTAGCAAGAGCTTTCAGTGCTGGCACTTTTCATCTCTGAGCAATTTGTGGACATTTGCAATTTCTCAGCTCGTGTCTACGAGAGGGAGAGATAGTGACCGTGACGTTTGGTGGGTAGAGAAGCGCAAAGCCCCAGTGTTGCTGCGCCTGTGAAAGCGCTTCCAAGGAAGGGGGCTGGCTAGCAAGAGCTTTCAGTGCTGGCACTTTTCATCTCTGAGTAATTGCTCGACGTTTGCAATTTCTCACCGGAGCTTTTGTTAGAGTGCACGAGAGGATGAGTAGAAGATGAGGTGGCTAGAGAAGCACAGAGCGCCAGTGTTCTAAGGGCTACAAGAGCGTTTCCAAGGAAGGGGGCTGGCTAGCAACAGCTTTCAGTGCTGGCACTTTTCATCTCTGAGCAATTGCTGGACGTTTGCAATTTCTCAGCTCGTGTCTACGAGACGGAAAGAGAATGACCGTGACGTTTGGTGGGTAGAGAAGCGCAAAGCCCCAGTGTTGCTGCGCCTGTGAAAGCGCTTCCAAGGAAGGGTGCTGGCTAGCAAGAGCTTTCAGTGCTGGCACTTTTCATCTCTGAGCAATTGCTCGACGTTTGCAATTTCTCACCAGAGCTTTTGTTAGAGTGCGCGAGAGGATGAGCAGAAGATGAGGTGGCTAGAGAAGCACAGAGCGCCAGTGTTCTAAGGGCTACAAGAGCGTTTCCAAGGAAGGGGGCTGGCTAGCAAGAGCTTTCAGTGCTGGCACTTTTCAGCTCTGAGCAATTGCTCGACGTTTGCAATTTCTCACCGGAGCTTTTGTTAGAGTGCGCGAGAGGATGAGCAGAAGATGAGGTGGCTAGAGAAGCACAGAGCGCCAGTGTTCTAAGGGCTACAAGAGCGTTTCCAAGGAAGGGGGCTGGCTAGCAAGAGCTTTCAGTGCTGGCACTTTTCATCTCTGAGCAATTGCTCGACGTTTGCAATTTCTCAGCTCGTGTCTACGAGACGGAGAGATAGTGACCGTGATGTTTGGTGCGTAGAGAAGCGCAAAGCCCCAGTGTTGCTGCGCCTGTGAAAGCGCTTCGAAGGAAGGGAGCTGGCTAGCAAGAGCTTTCAGTGCTGGCACTTTTCATCTCTGAGCAATTGCTCAACGTTTGCAATTTGTCAGCTCGTGTCTACGAGACGGAAAGAGAACGACCGTGACGTTTGGTGGGTAGAGAAGCGCAAAGCCCCAGTGTTGCTGCGCCTGTGAAAGCGCTTCCAAGGAAGGGGGCTGGCTAGCAAGAGCTTTCAGTGCTGGCACTTTTCATCTCTGAGCAATTGCTCGACGTTTGCAATTTCTCACCGGAGCTTTTATTAGAGTGTGCGAGAGGATGAGCAGAAGATGAGGTGGCTAGAGAAGCACAGAGCGCCAGTGTTCTAAGGGCTACAAGAGCGTTTCCAAGGAAGGGTGCTGGCTAGCAAGAGCTTTCAGTGCTGGCACTTTTCATCTCTGAGCAATTGCTGGACGTTTGCAATTTCTCAGCTCGTGTCTACGAGACGGAGATATAGTGACCGTGATGTTTGGTGGGTAGAGAAGCACAAAGCCCCAGTATTGCTGCGCCTGTGAAAGCGCTTCCAGGGAAGGGTGCTGGCTAGCAACAGCTTTCAGTGTTGGCACTTTTCAGCTCTGAGCAATTGCTGGACGTTTGCAATTTCTCAACTGAGCTCTCTTTAGAGTGCGCGAGAGGATGAGCAGAAGATGAGGTGGCTAGAGAAGCTCAGAGCCCCATTGTTCTTAGGGCTACAAAAGCGCTTCCAAGGAAGGGGGCTGGCTAGCAAGAGCTTTCAGTGCTGGCACTTTTCATCTCTGAGCAATTTGTGGACATTTGCAATTTCTCAGCTCGTGTCTACGAGAGGGAGAGATAGTGACCGTGACGTTTGGTGGGTAGAGAAGCGCAAAGCCCCAGTGTTGCTGCGCCTGTGAAAGCGCTTCCAAGGAAGGGGGCTGGCTAGCAAGAGCTTTCAGTGCTGGCACTTTTCATCTCTGAGTAATTGCTCGACGTTTGCAATTTCTCACCGGAGCTTTTGTTAGAGTGCGCGAGAGGATGAGCAGAAGATGAGGTGGCTAGAGAAGCACAGAGCGCCAGTGTTCTAAGGGCTACAAGAGCGTTTCCAAGGAAGGGGGCTGGCTAGCAACAGCTTTCAGTGCTGGCACTTTTCATCTCTGAGCAATTGCTCGACGTTTGCAATTTCTCAGCTCGTGTCTACGAGACGGAGAGATAGTGACCGTGATGTTTGGTGGGTAGAGAAGCGCAAAGCCCCAGTGTTGCTGCGCCTGTGAAAGCGCTTCGAAGGAAGGGAGCTGGCTAGCAACAGCTTTCAGTGCTGGCACTTTTCATCTCTGAGCAATTGCTCAACGTTTGCAATTTCTCAGCTCATGTCTACGAGACGGAAAGAGAACGACCGTGACGTTTGGTGGGTAGAGAAGCGCAAAGCCCCAGTGTTGCTGCGCCTGTGAAAGCGCTTCCAAGGAAGGGGGCTGGCTAGCAAGAGCTTTCAGTGCTGGCACTTTTCATCTCTGAGCAATTGCTCGACGTTTGCAATTTCTCACCGGAGCTTTTATTAGAGTGTGCGAGAGGATGAGCAGAAGATGAGGTGGCTAGAGAAGTACAGAGCGCCAGTGTTCTAAGGGCTACAAGAGCGTTTCCAAGGAAGGGGGCTGGCTAGCAAGAGCTTTCAGTGCTGGCACTTTTCATCTCTGAGCAATTGCTGGACGTTTGCAATTTCTCAGCTCGTGTCTACGAGACGGAGATATAGTGACCGTGATGTTTGGTGGGTAGAGAAGCACAAAGCCCCAGTATTGCTGCGCCTGTGAAAGCGCTTCCAGGGAAGGGTGCTGGCTAGCAACAGCTTTCAGTGTTGGCACTTTTCATCTCTGAGCAATTGCTGGACGTTTGCAATTTCTCAACTGAGCTCTCTTTAGAGTGCGCGAGAGGATGAGCAGAAGATGAGGTGGCTAGAGAAGCTCAGAGCCCCATTGTTCTTAGGGCTACAAAAGCGCTTCCAAGGAAGGGGGCTGGCTAGCAAGAGCTTTCAGTGCTGGCACTTTTCATCTCTGAGCAATTTGTGGACATTTGCAATTTCTCAGCTCGTGTCTACGAGAGGGAGAGATAGTGACCGTGACGTTTGGTGGGTAGAGAAGCGCAAAGCCCCAGTGTTGCTGCGCCTGTGAAAGCGCTTCCAAGGAAGGGGGCTGGCTAGCAAGAGCTTTCAGTGCTGGCACTTTTCATCTCTGAGCAATTGCTCGACGTTTGCAATTTCTCACCGGAGCTTTTATTAGAGTGTGCGAGAGGATGAGCAGAAGATGAGGTGGCTAGAGAAGCACAGAGCGCCAGTGTTCTAAGGGCTACAAGAGCGTTTCCAAGGAAGGGGGCTGGCTAGCAAGAGCTTTCAGTGCTGGCACTTTTCATCTCTGAGCAATTGCTGGACGTTTGCAATTTCTCAGCTCGTGTCTACGAGACGGAGATATAGTGACCGTGATGTTTGGTGGGTAGAGAAGCACAAAGCCCCAGTGTTGCTGCGCCTGTGAAAGCGCTTCCAGGGAAGGGTGCTGGCTAGCAACAGCTTTCAGTGCTGGCACTTTTCATCTCTGAGCAATTGCTGGACGTTTGCAATTTCTCAACTGAGCTCTCTTTAGAGTGCGCGAGAGGATGAGCAGAAGATGAGGTGGCTAGAGAAGCTCAGAGCCCCATTGTTCTTAGGGCTACAAAAGCGCTTCCAAGGAAGGGGGCTGGCTAGCAAGAGCTTTCAGTGCTGGCACTTTTCATCTCTGAGCAATTTGTGGACATTTGCAATTTCTCAGCTCGTGTCTACGAGAGGGAGAGATAGTGACCGTGACGTTTGGTGGGTAGAGAAGCGCAAAGCCCCAGTGTTGCTGCGCCTGTGAAAGCGCTTCCAAGGAAGGGGGCTGGCTAGCAAGAGCTTTCAGTGCTGGCACTTTTCATCTCTGAGTAATTGCTCGACGTTTGCAATTTCTCACCGGAGCTTTTGTTAGAGTGCACGAGAGGATGAGTAGAAGATGAGGTGGCTAGAGAAGCACAGAGCGCCAGTGTTCTAAGGGCTACAAGAGCGTTTCCAAGGAAGGGGGCTGGCTAGCAACAGCTTTCAGTGCTGGCACTTTTCATCTCTGAGCAATTGCTGGACGTTTGCAATTTCTCAGCTCGTGTCTACGAGACGGAAAGAGAATGACCGTGACGTTTGGTGGGTAGAGAAGCGCAAAGCCCCAGTGTTGCTGCGCCTGTGAAAGCGCTTCCAAGGAAGGGGGCTGGCTAGCAAGAGCTTTCAGTGCTGGCACTTTTCATCTCTGAGCAATTGCTCGACGTTTGCAATTTCTCACCAGAGCTTTTGTTAGAGTGCGCGAGAGGATGAGCAGAAGATGAGGTGGCTAGAGAAGCACAGAGCGCCAGTGTTCTAAGGGCTACAAGAGCGTTTCCAAGGAAGGGGGCTGGCTAGCAAGAGCTTTCAGTGCTGGCACTTTTCAGCTCTGAGCAATTGCTCGACGTTTGCAATTTCTCACCGGAGCTTTTGTTAGAGTGCGCGAGAGGATGAGCAGAAGATGAGGTGGCTAGAGAAGCACAGAGCGCCAGTGTTCTAAGGGCTACAAGAGCGTTTCCAAGGAAGGGGGCTGGCTAGCAACAGGTTTCAGTGCTGGCACTTTTCATCTCTGAGCAATTGCTCGACGTTTGCAATTTCTCAGCTCGTGTCTACGAGACGGAGAGATAGTGACCTTGATGTTTGGTGCGTAGAGAAGCGCAAAGCCCCAGTGTTGCTGCGCCTGTGAAAGCGCTTCGAAGGAAGGGAGCTGGCTAGCAAGAGCTTTCAGTGCTGGCACTTTTCATCTCTGAGCAATTGCTCAACGTTTGCAATTTGTCAGCTCGTGTCTACGAGACGGAAAGAGAACGACCGTGACGTTTGGTGGGTAGAGAAGCGCAAAGCCCCAGTGTTGCTGCGCCTGTGAAAGCGCTTCCAAGGAAGGGGGCTGGCTAGCAAGAGCTTTCAGTGCTGGCACTTTTCATCTCTGAGCAATTGCTCGACGTTTGCAATTTCTCACCGGAGCTTTTATTAGAGTGTGCGAGAGGATGAGCAGAAGATGAGGTGGCTAGAGAAGCACAGAGCGCCAGTGTTCTAAGGGCTACAAGAGCGTTTCCAAGGAAGGGGGCTGGCTAGCAAGAGCTTTCAGTGCTGGCACTTTTCATCTCTGAGCAATTGCTGGACGTTTGCAATTTCTCAGCTCGTGTCTACGAGACGGAGATATAGTGACCGTGATGTTTGGTGGGTAGAGAAGCACAAAGCCCCAGTATTGCTGCGCCTGTGAAAGCGCTTCCAGGGAAGGGTGCTGGCTAGCAACAGCTTTCAGTGTTGGCACTTTTCATCTCTGAGCAATTGCTGGACGTTTGCAATTTCTCAACTGAGCTCTCTTTAGAGTGCGCGAGAGGATGAGCAGAAGATGAGGTGGCTAGAGAAGCTCAGAGCCCCATTGTTCTTAGGGCTACAAAAGCGCTTCCAAGGAAGGGGGCTGGCTAGCAAGAGCTTTCAGTGCTGGCACTTTTCATCTCTGAGCAATTTGTGGACATTTGCAATTTCTCACCTCGTGTCTACGAGAGGGAGAGATAGTGACCGTGACGTTTGGTGGGTAGAGAAGCGCAAAGCCCCAGTGTTGCTGCGCCTGTGAAAGCGCTTCCAAGGAAGGGGGCTGGCTAGCAAGAGCTTTCAGTGCTGGCACTTTTCAGCTCTGAGCAATTGCTCGACGTTTGCAATTTCTCACCGGAGCTTTTGTTAGAGTGCGCGAGAGGATGAGCAGAAGATGAGGTGGCTAGAGAAGCACAGAGCGCCAGTGTTCTAAGGGCTACAAGAGCGTTTCCAAGGAAGGGGGCTGGCTAGCAAGAGCTTTCAGTGCTGGCACTTTTCATCTCTGAGCAATTGCTCGACGTTTGCAATTTCTCAGCTCGTGTCTACGAGACGGAGAGATAGTGACCGTGATGTTTGGTGGGTAGAGAAGCGCAAAGCCCCAGTGTTGCTGCGCCTGTGAAAGCGCTTCGAAGGAAGGGAGCTGGCTAGCAACAGCTTTCAGTGCTGGCACTTTTCATCTCTGAGCAATTGCTCAACGTTTGCAATTTCTCAGCTCGTGTCTACGAGACGGAAAGAGAACGACCGTGACGTTTGGTGGGTAGAGAAGCGCAAAGCCCCAGTGTTGCTGCGCCTGTGAAAGCGCTTCCAAGGAAGGGGGCTGGCTAGCAAGAGCTTTCAGTGCTGGCACTTTTCATCTCTGAGCAATTGCTCGACGTTTGCAATTTCTCACCGGAGCTTTTATTAGAGTGTGCGAGAGGATGAGCAGAAGATGAGGTGGCTAGAGAAGCACAGAGCGCCAGTGTTCTAAGGGCTACAAGAGCGTTTCCAAGGAAGGGGGCTGGCTAGCAAGAGCTTTCAGTGCTGGCACTTTTCATCTCTGAGCAATTGCTGGACGTTTGCAATTTCTCAGCTCGTGTCTACGAGACGGAGATATAGTGACCGTGATGTTTGGTGGGTAGAGAAGCACAAAGCCCCAGTGTTGCTGCGCCTGTGAAAGCGCTTCCAGGGAAGGGTGCTGGCTAGCAACAGCTTTCAGTGCTGGCACTTTTCATCTCTGAGCAATTGCTGGACGTTTGCAATTTCTCAACTGAGCTCTCTTTAGAGTGCGCGAGAGGATGAGCAGAAGATGAGGTGGCTAGAGAAGCTCAGAGCCCCATTGTTCTTAGGGCTACAAAAGCGCTTCCAAGGAAGGGGGCTGGCTAGCAAGAGCTTTCAGTGCTGGCACTTTTCATCTCTGAGCAATTTGTGGACATTTGCAATTTCTCAGCTCGTGTCTACGAGAGGGAGAGATAGTGACCGTGACGTTTGGTGGGTAGAGAAGCGCAAAGCCCCAGTGTTGCTGCGCCTGTGAAAGCGCTTCCAAGGAAGGGGGCTGGCTAGCAAGAGCTTTCAGTGCTGGCACTTTTCATCTCTGAGTAATTGCTCGACGTTTGCAATTTCTCACCGGAGCTTTTGTTAGAGTGCACGAGAGGATGAGTAGAAGATGAGGTGGCTAGAGAAGCACAGAGCGCCAGTGTTCTAAGGGCTACAAGAGCGTTTCCAAGGAAGGGGGCTGGCTAGCAACAGCTTTCAGTGCTGGCACTTTTCATCTCTGAGCAATTGCTGGACGTTTGCAATTTCTCAGCTCGTGTCTACGAGACGGAAAGAGAATGACCGTGACGTTTGGTGGGTAGAGAAGCGCAAAGCCCCAGTGTTGCTGCGCCTGTGAAAGCGCTTCCAAGGAAGGGGGCTGGCTAGCAAGAGCTTTCAGTGCTGGCACTTTTCATCTCTGAGCAATTGCTCGACGTTTGCAATTTCTCACCGGAGCTTTTATTAGAGTGCGCGAGAGGATGAGCAGAAGATGAGGTGGCTAGAGAAGCACAGAGCGCCAGTGTTCTAAGGGCTACAAGAGCGTTTCCAAGGAAGGGTGCTGGCTAGCAAGAGCTTTCAGTGCTGGCACTTTTCAGCTCTGAGCAATTGCTCGACGTTTGCAATTTCTCACCGGAGCTTTTGTTAGAGTGCGCGAGAGGATGAGCAGAAGATGAGGTGGCTAGAGAAGCACAGAGCGCCAGTGTTCTAAGGGCTACAAGAGCGTTTCCAAGGAAGGGTGCTGGCTAGCAAGAGCTTTCAGTGCTGGCACTTTTCATCTCTGAGCAATTGCTGGACGTTTGCAATTTCTCAGCTCGTGTCTACGAGACGGAGAGATAGTGACCGTGATGTTTGGTGGGTAGAGAAGCGCAAAGCCCCAGTGTTGCTGCGCCTGTGAAAGCGCTTCCAAGGAAGGGAGCTGGCTAGCAACAGCTTTCAGTGCTGGCACTTTTCATCTCTGAGCAATTGCTCAACGTTTGCAATTTCTCAGCTCGTGTCTACGAGACGGAAAGAGAACGACCGTGACGTTTGGTGGGTAGAGAAGTGCAAAGCCCCAGTGTTGCTGCGCCTGTGAAAGCGCTTCCAAGGAAGGGTACTGGCTAGCAACAGCTTTCAGTCCTGGCACTTTTCATCTCTGAGCAATTGCTCGACGTTTGCAATTTCTCACCGGAGCTCTCTTTAGAGTGCGCGAGAGGATGAGGAGAAGATGAGGTGGCTAGAGAAGCACAGAGCGCCAGTGTTCTAAGGGCTACAAGAGCGTTTCCAAGGAAGGGTGCTGGCTAGCAACAGCTTTCAGTGCTGGCACTTTTCATCTCTGAGCAATTGCTCGACGTTTGCAATTTCTCAGCTCGTGTCTACGAGACGGAGAGATAGTGACCGTGACGTTTGGTGGGTAGAGAAGCGCAAAGCCCCAGTGTTGCTGCGCCTGTGAAAGCGCTTCCAAGGAAGGGGGCTGGCTAGCAACAGCTTTCAGTGCTGGCACTTTTCATCTCTGAGCAATTGCTCGACGTTTGCAATTTCTCACCAGAGCTTTTGTTAGAGTGCGCGAGAGGATGAGGAGAAGATTAGATGGCTAGAGAAGCACAGAGCGCCAGTGTTCTAAGGGCTACAAGAGCGTTTCCAAGGAAGGGGGCTGGCTAGCAAGAGCTTTCAGTGCTGGCACTTTTCTTCCCTGAGCAATTGCTCGACGTTTGCAATTTCTCAGCTCGTGTCTACGAGACGGAAAAAGAATGACCGTGACGTTTGATGGGTAGAGCAGCGCAAAGCCCCAGTGTTGCTGCGCCTGTGAAAGCGCTTCCAAGGAAGGGGGCTGGCTAGCAACAGCTTTCAGTGCTGGCACTTTTCATCTCTGAGTAATTGCTCGACGTTTGCAATTTCTCACCGGAGCTTTTGTTAGAGTGCGCGAGAGGATGAGCAGAAGATGAGGTGGCTAGAGAAGCACAGAGCGCCAGTGTTCTAAGGGCTACAAGAGCGTTTCCAAGGAAGGGGGCTGGCTAGCAAGAGCTTTCAGTGCTGGCACTTTTCATCTCTGAGCAATTGCTGGACGTTTGCAATTTCTCAGCTCGTGTCTACGAGACGGAGATATAGTGACCGTGATGTTTGGTGGGTAGAGAAGCACAAAGCCCCAGTGTTGCTGCGCCTGTGAAAGCGCTTCCAGGGAAGGGTGCTGGCTAGCAACAGCTTTCAGTGCTGGCACTTTTCATCTCTGAGCAATTGCTGGACGTTTGCAATTTCTCAACTGAGCTCTCTTTAGAGTGCGCGAGAGGATGAGCAGAAGATGAGGTGGCTAGAGAAGCTCAGAGCCCCATTGTTCTTAGGGCTACAAAAGCGCTTCCAAGGAAGGGGGCTGGCTAGCAAGAGCTTTCAGTGCTGGCACTTTTCATCTCTGAGCAATTTGTGGACATTTGCAATTTCTCAGCTCGTGTCTACGAGAGGGAGAGATAGTGACCGTGACGTTTGGTGGGTAGAGAAGCGCAAAGCCCCAGTGTTGCTGCGCCTGTGAAAGCGCTTCCAAGGAAGGGGGCTGGCTAGCAAGAGCTTTCAGTGCTGGCACTTTTCATCTCTGAGTAATTGCTCGACGTTTGCAATTTCTCACCGGAGCTTTTGTTAGAGTGCACGAGAGGATGAGTAGAAGATGAGGTGGCTAGAGAAGCACAGAGCGCCAGTGTTCTAAGGGCTACAAGAGCGTTTCCAAGGAAGGGGGCTGGCTAGCAAGAGCTTTCAGTGCTGGCACTTTTCATCTCTGAGCAATTGCTGGACGTTTGCAATTTCTCAGCTCGTGTCTACGAGACAGAAAGAGAATGACCGTGACGTTTGGTGGGTAGAGAAGCGCAAAGCCCCAGTGTTGCTGCGCCTGTGAAAGCGCTTCCAAGGAAGGGGGCTGGCTAGCAAGAGCTTTCAGTGCTGGCACTTTTCATCTCTGAGCAATTGCTCGACGTTTGCAATTTCTCACCAGAGCTTTTGTTAGAGTGCGCGAGAGGATGAGCAGAAGATGAGGTGGCTAGAGAAGCACAGAGCGCCAGTGTTCTAAGGGCTACAAGAGCGTTTCCAAGGAAGGGGGCTGGCTAGCAAGAGCTTTCAGTGCTGGCACTTTTCAGCTCTGAGCAATTGCTCGACGTTTGCAATTTCTCACCGGAGCTTTTGTTAGAGTGCGCGAGAGGATGAGCAGAAGATGAGGTGGCTAGAGAAGCACAGAGCGCCAGTGTTCTAAGGGCTACAAGAGCGTTTCCAAGGAAGGGGGCTGGCTAGCAACAGCTTTCAGTGCTGGCACTTTTCATCTCTGAGCAATTGCTCGACGTTTGCAATTTCTCAGCTCGTGTCTACGAGACGGAGAGATAGTGACCGTGATGTTTGGTGCGTAGAGAAGCGCAAAGCCCCAGTGTTGCTGCGCCTGTGAAAGCGCTTCGAAGGAAGGGAGCTGGCTAGCAAGAGCTTTCAGTGCTGGCACTTTTCATCTCTGAGCAATTGCTCAACGTTTGCAATTTGTCAGCTCGTGTCTACGAGACGGAAAGAGAACGACCGTGACGTTTGGTGGGTAGAGAAGCGCAAAGCCCCAGTGTTGCTGCGCCTGTGAAAGCGCTTCCAAGGAAGGGGGCTGGCTAGCAAGAGCTTTCAGTGCTGGCACTTTTCATCTCTGAGCAATTGCTCGACGTTTGCAATTTCTCACCGGAGCTTTTATTAGAGTGTGCGAGAGGATGAGCAGAAGATGAGGTGGCTAGAGAAGCACAGAGCGCCAGTGTTCTAAGGGCTACAAGAGCGTTTCCAAGGAAGGGGGCTGGCTAGCAAGAGCTTTCAGTGCTGGCACTTTTCATCTCTGAGCAATTGCTGGACGTTTGCAATTTCTCAGCTCGTGTCTACGAGACGGAGATATAGTGACCGTGATGTTTGGTGGGTAGAGAAGCACAAAGCCCCAGTATTGCTGCGCCTGTGAAAGCGCTTCCAGGGAAGGGTGCTGGCTAGCAACAGCTTTCAGTGTTGGCACTTTTCATCTCTGAGCAATTGCTGGACGTTTGCAATTTCTCAACTGAGCTCTCTTTAGAGTGCGCGAGAGGATGAGCAGAAGATGAGGTGGCTAGAGAAGCTCAGAGCCCCATTGTTCTTAGGGCTACAAAAGCGCTTCCAAGGAAGGGGGCTGGCTAGCAAGAGCTTTCAGTGCTGGCACTTTTCATCTCTGAGCAATTTGTGGACATTTGCAATTTCTCAGCTCGTGTCTACGAGAGGGAGAGATAGTGACCGTGACGTTTGGTGGGTAGAGAAGCGCAAAGCCCCAGTGTTGCTGCGCCTGTGAAAGCGCTTCCAAGGAAGGGGGCTGGCTAGCAAGAGCTTTCAGTGCTGGCACTTTTCATCTCTGAGTAATTGCTCGACGTTTGCAATTTCTCACCGGAGCTTTTGTTAGAGTGCGCGAGAGGATGAGCAGAAGATGAGGTGGCTAGAGAAGCACAGAGCGCCAGTGTTCTAAGGGCTACAAGAGCGTTTCCAAGGAAGGGGGCTGGCTAGCAAGAGCTTTCAGTGCTGGCACTTTTCATCTCTGAGCAATTGCTGGACGTTTGCAATTTCTCAGCTCGTGTCTACGAGACGGAGAGATAGTGACCGTGATGTTTGGTGGGTAGAGAAGCGCAAAGCCCCAGTGTTGCTGCGCCTGTGAAAGCGCTTCGAAGGAAGGGAGCTGGCTAGCAACAGCTTTCAGTGCTGGCACTTTTCATCTCTGAGCAATTGCTCAACGTTTGCAATTTCTCAGCTCGTGTCTACGAGACGGAAAGAGAACGACCGTGACGTTTGGTGGGTAGAGAAGCGCAAAGCCCCAGTGTTGCTGCGCCTGTGAAAGCGCTTCCAAGGAAGGGGGCTGGCTAGCAAGAGCTTTCAGTGCTGGCACTTTTCATCTCTGAGCAATTGCTCGACGTTTGCAATTTCTCACCGGAGCTTTTATTAGAGTGTGCGAGAGGATGAGCAGAAGATGAGGTGGCTAGAGAAGCACAGAGCGCCTGTGTTCTAAGGGCTACAAGAGCGTTTCCAAGGAAGGGGGCTGGCTAGCAAGAGCTTTCAGTGCTGGCACTTTTCATCTCTGAGCAATTGCTGGACGTTTGCAATTTCTCAGCTCGTGTCTACGAGACGGAGATATAGTGACCGTGATGTTTGGTGGGTAGAGAAGCACAAAGCCCCAGTGTTGCTGCGCCTGTGAAAGCGCTTCCAGGGAAGGGTGCTGGCTAGCAACAGCTTTCAGTGCTGGCACTTTTCATCTCTGAGCAATTGCTGGACGTTTGCAATTTCTCAACTGAGCTCGCTTTAGAGTGCGCGAGAGGATGAGCAGAAGATGAGGTGGCTAGAGAAGCTCAGAGCCCCATTGTTCTTAGGGCTACAAAAGCGCTTCCAAGGAAGGGGGCTGGCTAGCAAGAGCTTTCAGTGCTGGCACTTTTCATCTCTGAGCAATTTGTGGACATTTGCAATTTCTCAGCTCGTGTCTACGAGAGGGAGAGATAGTGACCGTGACGTTTGGTGGGTAGAGAAGCGCAAAGCCCCAGTGTTGCTGCGCCTGTGAAAGCGCTTCCAAGGAAGGGGGCTGGCTAGCAAGAGCTTTCAGTGCTGGCACTTTTCATCTCTGAGTAATTGCTCGACGTTTGCAATTTCTCACCGGAGCTTTTGTTAGAGTGCACGAGAGGATGAGTAGAAGATGAGGTGGCTAGAGAAGCACAGAGCGCCAGTGTTCTAAGGGCTACAAGAGCGTTTCCAAGGAAGGGGGCTGGCTAGCAACAGCTTTCAGTGCTGGCACTTTTCATCTCTGAGCAATTGCTGGACGTTTGCAATTTCTCAGCTCGTGTCTACGAGACGGAAAGAGAATGACCGTGACGTTTGGTGGGTAGAGAAGCGCAAAGCCCCAGTGTTGCTGCGCCTGTGAAAGCGCTTCCAAGGAAGGGGGCTGGCTAGCAAGAGCTTTCAGTGCTGGCACTTTTCATCTCTGAGCAATTGCTCGACGTTTGCAATTTCTCACCGGAGCTTTTATTAGAGTGCGCGAGAGGATGAGCAGAAGATGAGGTGGCTAGAGAAGCACAGAGCGCCAGTGTTCTAAGGGCTACAAGAGCGTTTCCAAGGAAGGGTGCTGGCTAGCAAGAGCTTTCAGTGCTGGCACTTTTCAGCTCTGAGCAATTGCTCGACGTTTGCAATTTCTCACCGGAGCTTTTGTTAGAGTGCGCGAGAGGATGAGCAGAAGATGAGGTGGCTAGAGAAGCACAGAGCGCCAGTGTTCTAAGGGCTACAAGAGCGTTTCCAAGGAAGGGGGCTGGCTAGCAACAGCTTTCAGTGCTGGCACTTTTCATCTCTGAGCAATTGCTCGACGTTTGCAATTTCTCAGCTCGTGTCTACGAGACGGAGAGATAGTGACCGTGATGTTTGGTGGGTAGAGAAGCGCAAAGCCCCAGTGTTGCTGCGCCTGTGAAAGCGCTTCCAAGGAAGGGAGCTGGCTAGCAACAGCTTTCAGTGCTGGCACTTTTCATCTCTGAGCAATTGCTCAACGTTTGCAATTTCTCAGCTCGTGTCTACGAGACGGAAAGAGAACGACCGTGACGTTTGGTGGGTAGAGAAGTGCAAAGCCCCAGTGTTGCTGCGCCTGTGAAAGCGCTTCCAAGGAAGGGTACTGGCTAGCAACAGCTTTCAGTCCTGGCACTTTTCATCTCTGAGCAATTGCTCGACGTTTGCAATTTCTCACCGGAGCTCTCTTTAGAGTGCGCGAGAGGATGAGGAGAAGATGAGGTGGCTAGAGAAGCACAGAGCGCCAGTGTTCTAAGGGCTACAAGAGCGTTTCCAAGGAAGGGTGCTGGCTAGCAACAGCTTTCAGTGCTGGCACTTTTCATCTCTGAGCAATTGCTCGACGTTTGCAATTTCTCAGCTCGTGTCTACGAGACGGAGAGATAGTGACCGTGACGTTTGGTGGGTAGAGAAGCGCAAAGCCCCAGTGTTGCTGCGCCTGTGAAAGCGCTTCCAAGGAAGGGGGCTGGCTAGCAACAGCTTTCAGTGCTGGCACTTTTCATCTCTGAGCAATTGCTCGACGTTTGCAATTTCTCACCAGAGCTTTTGTTAGAGTGCGCGAGAGGATGAGGAGAAGATTAGATGGCTAGAGAAGCACAGAGCGCCAGTGTTCTAAGGGCTACAAGAGCGTTTCCAAGGAAGGGGGCTGGCTAGCAAGAGCTTTCAGTGCTGGCACTTTTCTTCCCTGAGCAATTGCTCGACGTTTGCAATTTCTCAGCTCGTGTCTACGAGACGGAAAAAGAATGACCGTGACGTTTGATGGGTAGAGCAGCGCAAAGCCCCAGTGTTGCTGCGCCTGTGAAAGCGTTTCCAAGGAAGGGTGCTGGCTAACAAGAGCTTTCAGTGCTGGCACTTTTCATCTCTGAGCAATTGCTCGACGTTTGCAATTTCTCAGCTCGTGTCTACGAGACGGAGAGATAGTGACCGTGACGTTTGGTGGGTAGAGAGGCGCAGAGAGCAAGTGTTGCTGCTCCTGTGAAAGTGCTTCCAGGGAAGGGTGCTGGCTAGAAAGAGCTTTCAGTGCTGGCACTTTTCATCTCTGAGCAATTGCTGGACGTTTGCAATTTCTCACCAGAGCTTTTGTTAGAGTGCGCGAGAGGATGAGCAGAAGATGAGGTGGCTAGAGAATCACAGAGCCCCAGTGTTCTTAGGGCTACAAGAGCGTTTCCAAGGAAGGGGGCTGGCTAGCAAGAGCTTTCAGTGCTGGCACTTTTCATCTCTGAGCAATTGCTTGACGTTTGCAATTTCTCTGCTCGTGTCTACGAGACGGAAAGAGAATGACCGTGACGTTTGGTGGGTAGAGAAGCGCAAAGCCCCAGTGTTGCTGCGCCTGTGAAAGCGCTTCCAAGGAAGGGGGCTGGCTAGCAAGAGCTTTCAGTGCTGGCACTTTTCATCTCTGAGCAATTGCTCGACGTTTGCAATTTCTCAGCTCGTGTCTACGAGACGGAAAGAGAACGACCGTGACGTTTGGTGGGTAGAGAAGCGCAAAGCCCCCCTGTTGCTGCGCCTGTGAAAGCGCTTCCAAGGAAGGGGGCTGGCTAGCAACAGCTTTCAGTGCTGGCACTTTTCTTCTCTGAGCAATTGCTGGACGTTTGCAATTTCTCACCTGCACTCTCTTTAGACTGCACGAGAGGATGAGGAGAAGATTAGGTGGCTAGAGAAGCACAGAGCCCCAGTGTTCTAAGGGCTACAAGAGCGTTTCCAAGGAAGGGGGCTGGCTAGCAAGAGCTTTCAGTGCTGGCACTTTTCATCTCTGAGCAATTGCTGGACGTTTGCAATTTCTCAGCTCGTGTCTACGAGACGGAAAGAGAATGACCGTGACGTTTGGTGGGTAGAGAAGCGCAAAGCCCCCCTGTTGCTGCGCCTGTGAAAGCGCTTCCAAGGAAGGGGGCTGGCTAGCAACAGCTTTCAGTGCTGGCACTTTTCATCTCTGAGCAATTGCTCGACGTTTGCAATTTCTCACCGGAGCTCTCTTTAGAGTGCGCGAGAGGATGAGGAGAAGATGAGGTGGCTAGAGAAGCACAGAGCGCCAGTGTTCTAAGGGCTACAAGAGCGTTTCCAAGGAAGGGGGCTGGCTAGCAAGAGCTTTCAGTGCTGGCACTTTTCATCTCTGAGCAATTGCTCGACGTTTGCAATTTCTCAGCTCGTGTCTACGAGACGGAGAGATAGTGACCGTGACGTTTGGTGGGTAGAGAAGCGCAAAGCCCCAGTGTTGCTGCACCTGTGAAAGCGCTTCCAAGGAAGGGTGCTGGCTAGCAACAGCTTTCAGTGCTGGCACTTTTCATCTCTGAGCAGTTGCTGGACGTTTGCAATTTCTCACCAGAGCTTTTGTTAGAGTGCGCGAGAGGATGAGCAGAAGATGAGGTGGCTAGAGAAGCACAGAGCGCCAGTGTTCTAAGGGCTACAAGAGCGTTTCCAAGGAAGGGGGCTGGCTAGCAAGAGCTTTCAGTGCTGGCACTTTTCATCTCTGAGCAATTGCTCGACGTTTGCAATTTCTCAGCTCGTCTCTACGAGACGGAAAGAGAATGACCGTGACGTTTGGTGGGTAGAGAAGCGCAAAGCCCCAGTGTTGCTGCGCCTGTGAAAGCGCTTCCAAGGAAGGGGGCTGGCTAGCAACAGCTTTCAGTGCTGGCACTTTTCATCTCTGAGCAATTGCTCGACGTTTGCAATTTCTCACCAGAGCTTTTGTTAGAGTGCGCGAGAGGATGAGGAGAAGATTAGATGGCTAGAGAAGCACAGAGCGCCAGTGTTCTAAGGGCTACAAGAGCGTTTCCAAGGAAGGGGGCTGGCTAGCAAGAGCTTTCAGTGCTGGCACTTTTCTTCTCTGAGCAATTGCTCGACGTTTGCAATTTCTCAGCTCGTCTCTACGAGACGGAAAAAGAATGACCGTGACGTTTGATGGGTAGAGCAGCGCAAAGCCCCAGTGTTGCTGCGCCTGTGAAACCGTTTCCAAGGAAGGGTGCTGGCTAACAAGAGCTTTCAGTGCTGGCACTTTTCATCTCTGAGCAATTGCTCGACGTTTGCAATTTCTCAGCTCGTGTCTACGAGACGGAGAGATAGTGACCGTGACGTTTGGTGGGTAGAGAGGCGCAGAGAGCAAGTGTTGCTGCTCCTGTGAAAGTGCTTCCAGGGAAGGGTGCTGGCTAGAAAGAGCTTTCAGTGCTGGCACTTTTCATCTCTGAGCAATTGCTGGACGTTTGCAATTTCTCACCAGACCTTTTGTTAGAGTGCGCGAGAGGATGAGCAGAAGATGAGGTGGCTAGAGAAGCAGAGAGCGCCAGTGTTCTAAGGGCTACAAGAGCGTTTCCAAGGAAGGGGGCTGGCTAGCAAGAGCTTTCAGTGCTGGCACTTTTCATCTCTGAGCAATTGCTCAACGTTTGCAATTTCTCAGCTCGTGTCTACGAGACGGAGAGATACTGACCGTGACGTTTGGTGGGTAGAGAAGCGCAGAGAGCAAGTGTTGCTGCTCCTGTGAAAGTGCTTCCAGGGAAGGGTGCTGGCTAGCAACAGCTTTCAGTGCTGGCACTTTTCATCTCTGAGCAATTGCTCGACGTTTGCAATTTCTCACCGGAGCTCTCTTTAGAGTGCGCGAGAGGATGAGGAGAAGATGAGGTGGCTAGAGAAGCACAGAGCGCCAGTGTTCTAAGGGCTACAAGAGCGTTTCCAAGGAAGGGGGCTGGCTAGCAACAGCTTTCAGTGCTGGCACTTTTCATCTCTGAGCAATTGCTGGACGTTTGCAATTTCTCAGCTCGTGTCTACGAGACGGAAAGAGAATGACCGTGACGTTTGGTGGGTAGAGAAGCGCAAAGCCCCAGTGTTGCTGCGCCTGTGAAAGCGCTTCCAAGGAAGGGGGCTGGCTAGCAACAGCTTTCAGTGCTGGCACTTTTCATCTCTGAGCAATTGCTCGACGTTTGCAATTTCTCACCAGAGCTTTTGTTAGAGTGCGCGAGAGGATGAGCAGAAGATGAGGTGGCTAGAGAAGCACAGAGCGCCAGTGTTCTAAGGGCTACAAGAGCGTTTCCAAGGAAGGGGGCTGGCTAGCAAGAGCTTTCAGTGCTGGCACTTTTCAGCTCTGAGCAATTGCTCGACGTTTGCAATTTCTCACCGGAGCTTTTGTTAGAGTGCGCGAGAGGATGAGCAGAAGATGAGGTGGCTAGAGAAGCACAGAGCGCCAGTGTTCTAAGGGCTACAAGAGCGTTTCCAAGGAAGGGGGCTGGCTAGCAACAGCTTTCAGTGCTGGCACTTTTCATCTCTGAGCAATTGCTGGACGTTTGCAATTTCTCAGCTCGTGTCTACGAGACGGAGATATAGTGACCGTGATGTTTGGTGGGTAGAGAAGCACAAAGCCCCAGTATTGCTGCGCCTGTGAAAGCGCTTCCAGGGAAGGGTGCTGGCTAGCAACAGCTTTCAGTGTTGGCACTTTTCAGCTCTGAGCAATTGCTGGACGTTTGCAATTTCTCAACTGAGCTCTCTTTAGAGTGCGCGAGAGGATGAGCAGAAGATGAGGTGGCTAGAGAAGCTCAGAGCCCCATTGTTCTTAGGACTACAAAAGCGCTTCCAAGGAAGGGGGCTGGCTAGCAAGAGCTTTCAGTGCTGGCACTTTTCATCTCTGAGCAATTTGTGGACATTTGCAATTTCTCAGCTCGTGTCTACGAGAGGGAGAGATAGTGACCGTGACGTCTGGTGGGTAGAGAAGCGCAAAGCCCCAGTGTTGCTGCGCCTGTGAAAGCGCTTCCAAGGAAGGGGGCTGGCTAGCAAGAGCTTTCAGTGCTGGCACTTTTCATCTCTGAGTAATTGCTCGACGTTTGCAATTTCTCACCGGAGCTTTTGTTAGAGTGCGCGAGAGGATGAGCAGAAGATGAGGTGGCTAGAGAAGCACAGAGCGCCAGTGTTCTAAGGGCTACAAGAGCGTTTCCAAGGAAGGGGGCTGGCTAGCAACAGCTTTCAGTGCTGGCACTTTTCATCTCTGAGCAATTGCTCGACGTTTGCAATTTCTCAGCTCGTGTCTACGAGACGGAGAGATAGTGACCGTGATGTTTGGTGGGTAGAGAAGCGCAAAGCCCCCCTGTTGCTGCGCCTGTGAAAGCGCTTCGAAGGAAGGGAGCTGGCTAGCAACAGCTTTCAGTGCTGGCACTTTTCATCTCTGAGCAATTGCTCAACGTTTGCAATTTGTCAGCTCGTGTCTACGAGACGGAAAGAGAACGACCGTGACGTTTGGTGGGTAGAGAAGCGCAAAGCCCCAGTGTTGCTGCGCCTGTGAAAGCGCTTCCAAGGAAGGGGGCTGGCTAGCAAGAGCTTTCAGTGCTGGCACTTTTCATCTCTGAGCAATTGCTCGACGTTTGCAATTTCTCACCGGAGCTTTTATTAGAGTGTGCGAGAGGATGAGCAGAAGATGAGGTGGCTAGAGAAGCACAGAGCGCCAGTGTTCTAAGGGCTACAAGAGCGTTTCCAAGGAAGGGGGCTGGCTAGCAAGAGCTTTCAGTGCTGGCACTTTTCATCTCTGAGCAATTGCTGGACGTTTGCAATTTCTCAGCTCGTGTCTACGAGACGGAGATATAGTGACCGTGATGTTTGGTGGGTAGAGAAGCACAAAGCCCCAGTGTTGCTGCGCCTGTGAAAGCGCTTCCAGGGAAGGGTGCTGGCTAGCAACAGCTTTCAGTGCTGGCACTTTTCATCTCTGAGCAATTGCTGGACGTTTGCAATTTCTCAACTGAGCTCTCTTTAGAGTGCGCGAGAGGATGAGCAGAAGATGAGGTGGCTAGAGAAGCTCAGAGCCCCATTGTTCTTAGGGCTACAAAAGCGCTTCCAAGGAAGGGGGCTGGCTAGCAAGAGCTTTCAGTGCTGGCACTTTTCATCTCTGAGCAATTTGTGGACATTTGCAATTTCTCAGCTCGTGTCTACGAGAGGGAGAGATAGTGACCGTGACGTTTGGTGGGTAGAGAAGCGCAAAGCCCCAGTGTTGCTGCGCCTGTGAAAGCGCTTCCAAGGAAGGGGGCTGGCTAGCAAGAGCTTTCAGTGCTGGCACTTTTCATCTCTGAGTAATTGCTCGACGTTTGCAATTTCTCACCGGAGCTTTTGTTAGAGTGCGCGAGAGGATGAGTAGAAGATGAGGTGGCTAGAGAAGCACAGAGCGCCAGTGTTCTAAGGGCTACAAGAGCGTTTCCAAGGAAGGGGGCTGGCTAGCAACAGCTTTCAGTGCTGGCACTTTTCATCTCTGAGCAATTGCTGGACGTTTGCAATTTCTCAGCTCGTGTCTACGAGACGGAAAGAGAATGACCGTGACGTTTGGTGGGTAGAGAAGCGCAAAGCCCCAGTGTTGCTGCGCCTGTGAAAGCGCTTCCAAGGAAGGGGGCTGGCTAGCAACAGCTTTCAGTGCTGGCACTTTTCATCTCTGAGCAATTGCTCGACGTTTGCAATTTCTCACCGGAGCTTTTATTAGAGTGCGCGAGAGGATGAGCAGAAGATGAGGTGGCTAGAGAAGCACAGAGCGCCAGTGTTCTAAGGGCTACAAGAGCGTTTCCAAGGAAGGGTGCTGGCTAGCAAGAGCTTTCAGTGCTGGCACTTTTCATCTCTGAGCAATTGCTCAACGTTTGCAATTTCTCAGCTCGTGTCTACGAGACGGAGAGATACTGACCGTGACGTTTGGTGGGTAGAGAAGCGCAGAGAGCAAGTGTTGCTGCTCCTGTGAAAGTGCTTCCAGGGAAGGGTGCTGGCTAGCAACAGCTTTCAGTGCTGGCACTTTTCATCTCTGAGCAATTGCTCGACGTTTGCAATTTCTCACCGGAGCTCTCTTTAGAGTGCGCGAGAGGATGAGGAGAAGATGAGGTGGCTAGAGAAGCACAGAGCGCCAGTGTTCTAAGGGCTACAAGAGCGTTTCCAAGGAAGGGGGCTGGCTAGCAACAGCTTTCAGTGCTGGCACTTTTCATCTCTGAGCAATTGCTGGACGTTTGCAATTTCTCAGCTCGTGTCTACGAGACGGAAAGAGAATGACCGTGACGTTTGGTGGGTAGAGAAGCGCAAAGCCCCAGTGTTGCTGCGCCTGTGAAAGCGCTTCCAAGGAAGGGGGCTGGCTAGCAACAGCTTTCAGTGCTGGCACTTTTCATCTCTGAGCAATTGCTCGACGTTTGCAATTTCTCACCAGAGCTTTTGTTAGAGTGCGCGAGAGGATGAGCAGAAGATGAGGTGGCTAGAGAAGCACAGAGCGCCAGTGTTCTAAGGGCTACAAGAGCGTTTCCAAGGAAGGGGGCTGGCTAGCAAGAGCTTTCAGTGCTGGCACTTTTCAGCTCTGAGCAATTGCTCGACGTTTGCAATTTCTCACCGGAGCTTTTGTTAGAGTGCGCGAGAGGATGAGCAGAAGATGAGGTGGCTAGAGAAGCACAGAGCGCCAGTGTTCTAAGGGCTACAAGAGCGTTTCCAAGGAAGGGGGCTGGCTAGCAAGAGCTTTCAGTGCTGGCACTTTTCATCTCTGAGCAATTGCTGGACGTTTGCAATTTCTCAGCTCGTGTCTACGAGACGGAGATATAGTGACCGTGATGTTTGGTGGGTAGAGAAGCACAAAGCCCCAGTATTGCTGCGCCTGTGAAAGCGCTTCCAGGGAAGGGTGCTGGCTAGCAACAGCTTTCAGTGTTGGCACTTTTCAGCTCTGAGCAATTGCTGGACGTTTGCAATTTCTCAACTGAGCTCTCTTTAGAGTGCGCGAGAGGATGAGCAGAAGATGAGGTGGCTAGAGAAGCTCAGAGCCCCATTGTTCTTAGGGCTACAAAAGCGCTTCCAAGGAAGGGGGCTGGCTAGCAACAGCTTTCAGTGCTGGCACTTTTCATCTCTGAGCAATTTGTGGACATTTGCAATTTCTCAGCTCGTGTCTACGAGAGGGAGAGATAGTGACCGTGACGTTTGGTGGGTAGAGAAGCGCAAAGCCCCAGTGTTGCTGCGCCTGTGAAAGCGCTTCCAAGGAAGGGGGCTGGCTAGCAAGAGCTTTCAGTGCTGGCACTTTTCATCTCTGAGTAATTGCTCGACGTTTGCAATTTCTCACCGGAGCTTTTGTTAGAGTGCGCGAGAGGATGAGCAGAAGATGAGGTGGCTAGAGAAGCACAGAGCGCCAGTGTTCTAAGGGCTACAAGAGCGTTTCCAAGGAAGGGGGCTGGCTAGCAACAGCTTTCAGTGCTGGCACTTTTCATCTCTGAGCAATTGCTCGACGTTTGCAATTTCTCAGCTCGTGTCTACGAGACGGAGAGATAGTGACCGTGATGTTTGGTGGGTAGAGAAGCGCAAAGCCCCAGTGTTGCTGCGCCTGTGAAAGCGCTTCGAAGGAAGGGAGCTGGCTAGCAACAGCTTTCAGTGCTGGCACTTTTCATCTCTGAGCAATTGCTCAACGTTTGCAATTTCTCAGCTCGTGTCTACGAGACGGAAGGAGAACGACCGTGACGTTTGGTGGGTAGAGAAGCGCAAAGCCCCAGTGTTGCTGCGCCTGTGAAAGCGCTTCCAAGGAAGGGGGCTGGCTAGCAACAGCTTTCAGTGCTGGCACTTTTCATCTCTGAGCAATTGCTCGACGTTTGCAATTTCTCACCGGAGCTTTTATTAGAGTGTGCGAGAGGATGAGCAGAAGATGAGGTGGCTAGAGAAGCACAGAGCGCCAGTGTTCTAAGGGCTACAAGAGCGTTTCCAAGGAAGGGGGCTGGCTAGCAAGAGCTTTCAGTGCTGGCACTTTTCATCTCTGAGCAATTGCTGGACGTTTGCAATTTCTCAGCTCGTGTCTACGAGACGGAGAGATAGTGACCGTGATGTTTGGTGGGTAGAGAAGCACAAAGCCCCAGTGTTGCTGCGCCTGTGAAAGCGCTTCCAGGGAAGGGTGCTGGCTAGCAACAGCTTTCAGTGCTGGCACTTTTCATCTCTGAGCAATTGCTGGACGTTTGCAATTTGTCAACTGAGCTCTCTTTAGAGTGCGCGAGAGGATGAGCAGAAGATGAGGTGGCTAGAGAAGCTCAGAGCCCCATTGTTCTTAGGGCTACAAAAGCGCTTCCAAGGAAGGGGGCTGGCTAGCAAGAGCTTTCAGTGCTGGCACTTTTCATCTCTGAGCAATTTGTGGACATTTGCAATTTCTCAGCTCGTGTCTACGAGAGGGAGAGATAGTGACCGTGACGTTTGGTGGGTAGAGAAGCGCAAAGCCCCAGTGTTGCTGCGCCTGTGAAAGCGCTTCCAAGGAAGGGGGCTGGCTAGCAAGAGCTTTCAGTGCTGGCACTTTTCTTCTCTGAGCAATTGCTCGACGTTTGCAATTTCTCACCGGAACTTTTGTTAGAGTGCGCGAGAGGATGAGTAGAAGATGAGGTGGCTAGAGAAGCACAGAGCGCCAGTGTTCTAAGGGCTACAAGAGCGTTTCCAAGGAAGGGGGCTGGCTAGCAACAGCTTTCAGTGCTGGCACTTTTCATCTCTGAGCAATTGCTGGACGTTTGCAATTTCTCAGCTCGTGTCTACGAGACGGAAAGAGAATGACCGTGACGTTTGGTGGGTAGAGAAGCGCAAAGCCCCAGTGTTGCTGCGCCTGTGAAAGCGCTTCCAAGGAAGGGGGCTGGCTAGCAAGAGCTTTCAGTGCTGGCACTTTTCTTCTCTGAGCAATTGCTCGACGTTTGCAATTTCTCACCGGAGCTTTTATTAGAGTGCGCGAGAGGATGAGCAGAAGATGAGGTGGCTAGAGAAGCACAGAGCGCCAGTGTTCTAAGGGCTACAAGAGCGTTTCCAAGGAAGGGGGCTGGCTAGCAAGAGCTTTCAGTGCTGGCACTTTTCAGCTCTGAGCAATTGCTCGACGTTTGCAATTTCTCACCGGAGCTTTTGTTAGAGTGCGCGAGAGGATGAGCAGAAGATGAGGTGGCTAGAGAAGCACAGAGCGCCAGTGTTCTAAGGGCTACAAGAGCGTTTCCAAGGAAGGGTGCTGGCTAGCAAGAGCTTTCAGTGCTGGCACTTTTCATCTCTGAGCAATTGCTGGACGTTTGCAATTTCTCAGCTCGTGTCTACGAGACGGAGAGATAGTGACCGTGATGTTTGGTGGGTAGAGAAACGCAAAGCCCCAGTGTTGCTGCGCCTGTGAAAGCGCTTCCAAGGAAGGGAGCTGGCTAGCAACAGCTTTCAGTGCTGGCACTTTTCATCTCTGAGCAATTGCTCAACGTTTGCAATTTCTCAGCTCGTGTCTACGAGACGGAAAGAGAACGACCGTGACGTTTGGTGGGTAGAGAAGTGCAAAGCCCCAGTGTTGCTGCGCCTGTGAAAGCGCTTCCAAGGAAGGGTACTGGCTAGCAACAGCTTTCAGTGCTGGCACTTTTCATCTCTGAGCAATTGCTCGACGTTTGCAATTTCTCACCGGAGCTCTCTTTAGAGTGCGCGAGAGGATGAGGAGAAGATGAGGTGGCTAGAGAAGCACAGAGCGCCAGTGTTCTAAGGGCTACAAGAGCGTTTCCAAGGAAGGGGGCTGGCTAGCAAGAGCTTTCAGTGCTGGCACTTTTCATCTCTGAGCAATTGCTCGACGTTTGCAATTTCTCAGCTCGTGTCTACGAGACGGAGAGATAGTGACCGTGACGTTTGGTGGGTAGAGAAGCGCAAAGCCCCAGTGTTGCTGCGCCTGTGAAAGCGCTTCGAAGGAAGGGAGCTGGCTAGCAACAGCTTTCAGTGCTGGCACTTTTCATCTCTGAGCAATTGCTGGACGTTTGCAATTTCTCAACTGAGCTCTCTTTAGAGTGCGCGAGAGGATGAGCAGAAGATGAGGTGGCTAGAGAAGCTCAGAGCCCCATTGTTCTTAGGACTACAAAAGCGCTTCCAAGGAAGGGGGCTGGCTAGCAAGAGCTTTCAGTGCTGGCACTTTTCATCTCTGAGCAATTTGTGGACATTTGCAATTTCTCAGCTCGTGTCTACGAGAGGGAGAGATAGTGACCGTGACGTTTGGTGGGTAGAGAAGCGCAAAGCCCCAGTGTTGCTGCGCCTGTGAAAGCGCTTCCAAGGAAGGGGGCTGGCTAGCAAGAGCTTTCAGTGCTGGCACTTTTCAGCTCTGAGTAATTGCTCGACGTTTGCAATTTCTCACCGGAGCTTTTGTTAGAGTGCGCGAGAGGATGAGTAGAAGATGAGGTGGCTAGAGAAGCACAGAGCGCCAGTGTTCTAAGGGCTACAAGAGCGTTTCCAAGGAAGGGGGCTGGCTAGCAACAGCTTTCAGTGCTGGCACTTTTCATCTCTGAGCAATTGCTGGACGTTTGCAATTTCTCAGCTCGTGTCTACGAGACGGAAAGAGAATGACCGTGACGTTTGGTGGGTAGAGAAGCGCAAAACCCCAGTGTTGCTGCGCCTGTGAAAGCGCTTCCAAGGAAGGGGGCTGGCTAGCAACAGCTTTCAGTGCTGGCACTTTTCATCTCTGAGCAATTGCTCGACGTTTGCAATTTCTCACCGGAGCTTTTATTAGAGTGCGCGAGAGGATGAGCAGAAGATGAGGTGGCTAGAGAAGCACAGAGCGCCAGTGTTCTAAGGGCTACAAGAGCGTTTCCAAGGAAGGGTGCTGGCTAGCAAGAGCTTTCAGTGCTGGCACTTTTCAGCTCTGAGCAATTGCTCGACGTTTGCAATTTCTCACCGGAGCTTTTGTTAGAGTGCGCGAGAGGATGAGCAGAAGATGAGGTGGCTAGAGAAGCACAGAGCGCCAGTGTTCTAAGGGCTACAAGAGCGTTTCCAAGGAAGGGTGCTGGCTAGCAAGAGCTTTCAGTGCTGGCACTTTTCATCTCTGAGCAATTGCTGGACGTTTGCAATTTCTCAGCTCGTGTCTACGAGACGGAGAGATAGTGACCGTGATGTTTGGTGGGTAGAGAAGCGCAAAGCCCCAGTGTTGCTGCGCCTGTGAAAGCGCTTCCAAGGAAGGGAGCTGGCTAGCAACAGCTTTCAGTGCTGGCACTTTTCATCTCTGAGCAATTGCTCAACGTTTGCAATTTCTCAGCTCGTGTCTACGAGACGGAAAGAGAACGACCGTGACGTTTGGTGGGTAGAGAAGTGCAAAGCCCCAGTGTTGCTGCGCCTGTGAAAGCGCTTCCAAGGAAGGGTACTGGCTAGCAACAGCTTTCAGTCCTGGCACTTTTCATCTCTGAGCAATTGCTCGACGTTTGCAATTTCTCACCGGAGCTCTCTTTAGAGTGCGCGAGAGGATGAGGAGAAGATGAGGTGGCTAGAGAAGCACAGAGCGCCAGTGTTCTAAGGGCTACAAGAGCGTTTCCAAGGAAGGGGGCTGGCTAGCAAGAGCTTTCAGTGCTGGCACTTTTCATCTCTGAGCAATTGCTCGACGTTTGCAATTTCTCAGCTCGTGTCTACGAGACGGAGAGATAGTGACCGTGACGTTTGGTGGGTAGAGAAGCGCAAAGCCCCAGTGTTGCTGCGCCTGTGAAAGCGCTTCCAAGGAAGGGGGCTGGCTAGCAACAGCTTTCAGTGCTGGCACTTTTCATCTCTGAGCAATTGCTCGACGTTTGCAATTTCTCACCAGAGCTTTTGTTAGAGTGCGCGAGAGGATGAGGAGAAGATTAGATGGCTAGAGAAGCACAGAGCGCCAGTGTTCTAAGGGCTACAAGAGCGTTTCCAAGGAAGGGGGCTGGCTAGCAAGAGCTTTCAGTGCTGGCACTTTTCTTCTCTGAGCAATTGCTCGACGTTTGCAATTTCTCAGCTCGTGTCTACGAGACGGAGAGATAGTGACCGTGACGTTTGGTGGGTAGAGCAGCGCAAAGCCCCAGTGTTGCTGCGCCTGTGAAAGCGTTTCCAAGGAAGGGTGCTGGCTAACAAGAGCTTTCAGTGCTGGCACTTTTCATCTCTGAGCAATTGCTCGACGTTTGCAATTTCTCAGCTCGTGTCTACGAGACGGAGAGATAGTGACCGTGACGTTTGGTGGGTAGAGAGGCGCAGAGAGCAAGTGTTGCTGCTCCTGTGAAAGTGCTTCCAGGGAAGGGTGCTGGCTAGCAAGAGCTTTCAGTGCTGGCACTTTTCATCTCTGAGCAATTGCTGGACGTTTGCAATTTCTCACCAGAGCTTTTGTTAGAGTGCGCGAGAGGATGAGCAGAAGATGAGGTGGCTAGAGAAGCACAGAGCCCCAGTGTTCTTAGGGCTACAAGAGCGTTTCCAAGGAAGGGGGCTGGCTAGCAAGAGCTTTCAGTGCTGGCACTTTTCATCTCTGAGCAATTGCTCGACGTTTGCAATTTCTCAGCTCGTGTCTACGAGACGGAAAGAGAATGACCGTGACGTTTGGTGGGTAGAGAAGCGCAAAGCCCCAGTGTTGCTGCGCCTGTGAAAGCGCTTCCAAGGAAGGGGGCTGGCTAGCAAGAGCTTTCAGTGCTGGCACTTTTCATCTCTGAGCAATTGCTCGACGTTTGCAATTTCTCAGCTCGTGTCTACGAGACGGAAAGAGAACGACCGTGACGTTTGGTGGGTAGAGAAGCGCAAAGCCCCAGTGTTGCTGCGCCTGTGAAAGCGCTTCCAAGGAAGGGGGCTGGCTAGCAACAGCTTTCAGTGCTGGCACTTTTCTTCTCTGAGCAATTGCTGGACGTTTGCAATTTCTCACCTGCACTCTCTTTAGACTGCACGAGAGGATGAGGAGAAGATTAGGTGGCTAGAGAAGCACAGAGCCCCAGTGTTCTAAGGGCTACAAGAGCGTTTCCAAGGAAGGGGGCTGGCTAGCAAGAGCTTTCAGTGCTGGCACTTTTCATCTCTGAGCAATTGCTCAACGTTTGCAATTTCTCAGCTCGTGTCTACGAGACGGAAAGAGAATGACCGTGACGTTTGGTGGGTAGAGAAGCGCAAAGCCCCCCTGTTGCTGCGCCTGTGAAAGCGCTTCCAAGGAAGGGGGCTGGCTAGCAACAGCTTTCAGTGCTGGCACTTTTCATCTCTGAGCAATTGCTCGACGTTTGCAATTTCTCACCGGAGCTTTTATTAGAGTGCGCGAGAGGATGAGCAGAAGATGAGGTGGCTAGAGAAGCACAGAGCCCCAGTGTTCTAAGGGCTACAAGAGCGTTTCCAAGGAAGGGGGCTGGCTAGCAAGAGCTTTCAGTGCTGGCACTTTTCAGCTCTGAGCAATTGCTCGACGTTTGCAATTTCTCACCGGAGCTTTTGTTAGAGTGCGCGAGAGGATGAGCAGAAGATGAGGTGGCTAGAGAAGCACAGAGCGCCAGTGTTCTAAGGGCTACAAGAGCGTTTCCAAGGAAGGGGGCTGGCTAGCAAGAGCTTTCAGTGCTGGCACTTTTCATCTCTGAGCAATTGCTCGACGTTTGCAATTTCTCAGCTCGTGTCTACGAGACGGAGAGATAGTGACCGTGATGTTTGGTGGGTAGAGAAGCGCAAAGCCCCAGTGTTGCTGCGCCTGTGAAAGCGCTTCGAAGGAAGGGAGCTGGCTAGCAACAGCTTTCAGTGCTGGCACTTTTCATCTCTGAGCAATTGCTCAACGTTTGCAATTTCTCAGCTCGTGTCTACGAGACGGAAAGAGAACGACCGTGACGTTTGGTGGGTAGAGAAGTGCAAAGCCCCAGTGTTGCTGCGCCTGTGAAAGCGCTTCCAAGGAAGGGTACTGGCTAGCAACAGCTTTCAGTCCTGGCACTTTTCATCTCTGAGCAATTGCTCGACGTTTGCAATTTCTCACCGGAGCTCTCTTTAGAGTGCGCGAGAGGATGAGGAGAAGATGAGGTGGCTAGAGAAGCACAGAGCGCCAGTGTTCTAAGGGCTACAAGAGCGTTTCCAAGGAAGGGGGCTGGCTAGCAACAGCTTTCAGTGCTGGCACTTTTCATCTCTGAGCAATTGCTCGACGTTTGCAATTTCTCAGCTCGTGTCTACGAGACGGAGAGATAGTGACCGTGACGTTTGGTGGGTAGAGAAGCGCAAAGCCCCAGTGTTGCTGCGCCTGTGAAAGCGCTTCCAAGGAAGGGTGCTGGCTAGCAACAGCTTTCAGTGCTGGCACTTTTCATCTCTGAGCAATTGCTGGACGTTTGCAATTTCTCAACTGAGCTCTCTTTAGAGTGCGCGAGAGGATGAGCAGAAGATGAGGTGGCTAGAGAAGCTCAGAGCCCCATTGTTCTTAGGGCTACAAAAGCGCTTCCAAGGAAGGGGGCTGGCTAGCAAGAGCTTTCAGTGCTGGCACTTTTCATCTCTGAGCAATTTGTGGACATTTGCAATTTCTCAGCTCGTGTCTACGAGAGGGAGAGATAGTGACCGTGACGTTTGGTGGGTAGAGAAGCGCAAAGCCCCAGTGTTGCTGCGCCTGTGAAAGCGCTTCCAAGGAAGGGGGCTGGCTAGCAAGAGCTTTCAGTGCTGGCACTTTTCATCTCTGAGTAATTGCTCGACGTTTGCAATTTCTCACCGGAGCTTTTGTTAGAGTGCGCGAGAGGATGAGTAGAAGATGAGGTGGCTAGAGAAGCACAGAGCGCCAGTGTTCTAAGGGCTACAAGAGCGTTTCCAAGGAAGGGGGCTGGCTAGCAACAGCTTTCAGTGCTGGCACTTTTCATCTCTGAGCAATTGCTGGACGTTTGCAATTTCTCAGCTCGTGTCTACGAGACGGAAAGAGAATGACCGTGACGTTTGGTGGGTAGAGAAGCGCAAAGCCCCCCTGTTGCTGCGCCTGTGAAAGCGCTTCCAAGGAAGGGGGCTGGCTAGCAACAGCTTTCAGTGCTGGCACTTTTCATCTCTGAGCAATTGCTCGACGTTTGCAATTTCTCACCGGAGCTTTTATTAGAGTGCGCGAGAGGATGAGCAGAAGATGAGGTGGCTAGAGAAGCACAGAGCGCCAGTGTTCTAAGGGCTACAAGAGCGTTTCCAAGGAAGGGTGCTGGCTAGCAAGAGCTTTCAGTGCTGGCACTTTTCAGCTCTGAGCAATTGCTCGACGTTTGCAATTTCTCACCGGAGCTTTTGTTAGAGTGCGCGAGAGGATGAGCAGAAGATGAGGTGGCTAGAGAAGCACAGAGCGCCAGTGTTCTAAGGGCTACAAGAGCGTTTCCAAGGAAGGGTGCTGGCTAGCAAGAGCTTTCAGTGCTGGCACTTTTCATCTCTGAGCAATTGCTGGACGTTTGCAATTTCTCAGCTCGTGTCTACGAGACGGAGAGATAGTGACCGTGATGTTTGGTGGGTAGAGAAGCGCAAAGCCCCAGTGTTGCTGCGCCTGTGAAAGCGCTTCCAAGGAAGGGAGCTGGCTAGCAACAGCTTTCAGTGCTGGCACTTTTCATCTCTGAGCAATTGCTCAACGTTTGCAATTTCTCAGCTCGTGTCTACGAGACGGAAAGAGAACGACCGTGACGTTTGGTGGGTAGAGAAGTGCAAAGCCCCAGTGTTGCTGCGCCTGTGAAAGCGCTTCCAAGGAAGGGTACTGGCTAGCAACAGCTTTCAGTCCTGGCACTTTTCATCTCTGAGCAATTGCTCGACGTTTGCAATTTCTCACCGGAGCTCTCTTTAGAGTGCGCGATAGGATGAGGAGAAGATGAGGTGGCTAGAGAAGCACAGAGCGCCAGTGTTCTAAGGGCTACAAGAGCGTTTCCAAGGAAGGGGGCTGGCTAGCAAGAGCTTTCAGTGCTGGCACTTTTCATCTCTGAGCAATTGCTCGACGTTTGCAATTTCTCAGCTCGTGTCTACGAGACGGAGAGATAGTGACCGTGACGTTTGGTGGGTAGAGAAGCGCAAAGCCCCAGTGTTGCTGCGCCTGTGAAAGCGCTTCCAAGGAAGGGGGCTGGCTAGCAAGAGCTTTCAGTGCTGGCACTTTTCATCTCTGAGCAATTGCTCGACGTTTGCAATTTCTCACCAGAGCTTTTGTTAGAGTGCGCGAGAGGATGAGGAGAAGATTAGATGGCTAGAGAAGCACAGAGCGCCAGTGTTCTAAGGGCTACAAGAGCGTTTCCAAGGAAGGGGGCTGGCTAGCAAGAGCTTTCAGTGCTGGCACTTTTCTTCTCTGAGCAATTGCTCGACGTTTGCAATTTCTCAGCTCGTGTCTACGAGACGGAGAGATAGTGACCGTGACGTTTGGTGGGTAGAGCAGCGCAAAGCCCCAGTGTTGCTGCGCCTGTGAAAGCGCTTCCAAGGAAGGGTGCTGGCTAACAAGAGCTTTCAGTGCTGGCACTTTTCATCTCTGAGCAATTGCTCGACGTTTGCAATTTCTCAGCTCGTGTCTACGAGACGGAGAGATAGTGACCGTGACGTTTGGTGGGTAGAGAGGCGCAGAGAGCAAGTGTTGCTGCTCCTGTGAAAGTGCTTCCAGGGAAGGGTGCTGGCTAGCAAGAGCTTTCAGTGCTGGCACTTTTCATCTCTGAGCAATTGCTGGACGTTTGCAATTTCTCACCAGAGCTTTTGTTAGAGTGCGCGAGAGGATGAGCAGAAGATGAGGTGGCTAGAGAAGCACAGAGCCCCAGTGTTCTTAGGGCTACAAGAGCGTTTCCAAGGAAGGGGGCTGGCTAGCAAGAGCTTTCAGTGCTGGCACTTTTCATCTCTGAGCAATTGCTCGACGTTTGCAATTTTGAGCTCGTGTCTACGAGACGGAAAGAGAATGACCGTGACGTTTGGTGGGTAGAGAAGCGCAAAGCCCCAGTGTTGCTGCGCCTGTGAAAGCGCTTCCAAGGAAGGGGGCTGGCTAGCAACAGCTTTCAGTGCTGGCACTTTTCATCTCTGAGCAATTGCTCGACGTTTGCAATTTCTCAGCTCGTGTCTACGAGACGGAAAGAGAACGACCGTGACGTTTGGTGGGTAGAGAAGCGCAAAGCCCCAGTGTTGCTGCGCCTGTGAAAGCGCTTCCAAGGAAGGGGGCTGGCTAGCAACAGCTTTCAGTGCTGGCACTTTTCTTCTCTGAGCAATTGCTGGACGTTTGCAATTTCTCACCTGCACTCTCTTTAGACTGCACGAGAGGATGAGGAGAAGATTAGGTGGCTAGAGAAGCACAGAGCCCCAGTGTTCTAAGGGCTACAAGAGCGTTTCCAAGGAAGGGGGCTGGCTAGCAAGAGCTTTCAGTGCTGGCACTTTTCATCTCTGAGCAATTGCTGGACGTTTGCAATTTCTCAGCTCGTGTCTACGAGACGGAAAGAGAATGACCGTGACGTTTGGTGGGTAGAGAAGCGCAAAGCCCCCCTGTTGCTGCGCCTGTGAAAGCGCTTCCAAGGAAGGGGGCTGGCTAGCAACAGCTTTCAGTGCTGGCACTTTTCATCTCTGAGCAATTGCTCGACGTTTGCAATTTCTCACCGGAGCTTTTATTAGAGTGCGCGAGAGGATGAGCAGAAGATGAGGTGGCTAGAGAAGCACAGAGCCCCAGTGTTCTAAGGGCTACAAGAGCGTTTCCAAGGAAGGGGGCTGGCTAGCAAGAGCTTTCAGTGCTGGCACTTTTCAGCTCTGAGCAATTGCTCGACGTTTGCAATTTCTCACCGGAGCTTTTGTTAGAGTGCGCGAGAGGATGAGCAGAAGATGAGGTGGCTAGAGAAGCACAGAGCGCCAGTGTTCTAAGGGCTACAAGAGCGTTTCCAAGGAAGGGGGCTGGCTAGCAAGAGCTTTCAGTGCTGGCACTTTTCATCTCTGAGCAATTGCTCGACGTTTGCAATTTCTCAGCTCGTGTCTACGAGACGGAGAGATAGTGACCGTGATGTTTGGTGGGTAGAGAAGCGCAAAGCCCCAGTGTTGCTGCGCCTGTGAAAGCGCTTCGAAGGAAGGGAGCTGGCTAGCAACAGCTTTCAGTGCTGGCACTTTTCATCTCTGAGCAATTGCTCAACGTTTGCAATTTCTCAGCTCGTGTCTACGAGACGGAAAGAGAACGACCGTGACGTTTGGTGGGTAGAGAAGTGCAAAGCCCCAGTGTTGCTGCGCCTGTGAAAGCGCTTCCAAGGAAGGGTGCTGGCTAGCAACAGCTTTCAGTGCTGGCACTTTTCATCTCTGAGCAATTGCTCGACGTTTGCAATTTCTCACCGGAGCTCTCTTTAGAGTGCGCGAGAGGATGAGGAGAAGATGAGGTGGCTAGAGAAGCACAGAGCGCCAGTGTTCTAAGGGCTACAAGAGCGTTTCCAAGGAAGGGGGCTGGCTAGCAAGAGCTTTCAGTGCTGGCACTTTTCATCTCTGAGCAATTGCTCGACGTTTGCAATTTCTCAGCTCGTGTCTACGAGACGGAGAGATAGTGACCGTGATGATGGTGGCTAGAGAAGCGCAAAGCCCCAGTGTTGCTGCGCCTGTGAAAGCGCTTCCAAGGAAGGGTGCTGGCTAGCAACAGCTTTCAGTGCTGGCACTTTTCATCTCTGAGCAATTGCTCGACGTTTGCAATTTCTCACCGGAGCTCTCTTTAGAGTGCGCGAGAGGATGAGGAGAAATGAGGTGGCTAGAGAAGCACAGAGCGCCAGTGTTCTAAGGGCTACAAGAGCGTTTCCAAGGAAGGGGGCTGGCTAGCAAGAGCTTTCAGTGCTGGCACTTTTCTTCTCTGAGCAATTGCTCGACGTTTGCAATTTCTCAGCTCGTCTATACGAGACGAAAAAAGAATGACCGTGACGTTTGATGGGTAGAGCAGCGCAAAGCCCCAGTGTTGCTGCGCCTGTGAAACCGTTTCCAAGGAAGGGTGCTGGCTAACAAGAGCTTTCAGTGCTGGCACTTTTCATCTCTGAGCAATTGCTCGACGTTTGCAATTTCTCAGCTCGTGTCTACGAGACGGAGAGATAGTGACCGTGACGTTTGGTGGGTAGAGAGGCGCAGAGAGCAAGTGTTGCTGCTCCTGTGAAAGTGCTTCCAGGGAAGGGTGCTGGCTAGAAAGAGCTTTCAGTGCTGGCACTTTTCATCTCTGAGCAATTGCTGGACGTTTGCAATTTCTCACCAGACCTTTTGTTAGAGTGCGCGAGAGGATGAGCAGAAGATGAGGTGGCTAGAGAAGCAGAGAGCGCCAGTGTTCTAAGGGCTACAAGAGCGTTTCCAAGGAAGGGGGCTGGCTAACAAGAGCTTTCAGTGCTGGCACTTTTCATCTCTGAGCAATTGCTCGACGTTTGCAATTTCTCAGCTCGTGTCTACGAGACGGAGAGATACTGACCGTGACGTTTGGTGGGTAGAGAAGCGCAGAGAGCAAGTGTTGCTGCTCCTGTGAAAGTGCTTCCAGGGAAGGGTGCTGGCTAGCAACAGCTTTCAGTGCTGGCACTTTTCATCTCTGAGCAATTGCTCGACGTTTGCAATTTCTCAGCTCGTGTCTACGAGACGGAGAGATAGTGACCGTGACGTTTGGTGGGTAGAGAAGCGCAAAGGCCCAGTGTTGCTGCGCCTGTGAAAGCGCTTCCAGGGAAGGGTGCTGGCTAGCAACAGCTTTCAGTGCTGGCACTTTTCATCTCTGAGCAATTGCTGGACGTTTGCAATTTCTCACCAGAGCTTTTGTTAGAGTGCGCGAGAGGATGAGCAGAAGATGAGGTGGCTAGAGAAGCAGAGAGCCCCAGTGTTCTTAGGGCTACAAGAGCGTTTCCAAGGAAGGGTGCTGGCTAGCAAGAGCTTTCAGTGCTGGCACTTTTCATCTCTGAGCAGTTGCTCGACGTTTGCAATTTCTCACCAGAGCTTTTGTTAGAGTGCGCGAGAGGATGAGCAGAAGATGAGGTGGCTAGAGAAGCAGAGAGCGCCAGTGTTCTAAGGGCTACAAGAGCGTTTCCAAGGAAGGGGGCTGGCTAGCAAGAGCTTTCAGTGCTGGCACTTTTCATCTCTGAGCAATTGCTCGACGTTTGCAATTTCTCAGCTCGTGTCTACGAGACGGAGAGATAGTGACCGTGACGTTTGGTGGGTAGAGAAGCGCAAAGCCCCAGTGTTGCTGCGCCTGTGAAAGCGCTTCCAAGGAAGGGGGCTGGCTAGCAAGAGCTTTCAGTGCTGGCACTTTTCATCTCTGAGCAATTGCTGGACGTTTGCAATTTCTCACCTGAGCTCTCTTTAGACTGCGCGAGAGGATGAGCAGAAGATGAGGTGGCTAGAGAAGCAGAGAGCCCCAGTGTTCTTAGGGCTACAAGAGCGTTTCCAAGGAAGGGTGCTGGCTAGCAAGAGCTTTCAGTGCTGGCACTTTTCATCTCTGAGCAGTTGCTCGACGTTTGCAATTTCTCACCAGAGCTTTTGTTAGAGTGCGCGAGAGGATGAGCAGAAGATGAGGTGGCTAGAGAAGCAGAGAGCGCCAGTGTTCTAAGGGCTACAAGAGCGTTTCCAAGGAAGGGGGCTGGCTAGCAAGAGCTTTCAGTGCTGGCACTTTTCATCTCTGAGCAATTGCTCGACGTTTGCAATTTCTCAGCTCGTGTCTACGAGACGGAGAGATAGTGACCGTGACGTTTGGTGGGTAGAGAAGCGCAAAGCCCCAGTGTTGCTGCGCCTGTGAAAGCGCTTCCAAGGAAGGGGGCTGGCTAGCAACAGCTTTCAGTGCTGGCACTTTTCATCTCTGAGCAATTGCTCGACGTTTGCAATTTCTCACCAGAGCTTTTGTTAGAGTGCGCGAGAGGATGAGGAGAAGATTAGATGGCTAGAGAAGCACAGAGCGCCAGTGTTCTAAGGGCTACAAGAGCGTTTCCAAGGAAGGGGGCTGGCTAGCAAGAGCTTTCAGTGCTGGCACTTTTCTTCTCTGAGCAATTGCTCGACGTTTGCAATTTCTCAGCTCGTGTCTACGAGACGGAAAAAGAATGACCGTGACGTTTGATGGGTAGAGAAGCGCAAAGCCCCAGTGTTGCTGCGCCTGTGAAAGCGTTTCCAAGGAAGGGTGCTGGCTAACAAGAGCTTTCAGTGCTGGCACTTTTCATCTCTGAGCAATTGCTCGACGTTTGCAATTTCTCAGCTCGTGTCTACGAGACGGAGAGATAGTGACCGTGACGTTTGGTGGGTAGAGAAGCGCAAAGCCCCAGTGTTGCTGCGCCTGTGAAAGCGCTTCCAAGGAAGGGGGCTGGCTAGCAAGAGCTTTCAGAGCTGGCACTTTTCATCTCTGAGCAATTGCTCGACGTTTGCAATTTCTCAGCTCGTGTCTACGAGACGGAAAGAGAACGACCGTGACGTTTGGTGGGTAGAGAAGCGCAAAGCCCCCCTGTTGCTGCGCCTGTGAAAGCGCTTCCAAGGAAGGGGGCTGGCTAGCAACAGCTTTCAGTGCTGGCACTTTTCTTCTCTGAGCAATTGCTGGACGTTTGCAATTTCTCACCTGCACTCTCTTTAGACTGCACGAGAGGATGAGGAGAAGATTAGGTGTCTAGAGAAGCACAGAGCGCCAGTGTTCTAAGGGCTACAAGAGCGTTTCCAAGGAAGGGGGCTGGCTAGCAAGAGCTTTCAGTGCTGGCACTTTTCATCTCTGAGCAATTGCTCGACGTTTGCAATTTCTCAGCTCGTGTCTACGAGACGGAAAGAGAATGACCGTGACGTTTGGTGGGTAGAGCAGCGCAAAGCCCCAGTGTTGCTGCGCCTGTGAAAGCGCTTCCAAGGAAGGGGGCTGGCTAGCAACAGCTTTCAGTGCTGGCACTTTTCATCTCTGAGCAATTGCTCGACGTTTGCAATTTCTCACCGGAGCTTTTGTTAGAGTGCGCGAGAGGATGAGCAGAAGATGAGCTGGCTAGAGAAGCACAGAGCGCCAGTGTTCTAAGGGCTACAAGAGCGTTTCCAAGGAAGGGGGCTGGCTAGCAACAGCTTTCAGTGCTGGCACTTTTCATCTCTGAGTAATTGCTCGACGTTTGCAATTTCTCACCGGAGCTCTCTTTAGAGTGCGCGAGAGGATGAGCAGAAGATGAGGTGGCTAGAGAAGCACAGAGCCCCAGTTTTCTTAGGGCTACAAGAGCGCTTCCAAGGAAGGGTGCTGGCTAGCAAGAGCTTTCAGTGCTGGCACTTTTCATCTCTGAGCAATTGCTCGACGTTTGCAATTTCTCAGCTCGTGTCTACGAGACGGAGAGATAGTGACCGTGATGTTTGGTGGGTAGAGAAGCGCAAAGCCCCAGTGTTGCTGCGCCTGTGAAAGCGCTTCCAAGGAAGGGGGCTGGCTAGCAACAGCTTTCAGTGCTGGCACTTTTCATCTCTGAGCAATTGCTCGACGTTTGCAATTTCTCAGCTCGTGTCTACGAGACGGAGAAATACTGACCGTGACGTTTGGTGGGTAGAGAAGCGCAAAGCCCCATGTTGCTGCGCCTGTGAAAGCGCTTCCAAGGAAGGGTGCTGGCTAGCAACAGCTTTCAGTGCTGGCACTTTTCATCTCTGAGCAATTGCTCGACGTTTGCAATTTCTCACCAGAGCTTTTGTTAGAGTGCGCGAGAGGATGAGGAGAAAATTAGATGGCTAGAGAAGCACAGAGCGCCAGTGTTCTAAGGGCTACAAGAGCGTTTCCAAGGAAGGGGGCTGGCTAGCAAGAGCTTTCAGTGCTGGCACTTTTCATCTCTGAGCAATTGCTCAACGTTTGCAATTTCTCAGCTCGTCTCTACGAGACGGAAAGAGAATGACCGTGACGTTTGGTGGGTAGAGCAGCGCAAAGCCCCAGTGTTGCTGCGCCTGTGAAAGCGTTTCCAAGGAAGGGTGCTGGCTAACAAGAGCTTTCAGTGCTGGCACTTTTCATCTCTGAGCAATTGCTCGACGTTTGCAATTTCTCAGCTCGTGTCTACGAGACGGAGAGATAGTGACCGTGATGTTTGGTGGGAGAGAAGCGCAAAGCCCCAGTGTTGCTGCGCCTGTGAAAGCGCTTCCAGGGAAGGGTGCTGGCTAGCAACAGCTTTCAGTGCTGGCACTTTTCATCTCTGAGCAATTGCTGGACGTTTGCAATTTCTCAACTGAGCTCTCTTTAGAGTGCGCGAGAGGATGAGCAGAAGATGAGGTGGCTAGAGAAGCTCAGAGCCCCATTGTTCTTAGGGCTACAAAAGCGCTTCCAAGGAAGGGGGCTGGTTAGCAACAGCTTTCAGTGCTGGCACTTTTCATCTCTGAGCAATTGCTCGACGTTTGCAATTTCTCACCTGAGCTCTCTTTAGACTGCGCGAGAGGATGGGCAGAAGATTAGGTGGCTAGTGAAGCAGAGAGACCCAGTGTTCCAAGGGCTACAAGAGCGTTTCCAAGGAAGGGGGCTGGCTAGCAAGAGCTTTCAGTGCTGGCACTTTTCATCTCTGAGCAATTGCTCGACGTTTGCAATTTCTCAGCTCGTGTCTACGAGACGGAGAGATAGTGACCGTGACGTTTGGTGGGTAGAGAAGCGCAAAGCCCCAGTGTTGCTGCGCCTGTGAAAGCGCTTCCAAGGAAGGGTGCTGCCTAGCAACAGCTTTCAGTGCTGGCACTTTTCATCTCTGAGCAATTGCTCGACGTTTGCAATTTCTCAGCTCGTGTCTACGAGACGGAAAGAGAACGACCGTGACGTTTGGTGGGTAGAGAAGCGCAAAGCCCCAGTGTTGCTGCGCCTGTGAAAGCGCTTCCAAGGAAGGGGGCTGGCTAGCAAGAGCTTTCAGTGCTGGCACTTTTCATCTCTGAGCAATTGCTGGACGTTTGCAATTTCTCACCTGAGCTTTTGTTAGAGTGCGCGAGAGGATGAGCAGAAGATGAGGTGGCTAGAGAAGTACAGAGCGCCAGTGTTCTAAGGGGTACAAGAGCGTTTCCAAGGAAGGGGGCTGGCTAGCAAGAGCTTTCAGTGCTGGCACTTTTCATCTCTGAGCAATTGCTCGACGTTTGCAATTTCTCAGCTCGTGTCTACGAGACGGAAAGAGAATGACCGTGACGTTTGGTGGGTAGAGAAGCGCAAAGCCCCAGTGTTGCTGCGCCTGTGAAAGCGCTTCCAAGGAAGGGTGCTGGCTAGCAACAGCTTTCAGTGCTGGCACTTTTCATCTCTGAGCAATTGCTGGACGTTTGCAATTTCTCACCGGAGCTTTTGTTAGAGTGCGCGAGAGGATGAGCAGAAGATGAGGTGGCTAGAGAATCACAGAGCGCCAGTGTTCTAAGGGCTACAAGAGCGTTTCCAAGGAAGGGGGCTGGCTAGCAAGAGCTTTCAGTGCTGGCACTTTTCATCTCTGAGCAATTGCTGGACGTTTGCAATTTCTCACCTGCGCTCTCTTTAGACTGCGCGAGAGGATGAGCAGAAGATGAGGTGGCTAGAGAAGCACAGAGCCCCAGTGTTCTAAGGGCTACAAGAGCGTTTCCAAGGAAGGGTGCTGGCTAGCAACAGCTTTCAGTGCTGGCACTTTTCATCTCTGAGCAATTGCTCGACGTTTGCAATTTCTCAGCTCGTCTCTACGAGACGGAAAGAGAATGACCGTGACGTTTGGTGGGTAGAGAAGCGCAAAGCCCCAGTGTTGCTGCGCCTGTGAAAGCGCTTCCAAGGAAGGGGGCTGGCTAGCAAGAGCTTTCAGTGCTGGCACTTTTCATCTCTGAGCAATTGCTCGACGTTTGCAATTTCTCAGCTCGTGTCTACGAGACGGAGAGATACTGACCGTGACGTTTGGTGGGTAGAGAAGCCCAGAGAGCAAGTGTTGCTGCTCCTGTGAAAGTGCTTCCAGGGAAGGGTGCTGGCTAGCAACAGCTTTCAGTGCTGGCACTTTTCATCTCTGAGCAATTGCTCGACGTTTGCAATTTCTCAGCTCGTGTCTACGAGACGGAGAGATAGTGACCGTGACGTTTGGTGGGTAGAGAAGCGCAAAGGCCCAGTGTTGCTGCGCCTGTGAAAGCGCTTCCAGGGAAGGGTGCTGGCTAGCAACAGCTTTCAGTGCTGGCACTTTTCATCTCTGAGCAATTGCTCGACGTTTGCAATTTCTCACCTGAGCTCTCTTTAGACTGCGCGAGAGGATGAGCAGAAGATGAGGTGGCTAGAGAAGCAGAGAGCCCCAGTGTTCTTAGGGCTACAAGAGCGTTTCCAAGGAAGGGTGCTGGCTAGCAAGAGCTTTCAGTGCTGGCACTTTTCATCTCTGAGCAGTTGCTCGACGTTTGCAATTTCTCACCAGAGCTTTTGTTAGAGTGCGCGAGAGGATGAGCAGAAGATGAGGTGGCTAGAGAAGCAGAGAGCGCCAGTGTTCTAAGGGCTACAAGAGCGTTTCCAAGGAAGGGGGCTGGCTAGCAAGAGCTTTCAGTGCTGGCACTTTTCATCTCTGAGCAATTGCTCGACGTTTGCAATTTCTCAGCTCGTGTCTACGAGACGGAGAGATAGTGACCGTGACGTTTGGTGGGTAGAGAAGCGCAAAGCCCCAGTGTTGCTGCGCCTGTGAAAGCGCTTCCAAGGAAGGGGGCTGGCTAGCAACAGCTTTCAGTGCTGGCACTTTTCATCTCTGAGCAATTGCTGGACGTTTGCAATTTCTCACCTGAGCTCTCTTTAGACTGCGCGAGAGGATGAGCAGAAGATGAGGTGGCTAGAGAAGCAGAGAGCCCCAGTGTTCTTAGGGCTACAAGAGCGTTTCCAAGGAAGGGTGCTGGCTAGCAAGAGCTTTCAGTGCTGGCACTTTTCATCTCTGAGCAGTTGCTCGACGTTTGCAATTTCTCACCAGAGCTTTTGTTAGAGTGCGCGAGAGGATGAGCAGAAGATGAGGTGGCTAGAGAAGCAGAGAGCGCCAGTGTTCTAAGGGCTACAAGAGCGTTTCCAAGGAAGGGGGCTGGCTAGCAAGAGCTTTCAGTGCTGGCACTTTTCATCTCTGAGCAATTGCTCGACGTTTGCAATTTCTCAGCTCGTGTCTACGAGACGGAGAGATAGTGACCGTGACGTTTGGTGGGTAGAGAAGCGCAAAGCCCCAGTGTTGCTGCGCCTGTGAAAGCGCTTCCAAGGAAGGGTGCTGGCTAGCAACAGCTTTCAGTGCTGGCACTTTTCATCTCTGAGCAATTGCTCGACGTTTGCAATTTCTCACCAGAGCTTTTGTTAGAGTGCGCGAGAGGATGAGGAGAAGATTAGATGGCTAGAGAAGCACAGAGCGCCAGTGTTCTAAGGGCTACAAGAGCGTTTCCAAGGAAGGGGGCTGGCTAGCAAGAGCTTTCAGTGCTGGCACTTTTCTTCTCTGAGCAATTGCTCGACGTTTGCAATTTCTCAGCTCGTGTCTACGAGACGGAAAAAGAATGACCGTGACGTTTGATGGGTAGAGAAGCGCAAAGCCCCAGTGTTGCTGCGCCTGTGAAAGCGTTTCCAAGGAAGGGTGCTGGCTAACAAGAGCTTTCAGTGCTGGCACTTTTCATCTCTGAGCAATTGCTCGACGTTTGCAATTTCTCAGCTCGTGTCTACGAGACGGAGAGATAGTGACCGTGACGTTTGGTGGGTAGAGAAGCGCAAAGCCCCAGTGTTGCTGCGCCTGTGAAAGCGCTTCCAAGGAAGGGGGCTGGCTAGCAAGAGCTTTCAGAGCTGGCACTTTTCATCTCTGAGCAATTGCTCGACGTTTGCAATTTCTCAGCTCGTGTCTACGAGACGGAAAGAGAACGACCGTGACGTTTGGTGGGTAGAGAAGCGCAAAGCCCCCCTGTTGCTGCGCCTGTGAAAGCGCTTCCAAGGAAGGGGGCTGGCTAGCAACAGCTTTCAGTGCTGGCACTTTTCTTCTCTGAGCAATTGCTGGACGGTTGCAATTTCTCACTGGCACTCTCTTTAGACTGCACGAGAGGATGAGGAGAAGATTAGGTGTCTAGAGAAGCACAGAGCGCCAGTGTTCTAAGGGCTACAAGAGCGTTTCCAAGGAAGGGGGCTGGCTAGCAACAGCTTTCAGTGCTGGCACTTTTCATCTCTGAGCAATTGCTCAACGTTTGCAATTTCTCAGCTCGTGTCTACGAGACGGAAAGAGAATGACCGTGACGTTTGGTGGGTAGAGAAGCGCAAAGCCCCAGTGTTGCTGCGCCTGTGAAAGCGCTTCCAAGGAAGGGGGCTGGCTAGCAACAGCTTTCAGTGCTGGCACTTTTCATCTCTGAGCAATTGCTCGACGTTTGCAATTTCTCACCGGAGCTTTTGTTAGAGTGCGCGAGAGGATGAGCAGAAGATGAGCTGGCTAGAGAAGCACAGAGCGCCAGTGTTCTAAGGGCTACAAGAGCGTTTCCAAGGAAGGGGGCTGGCTAGCAAGAGCTTTCAGTGCTGGCACTTTTCATCTCTGAGTAATTGCTCGACGTTTGCAATTTCTCACCGGAGCTCTCTTTAGAGTGCGCGAGAGGATGAGCAGAAGATGAGGTGGCTAGAGAAGCACAGAGCCCCAGTTTTCTTAGGGCTACAAGAGCGCTTCCAAGGAAGGGGGCTGGCTAGCAACAGCTTTCAGTGCTGGCACTTTTCATCTCTGAGCAATTGCTCGACGTTTGCAATTTCTCAGCTCGTCTCTACGAGACGGAAAGAGAATGACCGTGACGTTTGGTGGGTAGAGAAGCGCAAAGCCCCAGTGTTGCTGCGCCTGTGAAAGCGCTTCCAAGGAAGGGGGCTGGCTAGCAAGAGCTTTCAGTGCTGGCACTTTTCATCTCTGAGCAATTGCTCGACGTTTGCAATTTCTCAGCTCGTCTCTACGAGACGGAAAGAGAATGACCGTGACGTTTGGTGGGTAGAGAAGCGCAAAGCCCCAGTGTTGCTGCGCCTGTGAAAGCGCTTCCAAGGAAGGGGGCTGGCTAGCAAGAGCTTTCAGTGCTGGCACTTTTCATCTCTGAGCAATTGCTCGACGTTTGCAATTTCTCAGCTCGTCTCTACGAGACGGAAAGAGAATGACCGTGACGTTTGGTGGCTAGAGAAGCGCAAAGCCCCAGTGTTGCTGCGCCTGTGAAAGCGCTTCCAAGGAAGGGGGCTGGCTAGCAACAGCTTTCAGTGCTGGCACTTTTCATCTCTGAGCAATTGCTCGACGTTTGCAATTTCTCAGCTCGTGTCTACGAGACGGAGAAATAGTGACCGTGACGTTTGGTGGGTAGAGAAGCGCAAAGCCCAATGTTGCTGCGCCTGTGAAAGCGCTTCCAAGGAAGGGTGCTGGCTAGCAACAGCTTTCAGTGCTGGCACTTTTCATCTCTGAGCAATTGCTCGACGTTTGCAATTTCTCACCAGAGCTTTTGTTAGAGTGCGCGAGAGGATGAGGAGAAAATTAGATGGCTAGAGAAGCACAGAGCGCCAGTGTTCTAAGGGCTACAAGAGCGTTTCCAAGGAAGGGGGCTGGCTAGCAAGAGCTTTCAGTGCTGGCACTTTTCATCTCTGAGCAATTGCTCAACGTTTGCAATTTCTCAGCTCGTCTCTACGAGACGGAAAGAGAATGACCGTGACGTTTGGTGGGTAGAGCAGCGCAAAGCCCCAGTGTTGCTGCGCCTGTGAAAGCGTTTCCAAGGAAGGGTGCTGGCTAACAAGAGCTTTCAGTGCTGGCACTTTTCATCTCTGAGCAATTGCTCGACGTTTGCAATTTCTCAGCTCGTGTCTACGAGACGGAGAGATAGTGACCGTGATGTTTGGTGGGAGAGAAGCGCAAAGCCCCAGTGTTGCTGCGCCTGTGAAAGCGCTTCCAGGGAAGGGTGCTGGCTAGCAACAGCTTTCAGTGCTGGCACTTTTCATCTCTGAGCAATTGCTGGACGTTTGCAATTTCTCAACTGAGCTCTCTTTAGAGTGCGCGATAGGATGAGCAGAAGATGAGGTGGCTAGAGAAGCTCAGAGCCCCATTGTTCTTAGGGCTACAAAAGCGCTTCCAAGGAAGGGGGCTGGTTAGCAACAGCTTTCAGTGCTGGCACTTTTCATCTCTGAGCAATTGCTCGACGTTTGCAATTTCTCACCTGAGCTCTCTTTAGACTGCGCGAGAGGATGGGCAGAAGATTAGGTGGCTAGTGAAGCAGAGAGCCCCAGTGTTCCAAGGGCTACAAGAGCGTTTCCAAGGAAGGGGGCTGGCTAGCAAGAGCTTTCAGTGCTGGCACTTTTCATCTCTGAGCAATTGCTCGACGTTTGCAATTTCTCAGCTCGTGTCTACGAGACGGAAAGAGAATGACCGTGACGTTTGGTGGGTAGAGAAGCGCAAAGCCCCAGTGTTGCTGCGCCTGTGAAAGCGCTTCCAAGGAAGGGTGCTGGCTAGCAACAGCTTTCAGTGCTGGCACTTTTCATCTCTGAGCAATTGCTGGACGTTTGCAATTTCTCACCGGAGCTTTTGTTAGAGTGCGCGAGAGGATGAGCAGAAGATGAGGTGGCTAGAGAATCACAGAGCGCCAGTGTTCTAAGGGCTACAAGAGCGTTTCCAAGGAAGGGGGCTGGCTAGCAAGAGCTTTCAGTGCTGGCACTTTTCATCTCTGAGCAATTGCTCGACGTTTGCAATTTCTCAACTGAGCTCTCTTTAGACTGCGCGAGAGGATGAGCAGAAGATGAGGTGGCTAGAGAAGCACAGAGCCCCAGTTTTCTTAGGGCTACAAGAGCGTTTCCAAGGAAGGGTGCTGGCTAGCAACAGCTTTCAGTGCTGGCACTTTTCATCTCTGAGCAATTGCTCGACGTTTGCAATTTCTCAGCTCGTCTCTACGAGACGGAAAGAGAATGACCGTGACGTTTGGTGGGTAGAGAAGCGCAAAGCCCCAGTGTTGCTGCGCCTGTGAAAGCGCTTCCAAGGAAGGGGGCTGGCTAGCAAGAGCTTTCAGTGCTGGCACTTTTCATCTCTGAGCAATTGCTCGACGTTTGCAATTTCTCAGCTCGTGTCTACGAGACGGAGAAATAGTGACCGTGACGTTTGGTGGGTAGAGAAGCGCAAAGCCCCAGTGTTGCTGCGCCTGTGAAAGCGCTTCCAAGGAAGGGGGCTGGTTAGCAACAGCTTTCAGTGCTGGCACTTTTCATCTCTGAGCAATTGCTCGACGTTTGCAATTTCTCAGCTCGTGTCTACGAGACGGAGAAATAGTGACCGTGACGTTTGGTGGGTAGAGAAGCGCAAAGCCCCAGTGTTGCTGCGCCTGTGAAAGCGCTTCCAAGGAAGGGGGCTGGCTAGCAACAGCTTTCAGTGCTGGCACTTTTCATCTCTGAGCAATTGCTCGACGTTTGCAATTTCTCAGCTCGTGTCTACGAGACGGAGAGATAGTGACCGTGACGTTTGGTGGGTAGAGAAGCGCAAAGCCCCAGTGTTGCTGCGCCTGTGAAAGCGCTTCCAAGGAAGGGGGCTGGCTAGCAAGAGCTTTCAGTGCTGGCACTTTTCATCTCTGAGCAATTGCTCGACGTTTGCAATTTCTCGGCTCGTGTCTACGAGACGGAGAGATAATGACCGTGATGTATGGTGGGTAGAGAAGTGCAAAGCCCCAGTGTTGCTGCGCCTGTGAAAGCGCTTCCAAGGAAGGGAGCTGGCTAGCAACAGCTTTCAGTGCTGGCACTTTTCATCTCTGAGCAATTGCTGGACGTTTGCAATTTCTCACCGGAGCTCTCTTTAGAGTGCGCGAGAGGATGAGCAGAAGATGAGGTGGCTAGAGAAGCACAGAGCCCCAGTGTTCTTAGGGCTACAAGAGCGTTTCCAAGGAAGGGGGCTGGCTAGCAACAGCTTTCAGTGCTGGCACTTTTCATCACTGAGCAATTGCTCGACGTTTGCAATTTCTCAGCTCGTGTCTACGAGACGGAGAGATAGTGACCGTGATGTTTGGTGGGTAGAGAAGCGCAAAGCCCCAGTGTTGCTGAGCCTGTGAAAGCGCTTCCAAGGAAGGGTGCTGGCTAGCAAGAGCTTTCAGTGCTGGCACTTTTCATCTCTGAGCAATTGCTCGACGTTTGCAATTTCTCAGCTCGTCTCTACGAGACGGAAAGAGAATGACCGTGACGTTTGGTGGGTAGAGAAGCGCAAAGCCCCAGTGTTGCTGCGCCTGTGAAAGCGCTTCCAAGGAAGGGGGCTGGCTAGCAACAGCTTTCAGTGCTGGCACTTTTCATCTCTGAGCAATTGCTCGACGTTTGCAATTTCTCAGCTCGTGTCTACGAGACGGAAAGAGAATGACCGTGACGTTTGGTGGGTAGAGAAGCGCAAAGCCCCAGTGTTGCTGCGCCTGTGAAAGCGCTTCCAAGGAAGGGGGCTGGCTAGCAAGAGCTTTCAGTGCTGGCACTTTTCATCTCTGAGCAATTGCTCGACGTTTGCAATTTCTCAGCTCGTGTCTACGAGACGGAGAAATAGTGACCGTGACGTTTGGTGGGTAGAGAAGCGCAAAGCCCCAGTGTTGCTGCGCCTGTGAAAGCGCTTCCAAGGAAGGGGGCTGGCTAGCAACAGCTTTCAGTGCTGGCACTTTTCATCTCTGAGCAATTGCTCGACGTTTGCAATTTCTCACCTGCACTCTCTTTAGACTGCACGAGAGGATGAGGAGAAGATGAGGTGGCTAGAGAAGCACAGAGTGCCAGTGTTCTAAGGGCTACAAGAGCGTTTCCAAGGAAGGGGGCTGGCTAGCAAGAGCTTTCAGTGCTGGCACTTTTCATCTCTGAGCAATTGCTCGACGTTTGCAATTTCTCACCGGAGCTTTTGTTAGAGTGCGCAAGAGGATGAGTAGAAGATGAGGTGGCTAGAGAAGCACAGAGCGCCAGTGTTCTAAGGGCTACAAGAGCGTTTCCAAGGAAGGGGGCTGGCTAGCAACAGCTTTCAGTACTGGCACTTTTCATCTCTGAGCAATTGCTCGACGTTTCCAATTTCTCGGCTCGTGTCTACGAGACGGAGAGATAATGACCGTGATGTTTGGTGGGTAGAGAAGTGCAAAGCCCCAGTGTTGCTGCGCCTGTGAAAGCGCTTCCAAGGAAGGGAGCTGGCTAGCAACAGCTTTCAGTGCTGGCACTTTTCATCTCTGAGCAATTGCTGGACGTTTGCAATTTCTCACCTGAGCTCTCTTTAGAGTGCGCGAGAGGATGAGCAGAAGATGAGGTGGCTAGAGAAGCAGAGAGCCCCAGTGTTCTTAGGGCTACAAGAGCGTTTCCAAGGAAGGGGGCTGGCTAGCAACAGCTTTCAGTGCTGGCACTTTTCATCTCTGAGCAATTGCTCGACGTTTGCAATTTCTCAGCTCGTCTCTACGAGACGGAAAGAGAATGACCGTGACGTTTGGTGGGTAGAGAAGCGCAAAGCCCCAGTGTTGCTGCGCCTGTGAAAGCGCTTCCAAGGAAGGGGGCTGGCTAGCAAGAGCTTTCAGTGCTGGCACTTTTCATCTCTGAGCAATTGCTCGACGTTTGCAATTTCTCAGCTCGTCTCTACGAGACGGAAAGAGAATGACCGTGACGTTTGGTGGGTAGAGAAGCGCAAAGCCCCAGTGTTGCTGCGCCTGTGAAAGCGCTTCCAAGGAAGGGGGCTGGCTAGCAAGAGCTTTCAGTGCTGGCACTTTTCATCTCTGAGCAATTGCTCGACGTTTGCAATTTCTCAGCTCGTGTCTACGAGACGGAGAAATAGTGACCGTGACGTTTGGTGGGTAGAGAAGCGCAAAGCCCCAGTGTTGCTGCGCCTGTGAAAGCGCTTCCAAGGAAGGGGGCTGGTTAGCAACAGCTTTCAGTGCTGGCACTTTTCATCTCTGAGCAATTGCTCGACGTTTGCAATTTCTCAGCTCGTGTCTACGAGACGGAGAAATAGTGACCGTGACGTTTGGTGGGTAGAGAAGCGCAAAGCCCCAGTGTTGCTGCGCCTGTGAAAGCGCTTCCAAGGAAGGGGGCTGGCTAGCAACAGCTTTCAGTGCTGGCACTTTTCATCTCTGAGCAATTGCTCGACGTTTGCAATTTCTCAGCTCGTGTCTACGAGACGGAGAGATAGTGACCGTGACGTTTGGTGGGTAGAGAAGCGCAAAGCCCCAGTGTTGCTGCGCCTGTGAAAGCGCTTCCAAGGAAGGGTGCTGGCTAGCAACAGCTTTCAGTGCTGGCACTTTTCATCTCTGAGCAATTGCTCGACGTTTGCAATTTCTCGGCTCGTGTCTACGAGACGGAGAGATAATGACCGTGATGTTTGGTGGGTAGAGAAGTGCAAAGCCCCAGTGTTGCTGCGCCTGTGAAAGCGCTTCCAAGGAAGGGAGCTGGCTAGCAAGAGCTTTCAGTGCTGGCACTTTTCATCTCTGAGCAATTGCTCGACGTTTGCAATTTCTCACCGGAGCTCTCTTTAGAGTGCGCGAGAGGATGAGCAGAAGATGAGGTGGCTAGAGAAGCACAGAGCCCCAGTGTTCTTAGGGCTACAAGAGCGTTTCCAAGGAAGGGGGCTGGCTAGCAACAGCTTTCAGTGCTGGCACTTTTCATCTCTGAGCAATTGCTCGACGTTTGCAATTTCTCAGCTCGTGTCTACGAGACGGAGAGATAGTGACCGTGATGTTTGGTGGGTAGAGAAGCGCAAAGCCCCAGTGTTGCTGAGCCTGTGAAAGCGCTTCCAAGGAAGGGTGCTGGCTAGCAAGAGCTTTCAGTGCTGGCACTTTTCATCTCTGAGCAATTGCTCGACGTTTGCAATTTCTCAGCTCGTCTCTACGAGACGGAAAGAGAATGACCGTGACGTTTGGTGGGTAGAGAAGCGCAAAGCCCCAGTGTTGCTGCGCCTGTGAAAGCGCTTCCAAGGAAGGGGGCTGGCTAGCAAGAGCTTTCAGTGCTGGCACTTTTCATCTCTGAGCAATTGCTCGACGTTTGCAATTTCTCAGCTCGTGTCTACGAGACGGAAAGAGAATGACCGTGACGTTTGGTGGGTAGAGAAGCGCAAAGCCCCAGTGTTGCTGCGCCTGTGAAAGCGCTTCCAAGGAAGGGGGCTGGCTAGCAAGAGCTTTCAGTGCTGGCACTTTTCATCTCTGAGCAATTGCTCGACGTTTGCAATTTCTCAGCTCGTGTCTACGAGACGGAGAAATAGTGACCGTGACGTTTGGTGGGTAGAGAAGCGCAAAGCCCCAGTGTTGCTGCGCCTGTGAAAGCGCTTCCAAGGAAGGGGGCTGGCTAGCAACAGCTTTCAGTGCTGGCACTTTTCATCTCTGAGCAATTGCTCGACGTTTGCAATTTCTCACCAGAGCTTTTGTTAGAGTGCGCGAGAGGATGAGGAGAAAATTAGATGGCTAGAGAAGCACAGAGCGCCAGTGTTCTTAGGGCTACAAGAGCGTTTCCAAGGAAGGGGGCTGGCTAGCAAGAGCTTTCAGTGCTGGCACTTTTCATCTCTGAGCAATTGCTCGACGTTTGCAATTTCTCAGCTCGTGTCTACGAGACGGAAAGAGAATGACCGTGACGTTTGGTGGGTAGAGCAGCGCAAAGCCCCAGTGTTGCTGCGCCTGTGAAAGCGTTTCCAAGGAAGGGTGCTGGCTAACAAGAGCTTTCAGTGCTGGCACTTTTCATCTCTGAGCAATTGCTCGACGTTTGCAATTTCTCAGCTCGTGTCTACGAGACGGAGAGATAGTGACCGTGACATTTGGTGGGTAGAGAAGCGCAAAGCCCCAGTGTTGCTGCGCCTGTGAAAGCGCTTCCAGGGAAGGGTGCTGGCTAGCAACAGCTTTCAGTGCTGGCACTTTTCATGTCTGAGCAATTGCTCGACGTTTGCAATTTCTCACCTGAGCTCTCTTTAGAGTGCGCGAGAGGATGAGCAGAAGATGAGGTGGCTAGAGAAGCTCAGAGCCCCATTGTTCTTAGGGCTACAAAAGCGCTTCCAAGGAAGGGGGCTGGTTAGCAACAGCTTTCAGTGCTGGCACTTTTCATCTCTGAGCAATTGCTCGACGTTTGCAATTTCTCACCTTAGCTCTCTTTAGGCTGCGCGAGAGGATGGGCAGAAGATGAGGTGGCTAGTGAAGCAGAGAGCCCCAGTGTTCCAAGGGCTACAAGAGCGTTTCCAAGGAAGGGGGCTGGCTAGCAACAGCTTTCAGTGCTGGCACTTTTCATCTCTGAGCAGTTGCTCGACGTTTGCAATTTCTCACCAGAGCTTTTGTTAGAGTGCGCGAGAGGATGAGCAGAAGATGAGGTGGCTAGAGAAGCACAGAGCGCCAGTGTTCTAAGGGCTACAAGAGCGTTTCCAAGGAAGGGGGCTGGCTAGCAAGAGCTTTCAGTGCTGGCAGTTTTCATGTCTGAGCAATTGCTCGACGTTTGCAATTTCTCAGCTCGTGTCTACGAGACGGAGAGATAGTGACCGTGACGTTTGGTGGGTAGAGAAGCGCAAAGCCCCAGTGTTGCTGCGCCTGTGAAAGCGCTTCCAAGGAAGGGTGCTGGCTAGCAACAGCTTTCAGTGCTGGCACTTTTCATCTCTGAGCAATTGCTCGACGTTTGCAATTTCTCAGCTCGTGTCTACGAGACGGAAAGAGAATGACCGTGATGTTTGGTGGGTAGAGAAGCGCAAAGCCCCAGTGTTGCTGCGCCTGTGAAAGCGCTTCCAAGGAAGGGGGCTGGCTAGCAACAGCTTTCAGTGCTGGCACTTTTCTTCTCTGAGCAATTGCTAGACGGTTGCAATTTCTCACCTGCACTCTCTTTAGACTGCACGAGAGGATGAGGAGAAGATGAGGTGGCTAGAGAAGCACAGAGTGCCAGTGTTCTAAGGGCTACAAGAGCGTTTCCAAGGAAGGGGGCTGGCTAGCAAGAGCTTTCAGTGCTGGCACTTTTCATCTCTGAGCAATTGCTCGACGTTTGCAATTTCTCACCGGAGCTTTTGTTAGAGTGCGCAAGAGGATGAGTAGAAGATGAGGTGGCTAGAGAAGCACAGAGCCCCAGTGTTCTAAGGGCTACAAGAGCGTTTCCAAGGAAGGGGGCTGGCTAGCAACAGCTTTCAGTGCTGGCACTTTTCATCTCTGAGCAATTGCTCGACGTTTGCAATTTCTCAGCTCGTGTCTACGAGACGGAGAGATAATGACCGTGATGTTTGGTGGGTAGAGAAGTGCAAAGCCCCAGTGTTGCTGCGCCTGTGAAAGCGCTTCCAAGGAAGGGAGCTGGCTAGCAACAGCTTTCAGTGCTGGCACTTTTCATCTCTGAGCAATTGCTGGACGTTTGCAATTTCTCACCTGAGCTCTCTTTAGAGTGCGCGAGAGGATGAGCAGAAGATGAGGTGGCTAGAGAAGCACAGAGCCCCAGTGTTCTTAGGGCTACAAGAGCGCTTCCAAGGAAGGGGGCTGGCTAGCAAGAGCTTTCAGTGCTGGCACTTTTCATCTCTGAGCAATTGCTCGACGTTTGCAATTTCTCAGCTCGTGTCTACGAGACGGAGAGATAGTGACCGTGATGTTTGGTGGGTAGAGAAGCGCAAAGCCCCAGTGTTGCTGCGCCTGTGAAAGCGCTTCCAAGGAAGGGGGCTGGCTAGCAAGAGCTTTCAGTGCTGGCACTTTTCATCTCTGAGCAATTGCTCGATGTTTGCAATTTCTCAGCTCGTCTCTACGAGACGGAAAGAGAATGACCGTGACGTTTGGTGGGTAGAGAAGTGCAAAGCCCCAGTGTTGCTGCGCCTGTGAAAGCGCTTCCAAGGAAGGGGGCTGGCTAGCAAGAGCTTTCAGTGCTGGCACTTTTCATCTCTGAGCAATTGCTCGACGTTTTCAATTTCTCAGCTCGTCTCTACGAGACGGAAAGAGAATGACCGTGACGTTTGGTGGGTAGAGAAGCGCAAAGCCCCAGTGTTGCTGCGCCTGTGAAAGCGCTTCCAAGGAAGGGGGCTGGCTAGCAAGAGCTTTCAGTGCTGGCACTTTTCATCTCTGAGCAATTGCTCGACGTTTGCAATTTCTCAGCTCGTCTCTACGAGACGGAAAGAGAATGACCGTGACGTTTGGTGGGTAGAGAAGCGCAAAGCCCCAGTGTTGCTGCGCCTGTGAAAGCGCTTCCAAGGAAGGGTGCTGGCTAGCAACAGCTTTCAGTGCTGGCACTTTTCATCTCTGAGCAATTGCTGGACGTTTGCAATTTCTCACCGGAGCTTTTGTTAGAGTGCGCGAGAGGATGAGCAGAAGATGAGGTGGCTAGAGAATCACAGAGCGCCAGTGTTCTAAGGGCTACAAGAGCGTTTCCAAGGAAGGGGGCTGGCTAGCAAGAGCTTTCAGTGCTGGCACTTTTCATCTCTGAGCAATTGCTCGACGTTTGCAATTTCTCAACTGAGCTCTCTTTAGACTGCGCGAGAGGATGAGCAGAAGATGAGGTGGCTAGAGAAGCACAGAGCCCCAGTTTTCTTAGGGCTACAAGAGCGTTTCCAAGGAAGGGTGCTGGCTAGCAACAGCTTTCAGTGCTGGCACTTTTCATCTCTGAGCAATTGCTCGACGTTTGCAATTTCTCAGCTCGTCTCTACGAGACGGAAAGAGAATGACCGTGACGTTTGGTGGGTAGAGAAGCGCAAAGCCCCAGTGTTGCTGCGCCTGTGAAAGCGCTTCCAAGGAAGGGGGCTGGCTAGCAAGAGCTTTCAGTGCTGGCACTTTTCATCTCTGAGCAATTGCTCGATGTTTGCAATTTCTCAGCTCGTCTCTACGAGACGGAAAGAGAATGACCGTGACGTTTGGTGGGTAGAGAAGTGCAAAGCCCCAGTGTTGCTGCGCCTGTGAAAGCGCTTCCAAGGAAGGGGGCTGGCTAGCAAGAGCTTTCAGTGCTGGCACTTTTCATCTCTGAGCAATTGCTCGACGTTTTCAATTTCTCAGCTCGTCTCTACGAGACGGAAAGAGAATGACCGTGACGTTTGGTGGGTAGAGAAGCGCAAAGCCCCAGTGTTGCTGCGCCTGTGAAAGCGCTTCCAAGGAAGGGGGCTGGCTAGCAAGAGCTTTCAGTGCTGGCACTTTTCATCTCTGAGCAATTGCTCGACGTTTGCAATTTCTCAGCTCGTCTCTACGAGACGGAAAGAGAATGACCGTGACGTTTGGTGGGTAGAGAAGCGCAAAGCCCCAGTGTTGCTGCGCCTGTGAAAGCGCTTCCAAGGAAGGGTGCTGGCTAGCAACAGCTTTCAGTGCTGGCACTTTTCATCTCTGAGCAATTGCTGGACGTTTGCAATTTCTCACCGGAGCTTTTGTTAGAGTGCGCGAGAGGATGAGCAGAAGATGAGGTGGCTAGAGAATCACAGAGCGCCAGTGTTCTAAGGGCTACAAGAGCGTTTCCAAGGAAGGGGGCTGGCTAGCAAGAGCTTTCAGTGCTGGCACTTTTCATCTCTGAGCAATTGCTCGACGTTTGCAATTTCTCAACTGAGCTCTCTTTAGACTGCGCGAGAGGATGAGCAGAAGATGAGGTGGCTAGAGAAGCACAGAGCCCCAGTTTTCTTAGGGCTACAAGAGCGTTTCCAAGGAAGGGTGCTGGCTAGCAACAGCTTTCAGTGCTGGCACTTTTCATCTCTGAGCAATTGCTCGACGTTTGCAATTTCTCAGCTCGTCTCTACGAGACGGAAAGAGAATGACCGTGACGTTTGGTGGGTAGAGAAGCGCAAAGCCCCAGTGTTGCTGCGCCTGTGAAAGCGCTTCCAAGGAAGGGGGCTGGCTAGCAAGAGCTTTCAGTGCTGGCACTTTTCATCTCTGAGCAATTGCTCGACGTTTGCAATTTCTCAGCTCGTGTCTGCGAGACGGAGAGATACTGACCGTGACGTTTGGTGGGTAGAGAAGCGCAAAGGCCCAGTGTTGCTGCGCCTGTGAAAGCGCTTCCAAGGAAGGGTGCTGGCTAGCAACAGCTTTCAGTGCTGGCACTTTTCATCTCTGAGCAATTGCTGGACGTTTGCAATTTCTCACCTGAGCTCTCTTTAGACTGCGCGAGAGGATGAGCAGAAGATGAGGTGGCTAGAGAAGCAGAGAGCCCCAGTGTTCTTAGGGCTACAAGAGCGTTTCCAAGGAAGGGTGCTGGCTAGCAAGAGCTTTCAGTGCTGGCACTTTTCATCTCTGAGCAGTTGCTCGACGTTTGCAATTTCTCACCAGAGCTTTTGTTAGAGTGCGCGAGAGGATGAGCAGAAGATGAGGTGGCTAGAGAAGCAGAGAGCGCCAGTGTTCTAAGGGCTACAAGAGCGTTTCCAAGGAAGGGGGCTGGCTAGCAAGAGCTTTCAGTGCTGGCACTTTTCATCTCTGAGCAATTGCTCGACGTTTGCAATTTCTCAGCTCGTGTCTACGAGACGGAGAGATAGTGACCGTGACGTTTGGTGGGTAGAGAAGCGCAAAGCCCCAGTGTTGCTGCGCCTGTGAAAGCGCTTCCAAGGAAGGGGGCTGGCTAGCAACAGCTTTCAGTGCTGGCACTTTTCATCTCTGAGCAATTGCTGGACGTTTGCAATTTCTCACCTGAGCTCTCTTTAGACTGCGCGAGAGGATGAGCAGAAGATGAGGTGGCTAGAGAAGCAGAGAGCCCCAGTGTTCTTAGGGCTACAAGAGCGTTTCCAAGGAAGGGTGCTGGCTAGCAAGAGCTTTCAGTGCTGGCACTTTTCATCTCTGAGCAGTTGCTCGACGTTTGCAATTTCTCACCAGAGCTTTTGTTAGAGTGCGCGAGAGGATGAGCAGAAGATGAGGTGGCTAGAGAAGCAGAGAGCGCCAGTGTTCTAAGGGCTACAAGAGCGTTTCCAAGGAAGGGGGCTGGCTAGCAAGAGCTTTCAGTGCTGGCACTTTTCATCTCTGAGCAATTGCTCGACGTTTGCAATTTCTCAGCTCGTGTCTACGAGACGGAGAGATAGTGACCGTGACGTTTGGTGGGTAGAGAAGCGCAAAGCCCCCGTGTTGCTGCGCCTGTGAAAGCGCTTCCAAGGAAGGGGGCTGGCTAGCAACAGCTTTCAGTGCTGGCACTTTTCATCTCTGAGCAATTGCTCGACGTTTGCAATTTCTCACCAGAGCTTTTGTTAGAGTGCGCGAGAGGATGAGGAGAAGATTAGATGGCTAGAGAAGCACAGAGCGCCAGTGTTCTAAGGGCTACAAGAGCGTTTCCAAGGAAGGGGGCTGGCTAGCAAGAGCTTTCAGTGCTGGCACTTTTCTTCTCTGAGCAATTGCTCGACGTTTGCAATTTCTCAGCTCGTGTCTACGAGACGGAAAAAGAATGACCGTGACGTTTGATGGGTAGAGAAGCGCAAAGCCCCAGTGTTGCTGCGCCTGTGAAAGCGTTTCCAAGGAAGGGTGCTGGCTAACAAGAGCTTTCAGTGCTGGCACTTTTCATCTCTGAGCAATTGCTCGACGTTTGCAATTTCTCAGCTCGTGTCTACGAGACGGAGAGATAGTGACCGTGACGTTTGGTGGGTAGAGAAGCGCAAAGCCCCAGTGTTGCTGCGCCTGTGAAAGCGCTTCCAAGGAAGGGGGCTGGCTAGCAAGAGCTTTCAGAGCTGGCACTTTTCATCTCTGAGCAATTGCTCGACGTTTGCAATTTCTCAGCTCGTGTCTACGAGACGGAAAGAGAACGACCGTGACGTTTGGTGGGTAGAGAAGCGCAAAGCCCCCCTGTTGCTGCGCCTGTGAAAGCGCTTCCAAGGAAGGGGGCTGGCTAGCAACAGCTTTCAGTGCTGGCACTTTTCTTCTCTGAGCAATTGCTGGACGTTTGCAATTTCTCACCTGCACTCTCTTTAGACTGCACGAGAGGATGAGGAGAAGATTAGGTGTCTAGAGAAGCACAGAGCGCCAGTGTTCTAAGGGCTACAAGAGCGTTTCCAAGGAAGGGGGCTGGCTAGCAACAGCTTTCAGTGCTGGCACTTTTCATCTCTGAGCAATTGCTCGACGTTTGCAATTTCTCAGCTCGTGTCTACGAGACGGAAAGAGAATGACCGTGACGTTTGGTGGGTAGAGAAGCGCAAAGCCCCAGTGTTGCTGCGCCTGTGAAAGCGCTTCCAAGGAAGGGGGCTGGCTAGCAACAGCTTTCAGTGCTGGCACTTTTCATCTCTGAGCAATTGCTCGACGTTTGCAATTTCTCACCGGAGCTTTTGTTAGAGTGCGCGAGAGGATGAGCAGAAGATGAGCTGGCTAGAGAAGCACAGAGCGCCAGTGTTCTAAGGGCTACAAGAGCGTTTCCAAGGAAGGGGGCTGGCTAGCAAGAGCTTTCAGTGCTGGCACTTTTCATCTCTGAGTAATTGCTCGACGTTTGCAATTTCTCACCGGAGCTCTCTTTAGAGTGCGCGAGAGGATGAGCAGAAGATGAGGTGGCTAGAGAAGCACAGAGCCCCAGTTTTCTTAGGGCTACAATAGCGCTTCCAAGGAAGGGGGCTGGCTAGCAAGAGCTTTCAGTGCTGGCACTTTTCATCTCTGAGCAATTGCTCGACGTTTGCAATTTCTCAGCTCGTCTCTACGAGACGGAAAGAGAATGACCGTGACGTTTGGTGGGTAGAGAAGCGCAAAGCCCCAGTGTTGCTGCGCCTGTGAAAGCGCTTCCAAGGAAGGGTGCTGGCTAGCAAGAGCTTTCAGTGCTGGCACTTTTCATCTCTGAGCAATTGCTCGACGTTTGCAATTTCTCAGCTCGTCTCTACGAGACGGAAAGAGAATGACCGTGACGTTTGGTGGGTAGAGAAGCGCAAAGCCCCAGTGTTGCTGCGCCTGTGAAAGCGCTTCCAAGGAAGGGGGCTGGCTAGCAAGAGCTTTCAGTGCTGGCACTTTTCATCTCTGAGCAATTGCTCGACGTTTGCAATTTCTCAGCTCGTCTCTACGAGACGGAAAGAGAATGACCGTGACGTTTGGTGGCTAGAGAAGCGCAAAGCCCCAGTGTTGCTGCGCCTGTGAAAGCGCTTCCAAGGAAGGGGGCTGGCTAGCAACAGCTTTCAGTGCTGGCACTTTTCATCTCTGAGCAATTGCTCGACGTTTGCAATTTCTCAGCTCGTGTCTACGAGACGGAGAAATAGTGACCGTGACGTTTGGTGGGTAGAGAAGCGCAAAGCCCCATGTTGCTGCGCCTGTGAAAGCGCTTCCAAGGAAGGGTGCTGGCTAGCAACAGCTTTCAGTGCTGGCACTTTTCATCTCTGAGCAATTGCTCGACGTTTGCAATTTCTCACCAGAGCTTTTGTTAGAGTGCGCGAGAGGATGAGGAGAAAATTAGATGGCTAGAGAAGCACAGAGCGCCAGTGTTCTAAGGGCTACAAGAGCGTTTCCAAGGAAGGGGGCTGGCTAGCAAGAGCTTTCAGTGCTGGCACTTTTCATCTCTGAGCAATTGCTCAACGTTTGCAATTTCTCAGCTCGTCTCTACGAGACGGAAAGAGAATGACCGTGACGTTTGGTGGGTAGAGCAGCGCAAAGCCCCAGTGTTGCTGCGCCTGTGAAAGCGTTTCCAAGGAAGGGTGCTGGCTAACAAGAGCTTTCAGTGCTGGCACTTTTCATCTCTGAGCAATTGCTCGACGTTTGCAATTTCTCAGCTCGTGTCTACGAGACGGAGAGATAGTGACCGTGATGTTTGGTGGGAGAGAAGCGCAAAGCCCCAGTGTTGCTGCGCCTGTGAAAGCGCTTCCAAGGAAGGGTGCTGGCTAGCAACAGCTTTCAGTGCTGGCACTTTTCATCTCTGAGCAATTGCTGGACGTTTGCAATTTCTCAACTGAGCTCTCTTTAGAGTGCGCGAGAGGATGAGCAGAAGATGAGGTGGCTAGAGAAGCTCAGAGCCCCATTGTTCTTAGGGCTACAAAAGCGCTTCCAAGGAAGGGGGCTGGTTAGCAACAGCTTTCAGTGCTGGCACTTTTCATCTCTGAGCAATTGCTCGACGTTTGCAATTTCTCACCTGAGCTCTCTTTAGACTGCGCGAGAGGATGGGCAGAAGATTAGGTGGCTAGTGAAGCAGAGAGCCCCAGTGTTCCAAGGGCTACAAGAGCGTTTCCAAGGAAGGGGGCTGGCTAGCAAGAGCTTTCAGTGCTGGCACTTTTCATCTCTGAGCAATTGCTCGACGTTTGCAATTTCTCAGCTCGTGTCTACGAGACGGAAAGAGAATGACCGTGACGTTTGGTGGGTAGAGAAGCGCAAAGCCCCAGTGTTGCTGCGCCTGTGAAAGCGCTTCCAAGGAAGGGTGCTGGCTAGCAACAGCTTTCAGTGCTGGCACTTTTCATCTCTGAGCAATTGCTGGACGTTTGCAATTTCTCACCGGAGCTTTTGTTAGAGTGCGCGAGAGGATGAGCAGAAGATGAGGTGGCTAGAGAATCACAGAGCGCCAGTGTTCTAAGGGCTACAAGAGCGTTTCCAAGGAAGGGGGCTGGCTAGCAAGAGCTTTCAGTGCTGGCACTTTTCATCTCTGAGCAATTGCTCGACGTTTGCAATTTCTCAACTGAGCTCTCTTTAGACTGCGCGAGAGGATGAGCAGAAGATGAGGTGGCTAGAGAAGCACAGAGCCCCAGTTTTCTTAGGGCTACAAGAGCGTTTCCAAGGAAGGGTGCTGGCTAGCAACAGCTTTCAGTGCTGGCACTTTTCATCTCTGAGCAATTGCTCGACGTTTGCAATTTCTCAGCTCGTCTCTACGAGACGGAAAGAGAATGACCGTGACGTTTGGTGGGTAGAGAAGCGCAAAGCCCCAGTGTTGCTGCGCCTGTGAAAGCGCTTCCAAGGAAGGGGGCTGGCTAGCAAGAGCTTTCAGTGCTGGCACTTTTCATCTCTGAGCAATTGCTCGACGTTTGCAATTTCTCAGCTCGTGTCTACGAGACGGAGAAATAGTGACCGTGACGTTTGGTGGGTAGAGAAGCGCAAAGCCCCAGTGTTGCTGCGCCTGTGAAAGCGCTTCCAAGGAAGGGGGCTGGTTAGCAACAGCTTTCAGTGCTGGCACTTTTCATCTCTGAGCAATTGCTCGACGTTTGCAATTTCTCAGCTCGTGTCTACGAGACGGAGAAATAGTGACCGTGACGTTTGGTGGGTAGAGAAGCGCAAAGCCCCAGTGTTGCTGCGCCTGTGAAAGCGCTTCCAAGGAAGGGGGCTGGCTAGCAACAGCTTTCAGTGCTGGCACTTTTCATCTCTGAGCAATTGCTCGACGTTTGCAATTTCTCGGCTCGTGTCTACGAGACGGAGAGATAATGACCGTGATGTTTGGTGGGTAGAGAAGTGCAAAGCCCCAGTGTTGCTGCGCCTGTGAAAGCGCTTCCAAGGAAGGGAGCTGGCTAGCAACAGCTTTCAGTGCTGGCACTTTTCATCTCTGAGCAATTGCTGGACGTTTGCAATTTCTCACCGGAGCTCTCTTTAGAGTGCGCGAGAGGATGAGCAGAAGATGAGGTGGCTAGAGAAGCACAGAGCGCCAGTGTTCTTAGGGCTACAAGAGCGTTTCCAAGGAAGGGGGCTGGCTAGCAACAGCTTTCAGTGCTGGCACTTTTCATCACTGAGCAATTGCTCGACGTTTGCAATTTCTCAGCTCGTGTCTACGAGACGGAGAGATAGTGACCGTGATGTTTGGTGGGTAGAGAAGCGCAAAGCCCCAGTGTTGCTGAGCCTGTGAAAGCGCTTCCAAGGAAGGGTGCTGGCTAGCAAGAGCTTTCAGTGCTGGCACTTTTCATCTCTGAGCAATTGCTCGACGTTTGCAATTTCTCAGCTCGTCTCTACGAGACGGAAAGAGAATGACCGTGACGTTTGGTGGGTAGAGAAGCGCAAAGCCCCAGTGTTGCTGCGCCTGTGAAAGCGCTTCCAAGGAAGGGGGCTGGCTAGCAACAGCTTTCAGTGCTGGCACTTTTCATCTCTGAGCAATTGCTCGACGTTTGCAATTTCTCAGCTCGTGTCTACGAGACGGAAAGAGAATGACCGTGACGTTTGGTGGGTAGAGAAGCGCAAAGCCCCAGTGTTGCTGCGCCTGTGAAAGCGCTTCCAAGGAAGGGGGCTGGCTAGCAAGAGCTTTCAGTGCTGGCACTTTTCATCTCTGAGCAATTGCTCGACGTTTGCAATTTCTCAGCTCGTGTCTACGAGACGGAGAAATAGTGACCGTGACGTTTGGTGGGTAGAGAAGCGCAAAGCCCCAGTGTTGCTGCGCCTGTGAAAGCGCTTCCAAGGAAGGGGGCTGGCTAGCAACAGCTTTCAGTGCTGGCACTTTTCATCTCTGAGCAATTGCTCGACGTTTGCAATTTCTCACCAGAGCTTTTGTTAGAGTGCGCGAGAGGATGAGGAGAAAATTAGATGGCTAGAGAAGCACAGAGCGCCAGTGTTCTAAGGGCTACAAGAGCGTATCCAAGGAAGGGGGCTGGCTAGCAAGAGCTTTCAGTGCTGGCACTTTTCATCTCTGAGCAATTGCTCGACGTTTGCAATTTCTCAGCTCGTGTCTACGAGACGGAAAGAGAATGACCGTGACGTTTGGTGGGTAGAGCAGCGCAAAGCCCCAGTCTTGCTGCGCCTGTGAAAGCGTTTCCAAGGAAGGGTGCTGGCTAACAAGAGCTTTCAGTGCTGGCACTTTTCATCTTTGAGCAATTGCTCGACGTTTGCAATTTCTCAGCTCGTGTCTACGAGACGGAGAGATAGTGACCGTGACGTTTGGTGGGTAGAGAAGCGCAAAGCCCCAGTGTTGCTGCGCCTGTGAAAGCGCTTCCAGGGAAGGGTGCTGGCTAGCAACAGCTTTCAGTGCTGGCACTTTTCATGTCTGAGCAATTGCTCGACGTTTGCAATTTCTCACCTGAGCTCTCTTTAGAGTGCGCGAGAGGATGAGCAGAAGATGAGGTGGCTAGAGAAGCTCAGAGCCCCATTGTTCTTAGGGCTACAAAAGCGCTTCCAAGGAAGGGGGCTGGTTAGCAACAGCTTTCAGTGCTGGCACTTTTCATCTCTGAGCAATTGCTCGACGTTTGCAATTTCTCACCTTAGCTCTCTTTAGGCTGCGCGAGAGGATGGGCAGAAGATGAGGTGGCTAGTGAAGCAGAGAGCCCCAGTGTTCCAAGGGCTACAAGAGCGTTTCCAAGGAAGGGGGCTGGCTAGCAACAGCTTTCAGTGCTGGCACTTTTCATCTCTGAGCAGTTGCTCGACGTTTGCAATTTCTCACCAGAGCTTTTGTTAGAGTGCGCGAGAGGATGAGCAGAAGATGAGGTGGCTAGAGAAGCACAGAGCGCCAGTGTTCTAAGGGCTACAAGAGCGTTTCCAAGGAAGGGGGCTGGCTAGCAACAGCTTTCAGTGCTGGCACTTTTCATCTGTGAGCAATTGCTCGACGTTTGCAATTTCTCAGCTCGTGTCTACGAGACGGAGAGATAGTGACCGTGACGTTTGGTGGGTAGAGAAGCGCAAAGCCCCAGTGTTGCTGCGCCTGTGAAAGCGCTTCCAAGGAAGGGTGCTGGCTAGCAACAGCTTTCAGTGCTGGCACTTTTCATCTCTGAGCAATTGCTCGACGTTTGCAATTTCTCAGCTCGTGTCTACGAGACGGAAAGAGAACGACCGTGACGTTTGGTGGGTAGAGAAGCGCAAAGCCCCAGTGTTGCTGCGCCTGTGAAAGCGCTTCCAAGGAAGGGGGCTGGCTAGCAACAGCTTTCAGTGCTGGCACTTTTCTTCTCTGAGCAATTGCTAGACGGTTGCAATTTCTCACCTGCACTCTCTTTAGACTGCACGAGAGGATGAGGAGAAGATGAGGTGGCTAGAGAAGCACAGAGTGCCAGTGTTCTAAGGGCTACAAGAGCGTTTCCAAGGAAGGGGGCTGGCTAGCAAGAGCTTTCAGTGCTGGCACTTTTCATCTCTGAGCAATTGCTCGACGTTTGCAATTTCTCACCGGAGCTTTTGTTAGAGTGCGCAAGAGGATGAGTAGAAGATGAGGTGGCTAGAGAAGCACAGAGCGCCAGTGTTCTAAGGGCTACAAGAGCGTTTCCAAGGAAGGGGGCTGGCTAGCAACAGCTTTCAGTACTGGCACTTTTCATCTCTGAGCAATTGCTCGACGTTTGCAATTTCTCGGCTCGTGTCTACGAGACGGAGAGATAATGACCGTGATGTTTGGTGGGTAGAGAAGTGCAAAGCCCCAGTGTTGCTGCGCCTGTGAAAGCGCTTCCAAGGAAGGGAGCTGGCTAGCAACAGCTTTCAGTGCTGGCACTTTTCATCTCTGAGCAATTGCTGGACGTTTGCAATTTCTCACCTGAGCTCTCTTTAGAGTGCGCGAGAGGATGAGCAGAAGATGAGGTGGCTAGAGAAGCACAGAGCGCCAGTGTTCTTAGGGCTACAAGAGCGTTTCCAAGGAAGGGGGCTGGCTAGCAAGAGCTTTCAGTGCTGGCACTTTTCATCTCTGAGCAATTGCTCGACGTTTGCAATTTCTCAGCTCGTGTCTACGAGACGGAAAGAGAATGACCGTGACGTTTGGTGGGTAGAGAAGCGCAAAGCCCCAGTGTTGCTGCGCCTGTGAAAGCGCTTCCAAGGAAGGGGGCTGGCTAGCAAGAGCTTTCAGTGCTGGCACTTTTCATCTCTGAGCAATTGCTCGACGTTTGCAATTTCTCAGCTCGTCTCTACGAGACGGAAAGAGAATGACCGTGACGTTTGGTGGGTAGAGAAGCGCAAAGCCCCAGTGTTGCTGCGCCTGTGAAAGCGCTTCCAAGGAAGGGGGCTGGCTAGCAAGAGCTTTCAGTGCTGGCACTTTTCATCTCTGAGCAATTGCTCGACGTTTGCAATTTCTCAGCTCGTGTCTACGAGACGGAGAAATAGTGACCGTGACGTTTGGTGGGTAGAGAAGCGCAAAGCCCCAGTGTTGCTGCGCCTGTGAAAGCGCTTCCAAGGAAGGGGGCTGGTTAGCAACAGCTTTCAGTGCTGGCACTTTTCATCTCTGAGCAATTGCTCGACGTTTGCAATTTCTCAGCTCGTGTCTACGAGACGGAGAAATAGTGACCGTGACGTTTGGTGGGTAGAGAAGCGCAAAGCCCCAGTGTTGCTGCGCCTGTGAAAGCGCTTCCAAGGAAGGGGGCTGGCTAGCAACAGCTTTCAGTGCTGGCACTTTTCATCTCTGAGCAATTGCTCGACGTTTGCAATTTCTCAGCTCGTGTCTACGAGACGGAGAGATAGTGACCGTGACGTTTGGTGGGTAGAGAAGCGCAAAGCCCCAGTGTTGCTGCGCCTGTGAAAGCGCTTCCAAGGAAGGGTGCTGGCTAGCAACAGCTTTCAGTGCTGGCACTTTTCATCTCTGAGCAATTGCTCGACGTTTGCAATTTCTCAGCTCGTGTCTACGAGACGGAGAGATAATGACCGTGATGTTTGGTGGGTAGAGAAGTGCAAAGCCCCAGTGTTGCTGCGCCTGTGAAAGCGCTTCCAAGGAAGGGAGCTGGCTAGCAACAGCTTTCAGTGCTGGCACTTTTCATCTCTGAGCAATTGCTCGACGTTTGCAATTTCTCACCGGAGCTCTCTTTAGAGTGCGCGAGAGGATGAGCAGAAGATGAGGTGGCTAGAGAAGCACAGAGCCCCAGTGTTCTTAGGGCTACAAGAGCGTTTCCAAGGAAGGGGGCTGGCTAGCAACAGCTTTCAGTGCTGGCACTTTTCATCTCTGAGCAATTGCTCGACGTTTGCAATTTCTCAGCTCGTGTCTACGAGACGGAGAGATAGTGACCGTGATGTTTGGTGGGTAGAGAAGCGCAAAGCCCCAGTGTTGCTGAGCCTGTGAAAGCGCTTCCAAGGAAGGGTGCTGGCTAGCAACAGCTTTCAGTGCTGGCACTTTTCATCTCTGAGCAATTGCTCGACGTTTGCAATTTCTCAGCTCGTCTCTACGAGACGGAAAGAGAATGACCGTGACGTTTGGTGGGTAGAGAAGCGCAAAGCCCCAGTGTTGCTGCGCCTGTGAAAGCGCTTCCAAGGAAGGCGGCTGGCTAGCAAGAGCTTTCAGTGCTGGCACTTTTCATCTCTGAGCAATTGCTCGACGTTTGCAATTTCTCAGCTCGTGTCTACGAGACGGAAAGAGAATGACCGTGACGTTTGGTGGGTAGAGAAGCGCAAAGCCCCAGTGTTGCTGCGCCTGTGAAAGCGCTTCCAAGGAAGGGGGCTGGCTAGCAAGAGCTTTCAGTGCTGGCACTTTTCATCTCTGAGCAATTGCTCGACGTTTGCAATTTCTCAGCTCGTGTCTACGAGACGGAGAAATAGTGACCGTGACGTTTGGTGGGTAGAGAAGCGCAAAGCCCCAGTGTTGCTGCGCCTGTGAAAGCGCTTCCAAGGAAGGGGGCTGGCTAGCAACAGCTTTCAGTGCTGGCACTTTTCATCTCTGAGCAATTGCTCGACGTTTGCAATTTCTCACCAGAGCTTTTGTTAGAGTGCGCGAGAGGATGAGGAGAAAATTAGATGGCTAGAGAAGCACAGAGCGCCAGTGTTCTTAGGGCTACAAGAGCGTTTCCAAGGAAGGGGGCTGGCTAGCAAGAGCTTTCAGTGCTGGCACTTTTCATCTCTGAGCAATTGCTCGACGTTTGCAATTTCTCAGCTCGTGTCTACGAGACGGAAAGAGAATGACCGTGACGTTTGGTGGGTAGAGCAGCGCAAAGCCCCAGTGTTGCTGCGCCTGTGAAAGCGTTTCCAAGGAAGGGTGCTGGCTAACAAGAGCTTTCAGTGCTGGCACTTTTCATCTCTGAGCAATTGCTCGACGTTTGCAATTTCTCAGCTCGTGTCTACGAGACGGAGAGATAGTGACCGTGACGTTTGGTGGGTAGAGAAGCGCAAAGCCCCAGTGTTGCTGCGCCTGTGAAAGCGCTTCCAGGGAAGGGTGCTGGCTAGCAACAGCTTTCAGTGCTGGCACTTTTCATCTCTGAGCAATTGCTCGACGTTTGCAATTTCTCACCTGAGCTCTCTTTAGAGTGCGCGAGAGGATGAGCAGAAGATGAGGTGGCTAGAGAAGCTCAGAGCCCCATTGTTCTTAGGGCTACAAAAGCGCTTCCAAGGAAGGGGGCTGGTTAGCAACAGCTTTCAGTGCTGGCACTTTTCATCTCTGAGCAATTGCTCGACGTTTGCAATTTCTCACCTTAGCTCTCTTTAGGCTGCGCGAGAGGATGGGCAGAAGATGAGGTGGCTAGTGAAGCAGAGAGCCCCAGTGTTCCAAGGGCTACAAGAGCGTTTCCAAGGAAGGGGGCTGGCTAGCAACAGCTTTCAGTGCTGGCACTTTTCATCTCTGAGCAGTTGCTCGACGTTTGCAATTTCTCACCAGAGCTTTTGTTAGAGTGCGCGAGAGGATGAGCAGAAGATGAGGTGGCTAGAGAAGCACAGAGCGCCAGTGTTCTAAGGGCTACAAGAGCGTTTCCAAGGAAGGGGGCTGGCTAGCAACAGCTTTCAGTGCTGGCACTTTTCATCTCTGAGCAATTGCTCGACGTTTGCAATTTCTCAGCTCGTGTCTACGAGACGGAGAGATAGTGACCGTGACGTTTGGTGGGTAGAGAAGCGCAAAGCCCCAGTGTTGCTGCGCCTGTGAAAGCGCTTCCAAGGAAGGGTGCTGGCTAGCAACAGCTTTCAGTGCTGGCACTTTTCATCTCTGAGCAATTGCTCGACGTTTGCAATTTCTCAGCTCGTGTCTACGAGACGGAAAGAGAATGACCGTGACGTTTGGTGGGTAGAGAAGCGCAAAGCCCCAGTGTTGCTGCGCCTGTGAAAGCGCTTCCAAGGAAGGGGGCTGGCTAGCAACAGCTTTCAGTGCTGGCACTTTTCTTCTCTGAGCAATTGCTAGACGGTTGCAATTTCTCACCTGCACTCTCTTTAGACTGCACGAGAGGATGAGGAGAAGATGAGGTGGCTAGAGAAGCACAGAGTGCCAGTGTTCTAAGGGCTACAAGAGCGTTTCCAAGGAAGGGGGCTGGCTAGCAAGAGCTTTCAGTGCTGGCACTTTTCATCTCTGAGCAATTGCTCGACGTTTGCAATTTCTCACCGGAGCTTTTGTTAGAGTGCGCAAGAGGATGAGTAGAAGATGAGGTGGCTAGAGAAGCACAGAGCCCCAGTGTTCTAAGGGCTACAAGAGCGTTTCCAAGGAAGGGGGCTGGCTAGCAACAGCTTTCAGTGCTGGCACTTTTCATCTCTGAGCAATTGCTCGACGTTTGCAATTTCTCGGCTCGTGTCTACGAGACGGAGAGATAATGACCGTGATGTTTGGTGGGTAGAGAAGTGCAAAGCCCCAGTGTTGCTGCGCCTGTGAAAGCGCTTCCAAGGAAGGGAGCTGGCTAGCAACAGCTTTCAGTGCTGGCACTTTTCATCTCTGAGCAATTGCTGGACGTTTGCAATTTCTCACCTGAGCTCTCTTTAGAGTGCGCGAGAGGATGAGCAGAAGATGAGGTGGCTAGAGAAGCACAGAGCCCCAGTGTTCTTAGGGCTACAAGAGCGTTTCCAAGGAAGGGGGCTGGCTAGCAAGAGCTTTCAGTGCTGGCACTTTTCATCTCTGAGCAATTGCTCGACGTTTGCAATTTCTCAGCTCGTGTCTACGAGACGGAGAGATAGTGACCGTGATGTTTGGTGGGTAGAGAAGCGCAAAGCCCCAGTGTTGCTGCGCCTGTGAAAGCGCTTCCAAGGAAGGGGGCTGGCTAGCAAGAGCTTTCAGTGCTGGCACTTTTCATCTCTGAGCAATTGCTCGATGTTTGCAATTTCTCAGCTCGTCTCTACGAGACGGAAAGAGAATGACCGTGACGTTTGGTGGGTAGAGAAGTGCAAAGCCCCAGTGTTGCTGCGCCTGTGAAAGCGCTTCCAAGGAAGGGGGCTGGCTAGCAAGAGCTTTCAGTGCTGGCACTTTTCATCTCTGAGCAATTGCTCGACGTTTGCAATTTCTCAGCTCGTCTCTACGAGACGGAAAGAGAATGACCGTGACGTTTGGTGGGTAGAGAAGCGCAAAGCCCCAGTGTTGCTGCGCCTGTGAAAGCGCTTCCAAGGAAGGGGGCTGGCTAGCAAGAGCTTTCAGTGCTGGCACTTTTCATCTCTGAGCAATTGCTCGACGTTTGCAATTTCTCAGCTCGTCTCTACGAGACGGAAAGAGAATGACCGTGACGTTTGGTGGGTAGAGAAGCGCAAAGCCCCAGTGTTGCTGCGCCTGTTAAAGCGCTTCCAAGGAAGGGGGCTGGCTAGCAAGAGCTTTCAGTGCTGGCACTTTTCATCTCTGAGCAATTGCTCGACGTTTGCAATTTCTCAGCTCGTGTCTACGAGACGGAGAAATAGTGACCGTGACGTTTGGTGGGTAGAGAAGCGCAAAGCCCCAGTGTTGCTGCGCCTGTGAAAGCGCTTCCAAGGAAGGGGGCTGGCTAGCAACAGCTTTCAGTGCTGGCACTTTTCATCTCTGAGCAATTGCTCGACGTTTGCAATTTCTCACCAGAGCTTTTGTTAGAGTGCGCGAGAGGATGAGGAGAAAATTAGATGGCTAGAGAAGCACAGAGCGCCAGTGTTCTAAGGGCTACAAGAGCGTTTCCAAGGAAGGGGGCTGGCTAGCAAGAGCTTTCAGTGCTGGCACTTTTCATCTCTGAGCAATTGCTCGACGTTTGCAATGTCTCAGCTCGTGTCTACGAGACGGAAAGAGAATGACCGTGACGTTTGGTGGGTAGAGAAGCGCAGAGAGCAAGTGTTGCTGCGCCTGTGAAAGCGTTTCCAAGGAAGGGTGCTGGCTAACAAGAGCTTTCAGTGCTGGCACTTTTCATCTCTGAGCAATTGCTCGACGTTTGCAATTTCTCAGCTCGTGTCTACGAGACGGAGAGATAGTGACCGTGATGTTTGGTGGGTAGAGAAGCGCAAAGCCCCGGTGTTGCTGCGCCTGTGAAAGCGCTTCCAGGGAAGGGTGCTGGCTAGCAACAGCTTTCAGTGCTGGCACTTTTCATCTCTGAGCAATTGCTGGACGTTTGCAATTTCTCAACTGAGCTCTCTTTAGAGAGCGCGAGAGGATGAGCAGAAGATGAGGTGGCTAGAGAAGCAGAGAGCCCCAGTGTTCTTAGGGCTACAAAAGCGTTTCCAAGGAAGGGGGCTGGCTAGCAAGAGCTTTCAGTGCTGGCACTTTTCATCTCTGAGCAATTGCTCGACGTTTGCAATTTCTCACCTGAGCTCTCTTTAGACTGCGCTAGAGGATGGGCAGAAGATGAGGTGGCTAGAGAAGCACAGAGCCCCAGTGTTCCAAGGGCTACAAGAGCGTTTCCAAGGAAGGGGGCTGGCTAGCAAGAGCTTTCAGTGCTGGCACTTTTCATCTCTGAGCAATTGCTCGACGTTTGCAATTTCTCAGCTCGTGTCTACGAGACGGAAAGAGAATGACCGTGACGTTTGGTGGGTAGAGAAGCGCAAAGCCCCAGTGTTGCTGCGCCTGTGAAAGCGCTTCCAAGGAAGGGGGCTGGCTAGCAACAGCTTTCAGTGCTGGCACTTTTTATCTCTGAGCAGTTGCTCGACATTTGCAATTTCTCACCAGAGCTTTTGTTAGAGTGCGCGAGAGGATGAGCAGAAGATGAGGTGGCTAGAGAAGCCCAGAGCGCCAGTGTTCTAAGGGCTACAAGAGCGTTTCCAAGGAAGGGGGCTGGCTAGCAAGAGCTTTCAGAGCTGGCACTTTTCATCTCTGAGCAATTGCTCGACGTTTGCAATTTCTCAGCTCGTGTCTACGAGACGGAAAGAGAATGACCGTGACGTTTGGTGGGTAGAGAAGCGCAAAGCCCCAGTGTTGCTGCACCTGTGAAAGCGCTTCCAAGGAAGGGGGCTGGCTAGCAACAGCTTTCAGTGCTGGCACTTTTCATCTCTGAGCAGTTGCTCGACATTTGCAATTTCTCACCAGAGCTTTTGTTAGAGTGCGCGAGAGTATGAGCAGAAGATGAGGTGGCTGGAGAAGCACAGAGCCCCAGTGTTCTAAGGGTTACAAGAGCGTTTCCAAGGAAGGGGGCTGGCTAGCAAGAGCTTTCAGTGCTGGCACTTTTCATCTCTGAGCAATTGCTCGACGTTTGCAATTTCTCAGCTCGTGTCTACGAGACGGAAAGAGAATGACCGTGACGTTTCGTGGGTAGAGAAGCGCAAAGCCCCAGTGTTGCTGCACCTGTGAAAGCGCTTCCAAGGAAGGGGGCTGGCTAGCAACAGCTTTCAGTGCTGGCACTTTTCATCTCTGAGCAATTGCTCGACGTTTGCAATTTCTCACCGGAGCTCTCTTTAGAGTGCGCGAGAGGATGAGCAGAAGATGAGGTGGCTAGAGAAGCACAGAGCCCCAGTGTTCTTAGGGCTACAAGAGCGTTTCCAAGGAAGGGGGCTGGCTAGCAAGAGCTTTCAGTGCTGGCAGTTTTCATGTCTGAGCAATTGCTCGACGTTTGCAATTTCTCAACTGAGCTCTCTTTAGAGTGCGCGAGAGGATGAGGAGAAGATGAGGTGGCTAGAGAAGCACAGAGACCCATTGTTCTTAGGGCTACAAAAGCGCTTCCAAGGAAGGGGGCTGGCTAGCAAGAGCTTTCAGTGCTGGCACTTTTCATCTCTGAGCAATTACTCGACGTTTGCAATTTCTCACCTGAGCTCTCTTTAGACTGCGCGAGAGGATGGGCAGAAGATGAGGTGGCTAGAGAAGCACAGAGCGCCAGTGTTCTAAGGGCTACAAGAGCGTTTCCAAGGAAGGGGGCTGGCTAGCAAGAGCTTTCAGTGCTGGCACTTTTCATCTCTGAGCAGTTGCTCGACGTTTGCAATTTCTCAGCTCATGTCTACGAGACGGAAAGAGAATGACCGTGACGTTTGGTGGGTAGAGAAGCGCAAAGCCCCAGTGTTGCTGCGCCTGTGAAAGCGCTTCCAAGGAAGGGTGCTGGCTAGCAAGAGCTTTCAGTGCTGGCACTTTTCAGCTCTGAGCAATTGCTCGACGTTTGCAATTTCTCACCGGAGCTTTTGTTAGAGTGCGCGAGAGGATGAGCAGAAGATGAGGTGGCTAGAGAAGCACAGAGCCCCAGTGTTCCAAGGGCTACAAGAGCGTTTCCAAGGAAGGGGGCTGGCTAGCAACAGCTTTCAGTGCTGGCACTTTTCATCTCTGAGCAATTGCTCGACGTTTGCAATTTCTCAGCTCGTGTCTACGAGACGGAAAGAGAATGACCGTGACGTTTGGTGGGTAGAGAAGTGCAAAGCCCCAGTGTTGCTGAGCCTGTGAAAGCGCTTCCAAGGAAGGGGGCTGGCTAGCAACAGCTTTCAGTGCTGGCACTTTTCATGTCTGAGCAATTGCTCGACGTTTGCAATTTCTCACCGGAGCTTTTGTTAGAGTGCGCGAGAGGATGAGGAGAAGATGAGGTGGCTAGAGAATCACAGAGCGCCAGTGTTCTAAGGGCTACAAGAGCGTTTCCAAGGAAGGGGGCTGGCTAGCAAGAGCTTTCAGTGCTGGCACTTTTCATCTCTGAGCAATTGCTCGACGTTTGCAATTTCTCAGCTCGTGTCTACGAGACGGAAAGAGAATGACCGTGACGTTTGGTGGGTAGAGAAGCGCAAAGCCCCCCTGTTGCTGCGCCTGTGAAAGCGCTTCCAAGGAAGGGGACTGGCTAGCAACAGCTTTCAGTGCTGGCACTTTTCATCTCTGAGCAATTGCTCGACGTTTGCAATTTCTCACCGGAGCTTTTGTTAGAGTGCGCGAGAGGATGAGTAGAAGATGAGGTGGCTAGAGAAGCACAGAGCGCCAGTGTTCTAAGGGCTACAAGAGCGTTTGCAAGGAAGGGGGCTGGCTAGCAAGAGCTTTCAGTGCTGGCACTTTTCATCTCTGAGCAATTGCTGGACGTTTGCAATTTCTCAGCTCGTGTCTACGAGACGGAAAGAGAATGACCGTGACATTTGGTGGGTAGAGCAGCGCAAAGCCCCAGTGTTGCTGCGCCTGTGAAAGCGTTTCCAAGGAAGGGTGCTGGCTAACAAGAGCTTTCAGTGCTGGCACTTTTCATCTCTGAGCAATTGCTCGACGTTTGCAATTTCTCAGCTCGTGTCTACGAGACGGAGAGATAGTGACCGTGACGTTTGGTGGGTAGAGAAGCGCAGAGAGCAAGTGTTGCTGCTCCTGTGAAAGTGCTTCCAGGGAAGGGTGCTGGCTAGCAACAGCTTTCAGTGCTGGCACTTTTCATCTCTGAGCAATTGCTCGACGTTTGCAATTTCTCAGCTCGTGTCTACGAGACGGAAAGAGAATGACCGTGACGTTTGGTGGGTAGAGAAGCGCAAAGCCCCAGTGTTGCTGCGCCTGTGAAAGCGCTTCCAAGGAAGGGGGCTGGCTAGCAACAGCTTTCAGTGCTGGCACTTTTTATCTCTGAGCAGTTGCTCGACATTTGCAATTTCTCACCGGAGCTTTTGTTAGAGTGCGCGAGAGGATGAGCAGAAGATGAGGTGGCTAGAGAAGCACAGAGCGCCAGTGTTCTAAGGGCTACAAGAGCGTTTCCAAGGAAGGGGGCTGGCTAGCAACAGCTTTCAGAGCTGGCACTTTTCATCTCTGAGCAATTGCTCGACGTTTGCAATTTCTCAGCTCGTGTCTACGAGACGGAAAGAGAATGACCGTGACGTTTGGTGGGTAGAGAAGCGCAAAGCCCCAGTGTTGCTGCACCTGTGAAAGCGCTTCCAAGGAAGGGGGCTGGCTAGCAACAGCTTTCAGTGCTGGCACTTTTCATCTCTGAGCAGTTGCTCGACATTTGCAATTTCTCACCAGAGCTTTTGTTAGAGTGCGCGAGAGTATGAGCAGAAGATGAGGTGGCTGGAGAAGCACAGAGCGCCAGTGTTCTAAGGGTTACAAGAGCGTTTCCAAGGAAGGGGGCTGGCTAGCAAGAGCTTTCAGTGCTGGCACTTTTCATCTCTGAGCAATTGCTCGACGTTTGCAATTTCTCAGCTCGTGTCTACGAGACGGAAAGAGAATGACCGTGACGTTTCGTGGGTAGAGAAGCGCAAAGCCCCAGTGTTGCTGCACCTGTGAAAGCGCTTCCAAGGAAGGGGGCTGGCTAGCAACAGCTTTCAGTGCTGGCACTTTTCATCTCTGAGCAATTGCTCGACGTTTGCAATTTCTCACCGGAGCTCTCTTTAGAGTGCGCGAGAGGATGAGCAGAAGATGAGGTGGCTAGAGAAGCACAGAGCCCCAGTGTTCTTAGGGCTACAAGAGCGTTTCCAAGGAAGGGGGCTGGCTAGCAAGAGCTTTCAGTGCTGGCAGTTTTCATGTCTGAGCAATTGCTCGACGTTTGCAATTTCTCAACTGAGCTCTCTTTAGAGTGCGCGAGAGGATGAGGAGAAGATGAGGTGGCTAGAGAAGCACAGAGCCCCATTGTTCTTAGGGCTACAAAAGCGCTTCCAAGGAAGGGGGCTGGCTAGCAAGAGCTTTCAGTGCTGGCACTTTTCATCTCTGAGCAATTACTCGACGTTTGCAATTTCTCACCTGAGCTCTCTTTAGACTGCGCGAGAGGATGGGCAGAAGATGAGGTGGCTAGAGAAGCACAGAGCGCCAGTGTTCTAAGGGCTACAAGAGCGTTTCCAAGGAAGGGGGCTGGCTAGCAAGAGCTTTCAGTGCTGGCACTTTTCATCTCTGAGCAGTTGCTCGACGTTTGCAATTTCTCAGCTCATGTCTACGAGACGGAAAGAGAATGACCGTGACGTTTGGTGGGTAGAGAAGCGCAAAGCCCCAGTGTTGCTGCGCCTGTGAAAGCGCTTCCAAGGAAGGGGGCTGGCTAGCAAGAGCTTTCAGTGCTGGCACTTTTCAGCTCTGAGCAATTGCTCGACGTTTGCAATTTCTCACCGGAGCTTTTGTTAGAGTGCGCGAGAGGATGAGCAGAAGATGAGGTGGCTAGAGAAGCACAGAGCGCCAGTGTTCTAAGGGCTACAAGAGCGTTTCCAAGGAAGGGGGCTGGCTAGCAAGAGCTTTCAGTGCTGGCACTTTTCATCTCTGAGCAATTGCTCGACGTTTGCAATTTCTCAGCTCGTGTCTACGAGACGGAAAGAGAATGACCGTGACGTTTGGTGGGTAGAGAAGCGCAAAGCCCCAGTGTTGCTGAGCCTGTGAAAGCGCTTCCAAGGAAGGGGGCTGGCTAGCAACAGCTTTCAGTGCTGGCACTTTTCAGCTCTGAGCAATTGCTCGACGTTTGCAATTTCTCACCGGAGCTTTTGTTAGAGTGCGCGAGAGGATGAGGAGAAGATGAGGTGGCTAGAGAATCACAGAGCGCCAGTGTTCTAAGGGCTACAAGAGCGTTTCCAAGGAAGGGGGCTGGCTAGCAAGAGCTTTCAGTGCTGGCACTTTTCATCTCTGAGCAATTGCTCGACGTTTGCAATTTCTCAGCTCGTGTCTACGAGACGGAAAGAGAATGACCGTGACGTTTGGTGGGTAGAGAAGCGCAAAGCCCCCCTGTTGCTGCGCCTGTGAAAGCGCTTCCAAGGAAGGGGACTGGCTAGCAACAGCTTTCAGTGCTGGCACTTTTCATCTCTGAGCAATTGCTCGACGTTTGCAATTTCTCACCAGAGCTTTTGTTAGAGTGCGCGAGAGGATGAGTAGAAGATGAGGTGGCTAGAGAAGCACAGAGCGCCAGTGTTCTAAGGGCTACAAGAGCGTTTCCAAGGAAGGGGGCTGGCTAGCAAGAGCTTTCAGTGCTGGCACTTTTCATCTCTGAGCAATTGCTGGACGTTTGCAATTTCTCAGCTCGTGTCTACGAGACGGAAAGAGAATGACCGTGACATTTGGTGGGTAGAGCAGCGCAAAGCCCCAGTGTTGCTGCGCCTGTGAAAGCGTTTCCAAGGAAGGGTGCTGGCTAACAAGAGCTTTCAGTGCTGGCACTTTTCATCTCTGAGCAATTGCTCGACGTTTGCAATTTCTCAGCTCGTGTCTACGAGACGGAGAGATAGTGACCGTGACGTTTGGTGGGTAGAGAAGCGCAGAGAGCAAGTGTTGCTGCTCCTGTGAAAGTGCTTCCAGGGAAGGGTGCTGGCTAGCAACAGCTTTCAGTGCTGGCACTTTTCATCTCTGAGCAATTGCTCGACGTTTGCAATTTCTCAGCTCGTGTCTACGAGACGGAAAGAGAATGACCGTGACGTTTGGTGGGTAGAGAAGCGCAAAGCCCCAGTGTTGCTGCGCCTGTGAAAGCGCTTCCAAGGAAGGGGGCTGGCTAGCAACAGCTTTCAGTGCTGGCACTTTTCATCTCTGAGCAGTTGCTCGACATCTGCAATTTCTCACCAGAGCTTTTGTTAGAGTGCGCGAGAGGATGAGCAGAAGATGAGGTGGCTGGAGAAGCACAGAGCGCCAGTGTTCTAAGGGCTACAAGAGCGTTTCCAAGGAAGGGGGCTGGCTAGCAAGAGCTTTCAGTGCTGGCACTTTTCATCTCTGAGCAATTGCTCGACGTTTGCAATTTCTCACCGGAGCTCTCTTTAGAGTGCGCGAGAGGATGAGCAGAAGATGAGGTGGCTAGAGAAGCACAGAGCCCCAGTGTTCTTAGGGCTACAAGAGCGTTTCCAAGGAAGGGGGCTGGCTAGCAAGAGCTTTCAGTGCTGGCACTTTTCATGTCTGAGCAATTGCTGGACGTTTGCAATTTCTCACCGGAGCTTTTGTTAGAGTGCGCGAGAGGATGAGCAGAAGATGAGGTGGCTAGAGAATCACAGAGCGCCAGTGTTCTAAGGGCTACAAGAGCGTTTCCAAGGAAGGGAGCTGGCTAGCAAGAGCTTTCAGTGCTGGCACTTTTCATCTCTGAGCAATTGCTCGACGTTTGCAATTTCTCAGCTCGTGTCTACGAGACGGAGAGATAGTCACCGTGACGTTTGGTGGCTAGAGAAGCGCAAAGCCCCAGTGTTGCTGCGCCTGTGAAAGCGCTTCCAAGGAAGGGGGCTGGCTAGCAAGAGCTTTCAGTGCTGGCACTTTTCATCTCTGAGCAATTGCTCGACGTTTGCAATTTCTCAGCTCGTGTCTACGAGACGGAAAGAGAACGACCGTGACGTTTGGTGGGTAGAGAAGCGCAAAGCCCCCCTGTTGCTGCGCCTGTGAAAGCGCTTCCAAGGAAGGGTGCTGGCTAGCAACAGCTTTCAGTGCTGGCACTTTTCTTCTCTGAGCAATTGCTCGACGTTTGCAATTTCTCACCGGAGCTCTCTTTAGACTGCACGAGAGGATGAGGAGAAGATGAGGTGGCTAGAGAAGCACAGAGCGCCAGTGTTCTAAGGGCTACAAGAGCGTTTCCAAGGAAGGGGGCTGGCTAGCAAGAGCTTTCAGTGCTGGAACTTTTCATCTCTGAGCAATTGCTGGACGTTTGCAATTTCTCAGCTCGTGTCTACGAGACGGAGAGATAGTGACCGTGAAGTTTGGTGGGTAGAGAAGCGCAAAGCCCCAGTGTTGCTGCGCCTGTGAAAGCGCTTCCAAGGAAGGGGGCTGGCTAGCAAGAGCTTTCAGTGCTGGCACTTTTCATCTCTGAGCAATTGCTCGACGTTTGCAATTTCTCAGCTCGTCTCTACGAGACGGAAAGAGAATGACCGTGACGTTTGGTGGGTAGAGAAGCGCAAAGCCCCAGTGTTGCTGCGCCTGTGAAAGCGCTTCCAAGGAAGGGGGCTGGCTAGCAAGAGCTTTCAGTGCTGGCACTTTTCATCTCTGAGCAATTGCTCGACGTTTGCAATTTCTCAGCTCGTCTCTACGAGACGGAAAGAGAATGACCGTGACGTTTGGTGGGTAGAGAAGCGCAAAGCCCCAGTGTTGCTGCGCCTGTGAAAGCGCTTCCAAGGAAGGGGGCTGGCTAGCAAGAGCTTTCAGTGCTGGCACTTTTCATCTCTGAGCAATTGCTCGACGTTTGCAATTTCTCAGCTCGTGTCTACGAGACGGAGAAATAGTGACCGTGACGTTTGGTGGGTAGAGAAGCGCAAAGCCCCAGTGTTGCTGCGCCTGTGAAAGCGCTTACAAGGAAGGGGGCTGGCTAGCAACAGCTTTCAGTGCTGGCACTTTTCATCTCTGAGCAATTGCTCGACGTTTGCAATTTCTCACCAGAGCTTTTGTTAGAGTGCGCGAGAGGATGAGGAGAAAATTAGATGGCTAGAGAAGCACAGAGCGCCAGTGTTCTAAGGGCTACAAGAGCGTTTCCAAGGAAGGGGGCTGGCTAGCAAGAGCTTTCAGTGCTGGCACTTTTCATCTCTGAGCAATTGCTCGACGTTTGCAATTTCTCAGCTCGTGTCTACGAGACGGAAAGAGAATGACCGTGACGTTTGGCGGGTAGAGCAGCGCAAAGCCCCAGTGTTGCTGCGCCTGTGAAAGCGTTTCCAAGGAAGGGTGCTGGCTAGCAAGAGCTTTCAGTGCTGGCACTTTTTATCTCTGAGCAATTGCTCGACGTTTGCAATTTCTCAGCTCGTGTCTACGAGACGGAAAGAGAATGACTGTGACGTTTGGTGGGTAGAGAAGCGCAAAGCCACCCTGTTGCTGCGCCTGTGAAAGCGCTTCCAAGGAAGGGGGCTGGCTAGCAACAGCTTTCAGTGCTGGCACTTTTCTTCTCTGAGCAATTGCTGGACGTTTGCAATTTCTCACCTGCACTCTCTTTAGACTGCACGAGAGGATGAGGAGAAGATTAGGTGGCTAGAGAAGCACAGAGCGCCAGTGTTCTAAGGGCTACAAGAGCGTTTCCAAGGAAGGGGGCTGGCTAGCAAGAGCTTTCAGTGCTGGCACTTTTCAGCTCTGAGCAATTGCTCGACGTTTGCAATTTCTCTGCTCGTGTCTACGAGACGGAGAGATAGTGACCGTGACGTTTGGTGGGTAGAGAAGCGCAAAGCCCCAGTGTTGCTGCGCCTGTGAAAGCGCTTCCAAGGAAGGGTGCTGGCTAGCAACAGCTTTCAGTGCTGGCACTTTTCATCTCTGAGCAATTGCTCGACGTTTGCAATTTCTCAGCTCGTGTCTACGAGACGGAAAGAGAACGACCGTGACGTTTGGTGGGTAGAGAAGCGCAAAGCCCCAGTGTTGCTGCGCCTGTGAAAGCGCTTCCAAGGAAGGGGGCTGGCTAGCAACAGCTTTCAGTGCTGGCACTTTTCATCTCTGAGCAATTGCTCGACGTTTGCAATTTCTCACCGGAGCTTTTGTTAGAGTGCGCGAGAGGATGAGTAGAAGATGAGGTGGCTAGAGAAGCACAGAGCGCCAGTGTTCTAAGGGCTACAAGAGCGTTTCCAAGGAAGGGGGCTGGCTAGCAAGAGCTTTCAGTGCTGGCACTTTTCATCTCTGAGCAATTGCTCGACGTTTGCAATTTCTCAGCTCGTGTCTACGAGACGGAAAGAGAATGACCGTGACGTTTGGTGGGTAGAGAAGCGCAAAGCCCCAGTGTTGCTGCGCCTGTGAAAGCGCTTCCAAGGAAGGGGGCTGGCTAGCAACAGCTTTCAGTGCTGGCACTTTTCATCTCTGAGCAATTGCTCGACGTTTGCAATTTCTCACCGGAGCTTTTGTTAGAGTGCGCGAGAGGATGAGCAGAAGATGAGGTGGCTAGAGAATCACAGAGCGCCAGTGTTCTAAGGGCTACAAGAGCGTTTCCAAGGAAGGGGGCTGGCTAGCAAGAGCTTTCAGTGCTGGCACTTTTCATCTCTGAGCAATTGCTCGACGTTTGCAATTTCTCACCGGAGCTCTCTTTAGACTGCACGAGAGGATGAGGAGAAGATGAGGTGGCTAGAGAAGCACAGAGCGCCAGTGTTCTAAGGGCTACAAGAGCGTTTCCAAGGAAGGGGGCTGGCTAGCAAGAGCTTTCAGTGCTGGAACTTTTCATCTCTGAGCAATTGCTGGACGTTTGCAATTTCTCAGCTCGTGTCTACGAGACGGAGAGATAGTGACCGTGACGTTTGGTGGGTAGAGAAGCGCAAAGCCCCAGTGTTGCTGCGCCTGTGAAAGCGCTTCCAAGGAAGGGGGCTGGCTAGCAAGAGCTTTCAGTGCTGGCACTTTTCATCTCTGAGCAATTGCTCGACGTTTGCAATTTCTCAGCTCGTCTCTACGAGACGGAAAGAGAATGACCGTGACGTTTGGTGGGTAGAGAAGCGCAAAGCCCCAGTGTTGCTGCGCCTGTGAAAGCGCTTCCAAGGAAGGGGGCTGGCTAGCAACAGCTTTCAGTGCTGGCACTTTTCATCTCTGAGCAATTGCTCGACGTTTGCAATTTCTCAGCTCGTCTCTACGAGACGGAAAGAGAATGACCATGACGTTTGGTGGGTAGAGAAGCGCAAAGCCCCAGTGTTGCTGCGCCTGTGAAAGCGCTTCCAAGGAAGGGGGCTGGCTAGCAAGAGCTTTCAGTGCTGGCACTTTTCATCTCTGAGCAATTGCTCGACGTTTGCAATTTCTCAGCTCGTGTCTACGAGACGGAGAAATAGTGACCGTGACGTTTGGTGGGTAGAGAAGCGCAAAGCCCCAGTGTTGCTGCGCCTGTGAAAGCGCTTCCAAGGAAGGGGGCTGGCTAGCAACAGCTTTCAGTGCTGGCACTTTTCATCTCTGAGCAATTGCTCGACGTTTGCAATTTCTCACCGGAGCTTTTGTTAGAGTGCGCGAGAGGATGAGGAGAAAATTAGATGGCTAGAGAAGCACAGAGCGCCAGTGTTCTAAGGGCTACAAGAGCGTTTCCAAGGAAGGGGGCTGGCTAGCAACAGCTTTCAGTGCTGGCACTTTTCATCTCTGAGCAATTGCTCGACGTTTGCAATTTCTCAGCTCGTGTCTACGAGACGGAAAGAGAATGACCGTGACGTTTGGCGGGTAGAGCAGCGCAAAGCCCCAGTGTTGCTGCGCCTGTGAAAGCGTTTCCAAGGAAGGGTGCTGGCTAGCAAGAGCTTTCAGTGCTGGCACTTTTTATCTCTGAGCAATTGCTCGACGTTTGCAATTTCTCAGCTCGTGTCTACGAGACGGAAAGAGAATGACTGTGACGTTTGGTGGGTAGAGAAGCGCAAAGCCCCAGTGTTGCTGCGCCTGTGAAAGCGCTTCCAAGGAAGGGGGCTGGCTAGCAAGAGCTTTCAGTGCTGGCACTTTTCATCTCTGAGCAATTGCTCGACGTTTGCAATTTCTCAGCTCGTCTCTACGAGACGGAAAGAGAATGACCGTGACGTTTGGTGGGTAGAGAAGCGCAAAGCCCCAGTGTTGCTGCGCCTGTGAAAGCGCTTCCAAGGAAGGGGGCTGGCTAGCAAGAGCTTTCAGTGCTGGCACTTTTCATCTCTGAGCAATTGCTCGACGTTTGCAATTTCTCAGCTCGTCTCTACGAGACGGAAAGAGAATGACCATGACGTTTGGTGGGTAGAGAAGCGCAAAGCCCCAGTGTTGCTGCGCCTGTGAAAGCGCTTCCAAGGAAGGGGGCTGGCTAGCAAGAGCTTTCAGTGCTGGCACTTTTCATCTCTGAGCAATTGCTCGACGTTTGCAATTTCTCAGCTCGTGTCTACGAGACGGAGAAATAGTGACCGTGACGTTTGGTGGGTAGAGAAGCGCAAAGCCCCAGTGTTGCTGCGCCTGTGAAAGCGCTTCCAAGGAAGGGGGCTGGCTAGCAACAGCTTTCAGTGCTGGCACTTTTCATCTCTGAGCAATTGCTCGACGTTTGCAATTTCTCACCAGAGCTTTTGTTAGAGTGCGCGAGAGGATGAGGAGAAAATTAGATGGCTAGAGAAGCACAGAGCGCCAGTGTTCTAAGGGCTACAAGAGCGTTTCCAAGGAAGGGGGCTGGCTAGCAACAGCTTTCAGTGCTGGCACTTTTCATCTCTGAGCAATTGCTCGACGTTTGCAATTTCTCAGCTCGTGTCTACGAGACGGAAAGAGAATGACCGTGACGTTTGGCGGGTAGAGCAGCGCAAAGCCCCAGTGTTGCTGCGCCTGTGAAAGCGTTTCCAAGGAAGGGTGCTGGCTAGCAAGAGCTTTCAGTGCTGGCACTTTTTATCTCTGAGCAATTGCTCGACGTTTGCAATTTCTCAGCTCGTGTCTACGAGACGGAAAGAGAATGACTGTGACGTTTGGTGGGTAGAGAAGCGCAAAGCCACCCTGTTGCTGCGCCTGTGAAAGCGCTTCCAAGGAAGGGGGCTGGCTAGCAACAGCTTTCAGTGCTGGCACTTTTCTTCTCTGAGCAATTGCTGGACGTTTGCAATTTCTCACCTGCACTCTCTTTAGACTGCACGAGAGGATGAGGAGAAGATTAGGTGGCTAGAGAAGCACAGAGCCCCAGTGTTCTAAGGGCTACAAGAGCGTTTCCAAGGAAGGGGGCTGGCTAGCAAGAGCTTTCAGTGCTGGCACTTTTCATCTCTGAGCAATTGCTCGACGTTTGCAATTTCTCTGCTCGTGTCTACGAGACGGAGAGATAGTGACCGTGACGTTTGGTGGGTAGAGAAGCGCAAAGCCCCAGTGTTGCTGCGCCTGTGAAAGCGCTTCCAAGGAAGGGGGCTGGCTAGCAAGAGCTTTCAGTGCTGGCACTTTTCATCTCTGAGCAATTGCTCGACGTTTGCAATTTCTCAGCTCGTGTCTACGAGACGGAAAGAGAACGACCGTGACGTTTGGTGGGTAGAGAAGCGCAAAGCCCCAGTGTTGCTGCGCCTGTGAAAGCGCTTCCAAGGAAGGGGGCTGGCTAGCAACAGCTTTCAGTGCTGGCACTTTTCATCTCTGAGCAATTGCTCGACGTTTGCAATTTCTCACCTGAGCTTTTGTTAGAGTGCGCGAGAGGATGAGTAGAAGATGAGGTGGCTAGAGAAGCACAGAGCGCCAGTGTTCTAAGGGCTACAAGAGCGTTTCCAAGGAAGGGGGCTGGCTAGCAAGAGCTTTCAGTGCTGGCACTTTTCATCTCTGAGCAATTGCTCGACGTTTGCAATTTCTCAGCTCGTGTCTACGAGACGGAAAGAGAATGACCGTGACGTTTGGTGGGTAGAGAAGCGCAAAGCCCCAGTGTTGCTGCGCCTGTGAAAGCGCTTCCAAGGAAGGGTGCTGGCTAGCAACAGCTTTCAGTGCTGGCACTTTTCATCTCTGAGCAATTGCTCGACGTTTGCAATTTCTCACCGGAGCTTTTGTTAGAGTGCGCGAGAGGATGAGCAGAAGATGAGGTGGCTAGAGAATCACAGAGCGCCAGTGTTCTAAGGGCTACAAGAGCGTTTCCAAGGAAGGGGGCTGGCTAGCAAGAGCTTTCAGTGCTGGCACTTTTCATCTCTGAGCAATTGCTCGACGTTTGCAATTTCTCACCGGAGCTCTCTTTAGACTGCGCGAGAGGATGAGCAGAAGATGAGGTGGCTAGAGAAGCACAGAGCCCCAGTGTTCTTAGGGCTACAAGAGCGTTTCCAAGGAAGGGTGCTGGCTAGCAAGAGCTTTCAGTGCTGGCACTTTTCATCTCTGAGCAATTGCTCGACGTTTGCAATTTCTCGGCTCGTGTCTACGAGACGGAGAGATAATGACCGTGATGTTTGGTGGGTAGAGAAGTGCAAAGCCCCAGTGTTGCTGCGCCTGTGAAAGCGCTTCCAAGGAAGGGAGCTGGCTAGCAACAGCTTTCAGTGCTGGCACTTTTCATCTCTGAGCAATTGCTGGACGTTTGCAATTTCTCACCAGAGCTTTTGTTAGAGTGCGCGAGAGGATGAGCAGAAGATGAGGTGGCTAGAGAAGCACAGAGCCCCAGTGTTCTTAGGGCTACAAGAGCGTTTCCAAGGAAGGGGGCTGGCTAGCAAGAGCTTTCAGTGCTGGCACTTTTCATCTCTGAGCAATTGCTCGACGTTTGCAATTTCTCAGCTCGTGTCTACGAGACGGAGAGATAGTGACCGTGACGTTTGGTGGGTAGAGAAGCGCAAAGCCCCAGTGTTGCTGAGCCTGTGAAAGCGCTTCCAAGGAAGGGGGCTGGCTAGCAAGAGCTTTCAGTGCTGGCACTTTTCATCTCTGAGCAATTGCTCGACGTTTGCAATTTCTCAGCTCGTCTCTACGAGACGGAAAGAGAATGACCGTGACGTTTGGTGGGTAGAGAAGCGCAAAGCCCCAGTGTTGCTGCGCCTGTGAAAGCGCTTCCAAGGAAGGGGGCTGGCTAGCAAGAGCTTTCAGTGCTGGCACTTTTCATCTCTGAGCAATTGCTCGACGTTTGCAATTTCTCAGCTCGTCTCTACGAGACGGAAAGAGAATGACCGTGACGTTCGGTGGGTAGAGAAGAGCAAAGCCCCAGTGTTGCTGCGCCTGTGAAAGCACTTCCAAGGAAGGGGGCTGGCTAGCAAGAGCTTTCAGTGCTGGCACTTTTCATCTCTGAGCAATTGCTCGACGTTTGCAATTTCTCAGCTCGTCTCTACGAGACGGAAATAGAATGACCGTGACGTTTGGTGGGTAGAGAAGCGCAAAGCCCCAGTGTTGCTGCGCCTGTGAAAGCGCTTCCAAGGAAGGGTGCTGGCTAGCAAGAGCTTTCAGTGCTGGCACTTTTCATCTCTGAGCAATTGCTCGACGTTTGCAATTTCTCAGCTCGTGTCTACGAGACGGAGAAATAGTGACCGTGACGTTTGGTGGGTAGAGAAGCGCAAAGCCCCAGTGTTGCTGCGCCTGTGAAAGCGCTTCCAAGGAAGGGGGCTGGCTAGCAAGAGCTTTCAGTGCTGGCACTTTTCATCTCTGAGCAATTGCTCGACGTTTGCAATTTCTCACCAGAGCTTTTGTTAGAGTGCGCGAGAGGATGAGGAGAAAATTAGATGGCTAGAGAAGCACAGAGCGCCAGTGTTCTAAGGGCTACAAGAGCGTTTCCAAGGAAGGGGGCTGGCTAGCAAGAGCTTTCAGTGCTGGCACTTTTCATCTCTGAGCAATTGCTGGACGTTTGCAATTTCTCAACTGAGCTCTCTTTAGAGTGCGCGAGAGGATGAGCAGAAGATGAGGTGGCTAGAGAAGCTCAGAGCCCCATTGTTCTTAGGGCTACAAAAGCGCTTCCAAGGAAGGGGGCTGGTTAGCAACAGCTTTCACTGCTGGCACTTTTCATCTCTGAGCAATTGCTCGACGTTTGCAATTTCTCACCTGAGCTCTCTTTAGACTGCGCGAGAGGATGGGCAGAAGATTAGGTGGCTAGTGAAGCAGAGAGCCCCAGTGTTCCAAGGGCTACAAGAGCGTTTCCAAGGAAGGGGGCTGGCTAGCAAGAGCTTTCAGTGCTGGCACTTTTCATCTCTGAGCAATTGCTCGACGTTTGCAATTTCTCAGCTCGTGTCTACGAGACGGAGAGATAGTGACCGTGACGTTTCGTGGGTAGAGAAGCGCAAAGCCCCAGTGTTGCTGCGCCTGTGAAAGCGCTTCCAAGGAAGGGGGCTGGCTAGCAAGAGCTTTCAGTGCTGGCACTTTTCATCTCTGAGCAATTGCTCGACGTTTGCAATTTCTCAGCTCGTGTCTACGAGACGGAAAGAGAACGACCGTGACGTTTGGTGGGTAGAGAAGCGCAAAGCCCCAGTGTTGCTGCGCCTGTGAAAGCGCTTCCAAGGAAGGGGGCTGGCTAGCAACAGCTTTCAGTGCTGGCACTTTTCTTCTCTGAGCAATTGCTGGACGGTTGCAATTTCTCACCTGCACTCTCTTTAGACTGCACGAGAGGATGAGGAGAAGATTAGGTGGCTAGAGAAGCACAGAGCGCCAGTGTTCTAAGGGCTACAAGAGCGTTTCCAAGGCAGGGGGCTGGCTAGCAAGAGCTTTCAGTGCTGGCACTTTTCATCTCTGAGCAATTGCTCGACGTTTGCAATTTCTCAGCTCGTGTCTACGAGACGGAGAGATAGTGACCGTGACGTTTGGTGGGTAGAGAAGCGCAAAGCCCCAGTGTTGCTGCGCCTGTGAAAGCGCTTCCAAGGAAGGGGGCTGGCTAGCAAGAGCTTTCAGTGCTGGCACTTTTCATCTCTGAGCAATTGCTCGACGTTTGCAATTTCTCACCGGAGCTTTTGTTAGAGTGCGCGAGAGGATGAGTAGAAGATGAGGTGGCTAGAGAATCACAGAGCGCCAGTGTTCTAAGGGCTACAAGAGCGTTTCCAAGGAAGGGGGCTGGCTAGCAAGAGCTTTCAGTGCTGGCACTTTTCATCTCTGAGCAATTGCTCGACGTTTGCAATTTCTCTGCTCGTGTCTACGAGACGGAGAGATAGTGACCGTGACGTTTGGTGGGTAGAGAAGCGCAAAGCCCCAGTGTTGCTGCGCCTGTGAAAGCGCTTCCAAGGAAGGGTGCTGGCTAGCAACAGCTTTCAGTGCTGGCACTTTTCATCTCTGAGCAATTGCTCGACGTTTGCAATTTCTCAGCTCGTGTCTACGAGACGGAAAGAGAAGGACCGTGACGTTTGGTGGGTAGAGAAGCGCAAAGCCCCAGTGTTGCTGCGCCTGTGAAAGCGCTTCCAAGGAAGGGGGCTGGCTAGCAACAGCTTTCAGTGCTGGCACTTTTCATCTCTGAGCAATTGCTCGACGTTTGCAATTTCTCACCGGAGCTTTTGTTAGAGTGCGCGAGAGGAAGAGTAGAAGATGAGGTGGCTAGAGAAGCCCAGAGCGCCAGTGTTCTAAGGGCTACAAGAGCGTTTCCAAGGAAGGGGGCTGGCTAGCAAGAGCTTTCAGTGCTGGCACTTTTCATCTCTGAGCAATTGCTCGACGTTTGCAATTTCTCAGCTCGTGTCTACGAGACGGAAAGAGAATGACCGTGACGTTTGGTGGGTAGAGAAGCGCAAAGCCCCAGTGTTGCTGCGCCTGTGAAAGCGCTTCCAAGGAAGGGGGCTGGCTAGCAACAGCTTTCAGTGCTGGCACTTTTCATCTCTGAGCAATTGCTCGACGTTTGCAATTTCTCACCGGAGCTTTTGTTAGAGTGCGCGAGAGGATGAGCAGAAGATGAGGTGGCTAGAGAATCACAGAGCGCCAGTGTTCTAAGGGCTACAAGAGCGTTTCCAAGGAAGGGGGCTGGCTAGCAAGAGCTTTCAGTGCTGGCACTTTTCATCTCTGAGCAATTGCTCGACGTTTGCAATTTCTCACCGGAGCTCTCTTTAGACTGCGCGAGAGGATGAGCAGAAGATGAGGTGGCTAGAGAAGCACAGAGCCCCAGTGTTCTTAGGGCTACAAGAGCGTTTCCAAGGAAGGGGGCTGGCTAGCAACAGCTTTCAGTGCTGGCACTTTTCATCTCTGAGCAATTGCTCGACGTTTGCAATTTCTCGGCTCGTGTCTACGAGACGGAGAGATAATGATCGTGATGTTTGGTGGGTAGAGAAGTGCAAAGCCCCAGTGTTGCTGCGCCTGTGAAAGCGCTTCCAAGGAAGGGAGCTGGCTAGCAACAGCTTTCAGTGCTGGCACTTTTCATCTCTGAGCAATTGCTGGACGTTTGCAATTTCTCACCAGAGCTTTTGTTAGAGTGCGCGAGAGGATGAGCAGAAGATGAGGTGGCTAGAGAAGCACAGAGCCCCAGTGTTCTTAGGGCTACAAGAGCGTTTCCAAGGAAGGGTGCTGGCTAGCAAGAGCTTTCAGTGCTGGCACTTTTCGTCTCTGAGCAATTGCTCGACGTTTGCAATTTCTCAGCTCGTGTCTACGAGACGGAGAGATAGTGACCGTGATGTTTGGTGGGTAGAGAAGCGCAAAGCCCCAGTGTTGCTGAGCCTGTGAAAGCGCTTCCAAGGAAGGGGGCTGGCTAGCAAGAGCTTTCAGTGCTGGCACTTTTCATCTCTGAGCAATTGCTCGACGTTTGCAATTTCTCAGCTCGTCTCTACGAGACGGAAAGAGAATGACCGTGACGTTTGGTGGGTAGAGAAGCGCAAAGCCCCAGTGTTGCTGCGCCTGTGAAAGCGCTTCCAAGGAAGGGGGCTGGCTAGCAAGAGCTTTCAGTGCTGGCACTTTTCATCTCTGAGCAATTGCTCGACGTTTGCAATTTCTCAGCTCGTCTCTACGAGACGGAAAGAGAATGACCGTGACGTTTGGTGGGTAGAGAAGCGCAAAGCCCCAGTGTTGCTGCGCCTGTGAAAGCGCTTCCAAGGAAGGGGGCTGGCTAGCAAGAGCTTTCAGTGCTGGCACTTTTCATCTCTGAGCAATTGCTCGACGTTTGCAATTTCTCGGCTCGTGTCTACGAGACGGAGAGATAATGACCGTGATGTTTGGTGGGTAGAGAAGCGCAAAGCCCCAGTGTTGCTGCGCCTGTGAAAGCGCTTCCAAGGAAGGGGGCTGGCTAGCAAGAGCTTTCAGTGCTGGCACTTTTCATCTCTGAGCAATTGCTCGACGTTTGCAATTTCTCAGCTCGTGTCTACGAGACGGAGAAATAGTGACCGTGACGTTTGGTGGGTAGAGAAGCGCAAAGCCCCAGTGTTGCTGCGCCTGTGAAAGCGCTTCCAAGGAAGGGGGCTGGCTAGCAACAGCTTTCAGTGCTGGCACTTTTCATCTCTGAGCAATTGCTCGACGTTTGCAATTTCTCACCAGAGCTTTTGTTAGAGTGCGCGAGAGGATGAGGAGAAAATTAGATGGCTAGAGAAGCACAGAGCGCCAGTGTTCTAAGGGCTACAAGAGCGTTTCCAAGGAAGGGGGCTGGCTAGCAAGAGCTTTCAGTGCTGGCACTTTTCATCTCTGAGCAATTGCTCGACGTTTGCAATTTCTCAGCTCGTGTCTACGAGACGGAGAGATAGTGACCGTGATGTTTGGTGGGAGAGAAGCGCAAAGCCCCAGTGTTGCTGCGCCTGTGAAAGCGCTTCCAGGGAAGGGTGCTGGTTAGCAACAGCTTTCAGTGCTGGCACTTTCTCATCTCTGAGCAATTGCTGGACGTTTGCAATTTCTCAACTGAGCTCTCTTTAGAGTGCGCGAGAGGATGAGCAGAAGATGAGGTGGCTAGAGAAGCTCAGAGCCCCATTGTTCTTAGGGCTACAAAAGCGCTTCCAAGGAAGGGGGCTGGTTAGCAACAGCTTTCACTGCTGGCACTTTTCATCTCTGAGCAATTGCTCGACGTTTGCAATTTCTCACCTGAGCTCTCTTTAGACTGCGCGAGAGGATGGGCAGAAGATTAGGTGGCTAGTGAAGCAGAGAGCCCCAGTGTTCCAAGGGCTACAAGAGCGTTTCCAAGGAAGGGGGCTGGCTAGCAACAGCTTTCAGTGCTGGCACTTTTCATCTCTGAGCAATTGCTCGACGTTTGCAATTTCTCAGCTCGTGTCTACGAGACGGAGAGATAGTGACCGTGACGTTTCGTGGGTAGAGAAGCGCAAAGCCCCAGTGTTGCTGCGCCTGTGAAAGCGCTTCCAAGGAAGGGGGCTGGCTAGCAAGAGCTTTCAGTGCTGGCACTTTTCATCTCTGAGCAATTGCTCGACGTTTGCAATTTCTCAGCTCGTGTCTACGAGACGGAAAGAGAACGACCGTGACGTTTGGTGGGTAGAGAAGCGCAAAGCCCCAGTGTTGCTGCGCCTGTGAAAGCGCTTCCAAGGAAGGGGGCTGGCTAGCAACAGCTTTCAGTGCTGGCACTTTTCTTCTCTGAGCAATTGCTGGACGGTTGCAATTTCTCACCTGCACTCTCTTTAGACTGCACGAGAGGATGAGGAGAAGATTAGGTGGCTAGAGAAGCACAGAGCGCCAGTGTTCTAAGGGCTACAAGAGCGTTTCCAAGGAAGGGGGCTGGCTAGCAAGAGCTTTCAGTGCTGGCACTTTTCATCTCTGAGCAATTGCTCGACGTTTGCAATTTCTCAGCTCGTGTCTACGAGACGGAGAGATAGTGACCGTGACGTTTGGTGGGTAGAGAAGCGCAAAGCCCCAGTGTTGCTGCGCCTGTGAAAGCGCTTCCAAGGAAGGGGGCTGGCTAGCAAGAGCTTTCAGTGCTGGCACTTTTCATCTCTGAGCAATTGCTCGACGTTTGCAATTTCTCACCGGAGCTTTTGTTAGAGTGCGCGAGAGGATGAGTAGAAGATGAGGTGGCTAGAGAATCACAGAGCGCCAGTGTTCTAAGGGCTACAAGAGCGTTTCCAAGGAAGGGGGCTGGCTAGCAAGAGCTTTCAGTGCTGGCACTTTTCATCTCTGAGCAATTGCTCGACGTTTGCAATTTCTCAGCTCGTGTCTACGAGACGGAAAGAGAATGACCGTGACGTTTGGTGGGTAGAGAAGCGCAAAGCCGCAGTGTTGCTGCGCCTGTGAAAGCGCTTCCAAGGAAGGGTGCTGGCTAGCAACAGCTTTCAGTGCTGGCACTTTTCATCTCTGAGCAATTGCTCAACGTTTGCAATTTCTCACCGGAGCTTTTGTTAGAGTGCGCGAGAGGATGAGCAGAAGATGAGGTGGCTAGAGAATCACAGAGCGCCAGTGTTCTAAGGGCTACAAGAGCGTTTCCAAGGAAGGGGGCTGGCTAGCAAGAGCTTTCAGTGCTGGCACTTTTCATCTCTGAGCAATTGCTCGACGTTTGCAATTTCTCACCGGAGCTCTCTTTAGACTGCGCGAGAGGATGGGCAGAAGATGAGGTGGCCAGAGAAGCTCAGAGCCCCAGTTTTCTTAGGGCTACAAGAGCGTTTCCAAGGAAGGGGGCTGGCTAGCAACAGCTTTCAGTGCTGGCACTTTTCATCTCTGAGCAATTGCTCGACGTTTGCAATTTCTCGGCTCGTGTCTACGAGACGGAGAGATAATGACCGTGATGTTTGGTGGGTAGAGAAGTGCAAAGCCCCAGTGTTGCTGCGCCTGTGAAAGCGCTTCCAAGGAAGGGAGCTGGCTAGCAACAGCTTTCAGTGCTGGCACTTTTCATCTCTGAGCAATTGCTCGACGTTTGCAATTTCTCACCGGAGCTCTCTTTAGAGTGCGCGAGAGGATGAGCAGAAGATGAGGTGGCTAGAGAAGCACAGAGCCCCAGTGTTCTTAGGGCTACAAGAGCGTTTCCAAGGAAGGGGGCTGGCTAGCAACAGCTTTCAGTGCTGGCACTTTTCATCTCTGAGCAATTGCTCGACGTTTGCAATTTCTCAGCTCGTGTCTACGAGACGGAGAGATAGTGACCGTGACGTTTGGTGGGTAGAGAAGCGCAAAGCCCCAGTGTTGCTGCGCCTGTGAAAGCGCTTCCAAGGAAGGGGGCTGGCTAGCAAGAGCTTTCAGTGCTGGCACTTTTCATCTCTGAGCAATTGCTCGACGTTTGCAATTTCTCAGCTCGTGTCTACGAGACGGAAAGAGAACGACCGTGACGTTTGGTGGGTAGAGAAGCGCAAAGCCCCCCTGTTGCTGCGCCTGTGAAAGCGCTTCCAAGGAAGGGGGCTGGCTAGCAAGAGCTTTCAGTGCTGGCACTTTTCATCTCTGAGCAATTGCTCGACGTTTGCAATTTCTCAGCTCGTCTCTACGAGACGGAAAGAGAATGACCGTGACGTTTGGTGGGTAGAGAAGCGCAAAGCCCCAGTGTTGCTGCGCCTGTGAAAGCGCTTCCAAGGAAGGGGGCTGGCTAGCAAGAGCTTTCAGTGCTGGCACTTTTCATCTCTGAGCAATTGCTCGACGTTTGCAATTTCTCAGCTCGTGTCTACGAGACGGAGAAATAGTGACCGTGACGTTTGGTGGGTAGAGAAGCGCAAAGCCCCAGTGTTGCTGCGCCTGTGAAAGCGCTTCCAAGGAAGGGGGCTGGCTAGCAAGAGCTTTCAGTGCTGGCACTTTTCATCTCTGAGCAATTGCTCGACGTTTGCAATTTCTCACCAGAGCTTTTGTTAGAGTGCGCGAGAGGATGAGGAGAAAATTAGATGGCTAGAGAAGCACAGAGCGCCAGTGTTCTAAGGGCTACAAGAGCGTTTCCAAGGAAGGGGGCTGGCTAGCAAGAGCTTTCAGTGCTGGCACTTTTCATCTCTGAGCAATTGCTGGACGTTTGCAATTTCTCAACTGAGCTCTCTTTAGAGTGCGCGAGAGGATGAGCAGAAGATGAGGTGGCTAGAGAAGCTCAGAGCCCCATTGTTCTTAGGGCTACAAAAGCGCTTCCAAGGAAGGGGGCTGGTTAGCAACAGCTTTCAGTGCTGGCACTTTTCATCTCTGAGCAATTGCTCGACGTTTGCAATTTCTCACCTGAGCTCTCTTTAGACTGCGCGAGAGGATGGGCAGAAGATTAGGTGGCTAGTGAAGCAGAGAGCCCCAGTGTTCCAAGGGCTACAAGAGCGTTTCCAAGGAAGGGGGCTGGCTAGCAAGAGCTTTCAGTGCTGGCACTTTTCATCTCTGAGCAATTGCTCGACGTTTGCAATTTCTCAGCTCGTGTCTACGAGACGGAGAGATAGTGACCGTGACGTTTCGTGGGTAGAGAAGCGCAAAGCCCCAGTGTTGCTGCGCCTGTGAAAGCGCTTCCAAGGAAGGGGGCTGGCTAGCAAGAGCTTTCAGTGCTGGCACTTTTCATCTCTGAGCAATTGCTCGACGTTTGCAATTTCTCAGCTCGTGTCTACGAGACGGAAAGAGAACGACCGTGACGTTTGGTGGGTAGAGAAGCGCAAAGCCCCAGTGTTGCTGCGCCTGTGAAAGCGCTTCCAAGGAAGGGGGCTGGCTAGCAACAGCTTTCAGTGCTGGCACTTTTCTTCTCTGAGCAATTGCTGGACGGTTGCAATTTCTCACCTGCACTCTCTTTAGACTGCACGAGAGGATGAGGAGAAGATTAGGTGGCTAGAGAAGCACAGAGCGCCAGTGTTCTAAGGGCTACAAGAGCGTTTCCAAGGCAGGGGGCTGGCTAGCAAGAGCTTTCAGTGCTGGCACTTTTCATCTCTGAGCAATTGCTCGACGTTTGCAATTTCTCAGCTCGTGTCTACGAGACGGAGAGATAGTGACCGTGACGTTTGGTGGGTAGAGAAGCGCAAAGCCCCAGTGTTGCTGCGCCTGTGAAAGCGCTTCCAAGGAAGGGGGCTGGCTAGCAAGAGCTTTCAGTGCTGGCACTTTTCATCTCTGAGCAATTGCTCGACGTTTGCAATTTCTCACCGGAGCTTTTGTTAGAGTGCGCGAGAGGATGAGTAGAAGATGAGGTGGCTAGAGAATCACAGAGCGCCAGTGTTCTAAGGGCTACAAGAGCGTTTCCAAGGAAGGGGGCTGGCTAGCAAGAGCTTTCAGTGCTGGCACTTTTCATCTCTGAGCAATTGCTCGACGTTTGCAATTTCTCAGCTCGTGTCTACGAGACGGAAAGAGAATGACCGTGACGTTTGGTGGGTAGAGAAGCGCAAAGCCGCAGTGTTGCTGCGCCTGTGAAAGCGCTTCCAAGGAAGGGTGCTGGCTAGCAACAGCTTTCAGTGCTGGCACTTTTCATCTCTGAGCAATTGCTCAACGTTTGCAATTTCTCACCGGAGCTTTTGTTAGAGTGCGCGAGAGGATGAGCAGAAGATGAGGTGGCTAGAGAATCACAGAGCGCCAGTGTTCTAAGGGCTACAAGAGCGTTTCCAAGGAAGGGGGCTGGCTAGCAAGAGCTTTCAGTGCTGGCACTTTTCATCTCTGAGCAATTGCTCGACGTTTGCAATTTCTCACCGGAGCTCTCTTTAGACTGCGCGAGAGGATGGGCAGAAGATGAGGTGGCCAGAGAAGCTCAGAGCCCCAGTTTTCTTAGGGCTACAAGAGCGTTTCCAAGGAAGGGGGCTGGCTAGCAACAGCTTTCAGTGCTGGCACTTTTCATCTCTGAGCAATTGCTCGACGTTTGCAATTTCTCGGCTCGTGTCTACGAGACGGAGAGATAATGACCGTGATGTTTGGTGGGTAGAGAAGTGCAAAGCCCCAGTGTTGCTGCGCCTGTGAAAGCGCTTCCAAGGAAGGGAGCTGGCTAGCAACAGCTTTCAGTGCTGGCACTTTTCATCTCTGAGCAATTGCTCGACGTTTGCAATTTCTCACCGGAGCTCTCTTTAGACTGCGCGAGAGGATGAGCAGAAGATGAGGTGGCTAGAGAAGCACAGAGCCCCAGTGTTCTTAGGGCTACAAGAGCGTTTCCAAGGAAGGGGGCTGGCTAGCAACAGCTTTCAGTGCTGGCACTTTTCATCTCTGAGCAATTGCTCGACGTTTGCAATTTCTCAGCTCGTGTCTACGAGACGGAGAGATAGTGACCGTGACGTTTGGTGGGTAGAGAAGCGCAAAGCCCCAGTGTTGCTGCGCCTGTGAAAGCGCTTCCAAGGAAGGGGGCTGGCTAGCAAGAGCTTTCAGTGCTGGCACTTTTCATCTCTGAGCAATTGCTCGACGTTTGCAATTTCTCAGCTCGTGTCTACGAGACGGAAAGAGAACGACCGTGACGTTTGGTGGGTAGAGAAGCGCAAAGCCCCCCTGTTGCTGCGCCTGTGAAAGCGCTTCCAAGGAAGGGGGCTGGCTAGCAAGAGCTTTCAGTGCTGGCACTTTTCATCTCTGAGCAATTGCTCGACGTTTGCAATTTCTCAGCTCGTCTCTACGAGACGGAAAGAGAATGACCGTGACGTTTGGTGGGTAGAGAAGCGCAAAGCCCCAGTGTTGCTGCGCCTGTGAAAGCGCTTCCAAGGAAGGGGGCTGGCTAGCAAGAGCTTTCAGTGCTGGCACTTTTCATCTCTGAGCAATTGCTCGACGTTTGCAATTTCTCAGCTCGTCTCTACGAGACGGAAAGAGAATGACCGTGACGTTTGGTGGGTAGAGAAGCGCAAAGCCCCAGTGTTGCTGCGCCTGTGAAAGCGCTTCCAAGGAAGGGGGCTGGCTAGCAAGAGCTTTCAGTGCTGGCACTTTTCATCTCTGAGCAATTGCTCGACGTTTGCAATTTCTCAGCTCGTGTCTACGAGACGGAGAAATAGTGACCGTGACGTTTGGTGGGTAGAGAAGCGCAAAGCCCCAGTGTTGCTGCGCCTGTGAAAGCGCTTCCAAGGAAGGGGGCTGGCTAGCAACAGCTTTCAGTGCTGGCACTTTTCATCTCTGAGCAATTGCTCGACGTTTGCAATTTCTCACCAGAGCTTTTGTTAGAGTGCGCGAGAGGATGAGGAGAAAATTAGATGGCTAGAGAAGCACAGAGCGCCAGTGTTCTAAGGGCTACAAGAGCGTTTCCAAGGAAGGGGGCTGGCTAGCAAGAGCTTTCAGTGCTGGCACTTTTCATCTCTGAGCAATTGCTCGACGTTTGCAATTTCTCAGCTCGTGTCTACGAGACGGAAAGAGAATGACCGTGACGTTTGGTGGGTAGAGCAGCGCAAAGCCCCAGTGTTTCTGCGCCTGTGAAAGCGTTTCCAAGGAAGGGTGCTGGCTAACAAGAGCTTTCAGTGCTGGCACTTTTCATCTCTGAGCAATTGCTCGACGTTTGCAATTTCTCAGCTCGTGTCTACGAGACGGAGAGATAGTGACCGTGACGTTTGGTGGGTAGAGAAGCGCAAAGCCCCAGTGTTGCTGCGCCTGTGAAAGCGCTTCCAGGGAAGGGTGCTGGCTAGCAACAGCTTTCAGTGCTGGCACTTTTCATCTCTGAGCAATTGCTGGACGTTTGCAATTTCTCAACTGAGCTCTCTTTAGAGAGCGCGAGAGGATGAGCAGAAGATGAGGTGGCTAGAGAAGCTCAGAGCCCCATTGTTCTTAGGGCTACAAAAGCGCTTCCAAGGAAGGGGGCTGGTTAGCAACAGCTTTCAGTGCTGGCACTTTTCATCTCTGAGCAATTGCTCGACGTTGGCAATTTCTCACCTTAGCTCTCTTTAGGCTGCGCGAGAGGATGGGCAGAAGATTAGGTGGCTAGTGAAGCAGAGAGCCCCAGTGTTCCAAGGGCTACAAGAGCGTTTCCAAGGAAGGGGGCTGGCTAGCAACAGCTTTCAGTGCTGGCACTTTTCATCTCTGAGCAGTTGCTCGACGTTTGCAATTTCTCACCAGAGCTTTTGTTAGAGTGCGCGAGAGGATGAGCAGAAGATGAGGTGGCTAGAGAAGCACAGAGCGCCAGTGTTCTAAGGGCTACAAGAGCGTTTCCAAGGAAGGGGGCTGGCTAGCAACAGCTTTCAGTGCTGGCACTTTTCATCTCTGAGCAATTGCTCGACGTTTGCAATTTCTCAGCTCGTGTCTACGAGACGGAGAGATAGTGACCGTGACGTTTGGTGGGTAGAGAAGCGCAAAGCCCCAGTGTTGCTGCGCCTGTGAAAGCGCTTCCAAGGAAGGGTGCTGGCTAGCAAGAGCTTTCAGTGCTGGCACTTTTCATCTCTGAGCAATTGCTCGACGTTTGCAATTTCTCAGCTCGTGTCTACGAGACGGAAAGAGAACGACCGTGACGTTTGGTGGGTAGAGAAGCGCAAAGCCCCCCTGTTGCTGCGCCTGTGAAAGCGCTTCCAAGGAAGGGGGCTGGCTAGCAAGAGCTTTCAGTGCTGGCACTTTTCTTCTCTGAGCAATTGCTGGACGGTTGCAATTTCTCACCTGCACTCTCTTTAGACTGCACGAGAGGATGAGGAGAAGATTAGGTGGCTAGAGAAGCACAGAGCGCCAGTGTTCTAAGGGCTACAAGAGCGTTTCCAAGGAAGGGGGCTGGCTAGCAAGAGCTTTCAGTGCTGGCACTTTTCATCTCTGAGCAATTGCTCGACGTTTGCAATTTCTCAGCTCGTGTCTACGAGACGGAGAGATAGTGACCGTGACGTTTGGTGGGTAGAGAAGCGCAAAGCCCCAGTGTTGCTGCGCCTGTGAAAGCGCTTCCAAGGAAGGGGGCTGGCTAGCAACAGCTTTCAGTGCTGGCACTTTTCATCTCTGAGCAGTTGCTCGACATTTGCTATTTCTCACCAGAGCTTTTGTTAGAGTGCGCGAGAGTATGAGCAGAAGATGAGGTGGCTGGAGAAGCACAGAGCCCCAGTGTTCTAAGGGTTACAAGAGCGTTTCCAAGGAAGGGGGCTGGCTAGCAAGAGCTTTCAGTGCTGGCACTTTTCATCTCTGAGCAATTGCTCGACGTTTGCAATTTCTCAGCTCGTGTCTACGAGACGGAAAGAGAATGACCGTGACGTTTGGTGGGTAGAGAAGCGCAAATCCCCAGTGTTGCTGCACCTGTGAAAGCGCTTCCAAGGAAGGGGGCTGGCTAGCAAGAGCTTTCAGTGCTGGCACTTTTCATCTCTGAGCAATTGCTCGACGTTTGCAATTTCTCACCGGAGCTCTCTTTAGAGTGCGCGAGAGGATGAGCAGAAGATGAGGTGGCTAGAGAAGCACAGAGCCCCAGTGTTCTTAGGGCTACAAGAGCGTTTCCAAGGAAGGGGGCTGGCTAGCAAGAGCTTTCAGTGCTGGCAGTTTTCATGTCTGAGCAATTGCTGGACGTTTGCAATTTCTCACCGGAGCTCTCTTTAGAGTGCGCGAGAGGATGAGGAGAAGATGAGGTGGCTAGAGAAGCACAGAGCCCCATTGTTCTTAGGGCTACAAAAGCGCTTCCAAGGAAGGGGGCTGGCTAGCAAGAGCTTTCAGTGCTGGCACTTTTCATCTCTGAGCAATTGCTCGACGTTTGCAATTTCTCACCTGAGCTCTCTTTAGACTGCGCGAGAGGATGGGCAGAAGATGAGGTGGCTAGAGAAGCACAGAGCGCCAGTGTTCTAAGGGCTACAAGAGCATTTCCAAGGAAGGGGGCTGGCTAGCAAGAGCTTTCAGTGCTGGCACTTTTCATCTCTGAGCAGTTGCTCGACGTTTGCAATTTCTCAGCTCATGTCTACGAGACGGAAAGAGAATGACCGTGACGTTTGGTGGGTAGAGAAGCGCAAAGCCCCAGTGTTGCTGCGCCTGTGAAAGCGCTTCCAAGGAAGGGTGCTGGCTAGCAAGAGCTTTCAGTGCTGGCACTTTTCAGCTCTGAGCAATTGCTCGACGTTTGCAATTTCTCACCGGAGCTTTTGTTAGAGTGCGCGAGAGGATGAGCAGAAGATGAGGTGGCTAGAGAATCACAGAGCGCCAGTGTTCTAAGGGCTACAAGAGCGTTTCCAAGGAAGGGGGCTGGCTAGCAAGAGCTTTCAGTGCTGGCACTTTTCATCTCTGAGCAATTGCTCAACGTTTGCAATTTCTCAGCTCGTGTCTACGAGACGGAAAGAGAATGACCGTGACGTTTGGTGGGTAGAGAAGCGCAAAGCCCCCCTGTTGCTGCGCCTGTGAAAGCGCTTCCAAGGAAGGGGACTGGCTAGCAACAGCTTTCAGTGCTGGCACTTTTCATCTCTGAGCAATTGCTCGACGTTTGCAATTTCTCACCGGAGCTTTTGTTAGAGTGCGCGAGAGGATGAGCAGAAGATGAGGTGGCTAGAGAAGCACAGAGCGCCAGTGTTCTAAGGGCTACAAGAGCGTTTCCAAGGAAGGGAGCTGGCTAGCAAGAGCTTTCAGTGCTGGCACTTTTCATCTCTGAGCAATTGCTCGACGTTTGCAATTTCTCAGCTCGTGTCTACGAGACGGAAAGAGAATGACCGTGACATTTGGTGGGTAGAGCAGCGCAAAGCCCCACTGTTGCTGCGCCTGTGAAAGCGTTTCCAAGGAAGGGTGCTGGCTAACAAGAGCTTTCAGTGCTGGCACTTTTCATCTCTGAGCAATTGCTCGACGTTTGCAATTTCTCAGCTCGTGTCTACGAGACGGAGAGATAGTGACCGTGACGTTTGGTGGGTAGAGAAGCGCAGAGAGCAAGTGTTGCTGCTCCTGTGAAAGTGCTTCCAGGGAAGGGTGCTGGCTAGCAAGAGCTTTCAGTGCTGGCACTTTTCATCTCTGAGCAATTGCTCGACGTTTGCAATTTCTCAGCTCGTGTCTACGAGACGGAAAGAGAATGACCGTGACGTTTGGTGGGTAGAGAAGCGCAAAGCCCCAGTGTTGCTCCGCCTGTGAAAGCGCTTCCAAGGAAGGGGGCTGGCTAGCAACAGCTTTCAGTGCTGGCACTTTTCATCTCTGAGCAGTTGCTCGACATTTGCAATTTCTCACCAGAGCTTTTGTTAGAGTGCGCGAGAGGATGAGCAGAAGATGAGGTGGCTAGAGAAGCACAGAGCGCCAGTGTTCTAAGGGCTACAAGAGCGTTTCCAAGGAAGGGGGCTGGCTAGCAAGAGCTTTCAGTGCTGGCACTTTTCATCTCTGAGCAATTGCTCGACGTTTGCAATTTCTCAGCTCGTGTCTACGAGACGGAAAGAGAATGACCGTGACGTTTGGTGGGTAGAGCAGCGCAAAGCCCCAGTGTTGCTGCGCCTGTGAAAGCGTTTCCAAGGAAGGGTGCTGGCTAGCAAGAGCTTTCAGTGCTGGCACTTTTCATCTCTGAGCAATTGCTCGACGTTTGCAATTTCTCAGCTCGTGTCTACGAGACGGAAAGAGAACGACCGTGACGTTTGGTGGGTAGAGAAGCGCAAAGCCCCCCTGTTGCTGCGCCTGTGAAAGCGCTTCCAAGGAAGGGTGCTGGCTAGCAACAGCTTTCAGTGCTGGCACTTTTCTTCTCTGAGCAATTGCTGGACGGTTGCAATTTCTCACCTGCACTCTCTTTAGACTGCACGAGAGGATGAGGAGAAGATTAGGTGGCTAGAGAAGCACAGAGCGCCAGTGTTCTAAGGGCTACAAGAGCGTTTCCAAGGAAGGGGGCTGGCTAGCAAGAGCTTTCAGTGCTGGCACTTTTCATCTCTGAGCAATTGCTCGACGTTTGCAATTTCTCAGCTCGTGTCTACGAGACGGAGAGATAGTGACCGTGACGTTTGGTGGGTAGAGAAGCGCAAAGCCCCAGTGTTGCTGCGCCTGTGAAAGCGCTTCCAAGGAAGGGGGCTGGCTAGCAACAGCTTTCAGTGCTGGCACTTTTCATCTCTGAGCAATTGCTCGACGTTTGCAATTTCTCACCGGAGCTTTTGTTAGAGTGCGCGAGAGGATGAGTAGAAGATGAGGTGGCTAGAGAAGCACAGAGCGCCAGTGTTCTAAGGGCTACAAGAGCGTTTGCAAGGAAGGGGGCTGGCTAGCAAGAGCTTTCAGTGCTGGCACTTTTCATCTCTGAGCAATTGCTCGACGTTTGCAATTTCTCAGCTCGTGTCTACGAGACGGAAAGAGAATGACCGTGACGTTTGGTGGGTAGAGAAGCGCAAAGCCCCAGTGTTGCTGCGCCTGTGAAAGCGCTTCCAAGGAAGGGGGCTGGCTAGCAACAGCTTTCAGTGCTGGCACTTTTCATCTCTGAGCAATTGCTCGACGTTTGCAATTTCTCAACGGAGCTTTTGTTAGAGTGCGCGAGAGGATGAGCAGAAGATGAGGTGGCTAGAGAATCACAGAGCGCCAGTGTTCTAAGGGCTACAAGAGCGTTTCCAAGGAAGGGGGCTGGCTAGCAAGAGCTTTCAGTGCTGGCACTTTTCATCTCTGAGCAATTGCTCGACGTTTGCAATTTCTCACCTGAGCTCTCTTTAGACTGCGCGAGAGGATGAGCAGAAGATGAGGTGGCTAAAGAAGCACAGAGCCCCAGTTTTCTTAGGGCTACAAGAGCGTTTCCAAGGAAGGGGGCTGGCTAGCAACAGCTTTCAGTGCTGGCACTTTTCATCTCTGAGCAATTGCTCGACGTTTGCAATTTCTCAGCTCGTGTCTACGAGACGGAGAGATAATGACCGTGACGTTTGGTGGGTAGAGAAGTGCAAAGCCCCAGTGTTGCTGCGCCTGTGAAAGCGCTTCCAAGTAAGGGTGCTGGCTAGCAACAGCTTTCAGTGCTGGCACTTTTCATCTCTGAGCAATTGCTGGACGTTTGCAATTTCTCACCTGAGCTTTTGTTAGAGTGCGCGAGAGGATGAGCAGAAGATGACGTGGCTAGAGAATCACAGAGCGCCAGTGTTCTAAGGGCTACAAGAGCGTTTCCAAGGAAGGGGGCTGGCTAGCAAGAGCTTTCAGTGCTGGCACTTTTCATCTCTGAGCAATTGCTCGACGTTTGCAATTTCTCAGCTCGTGTCTACGAGACGGAAAGAGAATGACCGTGACGTTTGGTGGGTAGAGAAGCGCAAAGCCCCAGTGTTGCTGCGCCTGTGAAAGCGCTTCCAAGGAAGGGGACTGGCTAGCAAGACCTTTCAGTGCTGGCACTTTTCATCTCTGAGCAATTGCTCGACGTTTGCAATTTCTCACCGGAGCTTTTGTTAGAGTGCGCGAGAGGATGAGTAGAAGATGAGGTGGCTAGAGAAGCACAGAGCCCCAGTGTTCTAAGGGCTACAAGAGCGTTTCCAAGGAAGGGGGCTGGCTAGCAAGAGCTTTCAGTGCTGGCACTTTTCATCTCTGAGCAGTTGCTCGACGTTTGCAATTTCTCACCAGAGCTTTTGTTAGAGTGCACGAGAGGATGAGCAGAAGATGAGGTGGCTAGAGAAGCACAGAGCGCCAGTGTTCTAAGGGCTACAAGAGCGTTTCCAAGGAAGGGGGCTGGCTAGCAAGAGCTTTCAGTGCTGGCACTTTTCATCTCTGAGCAATTGCTCGACGTTTGCAATTTCTCAGCTCGTGTCTACGAGACGGAAAGAGAATGACCGTGACATTTGGTGGGTAGAGCAGCGCAAAGCCCCAGTGTTGCTGCGCCTGTGAAAGCGTTTCCAAGGAAGGGTGCTGGCTAACAAGAGCTTTCAGTGCTGGCACTTTTCATCTCTGAGCAATTGCTCGACGTTTGCAATTTCTCAGCTCGTGTCTACGAGACGGAGAGATAGTGACCGTGACGTTTGGTGGGTAGAGAAGCGCAGAGAGCAAGTGTTGCTGCTCCTGTGAAAGTGCTTCCAGGGAAGGGTGCTGGCTAGCAACAACTTTCAGTGCTGGCACTTTTCATCTCTGAGCAATTGCTCGACGTTTGCAATTTCTCAGCTCGTGTCTACGAGACGGAAAGAGAATGACCGTGACGTTTGGTGGGTAGAGAAGCGCAAAGCCCCAGTGTTGCTGCGCCTGTGAAAGCGCTTCCAAGGAAGGGGGCTGGCTAGCAACAGCTTTCAGTGCTGGCACTTTTCATCTCTGAGCAGTTGCTCGACATTTGCAATTTCTCACCAGAGCTTTTGTTAGAGTGCGCGAGAGGATGAGCAGAAGATGAGGTGGCTAGAGAAGCACAGAGCGCCAGTGTTCTAAGGGCTACAAGAGCGTTTCCAAGGAAGGGGGCTGGCTAGCAAGAGCTTTCAGTGCTGGCACTTTTCATCTCTGAGCAATTGCTCGACGTTTGCAATTTCTCAGCTCGTGTCTACGAGACGGAAAGAGAATGACCGTGACGTTTGGTGGGTAGAGCAGCGCAAAGCCCCAGTGTTGCTGCGCCTGTGAAAGCGTTTCCAAGGAAGGGTGCTGGCTAGCAAGAGCTTTCAGTGCTGGCACTTTTCATCTCTGAGCAATTGCTCGACGTTTGCAATTTCTCAGCTCGTGTCTACGAGACGGAAAGAGAACGACCGTGACGTTTGGTGGGTAGAGAAGCGCAAAGCCCCCCTGTTGCTGCGCCTGTGAAAGCGCTTCCAAGGAAGGGGGCTGGCTAGCAACAGCTTTCAGTGCTGGCACTTTTCTTCTCTGAGCAATTGCTGGACGTTTGCAATTTCTCACCTGCACTCTCTTTAGACTGCACGAGAGGATGAGGAGAAGATTAGGTGGCTAGAGAAGCACAGAGCGCCAGTGTTCTAAGGGCTACAAGAGCGTTTCCAAGGAAGGGGGCTGGCTAGCAAGAGCTTTCAGTGCTGGCACTTTTCATCTCTGAGCAATTGCTGGACGTTTTCAATTTCTCAGCTCGTGTCTACGAGACGGAGAGATAGTGACCGTGACGTTTGGTGGGTAGAGAAGCGCAAAGCCCCAGTGTTGCTGCGCCTGTGAAAGCGCTTCCAAGGAAGGGGGCTGGCTAGCAACAGCTTTCAGTGCTGGCACTTTTCATCTCTGAGCAATTGCTCGACGTTTGCAATTTCTCACCTGAGCTTTTGTTAGAGTGCGCGAGAGGATGAGCAGAAGATGAGGTGGCTAGAGAAGCAGAGAGCCCCAGTGTTCTAAGGGCTACAAGAGCGTTTCCAAGGAAGGGGGCTGGCTAGCAAGAGCTTTCAGTGCTGGCACTTTTCGTCTCTGAGCAATTGCTCGACGTTTGCAATTTCTCAGCTCGTGTCTACGAGACGGAAAGAGAATGACCGTGACGTTTGGTGGGTAGAGAAGCGCAAAGCCCCAGTGTTGCTGCGCCTGTGAAAGCGCTTCCAAGGAAGGGGGCTGGCTAGCAACAGCTTTCAGTGCTGGCACTTTTCATCTCTGAGCAATTGCTGGACGTTTGCAATTTCTCAACTGAGCTCTCTTTAGAGTGCGCGAGAGGATGAGCAGAAGATGAGGTGGCTAGAGAATCACAGAGCGCCAGTGTTCTAAGGGCTACAAGAGCGTTTCCAAGGAAGGGGGCTGGCTAGCAAGAGCTTTCAGTGCTGGCACTTTTCATCTCTGAGCAATTGCTCGACGTTTGCAATTTCTCACCTGAGCTCTCTTTAGAGTGCGCGAGAGGATGAGCAGAAGATGAGGTGGCTAAAGAAGCACAGAGCCCCAGTTTTCTTAGGGCTACAAGAGCGTTTCCAAGGAAGGGGGCTGGCTAGCAACAGCTTTCAGTGCTGGCACTTTTCATCTCTGAGCAATTGCTCGACGTTTGCAATTTCTCAGCTCGTGTCTACGAGACGGAGAGATAATGACCGTGACGTTTGGTGGGTAGAGAAGTGCAAAGCCCCAGTGTTTCTGCGCCTGTGAAAGCGCTTCCAAGGAAGGGTGCTGGCTAGCAACAGCTTTCAGTGCTGGCACTTTTCATCTCTGAGCAATTGCTGGACGTTTGCAATTTCTCACCGGAGCTCTCTTTAGAGTGCGCGAGAGGTTGAGCAGAAGATGAGGTGGCTAGAGAAGCACAGAGCCCCAGTGTTCTTAGGGCTAAAAGAGCGTTTCCAAGGAAGGGGGCTGGCTAGCAAGAGCTTTCAGTGCTGGCACTTTTCATCTCTGAGCAATTGCTCGACGTTTGCAATTTCTCAGCTCGTCTCTACGAGACGGAAAGAGAATGACCGTGACGTTTGGTGGGTAGAGCAGCGCAAAGCCCCAGTGTTGCTGCGCCTGTGAAAGCGCTTCCAAGGAAGGGTGCTGGCTAGCAACAGCTTTCAGTGCTGGCACTTTTCATCTCTGAGCAATTGCTGGACGTTTGCAATTTCTCACCGGAGCTCTCTTTAGAGTGCGCGAGAGGATGAGCAGAAGATGAGGTGGCTAGAGAAGCACAGAGCCCCAGTGTTCTTAGGGCTACAAGAGCGTTTCCAAGGAAGGGGGCTGGCTAGCAAGAGCTTTCAGTGCTGGCACTTTTCATCTCTGAGCAATTGCTCGACGTTTGCAATTTCTCAGCTCGTCTCTACGAGACGGAAAGAGAATGACCGTGACGTTTGGTGGGTAGAGCAGCGCAAAGCCCCAGTGTTGCTGCGCCTGTGAAAGCGCTTCCAAGGAAGGGGGCTGGCTAGCAACAGCTTTCAGTGCTGGCACTTTTCATCTCTGAGCAATTGCTCGACGTTTGCAATTTCTCAGCTCGTGTCTACGAGACGGAAAGAGAATGACCGTGACGTTTGGTGGGTAGAGAAGCGCAAAGCCCCAGTGTTGCTGCGCCTGTGAAAGCGCTTCCAAGGAAGGGTGCTGGCTAGCAAGAGCTTTCAGTGCTGGCACTTTTCATCTCTGAGCAATTGCTCGACGTTTGCAATTTCTCAGCTCGTGTCTACGAGACGGAAAGAGAATGACCGTGACGTTTGGTGGGTAGAGAAGCGCAAAGCCCCAGTGTTGCTGCGCCTGTGAAAGCGCTTCCAAGGAAGGGGGCTGGCTAGCAAGAGCTTTCAGTGCTGGCACTTTTCATCTCTGAGCAATTGCTCGACGTTTGCAATTTCTCAGCTCGTGTCTACGAGACGGAGAAATAGTGACCGTGACGTTTGGTGGGTAGAGAAGCGCAAAGCCCCAGTGTTGCTGCGCCTGTGAAAGCGCTTCCAAGGAAGGGGGCTGGCTAGCAAGAGCTTTCAGTGCTGGCACTTTTCATCTCTGAGCAATTGCTCGACGTTTGCAATTTCTCAGCTCGTGTCTACGAGACGGAAAGAGAATGACCGTGACGTTTGGTGGGTAGAGCAGCGCAAAGCCCCAGTGTTGCTGCGCCTGTGAAAGCGTTTCCAAGGAAGGGTGCTGGCTAACAAGAGCTTTCAGTGCTGGCACTTTTCTTCTCTGAGCAATTGCTCGACGTTTGCAATTTCTCAGCTCGTGTCTACGAGACGGAGAGATAGTGACCGTGATGTTTGGTGGGTAGAGAAGCGCAAAGCCCCAGTGTTGCTGCGCCTGTGAAAGCGCTTCCAGGGAAGGGTGCTGGCTAGCAACAGCTTTCAGTGCTGGCACTTTTCATCTCTGAGCAATTGCTGGACGTTTGCAATTTCTCAACTGAGCTCTCTTTAGAGTGCGCGAGAGGATGAGCAGAAGATGAGGTGGCTAGAGAAGCTCAGAGCCCCATTGTTCTTAGGGCTACAAAAGCGCTTCTAAGGAAGGGGGCTGGTTAGCAACAGCTTTCAGTGCTGGCACTTTTCATCTCTGAGCAATTGCTCGACGTTTGCAATTTCTCACCTGAGCTCTCTTTAGACTGCACGAGAGGATGGGCAGAAGATTAGGTGGCTAGTGAAGCAGAGAGCACCAGTGTTCCAAGGGCTACAAGAGCGTTTCCAAGGAAGGGGGCTGGCTAGCAACAGCTTTCAGTGCTGGCACTTTTCATCTCTGAGCAATTGCTCGACGTTTGCAATTTCTCAGCTCGTGTCTACGAGACGGAGAGATAGTGACCGTGACGTTTGGTGGGTAGAGAAGCGCAAAGCCCCAGTGTTGCTGAGCCTGTGAAAGCGCTTCCAAGGAAGGGGGCTGGCTAGCAACAGCTTTCAGTGCTGGCACTTTTCATCTCTGAGCAATTGCTCGACGTTTGCAATTTCTCACCGGAGCTTTTGTTAGAGTGCGCGAGAGGATGAGTAGAAGATGAGGTGGCTAGAGAAGCACAGAGCCCCAGTGTTCTAAGGGCTACAAGAGCGTTTCCAAGGAAGGGGGCTGGCTAGCAAGAGCTTTCAGTGCTGGCACTTTTCATCTCTGAGCAATTGCTCGACGTTTGCAATTTCTCACCGGAGCTCTCTTTAGACTGCGCGAGAGGATGAGCAGAAGATGAGGTGGCTAGAGAAGCACAGAGCCCCAGTTTTCTTAGGGCTACAAGAGCGTTTCCAAGGAAGGGGGCTGGCTAGCAACAGCTTTCAGTGCTGGCACTTTTCATCTCTGAGCAATTGCTCGACCTTTGCAATTTCTCAGCTCGTGTCTACGAGACGGAGAGATAATGACCGTGATGTTTGGTGGGTAGAGAAGCGCAAAGCCCCAGTGTTGCTGCGCCTGTGAAAGCGCTTCCAAGGAAGGGGGCTGGCTAGCAACAGCTTTCAGTGCTGGCACTTTTCATCTCTGAGCAATTGCTCGACGTTTGCAATTTCTCACCGGAGCTCTCTTTAGAGTGCGCGAGAGGATGAGGAGAAAATTAGATGGCTAGAGAAGCACAGAGCGCCAGTGTTCTAAGGGCTACAAGAGCGTTTCCAAGGAAGGGGGCTGGCTAGCAAGAGCTTTCAGTGCTGGCACTTTTCATCTCTGAGCAATTGCTCGACGTTTGCAATTTCTCAGCTCGTGTCTACGAGACGGAAATAGAATGACCGTGATGTTTGGTGGGTAGAGCAGCGCAAAGCCCCAGTGTTGCTGCGCCTGTGAAAGCGTTTCCAAGGAAGGGTGCTGGCTAACAAGAGCTTTCAGTGCTGGCACTTTTCATCTCTGAGCAATTGCTCGACGTTTGCAATTTCTCAGCTCGTGTCTACGAGACGGAGAGATAGTGACCGTGATGTTTGGTGGGTAGAGAAGCGCAAAGCCCCAGTGTTGCTGCGCCTGTGAAAGCGCTTCCAGGGAAGGGTACTGGCTAGCAACAACTTTCAGTGCTGGCACTTTTCATCTCTGAGCAATTGCTGCACGTTTGCAATTTCTCAACTGAGCTCTCTTTAGAGTGCGCGAGAGGATGAGCAGAAGATGAGGTGGCTAGAGAAGCTCAGAGCCCCATTGTTCTTAGGGCTACAAAAGCGCTTCCAAGGAAGGGGGCTGGTTAGCAACAGCTTTCAGTGCTGGCACTTTTCATCTCTGAGCAATTGCTCGACGTTTGCAATTTCTCACCTGAGCTCTCTTTAGACTGCGCGAGAGGATGGGCAGAAGATTAGGTGGCTAGTGAAGCAGAGAGCCCCAGTGTTCCAAGGGCTACAAGAGCGTTTCCAAGGAAGGGGGCTGGCTAGCAACAGCTTTCAGTGCTGGCACTTTTCATCTCTGAGCAGTTGATCGACGTTTGCAATTTCTCACCAGAGCTTTTGTTAGAGTGCGCGAGAGGATGAGCAGAAGATGAGGTGGCTAGAGAAGCACAGAGCGCCAGTGTTCTAAGGGCTACAAGAGCGTTTCCAAGGAAGGGGGCTGGCTAGCAAGAGCTTTCAGTGCTGGCACTTTTCATCTCTGAGCAATTGCTCGACGTTTGCAATTTCTCAGCTCGTGTCTACGAGACGGAGAGATAGTGACCGTGACGTTTGGTGGGTAGAGAAGCGCAAAGCCCCAGTGTTGCTGCGCCTGTGAAAGCGCTTCCAAGGAAGGGGGCTGGCTAGCAACAGCTTTCAGTGCTGGCACTTTTCATCTCTGAGCAATTGCTCGACGTTTGCAATTTCTCACCAGAGCTTTTGTTAGAGTGCGCGAGAGGATGAGGAGAAGATTAGATGGCTAGAGAAGCACAGAGCGCCAGTGTTCTAAGGGCTACAAGAGCGTTTGCAAGGAAGGGGGCTGGCTAGCAAGAGCTTTCAGTGCTGGCACTTTTCATCTCTGAGCAATTGCTGGACGTTTGCAATTTCTCAGCTCGTGTCTACGAGACGGAGAGATAGTGACCGTGACGTTTGGTGGGTAGAGAAGCGCAGAGAGCAAGTGTTGCTGCTCCTGTGAAAGTGCTTCCAGGGAAGGGTGCTGGCTAGCAACAGCTTTCAGTGCTGGCACTTTTCATCTCTGAGCAATTGCTCGACGTTTGCAATTTCTCAGCTCGTGTCTACGAGACGGAGAGATAGTGACCGTGATGTTTGGTGGGTAGAGAAGCGCAAAGCCCCAGTGTTGCTGCGCCTGTGAAAGCGCTTCCAAGGAAGGGGGCTGGCTAGCAACAGCTTTCAGTGCTGGCACTTTTCATCTCTGAGCAATTGCTCGACGTTTGCAATTTCTCACCGGAGCTCTCTTTAGAGTGCGCGAGAGGATGAGCAGAAGATGAGGTGGCTAGAGAAGCACAGAGCCCCAGTGTTCTTAGGGCTACAAGAGCGTTTCCAAGGAAGGGGGCTGGCTAGCAACAGCTTTCAGTGCTGGCACTTTTCATCTCTGAGCAATTGCTCGACGTTTGCAATTTCTCAGCTCGTGTCTACGAGACGGAAAGAGAATGACCGTGACGTTTGGTGGGTAGAGAAGCGCAAAGCCCCAGTGTTGCTGCGCCTGTGAAAGCGCTTCCAAGGAAGGGGGCTGGCTAGCAAGAGCTTTCAGTGCTGGCACTTTTCATCTCTGAGCAATTGCTCGACGTTTGCAATTTCTCAGCTCGTGTCTACGAGACGGAAAGAGAATGACCGTGACGTCTGGTGGGTAGAGAAGCGCAAAGCCCCAGTGTTGCTGCGCCTGTGAAAGCGCTTCCAAGGAAGGGGGCTGGCTAGCAAGAGCTTTCAGTGCTGGCACTTTTCATCTCTGAGCAATTGCTCGACGTTTGCAATTTCTCAGCTCGTGTCTACGAGACGGAAAGAGAATGACCGTGACGTTTGGTGGGTAGAGAAGCGCAAAGCCCCAGTGTTGCTGCGCCTGTGAAAGCGCTTCCAAGGAAGGGGGCTGGCTAGCAACAGCTTTCAGTGCTGGCACTTTTCATCTCTGAGCAATTGCTCGACGTTTGCAATTTCTCACCAGAGCTTTTGTTAGAGTGCGCGAGAGGATGAGGAGAAAATTAGATGGCTAGAGAAGCACAGAGCGCCAGTGTTCTAAGGGCTACAAGAGCGTTTCCAAGGAAGGGGGCTGGCTAGCAAGAGCTTTCAGTGCTGGCACTTTTCATCTCTGAGCAATTGCTCGACGTTTGCAATTTCTCAGCTCGTGTCTACGAGACGGAAAGAGAATGACCGTGACGTTTGGTGGGTAGAGCAGCGCAAAGCCCCAGTGTTGCTGCGCCTGTGAAAGCGTTTCCAAGGAAGGGTGCTGGCTAACAAGAGCTTTCAGTGCTGGCACTTTTCATCTCTGAGCAATTGCTCGACGTTTGCAATTTCTCAGCTCGTGTCTACGAGACGGAGAGATAGTGACCGTGATGTTTGGTGGGTAGAGAAGCGCAAAGCCCCAGTGTTGCTGCGCCTGTGAAAGCGCTTCCAGGGAAGGGAGCTGGCTAGCAACAACTTTCAGTGCTGGCACTTTTCATCTCTGAGCAATTGCTGGACGTTTGCAATTTCTCAACTGAGCTCTCTTTAGAGTGCGCGAGAGGATGAGCAGAAGATGAGGTGGCTAGAGAAGCTCAGAGCCCCATTGTTCTTAGGGCTACAAAAGCGCTTCCAAGGAAGGGGGCTGGTTAGCAACAGCTTTCAGTGCTGGCACTTTTCATCTCTGAGCAATTGCTCGACGTTTGCAATTTCTCACCTGAGCTCTCTTTAGACTGCGCGAGAGGATGGGCAGAAGATTAGGTGGCTAGAGAAGCACAGAGCGCCAGTGTTCCAAGGGCTACAAGAGCGTTTCCAAGGAAGGGTGCTGGCTAGCAAGAGCTTTCAGTGCTGGCACTTTTCATCTCTGAGCAATTGCTCGACGTTTGCAATTTCTCAGCTCGTGTCTACGAGACGGAGAGATAGTGACCGTGATGTTTGGTGGGTAGAGAAGCGCAAAGCCCCAGTGTTGCTGCGCCTGTGAAAGCGCTTCCAAGGAAGGGGGCTGGCTAGCAACAGCTTTCAGTGCTGGCACTTTTCTTCTCTGAGCAATTGCTCGACGTTTGCAATTTCTCACCGGAGCTTTTGTTAGAGTGCGCGAGAGGATGAGCAGAAGATGAGGTGGCTAGAGAAGCACAGAGCGCCAGTGTTCTAAGGGCTACAAGAGCGTTTCCAAGGAAGGGGGCTGGCTAGCAAGAGCTTTCAGTGCTGGCACTTTTCATCTCTGAGCAATTGCTCGACGTTTGCAATTTCTCAGCTCGTGTCTACGAGACGGAAAGAGAATGACCGTGACGTTTGGTGGGTAGAGAAGCGCAAAGCCCCAGTGTTGCTGCGCCTGTGAAAGCGCTTCCAAGGAAGGGGGCTGGCTAGCAAGAGCTTTCAGTGCTGGCACTTTTCATCTCTGAGCAATTGCTCGACGTTTGCAATTTCTCAACGGAGCTTTTGTTAGAGTGCGCGAGAGGATGAGCAGAAGATGAGGTGGCTAGAGAATCACAGAGCGCCAGTGTTCTAAGGGCTACAAGAGCGTTTCCAAGGAAGGGGTCTGGCTAGCAACAGCTTTCAGTGCTGGCACTTTTCATCTCTGAGCAATTGCTCGACGTTTGCAATTTCTCACCGGAGCTCTCTTTAGAGTGCGCGAGAGGATGAGCAGAAGATGAGGTGGCTAGAGAAGCACAGAGCCCCAGTTTTCTTAGGGCTACAAGAGCGTTTCCAAGGAAGGGGGCTGGCTAGCAACAGCTTTCAGTGCTGGCACTTTTCATCTCTGAGCAATTGCTCGACGTTTGCAATTTCTCAGCTCGTGTCTACGAGACGGAGAGATAATGACCGTGATGTTTGGTGGGTAGAGAAGTGCAAAGCCCCAGTGTTGCTGCGCCTGTGAAAGCGCTTCCAAGGAAGGGAGCTGGCTAGCAACAGCTTTCAGTGCTGGCACTTTTCATCTCTGAGCAATTCCTGGACGTTTGCAATTTCTCACCGGAGCTCTCTTTAGAGTGCGCGAGAGGATGAGCAGAAGATGAGGTGGCTAGAGAAGCACAGACCCCAGTGTTCTTAGGGCTACAAGAGCGTTTCCAAGGAAGGGGGCTGGCTAGCAAGAGCTTTCAGTGCTGGCACTTTTCATCTCTGAGCAATTGCTCGACGTTTGCAATTTCTCAGCTCGTCTCTACGAGACGGAAAGAGAATGACCGTGACGTTTGGTGGGTAGAGAAGCGCAAAGCCCCAGTGTTGCTGCGCCTGTGAAAGCGCTTCCAAGGAAGGGGGCTGGCTAGCAAGAGCTTTCAGTGCTGGCACTTTTCATCTCTGAGCAATTGCTCGACGTTTGCAATTTCTCAGCTCGTGTCTACGAGACGGAAAGAGAATGACCGTGACGTTTGGTGGGTAGAGAAGCGCAAAGCCCCAGTGTTGCTGCGCCTGTGAAAGCGCTTCCAAGGAAGGGGGCTGGCTAGCAAGAGCTTTCAGTGCTGGCACTTTTCATCTCTGAGCAATTGCTCGACGTTTGCAATTTCTCAGCTCGTGTCTACGAGACGGAAAGAGAATGACCGTGACGTTTGGTGGGTAGAGAAGCGCAAAGCCCCAGTGTTGCTGCGCCTGTGAAAGCGCTTCCAAGGAAGGGGGCTGGCTAGCAAGAGCTTTCAGTGCTGGCACTTTTCAGCTCTGAGCAATTGCTCGACGTTTGCAATTTCTCAGCTCGTGTCTACGAGACGGAGAAATAGTGACCGTGACGTTTGGTGGGTAGAGAAGCGCAAAGCCCCAGTGTTGCTGCGCCTGTGAAAGCGCTTCCAAGGAAGGGTGCTGGCTAGCAAGAGCTTTCAGTGCTGGCACTTTTCATCTCTGAGCAATTGCTGGACGTTTGCAATTTCTCACCAGAGCTTTTGTTAGAGTGCGCGAGAGGATGAGGAGAAAATTAGATGGCTAGAGAATCACAGAGCGCCAGTGTTCTAAGGGCTACAAGAGCGTTTCCAAGGAAGGGGGCTGGCTAGCAAGAGCTTTCAGTGCTGGCACTTTTCATCTCTGAGCAATTGCTCGACGTTTGCAATTTCTCAGCTCGTGTCTACGAGACGGAAAGAGAATGACCGTGACGTTTGGCGGGTAGAGAAGCGCAAAGCCCCAGTGTTGCTGCGCCTGTGAAAGCGTTTCCAAGGAAGGGTGCTGGCTAACAAGAGCTTTCAGTGCTGGCACTTTTCATCTCTGAGCAATTGCTCGACGTTTGCAATTTCTCAGCTCGTGTCTACGAGACGGAGAAATAGTGACCGTGATGTTTGGTGGGTAGAGCAGCGCAAAGCCCCAGTGTTGCTGCGCCTGTGAAAGCGCTTCCAGGGAAGGGTGCTGGCTAGCAACAGCTTTCAGTGCTGGCACTTTTCATCTCTGAGCAATTGCTGGACGTTTGCAATTTCTCAACTGAGCTCTCTTTAGAGTGCGCGAGAGGATGAGCAGAAGATGAGGTGGCTAGAGAAGCTCAGAGCCCCATTGTTCTTAGGGCTACAAAAGCGCTTCCAAGGAAGGGGGCTGGTTAGCAACAGCTTTCAGTGCTGGCACTTTTCATCTCTGAGCAATTGCTCGACGTTTGCAATTTCTCACCTGAGCTCTCTTTAGACTGCGCGAGAGGATGGGCAGAAGATTAGGTGGCTAGTGAAGCAGAGAGCCCCAGTGTTCCAAGGGCTACAAGAGCGTTTCCAAGGAAGGGTGCTGGCTAGCAACAGCTTTCAGTGCTGGCACTTTTCATCTCTGAGCAGTTGCTCGACGTTTGCAATTTCTCACCAGAGCTTTTGTTAGAGTGCGCGAGAGGATGAGCAGAAGATGAGGTGGCTAGAGAAGCACAGAGCGCCAGTGTTCTAAGGGCTACAAGAGCGTTTCCAAGGAAGGGGGCTGGCTAGCAACAGCTTTCAGTGCTGGCACTTTTCATCTCTGAGCAATTGCTCGACGTTTGCAATTTCTCAGCTCGTGTCTACGAGACGGAGAGATAGTGACCGTGACGTTTGGTGGGTAGAGAAGCGCAAAGCCCCAGTGTTGCTGCGCCTGTGAAAGCGCTTCCAAGGAAGGGTGCTGGCTAACAAGAGCTTTCAGTGCTGGCACTTTTCATCTCTGAGCAATTGCTCGACGTTTGCAATTTCTCAGCTCGTGTCTACGAGACGGAGAGATAGTGACCGTGATGTTTGGTGGGTAGAGAAGCGCAAAGCCCCAGTGTTGCTGCGCCTGTGAAAGCGCTTCCAGGGAAGGGTGCTGGCTAGCAACAACTTTCAGTGCTGGCACTTTTCATCTCTGAGCAATTGCTGGACGTTTGCAATTTCTCAACTGAGCTCTCTTTAGAGTGCGCGAGAGGATGAGCAGAAGATGAGGTGGCTAGAGAAGCTCAGAGCCCCATTGTTCTTAGGGCTACAAAAGCGCTTCCAAGGAAGGGGGCTGGTTAGCAACAGCTTTCAGTGCTGGCACTTTTCATCTCTGAGCAATTGCTCGACGTTTGCAATTTCTCACCTGAGCTCTCTTTAGACTGCGCGAGAGGATGGGCAGAAGATTAGGTGGCTAGTGAAGCAGAGAGCCCCAGTGTTCCAAGGGCTACAAGAGCGTTTCCAAGGAAGGGGGCTGGCTAGCAAGAGCTTTCAGTGCTGGCACTTTTCATCTCTGAGCAATTGCTCGACGTTTGCAATTTCTCAGCTCGTGTCTACGAGACGGAGAGATAGTGACCGTGACGTTTGGTGGGTAGAGAAGCGCAAAGCCCCAGTGTTGCTGCGCCTGTGAAAGCGCTTCCAAGGAAGGGGGCTGGCTAGCAACAGCTTTCAGTGCTGGCACTTTTCATCTCTGAGCAATTGCTCGACGTTTGCAATTTCTCACCGGAGCTTTTGTTAGAGTGCGCGAGAGGATGAGTAGAAGATGAGGTGGCTAGAGAAGCACAGAGCCCCAGTGTTCTAAGGGCTACAAGAGCGTTTCCAAGGAAGGGGGCTGGCTAGCAAGAGCTTTCAGTGCTGGCACTTTTCATCTCTGAGCAATTGCTCGACGTTTGCAATTTCTCAGCTCGTGTCTACGAGACGGAAAGAGAATGACCGTGACGTTTGGTGGGTAGAGAAGCGCAAAGCCCCAGTGTTGCTGCGCCTGTGAAAGCGTTTCCAAGGAAGGGTGCTGGCTAACAAGAGCTTTCAGTGCTGGCACTTTTCATCTCTGAGCAATTGCTCGACGTTTGCAATTTCTCAGCTCGTGTCTACGAGACGGAGAAATAGTGACCGTGATGTTTGGTGGGTAGAGCAGCGCAAAGCCCCAGTGTTGCTGCGCCTGTGAAAGCGCTTCCAGGGAAGGGTGCTGGCTAGCAACAGCTTTCAGTGCTGGCACTTTTCATCTCTGAGCAATTGCTGGACGTTTGCAATTTCTCAACTGAGCTCTCTTTAGAGTGCGCGAGAGGATGAGCAGAAGATGAGGTGGCTAGAGAAGCTCAGAGCCCCATTGTTCTTAGGGCTACAAAAGCGCTTCCAAGGAAGGGGGCTGGTTAGCAACAGCTTTCAGTGCTGGCACTTTTCATCTCTGAGCAATTGCTCGACGTTTGCAATTTCTCACCTGAGCTCTCTTTAGACTGCGCGAGAGGATGGGCAGAAGATTAGGTGGCTAGTGAAGCAGAGAGCCCCAGTGTTCCAAGGGCTACAAGAGCGTTTCCAAGGAAGGGGGCTGGCTAGCAACAGCTTTCAGTGCTGGCACTTTTCATCTCTGAGCAGTTGCTCGACGTTTGCAATTTCTCACCAGAGCTTTTGTTAGAGTGCGCGAGAGGATGAGCAGAAGATGAGGTGGCTAGAGAAGCACAGAGCGCCAGTGTTCTAAGGGCTACAAGAGCGTTTCCAAGGAAGGGGGCTGGCTAGCAACAGCTTTCAGTGCTGGCACTTTTCATCTCTGAGCAATTGCTCGACGTTTGCAATTTCTCAGCTCGTGTCTACGAGACGGAGAGATAGTGACCGTGACGTTTGGTGGGTAGAGAAGCGCAAAGCCCCAGTGTTGCTGCGCCTGTGAAAGCGCTTCCAAGGAAGGGTGCTGGCTAACAAGAGCTTTCAGTGCTGGCACTTTTCATCTCTGAGCAATTGCTCGACGTTTGCAATTTCTCAGCTCGTGTCTACGAGACGGAGAGATAGTGACCGTGATGTTTGGTGGGTAGAGAAGCGCAAAGCCCCAGTGTTGCTGCGCCTGTGAAAGCGCTTCCAGGGAAGGGTGCTGGCTAGCAACAACTTTCAGTGCTGGCACTTTTCATCTCTGAGCAATTGCTGGACGTTTGCAATTTCTCACCTGAGCTCTCTTTAGAGTGCGCGAGAGGATGAGCAGAAGATGAGGTGGCTAGAGAAGCTCAGAGCCCCATTGTTCTTAGGGCTACAAAAGCGCTTCCAAGGAAGGGGGCTGGTTAGCAACAGCTTTCAGTGCTGGCACTTTTCATCTCTGAGCAATTGCTCGACGTTTGCAATTTCTCACCTGAGCTCTCTTTAGACTGCGCGAGAGGATGGGCAGAAGATTAGGTGGCTAGTGAAGCAGAGAGCCCCAGTGTTCCAAGGGCTACAAGAGCGTTTCCAAGGAAGGGGGCTGGCTAGCAAGAGCTTTCAGTGCTGGCACTTTTCATCTCTGAGCAATTGCTCGACGTTTGCAATTTCTCAGCTCGTGTCTACGAGACGGAGAGATAGTGACCGTGACGTTTGGTGGGTAGAGAAGCGCAAAGCCCCAGTGTTGCTGCGCCTGTGAAAGCGCTTCCAAGGAAGGGGGCTGGCTAGCAACAGCTTTCAGTGCTGGCACTTTTCATCTCTGAGCAATTGCTCGACGTTTGCAATTTCTCACCGGAGCTTTTGTTAGAGTGCGCGAGAGGATGAGTAGAAGATGAGGTGGCTAGAGAAGCCCAGAGCCCCAGTGTTCTAAGGGCTACAAGAGCGTTTCCAAGGAAGGGGGCTGGCTAGCAAGAGCTTTCAGTGCTGGCACTTTTCATCTCTGAGCAATTGCTCGACGTTTGCAATTTCTCAGCTCGTGTCTACGAGACGGAAAGAGAATGACCGTGACGTTTGGTGGCTAGAGAAGCGCAAAGCCCCAGTGTTGCTGCGCCTGTGAAAGCGCTTCCAAGGAAGGGTGCTGGCTAGCAACAGCTTTCAGTGCTGGCACTTTTCATCTCTGAGCAATTGCTCGACGTTTGCAATTTCTCACCAGAGCTTTTGTTAGAGTGCGCGAGAGGATGAGCAGAAGATGAGGTGGCTAGAGAATCACAGAGCGCCAGTGTTCTAAGGGCTACAAGAGCGTTTCCAAGGAAGGGAGCTGGCTAGCAAGAGCTTTCAGTGCTGGCACTTTTCATCTCTGAGCAATTGCTCGACGTTTGCAATTTCTCACCGGAGCTCTCTTTAGAGTGCGCGAGAGGATGAGCAGAAGATGAGGTGGCTAGAGAAGCACAGAGCCCCAGTTTTCTTAGGGCTACAAGAGCGTTTCCAAGGAAGGGTGCTGGCTAGCAACAGCTTTCAGTGCTGGCACTTTTCATCTCTGAGCAATTGCTCGACGTTTGCAATTTCTCAGCTCGTGTCTACGAGACGGAGAGATAATGACCGTGATGTTTGGTGGGTAGAGAAGTGCAAAGCCCCAGTGTTGCTGCGCCTGTGAAAGCGCTTCCAAGGAAGGGAGCTGGCTAGCAACAGCTTTCAGTGCTGGCACTTTTCATCTCTGAGCAATTCCTGGACGTTTGCAATTTCTCACCGGAGCTCTCTTTAGAGTGCACGAGAGGATGAGCAGAAGATGAGGTGGATAGAGAAGCACAGAGCCCGAGTGTTCTTAGGGCTACAAGAGCGTTTCCAAGGAAGGGGGCTGGCTAGCAAGAGCTTTCAGTGCTGGCACTTTTCATCTCTGAGCAATTGCTCGACGTTTGCAATTTCTCAGCTCGTCTCTACGAGACGGAAAGAGAATGACCGTGACGTTTGGTGGCTAGAGAAGCGCAAAGCCCCAGTGTTGCTGCGCCTGTGAAAGCGCTTCCAAGGAAGGGGGCTGGCTAGCAAGAGCTTTCAGTGCTGGCACTTTTCATCTCTGAGCAATTGCTCGACGTTTGCAATTTCTCAGCTCGTCTCTACGAGACGGAAAGAGAATGACCGTGACGTTTGGTGGGTAGAGAAGCGCAAAGCCCCAGTGTTGCTGCGCCTGTGAAAGCGCTTCCAAGGAAGGGGGCTGGCTAGCAAGAGCTTTCAGTGCTGGCACTTTTCATCTCTGAGCAATTGCTCGACGTTTGCAATTTCTCAGCTCGTCTCTACGAGACGGAAAGAGAATGACCGTGACGTTTGGTGGGTAGAGAAGCGCAAAGCCCCAGTGTTGCTGCGCCTGTGAAAGCGCTTCCAAGGAAGGGGGCTGGCTAGCAAGAGCTTTCAGTGCTGGCACTTTTCATCTCTGAGCAATTGCTCGACGTTTGCAATTTCTCAGCTCGTGTCTACGAGACGGAGAAATAGTGACCGTGACGTTTGGTGGGTAGAGAAGCGCAAAGCCCCAGTGTTGCTGCGCCTGTGAAAGCGCTTCCAAGGAAGGGGGCTGGCTAGCAACAGCTTTCAGTGCTGGCACTTTTCATCTCTGAGCAATTGCTCGACGTTTGCAATTTCTCACCAGAGCTTTTGTTAGAGTGCGCGAGAGGATGAGCAGAAGATGAGGTGGCTAGAGAAGCACAGAGCGCCAGTGTTCTAAGGGCTACAAGAGCGTTTCCAAGGAAGGGGGCTGGCTAGCAAGAGCTTTCAGTGCTGGCACTTTTCATCTCTGAGCAATTGCTCGACGTTTGCAATTTCTCAGCTCGTGTCTACGAGACGGAAAGAGAATGACCGTGACGTTTGGTGGGTAGAGCAGCGCAAAGCCCCAGTGTTGCTGCGCCTGTGAAAGCGTTTCCAAGGAAGGGTGCTGGCTAACAAGAGCTTTCAGTGCTGGCACTTTTCATCTCTGAGCAATTGCTGGACTTTTGCAATTTCTCAGCTCGTGTCTACGAGACGGAGAGATAGTGACCGTGATGTTTGGTGGGTAGAGAAGCGCAAAGCCCCAGTGTTGCTGCGCCTGTGAAAGCGCTTCCAGGGAAGGGTGCTGGCTAGCAACAGCTTTCAGTGCTGGCACTTTTCATCTCTGAGCAATTGCTGGACGTTTGCAATTTCTCAACTGAGCTCTCTTTAGAGTGCGCGAGAGGATGAGCAGAAGATGAGGTGGCTAGAGAAGCTCAGAGCCCCATTGTTCTTAGGGCTACAAAAGCGCTTCCAAGGAAGGGGGCTGGTTAGCAACAGCTTTCAGTGCTGGCACTTTTCATCTCTGAGCAATTGCTCGACGTTTGCAATTTCTCACCTGAGCTCTCTTTAGACTGCACGAGAGGATGGGCAGAAGATGAGGTGGCTAGTGAAGCAGAGAGCCCCAGTGTTCCAAGGGCTACAAGAGCGTTTCCAAGGAAGGGGGCTGGCTAGCAACAGCTTTCAGTGCTGGCACTTTTCATCTCTGAGCAGTTGCTCGACGTTTGCAATTTCTCACCGGAGCTTTTGTTAGAGTGCGCGAGAGGATGAGCAGAAGATGAGGTGGCTAGAGAAGCACAGAGCGCCAGTGTTCTAAGGGCTACAAGAGCGTTTCCAAGGAAGGGGGCTGGCTAGCAAGAGCTTTCAGTGCTGGCACTTTTCATCTCTGAGCAATTGCTCGACGTTTGCAATTTCTCAGCTCGTGTCTACGAGACGGAGAGATAGTGACCGTGACGTTTGGTGGGTAGAGAAGCGCAAAGCCCCAGTGTTGCTGCGCCTGTGAAAGCGCTTCCAAGGAAGGGGGCTGGCTAGCAAGAGCTTTCAGTGCTGGCACTTTTCATCTCTGAGCAATTGCTCGACGTTTGCAATTTCTCACCAGAGCTTTTGTTAGAGTGCGCGAGAGGATGAGCAGAAGATTAGATGGCTAGAGAAGCACAGAGCGCCAGTGTTCTAAGGGCTACAAGAGCGTTTCCAAGGAAGGGGGCTGGCTAGCAAGAGCTTTCAGTGCTGGCACTTTTCATCTCTGAGCAATTGCTGGACGTTTGCAATTTCTCAGCTCGTGTCTACGAGACGGAGAGATAGTGACCGTGACGTTTGGTGGGTAGAGAAGCGCAGAGAGCAAGTGTTGCTGCTCCTGTGAAAGTGCTTCCAGGGAAGGGTGCTGGCTAGCAACAGCTTTCAGTGCTGGCACTTTTCATCTCTGAGCAATTGCTCGACGTTTGCAATTTCTCAGCTCGTGTCTACGAGACGGAGAGATAGTGACCGTGATGTTTGGTGGGTAGAGCAGCGCAAAGCCCCAGTGTTGCTGCGCCTGTGAAAGCGCTTCCAGGGAAGGGTGCTGGCTAGCAACAGCTTTCAGTGCTGGCACTTTTCATCTCTGAGCAATTGCTGGACGTTTGCAATTTCTCAACTGAGCTCTCTTTAGAGTGCGCGAGAGGATGAGCAGAAGATGAGGTGGCTAGAGAAGCAGAGAGCCCCAGTGTTCTTAGGGCTACAAGAGCGTTTCCAAGGAAGGGGGCTGGCTAGCAAGAGCTTTCAGTGCTGGCACTTTTCATCTCTGAGCAATTGCTCGACGTTTGCAATTTCTCACCTGAGCTCTCTTTAGACTGCGCGAGAGGATGGGCAGAAGATGAGGTGGCTAGAGAAGCACAGAGCGCCAGTGTTCTAAGGGCTACAAGAGCGTTTCCAAGGAAGGGGGCTGGCTAGCAAGAGCTTTCAGTGCTGGCACTTTTCATCTCTGAGCAATTGCTCGACGTTTGCAATTTCTCAGCTCGTGTCTACGAGACGGAAAGAGAATGACCGTGACGTTTGGTGGCTAGAGAAGCGCAAAGCCCCAGTGTTGCTGCGCCTGTGAAAGCGCTTCCAAGGAAGGGGGCTGGCTAGCAACAGCTTTCAGTGCTGGCACTTTTCATCTCTGAGCAGTTGCTCCACATTTGCAATTTCTCACCTGAGCTTTTGTTAGAGTGCGCGAGAGGATGAGCAGAAGATGAGGTGGCTAGAGAATCACAGAGCCCCAGTGTTCTAAGGGCTACAAGAGCGTTTCCAAGGAAGGGGGCTGGCTAGCAACAGCTTTCAGAGCTGGCACTTTTCATCTCTGAGCAATTGCTCGACGTTTGCAATTTCTCAGCTCGTGTCTACAAGACGGAAAGAGAATGACCGTGACGTTCGGTGGGTAGAGAAGCGCAAAGCCCCAGTGTTGCTGCACCTGTGAAAGCGCTTCCAAGGAAGGGGGCTGGCTAGCAAGAGCTTTCAGTGCTGGCACTTTTCATCTCTGAGCAATTGCTCGACGTTTGCAATTTCTCACCGGAGCTCTCTTTAGAGTGCGCGAGAGGATGAGCAGAAGATGAGGTGGCTAGAGAAGCACAGAGCGCCAGTGTTCTTAGGGCTACAAGAGCGTTTCCAAGGAAGGGGGCTGGCTAGCAAGAGCTTTCAGTGCTGGCAGTTTTCATGTCTGAGCAATTGCTGGACGTTTGCAATTTCTCACCGGAGCTCTCTTTAGAGTGCGCGAGAGGATGAGGAGAAGATGAGGTGGCTAGAGAAGCACAGAGCCCCATTGTTCTAAGGGCTACAAAAGCGCTTCCAAGGAAGGGGGCTGGCTAGCAAGAGCTTTCAGTGCTGGCACTTTTCATCTCTGAGCAATTACTCGACGTTTGCAATTTCTCACCTGAGCTCTCTTTAGACTGCGCGAGAGGATGGGCAGAAGATGAGGTGGCTAGAGAAGCACAGAGCGCCAGTGTTCTAAGGGCTACAAGAGCGTTTCCAAGGAAGGGGGCTGGCTAGCAACAGCTTTCAGTGCTGGCACTTTTCATCTCTGAACAGTTGCTCGACGTTTGCAATTTCTCAGCTCATGTCTACGAGACGGAAAGAGAATGACCGTGACGTTTGGCGGGTAGAGCAGCGCAAAGCCCCAGTGTTGCTGCGCCTGTGAAAGCGCTTCCAAGGAAGGGGGCTGGCTAGCAAGAGCTTTCAGTGCTGGCACTTTTCATCTCTGAGCAATTGCTCGACGTTTGCAATTTCTCACCGGAGCTTTTGTTAGAGTGCGCGAGAGGATGAGCAGAAGATGAGGTGGCTAGAGAAGCACAGAGCCCCAGTGTTCTAAGGGCTACAAGAGCGTTTCCAAGGAAGGGGGCTGGCTAGCAAGAGCTTTCAGTGCTGGCACTTTTCATCTCTGAGCAATTGCTCGACGTTTGCAATTTCACAGCTCGTGTCTACGAGACGGAAAGAGAATGACCGTGACGTTTGGTGGGTAGAGAAGCGCAAAGCCCCAGTGTTGCTGCGCCTGTGAAAGCGCTTCCAAGGAAGGGGGCTGGCTAGCAACAGCTTTCAGTGCTGGCACTTTTCATCTCTGAGCAATTGCTCGACGTTTGCAATTTCTCACCAGAGCTTTTGTTAGAGTGCGCGAGAGGATGAGGAGAAGATTAGATGGCTAGTGAAGCAGAGAGCCCCAGTGTTCCAAGGGCTACAAGAGCGTTTCCAAGGAAGGGGGCTGGCTAGCAACAGCTTTCAGTGCTGGCACTTTTCATCTCTGAGCAGTTGCTCGACGTTTGCAATTTCTCACCAGAGCTTTTGTTAGAGTGCGCGAGAGGATGAGCAGAAGATGAGGTGGCTAGAGAAGCACAGAGCGCCAGTGTTCTAAGGGCTACAAGAGCGTTTCCAAGGAAGGGGGCTGGCTAGCAAGAGCTTTCAGTGCTGGCACTTTTCATCTCTGAGCAATTGCTCGACGTTTGCAATTTCTCAGCTCGTGTCTACGAGACGGAGAGATAGTGACCGTGACGTTTGGTGGGTAGAGAAGCGCAAAGCCCCAGTGTTGCTGCGCCTGTGAAAGCGCTTCCAAGGAAGGGGGCTGGCTAGCAACAGCTTTCAGTGCTGGCACTTTTCATCTCTGAGCAATTGCTCGACGTTTGCAATTTCTCACCAGAGCTTTTGTTAGAGTGCGCGAGAGGATGAGCAGAAGATTAGATGGCTAGAGAAGCACAGAGCGCCAGTGTTCTAAGGGCTACAAGAGCGTTTCCAAGGAAGGGGGCTGGCTAGCAACAGCTTTCAGTGCTGGCACTTTTCATCTCTGAGCAATTGCTCGACGTTTGCAATTTCTCAGCTCGTGTCTACGAGACGGAGAGATAGTGACCGTGACGTTTGGTGGGTAGAGAAGCGCAGAGAGCAAGTGTTGCTGCTCCTGTGAAAGTGCTTCCAGGGAAGGGTGCTGGCTAGCAACAGCTTTCAGTGCTGGCACTTTTCATCTCTGAGCAATTGCTCGACGTTTGCAATTTCTCAGCTCGTGTCTACGAGACGGAGAGATAGTGACCGTGATGTTTGGTGGGTAGAGCAGCGCAAAGCCCCAGTGTTGCTGCGCCTGTGAAAGCGCTTCCAGGGAAGGGTGCTGGCTAGCAACAGCTTTCAGTGCTGGCACTTTTCATCTCTGAGCAATTGCTGGACGTTTGCAATTTCTCAACTGAGCTCTCTTTAGAGTGCGCGAGAGGATGAGCAGAAGATGAGGTGGCTAGAGAAGCAGAGAGCCCCAGTGTTCTTAGGGCTACAAGAGCGTTTCCAAGGAAGGGGGCTGGCTAGCAACAGCTTTCAGTGCTGGCACTTTTCATCTCTGAGCAATTGCTCGACGTTTGCAATTTCTCACCTGAGCTCTCTTTAGACTGCGCGAGAGGATGGGCAGAAGATGAGGTGGCTAGAGAAGCACAGAGCGCCAGTGTTCTAAGGGCTACAAGAGCGTTTCCAAGGAAGGGGGCTGGCTAGCAAGAGCTTTCAGTGCTGGCACTTTTCATCTCTGAGCAATTGCTCGACGTTTGCAATTTCTCAGCTCGTGTCTACGAGACGGAAAGAGAATGACCGTGACGTTTGGTGGCTAGAGAAGCGCAAAGCCCCAGTGTTGCTGCGCCTGTGAAAGCGCTTCCAAGGAAGGGGGCTGGCTAGCAACAGCTTTCAGTGCTGGCACTTTTCATCTCTGAGCAGTTGCTCCACATTTGCAATTTCTCACCTGAGCTTTTGTTAGAGTGCGCGAGAGGATGAGCAGAAGATGAGGTGGCTAGAGAATCACAGAGCCCCAGTGTTCTAAGGGCTACAAGAGCGTTTCCAAGGAAGGGGGCTGGCTAGCAACAGCTTTCAGAGCTGGCACTTTTCATCTCTGAGCAATTGCTCGACGTTTGCAATTTCTCAGCTCGTGTCTACAAGACGGAAAGAGAATGACCGTGACGTTCGGTGGGTAGAGAAGCGCAAAGCCCCAGTGTTGCTGCACCTGTGAAAGCGCTTCCAAGGAAGGGGGCTGGCTAGCAAGAGCTTTCAGTGCTGGCACTTTTCATCTCTGAGCAATTGCTCGACGTTTGCAATTTCTCAGCTCGTGTCTACGAGACGGAGAGATAGTGACCGTGACGTTTGGTGGGTAGAGAAGCGCAGAGAGCAAGTGTTGCTGCTCCTGTGAAAGTGCTTCCAGGGAAGGGTGCTGGCTAGCAACAGCTTTCAGTGCTGGCACTTTTCATCTCTGAGCAATTGCTCGACGTTTGCAATTTCTCAGCTCGTGTCTACGAGACGGAGAGATAGTGACCGTGATGTTTGGTGGGTAGAGCAGCGCAAAGCCCCAGTGTTGCTGCGCCTGTGAAAGCGCTTCCAGGGAAGGGTGCTGGCTAGCAACAGCTTTCAGTGCTGGCACTTTTCATCTCTGAGCAATTGCTGGACGTTTGCAATTTCTCAACTGAGCTCTCTTTAGAGTGCGCGAGAGGATGAGCAGAAGATGAGGTGGCTAGAGAAGCAGAGAGCCCCAGTGTTCTTAGGGCTACAAGAGCGTTTCCAAGGAAGGGGGCTGGCTAGCAACAGCTTTCAGTGCTGGCACTTTTCATCTCTGAGCAATTGCTCGACGTTTGCAATTTCTCACCTGAGCTCTCTTTAGACTGCGCGAGAGGATGGGCAGAAGATGAGGTGGCTAGAGAAGCACAGAGCGCCAGTGTTCCAAGGGCTACAAGAGCGTTTCCAAGGAAGGGGGCTGGCTAGCAAGAGCTTTCAGTGCTGGCACTTTTCATCTCTGAGCAATTGCTCGACGTTTGCAATTTCTCAGCTCGTGTCTACGAGACGGAAAGAGAATGACCGTGACGTTTGGTGGCTAGAGAAGCGCAAAGCCCCAGTGTTGCTGCGCCTGTGAAAGCGCTTCCAAGGAAGGGGGCTGGCTAGCAACAGCTTTCAGTGCTGGCACTTTTCATCTCTGAGCAGTTGCTCCACATTTGCAATTTCTCACCTGAGCTTTTGTTAGAGTGCGCGAGAGGATGAGCAGAAGATGAGGTGGCTAGAGAATCACAGAGCCCCAGTGTTCTAAGGGCTACAAGAGCGTTTCCAAGGAAGGGGGCTGGCTAGCAACAGCTTTCAGAGCTGGCACTTTTCATCTCTGAGCAATTGCTCGACGTTTGCAATTTCTCAGCTCGTGTCTACAAGACGGAAAGAGAATGACCGTGACGTTCGGTGGGTAGAGAAGCGCAAAGCCCCAGTGTTGCTGCACCTGTGAAAGCGCTTCCAAGGAAGGGGGCTGGCTAGCAAGAGCTTTCAGTGCTGGCACTTTTCATCTCTGAGCAATTGCTCGACGTTTGCAATTTCTCACCGGAGCTCTCTTTAGAGTGCGCGAGAGGATGAGCAGAAGATGAGGTGGCTAGAGAAGCACAGAGCCCCAGTGTTCTTAGGGCTACAAGAGCGTTTCCAAGGAAGGGGGCTGGCTAGCAAGAGCTTTCAGTGCTGGCAGTTTTCATCTCTGAGCAATTGCTGGACGTTTGCAATTTCTCACCGGAGCTCTCTTTAGAGTGCGCGAGAGGATGAGGAGAAGATGAGGTGGCTAGAGAAGCACAGAGCCCCATTGTTCTTAGGGCTACAAAAGCGCTTCCAAGGAAGGGGGCTGGCTAGCAAGAGCTTTCAGTGCTGGCACTTTTCATCTCTGAGCAATTACTCGACGTTTGCAATTTCTCACCTGAGCTCTCTTTAGACTGCGCGAGAGGATGGGCAGAAGATGAGGTGGCTAGAGAAGCACAGAGCGCCAGTGTTCTAAGGGCTACAAGAGCGTTTCCAAGGAAGGGGGCTGGCTAGCAACAGCTTTCAGTGCTGGCACTTTTCATCTCTGAACAGTTGCTCGACGTTTGCAATTTCTCAGCTCATGTCTACGAGACGGAAAGAGAATGACCGTGACGTTTCGTGGGTAGAGAAGCGCAAAGCCCCAGTGTTGCTGCGCCTGTGAAAGCGCTTCCAAGGAAGGGGGCTGGCTAGCAAGAGCTTTCAGTGCTGGCACTTTTCATCTCTGAGCAATTGCTCGACGTTTGCAATTTCTCACCGGAGCTTTTGTTAGAGTGCGCGAGAGGATGAGCAGAAGATGAGGTGGCTAGAGAAGCACAGAGCCCCAGTGTTCTAAGGGCTACAAGAGCGTTTCCAAGGAAGGGGGCTGGCTAGCAAGAGCTTTCAGTGCTGGCACTTTTCATCTCTGAGCAATTGCTCGACGTTTGCAATTTCTCAGCTCGTGTCTACGAGACGGAAAGAGAATGACCGTGACGTTTGGTGGGTAGAGAAGCGCAAAGCCCCAGTGTTGCTGCGCCTGTGAAAGCGCTTCCAAGGAAGGGGGCTGGCTAGCAACAGCTTTCAGTGCTGGCACTTTTCTTCTCTGAGCAATTGCTCGACGTTTGCAATTTCTCACCAGAGCTTTTGTTAGAGTGCGCGAGAGGATGAGGAGAAGATTAGATGGCTAGAGAAGCACAGAGCGCCAGTGTTCTAAGGGCTACAAGAGCGTTTCCAAGGAAGGGGGCTGGCTAGCAAGAGCTTTCAGTGCTGGCACTTTTCATCTCTGAGCAATTGCTCGACGTTTGCAATTTCTCAGCTCGTGTCTACGAGACGGAGAGATAGTGACCGTGACGTTTGGTGGGTAGAGAAGCGCAAAGCCCCCCTGTTGCTGCGCCTGTGAAAGCGCTTCCAAGGAAGGGGGCTGGCTAGCAAGAGCTTTCAGTGCTGGCACTTTTCTTCTCTGAGCAATTGCTGGACGTTTGCAATTTCTCACCTGCGCTCTCTTTAGACTGCACGAGAGGATGAGGAGAAGATGAGGTGGCTAGAGAAGCACAGAGCGCCAGTGTTCTAAGGGCTACAAGAGCGTTTCCAAGGAAGGGGGCTGGCTAGCAAGAGCTTTCAGTGCTGGCACTTTTCATCTCTGAGCAATTGCTCGACGTTTGCAATTTCTCAGCTCGTGTCTACGAGACGGAAAGAGAACGACCGTGACGTTTGGTGGGTAGAGAAGCGCAAAGGCCCCCTGTTGCTGCGCCTGTGAAAGCGCTTCCAAGGAAGGGGGCTGGCTAGCAACAGCTTTCAGTGCTGGCACTTTTCATCTCTGAGCAATTGCTCGACGTTTGCAATTTCTCATCGGAGCTTTTGTTAGAGTGCGCGAGAGGATGAGGAGAAGATGAGGTGGCTAGAGAAGCACAGAGCCCCAGTGTTCTAAGGGCTACAAGAGCGTTTCCAAGGAAGGGGGCTGGCTAGCAAGAGCTTTCAGTGCTGGCACTTTTCATCTCTGAGCAGTTGCTCGACGTTTGCAATTTCTCACCAGAGCTTTTGTTAGAGTGCGCGAGAGGATGAGCAGAAGATGAGGTGGCTAGAGAAGCACAGAGTGCCAGTGTTCTAAGGGCTACAAGAGCGTTTCCAAGGAAGGGGGCTGGCTAGCAAGAGCTTTCAGTGCTGGCACTTTTCATCTCTGAGCAATTGCTCGACGTTTGCAATTTCTCAGCTCGTGTCTACGAGACGGAGAGATAGTGACCGTGACGTTTGGTGGGTAGAGAAGCGCAAAGCCCCAGTGTTGCTGCGCCTGTGAAAGCGCTTCCAAGGAAGGGGGCTGGCTAGCAAGAGCTTTCAGTGCTGGCACTTTTCTTCTCTGAGCAATTGCTCGACGTTTGCAATTTCTCACCAGAGCTTTTGTTAGAGTGCGCGAGAGGATGAGGAGAAGATTAGATGGCTAGAGAAGCACAGAGCCCCAGTGTTCTAAGGGCTACAAGAGCGTTTGCAAGGAAGGGGGCTGGCTAGCAAGAGCTTTCAGTGCTGGCACTTTTCATCTCTGAGCAATTGCTCGACGTTTGCAATTTCTCACCTCGTGTCTACGAGACGGAAAGAGAATGACCGTGACATTTGGTGGGTAGAGCAGCGCAAAGCCCCAGTGTTGCTGCACCTGTGAAAGCGTTTCCAAGGAAGGGTGCTGGCTAACAACAGCTTTCAGTGCTGGCACTTTTCATCTCTGAGCAATTGCTCGACGTTTGCAATTTCTCAGCTCGTGTCTACGAGACGGAGAGATAGTGACCGTGACGTTTGGTGGGTACAGAAGCGCAGAGAGCAAGTGTTGCTGCTCCTGTGAAAGTGCTTCCAGGGAAGGGTGCTGGCTAGCAACAGCTTTCAGTGCTGGCACTTTTCATCTCTGAGCAATTGCTCGACGTTTGCAATTTCTCAGCTCGTGTCTACGAGACGGAGAGATAGTGACCGTGATGTTTGGTGGGTAGAGCAGCGCAAAGCCCCAGTGTTGCTGCGCCTGTGAAAGCGCTTCCAGGGAAGGGTGCTGGCTAGCAACAGCTTTCAGTGCTGGCACTTTTCATCTCTGAGCAATTGCTGGACGTTTGCAATTTCTCAACTGAGCTCTCTTTAGAGTGCGCGAGAGGATGAGCAGAAGATGAGGTGGCTAGAGAAGCAGAGAGCCGCAGTGTTCTTAGGGCTACAAGAGCGTTTCCAAGGAAGGGGGCTGGCTAGCAACAGCTTTCAGTGCTGGCACTTTTCTTCTCTGAGCAATTGCTCGACGTTTGCAATTTCTCACCTGCGCTCTCTTTAGACTGCACGAGAGGATGAGGAGAAGATTAGGTCGCTAGAGAAGCACAGAGCGCCAGTGTTCTAAGGGCTACAAGAGCGTTTCCAAGGAAGGGGGCTGGCTAGCAAGAGCTTTCAGTGCTGGCACTTTTCATCTCTGAGCAATTGCTGGACGTTTGCAATTTCTCACCTGAGCTCTCTTTAGACTGCGCGAGAGGATGGGCAGAAGATGAGGTGGCTAGAGAAGCACAGAGCGCCAGTGTTCCAAGGGCTACAAGAGCGTTTCCAAGGAAGGGGGCTGGCTAGCAAGAGCTTTCAGTGCTGGCACTTTTCATCTCTGAGCAATTGCTCGACGTTTGCAATTTCTCAGCTCGTGTCTACGAGACGGAAAGAGAATGACCGTGACGTTTGGTGGCTAGAGAAGCGCAAAGCCCCAGTGTTGCTGCGCCTGTGAAAGCGCTTCCAAGGAAGGGGGCTGGCTAGCAACAGCTTTCAGTGCTGGCACTTTTCATCTCTGAGCAGTTGCTCCACATTTGCAATTTCTCACCTGAGCTTTTGTTAGAGTGCGCGAGAGGATGAGCAGAAGATGAGGTGGCTAGAGAATCACAGAGCCCCAGTGTTCTAAGGGCTACAAGAGCGTTTCCAAGGAAGGGGGCTGGCTAGCAACAGCTTTCAGAGCTGGCACTTTTCATCTCTGAGCAATTGCTCGACGTTTGCAATTTCTCAGCTCGTGTCTACAAGACGGAAAGAGAATGACCGTGACGTTCGGTGGGTAGAGAAGCGCAAAGCCCCAGTGTTGCTGCACCTGTGAAAGCGCTTCCAAGGAAGGGGGCTGGCTAGCAAGAGCTTTCAGTGCTGGCACTTTTCATCTCTGAGCAATTGCTCGACGTTTGCAATTTCTCACCGGAGCTCTCTTTAGAGTGCGCGAGAGGATGAGCAGAAGATGAGGTGGCTAGAGAAGCACAGAGCCCCAGTGTTCTTAGGGCTACAAGAGCGTTTCCAAGGAAGGGGGCTGGCTAGCAAGAGCTTTCAGTGCTGGCAGTTTTCATCTCTGAGCAATTGCTGGACGTTTGCAATTTCTCACCGGAGCTCTCTTTAGAGTGCGCGAGAGGATGAGGAGAAGATGAGGTGGCTAGAGAAGCACAGAGCCCCATTGTTCTTAGGGCTACAAAAGCGCTTCCAAGGAAGGGGGCTGGCTAGCAAGAGCTTTCAGTGCTGGCACTTTTCATCTCTGAGCAATTACTCGACGTTTGCAATTTCTCACCTGAGCTCTCTTTAGACTGCGCGAGAGGATGGGCAGAAGATGAGGTGGCTAGAGAAGCACAGAGCGCCAGTGTTCTAAGGGCTACAAGAGCGTTTCCAAGGAAGGGGGCTGGCTAGCAACAGCTTTCAGTGCTGGCACTTTTCATCTCTGAACAGTTGCTCGACGTTTGCAATTTCTCAGCTCATGTCTACGAGACGGAAAGAGAATGACCGTGACGTTTCGTGGGTAGAGAAGCGCAAAGCCCCAGTGTTGCTGCGCCTGTGAAAGCGCTTCCAAGGAAGGGGGCTGGCTAGCAAGAGCTTTCAGTGCTGGCACTTTTCATCTCTGAGCAATTGCTCGACGTTTGCAATTTCTCACCGGAGCTTTTGTTAGAGTGCGCGAGAGGATGAGCAGAAGATGAGGTGGCTAGAGAAGCACAGAGCCCCAGTGTTCTAAGGGCTACAAGAGCGTTTCCAAGGAAGGGGGCTGGCTAGCAAGAGCTTTCAGTGCTGGCACTTTTCATCTCTGAGCAATTGCTCGACGTTTGCAATTTCTCAGCTCGTGTCTACGAGACGGAAAGAGAATGACCGTGACGTTTGGTGGGTAGAGAAGCGCAAAGCCCCAGTGTTGCTGCGCCTGTGAAAGCGCTTCCAAGGAAGGGGGCTGGCTAGCAACAGCTTTCAGTGCTGGCACTTTTCTTCTCTGAGCAATTGCTCGACGTTTGCAATTTCTCACCAGAGCTTTTGTTAGAGTGCGCGAGAGGATGAGGAGAAGATTAGATGGCTAGAGAAGCACAGAGCGCCAGTGTTCTAAGGGCTACAAGAGCGTTTCCAAGGAAGGGGGCTGGCTAGCAAGAGCTTTCAGTGCTGGCACTTTTCATCTCTGAGCAATTGCTCGACGTTTGCAATTTCTCAGCTCGTGTCTACGAGACGGAGAGATAGTGACCGTGACGTTTGGTGGGTAGAGAAGCGCAAAGCCCCCCTGTTGCTGCGCCTGTGAAAGCGCTTCCAAGGAAGGGGGCTGGCTAGCAAGAGCTTTCAGTGCTGGCACTTTTCTTCTCTGAGCAATTGCTGGACGTTTGCAATTTCTCACCTGCGCTCTCTTTAGACTGCACGAGAGGATGAGGAGAAGATGAGGTGGCTAGAGAAGCACAGAGCGCCAGTGTTCTAAGGGCTACAAGAGCGTTTCCAAGGAAGGGGGCTGGCTAGCAAGAGCTTTCAGTGCTGGCACTTTTCATCTCTGAGCAATTGCTCGACGTTTGCAATTTCTCAGCTCGTGTCTACGAGACGGAAAGAGAACGACCGTGACGTTTGGTGGGTAGAGAAGCGCAAAGGCCCCCTGTTGCTGCGCCTGTGAAAGCGCTTCCAAGGAAGGGGGCTGGCTAGCAACAGCTTTCAGTGCTGGCACTTTTCATCTCTGAGCAATTGCTCGACGTTTGCAATTTCTCATCGGAGCTTTTGTTAGAGTGCGCGAGAGGATGAGGAGAAGATGAGGTGGCTAGAGAAGCACAGAGCCCCAGTGTTCTAAGGGCTACAAGAGCGTTTCCAAGGAAGGGGGCTGGCTAGCAAGAGCTTTCAGTGCTGGCACTTTTCATCTCTGAGCAGTTGCTCGACGTTTGCAATTTCTCACCAGAGCTTTTGTTAGAGTGCGCGAGAGGATGAGCAGAAGATGAGGTGGCTAGAGAAGCACAGAGTGCCAGTGTTCTAAGGGCTACAAGAGCGTTTCCAAGGAAGGGGGCTGGCTAGCAAGAGCTTTCAGTGCTGGCACTTTTCATCTCTGAGCAATTGCTCGACGTTTGCAATTTCTCAGCTCGTGTCTACGAGACGGAGAGATAGTGACCGTGACGTTTGGTGGGTAGAGAAGCGCAAAGCCCCAGTGTTGCTGCGCCTGTGAAAGCGCTTCCAAGGAAGGGGGCTGGCTAGCAAGAGCTTTCAGTGCTGGCACTTTTCTTCTCTGAGCAATTGCTCGACGTTTGCAATTTCTCACCAGAGCTTTTGTTAGAGTGCGCGAGAGGATGAGCAGAAGATTAGATGGCTAGAGAAGCACAGAGCGCCAGTGTTCTAAGGGCTACAAGAGCGTTTGCAAGGAAGGGGGCTGGCTAGCAACAGCTTTCAGTGCTGGCACTTTTCATCTCTGAGCAATTGCTCGACGTTTGCAATTTCTCACCTCGTGTCTACGAGACGGAAAGAGAATGACCGTGACATTTGGTGGGTAGAGCAGCGCAAAGCCCCAGTGTTGCTGCACCTGTGAAAGCGTTTCCAAGGAAGGGTGCTGGCTAACAACAGCTTTCAGTGCTGGCACTTTTCATCTCTGAGCAATTGCTCGACGTTTGCAATTTCTCAGCTCGTGTCTACGAGACGGAGAGATAGTGACCGTGACGTTTGGTGGGTACAGAAGCGCAGAGAGCAAGTGTTGCTGCTCCTGTGAAAGTGCTTCCAGGGAAGGGTGCTGGCTAGCAACAGCTTTCAGTGCTGGCACTTTTCATCTCTGAGCAATTGCTCGACGTTTGCAATTTCTCAGCTCGTGTCTACGAGACGGAGAGATAGTGACCGTGATGTTTGGTGGGTAGAGCAGCGCAAAGCCCCAGTGTTGCTGCGCCTGTGAAAGCGCTTCCAGGGAAGGGTGCTGGCTAGCAACAGCTTTCAGTGCTGGCACTTTTCATCTCTGAGCAATTGCTGGACGTTTGCAATTTCTCAACTGAGCTCTCTTTAGAGTGCGCGAGAGGATGAGCAGAAGATGAGGTGGCTAGAGAAGCAGAGAGCCGCAGTGTTCTTAGGGCTACAAGAGCGTTTCCAAGGAAGGGGGCTGGCTAGCAACAGCTTTCAGTGCTGGCACTTTTCTTCTCTGAGCAATTGCTCGACGTTTGCAATTTCTCACCTGCGCTCTCTTTAGACTGCACGAGAGGATGAGGAGAAGATTAGGTCGCTAGAGAAGCACAGAGCGCCAGTGTTCTAAGGGCTACAAGAGCGTTTCCAAGGAAGGGGGCTGGCTAGCAAGAGCTTTCAGTGCTGGCACTTTTCATCTCTGAGCAATTGCTCGACGTTTGCAATTTCTCAGCTCGTGTCTACGAGACGGAGAGATAGTGACCGTGATGTTTGGTGGGTAGAGAAGCGCAAAGCCCCAGTGTTGCTGCGCCTGTGAAAGCGCTTCCAGGGAAGGGTGCTGGCTAGCAGCAGCTTTCAGTGCTGGCACTTTTCATCTCTGAGCAATTGCTGGACGTTTGCAATTTCTCAACTGAGCTCTCTTTAGAGTGCGCGAGAGGATGAGGAGAAGATGAGGTGGCTAGAGAAGCTCAGAGCCCCATTGTTCTTAGGGCTACAAAAGCGTTTCCAAGGAAGGGGGCTGGCTAGCAAGAGCTTTCAGTGCTGGCACTTTTCATGTCTGAGCAATTGCTGGACGTTTGCAATTTCTCACCTGAGCTCTCTTTAGACTGCGCGAGAGGATGGGCAGAAGATGAGGTGGCTAGAGAAGCACAGAGTGCCAGTGTTCTAAGGGCTACAAGAGCGTTTCCAAGGAAGGGGGCTGGCTAGCAAGAGCTTTCAGTGCTGGCACTTTTCATCTCTGAGCAATTGCTCGACGTTTGCAATTTCTCAGCTCGTGTCTACGAGACGGAAAGAGAATGACCGTGACGTTTGGTGGGTAGAGAAGCGCAAAGCCCCAGTGTTGCTGCGCCTGTGAAAGCGCTTCCAAGGAAGGGGGCTGGCTAGCAACAGCTTTCAGTGCTGGCACTTTTCATCTCTGAGCAGTTGCTCGACGTTTGCAATTTCTCACCAGAGCTTTTGTTAGAGTGCGCGAGAGGATGAGCAGAAGATGAGGTGGCTGGAGAAGCACAGAGCGCCAGTGTTCTAAGGGCTACAAGAGCGTTTCCAAGGAAGGGGGCTGGCTAGCAACAGCTTTCAGTGCTGGCACTTTTCATCTCTGAGCAATTGCTCGACGTTTGCAATTTCTCAGCTCGTGTCTACGAGACGGAAAGAGAATGACCGTGACGTTTGGTGGGTAGAGAAGCGCAAAGCCCCAGTGTTGCTGCACCTGTGAAAGCGCTTCCAAGGAAGGGGGCTGGCTAGCAACAGCTTTCAGTGCTGGCACTTTTCATCTCTGAGCAGTTGCTCGACGTTTGCAATTTCTCACCAGAGCTTTTGTTAGAGTGCGCGAGAGGATGAGCAGAAGATGAGGTGGCTGGAGAAGCACAGAGCGCCAGTGTTCTAAGGGTTACAAGAGCGTTTCCAAGGAAGGGGGCTGGCTAGCAACAGCTTTCAGTGCTGGCACTTTTCATCTCTGAGCAATTGCTCGACGTTTGCAATTTCTCAGCTCGTGTCTACGAGACGGAAAGAGAATGACCGTGACGTTCGGTGGGTAGAGAAGCGCAAAGCCCCAGTGTTGCTGCACCTGTGAAAGCGCTTCCAAGGAAGGGGGCTGGCTAGCAACAGCTTTCAGTGCTGGCACTTTTCATCTCTGAACAGTTGCTCGACGTTTGCAATTTCTCACCGGAGCTCTCTTTAGAGTGCGCGAGAGGATGAGCAGAAGATGAGGTGGCTAGAGAAGCACAGAGCCCCAGTGTTCTTAGGGCTACAAGAGCGTTTCCAAGGAAGGGGGCTGGCTAGCAAGAGCTTTCAGTGCTGGCACTTTTCTTCTCTCAGCAATTGCTCGACGTTTGCAATTTCTCACCGGAGCTCTCTTTAGAGTGCGCGAGAGGATGAGGAGAAGATGACGTGGCTAGAGAAGCACAGAGCCCCATTGTTCTTAGGGCTACAAAAGCGCTTCCAAGGAAGGGGGCTGGCTAGCAAGAGCTTTCAGTGCTGGCACTTTTCATCTCTGAGCAATTTCTCGACGTTTGCAATTTCTCAGCTCGTGTCTACGAGACGGAGAGATAGTGACCGTGATGTTTGGTGGGTAGAGAAGCGCAAAGCCACAGTGTTGCTGCGCCTGTGAAAGCGCTTCCAGGGAAGGGTGCTGGCTAGCAACAGCTTTCAGTGCTGGCACTTTTCATCTCTGAGCAATTGCTGGACGTTTGCAATTTCTCAACTGAGCTCTCTTTAGAGTGCGCGAGAGGATGAGCAGAAGATGAGGTGGCTAGAGAAGCAGAGAGCCCCAGTGTTCTTAGGGCTACAAGAGCGTTTCCAAGGAAGGGGGCTGGCTAGCAAGAGCTTTCAGTGCTGGCACTTTTCATCTCTGAGCAATTGCTCGACGTTTGCAATTTCTCACCTGAGCTCTCTTTAGACTGCGCGAGAGGATGGGCAGAAGATGAGGTGGCTAGAGAAGCACAGAGCCCCAGTGTTCCAAGGGCTACAAGAGCGTTTCCAAGGAAGGGGGCTGGCTAGCAAGAGCTTTCAGTGCTGGCACTTTTCATCTCTGAGCAATTGCTCGACGTTTGCAATTTCTCAGCTCGTGTCTACGAGACGGAAAGAGAATGACCGTGACGTTTGGTGGCTAGAGAAGCGCAAAGCCCCAGTGTTGCTGCGCCTGTGAAAGCGCTTCCAAGGAAGGGGGCTGGCTAGCAACAGCTTTCAGTGCTGGCACTTTTCATCTCTGAGCAGTTGCTCGACATTTGCAATTTCTCACCAGAGCTTTTGTTAGAGTGCGCGAGAGGATGAGCAGAAGATGAGGTGGCTAGAGAAGCACAGAGCGCCAGTGTTCTAAGGGCTACAAGAGCGTTTCCAAGGAAGGGGGCTGGCTAGCAACAGCTTTCAGAGCTGGCACTTTTCATCTCTGAGCAATTGCTCGACGTTTGCAATTTCTCAGCTCGTGTCTACGAGACGGAAAGAGAATGACCGTGACGTTCGGTGGGTAGAGAAGCGCAAAGCCCCAGTGTTGCTGCACCTGTGAAAGCGCTTCCAAGGAAGGGGGCTGGCTAGCAAGAGCTTTCAGTGCTGGCACTTTTCATCTCTGAGCAATTGCTCGACGTTTGCAATTTCTCACCGGAGCTCTCTTTAGAGTGCGCGAGAGGATGAGCAGAAGATGAGGTGGCTAGAGAAGCACAGAGCCCCAGTGTTCTTAGGGCTACAAGAGCGTTTCCAAGGAAGGGGGCTGGCTAGCAACAGCTTTCAGTGCTGGCACTTTTCTTCTCTGAGCAATTGCTCGACGTTTGCAATTTCTCACCGGAGCTCTCTTTAGAGTGCGCGAGAGGATGAGGAGAAGATGAGGTGGCTAGAGAAGCACAGAGCCCCATTGTTCTTAGGGCTACAAAAGCGCTTCCAAGGAAGGGGGCTGGCTAGCAAGAGCTTTCAGTGCTGGCACTTTTCATCTCTGAGCAATTACTCGACGTTTACAATTTCTCACCTGAGCTCTCTTTAGACTGCGCGAGAGGATGGGCAGAAGATGAGGTGGCTAGAGAAGCACAGAGCGCCAGTGTTCTAAGGGCTACAAGAGCGTTTCCAAGGAAGGGGGCTGGCTAGCAACAGCTTTCAGTGCTGGCACTTTTCATCTCTGAACAGTTGCTCGACGTTTGCAATTTCTCAGCTCATGTCTACGAGACGGAAAGAGAATGACCGTGACGTTTGGTGGGTAGAGAAGCGCAAAGCCCCAGTGTTGCTGCACCTGTGAAAGCGCTTCCAAGGAAGGGGGCTGGCTAGCAAGAGCTTTCAGTGCTGGCACTTTTCATCTCTGAGCAATTGCTGGACGTTTGCAATTTCTCACCGGAGCTTTTGTTAGAGTGCACGAGAGGATGAGCAGAAGATGAGGTGGCTAGAGAATCACAGAGCCCCAGTGTTCTAAGGGCTACAAGAGCGTTTCCAAGGAAGGGGGCTGGCTAGCAAGAGCTTTCAGTGCTGGCACTTTTCATCTCTGAGCAATTGCTCGACGTTTGCAATTTCTCAGCTCGTGTCTACGAGACTGAGAGATAGTGACCGTGACGTTTGGTGGGTAGAGAAGCGCAAAGCCCCAGTGTTGCTGCGCCTGTGAAAGCGCTTCCAAGGAAGGGAGCTGGCTAGCAACAGCTTTCAGTGCTGGCACTTTTCATCTCTGAGCAATTGCTCGACGTTTGCAATTTCTCACCGGAGCTTTTGTTAGAGTGCGCGAGAGGATGAGCAGAAGATGAGGTGGCTAGAGAATCACAGAGCGCCAGTGTTCTAAGGGCTACAAGAGCGTTTCCAAGGAAGGGGGCTGGCTAGCAACAGCTTTCAGTGCTGGCACTTTTCATCTCTGAGCAATTGCTCGACGTTTGCAATTTCTCACCAGAGCTTTTGTTAGAGTGCGCGAGAGGATGAGCAGAAGATGAGGTGGCTAGAGAAGCACAGAGTGCCAGTGTTCTAAGGGCTACAAGAGCGTTTCCAAGGAAGGGGGCTGGCTAGCAAGAGCTTTCAGTGCTGGCACTTTTCATCTCTGAGCAATTGCTCGACGTTTGCAATTTCTCAGCTCGTGTCTACGAGACTGAGAGATAGTGACCGTGACGTTTGGTGGGTAGAGAAGCGCAAAGCCCCAGTGTTGCTGCGCCTGTGAAAGCGCTTCCAAGGAAGGGAGCTGGCTAGCAACAGCTTTCAGTGCTGGCACTTTTCATCTCTGAGCAATTGCTCGACGTTTGCAATTTCTCACCGGAGCTTTTGTTAGAGTGCGCGAGAGGATGAGCAGAAGATGAGGTGGCTAGAGAATCACAGAGCGCCAGTGTTCTAAGGGCTACAAGAGCGTTTCCAAGGAAGGGGGCTGGCTAGCAACAGCTTTCAGTGCTGGCACTTTTCATCTCTGAGCAATTGCTCGACGTTTGCAATTTCTCACCAGAGCTTTTGTTAGAGTGCGCGAGAGGATGAGCAGAAGATGAGGTGGCTAGAGAAGCACAGAGTGCCAGTGTTCTAAGGGCTACAAGAGCGTTTCCAAGGAAGGGGGCTGGCTAGCAAGAGCTTTCAGTGCTGGCACTTTTCATCTCTGAGCAATTGCTCGACGTTTGCAATTTCTCAGCTCGTGTCTACGAGACGGAGAGATAGTGACCGTGACGTTTGGTGGGTAGAGCAGCGCAAAGCCCCAGTGTTGCTGCGCCTGTGAAAGCGTTTCCAAGGAAGGGTGCTGGCTAACAACAGCTTTCAGTGCTGGCACTTTTCATCTCTGAGCAATTGCTCGACGTTTGCAATTTCTCAGCTCGTGTCTACGAGACGGAGAGATAGTGACCGTGACGTTTGGTGGGTAGAGAAGCGCAGAGAGCAAGTGTTGCTGCTCCTGTGAAAGTGCTTCCAGGGAAGGGTGCTGGCTAGCAACAGCTTTCAGTGCTGGCACTTTTCATCTCTGAGCAATTGCTCGACGTTTGCAATTTCTCAGCTCGTGTCTACGAGACTGAGAGATAGTGACCGTGATGTTTGGTGGGTAGAGCAGCGCAAAGCCCCAGTGTTGCTGCGCCTGTGAAAGCGCTTCCAGGGAAGGGTGCTGGCTAGCAACAGCTTTCAGTGCTGGCACTTTTCATCTCTGAGCAATTGCTGGACGTTTGCAATTTCTCAACTGAGCTCTCTTTAGACTGCGCGAGAGGATGAGCAGAAGATGAGGTGGCTAGAGAAGCAGAGAGCCGCAGTGTTCTTAGGGCTACAAGAGCGTTTCCAAGGAAGGGGGCTGGCTAGCAAGAGCTTTCAGTGCTGGCACTTTTCATCTCTGAGCAATTGCTCGACGTTTGCAATTTCTCACCAGAGCTTTTGTTAGAGTGCGCGAGAGGATGAGCAGAAGATGAGGTGGCTAGAGAATCACAGAGCGCCAGTGTTCTAAGGGCTACAAGAGCGTTTCCAAGGAAGGGGGCTGGCTAGCAAGAGCTTTCAGTGCTGGCACTTTTCATCTCTGAGCAATTGCTCGACGTTTGCAATTTCTCAGCTCGTGTCTACGAGACGGAAAGAGAATGACCGTGACGTTTGGTGGGTAGAGAAGCGCAAAGCCCCAGTGTTGCTGCGCCTGTGAAAGCGCTTCCAAGGAAGGGGGCTGGCTAGCAAGAGCTTTCAGTGCTGGCACTTTTCATCTCTGAGCAATTGCTCGACGTTTGCAATTTCTCAGCTCGTGTCTACGAGACGGAAAGAGAACGACCGTGACGTTTGGTGGGTAGAGAAGCGCAAAGCCCCCGTTGCTGCGCCTGTGAAAGCGCTTCCAAGGAAGGGGGCTGGCTAGCAACAGCTTTCAGTGCTGGCACTTTTCTTCTCTGAGCAATTGCTGGACGTTTGCAATTTCTCACCTGCGCTCTCTTTAGACTGCACGAGAGGATGAGGAGAAGATTAGGTCGCTAGAGAAGCACAGAGCGCCAGTGTTCTAAGGGCTACAAGAGCGTTTCCAAGGAAGGGGGCTGGCTAGCAAGAGCTTTCAGTGCTGGCACTTTTCATCTCTGAGCAATTGCTGGACTTTTGCAATTTCTCAGCTCGTGTCTACGAGACGGAGAGATAGTGACCGTGATGTTTGGTGGGTAGAGAAGCGCAAAGCCCCAGTGTTGCTGCGCCTGTGAAAGCGTTTCCAAGGAAGGGTGCTGGCTAGCAGCAGCTTTCAGTGCTGGCACTTTTCATCTCTGAGCATTTGCTGGACGTTTGCAATTTCTCAACTGAGCTCTCTTTAGAGTGCGCGAGAGGATGAGCAGAAGATGAGGTGGCTAGAGAAGCTCAGAGCCCCATTGTTCTTAGGGCTACAAAAGCGCTTCCAAGGAAGGGGGCTGGCTAGCAAGAGCTTTCAGTGCTGGCACTTTTCATGTCTGAGCAATTGCTGGACGTTTGCAATTTCTCACCTGAGCTCTCTTTAGACTGCGCGAGAGGATGGGCAGAAGATGAGGTGGCTAGAGAAGCACAGATTGCCAGTGTTCTAAGGGCTACAAGAGCGTTTCCAAGGAAGGGGGCTGGCTAGCAAGAGCTTTCAGTGCTGGCACTTTTCATCTCTGAGCAATTGCTCGACGTTTGCAATTTCTCAGCTCGTGTCTACGAGACGGAAAGAGAATGACCGTGACGTTTGGTGGGTAGAGAAGCGCAAAGCCCCAGTGTTGCTGCGCCTGTGAAAGCGCTTCCAAGGAAGGGGGCTGGCTAGCAACAGCTTTCAGTGCTGGCACTTTTCATCTCTGAGCAGTTGCTCGACGTTTGCAATTTCTCACCAGAGCTTTTGTTAGAGTGCGCGAGAGGATGAGCAGAAGATGAGGTGGCTAGAGAAGCACAGAGCGCCAGTGTTCTAAGGGCTACAAGAGCGTTTCCAAGGAAGGGTGCTGGCTAGCAAGAGCTTTCAGTGCTGGCACTTTTCATCTCTGAGCAATTGCTCGACGTTTGCAATTTCTCAGCTCGTGTCTACGAGACGGAAAGAGAATGACCGTGACGTTTGGTGGGTAGAGAAGCGCAAAGCCCCAGTGTTGCTGCACCTGTGAAAGCGCTTCCAAGGAAGGGGGCTGGCTAGCAACAGCTTTCAGTGCTGGCACTTTTCATCTCTGAGCAGTTGCTCGACATTTGCAATTTCTCACCAGAGCTTTTGTTAGAGTGCGCGAGAGGATGAGCAGAAGATGAGGTGGCTGGAGAAGCACAGAGCGCCAGTGTTCTAAGGGTTACAAGAGCGTTTCCAAGGAAGGGGGCTGGCTAGCAACAGCTTTCAGTGCTGGCACTTTTCATCTCTGAGCAATTGCTCGACGTTTGCAATTTCTCAGCTCGTGTCTACGAGACGGAAAGAGAATGACCGTGACGTTTGGTGGGTAGAGAAGCGCAAAGCCCCAGTGTTGCTGCACCTGTGAAAGCGCTTCCAAGGAAGGGGGCTGGCTAGCAACAGCTTTCAGTGCTGGCACTTTTCTTCTCTGAGCAATTGCTCGACGTTTGCAATTTCTCACCGGAGCTCTCTTTAGAGTGCGCGAGAGGATGAGCAGAAGATGAGGTGGCTAGAGAAGCACAGAGCCCCAGTGTTCTTAGGGCTACAAGAGCGTTTCCAAGGAAGGGGGCTGGCTAGCAAGAGCTTTCAGTGCTGGCACTTTTCTTCTCTCAGCAATTGCTCGACGTTTGCAATTTCTCACCGGAGCTCTCTTTAGAGTGCGCGAGAGGATGAGGAGAAGATGACGTGGCTAGAGAAGCACAGAGCCCCATTGTTCTTAGGGCTACAAAAGCGCTTCCAAGGAAGGGTGCTGGCTAGCAAGAGCTTTCAGTGCTGGCACTTTTCATCTCTGAGCAATTGCTCGACGTTTGCAATTTCTCAGCTCGTGTCTACGAGACGGAGAGATAGTGACCGTGATGTTTGGTGGGTAGAGAAGCGCAAAGCCCCAGTGTTGCTGCGCCTGTGAAAGCGCTTCCAAGGAAGGGAGCTGGCTAGCAAGAGCTTTCAGTGCTGGCACTTTTCATCTCTGAGCAATTGCTCGACGTTTGCAATTTCTCACCGGAGCTCTCTTTAGAGTGCGCGAGAGGATGAGCAGAAGATGAGGTGGCTAGAGAATCACAGAGCGCCAGTGTTCTAAGGGCTACAAGAGCGTTTCCAAGGAAGGGGGCTGGCTAGCAAGAGCTTTCAGTGCTGGCACTTTTCATCTCTGAGCAATTGCTCGACGTTTGCAATTTCTCAGCTCGTCTCTACGAGACGGAAAGACAATGACCGTGACGTTTGGTGGGTAGAGAAGCGCAAAGCCCCAGTGTTGCTGCGCCTGTGAAAGCGCTTCCAAGGAAGGGGGCTGGCTAGCAAGAGCTTTCAGTGCTGGCACTTTTCATCTCTGAGCAATTGCTCGACGTTTGCAATTTCTCAGCTCGTGTCTACGAGACGGAAAGAGAATGACCGTGACGTTTGGTGGATAGAGAAGCGCAAAGCCCCAGTGTTGCTGCGCCTGTGAAAGCGCTTCCAAGGAAGGGGGCTGGCTAGCAAGAGCTTTCAGTGCTGGCACTTTTCATCTCTGAGCAATTGCTGGACGTTTGCAATTTCTCACCGGAGCTTTTGTTAGAGTGCGCGAGAGGATGAGCAGAAGATGAGGTGGCTAGAGAATCACAGAGCCCCAGTGTTCTTAGGGCTACAAGAGCGTTTCCAAGGAAGGGTGCTGGCTAGCAAGAGCTTGCAGTGCTGGCACTTTTCTTCTCTGAGCAATTGCTCGACGTTTGCAATTTCTCACCAGAGCTTTTGTTAGAGTGCGCGAGAGGATGAGCAGAAGATTAGATGGCTAGAGAAGCACAGAGTGCCAGTGTTCTAAGGGCTACAAGAGCGTTTCCAAGGAAGGGGGCTGGCTAGCAAGAGCTTTCAGTGCTGGCACTTTTCATCTCTGAGCAATTGCTCGACGTTTGCAATTTCTCAGCTCGTGTCTACGAGACGGAGAGATAGTGACCGTGACGTTTGGTGGGTAGAGAAGCGCAGAGAGCAAGTGTTGCTGCTCCTGTGAAAGTGCTTCCAGGGAAGGGTGCTGGCTAGCAAGAGCTTTCAGTGCTGGCACTTTTCATCTCTGAGCAATTGCTCGACGTTTGCAATTTCTCAGCTCGTGTCTACGAGACGGAGAGATAATGACCGTGATGTTTGGTGGGTAGAGAAGTGCAAAGCCCCAGTGTTGCTGCGCCTGTGAAAGCGCTTCCAAGGAAGGGAGCTGCCTAGCAACAGCTTTCAGTGCTGGCACTTTTCATCTCTGAGCAATTGCTGGACGTTTGCAATTTCTCACCGGAGCTCTCTTTAGAGTGCGCGAGAGGATGAGCAGAAGATGAGGTGGCTAGAGAAGCACAGAGCCCCAGTGTTCTTAGGGCTACAAGAGCGTTTCCAAGGAAGGGGGCTGGCTAGCAACAGCTTTCAGTGCTGGCACTTTTCATCTCTGAGCAATTGCTCGACGTTTGCAATTTCTCAGCTCGTGTCTACGAGACGGAGAGATAGTGACCGTGATGTTTGGTGGGTAGAGAAGCGCAAAGCCCCAGTGTTGCTGCGCCTGTGAAAGCGCTTCCAAGGAAGGGGGCTGGCTAGCAAGAGCTTTCAGTGCTGGCACTTTTCATCTCTGAGCAATTGCTCGACGTTTGCAATTTCTCAGCTCGTGTCTACGAGACGGAAAGAGAATGACCGTGACGTTTGGTGGGTAGAGAAGCGCAAAGCCCCAGTGTTGCTGCGCCTGTGAAAGCGCTTCCAAGGAAGGGGGCTGGCTAGCAACAGCTTTCAGTGCTGGCACTTTTCATCTCTGAGCAATTGCTGGACGTTTGCAATTTCTCAGCTCGTCTCTACGAGACGGAAAGAGAATGACCGTGACGTTTGGTGGGTAGAGAAGCGCAAAGCCCCAGTGTTGCTGCGCCTGTGAAAGCGCTTCCAAGGAAGGCTGCTGGCTAGCAACAGCTTTCAGTGCTGGCACTTTTCATCTCTGAGCAATTGCTGGACGTTTGCAATTTCTCAACTGAGCTCTCTTTAGAGTGCGCGAGAGGATGGGCAGAAGATTAGGTGGCTAGTGAAGCAGAGAGCCCCAGTGTTCCAAGGGCTACAAGAGCGTTTCCAAGGAAGGGGGCTGGCTAGCAAGAGCTTTCAGTGCTGGCACTTTTCATCTCTGAGCAATTGCTGGACGTTTGCAATTTCTCAGCTCGTGTCTACGAGACGGAGAGATAGTGACCGTGACGTTTGGTGGGTAGAGAAGCGCAGAGAGCAAGTGTTGCTGCTCCTGTGAAAGTGCTTCCAGGGAAGGGTGCTGGCTAGCAAGAGCTTTCAGTGCTGGCACTTTTCATCTCTGAGCAATTGCTCGACATTTGCAATTTCTCAGCTCGTGTCTACGAGACGGAGAGATAGTGACCGTGACGTTTGGTGGGTAGAGAAGCGCAAAGCCCCAGTGTTGCTGCGCCTGTGAAAGCGCTTCCAGGGAAGGGTGCTGGCTAGCAACAGCTTTCAGTGCTGGCACTTTTCATCTCTGAGCAATTGCTGGACGTTTGCAATTTCTCACCAGAGCTTTTGTTAGAGTGCGCGAGAGGATGAGCAGAAGATGAGGTGGCTAGAGAATCACAGAGCGCCAGTGTTCTAAGGGCTACAAGAGCGTTTCCAAGGAAGGGTGCTGGCTAGCAAGAGCTTTCAGTGCTGGCACTTTTCATCTCTGAGCAATTGCTCGACGTTTGCAATTTCTCAGCTCGTGTCTACGAGACGGAAAGAGAATGACCGTGACGTTTGGTGGGTAGAGAAGCGCAAAGCCCCAGTGTTGCTGCGCCTGTGAAAGCGCTTCCAAGGAAGGGGGCTGGCTAGCAAGAGCTTTCAGTGCTGGCACTTTTCATCTCTGAGCAATTGCTCGACGTTTGCAATTTCTCAGCTCGTGTCTACGAGACGGAAAGAGAACGACCGTGACGTTTGGTGGGTAGAGAAGCGCAAAGCCCCCCTGTTGCTGCGCCTGTGAAAGCACTTCCAAGGAAGGGGGCTGGCTAGCAACAGCTTTCAGTGCTGGCACTTTTCTTCTCTGAGCAATTGCTGGACGTTTGCAATTTCTCACCTGCGCTCTCTTTAGACTGCACGAGAGGATGAGGAGAAGATTAGGTGGCTAGAGAAGCACAGAGCGCCAGTGTTCTAAGGGCTACAAGAGCGTTTCCAAGGAAGGGGGCTGGCTAACAAGAGCTTTCAGTGCTGGCACTTTTCATCTCTGAGCAATTGCTGGACGTTTGCAATTTCTCAGCTCGTGTCTACGAGACGGAGAGATAGTGACCGTGATGTTTGGTGGGTAGAGAAGCGCAAAGCCCCAGTGTTGCTGCGCCTGTGAAAGCGCTTCCAGGGAAGGGGGCTGGCTAGCAACAGCTTTCAGTGCTGGCACTTTTCATCTCTGAGCAATTGCTGGACGTTTGCAATTTCTCAACTGAGCTCTCTTTAGAGTGCGCGAGAGGATGAGCAGAAGATGAGGTGGCTAGAGAAGCTCAGAGCCCCATTGTTCTTAGGGCTACAAAAGCGCTTCCAAGGAAGGGTGCTGGCTAGCAAGAGCTTTCAGTGCTGGCACTTTTCATCTCTGAGCAATTGCTCGACGTTTGCAATTTCTCACCTGAGCTCTCTTTAGACTGCGCGAGAGGATGGGCAGAAGATGAGGTGGCTAGTGAAGCAGAGAGCCCCAGTGTTCCAAGGGCTACAAGAGCGTTTCCAAGGAAGGGGGCTGGCTAGCAACAGCTTTCAGTGCTGGCACTTTTCATCTCTGAGCAATTGCTCGACGTTTGCAATTTCTCACCAGAGCTTTTGTTAGAGTGCGCGAGAGGATGAGCAGAAGATTAGATGGCTAGAGAAGCACAGAGCGCCAGTGTTCTAAGGGCTACAAGAGCGTTTCCAAGGAAGGGGGCTGGCTAGCAAGAGCTTTCAGTGCTGGCACTTTTCATCTCTGAGCAATTGCTCGACGTTTGCAATTTCTCAGCTCGTGTCTACGAGACGGAGAGATAGTGACCGTGACGTTTGGTGGGTAGAGAAGCGCAAAGCCCCAGTGTTGCTACGCCTGTGAAAGCGCTTCCAAGGAAGGGGGCTGGCTAGCAACAGCTTTCAGTGCTGGCACTTTTCTTCTCTGAGCAATTGCTGGACGTTTGCAATTTCTCTCCGGAGCTCTCTTTAGACTGCACGAGAGGATGAGGAGAAGATTAGGTGGCTAGAGAAGCACAGAGCGCCAGTGTTCTAAGGGCTACAAGAGCGTTTCCAAGGAAGGGGGCTGGCTAACAAGAGCTTTCAGTGCTGGCACTTTTCATCTCTGAGCAATTGCTGGACGTTTGCAATTTCTCAGCTCGTGTCTACGAGACGGAGACATAGTGACCGTGATGTTTGGTGGGTAGAGAAGCGCAAAGCCCCAGTGTTGCTGCGCCTGTGAAAGCGCTTCCAGGGAAGGGTGCTGGCTAGCAACAGCTTTCAGTGCTGGCACTTTTCATCTCTGAGCAATTGCTGGACGTTTGCAATTTCTCAACTGAGCTCTCTTTAGAGTGCGCGAGAGGATGAGCAGAAGATGAGGTGGCTAGAGAAGCTCAGAGCCCCATTGTTCTTAGGGCTACAAAAGCGCTTCCAAGGAAGGGGGCTGGCTAGCAAGAGCTTTCAGTGCTGGCACTTTTCATCTCTGAGCAATTGCTCGACGTTTGCAATTTCTCACCTGAGCTCTCTTTAGACTGCGCGAGAGGATGGGCAGAAGATGAGGTGGCTAGTGAAGCAGAGAGCACCAGTGTTCCAAGGGCTACAAGAGCGTTTCCAAGGAAGGGGGCTGGCTAGCAAGAGCTTTCAGTGCTGGCACTTTTCATCTCTGAGCAATTGCTCGACGTTTGCAATTTCTCACCAGAGCTTTTGTTATAGGGCGCGAGAGGATGAGCAGAAGATTAGATGGCTAGAGAAGCACAGAGTGCCAGTGTTCTAAGGGCTACAAGAGCGTTTCCAAGGAAGGGTGCTGGCTAGCAAGAGCTTTCAGTGCTGGCACTTTTCAGCTCTGAGCAATTGCTCGACGTTTGCAATTTCTCAGCTCGTGTCTACGAGACGGAGAGATAGTGACCGTGACGTTTGGTGGGTAAAGAAGCGCAGAGAGTAAGTGTTGCTGCTCCTGTGAAAGTGCTTCCAGGGAAGGGTGCTGGCTAGCAAGAGCTTTCAGTGCTGGCACTTTTCATCTCTGAGCAATTGCTCGACGTTTGCAATTTCTCAGCTCGTGTCTACGAGACGGAGAGATAGTGACCGTGACGTTTGGTGGGTAGAGAAGCGCAAAGCCCCAGTGTTGCTGCGCCTGTGAAAGCGCTTCCAGGGAAGGGTGCTGGCTAGCAACAGCTTTCAGTGCTGGCACTTTTCATCTCTGAGCAATTGCTGGACGTTTGCAATTTCTCACCAGAGCTTTTGTTAGAGTGCGCGAGAGGATGAGCAGAAGATGAGGTGGCTAGAGAATCACAGAGCCCCAGTGTTCTTAGGGCTACAAGAGCGTTTCCAAGGAAGGGGGCTGGCTAGCAAGAGCTTTCAGTGCTGGCACTTTTCATCTCTGAGCAATTGCTCGACGTTTGCAATTTCTCAGCTCGTGTCTACGAGACGGAAAGAGAATGACCGTGACGTTTGGTGGGTAGAGAAGCGCAAAGCCCCAGTGTTGCTGCGCCTGTGAAAGCGCTTCCAAGGAAGGGGGCTGGCTAGCAAGAGCTTTCAGTGCTGGCACTTTTCATCTCTGAGCAATTGCTCGACGTTTGCAATTTCTCAGCTCGTGTCTACGAGACGGAAAGAGAATGACCGTGACGTTTGGTGGGTAGAGAAGCGCAAAGCCCCCCTGTTGCTGCGCCTGTGAAAGCGCTTCCAAGGAAGGGGGCTGGCTAGCAACAGCTTTCAGTGCTGGCACTTTTCTTCTCTGAGCAATTGCTGGACGTTTGCAATTTCTCACCTGCGCTCTCTTTAGACTGCACGAGAGGATGAGGAGAAGATTAGGTGGCTAGAGAAGCACAGAGCGCCAGTGTTCTAAGGGCTACAAGAGCGTTTCCAAGGAAGGGGGCTGGCTAGCAACAGCTTTCAGTGCTGGCACTTTTCATCTCTGAGCAATTGCTCGACGTTTGCAATTTCTCAGCTCGTGTCTACGAGACGGAGAGATAGTGACCGTGACGTTTGGTGGGTAGAGAAGCGCAAAGCCCCAGTGTTGCTGCGCCTGTGAAAGCGCTTCCAAGGAAGGGGGCTGGCTAGCAACAGCTTTCAGTGCTGGCACTTTTCATCTCTGAGCAATTGCTCGACGTTTGCAATTTCTCACCTGAGCTTTTGTTAGAGTGCGCGAGAGGATGAGCAGAAGATGAGGTGGCTAGAGAAGCACAGAGCCCCAGTTTTCTTAGGGCTACAAGAGCGTTTCCAAGGAAGGGTGCTGGCTAGCAACAGCTTTCAGTGCTGGCACTTTTCATCTCTGAGCAATTGCTCGACGTTTGCAATTTCTCGGCTCGTGTCTACGAGATGGAGAGATAATGACCGTGATGTTTGGTGGGTAGAGAAGTGCAAAGCCCCAGTGTTGCTGCGCCTGTGAAAGCGCTTCCAAGGAAGGGAGCTGGCTAGCAAGAGCTTTCAGTGCTGGCACTTTTCATCTCTGAACAATTGCTGGACGTTTGCAATTTCTCACCGGAGCTCTCTTTAGAGTGCGCGAGAGGATGAGCAGAAGATGAGGTGGCTAGAGAAGCACAGAGCCCCAGTGTTCTTAGGGCTACAAGAGCGTTTCCAAGGAAGGGGGCTGGCTAGCAACAGCTTTCAGTGCTGGCACTTTTCATCTCTGAGCAATTGCTCGACGTTTGCAATTTCTCAGCTCGTGTCTACGAGACGGAGAGATAGTGACCGTGACGTTTGGTGGGTAGAGCAGCGCAAAGCCCCAGTGTTGCTGCGCCTGTGAAAGCGCTTCCAAGGAAGGGGGCTGGCTAGCAAGAGCTTTCAGTGCTGGCACTTTTCATCTCTGAGCAATTGCTGGACGTTTGCAATTTCTCAACTGAGCTCTCTTTAGAGTGCGCGAGAGGATGAGCAGAAGATGACGTGGCTAGAGAAGCTCAGAGCCCCATTGTTCTTAGGGCTACAAAAGCGCTTCCAAGGAAGGGGGCTGGTTAGCAAGAGCTTTCAGTGCTGGCACTTTTCATCTCTGAGCAATTGCTCGACGTTTGCAATTTCTCACCTGAGCTCTCTTTAGACTGCGCGAGAGGATGGGCAGAAGATTAGGTGGCTAGTGAAGCAGAGAGCCCCAGTGTTCCAAGGGCTACAAGAGCGTTTCCAAGGAAGGGGGCTGGCTAGCAACAGCTTTCAGTGCTGGCACTTTTCATCTCTGAGCAATTGCTCGACGTTTGCAATTTCTCACCAGAGCTTTTGTTAGAGTGCGCGAGAGGATGAGCAGAAGATTAGATGGCTAGAGAAGCACAGAGTGCCAGTGTTCTAAGGGCTACAAGAGCGTTTCCAAGGAAGGGTGCTGGCTAGCAAGAGCTTTCAGTGCTGGCACTTTTCATCTCTGAGCAATTGCTCGACGTTTGCAATTTCTCAGCTCGTGTCTACGAGACGGAGAGATAGTGACCGTGACGTTTGGTGGGTAGAGAAGCGCAGAGAGCAAGTGTTGCTGCTCCTGTGAAAGTGCTTCCAGGGAAGGGTGCTGGCTAGCAAGAGCTTTCAGTGCTGGCACTTTTCATCTCTGAGCAATTGCTCGACGTTTGCAATTTCTCAGCTCGTGTCTACGAGACGGAAAGAGAATGACCGTGACGTTTGGTGGGTAGAGAAGCGCAAAGCCCCAGTGTTGCTGCGCCTGTGAAAGCGCTTCCAAGGAAGGGGGCTGGCTAGCAACAGCTTTCAGTGCTGGCACTTTTCTTCTCTGAGCAATTGCTCGACATTTGCAATTTCTCACCTGAGCTCTCTTTAGACTGCACGAGAGGATGAGTAGAAGATTAGGTGGCTAGAGAAGCACAGAGCGCCAGTGTTCTAAGGGCTACAAGAGCGTTTCCAAGGAAGGGTGCTGGCTAACAAGAGCTTTCAGTGCTGGCACTTTTCATCTCTGAGCAATTGCTGGACATTTGCAATTTCTCAGCTCGTGTCTACGAGACGGAGAGATAGTGACCGTGATGTTTGGTGGGTAGAGAAGCGCAAAGCCCCAGTGTTGCTGCACCTGTGAAAGCGCTTCCAGGGAAGGGTGCTGGCTAGCAACAGCTTTCAGTGCTGGCACTTTTCATCTCTGAGCAATTGCTCGACGTTTGCAATTTCTCAACTGAGCTCTCTTTAGAGTGCGCGAGAGGATGAGCAGAAGATGAGGTGGCTAGAGAAGCTCAGAGCCCCATTGTTCTTAGGGCTACAAAAGCGCTTCCAAGGAAGGGGGCTGGCTAGCAAGAGCTTTCAGTGCTGGCACTTTTCATCTCTGAGCAATTGCTCGACGTTTGCAATTTCTCACCTGAGCTCTCTTTAGACTGCGCGAGAGGATGGGCAGAAGATGAGGTGGCTAGTGAAGCAGAGAGCCCCAGTGTTCCAAGGGCTACAAGAGCGTTTCCAAGGAAGGGGGCTGGCTAGCAACAGCTTTCAGTGCTGGCACTTTTCATCTCTGAGCAATTGCTCGACGTTTGCAATTTCTCACCAGAGCTTTTGTTAGAGTGCGCGAGAGGATGAGCAGAAGATTAGATGGCTAGAGAAGCACAGAGTGCCAGTGTTCTAAGGGCTACAAGAGCGTTTCCAAGGAAGGGTGCTGGCTAGCAAGCGCTTTCAGTGCTGGCACTTTTCATCTCTGAGCAATTGCTCGACGTTTGCAATTTCTCAGCTCGTGTCTACGAGACGGAGAGATAGTGACCGTGACGTTTGGTGGGTAAAGAAGCGCAGAGAGTAAGTGTTGCTGCTCCTGTGAAAGTGCTTCCAGGGAAGGGTGCTGGCTAGCAAGAGCTTTCAGTGCTGGCACTTTTCATCTCTGAGCAATTGCTCGACGTTTGCAATTTCTCAGCTCGTGTCTACGAGACGGAAAGAGAACGACCGTGACGTTTGGTGGGTAGAGAAGCGCAAAGCCCCAATGTTGCTGCGCCTGTGAAAGCGCTTCCAAGGAAGGGGGCTGGCTAGCAACAGCTTTCAGTGCTGGCACTTTTCTTCTCTGAGCAATTGCTGGACGTTTGCAATTTCTCACCTGCGCTCTCTTTAGACTGCACGAGAGGATGAGGAGAAGATTAGGTGGCTAGAGAAGCACAGAGCGCCAGTGTTCTAAGGGCTACAAGAGCGTTTCCAAGGAAGGGGGCTGGCTAGCAACAGCTTTCAGTGCTGGCACTTTTCATCTCTGAGCAATTGCTCGACGTTTGCAATTTCTCAGCTCGTGTCTACGAGACGGAGAGATAGTGACCGTGACGTTTGGTGGGTAGAGAAGCGCAAAGCCCCAGTGTTGCTGCGCCTGTGAAAGCGCTTCCAAGGAAGGGGGCTGGCTAGCAACAGCTTTCAGTGCTGGCACTTTTCATCTCTGAGCAATTGCTGGACGTTTGCAATTTCTCACCGGAGCTCTCTTTAGAGTGCGCGAGAGGATGAGCAGAAGATGAGGTGGCTAGAGAAGCACAGAGCCCCAGTGTTCTTAGGGCTACAAGAGCGTTTCCAAGGAAGGGGGCTGGCTAGCAAGAGCTTTCAGTGCTGGCACTTTTCATCTCTGAGCAATTACTCGACGTTTGCAATTTCTCACCTGAGCTCTCTTTAGACTGCGCGAGAGGATGGGCAGAAGATGAGGTGGCTAGAGAAGCACAGAGCGCCAGTGTTCTAAGGGCTACAAGAGCGTTTCCAAGGAAGGGGGCTGGCTAGCAAGAGCTTTCAGTGCTGGCACTTTTCATCTCTGAGCAATTGCTCGACGTTTGCAATTTCTCAGCTCGTGTCTACGAGACGGAAAGAGAATGACCGTGACGTTTGGTGGGTAGAGAAGCGCAAAGCCCCAGTGTTGCTGCGCCTGTGAAAGCGCTTCCAAGGAAGGGTGCTGGCTAGCAAGAGCTTTCAGTGCTGGCACTTTTCAGCTCTGAGCAATTGCTCGACGTTTGCAATTTCTCACCGGAGCTTTTGTTAGAGTGCGCGAGAGGATGAGCAGAAGATGAGGTGGCTAGAGAAGCACAGAGCGCCAGTGTTCTAAGGGCTACAAGAGCGTTTCCAAGGAAGGGGGCTGGCTAGCAAGAGCTTTCAGTGCTGGCACTTTTCATCTCTGAGCAATTGCTCGACGTTTGCAATTTCTCAGCTCGTGTCTACGAGACGGAAAGAGAACGACCGTGACGTTTGGTGGGTAGAGAAGTGCAAAGCCCCAGTGTTGCTGCGCCTGTGAAAGCGCTTCCAAGGAAGGGGGCTGGCTAGCAACAGCTTTCAGTGCTGGCACTTTTCATCTCTGAGCAATTGCTGGACGTTTGCAATTTCTCACCGGAGCTTTTGTTAGAGTGCGCGAGAGGATGAGGAGAAGATGAGGTGGCTAGAGAAGCACAGAGCGCCAGTGTTCTAAGGGCTACAAGAGCGTTTCCAAGGAAGGGGGCTGGCTAGCAAGAGCTTTCAGTGCTGGCACTTTTCATCTCTGAGCAATTGCTCGACGTTTGCAATTTCTCAGCTCGTGTCTACGAGACGGAGAGATAGTGACCGTGATGTTTGGTGGGTAGAGAAGCGCAAAGCCCCAGTGTTGCTGCGCCTGTGAAAGCGCTTCCAAGGAAGGGAGCTGGCTAGCAAGAGCTTTCAGTGCTGGCACTTTTCATCTCTGAGCAATTGCTCGACGTTTGCAATTTCTCACCGGAGCTCTCTTTAGAGTGCGCGAGAGGATGAGCAGAAGATGAGGTGGCTAGAGAATCACAGAGCGCCAGTGTTCTAAGGGCTACAAGAGCGTTTCCAAGGAAGGGGGCTGGCTAGCAAGAGCTTTCAGTGCTGGCACTTTTCATCTCTGAGCAATTGCTCGACGTTTGCAATTTCTCAGCTCGTCTCTACGAGACGGAAAGAGAATGACCGTGACGTTTGGTGGGTAGAGAAGCGCAAAGCCCCAGTGTTGCTGCGCCTGTGAAAGCGCTTCCAAGGAAGGGGGCTGGCTAGCAAGAGCTTTCAGTGCTGGCACTTTTCATCTCTGAGCAATTGCTCGACGTTTGCAATTTCTCAGCTCGTGTCTACGAGACGGAAAGAGAATGACCGTGACGTTTGGTGGATAGAGAAGCGCAAAGCCCCAGTGTTGCTGCGCCTGTGAAAGCGCTTCCAAGGAAGGGGGCTGGCTAGCAAGAGCTTTCAGTGCTGGCACTTTTCATCTCTGAGCAATTGCTGGACGTTTGCAATTTCTCACCGGAGCTTTTGTTAGAGTGCGCGAGAGGATGAGCAGAAGATGAGGTGGCTAGAGAATCACAGAGCCCCAGTGTTCTTAGGGCTACAAGAGCGTTTCCAAGGAAGGGTGCTGGCTAGCAAGAGCTTGCAGTGCTGGCACTTTTCTTCTCTGAGCAATTGCTCGACGTTTGCAATTTCTCACCAGAGCTTTTGTTAGAGTGCGCGAGAGGATGAGCAGAAGATTAGATGGCTAGAGAAGCACAGAGTGCCAGTGTTCTTAGGGCTACAAGAGCGTTTCCAAGGAAGGGGGCTGGCTAGCAAGAGCTTTCAGTGCTGGCACTTTTCATCTCTGAGCAATTGCTCGACGTTTGCAATTTCTCAGCTCGTGTCTACGAGACGGAGAGATAGTGACCGTGACGTTTGGTGGGTAGAGAAGCGCAGAGAGCAAGTGTTGCTGCTCCTGTGAAAGTGCTTCCAGGGAAGGGTGCTGGCTAGCAAGAGCTTTCAGTGCTGGCACTTTTCATCTCTGAGCAATTGCTCGACGTTTGCAATTTCTCAGCTCGTGTCTACGAGACGGAGAGATAATGACCGTGATGTTTGGTGGGTAGAGAAGTGCAAAGCCCCAGTGTTGCTGCGCCTGTGAAAGCGCTTCCAAGGAAGGGAGCTGGCTAGCAACAGCTTTCAGTGCTGGCACTTTTCATCTCTGAGCAATTGCTGGACGTTTGCAATTTCTCACCGGAGCTCTCTTTAGAGTGCGCGAGAGGATGAGCAGAAGATGAGGTGGCTAGAGAAGCACAGAGCCCCAGTGTTCTTAGGGCTACAAGAGCGTTTCCAAGGAAGGGGGCTGGCTAGCAACAGCTTTCAGTGCTGGCACTTTTCATCTCTGAGCAATTGCTCGACGTTTGCAATTTCTCAGCTCGTGTCTACGAGACGGAGAGATAGTGACCGTGATGTTTGGTGGGTAGAGAAGCGCAAAGCCCCAGTGTTGCTGCGCCTGTGAAAGCGCTTCCAAGGAAGGGGGCTGGCTAGCAAGAGCTTTCAGTGCTGGCACTTTTCATCTCTGAGCAATTGCTCGACGTTTGCAATTTCTCAGCTCGTGTCTACGAGACGGAAAGAGAATGACCGTGACGTTTGGTGGGTAGAGAAGCGCAAAGCCCCAGTGTTGCTGCGCCTGTGAAAGCGCTTCCAAGGAAGGGGGCTGGCTAGCAACAGCTTTCAGTGCTGGCACTTTTCATCTCTGAGCAATTGCTGGACGTTTGCAATTTCTCAGCTCGTCTCTACGAGACGGAAAGAGAATGACCGTGACGTTTGGTGGGTAGAGAAGCGCAAAGCCCCAGTGTTGCTGCGCCTGTGAAAGCGCTTCCAAGGAAGGCTGCTGGCTAGCAACAGCTTTCAGTGCTGGCACTTTTCATCTCTGAGCAATTGCTGGACGTTTGCAATTTCTCAACTGAGCTCTCTTTAGAGTGCGCGAGAGGATGGGCAGAAGATTAGGTGGCTAGTGAAGCAGAGAGACCCAGTGTTCCAAGGGCTACAAGAGCGTTTCCAAGGAAGGGGGCTGGCTAGCAAGAGCTTTCAGTGCTGGCACTTTTCATCTCTGAGCAATTGCTGGACGTTTGCAATTTCTCAGCTCGTGTCTACGAGACGGAGAGATAGTGACCGTGACGTTTGGTGGGTAGAGAAGCGCAGAGAGCAAGTGTTGCTGCTCCTGTGAAAGTGCTTCCAGGGAAGGGTGCTGGCTAGCAAGAGCTTTCAGTGCTGGCACTTTTCATCTCTGAGCAATTGCTCGACATTTGCAATTTCTCAGCTCGTGTCTACGAGACGGAGAGATAGTGACCGTGACGTTTGGTGGGTAGAGAAGCGCAAAGCCCCAGTGTTGCTGCGCCTGTGAAAGCGCTTCCAGGGAAGGGTGCTGGCTAGCAACAGCTTTCAGTGCTGGCACTTTTCATCTCTGAGCAATTGCTGGACGTTTGCAATTTCTCACCAGAGCTTTTGTTAGAGTGCGCGAGAGGATGAGCAGAAGATGAGGTGGCTAGAGAATCACAGAGCCCCAGTGTTCTAAGGGCTACAAGAGCGTTTCCAAGGAAGGGTGCTGGCTAGCAAGAGCTTTCAGTGCTGGCACTTTTCATCTCTGAGCAATTGCTCGACGTTTGCAATTTCTCAGCTCGTGTCTACGAGACGGAAAGAGAATGACCGTGACGTTTGGTGGGTAGAGAAGCGCAAAGCCCCAGTGTTGCTGCGCCTGTGAAAGCGCTTCCAAGGAAGGGGGCTGGCTAGCAAGAGCTTTCAGTGCTGGCACTTTTCATCTCTGAGCAATTGCTCGACGTTTGCAATTTCTCAGCTCGTGTCTACGAGACGGAAAGAGAACGACCGTGACGTTTGGTGGGTAGAGAAGCGCAAAGCCCCCCTGTTGCTGCGCCTGTGAAAGCACTTCCAAGGAAGGGGGCTGGCTAGCAACAGCTTTCAGTGCTGGCACTTTTCTTCTCTGAGCAATTGCTGGACGTTTGCAATTTCTCACCTGCGCTCTCTTTAGACTGCACGAGAGGATGAGGAGAAGATTAGGTGGCTAGAGAAGCACAGAGCGCCAGTGTTCTAAGGGCTACAAGAGCGTTTCCAAGGAAGGGGGCTGGCTAACAAGAGCTTTCAGTGCTGGCACTTTTCATCTCTGAGCAATTGCTGGACGTTTGCAATTTCTCAGCTCGTGTCTACGAGACGGAGAGATAGTGACCGTGATGTTTGGTGGGTAGAGAAGCGCAAAGCCCCAGTGTTGCTGCGCCTGTGAAAGCGCTTCCAGGGAAGGGTGCTGGCTAGCAACAGCTTTCAGTGCTGGCACTTTTCATCTCTGAGCAATTGCTGGACGTTTGCAATTTCTCAACTGAGCTCTCTTTAGAGTGCGCGAGAGGATGAGCAGAAGATGAGGTGGCTAGAGAAGCTCAGAGCCCCATTGTTCTTAGGGCTACAAAAGCGCTTCCAAGGAAGGGTGCTGGCTAGCAAGAGCTTTCAGTGCTGGCACTTTTCATCTCTGAGCAATTGCTCGACGTTTGCAATTTCTCACCTGAGCTCTCTTTAGACTGCGCGAGAGGATGGGCAGAAGATGAGGTGGCTAGTGAAGCAGAGAGCCCCAGTGTTCCAAGGGCTACAAGAGCGTTTCCAAGGAAGGGGGCTGGCTAGCAACAGCTTTCAGTGCTGGCACTTTTCATCTCTGAGCAATTGCTCGACGTTTGCAATTTCTCACCAGAGCTTTTGTTAGAGTGCGCGAGAGGATGAGCAGAAGATTAGATGGCTAGAGAAGCACAGAGCGCCAGTGTTCTAAGGGCTACAAGAGCGTTTCCAAGGAAGGGGGCTGGCTAGCAAGAGCTTTCAGTGCTGGCACTTTTCATCTCTGAGCAATTGCTCGACGTTTGCAATTTCTCAGCTCGTGTCTACGAGACGGAGAGATAGTGACCGTGACGTTTGGTGGGTAGAGAAGCGCAAAGCCCCAGTGTTGCTACGCCTGTGAAAGCGCTTCCAAGGAAGGGGGCTGGCTAGCAACAGCTTTCAGTGCTGGCACTTTTCTTCTCTGAGCAATTGCTGGACGTTTGCAATTTCTCTCCGGAGCTCTCTTTAGACTGCACGAGAGGATGAGGAGAAGATTAGGTGGCTAGAGAAGCACAGAGCGCCAGTGTTCTAAGGGCTACAAGAGCGTTTCCAAGGAAGGGGGCTGGCTAACAAGAGCTTTCAGTGCTGGCACTTTTCATCTCTGAGCAATTGCTGGACGTTTGCAATTTCTCAGCTCGTGTCTACGAGACGGAGACATAGTGACCGTGATGTTTGGTGGGTAGAGAAGCGCAAAGCCCCAGTGTTGCTGCGCCTGTGAAAGCGCTTCCAGGGAAGGGTGCTGGCTAGCAACAGCTTTCAGTGCTGGCACTTTTCATCTCTGAGCAATTGCTGGACGTTTGCAATTTCTCAACTGAGCTCTCTTTAGAGTGCGCGAGAGGATGAGCAGAAGATGAGGTGGCTAGAGAAGCTCAGAGCCCCATTGTTCTTAGGGCTACAAAAGCGCTTCCAAGGAAGGGGGCTGGCTAGCAAGAGCTTTCAGTGCTGGCACTTTTCATCTCTGAGCAATTGCTCGACGTTTGCAATTTCTCACCTGAGCTCTCTTTAGACTGCGCGAGAGGATGGGCAGAAGATGAGGTGGCTAGTGAAGCAGAGAGCACCAGTGTTCCAAGGGCTACAAGAGCGTTTCCAAGGAAGGGGGCTGGCTAGCAACAGCTTTCAGTGCTGGCACTTTTCATCTCTGAGCAATTGCTCGACGTTTGCAATTTCTCACCAGAGCTTTTGTTATAGGGCGCGAGAGGATGAGCAGAAGATTAGATGGCTAGAGAAGCACAGAGTGCCAGTGTTCTAAGGGCTACAAGAGCGTTTCCAAGGAAGGGTGCTGGCTAGCAAGAGCTTTCAGTGCTGGCACTTTTCAGCTCTGAGCAATTGCTCGACGTTTGCAATTTCTCAGCTCGTGTCTACGAGACGGAGAGATAGTGACCGTGACGTTTGGTGGGTAAAGAAGCGCAGAGAGTAAGTGTTGCTGCTCCTGTGAAAGTGCTTCCAGGGAAGGGTGCTGGCTAGCAAGAGCTTTCAGTGCTGGCACTTTTCATCTCTGAGCAATTGCTCGACGTTTGCAATTTCTCAGCTCGTGTCTACGAGACGGAGAGATAGTGACCGTGACGTTTGGTGGGTAGAGAAGCGCAAAGCCCCAGTGTTGCTGCGCCTGTGAAAGCGCTTCCAGGGAAGGGTGCTGGCTAGCAACAGCTTTCAGTGCTGGCACTTTTCATCTCTGAGCAATTGCTGGACGTTTGCAATTTCTCACCAGAGCTTTTGTTAGAGTGCGCGAGAGGATGAGCAGAAGATGAGGTGGCTAGAGAATCAAAGAGCCCCAGTGTTCTTAGGGCTACAAGAGCGTTTCCAAGGAAGGGGGCTGGCTAGCAAGAGCTTTCAGTGCTGGCACTTTTCATCTCTGAGCAATTGCTCGACGTTTGCAATTTCTCAGCTCGTGTCTACGAGACGGAAAGAGAATGACCGTGACGTTTGGTGGGTAGAGAAGCGCAAAGCCCCAGTGTTGCTGCGCCTGTGAAAGCGCTTCCAAGGAAGGGGGCTGGCTAGCAAGAGCTTTCAGTGCTGGCACTTTTCATCTCTGAGCAATTGCTCGACGTTTGCAATTTCTCAGCTCGTGTCTACGAGACGGAAAGAGAATGACCGTGACGTTTGGTGGGTAGAGAAGCGCAAAGCCCCCCTGTTGCTGCGCCTGTGAAAGCGCTTCCAAGGAAGGGGGCTGGCTAGCAACAGCTTTCAGTGCTGGCACTTTTCTTCTCTGAGCAATTGCTGGACGTTTGCAATTTCTCACCTGCGCTCTCTTTAGACTGCACGAGAGGATGAGGAGAAGATTAGGTGGCTAGAGAAGCACAGAGCGCCAGTGTTCTAAGGGCTACAAGAGCGTTTCCAAGGAAGGGGGCTGGCTAGCAACAGCTTTCAGTGCTGGCACTTTTCATCTCTGAGCAATTGCTCGACGTTTGCAATTTCTCAGCTCGTGTCTACGAGACGGAGAGATAGTGACCGTGACGTTTGGTGGGTAGAGAAGCGCAAAGCCCCAGTGTTGCTGCGCCTGTGAAAGCGCTTCCAAGGAAGGGGGCTGGCTAGCAACAGCTTTCAGTGCTGGCACTTTTCATCTCTGAGCAATTGCTCGACGTTTGCAATTTCTCACCTGAGCTTTTGTTAGAGTGCGCGAGAGGATGAGCAGAAGATGAGGTGGCTAGAGAAGCACAGAGCCCCAGTTTTCTTAGGGCTACAAGAGCGTTTCCAAGGAAGGGTGCTGGCTAGCAAGAGCTTTCAGTGCTGGCACTTTTCATCTCTGAGCAATTGCTCGACGTTTGCAATTTCTCGGCTCGTGTCTACGAGATGGAGAGATAATGACCGTGATGTTTGGTGGGTAGAGAAGTGCAAAGCCCCAGTGTTGCTGCGCCTGTGAAAGCGCTTCCAAGGAAGGGAGCTGGCTAGCAAGAGCTTTCAGTGCTGGCACTTTTCATCTCTGAACAATTGCTGGACGTTTGCAATTTCTCACCGGAGCTCTCTTTAGAGTGCGCGAGAGGATGAGCAGAAGATGAGGTGGCTAGAGAAGCACAGAGCCCCAGTGTTCTTAGGGCTACAAGAGCGTTTCCAAGGAAGGGGGCTGGCTAGCAACAGCTTTCAGTGCTGGCACTTTTCATCTCTGAGCAATTGCTGGACGTTTGCAATTTCTCAGCTCGTGTCTACGAGACGGAGAGATAGTGACCGTGATGTTTGGTGGGTAGAGCAGCGCAAAGCCCCAGTGTTGCTGCGCCTGTGAAAGCGCTTCCAAGGAAGGGGGCTGGCTAGCAAGAGCTTTCAGTGCTGGCACTTTTCATCTCTGAGCAATTGCTGGACGTTTGCAATTTCTCAACTGAGCTCTCTTTAGAGTGCGCGAGAGGATGAGCAGAAGATGACGTGGCTAGAGAAGCTCAGAGCCCCATTGTTCTTAGGGCTACAAAAGCGCTTCCAAGGAAGGGGGCTGGTTAGCAAGAGCTTTCAGTGCTGGCACTTTTCATCTCTGAGCAATTGCTCGACGTTTGCAATTTCTCACCTGAGCTCTCTTTAGACTGCGCGAGAGGATGGGCAGAAGATTAGGTGGCTAGTGAAGCAGAGAGCCCCAGTGTTCCAAGGGCTACAAGAGCGTTTCCAAGGAAGGGGGCTGGCTAGCAACAGCTTTCAGTGCTGGCACTTTTCATCTCTGAGCAATTGCTCGACGTTTGCAATTTCTCACCAGAGCTTTTGTTAGAGTGCGCGAGAGGATGAGCAGAAGATTAGATGGCTAGAGAAGCACAGAGTGCCAGTGTTCTAAGGGCTACAAGAGCGTTTCCAAGGAAGGGTGCTGGCTAGCAAGAGCTTTCAGTGCTGGCACTTTTCATCTCTGAACAATTGTTGGACGTTTGCAATTTCTCAGCTCGTGTCTACGAGACGGAGAGATAGTGACCGTGACGTTTGGTGGGTAGAGAAGCGCAGAGAGCAAGTGTTGCTGCTCCTGTGAAAGTGCTTCCAGGGAAGGGTGCTGGCTAGCAAGAGCTTTCAGTGCTGGCACTTTTCATCTCTGAGCAATTGCTCGACGTTTGCAATTTCTCAGCTCGTGTCTACGAGAAGGAAAGAGAATGACCGTGACGTTTGGTGGGTAGAGAAGCGCAAAGCCCCAGTGTTGCTGCGCCTGTGAAAGCGCTTCCAAGGAAGGGGGCTGGCTAGCAACAGCTTTCAGTGCTGGCACTTTTCTTCTCTGAGCAATTGCTCGACATTTGCAATTTCTCACCTGAGCTCTCTTTAGACTGCACGAGAGGATGAGTAGAAGATTAGGTGGCTAGAGAAGCACAGAGCGCCAGTGTTCTAAGGGCTACAAGAGCGTTTCCAAGGAAGGGTGCTGGCTAACAAGAGCTTTCAGTGCTGGCACTTTTCATCTCTGAGCAATTGCTGGACATTTGCAATTTCTCAGCTCGTGTCTACGAGACGGAGAGATAGTGACCGTGATGTTTGGTGGGTAGAGAAGCGCAAAGCCCCAGTGTTGCTGCACCTGTGAAAGCGCTTCCAGGGAAGGGTGCTGGCTAGCAACAGCTTTCAGTGCTGGCACTTTTCATCTCTGAGCAATTGCTCGACGTTTGCAATTTCTCAACTGAGCTCTCTTTAGAGTGCGCGAGAGGATGAGCAGAAGATGAGGTGGCTAGAGAAGCTCAGAGCCCCATTGTTCTTAGGGCTACAAAAGCGCTTCCAAGGAAGGGGGCTGGCTAGCAAGAGCTTTCAGTGCTGGCACTTTTCATCTCTGAGCAATTGCTCGACGTTTGCAATTTCTCACCTGAGCTCTCTTTAGACTGCGCGAGAGGATGGGCAGAAGATGAGGTGGCTAGTGAAGCAGAGAGCCCCAGTGTTCCAAGGGCTACAAGAGCGTTTCCAAGGAAGGGGGCTGGCTAGCAACAGCTTTCAGTGCTGGCACTTTTCATCTCTGAGCAATTGCTCGACGTTTGCAATTTCTCACCAGAGCTTTTGTTAGAGTGCGCGAGAGGATGAGCAGAAGATTAGATGGCTAGAGAAGCACAGAGTGCCAGTGTTCTAAGGGCTACAAGAGCGTTTCCAAGGAAGGGTGCTGGCTAGCAAGCGCTTTCAGTGCTGGCACTTTTCATCTCTGAGCAATTGCTCGACGTTTGCAATTTCTCAGCTCGTGTCTACGAGACGGAGAGATAGTGACCGTGACGTTTGGTGGGTAAAGAAGCGCAGAGAGTAAGTGTTGCTGCTCCTGTGAAAGTGCTTCCAGGGAAGGGTGCTGGCTAGCAAGAGCTTTCAGTGCTGGCACTTTTCATCTCTGAGCAATTGCTCGACGTTTGCAATTTCTCAGCTCGTGTCTACGAGACGGAAAGAGAACGACCGTTACGTTTGGTGGGTAGAGAAGCGCAAAGCCCCAGTGTTGCTGCGCCTGTGAAAGCGCTTCCAAGGAAGGGGGCTGGCTAGCAACAGCTTTCAGTGCTGGCACTTTTCTTCTCTGAGCAATTGCTGGACGTTTGCAATTTCTCACCTGCGCTCTCTTTAGACTGCACGAGAGGATGAGGAGAAGATTAGGTGGCTAGAGAAGCACAGAGCGCCAGTGTTCTAAGGGCTACAAGAGCGTTTCCAAGGAAGGGGGCTGGCTAGCAACAGCTTTCAGTGCTGGCACTTTTCATCTCTGAGCAATTGCTCGACGTTTGCAATTTCTCAGCTCGTGTCTACGAGACGGAGAGATAGTGACCGTGACGTTTGGTGGGTAGAGAAGCGCAAAGCCCCAGTGTTGCTGCGCCTGTGAAAGCGCTTCCAAGGAAGGGGGCTGGCTAGCAAGAGCTTTCAGTGCTGGCACTTTTCATCTCTGAGCAATTGCTGGACGTTTGCAATTTCTCACCGGAGCTCTCTTTAGAGTGCGCGAGAGGATGAGCAGAAGATGAGGTGGCTAGAGAAGCACAGAGCCCCAGTGTTCTTAGGGCTACAAGAGCGTTTCCAAGGAAGGGGGCTGGCTAGCAAGAGCTTTCAGTGCTGGCACTTTTCATCTCTGAGCAATTGCTCGACGTTTGCAATTTCTCAGCTCGTGTCTACGAGACGGAGAGATAGTGACCGTGATGTTTGGTGGGTAGAGAAGCGCAAAGCCCCAGTGTTGCTGCGCCTGTGAAAGCGCTTCCAAGGAAGGGGGCTGGCTAGCAAGAGCTTTCAGTGCTGGCACTTTTCATCTCTGAGCAATTGCTGGACGTTTGCAATTTCTCAACTGAGCTCTCTTTAGAGTGCGCGAGAGGATGAGCAGAAGATGAGGTGGCTAGAGAAGCTCAGAGCCCCATTGTTCTTAGGGCTACAAAAGCGCTTCCAAGGAAGGGGGCTGGCTAGCAAGAGCTTTCAGTGCTGGCACTTTTCATCTCTGAGCAATTGCTCGACGTTTGCAATTTCTCACCTGAGCTCTCTTTAGACTGCGCGAGAGGATGGGCAGAAGATTAGGTGGCTAGTGAAGCAGAGAGCCCCAGTGTTCCAAGGGCTACAAGAGCGTTTCCAAGGAAGGGGGCTGGCTAGCAACAGCTTTCAGTGCTGGCACTTTTCATCTCTGAGCAATTGCTCGACGTTTGCAATTTCTCACCAGAGCTTTTGTTAGAGTGCGCGAGAGGATGAGCAGAAGATTAGATGGCTAGAGAAGCACAGAGTGCCAGTGTTCTAAGGGCTACAAGAGCGTTTCCAAGGAAGGGGGCTGGCTAGCAAGAGCTTTCAGTGCTGGCACTTTTCATCTCTGAGCAATTGCTCGACGTTTGCAATTTCTCAGCTCGTGTCTACGAGACGGAGAGATAGTGACCGTGACGTTTGGTGGGTAGAGAAGCGCAGAGAGCAAGTGTTGCTGCTCCTGTGAAAGTGCTTCCAGGGAAGGGTGCTGGCTAGCAAGAGCTTTCAGTGCTGGCACTTTTCATCTCTGAGCAATTGCTCGACGTTTGCAATTTCTCAGCTCGTGTCTACGAGACGCAGAGATAGTGACCGTGACGTTTGGTGGGTAGAGAAGCGCAAAGCCCCAGTGTTGCTGCGCCTGTGAAAGCGCTTCCAGGGAAGGGTGCTGGCTAGCAACAGCTTTCAGTGCTGGCACTTTTCATCTCTGAGCAATTGCTCGACGTTTGCAATTTCTCACCAGAGCTTTTGTTAGAGTGCGCGAGAGGATGAGCAGAAGATGAGGTGGCTAGAGAATCACAGAGCGCCAGTGTTCTTAGGGCTACAAGAGCGTTTCCAAGGAAGGGGGCTGGCTAGCAAGAGCTTTCAGTGCTGGCACTTTTCATCTCTGAGCAATTGCTCGACGTTTGCAATTTCTCAGCTCGTGTCTACGAGACCGAAAGAGAATGACCGTGACGTTTGGTGGGTAGAGAAGCGCAAAGCCCCAGTGTTGCTGCGCCTGTGAAAGCGCTTCCAAGGAAGGGGGCTGGCTAGCAACAGCTTTCAGTGCTGGCACTTTTCATCTCTGAGCAATTGCTCGACGTTTGCAATTTCTCAGCTCGTGTCTACGAGACGGAAAGAGAAGGACCGTGACGTTTGGTGGCTAGAGAAGCGCAAAGCCCCAGTGTTGCTGCGCCTGTGAAAGCGCTTCCAAGGAAGGGGGCTGGCTAGCAACAGCTTTCAGTGCTGGCACTTTTCTTCTCTGAGCAATTGCTGGACGTTTGCAATTTCTCACCTGCACTCTCTTTAGACTGCACGAGAGGATGAGCAGAAGATTAGGTGGCTAGAGAAGCCCAGAGCGCCAGTGTTCTAAGGGCTACAAGAGCGTTTCCAAGGAAGGGTGCTGGCTAACAAGAGCTTTCAGTGCTGGCACTTTTCATCTCTGAGCAATTGCTGGACGTTTGCAATTTCTCAGCTCGTGTCTACGAGACGGAGAGATAGTGACCGTGATGTTTGGTGGGTAGAGAAGCGCAAAGCCCCAGTGTTGCTGCGCCTGTGAAAGCGCTTCCAGGGAAGGGTGCTGGCTAGCAACAGCTTTCAGTGCTGGCACTTTTCATCTCTGAGCAATTGCTGCACGTTTGCAATTTCTCAACTGAGCTCTCTTTAGAGTGCGCGAGAGGATGAGCAGAAGATGAGGTGGCTAGAGAAGCTCAGAGCCCCATTGTTCTTAGGGCTACAAAAGCGCTTCCAAGGAAGGGTGCTGGCTAGCAAGAGCTTTCAGTGCTGGCACTTTTCATCTCTGAGCAATTGCTCGACGTTTGCAATTTCTCACCTGAGCTCTCTTTAGACTGCGCGAGAGGATGGGCAGAAGATGAGGTGGCTAGTGAAGCAGAGAGCCCCAGTGTTCTTAGGGCTACAAGAGCGTTTCCAAGGAAGGGGGCTGGCTAGCAACAGCTTTCAGTGCTGGCACTTTTCATCTCTGAGCAATTGCTCGACGTTTGCAATTTCTCACCAGAGCTTTTGTTAGAGTGCGCGAGAGGATGAGCAGAAGATTAGATGGCTAGAGAAGCACAGAGCGCCAGTGTTCTAAGGGCTACAAGAGCGTTTCCAAGGAAGGGGGCTGGCTAGCAACAGCTTTCAGTGCTGGCACTTTTCATCTCTGAGCAATTGCTCGACGTTTGCAATTTCTCACCAGAGCTTTTGTTAGAGTGCGCGAGAGGATGAGTAGAAGATGAGGTGGCTAGAGAAGCACAGAGCGCCAGTGTTCTAAGGGCTACAAGAGCGTTTCCAAGGAAGGGGGCTGGCTAGCAAGAGCTTTCAGTGCTGGCACTTTTCATCTCTGAGCAATTGCTGGACGTTTGCAATTTCTCAGCTCGTGTCTACGAGACGGAGAGATAGTGACCGTGATGTTTGGTGGGTAGAGAAGCGCAAAGCCCCAGTGTTGCTGCGCCTGTGAAAGCACTTCCAGGGAAGGGTGCTGGCTAGCAACAGCTTTCAGTGCTGGCACTTTTCATCTCTGAGCAATTGCTGGACGTTTGCAATTTCTCACCTGAGCTCTCTTTAGACTGCGCGAGAGGATGGGCAGAAGATGAGGTGGCTAGTGAAGCAGAGAGCACCAGTGTTCCAAGGGCTACAAGAGCGTTTCCAAGGAAGGGTGCTGGCTAGCAACAGCTTTCAGTGCTGGCACTTTTCATCTCTGAGCAATTGCTCGACGTTTGCAATTTCTCACCAGAGCTTTTGTTAGAGTGCGCGAGAGGATGAGCAGAAGATTAGATGGCTAGAGAAGCACAGAGTGCCAGTGTTCTAAGGGCTACAAGAGCGTTTCCAAGGAAGGGTGCTGGCTAGCAAGAGCTTTCAGTGCTGGCACTTTTCATCTCTGAGCAATTGCTCGACGTTTGCAATTTCTCAGCTCGTGTCTACGAGACGGAGAGATAGTGACCGTGACGTTTGGTGGGTAAAGAAGCGCAGAGAGTAAGTGTTGCTGCGCCTGTGAAAGCGCTTCCAAGGAAGGGGGCTGGCTAGCAACAGCTTTCAGTGCTGGCACTTTTCATCTCTGAGCAATTGCTCGACGTTTGCAATTTCTCACCAGAGCTTTTGTTAGAGTGCGCGAGAGGATGAGTAGAAGATGAGGTGGCTAGAGAAGCACAGAGCCCCAGTGTTCTAAGGGCTACAAGAGCGTTTCCAAGGAAGGGGGCTGGCTAGCAAGAGCTTTCAGTGCTGGCACTTTTCATCTCTGAGCAATTGCTCGACGTTTGCAATTTCTCAGCTCGTGTCTACGAGACGGAAAGAGAATGACCGTGACGTTTGGTGGGTAGAGAAGCGCAAAGCCCCAGTGTTGCTGCGCCTGTGAAAGCGCTTCCAAGGAAGGGGGCTGGCTAGCAACAGCTTTCAGTGCTGGCACTTTTCATCTCTGAGCAATTGCTCGACGTTTGCAATTTCTCACCGGAGCTTTTGTTAGAGTGCGCGAGAGGATGAGCAGAAGATGAGGTGGCTAGAGAATCACAGAGCGCCAGTGTTCTAAGGGCTACAAGAGCGTTTCCAAGGAAGGGGGCTGGCTAGCAACAGCTTTCAGTGCTGGCACTTTTCATCTCTGAGCAATTGCTCGACGTTTGCAATTTCTCAGCTCGTGTCTACGAGACGGAAAGAGAATGACTGTGACGTTTGGTGGGTAGAGAAGCGCAAAGCCCCAGTGTTGCTGCACCTGTGAAAGCGCTTCCAAGGAAGGGGGCTGGCTAGCAACAGCTTTCAGTGCTGGCACTTTTCATCTCTGAGCAATTGCTCGACGTTTGCAATTTCTCAGCTCGTGTCTACGAGACGGAAAGAGAATGACCGTGACGTTTGGTGGGTAGAGAAGCGCAAAGCCCCAGTGTTGCTGCGCCTGTGAAAGCGCTTCCAAGGAAGGGGGCTGGCTAGCAAGAGCTTTCAGTGCTGGCACTTTTCATCTCTGAGCAATTGCTCGACGTTTGCAATTTCTCACCAGAGCTTTTGTTAGAGTGCGCGAGAGGATGAGCAGAAGATGAGGTGGCTAGAGAATCACAGAGCGCCAGTGTTCTTAGGGCTACAAGAGCGTTTCCAAGGAAGGGGGCTGGCTAGCAAGAGCTTTCAGTGCTGGCACTTTTCATCTCTGAGCAATTGCTCGACGTTTGCAATTTCTCAGCTCGTGTCTACGAGACCGAAAGAGAATGACCGTGACGTTTGGTGGGTAGAGAAGCGCAAAGCCCCAGTGTTGCTGCGCCTGTGAAAGCGCTTCCAAGGAAGGGGGCTGGCTAGCAAGAGCTTTCAGTGCTGGCACTTTTCATCTCTGAGCAATTGCTCGACGTTTGCAATTTCTCAGCTCGTGTCTACGAGACGGAAAGAGAACGACCGTGACGTTTGGTGGGTAGAGAAGCGCAAAGCCCCCCTGTTGCTGCGCCTGTGAAAGCGCTTCCAAGGAAGGGGGCTGGCTAGCAACAGCTTTCAGTGCTGGCACTTTTCTTCTCTGAGCAATTGCTGGACGTTTGCAATTTCTCACCTGCACTCTCTTTAGACTGCACGAGAGGATGAGCAGAAGATTAGGTGGCTAGAGAAGCACAGAGCGCCAGTGTTCTAAGGGCTACAAGAGCGTTTCCAAGGAAGGGTGCTGGCTAACAAGAGCTTTCAGTGCTGGCACTTTTCATCTCTGAGCAATTGCTGGACGTTTGCAATTTCTCAGCTCGTGTCTACGAGACGGAGAGATAGTGACCGTGATGTTTGGTGGGTAGAGAAGCGCAAAGCCCCAGTGTTGCTGCGCCTGTGAAAGCGCTTCCAGGGAAGGGTGCTGGCTAGCAACAGCTTTCAGTGCTGGCACTTTTCATCTCTGAGCAATTGCTGCACGTTTGCAATTTCTCAACTGAGCTCTCTTTAGAGTGCGCGAGAGGATGAGCAGAAGATGAGGTGGCTAGAGAAGCTCAGAGCCCCATTGTTCTTAGGGCTACAAAAGCGCTTCCAAGGAAGGGTGCTGGCTAGCAAGAGCTTTCAGTGCTGGCACTTTTCATCTCTGAGCAATTGCTCGACGTTTGCAATTTCTCACCTGAGCTCTCTTTAGACTGCGCGAGAGGATGGGCAGAAGATGAGGTGGCTAGTGAAGCAGAGAGCCCCAGTGTTCTTAGGGCTACAAGAGCGTTTCCAAGGAAGGGGGCTGGCTAGCAACAGCTTTCAGTGCTGGCACTTTTCATCTCTGAGCAATTGCTCGACGTTTGCAATTTCTCACCAGAGCTTTTGTTAGAGTGCGCGAGAGGATGAGCAGAAGATTAGATGGCTAGAGAAGCACAGAGCGCCAGTGTTCTAAGGGCTACAAGAGCGTTTCCAAGGAAGGGGGCTGGCTAGCAACAGCTTTCAGTGCTGGCACTTTTCATCTCTGAGCAATTGCTCGACGTTTGCAATTTCTCACCAGAGCTTTTGTTAGAGTGCGCGAGAGGATGAGTAGAAGATGAGGTGGCTAGAGAAGCACAGAGCGCCAGTGTTCTAAGGGCTACAAGAGCGTTTCCAAGGAAGGGGGCTGGCTAGCAAGAGCTTTCAGTGCTGGCACTTTTCATCTCTGAGCAATTGCTGGACGTTTGCAATTTCTCAGCTCGTGTCTACGAGACGGAGAGATAGTGACCGTGATGTTTGGTGGGTAGAGAAGCGCAAAGCCCCAGTGTTGCTGCGCCTGTGAAAGCACTTCCAGGGAAGGGTGCTGGCTAGCAACAGCTTTCAGTGCTGGCACTTTTCATCTCTGAGCAATTGCTGGACGTTTGCAATTTCTCACCTGAGCTCTCTTTAGACTGCGCGAGAGGATGGGCAGAAGATGAGGTGGCTAGTGAAGCAGAGAGCACCAGTGTTCCAAGGGCTACAAGAGCGTTTCCAAGGAAGGGTGCTGGCTAGCAACAGCTTTCAGTGCTGGCACTTTTCATCTCTGAGCAATTGCTCGACGTTTGCAATTTCTCACCAGAGCTTTTGTTAGAGTGCGCGAGAGGATGAGCAGAAGATTAGATGGCTAGAGAAGCACAGAGTGCCAGTGTTCTAAGGGCTACAAGAGCGTTTCCAAGGAAGGGTGCTGGCTAGCAAGAGCTTTCAGTGCTGGCACTTTTCATCTCTGAGCAATTGCTCGACGTTTGCAATTTCTCAGCTCGTGTCTACGAGACGGAGAGATAGTGACCGTGACGTTTGGTGGGTAAAGAAGCGCAGAGAGTAAGTGTTGCTGCTCCTGTGAAAGTGCTTCCAGGGAAGGGTGCTGGCTAGCAAGAGCTTTCAGTGCTGGCACTTTTCATCTCTGAGCAATTGCTCGACGTTTGCAATTTCTCAGCTCGTGTCTACGAGACGGAGAGATAGTGACCGTGACGTTTGGTGGGTAGAGAAGCGCAAAGCCCCAGTGTTGCTGCGCCTGTGAAAGCGCTTCCAGGGAAGGGTGCTGGCTAGCAACAGCTTTCAGTGCTGGCACTTTTCATCTCTGAGCAATTGCTCGACGTTTGCAATTTCTCACCAGAGCTTTTGTTAGAGTGCGCGAGAGGATGAGCAGAAGATGAGGTGGCTAGAGAAGCTCAGAGCCCCAGTGTTCTTAGGGCTACAAGAGCGTTTCCAAGGAAGGGGGCTGGCTAGCAAGAGCTTTCAGTGCTGGCACTTTTCATCTCTGAGCAATTGCTCGACGTTTGCAATTTCTCAGCTCGTGTCTACGAGACCGAAAGAGAATGACCGTGACGTTTGGTGGGTAGAGAAGCGCAAAGCCCCAGTGTTGCTGCGCCTGTGAAAGCGCTTCCAAGGAAGGGGGCTGGCTAGCAAGAGCTTTCAGTGCTGGCACTTTTCATCTCTGAGCAATTGCTCGACGTTTGCAATTTCTCAGCTCGTGTCTACGAGACGGAAAGAGAACGACCGTGACGTTTGGTGGGTAGAGAAGCGCAAAGCCCCCCTGTTGCTGCGCCTGTGAAAGCGCTTCCAAGGAAGGGGGCTGGCTAGCAACAGCTTTCAGTGCTGGCACTTTTCTTCTCTGAGCAATTGCTCGACGTTTGCAATTTCTCACCTGCGCTCTCTTTAGACTGCACGAGAGGATGAGGAGAAGATTAGGTGGCTAGAGAAGCACAGAGCGCCAGTGTTCTAAGGGCTACAAGAGCGTTTCCAAGGAAGAGGGCTGGCTAGCAAGAGCTTTCAGTGCTGGCACTTTTCATCTCTGAGCAATTGCTCGACGTTTGCAATTTCTCAGCTCGTGTCTACGAGACGCAGAGATAGTGACTGTGACGTTTGGTGGGTAGAGAAGCGCAAAGCCCCAGTGTTGCTGCGCCTGTGAAAGCGCTTCCAAGGAAGGGGGCTGGCTAGCAACAGCTTTCAGTGCTGGCACTTTTCATCTCTGAGCAATTGCTCGACGTTTGCAATTTCTCACCAGAGCTTTTGTTAGAGTGCGCGAGAGGATGAGCAGAAGATGAGGTGGCTAGAGAAGCACAGAGCGCCAGTGTTCTTAGGGCTACAAGAGCGTTTCCAAGGAAGGGGGCTGGCTAGCAACAGCTTTCAGTGCTGGCACTTTTCATCTCTGAGCAATTGCTCGACGTTTGCAATTTCTCAGCTCGTCTCTACGAGACGGAAAGAGAATGACCGTGACGTTTGGTGGGTAGAGCAGCGCAAAGCCCCAGTGTTGCTGCGCCTGTGAAAGCGTTTCCAAGGAAGGGTGCTGGCTAACAAGAGCTTTCAGTGCTGGCACTTTTCATCTCTGAGCAATTGCTGGACGTTTGCAATTTCTCAGCTCGTGTCTACGAGACGGAGAGATAGTGACCGTGACGTTTGGTGGGTAGAGAAGCGCAAAGCCCCAGTGTTGCTGCGCCTGTGAAAGCGCTTCCAGGGAAGGGTGCTGGCTAGCAACAGCTTTCAGTGCTGGCACTTTTCATCTCTGAGCAATTGCTGCACGTTTGCAATTTCTCAACTGAGCTCTCTTTAGAGTGCGCGAGAGGATGAGCAGAAGATGAGGTGGCTAGAGAAGCTCAGAGCCCCATTGTTCTTAGGGCTACAAAAGCGCTTCCAAGGAAGGGGGCTGGTTAGCAAGAGCTTTCAGTGCTGGCACTTTTCATCTCTGAGCAATTGCTCGACGTTTGCAATTTCTCACCTGAGCTCTCTTTAGACTGCGCGAGAGGATGGGCAGAAGATTAGGTGGCTAGTGAAGCAGAGAGACCCAGTGTTCCAAGGGCTACAAGAGCGTTTCCAAGGAAGGGGGCTGGCTAGCAAGAGCTTTCAGTGCTGGCACTTTTCATCTCTGAGCAATTGCTCGACGTTTGCAATTTCTCAGCTCGTGTCTACGAGACGGAGAGATAGTGACCGTGACGTTTGGTGGGTAGAGAAGCGCAAAGCCCCAGTGTTGCTGCGCCTGTGAAAGCGCTTCCAAGGAAGGGGGCTGGCTAGCAACAGCTTTCAGTGCTGGCACTTTTCATCTCTGAGCAATTGCTCGACGTTTGCAATTTCTCACCGGAGCTTTTGTTAGAGTGCGCGAGAGGATGAGTAGAAGATGAGGTGGCTAGAGAAGCACAGAGCGCCAGTGTTCTAAGGGCTACAAGAGCGTTTCCAAGGAAGGGGGCTGGCTAGCAAGAGCTTTCAGTGCTGGCACTTTTCATCTCTGAGCAATTGCTCGACGTTTGCAATTTCTCAGCTCGTGTCTACGAGACGGAAAGAGAATGACCGTGACGTTTGGTGGGTAGAGAAGCGCAAAGCCCCAGTGTTGCTGCGCCTGTGAAAGCGCTTCCAAGGAAGGGGGCTGGCTAGCAACAGCTTTCAGTGCTGGCACTTTTCATCTCTGAGCAATTGCTCGACGTTTGCAATTTCTCACCGGAGCTTTTGTTAGAGTGCGCGAGAGGATGAGCAGAAGATGAGGTGGCTAGAGAATCACAGAGCGCCAGTGTTCTAAGGGCTACAAGAGCGTTTCCAAGGAAGGGGGCTGGCTAGCAACAGCTTTCAGTGCTGGCACTTTTCATCTCTGAGCAATTGCTCGACGTTTGCAATTTCTCACCGGAGCTCTCTTTAGAGTGCGCGAGAGGATGAGCAGAAGATGAGGTGGCTAGAGAAGCACAGAGCCCCAGTGTTCTTAGGGCTACAAGAGCGTTTCCAAGGAAGGGGGCTGGCTAGCAACAGCTTTCAGTGCTGGCACTTTTCATCTCTGAGCAATTGCTCGACGTTTGCAATTTCTCAGCTCGTGTCTACGAGACGGAAAGAGAATGACTGTGACGTTTGGTGGGTAGAGAAGCGCAAAGCCCCAGTGTTGCTGCACCTGTGAAAGCGCTTCCAAGGAAGGGGGCTGGCTAGCAACAGCTTTCAGTGCTGGCACTTTTCATCTCTGAGCAATTGCTCGACGTTTGCAATTTCTCAGCTCGTGTCTACGAGACGGAAAGAGAATGACCGTGACGTTTGGTGGGTAGAGAAGCGCAAAGCCCCAGTGTTGCTGCGCCTGTGAAAGCGCTTCCAAGGAAGGGGGCTGGCTAGCAAGAGCTTTCAGTGCTGGCACTTTTCATCTCTGAGCAATTGCTCGACGTTTGCAATTTCTCAGCTCGTCTCTACGAGACGGAAAGAGAATGACCGTGACGTTTGGTGGGTAGAGAAGCGCAAAGCCCCAGTGTTGCTGCGCCTGTGAAAGCGCTTCCAAGGAAGGGGGCTGGCTAGCAAGAGCTTTCAGTGCTGGCACTTTTCATCTCTGAGCAATTGCTCGACGTTTGCAATTTCTCAGCTCGTGTCTACGAGACGGAAAGAGAATGACCGTGACGTTTGGTGGGTAGAGCAGCGCAAAGCCCCAGTGTTGCTGCGCCTGTGAAAGCGTTTCCAAGGAAGGGTGCTGGCTAACAAGAGCTTTCAGTGCTGGCACTTTTCATCTCTGAGCAATTGCTCGACGTTTGCAATTTCTCAGCTCGTGTCTACGAGACGGAGAGATAGTGACCGTGATGTTTGGTGGGTAGAGAAGCGCAAAGCCCCAGTGTTGCTGCGCCTGTGAAAGCGCTTCCAGGGAAGGGTGCTGGCTAGCAACAGCTTTCAGTGCTGGCACTTTTCATCTCTGAGCAATTGCTGGACGTTTGCAATTTCTCAACTGAGCTCTCTTTAGAGTGCGCGAGAGGATGAGCAGAAGATGAGGTGGCTAGAGAAGCTCAGAGCCCCATTGTTCTTAGGGCTACAAAAGCGCTTCCAAGGAAGGGGGCTGGTTAGCAACAGCTTTCAGTGCTGGCACTTTTCATCTCTGAGCAATTGCTCGACGTTTGCAATTTCTCACCTGAGCTCTCTTTAGACTGCGCGAGAGGATGGGCAGAAGATTAGGTGGCTAGAGAAGCAGAGAGCCCCAGTGTTCCAAGGGCTACAAGAGCGTTTCCAAGGAAGGGGGCTGGCTAGCAACAGCTTTCAGTGCTGGCACTTTTCATCTCTGAGCAGTTGCTCGACGTTTGCAATTTCTCACCAGAGCTTTTGTTAGAGTGCGCGAGAGGATGAGCAGAAGATGAGGTGGCTAGAGAAGCACAGAGCGCCAGTGTTCTAAGGGCTACAAGAGCGTTTCCAAGGAAGGGGGCTGGCTAGCAAGAGCTTTCAGTGCTGGCACTTTTCATCTCTGAGCAATTGCTCGACGTTTGCAATTTCTCAGCTCGTGTCTACGAGACGGAGAGATAGTGACCGTGACGTTTGGTGGGTAGAGAAGCGCAAAGCCCCAGTGTTGCTGCGCCTGTGAAAGCGCTTCCAAGGAAGGGGGCTGGCTAGCAACAGCTTTCAGTGCTGGCACTTTTCATCTCTGAGCAATTGCTCGACGTTTGCAATTTCTCACCAGAGCTTTTGTTAGAGTGCGCGAGAGGATGAGGAGAAGATTAGATGGCTAGAGAAGCACAGAGCGCCAGTGTTCTAAGGGCTACAAGAGCGTTTGCAAGGAAGGGGGCTGGCTAGCAAGAGCTTTCAGTGCTGGCACTTTTCATCTCTGAGCAATTGCTGGACGTTTGCAATTTCTCAGCTCGTGTCTACGAGACGGAAAGAGAATGACCGTGACGTTTGGTGGGTAGAGAAGCGCAAAGCCCCAGTGTTGCTGCGCCTGTGAAAGCGCTTCCAAGGAAGGGGGCTGGCTAGCAACAGCTTTCAGTGCTGGCACTTTTCATCTCTGAGCAATTGCTCGACGTTTGCAATTTCTCACCGGAGCTTTTGTTAGAGTGCGCGAGAGGATGAGCAGAAGATGAGGTGGCTAGAGAATCACAGAGCGCCAGAGTTCTAAGGGCTACAAGAGCGTTTCCAAGGAAGGGGGCTGGCTAGCAACAGCTTTCAGTGCTGGCACTTTTCATCTCTGAGCAATTGCTCGACGTTTGCAATTTCTCACCGGAGCTCTCTTTAGAGTGCGCGAGAGGATGAGCAGAAGATGAGGTGGCTAGAGAAGCACAGAGCCCCAGTGTTCTTAGGGCTACAAGAGCGTTTCCAAGGAAGGGGGCTGGCTAGCAACAGCTTTCAGTGCTGGCACTTTTCATCTCTGAGCAATTGCTCGACGTTTGCAATTTCTCAGCTCGTCTCTACGAGACGGAAAGAGAATGACTGTGACGTTTGGTGGGTAGAGAAGCGCAAAGCCCCAGTGTTGCTGCACCTGTGAAAGCGCTTCCAAGGAAGGGGGCTGGCTAGCAACAGCTTTCAGTGCTGGCACTTTTCATCTCTGAGCAATTGCTCGACGTTTGCAATTTCTCAGCTCGTGTCTACGAGACGGAAAGAGAATGACCGTGACGTTTGGTGGGTAGAGAAGCGCAAAGCCCCAGTGTTGCTGCGCCTGTGAAAGCGCTTCCAAGGAAGGGGGCTGGCTAGCAAGAGCTTTCAGTGCTGGCACTTTTCATCTCTGAGCAATTGCTCGACGTTTGCAATTTCTCAGCTCGTCTCTACGAGACGGAAAGAGAATGACCGTGACGTTTGGTGGGTAGAGAAGCGCAAAGCCCCAGTGTTGCTGCGCCTGTGAAAGCGCTTCCAAGGAAGGGGGCTGGCTAGCAAGAGCTTTCAGTGCTGGCACTTTTCTTCTCTGAGCAATTGCTCGACGTTTGCAATTTCTCAGCTCGTGTCTACGAGACGGAAAGAGAATGACCGTGACGTTTGGTGGGTAGAGCAGCGCAAAGCCCCAGTGTTGCTGCGCCTGTGAAAGCGTTTCCAAGGAAGGGTGCTGGCTAACAAGAGCTTTCAGTGCTGGCACTTTTCATCTCTGAGCAATTGCTCGACGTTTGCAATTTCTCAGCTCGTGTCTACGAGACGGAGAGATAGTGACCGTGATGTTTGGTGGGTAGAGAAGCGCAAAGCCCCAGTGTTGCTGCGCCTGTGAAAGCGCTTCCAGGGAAGGGTGCTGGCTAGCAACAGCTTTCAGTGCTGGCACTTTTCATCTCTGAGCAATTGCTGGACGTTTGCAATTTCTCAACTGAGCTCTCTTTAGAGTGCGCGAGAGGATGAGCAGAAGATGAGGTGGCTAGAGAAGCTCAGAGCCCCATTGTTCTTAGGGCTACAAAAGCGCTTCCAAGGAAGGGGGCTGGTTAGCAACAGCTTTCAGTGCTGGCACTTTTCATCTCTGAGCAATTGCTCGACGTTTGCAATTTCTCACCTGAGCTCTCTTTAGACTGCGCGAGAGGATGGGCAGAAGATTAGGTGGCTAGAGAAGCAGAGAGCCCCAGTGTTCCAAGGGCTACAAGAGCGTTTCCAAGGAAGGGGGCTGGCTAGCAACAGCTTTCAGTGCTGGCACTTTTCATCTCTGAGCAGTTGCTCGACGTTTGCAATTTCTCACCAGAGCTTTTGTTAGAGTGCGCGAGAGGATGAGCAGAAGATGAGGTGGCTAGAGAAGCACAGAGCGCCAGTGTTCTAAGGGCTACAAGAGCGTTTCCAAGGAAGGGGGCTGGCTAGCAAGAGCTTTCAGTGCTGGCACTTTTCATCTCTGAGCAATTGCTCGACGTTTGCAATTTCTCAGCTCGTGTCTACGAGACGGAGAGATAGTGACCGTGACGTTTGGTGGGTAGAGAAGCGCAAAGCCCCAGTGTTGCTGCGCCTGTGAAAGCGCTTCCAAGGAAGGGGGCTGGCTAGCAACAGCTTTCAGTGCTGGCACTTTTCATCTCTGAGCAATTGCTCGACGTTTGCAATTTCTCACCAGAGCTTTTGTTAGAGTGCGCGAGAGGATGAGGAGAAGATTAGATGGCTAGAGAAGCACAGAGCGCCAGTGTTCTAAGGGCTACAAGAGCGTTTGCAAGGAAGGGGGCTGGCTAGCAAGAGCTTTCAGTGCTGGCACTTTTCATCTCTGAGCAATTGCTGGACGTTTGCAATTTCTCAGCTCGTGTCTACGAGACGGAGAGATAGTGACCGTGACGTTTGGTGGGTAGAGAAGCGCAGAGAGCAAGTGTTGCTGCTCCTGTGAAAGTGCTTCCAGGGAAGGGTGCTGGCTAGCAACAGCTTTCAGTGCTGGCACTTTTCATCTCTGAGCAATTGCTCGACGTTTGCAATTTCTCAGCTCGTGTCTACGAGACGGAGAGATAGTGACCGTGATGTTTGGTGGGTAGAGCAGCGCAAAGCCCCAGTGTTGCTGCGCCTGTGAAAGCGCTTCCAGGGAAGGGTGCTGGCTAGCAACAGCTTTCAGTGCTGGCACTTTTCATCTCTGAGCAATTGCTGGACGTTTGCAATTTCTCAACTGAGCTCTCTTTAGAGTGCGCGAGAGGATGAGCAGAAGATGAGGTGGCTAGAGAAGCAGAGAGCCCCAGTGTTCTTAGGGCTACAAGAGCGTTTCCAAGGAAGGGGGCTGGCTAGCAAGAGCTTTCAGTGCTGGCACTTTTCATCTCTGAGCAATTGCTCGACGTTTGCAATTTCTCACCTGAGCTCTCTTTAGACTGCGCGAGAGGATGGGGAGAAGATGAGGTGGCTAGAGAAGCACAGAGCCCCAGTGTTCCAAGGGCTACAAGAGCGTTTCCAAGGAAGGGGGCTGGCTAGCAAGAGCTTTCAGTGCTGGCACTTTTCATCTCTGAGCAATTGCTCGACGTTTGCAATTTCTCAGCTCGTGTCTACGAGACGGAAAGAGAATGACCGTGACGTTTGGTGGGTAGAGAAGCGCAAAGCCCCAGTGTTGCTGCGCCTGTGAAAGCGCTTCCAAGGAAGGGGGCTGGCTAGCAACAGCTTTCAGTGCTGGCACTTTTCATCTCTGAGCAGTTGCTCCACATTTGCAATTTCTCACCAGAGCTTTTGTTAGAGTGCGCGAGAGGATGAGCAGAAGATGAGGTGGCTGGAGAAGCACAGAGCGCCAGTGTTCTAAGGGCTACAAGAGCGTTTCCAAGGAAGGGGGCTGGCTAGCAACAGCTTTCAGAGCTGGCACTTTTCATCTCTGAGCAATTGCTCGACGTTTGCAATTTCTCAGCTCGTGTCTACGAGACGGAAAGAGAATGACCGTGACGTTCGGTGGGTAGAGAAGCGCAAAGCCCCAGTGTTGCTGCACCTGTGAAAAAGCTTCCAAGGAAGGGTGCTGGCTAGCAACAGCTTTCAGTGCTGGCACTTTTCATCTCTGAGCAGTTGCTCGACGTTTGCAATTTCTCACCAGAGCTTTTGTTAGAGTGCGCGAGAGGATGAGCAGAAGATGAGGTGGCTGGAGAAGCACAGAGCGCCAGTGTTCTAAGGGTTACAAGAGCGTTTCCAAGGAAGGGGGCTGGCTAGCAACAGCTTTCAGTGCTGGCACTTTTCATCTCTGAGCAATTGCTCGACGTTTGCAATTTCTCAGCTCGTGTCTACGAGACGGAAAGAGAATGACCGTGACGTTTGGTGGGTAGAGAAGCGCAAAGCCCCAGTGTTGCTGCACCTGTGAAAGCGCTTCCAAGGAAGGGGGCTGGCTAGCAACAGCTTTCAGTGCTGGCACTTTTCATCTCTGAGCAATTGCTCGACGTTTGCAATTTCTCACCGGAGCTCTCTTTAGAGTGCGCGAGAGGATGAGCAGAAGATGAGGTGGCTAGAGAAGCACAGAGCCCCAGTGTTCTTAGGGCTACAAGAGCGTTTCCAAGGAAGGGGGCTGGCTAGCAAGAGCTTTCAGTGCTGGCACTTTTCATCTCTGAGCAATTGCTCGACGTTTGCAATTTCTCACCGGAGCTCTCTTTAGAGTGCGCGAGAGGATGAGGAGAAGATGAGGTGGCTAGAGAAGCACAGAGCCCCATTGTTCTTAGGGCTACACAAGCGCTTCCAAGGAAGGGGGCTGGCTAGCAACAGCTTTCAGTGCTGGCACTTTTCATCTCTGAGCAATTGCTCGACGTTTGCAATTTCTCACCTGAGCTCTCTTTAGACTGCGCGAGAGGATGGGCAGAAGATGAGGTGGCTAGAGAAGCACAGAGCGCCAGTGTTCTAAGGGCTACAAGAGCGTTTCCAAGGAAGGGGGCTGGCTAGCAAGAGCTTTCAGTGCTGGCACTTTTCATCTCTGAGCAGTTGCTCGACGTTTGCAATTTCTCAGCTCATGTCTACGAGACGGAAAGAGAATGACCGTGACGTTTGGTGGGTAGAGAAGCGCAAAGCCCCAGTGTTGCTGCGCCTGTGAAAGCGCTTCCAAGGAAGGGGGCTGGCTAGCAAGAGCTTTCAGTGCTGGCACTTTTCATCTCTGAGCAATTGCTCGACGTTTGCAATTTCTCACCGGAGCTTTTGTTAGAGTGCGCGAGAGGATGAGGAGAAGATGAGGTGGCTAGAGAAGCACAGAGCCCCAGTGTTCTAAGGGCTACAAGAGCGTTTCCAAGGAAGGGGGCTGGCTAGCAAGAGCTTTCAGTGCTGGCACTTTTCATCTCTGAGCAATTGCTCGACGTTTGCAATTTCTCAGCTCGTGTCTACGAGACGGAAAGAGAATGACCGTGATGTTTGGTGGGTAGAGAAGCGCAAAGCCCCAGTGTTGCTGCGCCTGTGAAAGCGCTTCCAAGGAAGGGGGCTGGCTAGCAACAGCTTTCAGTGCTGGCACTTTTCTTCTCTGAGCAATTGCTCGACGTTTGCAATTTCTCACCAGAGCTTTTGTTAGAGTGCGCGAGAGGATGAGGAGAAGATTAGATGGCTAGAGAAGCACAGAGCGCCAGTGTTCTAAGGGCTACAAGAGCGTTTCCAAGGAAGGGGGCTGGCTAGCAAGAGCTTTCAGTGCTGGCACTTTTCATCTCTGAGCAATTGCTCGACGTTTGCAATTTCTCAGCTCGTGTCTACGAGACGGAGAGATAGTGACCGTGACGTTTGGTGGGTAGAGAAGCGCAAAGCCCCAGTGTTGCTGCGCCTGTGAAAGCGCTTCCAAGGAAGGGAGCTGGCTAGCAAGAGCTTTCAGTGCTGGCACTTTTCATCTCTGAGCAATTGCTCGACGTTTGCAATTTCTCACCGGAGCTTTTGTTAGAGTGCGCGAGAGGATGAGCAGAAGATGAGGTGGCTAGAGAATCACAGAGCGCCAGTGTTCTAAGGGCTACAAGAGCGTTTCCAAGGAAGGGGGCTGGCTAGCAAGAGCTTTCAGTGCTGGCACTTTTCATCTCTGAGCAATTGCTCGACGTTTGCAATTTCTCAGCTCGTCTCTACGAGACGGAAAGAGAACGACCGTGACGTTTGGTGGGTAGAGAAGCGCAAAGGCCCCCTGTTGCTGCGCCTGTGAAAGCGCTTCCAAGGAAGGGGGCTGGCTAGCAACAGCTTTCAGTGCTGGCACTTTTCATCTCTGAGCAATTGCTCGACGTTTGCAATTTCTCACCTGCGCTCTCTTTAGACTGCACGAGAGGATGAGGAGAAGATTAGGTGGCTAGAGAAGCACAGAGCGCCAGTGTTCTAAGGGCTACAAGAGCGTTTCCAAGGAAGGGGGCTGGCTAGCAAGAGCTTTCAGTGCTGGCACTTTTCATCTCTGAGCAATTGCTCGACGTTTGCAATTTCTCAGCTCGTGTCTACGAGACGGAAAGAGAACGACCGTGACGTTTGGTGGGTAGAGAAGCGCAAAGCCCCAGTGTTGCTGCGCCTGTGAAAGCGCTTCCAAGGAAGGGGGCTGGCTAGCAACAGCTTTCAGTGCTGGCACTTTTCATCTCTGAGCAATTGCTGGACGTTTGCAATTTCTCATCGGAGCTTTTGTTAGAGTGCGCGAGAGGATGAGTAGAAGATGAGGTGGCTGGAGAAGCACAGAGCGCCAGTGTTCTAAGGGCTACAAGAGCGTTTCCAAGGAAGGGGGCTGGCTAGCAACAGCTTTCAGAGCTGGCACTTTTCATCTCTGAGCAATTGCTCGACGTTTGCAATTTCTCAGCTCGTGTCTACGAGACGGAAAGAGAATGACCGTGACGTTCGGTGGGTAGAGAAGCGCAAAGCCCCAGTGTTGCTGCACCTGTGAAAGCGCTTCCAAGGAAGGGGGCTGGCTAGCAACAGCTTTCAGTGCTGGCACTTTTCATCTCTGAGCAGTTGCTCGACATTTGCAATTTCTCACCAGAGCTTTTGTTAGAGTGCGCGAGAGGATGAGCAGAAGATGAGGTGGCTGGAGAAGCACAGAGCCCCAGTGTTCTAAGGGCTACAAGAGCGTTTCCAAGGAAGGGGGCTGGCTAGCAAGAGCTTTCAGTGCTGGCACTTTTCATCTCTGAGCAATTGCTCGACGTTTGCAATTTCTCAGCTCGTGTCTACGAGACGGAAAGAGAACGACCGTGACGTTTGGTGGGTAGAGAAGCGCAAAGCCCCAGTGTTGCTGCACCTGTGAAAGCGCTTCCAAGGAAGGGGGCTGGCTAGCAACAGCTTTCAGTGCTGGCACTTTTCATCTCTGAGCAATTGCTCGACGTTTGCAATTTCTCACCGGAGCTTTTGTTAGAGTGCGCGAGAGGATGAGCAGAAGATGAGGTGGCTAGAGAAGCACAGAGCCCCAGTGTTCTTAGGGCTACAAGAGCGTTTCCAAGGAAGGGGGCTGGCTAGCAAGAGCTTTCAGTGCTGGCAGTTTTCATGTCTGAGCAGTTGCTGGACGTTTGCAATTTCTCACCGGAGCTCTCTTTAGAGTGCGCGAGAGGATGAGCAGAAGATGAGGTGGCTAGAGAAGCACAGAGCCCCAGTGTTCTTAGGGCTACACAAGCGCTTCCAAGGAAGGGGGCTGGCTAGCAAGAGCTTTCAGTGCTGGCACTTTTCATCTCTGAGCAATTACTCGACGTTTGCAATTTCTCACCTGAGCTCTCTTTAGACTGCGCGAGAGGATGGGCAGAAGATGAGGTGGCTAGAGAAGCACAGAGCGCCAGTGTTCTAAGGGCTACAAGAGTGTTTCCAAGGAAGGGGGCTGGCTAGCAAGAGCTTTCAGTGCTGGCACTTTTCATCTCTGAGCAGTTGCTCGACGTTTGCAATTTCTCAGCTCATGTCTACGAGACGGAAAGAGAATGACCGTGACGTTTGGTGGGTAGAGAAGCGCAAAGCCCCAGTGTTGCTGCGCCTGTGAAAGCGCTTCCAAGGAAGGGGGCTGGCTAGCAAGAGCTTTCAGTGCTGGCACTTTTCAGCTCTGAGCAATTGCTCGACGTTTGCAATTTCTCACCGGAGCTTTTGTTAGAGTGCGCGAGAGGATGAGCAGAAGATGAGGTGGCTAGAGAAGCACAGAGCCCCAGTGTTCTAAGGGCTACAAGAGCGTTTCCAAGGAAGGGTGCTGGCTAGCAAGAGCTTTCAGTGCTGGCACTTTTCATCTCTGAGCAATTGCTCGACGTTTGCAATTTCTCAGCTCGTGTCTACGAGACGGAAAGAGAATGACCGTGACGTTTGGTGGGTAGAGAAGCGCAAAGCCCCAGTGTTGCTGCGCCTGTGAAAGCGCTTCCAAGGAAGGGGGCTGGCTAGCAACAGCTTTCAGTGCTGGCACTTTTCTTCTCTGAGCAATTGCTCGACGTTTGCAATTTCTCACCAGAGCTTTTGTTAGAGTGCGCGAGAGGATGAGGAGAAGATTAGATGGCTAGAGAAGCACAGAGCGCCAGTGTTCTAAGGGCTACAAGAGCGTTTCCAAGGAAGGGGGCTGGCTAGCAAGAGCTTTCAGTGCTGGCACTTTTCATCTCTGAGCAATTGCTCGACGTTTGCAATTTCTCAGCTCGTGTCTACGAGACGGAGAGATAGTGACCGTGACGTTTGGTGGGTAGAGAAGCGCAAAGGCCCCCTGTTGCTGCGCCTGTGAAAGCGCTTCCAAGGAAGGGGGCTGGCTAGCAACAGCTTTCAGTGCTGGCACTTTTCATCTCTGAGCAATTGCTGGACGTTTGCAATTTCTCACCTGCGCTCTCTTTAGACTGCACGAGAGGATGAGGAGAAGATTAGGTGGCTAGAGAGGCACAGAGCGCCAGTGTTCTAAGGGCTACAAGAGCGTTTCCAAGGAAGGGGGCTGGCTAGCAAGAGCTTTCAGTGCTGGCACTTTTCATCTCTGAGCAATTGCTCGACGTTTGCAATTTCTCAGCTCGTGTCTACGAGACGGAAAGAGAACGACCGTGACGTTTGGTGGGTAGAGAAGCGCAAAGCCCCAGTGTTGCTGCGCCTGTGAAAGCGCTTCCAAGGAAGGGTGCTGGCTAGCAACAGCTTTCAGTGCTGGCACTTTTCATCTCTGAGCAATTGCTCGACGTTTGCAATTTCTCACCAGAGCTTTTGTTAGAGTGCGCGAGAGGATGAGGAGAAGATTAGAAGGCTAGAGAAGCACAGAGCGCCAGTGTTCTAAGGGCTACAAGAGCGTTTCCAAGGAAGGGGGCTGGCTAGCAAGAGCTTTCAGTGCTGGCACTTTTCATCTCTGAGCAATTGCTCGACGTTTGCAATTTCTCAGCTCGTGTCTACGAGACGGAAAGAGAATGACCGTGACATTTGGTGGGTAGAGCAGCGCAAAGCCCCAGTGTTGCTGCGCCTGTGAAAGCGTTTCCAAGGAAGGGTGCTGGCTAACAACAGCTTTCAGTGCTGGCACTTTTCATCTCTGAGCAATTGCTGGACGTTTGCAATTTCTCAGCTCGTGTCTACGAGACGGAGAGATAGTGACCGTGACGTTTGGTGGGTAGAGAAGCGCAGAGAGCAAGTGTTGCTGCTCCTGTGAAAGTGCTTCCAAGGAAGGGTGCTGGCTAGCAACAGCTTTCAGTGCTGGCACTTTTCATCTCTGAGCAATTGCTCGACGTTTGCAATTTCTCAGCTCGTGTCTACGAGACGGAGAGATAGTGACCGTGATGTTTGGTGGGTAGAGCAGCGCAAACCCCAGTGTTGCTGCGCCTGTGAAAGCGCTTCCAAGGAAGGGGGCTGGCTAGCAAGAGCTTTCAGTGCTGGCACTTTTCATCTCTGAGCAATTGCTCGACGTTTGCAATTTCTCAGCTCGTGTCTACGAGACGGAAAGAGAATGACCGTGACGTTTGGTGGGTAGAGAAGCGCAAAGCCCCCGTTGCTGCGCCTGTGAAAGCGCTTCCAAGGAAGGGGGCTGGCTAGCAACAGCTTTCAGTGCTGGCACTTTTCTTCTCTGAGCAATTGCTGGACGTTTTCAATTTCTCACCTGCGCTCTCTTTAGACTGCACGAGAGGATGAGGAGAAGATTAGGTCGCTAGAGAAGCACAGAGCGCCAGTGTTCTAAGGGCTACAAGAGCGTTTCCAAGGAAGGGGGCTGGCTAGCAAGAGCTTTCAGTGCTGGCACTTTTCATCTCTGAGCAATTGCTCGACGTTTGCAATTTCTCAGCTCGTGTCTACGAGACGGAGAGATAGTGACCGTGATGTTTGGTGGGTAGAGAAGCGCAAAGCCCCAGTGTTGCTGCGCCTGTGAAAGCGCTTCCAGGGAAGGGTGCTGGCTAGCAGAAGCTTTCAGTGCTGGCACTTTTCATCTCTGAGCAATTGCTGGACGTTTGCAATTTCTCAACTGAGCTCTCTTTAGACTGCGCGAGAGGATGGGCAGAAGATGAGGTGGCTAGAGAAGCACAGAGCGCCAGTGTTCTAAGGGCTACAAGAGCGTTTCCAAGGAAGGGGGCTGGCTAGCAAGAGCTTTCAGTGCTGGCACTTTTCATCTCTGAGCAATTGCTCGACGTTTGCAATTTCTCAGCTCGTGTCTACGAGACGGAAAGAGAATGACCGTGACGTTTGGTGGGTAGAGAAGCGCAAAGCCCCAGTGTTGCTGCGCCTGTGAAAGCGCTTCCAAGGAAGGGGGCTGGCTAGCAACAGCTTTCAGTGCTGGCACTTTTCATCTCTGAGCAGTTGCTCGACGTTTGCAATTTCTCACCAGAGCTTTTGTTAGAGTGCGCGAGAGGATGAGCAGAAGATGAGGTGGCTGGAGAAGCACAGAGCGCCAGTGTTCTAAGGGCTACAAGAGCGTTTCCAAGGAAGGGGGCTGGCTAGCAAGAGCTTTCAGTGCTGGCACTTTTCATCTCTGAGCAATTGCTCGACGTTTGCAATTTCTCAGCTCGTGTCCACGAGACGGAAAGAGAATGACCGTGACGTTTGGTGGGTAGAGAAGCGCAAAGCCCCGGTGTTGCTGCACCTGTGAAAGCGCTTCCAAGGAAGGGGGCTGGCTAGCAACAGCTTTCAGTGCTGGCACTTTTCATCTCTGAGCAGTTGCTCGACATTTGCAATTTCTCACCAGAGCTTTTGTTAGAGTGCGCGAGAGGATGAGCAGAAGATGAGGTGGCTGGAGAAGCACAGAGCGCCAGTGTTCTAAGGGTTACAAGAGCGTTTCCAAGGAAGGGGGCTGGCTAGCAAGAGCTTTCAGTGCTGGCACTTTTCATCTCTGAGCAATTGCTCGACGTTTGCAATTTCTCAGCTCGTGTCTACGAGACGGAAAGAGAATGACCGTGACGTTTGGTGGGTAGAGAAGCGCAAAGCCCCAGTGTTGCTGCACCTGTGAAAGCGCTTCCAAGGAAGGGTGCTGGCTAGCAAGAGCTTTCAGTGCTGGCACTTTTCATCTCTGAGCAATTGCTCGACGTTTGCAATTTCTCACCGGAGCTCTCTTTAGAGTGCGCGAGAGGATGAGCAGAAGATGAGGTGGCTAGAGAAGCACAGAGCCCCAGTGTTCTTAGGGCTACAAGAGCGTTTCCAAGGAAGGGGGCTGGCTAGCAAGAGCTTTCAGTGCTGGCACTTTTCATCTCTGAGCAGTTGCTCGACGTTTGCAATTTCTCAGCTCATGTCTACGAGACGGAAAGAGAATGACCGTGATGTTAGGTGGGTAGAGAAGCGCAAAGCCCCAGTGTTGCTGCGCCTGTGAAAGCGCTTCCAAGGAAGGGTGCTGGCTAGCAAGAGCTTTCAGTGCTGGCACTTTTCATCTCTGAGCAATTGCTCGACGTTTGCAATTTCTCACCGGAGCTTTTGTTAGAGTGCGCGAGAGGATGAGCAGAAGATGAGGTGGCTAGAGAAGCACAGAGCCCCAGTGTTCTAAGGGCTACAAGAGCGTTTCCAAGGAAGGGGGCTGGCTAGCAACAGCTTTCAGTGCTGGCACTTTTCATCTCTGAGCAATTGCTCGACGTTTGCAATTTCTCAGCTCGTGTCTACGAGACGGAAAGAGAATGACCGTGACGTTTGGTGGGTAGAGAAGCGCAAAGCCCCAGTGTTGCTGCGCCTGTGAAAGCGCTTCCAAGGAAGGGGGCTGGCTAGCAAGAGCTTTCAGTGCTGGCACTTTTCATCTCTGAGCAATTGCTCGACGTTTGCAATTTCTCAGCTCGTGTCTACGAGACGGAAAGAGAACGACCGTGACGTTTGGTGGGTAGAGAAGCGCAAAGCCCCCCTGTTGCTGCGCCTGTGAAAGCGCTTCCAAGGAAGGGGGCTGGCTAGCAACAGCTTTCAGTGCTGGCACTTTTCTTCTCTGAGCAATTGCTGGACGTTTGCAATTTCTCACCTGCGCTCTCTTTAGACTGCACGAGAGGATGAGGAGAAGATTAGGTGGCTAGAGAAGCACAGAGCGCCAGTGTTCTAAGGGCTACAAGAGCGTTTCCAAGGAAGGGGGCTGGCTAGCAACAGCTTTCAGTGCTGGCACTTTTCATCTCTGAGCAATTGCTCGACGTTTGCAATTTCTCACCGGAGCTTTTGTTAGAGTGCGCGAGAGGATGAGTAGAAGATGAGGTGGCTAGAGAAGCACAGAGCCCCAGTGTTCTAAGGGCTACAAGAGCGTTTCCAAGGAAGGGGGCTGGCTAGCAAGAGCTTTCAGTGCTGGCACTTTTCATCTCTGAGCAATTGCTCGACGTTTGCAATTTCTCACCTCGTGTCTACGAGACGGAAAGAGAATGACCGTGACGTTTGGTGGATAGAGAAGCGCAAAGCCCCAGTGTTGCTGCGCCTGTGAAAGCGCTTCCAAGGAAGGGGGCTGGCTAGCAAGAGCTTTCAGTGCTGGCACTTTTCATCTCTGAGCAATTGCTCGACGTTTGCAATTTCTCACCGGAGCTTTTGTTAGAGTGCGCGAGAGGATGAGGAGAAGATGAGGTGGCTAGAGAATCACAGAGCGCCAGTGTTCTAAGGGCTACAAGAGCGTTTCCAAGGAAGGGGGCTGGCTAGCAAGAGCTTTCAGTGCTGGCACTTTTCATCTCTCAGCAATTGCTCGATGTTTGCAATTTCTCGGCTCGTGTCTACGAGACGGAGAGATAATGACCGTGATGTTTGGTGGGTAGAGAAGTGCAAAGCCCCAGTGGTGCTGCGCCTGTGAAAGCGCTTCCAAGGAAGGGGGCTGGCTAGCAAGAGCTTTCAGTGCTGGCACTTTTCATCTCTGAGCAATTGCTCGACGTTTGCAATTTCTCACCGGAGCTCTCTTTAGAGTGCGCGAGAGGATGAGCAGAAGATGAGGTGGCTAGAGAAGCACAGAGCCCCAGTGTTCTTAGGGCTACAAGAGCGTTTCCAAGGAAGGGTGCTGGCTAGCAAGAGCTTTCAGTGCTGGCACTTTTCATCTCTGAGCAATTGCTCGACGTTTGCAATTTCTCACCAGAGCTTTTGTTAGAGTGCGCGAGAGGATGAGCAGAAGATTAGATGGCTAGAGAAGCACAGAGTGCCAGTGTTCTAAGGGCTACAAGAGCGTTTCCAAGGAAGGGTGCTGGCTAGCAAGAGCTTTCAGTGCTGGCACTTTTCATCTCTGAGCAATTGCTCGACGTTTGCAATTTCTCAGCTCGTGTCTACGAGACGGAGAGATAGTGCCCGTGACGTTTGGTGGGTAGAGAAGCGCAGAGAGCAAGTGTTGCTGCTCCTGTGAAAGTGCTTCCAGGGAAGGGTGCTGGCTAGCAAGAGCTTTCAGTGCTGGCACTTTTCATCTCTGAGCAATTGCTCGACGTTTGCAATTTCTCAGCTCGTGTCTACGAGACGGAGAGATAATGACCGTGATGTTTGGTGGGTAGAGAAGTGCAAAGCCCCAGTGTTGCTGCGCCTGTGAAAGCGCTTCCAAGGAAGGGAGCTGGCTAGCAACAGCTTTCAGTGCTGGCACTTTTCATCTCTGAGCAATTGCTGGACGTTTGCAATTTCTCACCGGAGCTCTCTTTAGAGTGCGCGAGAGGATGAGCAGAAGATGAGGTGGCTAGAGAAGCACAGAGCCCCAGTGTTCTTAGGGCTACAAGAGCGTTTCCAAGGAAGGGGGCTGGCTAGCAACAGCTTTCAGTGCTGGCACTTTTCATCTCTGAGCAATTGCTCGACGTTTGCAATTTCTCAGCTCGTGTCTACGAGACGGAGAGATAGTGACCGTGATGTTTGGTGGGTAGAGAAGCGCAAAGCCCCAGTGTTGCTGCGCCTGTGAAAGCGCTTCCAAGGAAGGGGGCTGGCTAGCAACAGCTTTCAGTGCTGGCACTTTTCATCTCTGAGCAATTGCTCGACGTTTGCAATTTCTCAGCTCGTGTCTACGAGACGGAAAGAGAATGACCGTGACGTTTGGTGGGTAGAGAAGCGCAAAGCCCCAGTGTTGCTGCGCCTGTGAAAGCGCTTCCAAGGAAGGGGGCTGGCTAGCAAGAGCTTTCAGTGCTGGCACTTTTCATCTCTGAGCAATTGCTGGACGTTTGCAATTTCTCAGCTCGTCTCTACGAGACGGAAAGAGAATGACCGTGACGTTTGGTGGGTAGAGAAGCGCAAAGCCCCAGTGTTGCTGCGCCTGTGAAAGCGCTTCCAAGGAAGGGGGCTGGCTAGCAACAGCTTTCAGTGCTGGCACTTTTCATCTCTGAGCAATTGCTGGACGTTTGCAATTTCTCAACTGAGCTCTCTTTAGAGTGCGCGAGAGGATGAGCAGAAGATGAGGTGGCTAGAGAAGCTCAGAGCGCCAGTGTTCTTAGGGCTACAAAAGCGCTTCCAAGGAAGGGGGCTGGCTAGCAAGAGCTTTCAGTGCTGGCACTTTTCATCTCTGAGCAATTGCTCGACGTTTGCAATTTCTCACCTGAGCTCTCTTTAGACTGCGCGAGAGGATGGGCAGAAGATTAGGTGGCTAGTTGAAGCAGAGAGCCCCAGTGTTCCAAGGGCTACAAGAGCGTTTCCAAGGAAGGGGGCTGGCTAGCAAGAGCTTTCAGTGCTGGCACTTTTCATCTCTGAGCAATTGCTCGACGTTTGCAATTTCTCACCAGAGCTTTTGTTAGAGTGCGCGAGAGGATGAGCAGAAGATTAGATGGCTAGAGAAGCACAGAGTGCCAGTGTTCTAAGGGCTACAAGAGCGTTTCCAAGGAAGGGGGCTGGCTCGCAAGAGCTTTCAGTGCTGGCACTTTTCATCTCTGAGCAATTGCTCGACGTTTGCAATTTCTCAGCTCGTGTCTACGAGACGGAGAGATAGTGACCGTGACGTTTGGTGGGTAGAGAAGCGCAGAGAGCAAGTGTTGCTGCTCCTGTGAAAGTGCTTCCAGGGAAGGGTGCTGGCTAGCAAGAGCTTTCAGTGCTGGCACTTTTCATCTCTGAGCAATTGCTCGACGTTTGCAATTTCTCAGCTCGTGTCTACGAGACGGAAAGAGAATGACCGTGACGTTTGGTGGGTAGAGAAGCGCAAAGCCCCAGTGTTGCTGCGCCTGTGAAAGCGCTTCCAGGGAAGGGTGCTGGCTAGCAACAGCTTTCAGTGCTGGCACTTTTCATCTCTGAGCAATTGCTGGACGTTTGCAATTTCTCACCAGAGCTTTTGTTAGAGTGCGCGAGAGGATGAGCAGAAGATGAGGTGGCTAGAGAATCACAGAGCCCCAGTGTTCTTAGGGCTACAAGAGCGTTTCCAAGGAAGGGTGCTGGCTAGCAAGAGCTTTCAGTGCTGGCACTTTTCATCTCTGAGCAATTGCTCGACGTTTGCAATTTCTCAGCTCGTGTCTACGAGACGGAAAGAGAATGACCGTGACGTTTGGTGGGTAGAGAAGCGCAAAGCCCCAGTGTTGCTGCGCCTGTGAAAGCGCTTCCAAGGAAGGGGGCTGGCTAGCAAGAGCTTTCAGTGCTGGCACTTTTCATCTCTGAGCAATTGCTCGACGTTTACAATTTCTCAGCTCGTGTCTACGAGACGGAAAGAGAACGACCGTGACGTTTGGTGGGTAGAGAAGCGCAAAGCCCCCCTGTTGCTGCGCCTGTGAAAGCGCTTCCAAGGAAGGGGGCTGGCTAGCAACAGCTTTCAGTGCTGGCACTTTTCTTCTCTGAGCAATTGCTGGACGTTTGCAATTTCTCACCTGCGCTCTCTTTAGACTGCACGAGAGGATGAGGAGAAGATTAGGTGGCTAGAGAAGCACAGAGCGCCAGTGTTCTAAGGGCTACAAGAGCGTTTCCAAGGAAGGGGGCTGGCTAGCAAGAGCTTTCAGTGCTGGCACTTTTCATCTCTGAGCAATTGCTGGACGTTTGCAATTTCTCAGCTCGTGTCTACGAGACGGAGAGATAGTGACCGTGATGTTTGGTGGGTAGAGCAGCGCAAAGCCCCAGTGTTGCTGCGCCTGTGAAAGCGCTTCCAGGGAAGGGTGCTGGCTAGCAACAGCTTTCAGTGCTGGCACTTTTCATCTCTGAGCAATTGCTGGACGTTTGCAATTTCTCAACTGAGCTCTCTTTAGAGTGCGCGAGAGGATGAGCAGAAGATGAGGTGGCTAGAGAAGCTCAGAGCCCCATTGTTCTTAGGGCTACAAAAGCGCTTCCAAGGAAGGGGGCTGGCTAGCAAGAGCTTTCAGTGCTGGCACTTTTCATCTCTGAGCAATTGCTCGACGTTTGCAATTTCTCACCTGAGCTCTCTTTAGAGTGCGCGAGAGCATGGGCAGAAGATGAGGTGGCTAGTGAAGCAGAGAGCCCCAGTGTTCCAAGGGCTACAAGAGCGTTTCCAAGGAAGGGGGCTGGCTAGCAAGAGCTTTCAGTGCTGGCACTTTTCATCTCTGAGCAATTGCTCGACGTTTGCAATTTCTCACCTGAGCTTTTGTTAGAGTGCGCGAGAGGATGAGCAGAAGATGAGGTGGCTAGAGAATCACAGAGCGCCAGTGTTCTAAGGGCTACAAGAGCGTTTCCAAGGAAGGGTGCTGGCTAGCAAGAGCTTTCAGTGCTGGCACTTTTCATCTCTGAGCAATTGCTCGACGTTTGCAATTTCTCACCGGAGCTCTCTTTAGAGTGCGCGAGAGGATGAGCAGAAGATGAGGTGGCTAGAGAATCACAGAGCCCCAGTGTTCTTAGGGCTACAAGAGCGTTTCCAAGGAAGGGGGCTGGCTAGCAACAGCTTTCAGTGCTGGCACTTTTCATCTCTGAGCAATTGCTCGACGTTTGCAATTTCTCAGCTCGTGTCTACGAGACGGAAAGAGAATGACCGTGACGTTTGGTGGGTAGAGAAGCGCAAAGCCCCAGTGTTGCTGCGCCTGTGAAAGCGCTTCCAAGGAAGGGGGCTGGCTAGCAAGAGCTTTCAGTGCTGGCACTTTTCATCTCTGAGCAATTGCTCGACGTTTGCAATTTCTCAGCTCGTGTCTACGAGACGGAAAGAGAACGACCGTGACGTTTGGTGGGTAGAGAAGCGCAAAGCCCCCCTGTTGCTGCGCCTGTGAAAGCGCTTCCAAGGAAGGGGGCTGGCTAGCAACAGCTTTCAGTGCTGGCACTTTTCTTCTCTGAGCAATTGCTGGACGTTTGCAATTTCTCACCTGCGCTCTCTTTAGACTGCACGAGAGGATGAGGAGAAGATTAGGTGGCTAGAGAAGCACAGAGCGCCAGTGTTCTAAGGGCTACAAGAGCGTTTCCAAGGAAGGGGGCTGGCTAGCAACAGCTTTCAGTGCTGGCACTTTTCATCTCTGAGCAATTGCTCGACGTTTGCAATTTCTCAGCTCGTGTCTACGAGACGGAGAGATAGTGACCGTGACGTTTGGTGGGTAGAGAAGCGCAAAGCCCCAGTGTTGCTGCGCCTGTAAAGCGCTTCCAAGGAAGGGGGCTGGCTAGCAAGAGCTTTCAGTGCTGGCACTTTTCATCTCTGAGCAATTGCTCGACGTTTGCAATTTCTCACCTGAGCTTTTGTTAGAGTGCGCGAGAGGATGAGCAGAAGATGAGGTGGCTAGAGAAGCACAGAGCGCCAGTGTTCCAAGGGCTACAAGAGCGTTTCCAAGGAAGGGGGCTGGCTAGCAAGAGCTTTCAGTGCTGGCACTTTTCATCTCTGAGCAATTGCTCGACGTTTGCAATTTCTCAGCTCGTGTCTACGAGACGGAAAGAGAATGACCGTAACGTTTGGTGGGTAGAGAAGCGCAAAGCCCCAGTGTTGCTGCGCCTGTGAAAGCGCTTCCAAGGAAGGGGGCTGGCTAGCAAGAGCTTTCAGTGCTGGCACTTTTCATCTCTGAGCAATTGCTCGACGTTTGCAATTTCTCACCTGAGCTTTTGTTAGAGTGCGCGAGAGGATGAGCAGAAGATGAGGTGGCTAGAGAATCACAGAGCGCCAGTGTTCTAAGGGCTACAAGAGCGTTTCCAAGGAAGGGTGCTGGCTAGCAAGAGCTTTCAGTGCTGGCACTTTTCATCTCTGAGCAATTGCTCGACGTTTGCAATTTCTCACCGGAGCTCTCTTTAGAGTGCGCGAGAGGATGAGCAGAAGATGAGGTGGCTAGAGAATCACAGAGCCCCAGTGTTCTTAGGGCTACAAGAGCGTTTCCAAGGAAGGGGGCTGGCTAGCAACAGCTTTCAGTGCTGGCACTTTTCATCTCTGAGCAATTGCTCGACGTTTGCAATTTCTCAGCTCGTGTCTACGAGACGGAAAGAGAATGACCGTGACGTTTGGTGGGTAGAGAAGCGCAAAGCCCCAGTGTTGCTGCGCCTGTGAAAGCGCTTCCAAGGAAGGGGGCTGGCTAGCAAGAGCTTTCAGTGCTGGCACTTTTCATCTCTGAGCAATTGCTCGACGTTTGCAATTTCTCAGCTCGTGTCTACGAGACGGAAAGAGAACGACCGTGACGTTTGGTGGGTAGAGAAGCGCAAAGCCCCCCTGTTGCTGCGCCTGTGAAAGCGCTTCCAAGGAAGGGGGCTGGCTAGCAACAGCTTTCAGTGCTGGCACTTTTCTTCTCTGAGCAATTGCTGGACGTTTGCAATTTCTCACCTGCGCTCTCTTTAGACTGCACGAGAGGATGAGGAGAAGATTAGGTGGCTAGAGAAGCACAGAGCGCCAGTGTTCTAAGGGCTACAAGAGCGTTTCCAAGGAAGGGGGCTGGCTAGCAACAGCTTTCAGTGCTGGCACTTTTCATCTCTGAGCAATTGCTCGACGTTTGCAATTTCTCACCGGAGCTTTTGTTAGAGTGCGCGAGAGGATGAGCAGAAGATGAGGTGGCTAGAGAAGCACAGAGCCCCAGTGTTCTAAGGGCTACAAGAGCGTTTCCAAGGAAGGGGGCTGGCTAGCAAGAGCTTTCAGTGCTGGCACTTTTCATCTCTGAGCAATTGCTCGACGTTTGCAATTTCTCAGCTCGTGTCTACGAGACGGAAAGAGAATGACCGTGACGTTTGGTGGGTAGAGAAGCGCAAAGCCCCAGTGTTGCTGCGCCTGTGAAAGCGCTTCCAAGGAAGGGGGCTGGCTAGCAAGAGCTTTCAGTGCTGGCACTTTTCATCTCTGAGCAATTGCTCGACGTTTGCAATTTCTCACCGGAGCTTTTGTTAGAGTGCGCGAGAGGATGAGCAGAAGATGAGGTGGCTAGAGAATCACAGAGCGCCAGTGTTCTAAGGGCTACAAAAGCGCTTCCAAGGAAGGGGGCTGGTTAGCAAGAGCTTTCAGTGCTGGCACTTTTCATCTCTGAGCAATTGCTCGACGTTTGCAATTTCTCACCTGAGCTCTCTTTAGAGTGCGCGAGAGCATGGGCAGAAGATGAGGTGGCTAGTGAAGCAGAAAGCCCCAGTGTTCCAAGGGCTACAAGAGCGTTTCCAAGGAAGGGGGCTGGCTAGCAAGAGCTTTCAGTGCTGGCACTTTTCATCTCTGAGCAATTGCTCGACGTTTGCAATTTCTCACCAGAGCTTTTGTTAGAGTGCGCGAGAGGATGAGCAGAAGATTAGATGGCTAGAGAAGCACAGAGTGCCAGTGTTCTAAGGGCTACAAGAGCGTTTCCAAGGAAGGGTGCTGGCTAGCAAGAGCTTTCAGTGCTGGCACTTTTCATCTCTGAGCAATTGCTCGACGTTTGCAATTTCTCAGCTCGTGTCTACGAGACGGAGAGATAGTGACCGTGACGTTTGGTGGGTAAAGAAGCGCAGAGAGTAAGTGTTGCTGCTCCTGTGAAAGTGCTTCCAGGGAAGGGTGCTGGCTAGCAACAGCTTTCAGTGCTGGCACTTTTCTTCTCTGAGCAATTGCTCGACGTTTGCAATTTCTCACCTGCGCTCTCTTTAGACTGCACGAGAGGATGAGGACAAGATTAGGTGGCTAGAGAAGCACAGAGCGCCAGTGTTCTAAGGGCTACAAGAGCGTTTCCAAGGAAGGGGGCTGGCTAGCAAGAGCTTTCAGTGCTGGCACTTTTCATCTCTGAGCAATTGCTCGACGTTTGCAATTTCTCAGCTCGTGTCTACGAGACGGAGAGATAGTGACCGTGACGTTTGGTGGGTAGAGAAGCGCAAAGCCCCAGTGTTGCTGCGCCTGTGAAAGCGCTTCCAAGGAAGGGGGCTGGCTAGCAAGAGCTTTCAGTGCTGGCACTTTTCATCTCTGAGCAATTGCTCGACGTTTGCAATTTCTCAACTGAGCTCTCTTTAGAGTGCGCGAGAGGATGAGCAGAAGATGAGGTGGCTAGAGAAGCTCAGAGCCCCATTGTTCTTAGGGCTACAAAAGCGCTTCCAAGGAAGGGGGCTGGTTAGCAAGAGCTTTCAGTGCTGGCACTTTTCATCTCTGAGCAATTGCTCGACGTTTGCAATTTCTCACCTGAGCTCTCTTTAGACTGCGCGAGAGGATGGGCAGAAGATTAGGTGGCTAGTGAAGCAGAGAGCCCCAGTGTTCCAAGGGCTACAAGAGCGTTTCCAAGGAAGGGTGCTGGCTAGCAAGAGCTTTCAGTGCTGGCACTTTTCATCTCTGAGCAATTGCTCGACGTTTGCAATTTCTCAGCTCGTGTCTACGAGACGGAGAGATAGTGACCGTGACGTTTAGTGGGTAGAGAAGCGGAAAGCCCCAGTGTTGCTGCGCCTGTGAAAGCGCTTCCAGGGAAGGGTGCTGGCTAGCAAGAGCTTTCAGTGCTGGCACTTTTCATCTCTGAGCAATTGCTCGACGTTTGCAATTTCTCAGCTCGTGTCTACGAGACGGAAAGAGAATGACCGTGACGTTTGGTGGGTAGAGAAGCGCAAAGCCCCAGTGTTGCTGCGCCTGTGAAAGCGCTTCCAAGGAAGGGTGCTGGCTAGCAACAGCTTTCAGTGCTGGCACTTTTCTTCTCTGAGCAATTGCTCGACGTTTGCAATTTCTCACCTGAGCTCTCTTTAGACTGCACGAGAGGATGAGCAGAAGATGAGGTGGCTAGAGAAGCACAGAGCGCCAGTGTTCTAAGGGCTACAAGAGCGTTTCCAAGGAAGGGGGCTGGCTAACAAGAGCTTTCAGTGCTGGCACTTTTCATCTCTGAGCAATTGCTCGACGTTTGCAATTTCTCAGCTCGTGTCTACGAGACGGAGAGATAGTGACCGTGATGTTTGGTGGGTAGAGAAGCGCAAAGCCCCAGTGTTGCTGCACCTGTGAAAGCGCTTCCAGGGAAGGGTGCTGGCTAGCAACAGCTTTCAGTGCTGGCACTTTTCATCTCTGAGCAATTGCTGGACGTTTGCAATTTCTCAACTGAGCTCTCTTTAGAGTGCGCGAGAGGATGAGCAGAAGATGAGGTGGCTAGAGAAGCTCAGAGCCCCATTGTTCTTAGGGCTACAAAAGCGCTTCCAAGGAAGGGGTCTGGCTAGCAAGAGCTTTCAGTGCTGGCACTTTTCATCTCTGAGCAATTGCTCGACGTTTGCAATTTCTCACCTGAGCTCTCTTTAGACTGCGCGAGAGGATGAGCAGAAGATGAGGTGGCTAGTGAAGCAGAGAGCCCCAGTGTTCCAAGGGCTACAAGAGCGTTTCCAAGGAAGGGGGCTGGCTAGCAACAGCTTTCAGTGCTGGCACTTTTCATCTCTGAGCAATTGCTCGACGTTTGCAATTTCTCACCAGAGCTTTTGTTAGAGTGCGCGAGAGGATGAGCAGAAGATGAGGTGGCTAGAGAAGCACAGAGTGCCAGTGTTCTAAGGGCTACAAGAGCGTTTCCAAGGAAGGGTGCTGGCTAGCAAGAGCTTTCAGTGCTGGCACTTTTCATCTCTGAGCAATTGCTCGACGTTTGCAATTTCTCAGCTCGTGTCTACGAGACGGAGAGATAGTGACCGTGACGTTTGGTGGGTAAAGAAGCGCAGAGAGTAAGTGTTGCTGCTCCTGTGAAAGTGCTTCCAGGGAAGGGGGCTGGCTAGCAAGAGCTTTCAGTGCTGGCACTTTTCATCTCTGAGCAATTGCTCGACGTTTGCAATTTCTCAGCTCGTGTCTACGAGACGGAGAGATAGTGACCGTGACGTTTGGTGGGTAGAGAAGCGCAAAGCCCCAGTGTTGCTGCGCCTGTGAAAGCGCTTCCAAGGAAGGGGGCTGGCTAGCAAGACCTTTCAGTGCTGGCACTTTTCATCTCTGAGCAATTGCTCGACGTTTGCAATTTCTCACCAGAGCTTTTGTTAGAGTGCGCGAGAGGATGAGCAGAAGATGAGGTGGCTAGAGAAGCACAGAGCGCCAGTGTTCTTAGGGCTACAAGAGCGTTTCCAAGGAAGGGGGCTGGCTAGCAAGAGCTTTCAGTGCTGGCACTTTTCATCTCTGAGCAATTGCTCGACGTTTGCAATTTCTCAGCTCGTGTCTACGAGACGGAAAGAGAATGACCGTGACGTTTGGTGGGTAGAGAAGCGCAAAGCCCCAGTGTTGCTGCGCCTGTGAAAGCGCTTCCAAGGAAGGGTGCTGGCTAGCAAGAGCTTTCAGTGCTGGCACTTTTCATCTCTGAGCAATTGCTCGACGTTTGCAATTTCTCAGCTCGTGTCTACGAGACGGAAAGAGAACGACCGTGACGTTTGGTGGGTAGAGAAGCGCAAAGCCCCAGTGTTTCTGCACCTGTGAAAGCGCTTCCAAGGAAGGGGGCTGGCTAGCAACAGCTTTCAGTGCTGGCACTTTTCTTCTCTGAGCAATTGCTGGACGTTTTCAATTTCTCACCTGCGCTCTCTTTAGACTGCACGAGAGGATGAGGAGAAGATTAGGTCGCTAGAGAAGCACAGAGCGCCAGTGTTCTAAGGGCTACAAGAGCGTTTCCAAGGAAGGGGGCTGGCTAGCAAGAGCTTTCAGTGCTGGCACTTTTCATCTCTGAGCAATTGCTCGACGTTTGCAATTTCTCAGCTCGTGTCTACGAGACGGAGAGATAGTGACCGTGACGTTTGGTGGGTAGAGAAGCGCAAAGCCCCAGTGTTGCTGCGCCTGTGAAAGCGCTTCCAAGGAAGGGGGCTGGCTAGCAACAGCTTTCAGTGCTGGCACTTTTCATCTCTGAGCAATTGCTCGACGTTTGCAATTTCTCACCTGAGCTTTTGTTAGAGTGCGCGAGAGGATGAGGAGAAGATGAGGTGGCTAGAGAAGCACAGAGCCCCAGTTTTCTTAGGGCTACAAGAGCGTTTCCAAGGAAGGGGGCTGGCTAGCAACAGCTTTCAGTGCTGGCACTTTTCATCTCTGAGCAATTGCTCGACGTTTGCAATTTCTCGGCTCGTGTCTACGAGATGGAGAGATAATGACCGTGATGTTTGGTGGGTAGAGAAGTGCAAAGCCCCAGTGTTGCTGCGCCTGTGAAAGCGCTTCCAAGGAAGGGAGCTGGCTAGCAACAGCTTTCAGTGCTGGCACTTTTCATCTCTGAACAATTGCTGGACGTTTGCAATTTCTCACCGGAGCTCTCTTTAGAGTGCGCGAGAGGATGAGCAGAAGATGAGGTGGCTAGAGAAGCACAGAGCCCCAGTGTTCTTAGGGCTACAAGAGCGTTTCCAAGGAAGGGGGCTGGCTAGCAACAGCTTTCAGTGCTGGCACTTTTCATCTCTGAGCAATTGCTCGACGTTTGCAATTTCTCAGCTCGTGTCTACGAGACGGAGAGATAGTGACCGTGATGTTTGGTGGGTAGAGAAGCGCAAAGCCCCAGTGTTGCTGCGCCTGTGAAAGCGCTTCCAAGGAAGGGGGCTGGCTAGCAACAGCTTTCAGTGCTGGCACTTTTCATCTCTGAGCAATTGCTGGACGTTTGCAATTTCTCAACTGAGCTTTTGTTAGAGTGCGCGAGAGGATGAGCAGAAGATGAGGTGGCTAGAGAAGCTCAGAGCCCCATTGTTCTTAGGGCTACAAAAGCGCTTCCAAGGAAGGGGGCTGGTTAGCAAGAGCTTTCAGTGCTGGCACTTTTCATCTCTGAGCAATTGCTCGACGTTTGCAATTTCTCAGCTCGTGTCTACGAGACGGAGAGATAGTGACCGTGACGTTTGGTGGGTAAAGAAGCGCAGAGAGTAAGTGTTGCTGCTCCTGTGAAAGTGCTTCCAGGGAAGGGTGCTGGCTAGCAAGAGCTTTCAGTGCTGGCACTTTTCATCTCTGAGCAATTGCTCGACGTTTGCAATTTCTCAGCTCGTGTCTACGAGACGGAGAGATAGTGACCGTGACGTTTGGTGGGTAGAGAAGCGCAAAGCCCCAGTGTTGCTGCGCCTGTGAAAGCGCTTCCAGGGAAGGGTGCTGGCTAGCAAGACCTTTCAGTGCTGGCACTTTTCATCTCTGAGCAATTGCTGGACGTTTGCAATTTCTCACCAGAGCTTTTGTTAGAGTGCGCGAGAGGATGAGCAGAAGATGAGGTGGCTAGAGAAGCACAGAGCGCCAGTGTTCTTAGGGCTACAAGAGCGTTTCCAAGGAAGGGTGCTGGCTAGCAAGAGCTTTCAGTGCTGGCACTTTTCATCTCTGAGCAATTGCTCGACGTTTGCAATTTCTCAGCTCGTGTCTACGAGACGGAAAGAGAATGACCGTGACGTTTGGTGGGTAGAGAAGCGCAAAGCCCCAGTGTTGCTGCGCCTGTGAAAGCGCTTCCAAGGAAGGGTGCTGGCTAGCAAGAGCTTTCAGTGCTGGCACTTTTCATCTCTGAGCAATTGCTCGACGTTTGCAATTTCTCAGCTCGTGTCTACGAGACGGAAAGAGAACGACCGTGACGTTTGGTGGGTAGAGAAGCGCAAAGCCCCAGTGTTGCTGCACCTGTGAAAGCGCTTCCAAGGAAGGGGGCTGGCTAGCAACAGCTTTCAGTGCTGGCACTTTTCTTCTCTGAGCAATTGCTGGACGTTTTCAATTTCTCACCTGCGCTCTCTTTAGACTGCACGAGAGGATGAGGAGAAGATTAGGTCGCTAGAGAAGCACAGAGCGCCAGTGTTCTAAGGGCTACAAGAGCGTTTCCAAGGAAGGGGGCTGGCTAGCAAGAGCTTTCAGTGCTGGCACTTTTCATCTCTGAGCAATTGCTCGACGTTTGCAATTTCTCAGCTCGTGTCTACGAGACGGAGAGATAGTGACCGTGACGTTTGGTGGGTAGAGAAGCGCAAAGCCCCAGTGTTGCTGCGCCTGTGAAAGCGCTTCCAAGGAAGGGTGCTGGCTAGCAAGAGCTTTCAGTGCTGGCACTTTTCATCTCTGAGCAATTGCTCGACGTTTGCAATTTCTCACCTGAGCTTTTGTTAGAGTGCGCGAGAGGATGAGGAGAAGATGAGGTGGCTAGAGAAGCACAGAGCCCCAGTTTTCTTAGGGCTACAAGAGCGTTTCCAAGGAAGGGGGCTGGCTAGCAACAGCTTTCAGTGCTGGCACTTTTCATCTCTGAGCAATTGCTCGACGTTTGCAATTTCTCGGCTCGTGTCTACGAGATGGAGAGATAATGACCGTGATGTTTGGTGGGTAGAGAAGTGCAAAGCCCCAGTGTTGCTGCGCCTGTGAAAGCGCTTCCAAGGAAGGGAGCTGGCTAGCAACAGCTTTCAGTGCTGGCACTTTTCATCTCTGAACAATTGCTGGACGTTTGCAATTTCTCACCGGAGCTCTCTTTAGAGTGCGCGAGAGGATGAGCAGAAGATGAGGTGGCTAGAGAAGCACAGAGCCCCAGTGTTCTTAGGGCTACAAGAGCGTTTCCAAGGAAGGGGGCTGGCTAGCAACAGCTTTCAGTGCTGGCACTTTTCATCTCTGAGCAATTGCTCGACGTTTGCAATTTCTCAGCTCGTGTCTACGAGACGGAGACATAGTGACCGTGATGTTTGGTGGGTAGAGAAGCGCAAAGCCCCAGTGTTGCTGCGCCTGTGAAAGCGCTTCCAAGGAAGGGGGCTGGCTAGCAACAGCTTTCAGTGCTGGCACTTTTCATCTCTGAGCAATTGCTGGACGTTTGCAATTTCTCAACTGAGCTCTCTTTAGAGTGCGCGAGAGGATGAGCAGAAGATGAGGTGGCTAGAGAAGCTCAGAGCCCCATTGTTCTTAGGGCTACAAAAGCGCTTCCAAGGAAGGGGGCTGGTTAGCAAGAGCTTTCAGTGCTGGCACTTTTCATCTCTGAGCAATTGCTCGACGTTTGCAATTTCTCACCTGAGCTCTCTTTAGACTGCGCGAGAGGATGGGCAGAAGATTAGGTGGCTAGTGAAGCAGAGAGCCCCAGTGTTCCAAGGGCTACAAGAGCGTTTCCAAGGAAGGGGGCTGGCTAGCAACAGCTTTCAGTGCTGGCACTTTTCATCTCTGAGCAATTGCTCGACGTTTGCAATTTCTCACCAGAGCTTTTGTTAGAGTGCGCGAGAGGATGAGCAGAAGATTAGATGGCTAGAGAAACACAGAGTGCCAGTGTTCTAAGGGCTACAAGAGCGTTTCCAAGGAAGGGTGCTGGCTAGCAAGAGCTTTCAGTGCTGGCACTTTTCATCTCTGAGCAATTGCTCGACGTTTGCAATTTCTCAGCTCGTGTCTACGAGACGGAGAGATAGTGACCGTGACGTTTGGTGGGTAGAGAAGCGCAGAGAGCAAGTGTTGCTGCTCCTGTGAAAGTGCTTCCAGGGAAGGGTGCTGGCTAGCAAGAGCTTTCAGTGCTGGCACTTTTCATCTCTGAGCAATTGCTCGACGTTTGCAATTTCTCAGCTCGTGTCTACGAGACGGAGAGATAGTGACCGTGACGTTTGGTGGGTAGAGAAGCGCAAAGCCCCAGTGTTGCTGCGCCTGTGAAAGCGCTTCCAGGGAAGGGTGCTGGCTAGCAACAGCTTTCAGTGCTGGCACTTTTCATCTCTGAGCAATTGCTCGACGTTTGCAATTTCTCACCAGAGCTTTTGTTAGAGTGCGCGAGAGGATGAGCAGAAGATGAGGTGGCTAGAGAATCACAGAGCCCCAGTGTTCTTAGGGCTACAAGAGCGTTTCCAAGGAAGGGTGCTGGCTAGCAAGAGCTTTCAGTGCTGGCACTTTTCATCTCTGAGCAATTGCTCGACGTTTGCAATTTCTCAGCTCGTGTCTACGAGACGGAAAGAGAATGACCGTGACGTTTGGTGGGTAGAGAAGCGCAAAGCCCCAGTGTTGCTGCGCCTGTGAAAGCGCTTCCAAGGAAGGGGGCTGGCTAGCAAGAGCTTTCAGTGCTGGCAGTTTTCATCTCTGAGCAATTGCTCGACGTTTGCAATTTCTCAGCTCGTGTCTACGAGACGGAAAGAGAACGACCGTGACGTTTGGTGGGTAGAGAAGCGCAAAGCCCCCCTGTTGCTGCGCCTGTGAAAGCGCTTCCAAGGAAGGGGGCTGGCTAGCAAGAGCTTTCAGTGCTGGCACTTTTCTTCTCTGAGCAATTGCTCGACGTTTGCAATTTCTCACCTGCGCTCTCTTTAGAGTGCGCGAGAGGATGAGCAGAAGATGAGGTGGCTAGAGAAGCTCAGAGCCCCATTGTTCTTAGGGCTACATAAGCGCTTCCAAGGAAGGGGGCTGGCTAGCAACAGCTTTCAGTGCTGGCACTTTTCATCTCTGAGCAATTGCTCGACGTTTGCAATTTCTCACCTGAGCTCTCTTTAGACTGCGCGAGAGGATGGGCAGAAGATGAGGTGGCTAGTGAAGCAGAGAGCCCCATTGTTCTTAGGGCTACAAGAGCGTTTCCAAGGAAGGGGGCTGGCTAGCAACAGCTTTCAGTGCTGGCACTTTTCATCTCTGAGCAATTGCTCGACGTTTGCAATTTCTCACCAGAGCTTTTGTTAGAGTGCGCGAGAGGATGAGCAGAAGATTAGATGGCTAGAGAAGCACAGAGCGCCAGTGTTCTAAGGGCTACAAGAGCGTTTCCAAGCAAGGGGGCTGGCTAGCAAGAGCTTTCAGTGCTGGCACTTTTCATCTCTGAGCAATTGCTCGACGTTTGCAATTTCTCAGCTCGTGTCTACGAGACGGAGAGATAGTGACCGTGACGTTTGGTGGGTAGAGAAGCGCAAAGCCCCAGTGTTGCTGCGCCTGTGAAAGCGCTTCCAAGGAAGGGGGCTGGCTAGCAAGAGCTTTCAGTGCTGGCACTTTTCATCTCTGAGCAATTGCTCGACGTTTGCAATTTCTCAACTGAGCTTTTGTTAGAGTGCGCGAGAGGATGAGTAGAAGATGAGGTGGCTAGAGAAGCACAGAGCGCCAGTGTTCTAAGGGCTACAAGAGCGTTTCCAAGCAAGGGGGCTGGCTAGCAAGAGCTTTCAGTGCTGGCACTTTTCATCTCTGAGCAATTGCTCGACGTTTGCAATTTCTCAGCTCGTGTCTACGAGACGGAGAGATAATGACCGTGATGTTTGGTGGGTAGAGAAGTGCAAAGCCCCAGTGTTGCTGCGCCTGTGAAAGCGCTTCCAAGGAAGGGAGCTGGCTAGCAACAGCTTTCAGTGCTGGCACTTTTCATCTCTGAGCAATTGCTCGACGTTTGCAATTTCTCACCGGAGCTCTCTTTAGAGTGCGCGAGAGGATGAGCAGAAGATGAGGTGGCTAGAGAAGCACAGAGCCCCAGTGTTCTTAGGGCTACAAGAGCGTTTCCAAGGAAGGGGGCTGGCTAGCAACAGCTTTCAGTGCTGGCACTTTTCATCTCTGAGCAATTGCTCGACGTTTGCAATTTCTCAGCTCGTGTCTACGAGACGGAGAGATAGTGACCGTGATGTTTGGTGGGTAGAGAAGCGCAAAGCCCCAGTGTTGCTGCGCCTGTGAAAGCGCTTCCAAGGAAGGGGGCTGGCTAGCAAGAGCTTTCAGTGCTGGCACTTTTCATCTCTGAGCAATTGCTCGATGTTTGCAATTTCTCAGCTCGTGTCTACGAGACGGAAAGAGAATGACCGTGACGTTTGGTGGGTAGAGAAGCGCAAAGCCCCAGTGTTGCTGCGCCTGTGAAAGCGCTTCCAAGGAAGGGGGCTGGCTAGCAAGAGCTTTCAGTGCTGGCACTTTTCATCTCTGAGCAATTGCTGGACGTTTGCAATTTCTCAGCTCGTCTCTACGAGACGGAAAGAGAATGACCGTGACGTTTGGTGGGTAGAGAAGCGCAAAGCCCCAGTGTTGCTGCGCCTGTGAAAGCGCTTCCAAGGAAGGGGGCTGGCTAGCAACAGCTTTCAGTGCTGGCACTTTTCATCTCTGAGCAATTGCTGGACGTTTGCAATTTCTCAACTGAGCTCTCTTTAGAGTGCGCGAGAGGATGAGCAGAAGATGAGGTGGCTAGAGAAGCTCAGAGCCCCATTGTTCTTAGGGCTACAAAAGCGCTTCCAAGGAAGGGGGCTGGCTAGCAACAGCTTTCAGTGCTGGCACTTTTCATCTCTGAGCAATTGCTCGACGTTTGCAATTTCTCACCTGAGCTCTCTTTAGACTGCGCGAGAGGATGGGCAGAAGATTAGGTGGCTAGTTGAAGCAGAGAGCCCCAGTGTTCCAAGGGCTACAAGAGCGTTTCCAAGGAAGGGGGCTGGCTAGCAAGAGCTTTCAGTGCTGGCACTTTTCATCTCTGAGCAATTGCTCGACGTTTGCAATTTCTCACCAGAGCTTTTGTTAGAGTGCGCGAGAGGATGAGCAGAAGATTAGATGGCTAGAGAAGCACAGAGTGCCAGTGTTCTAAGGGCTACAAGAGCGTTTCCAAGGAAGGGGGCTGGCTAGCAAGAGCTTTCAGTGCTGGCACTTTTCATCTCTGAGCAATTGCTCGACGTTTGCAATTTCTCAGCTCGTGTCTACGAGACGGAGAGATAGTGACCGTGACGTTTGGTGGGTAGAGAAGCGCAGAGAGCAAGTGTTGCTGCTCCTGTGAAAGTGCTTCCAGGGAAGGGTGCTGGCTAGCAAGAGCTTTCAGTGCTGGCACTTTTCATCTCTGAGCAATTGCTCGACGTTTGCAATTTCTCAGCTCGTGTCTACGAGACGGAAAGAGAATGACCGTGACGTTTGGTGGGTAGAGAAGCGCAAAGCCCCAGTGTTGCTGCGCCTGTGAAAGTGCTTCCAGGGAAGGGTGCTGGCTAGCAACAGCTTTCAGTGCTGGCACTTTTCATCTCTGAGCAATTGCTGGACGTTTGCAATTTCTCACCAGAGCTTTTGTTAGAGTGCGCGAGAGGATGAGCAGAAGATGAGGTGGCTAGAGAATCACAGAGCCCCAGTGTTCTTAGGGCTACAAGAGCGTTTCCAAGGAAGGGGGCTGGCTAGCAAGAGCTTTCAGTGCTGGCACTTTTCATCTCTGAGCAATTGCTCGACGTTTGCAATTTCTCAGCTCGTGTCTACGAGACGGAAAGAGAATGACCGTGACGTTTGGTGGGTAGAGAAGCGCAAAGCCCCAGTGTTGCTGCGCCTGTGAAAGCGCTTCCAAGGAAGGGGGCTGGCTAGCAAGAGCTTTCAGTGCTGGCACTTTTCATCTCTGAGCAATTGCTCGACGTTTACAATTTCTCAGCTCGTGTCTACGAGACGGAAAGAGAACGACCGTGACGTTTGGTGGGTAGAGAAGCGCAAAGCCCCCCTGTTGCTGCGCCTGTGAAAGCGCTTCCAAGGAAGGGGGCTGGCTAGCAACAGCTTTCAGTGCTGGCACTTTTCTTCTCTGAGCAATTGCTGGACGTTTGCAATTTCTCACCTGCGCTCTCTTTAGACTGCACGAGAGGATGAGCAGAAGATGAGGTGGCTAGAGAAGCACAGAGCGCCAGTGTTCTAAGGGCTACAAGAGCGTTTCCAAGGAAGGGGGCTGGCTAACAAGAGCTTTCAGTGCTGGCACTTTTCATCTCTGAGCAATTGCTGGACGTTTGCAATTTCTCAGCTCGTGTCTACGAGACGGAGAGATAGTGACCGTGATGTTTGGTGGGTAGAGAAGCGCAAAGCCCCAGTGTTGCTGCGGCTGTGAAAGCGCTTCCAGGGAAGGGTGCTGGCTAGCAACAGCTTTCAGTGCTGGCACTTTTCATCTCTGAGCAATTGCTGGACGTTTGCAATTTCTCAACTGAGCTCTCTTTAGAGTGCGCGAGAGGATGAGCAGAAGATGAGGTGGCTAGAGAAGCTCAGAGCCCCATTGTTCTTAGGGCTACAAAAGCGCTTCCAAGGAAGGGGGCTGGCTAGCAAGAGCTTTCAGTGCTGGCACTTTTCATCTCTGAGCAATTGCTCGACGTTTGCAATTTCTCACCTGAGCTCTCTTTAGACTGCGCGAGAGGATGGGCAGAAGATGAGGTGGCTAGTGAAGCAGAGAGCCCCAGTGTTCCAAGGGCTACAAGAGCGTTTCCAAGGAAGGGGGCTGGCTAGCAACAGCTTTCAGTGCTGGCACTTTTCATCTCTGAGCAATTGCTCGACGTTTGCAATTTCTCACCAGAGCTTTTGTTAGAGTGCGCGAGAGGATGAGCAGAAGATTAGATGGCTAGAGAAGCACAGAGCGCCAGTGTTCTAAGGGCTACAAGAGCGTTTCCAAGGAAGGGGGCTGGCTAGCAAGAGCTTTCAGTGCTGGCACTTTTCATCTCTGAGCAATTGCTCGACGTTTGCAATTTCTCAGCTCGTGTCTACGAGACGGAGAGATAGTGACCGTGACGTTTGGTGGGTAGAGAAGCGCAAAGCCCCAGTGTTGCTGCGCCTGTGAAAGCGCTTCCAAGGAAGGGGGCTGGCTAGCAAGAGCTTTCAGTGCTGGCACTTTTCATCTCTGAGCAATTGCTCGACGTTTGCAATTTCTCACCTGAGCTTTTGTTAGAGTGCGCAAGAGGATGAGTAGAAGATGAGGTGGCTAGAGAAGCACAGAGCGCCAGTGTTCCAAGGGCTACAAGAGCGTTTCCAAGGAAGGGGGCTGGCTAGCAAGAGCTTTCAGTGCTGGCACTTTTCATCTCTGAGCAATTGCTCGACGTTTGCAATTTCTCAGCTCGTGTCTACGAGACGGAAAGAGAATGACCGTAACGTTTGGTGGGTAGAGAACCGCAAAGCCCCAGTGTTGCTGCGCCTGTGAAAGCGCTTCCAAGGAAGGGGGCTGGCTAGCAACAGCTTTCAGTGCTGGCACTTTTCATCTCTGAGCAATTGCTCGACGTTTGCAATTTCTCACCTGAGCTTTTGTTAGAGTGCGCGAGAGGATGAGCAGAAGATGAGGTGGCTAGAGAATCACAGAGCGCCAGTGTTCTAAGGGCTACAAGAGCGTTTCCAAGGAAGGGGGCTGGCTAGCAACAGCTTTCAGTGCTGGCACTTTTCATCTCTGAGCAATTGCTCGACGTTTGCAATTTCTCACCGGAGCTCTCTTTAGAGTGCGCGAGAGGATGAGCAGAAGATGAGGTGGCTAGAGAAGCACAGAGCCCCAGTGTTCTTAGGGCTACAAGAGCGTTTCCAAGGAAGGGGGCTGGCTAGCAAGAGCTTTCAGTGCTGGCACTTTTCATCTCTGAGCAATTGCTCGACGTTTGCAATTTCTCAGCTCGTGTCTACGAGACGGAGAGATAGTGACCGTGATGTTTGGTGGGTAGAGAAGCGCAAAGCCCCAGTGTTGCTGCGCCTGTGAAAGCGCTTCCAAGGAAGGGGGCTGGCTAGCAACAGCTTTCAGTGCTGGCACTTTTCATCTCTGAGCAATTGCTGGACGTTTGCAATTTCTCAGCTCGTGTCTACGAGACGGAAAGAGAAGGACCGTGACGTTTGGTGGGTAGAGAAGCGCAAAGCCCCAGTGTTGCTGCGCCTGTGAAAGCGCTTCCAAGGAAGGGGGCTGGCTAGCAACAGCTTTCAGTGCTGGCACTTTTCTTCTCTGAGCAATTGCTGGACGTTTTCAATTTCTCACCTGCGCTCTCTTTAGACTGCACGAGAGGATGAGGAGAAGATTAGGTGGCTAGAGAAGCACAGAGCGCCAGTGTTCTAAGGGCTACAAGAGCGTTTCCAAGGAAGGGGGCTGGCTAACAAGAGCTTTCAGTGCTGGCACTTTTCATCTCTGAGCAATTGCTGGACGTTTGCAATTTCTCAGCTCGTGTCTACGAGACGGAGAGATAGTGACCGTGATGTTTGGTGGGTAGAGAAGCGCAAAGCCCCAGTGTTGCTGCGCCTGTGAAAGCGCTTCCAGGGAAGGGTGCTGGCTAGCAACAGCTTTCAGTGCTGGCACTTTTCATCTCTGAGCAATTGCTGGACGTTTGCAATTTCTCAACTGAGCTCTCTTTAGAGTGCGCGAGAGGATGAGCAGAAGATGAGGTGGCTAGAGAAGCTCAGAGCCCCATTGTTCTTAGGGCTACAAAAGCGCTTCCAAGGAAGGGGGCTGGTTAGCAAGAGCTTTCAGTGCTGGCACTTTTCATCTCTGAGCAATTGCTCGACGTTTGCAATTTCTCACCTGAGCTCTCTTTAGAGTGCGCGAGAGCATGGGCAGAAGATGAGGTGGCTAGTGAAGCAGAGAGCCCCAGTGTTCCAAGGGCTACAAGAGCGTTTCCAAGGAAGGGGGCTGGCTAGCAACAGCTTTCAGTGCTGGCACTTTTCATCTCTGAGCAATTGCTCGACGTTTGCAATTTCTCACCAGAGCTTTTGTTAGAGTGCGCGAGAGGATGAGCAGAAGATTAGATGGCTAGAGAAGCACAGAGTGCCAGTGTTCTAAGGGCTACAAGAGCGTTTCCAAGGAAGGGTGCTGGCTAGCAAGAGCTTTCAGTGCTGGCACTTTTCATCTCTGAGCAATTGCTCGACGTTTGCAATTTCTCAGCTCGTGTCTACGAGACGGAGAGATAGTGACCGTGACGTTTGGTGGGTAAAGAAGCGCAGAGAGTAAGTGTTGCTGCTCCTGTAAAAGTGCTTCCAGGGAAGGGTGCTGGCTAGCAACAGCTTTCAGTGCTGGCACTTTTCTTCTCTGAGCAATTGCTCGACGTTTGCAATTTCTCACCTGCGCTCTCTTTAGACTGCACGAGAGGATGAGGACAAGATGAGGTGGCTAGAGAAGCACAGAGCGCCAGTGTTCTAAGGGCTACAAGAGCGTTTCCAAGGATGGGGGCTGGCTATCAAGAGCTTTCAGTGCTGGCACTTTTCATCTCTGAGCAATTGCTGGACGTTTGCAATTTCTCAGCTCGTGTCTACGAGACGGAGAGATAGTGACCGTGACGTTTGGTGGGTAGAGAAGCGCAAAGCCCCAGTGTTGCTGCGCCTGTGAAAGCGCTTCCAAGGAAGGGGGCTGGCTAGCAACAGCTTTCAGTGCTGGCACTTTTCATCTCTGAGCAATTGCTCGACGTTTGCAATTTCTCACCTGAGCTTTTGTTAGAGTGCGCGAGAGGATGAGGAGAAGATGAGGTGGCTAGAGAAGCACAGAGCCCCAGTTTTCTTAGGGCTACAAGAGCGTTTCCAAGGAAGGGGGCTGGCTAGCAACAGCTTTCAGTGCTGGCACTTTTCATCTCTGAGCAATTGCTCGACGTTTGCAATTTCTCGGCTCGTGTCTACGAGATGGAGAGATAATGACCGTGATGTTTGGTGGGTAGAGAAGTGCAAAGCCCCAGTGTTGCTGCGCCTGTGAAAGCGCTTCCAAGGAAGGGAGCTGGCTAGCAACAGCTTTCAGTGCTGGCACTTTTCATCTCTGAACAATTGCTGGACGTTTGCAATTTCTCACCGGAGCTCTCTTTAGAGTGCGCGAGAGGATGAGCAGAAGATGAGGTGGCTAGAGAAGCACAGAGTGCCAGTGTTCTTAGGGCTACAAGAGCGTTTCCAAGGAAGGGGGCTGGCTAGCAACAGCTTTCAGTGCTGGCACTTTTCATCTCTGAGCAATTGCTCGACGTTTGCAATTTCTCAGCTCGTGTCTACGAGACGGAGAGATAGTGACCATGATGTTTGGTGGGTAGAGAACCGCAAAGCCCCAGTGTTGCTGCGCCTGTGAAAGCGCTTCCAAGGAAGGGGGCTGGCTAGCAACAGCTTTCAGTGCTGGCACTTTTCTTCTCTGAGCAATTGCTGGACGTTTGCAATTTCTCTCCGGAGCTCTCTTTAGACTGCACGAGAGGATGAGGAGAAGATTAGGTGGCTAGAGAAGCACAGAGCGCCAGTGTTCTAAGGGCTACAAGAGCGTTTCCAAGGAAGGGGGCTGGCTAACAAGAGCTTTCAGTGCTGGCACTTTTCATCTCTGAGCAATTGCTCGACGTTTGCAATTTCTCAGCTCGTGTCTACGAGACGGAGAGATAGTGACCGTGATGTTTGGTGGGTAGAGAAGCGCAAAGCCCCAGTGTTGCTGCGCCTGTGAAAGCGCTTCCAGGGAAGGGTGCTGGCTAGCAACAGCTTTCAGTGCTGGCACTTTTCATCTCTGAGCAATTGCTGGACGTTTGCAATTTCTCAACTGAGCTCTCTTTAGAGTGCGCGAGAGGATGAGCAGAAGATGAGGTGGCTAGAGAAGCTCAGAGCCCCATTGTTCTTAGGGCTACAAAAGCGCTTCCAAGGAAGGGGGCTGGTTAGCAAGAGCTTTCAGTGCTGGCACTTTTCATCTCTGAGCAATTGCTCGACGTTTGCAATTTCTCACCTGAGCTCTCTTTAGAGTGCGCGAGAGCATGGGCAGAAGATGAGGTGGCTAGTGAAGCAGAGAGCCCCAGTGTTCCAAGGGCTACAAGAGCGTTTCCAAGGAAGGGGGCTGGCTAGCAACAGCTTTCAGTGCTGGCACTTTTCATCTCTGAGCAATTGCTCGACGTTTGCAATTTCTCACCAGAGCTTTTGTTAGAGTGCGCGAGAGGATGAGCAGAAGATTAGATGGCTAGAGAAGCACAGAGTGCCAGTGTTCTAAGGGCTACAAGAGCGTTTCCAAGGAAGGGTGCTGGCTAGCAAGAGCTTTCAGTGCTGGCACTTTTCATCTCTGAGCAATTGCTCGACGTTTGCAATTTCTCAGCTCGTGTCTACGAGACGGAGAGATAGTGACCGTGACGTTTGGTGGGTAAAGAAGCGCAGAGAGTAAGTGTTGCTGCTCCTGTGAAAGTGCTTCCAGGGAAGGGTGCTGGCTAGCAACAGCTTTCAGTGCTGGCACTTTTCTTCTCTGAGCAATTGCTCGACGTTTGCAATTTCTCACCTGCGCTCTCTTTAGACTGCACGAGAGGATGAGGACAAGATTAGGTGGCTAGAGAAGCACAGAGCGCCAGTGTTCTAAGGGCTACAAGAGCGTTTCCAAGGAAGGGGGCTGGCTAGCAAGAGCTTTCAGTGCTGGCACTTTTCATCTCTGAGCAATTGCTGGACGTTTGCAATTTCTCAGCTCGTGTCTACGAGACGGAGAGATAGTGACCGTGACGTTTGGTGGGTAGAGAAGCGCAAAGCCCCAGTGTTGCTGCGCCTGTGAAAGCGCTTCCAAGGAAGGGGGCTGGCTAGCAACAGCTTTCAGTGCTGGCACTTTTCATCTCTGAGCAATTGCTCGACGTTTGCAATTTCTCACCTGAGCTTTTGTTAGAGTGCGCGAGAGGATGAGGAGAAGATGAGGTGGCTAGAGAAGCACAGAGCCCCAGTTTTCTTAGGGCTACAAGAGCGTTTCCAAGGAAGGGGGCTGGCTAGCAACAGCTTTCAGTGCTGGCACTTTTCATCTCTGAGCAATTGCTCGACGTTTGCAATTTCTCGGCTCGTGTCTACGAGATGGAGAGATAATGACCGTGATGTTTGGTGGGTAGAGAAGTGCAAAGCCCCAGTGTTGCTGCGCCTGTGAAAGCGCTTCCAAGGAAGGGAGCTGGCTAGCAACAGCTTTCAGTGCTGGCACTTTTCATCTCTGAACAATTGCTGGACGTTTGCAATTTCTCACCGGAGCTCTCTTTAGAGTGCGCGAGAGGATGAGCAGAAGATGAGGTGGCTAGAGAAGCACAGAGCCCCAGTGTTCTTAGGGCTACAAGAGCGTTTCCAAGGAAGGGGGCTGGCTAGCAACAGCTTTCAGTGCTGGCACTTTTCATCTCTGAGCAATTGCTCGACGTTTGCAATTTCTCAGCTCGTGTCTACGAGACGGAGAGATAGTGACCATGATGTTTGGTGGGTAGAGAACCGCAAAGCCCCAGTGTTGCTGCGCCTGTGAAAGCGCTTCCAAGGAAGGGGGCTGGCTAGCAAGAGCTTTCAGTGCTGGCACTTTTCTTCTCTGAGCAATTGCTGGACGTTTGCAATTTCTCAACTGAGCTCTCTTTAGAGTGCGCGAGAGGATGAGCAGAAGATGAGGTGGCTAGAGAAGCTCAGAGCCCCATTGTTCTTAGGGCTACAAAAGCGCTTCCAAGGAAGGGGGCTGGTTAGCAAGAGCTTTCAGTGCTGGCACTTTTCATCTCTGAGCAATTGCTCGACGTTTGCAATTTCTCACCTGAGCTCTCTTTAGACTGCGCGAGAGGATGGGCAGAAGATTAGGTGGCTAGTGAAGCAGAGAGCCCCAGTGTTCCAAGGGCTACAAGAGCGTTTCCAAGGAAGGGGGCTGGCTAGCAACAGCTTTCAGTGCTGGCACTTTTCATCTCTGAGCAATTGCTCGACGTTTGCAATTTCTCACCAGAGCTTTTGTTAGAGTGCGCGAGAGGATGAGCAGAAGATTAGATGGCTAGAGAAGCACAGAGTGCCAGTGTTCTAAGGGCTACAAGAGCGTTTCCAAGGAAGGGTGCTGGCTAGCAAGAGCTTTCAGTGCTGGCACTTTTCATCTCTGAGCAATTGCTCGACGTTTGCAATTTCTCAGCTCGTGTCTACGAGACGGAGAGATAGTGACCGTGACGTTTGGTGGGTAGAGAAGCGCAGAGAGCAAGTGTTGCTGCTCCTATGAAAGCGCTTCCAGGGAAGGGTGCTGGCTAGCAAGAGCTTTCAGTGCTGGCACTTTTCATCTCTGAGCAATTGCTCGACGTTTGCAATTTCTCAGCTCGTGTCTACGAGACGGAAAGAGAATGACCGTGACGTTTGGTGGGTAGAGAAGCGCAAAGCCCCAGTGTTGCTGCGCCTGTGAAAGCGCTTCCAAGGAAGGGGGCTGGCTAGCAACAGCTTTCAGTGCTGGCACTTTTCTTCTCTGAGCAATTGCTGGACGTTTGCAATTTCTCTCCGGAGCTCTCTTTAGACTGCACGAGTGGATGAGGAGAAGATTAGGTGGCTAGAGAAGCACAGAGCGCCAGTGTTCTTAGGGCTACAAGAGCGTTTCCAAGGAAGGGGGCTGGCTAACAAGAGCTTTCAGTGCTGGCACTTTTCATCTCTGAGCAATTGCTCGACGTTTGCAATTTCTCAGCTCGTGTCTACGAGACGGAGAGATAGTGACCGTGATGTTTGGTGGGTAGAGAAGCGCAAAGCCCCAGTGTTGCTGCACCTGTGAAAGCGCTTCCAGGGAAGGGTGCTGGCTAGCAACAGCTTTCAGTGCTGGCACTTTTCATCTCTGAGCAATTGCTGGACGTTTGCAATTTCTCAACTGAGCTCTCTTTAGAGTGCGCGAGAGGATGAGGAGAAGATGAGGTGGCTAGAGAAGCTCAGAGCCCCATTGTTCTTAGGGCTACAAAAGCGCTTCCAAGGAAGGGGGCTGGCTAGCAAGAGCTTTCAGTGCTGGCACTTTTCATCTCTGAGCAATTGCTCGACGTTTGCAATTTCTCACCTGAGCTCTCTTTAGACTGCGCGAGAGGATGGGCAGAAGATGAGGTGGCTAGTGAAGCAGAGAGCCCCAGTGTTCCAAGGGCTACAAGAGCGTTTCCAAGGAAGGGGGCTGGCTAGCAACAGCTTTCAGTGCTGGCACTTTTCATCTCTGAGCAATTGCTCGACGTTTGCAATTTCTCACCAGAGCTTTTGTTAGAGTGCGCGAGAGGATGAGCAGAAGATTAGATGGCTAGAGAAGCACAGAGTGCCAGTGTTCTAAGGGCTACAAGAGCGTTTCCAAGGAAGGGTGCTGGCTAGCAAGAGCTTTCAGTGCTGGCACTTTTCATCTCTGAGCAATTGCTCGACGTTTGCAATTTCTCAGCTCGTGTCTACGAGACGGAGAGATAGTGACCGTGACGTTTGGTGGGTAAAGAAGCGCAGAGAGTAAGTGTTGCTGCTCCTGTGAAAGTGCTTCCAGGGAAGGGTGCTGGCTAGCAAGAGCTTTCAGTGCTGGCACTTTTCATCTCTGAGCAATTGCTCGACGTTTGCAATTTCTCAGCTCGTGTCTACGAGACGGAGAGATAGTGACCGTGACGTTTGGTGGGTAGAGAAGCGCAAAGCCCCAGTGTTGCTGCGCCTGTGAAAGCGCTTCCAGGGAAGGGTGCTGTCTAGCAAGACCTTTCAGTGCTGGCACTTTTCATCTCTGAGCAATTGCTGGACGTTTGCAATTTCTCACCTGAGCTTTTGTTAGAGTGCGCGAGAGGATGAGCAGAAGATGAGGTGGCTAGAGAATCACAGAGCGCCAGTGTTCTTAGGGCTACAAGAGCGTTTCCAAGGAAGGGGGCTGGCTAGCAAGAGCTTTCAGTGCTGGCACTTTTCATCTCTGAGCAATTGCTCGACGTTTGCAATTTCTCAGCTCGTGTCTACGAGACGGAAAGAGAATGACCGTGACGTTTGGTGGGTAGAGAAGCGCAAAGCCCCAGTGTTGCTGCGCCTGTGAAAGCGCTTCCAAGGAAGGGGGCTGGCTAGCAAGAGCTTTCAGTGCTGGCACTTTTCATCTCTGAGCAATTGCTCGACGTTTGCAATTTCTCAGCTCATGTCTACGAGACGGAAAGAGAACGACCGTGACGTTTGGTGGGTAGAGAAGCGCAAAGCCCCCCTGTTGCTGCGCCTGTGAAAGCGCTTCCAAGGAAGGGGGCTGGCTAGCAACAGCTTTCAGTGCTGGCACTTTTCTTCTCTGAGCAATTGCTGGACGTTTGCAATTTCTCTCCGGAGCTCTCTTTAGACTGCACGAGAGGATGAGGAGAAGATTAGGTGGCTAGAGAAGCACAGAGCGCCAGTGTTCTAAGGGCTACAAGAGCGTTTCCAAGGAAGGGGGCTGGCTAGCAAGAGCTTTCAGTGCTGGCACTTTTCATCTCTGAGCAATTGCTCGACGTTTGCAATTTCTCAGCTCGTGTCTACGAGACGGAGAGATAGTGACCGTGACGTTTGGTGGGTAGAGAAGCGCAAAGCCCCAGTGTTGCTGCGCCTGTGAAAGCGCTTCCAAGGAAGGGGGCTGGCTAGCAACAGCTTTCAGTGCTGGCACTTTTCATCTCTGAGCAATTGCTCGACGTTTGCAATTTCTCACCAGAGCTTTTGTTAGAGTGCGCGAGAGGATGAGGAGAAGATTAGATGGCTAGAGAAGCACAGAGCGCCAGTGTTCTAAGGGCTACAAGAGCGTTTCCAAGGAAGGGGGCTGGCTAGCAAGAGCTTTCAGTGCTGGCACTTTTCATCTCTGAGCAATTGCTCGACGTTTGCAATTTCTCAGCTCGTGTCTACGAGACGGAGAGATAGTGACCGTGACGTTTGGTGGGTAGAGAAGTGCAAAGCCCCAGTGTTGCTGCGCCTGTGAAAGCGCTTCCAAGGAAGGGAGCTGGCTAGCAACAGCTTTCAGTGCTGGCACTTTTCATCTCTGAACAATTGCTGGACGTTTGCAATTTCTCACCGGAGCTCTCTTTAGAGTGCGCGAGAGGATGAGCAGAAGATGAGGTGGCTAGAGAAGCACAGAGCCCCAGTGTTCTTAGGGCTACAAGAGCGTTTCCAAGGAAGGGTGCTGGCTAGCAAGAGCTTTCAGTGCTGGCACTTTTCATCTCTGAGCAATTGCTCGACGTTTGCAATTTCTCAGCTCGTGTCTACGAGACGGAGAGATAGTGACCGTGATGTTTGGTGGGTAGAGAAGCGCAAAGCCCCAGTGTTGCTGCGCCTGTGAAAGCGCTTCCAAGGAAGGGGGCTGGCTAGCAACAGCTTTCAGTGCTGGCACTTTTCATCTCTGAGCAATTGCTGGACGTTTGCAATTTCTCAACTGAGCTCTCTTTAGAGTGCGCGAGAGGATGAGCAGAAGATGAGGTGGCTAGAGAAGCTCAGAGCCCCATTGTTCTTAGGGCTACAAAAGCGCTTCCAAGGAAGGGGGCTGGTTAGCAAGAGCTTTCAGTGCTGGCACTTTTCATCTCTGAGCAATTGCTCGACGTTTGCAATTTCTCACCTGAGCTCTCTTTAGAGTGCGCGAGAGGATGGGCAGAAGATTAGGTGGCTAGTGAAGCAGAGAGCCCCAGTGTTCTAAGGGCTACAAGAGCGTTTCCAAGGAAGGGGGCTGGCTAGCAACAGCTTTCAGTGCTGGCACTTTTCATCTCTGAGCAATTGCTCGACGTTTGCAATTTCTCACCAGAGCTTTTGTTAGAGTGCGCGAGAGGATGAGCAGAAGATTAGATGGCTAGAGAAGCACAGAGTGCCAGTGTTCTAAGGGCTACAAGAGCGTTTCCAAGGAAGGGTGCTGGCTAGCAAGAGCTTTCAGTGCTGGCACTTTTCATCTCTGAGCAATTGCTCGACGTTTGCAATTTCTCAGCTCGTGTCTACGAGACGGAGAGATAGTGACCGTGACGTTTGGTGGGTAGAGAAGCGCAGAGAGCAAGTGTTGCTGCTCCTGTGAAAGTGCTTCCAGGGAAGGGTGCTGGCTAGCAAGAGCTTTCAGTGCTGGCACTTTTCATCTCTGAGCAATTGCTCGACGTTTGCAATTTCTCAGCTCGTGTCTACGAGACGGAGAGATAGTGACCGTGACGTTTGGTGGGTAGAGAAGCGCAAAGCCCCAGTGTTGCTGCGCCTGTGAAAGCGCTTCCAGGGAAGGGTGCTGGCTAGCAACAGCTTTCAGTGCTGGCACTTTTCATCTCTGAGCAATTGCTCGACGTTTGCAATTTCTCACCAGAGCTTTTGTTAGAGTGCGCGAAAGTATGAGCAGAAGATGAGGTGGCTAGAGAATCACAGAGCCCCAGTGTTCTAAGGGCTACAAGAGCGTTTCCAAGGAAGGGGGCTGGCTAGCAAGAGCTTTCAGTGCTGGCACTTTTCATCTCTAGAGCAATTGCTCGACGTTTGCAATTTCTCACCGGAGCTCTCTTTAGAGTGCGCGAGAGGATGAGCAGAAGATGAGGTGGCTAGAGAAGCACAGAGCCCCAGTGTTCTTAGGGCTACAAGAGCGTTTCCAAGGAAGGGGGCTGGCTAGCAACAGCTTTCAGTGCTGGCACTTTTCATCTCTGAGCAATTGCTCGACGTTTGCAATTTCTCAGCTCGTGTCTACGAGACGGAGAGATAATGACCGTGATGTTTGGTGGGTAGAGAAGCGCAAAGCCCCAGTGTTGCTGCGCCTGTGAAAGCGCTTCCAAGGAAGGGGGCTGGCTAGCAACAGCTTTCAGTGCTGGCACTTTTCATCTCTGAGCAATTGCTCGACGTTTGCAATTTCTCAGCTCGTGTCTACGAGACGGAAAGAGAAGGACCGTGACGTTTGGTGGGTAGAGAAGCGCAAAGCCCCAGTGTTGCTGCGCCTGTGAAAGCGCTTCCAAGGAAGGGGGCTGGCTAGCAAGAGCTTTCAGTGCTGGCACTTTTCATCTCTGAGCAATTGCTGGACGTTTGCAATTTCTCACCTGCGCTCTCTTTAGACTGCACGAGAGGATGAGGAGAAGATTAGGTGGCTAGAGAAGCACAGAGCGCCAGTGTTCTAAGCCTACAAGAGCGTTTCCAAGGAAGGGGGCTGGCTAACAAGAGCTTTCAGTGCTGGCACTTTTCATCTCTGAGCAATTGCTCGACGTTTGCAATTTCTCAGCTCGTGTCTACGAGACGGAGAGATAGTGACCGTGACGTTTGGTGGGTAAAGAAGCGCAGAGAGTAAGTGTTGCTGCTCCTGTGAAAGTGCTTCCAGGGAAGGGTGCTGGCTAGCAAGAGCTTTCAGTGCTGGCACTTTTCATCTCTGAGCAATTGCTCGACGTTTGCAATTTCTCAGCTCGTGTCTACGAGACGGAGAGATAGTGACCGTGACGTTTGGTGGGTAGAGAAGCGCAAAGCCCCAGTGTTGCTGCGCCTGTGAAAGCGCTTCCAAGGAAGGGGGCTGGCTAGCAACAGCTTTCAGTGCTGGCACTTTTCATCTCTGAGCAATTGCTCGACGTTTGCAATTTCTCACCTGAGCTTTTGTTAGAGTGCGCGAGAGGATGAGGAGAAGATGAGGTGGCTAGAGAAGCACAGAGCCCCAGTTTTCTTAGGGCTACAAGAGCGTTTCCAAGGAAGGGTGCTGGCTAGCAAGAGCTTTCAGTGCTGGCACTTTTCATCTCTGAGCAATTGCTCGACGTTTGCAATTTCTCGGCTCGTGTCTACGAGATGGAGAGATAATGACCGTGATGTTTGGTGGGTAGAGAAGTGCAAAGCCCCAGTGTTGCTGCGCCTGTGAAAGCGCTTCCAAGGAAGGGAGCTGGCTAGCAACAGCTTTCAGTGCTGGCACTTTTCATCTCTGAACAATTGCTGGACGTTTGCAATTTCTCACCGGAGCTCTCTTTAGAGTGCGCGAGAGGATGAGCAGAAGATTAGGTGGCTAGAGAAGCACAGAGCGCCAGTGTTCTTAGGGCTACAAGAGCGTTTCCAAGGAAGGGGGCTGGCTAGCAAGAGCTTTCAGTGCTGGCACTTTTCATGTCTGAGCAATTGCTGGACGTTTGCAATTTCTCAGCTCGTGTCTACGAGACGGAGAGATAGTGACCGTGATGTTTGGTGGGTAGAGAAGCGCAAAGCCCCAGTGTTGCTGCGCCTGTGAAAGCGCTTCCAGGGAAGGGTGCTGGCTAGCAACAGCTTTCAGTGCTGGCACTTTTCATCTCTGAGCAATTGCTGGACGTTTGCAATTTCTCAACTGAGCTCTCTTTAGAGTGCGCGAGAGGATGAGCAGAAGATGAGGTGGCTAGAGAAGCTCAGAGCCCCATTGTTCTTAGGGCTACAAAAGCGCTTCCAAGGAAGGGGGCTGGCTAGCAAGAGCTTTCAGTGCTGGCACTTTTCATCTCTGAGCAATTGCTCGACGTTTGCAATTTCTCACCTGAGCTCTCTTTAGACTGCGCGAGAGGATGGGCAGAAGATTAGGTGGCTAGTGAAGCAGAGAGCCCCAGTGTTCTTAGGGCTACAAGAGCGTTTCCAAGGAAGGGGGCTGGCTAGCAACAGCTTTCAGTGCTAGCACTTTTCATCTCTGAGCAGTTGCTCGACGTTTGCAATTTCTCACCAGAGCTTTTGTTAGAGTGCGCGAGAGGATGAGCAGAAGATTAGATGGCTAGAGAAGCACAGAGCGCCAGTGTTCTAAGGGCTACAAGAGCGTTTCCAAGGAAGGGGGCTGGCTAGCAACAGCTTTCAGTGCTGGCACTTTTCATCTCTGAGCAATTGCTCGACGTTTGCAATTTCTCAGCTCGTGTCTACGAGACGGAGAGATAGTGACCGTGACGTTTGGTGGGTAGAGAAGCGCAAAGCCCCAGTGTTGCTGCGCCTGTGAAAGCGCTTCCAAGGAAGGGTGCTGGCTAGCAACAGCTTTCAGTGCTGGCACTTTTCATCTCTGAGCAATTGCTCGACGTTTGCAATTTCTCACCAGAGCTTTTGTTAGAGTGCGCGAGAGGATGAGGAGAAGATTAGATGGCTAGAGAAGCACAGAGCGCCAGTGTTCTAAGGGCTACAAGAGCGTTTCCAAGGAAGGGGGCTGGCTAGCAACAGCTTTCAGTGCTGGCACTTTTCATCTCTGAGCAATTGCTCGACGTTTTCAATTTCTCAGCTCGTGTCTACGAGACGGAAAGAGAATGACCGTGACGTTTGGTGGGTAGAGCAGCGCAAAGCCCCAGTGTTGCTGCGCCTGTGAAAGCGTTTCCAAGGAAGGGTGCTGGCTAGCAAGAGCTTTCAGTGCTGGCACTTTTCATCTCTGAGCAATTGCTCGACGTTTGCAATTTCTCAGCTCGTATCTACGAGACGGAAACATAGTGACCGTGACGTTTGGTGGGTAGAGAAGAGCAGAGAGCAAGTGTTGCTGCTCCTGTCAAAGTGCTTCCAGGGAAGGGTGCTGGCTAGCAAGAGCTTTCAGTGCTGGCACTTTTCATCTCTGAGCAATTGCTCGACGTTTGCAATTTCTCAGCTCGTGTCTACGAGACGGAGAGATAGTGACCGTGATGTTTGGTGGGTAGAGCAGCGCAAAGCCCCAGTGTTGCTGCGCCTGTGAAAGCGCTTACAGGGAAGGGTGCTGGCTAGCAACAGCTTTCAGTGCTGGCACTTTTCATCTCTGAGCAATTGCTCGACGTTTGCAATTTCTCAACTGAGCTCTCTTTAGAGTGCGCGAGAGGATGAGCAGAAGATGAGGTGGCTAGAGAAGCAGAGAGCCCCAGTGTTCTTAGGGTTACAAGCGCGTTTCCAAGGAAGGGGGCTGGCTAGCAAGAGCTTTCAGCGCTGGCACTTTTCATCTCTGAGCAATTGCTCGACGTTTGCAATTTCTCACCTGAGCTCTCTTTAGACTGCGCGAGAGGATGGGCAGAAGATGAGGTGGCTAGAGAAGCACAGAGCCCCAGTGTTCCAAGGGCTACAAGAGCTTTTCCAAGGAAGGGGGCTGGCTAGCAAGAGCTTTCAGTGCTGGCACTTTTCATCTCTGAGCAATTGCTCGACGTTTGCAATTTCTCAGCTCGTGTCTACGAGACGGAAAGAGAATGACCGTGACGTTTGGTGGGTAGAGAAGCGCAAAGCCCCAGTGTTGCTGCGCCTGTGAAAGCGCTTCCAAGGAAGGGTGCTGGCTAGCAACAGCTTTCAGTGCTGGCACTTTTCATCTCTGAGCAGTTGCTCGACATTTGCAATTTCTCACCAGAGCTTTTGTTAGAGTGCGCGAGAGGATGAGCAGAAGATGAGGTGGCTAGAGAAGCACAGAGCGCCAGTGTTCTAAGGGCTACAAGAGCGTTTCCAAGGAAGGGGGCTGGCTAGCAACAGCTTTCAGTGCTGGCACTTTTCATCTCTGAGCAATTGCTCGACGTTTGCAATTTCTCAGCTCGTGTCTACGAGACGGAAAGAGAATGACCGTGACGTTTGGTGGGTAGAGAAGCGCAAAGCCCCAGTGTTGCTGCACCTGTGAAAGCGCTTCCAAGGAAGGGGGCTGGCTAGCAACAGCTTTCAGTGCTGGCACTTTTCATCTCTGAGCAATTGCTCGACGTTTGCAATTTCTCACCAGAGCTTTTGTTAGAGTGCGCGAGAGGATGAGGAGAAGATGAGGTGGCTAGAGAAGCACAGAGCCCCAGTGTTCTAAGGGTTACAAGAGCGTTTCCAAGGAAGGGGGCTGGCTAGCAAGAGCTTTCAGTGCTGGCACTTTTCATCTCTGAGCAATTGCTCGACGTTTGCAATTTCTCAGCTCGTGTCTACGAGACGGAAAGAGAATGACCGTGACGTTTGGTGGGTAGAGAAGCGCAAAGCCCCAGTGTTGCTGCGCCTGTGAAAGCGCTTCCAAGGAAGGGGGCTGGCTAGCAACAGCTTTCAGTGCTGGCACTTTTCATCTCTGAGCAATTGCTCGACGTTTGCAATTTCTCTCCGGAGCTCTCTTTAGAGTGCGCGAGAGGATGAGCAGAAGATTAGGTGGCTAGAGAAGCACAGAGCGCCAGTGTTCTTAGGGCTACAAGAGCTTTTCCAAGGAAGGGGGCTGGCTAGCAAGAGCTTTCAGTGCTGGCAGTTTTCATGTCTGAGCAATTGCTGGACGTTTGCAATTTCTCAGCTCGTGTCTACGAGACGGAGAGATAGTGACCGTGATGTTTGGTGGGTAGAGAAGCGCAAAGCCCCAGTGTTGCTGCGCCTGTGAAAGCGCTTCCAAGGAAGGGTGCTGGCTAGCAACAGCTTTCAGTGCTGGCACTTTTCATCTCTGAGCAATTGCTGGACGTTTGCAATTTCTCACCGGAGCTCTCTTTAGAGTGCGCGAGAGGATGAGCAGAAGATGAGGTGGCTAGAGAAGCTCAGAGCCCCATTGTTCTTAGGGCTACAAAAGCGCTTCCAAGGAAGGGTGCTGGCTAGCAACAGCTTTCAGTGCTGGCACTTTTCATCTCTGAGCAATTACTCGACGTTTGCAATTTCTCACCTGAGCTCTCTTTAGACTGCGCGAGAGGATGGGCAGAAGATGAGGTGGCTAGAGAAGCACAGAGCGCCAGTGTTCTAAGGGCTACAAGAGCGTTTCCAAGGAAGGGGGCTGGCTAGCAAGAGCTTTCAGTGCTGGCACTTTTCATCTCTGAGCAATTGCTCGACGTTTGCAATTTCTCAGCTCGTGTCTACGAGACGGAGAGATAGTGAACGTGATGTTTGGTGGGTAGAGAAGCGCAAAGCCCCAGTGTTGCTGCGCCTGTGAAAGCGCTTCCAAGGAAGGGGGCTGGATAGCAAGAGCTTTCAGTGCTGGCACTTTTCATCTCTGAGCAATTGCTCGACGTTTGCAATTTCTCAGCTCGTCTCTACGAGACGGAAAGAGAATGACCGTGACGTTTGGTGGGTAGAGAAGCGCAAAGCCCCAGTGTTGCTGCGCCTGTGAAAGCGCTTCCAAGGAAGGGTGCTGGCTAGCAAGAGCTTTCAGTGCTGGCACTTTTCATCTCTGAGCAATTGCTCGACGTTTGCAATTTCTCAGCTCGTCTCTACGAGACGGAAAGAGAATGACCGTGACGTTTGGTGGGTAGAGAAGCGCAAAGCCCCAGTGTTGCTGCGCCTGTGAAAGCGCTTCCAAGGAAGGGAGCTGGCTAGCAACAGCTTTCAGTGCTGGCACTTTTCATCTCTGAGCAATTGCTCGACGTTTGCAATTTCTCTCCGGAGCTTTTGTTAGAGTGCGCGAGAGGATGAGCAGAAGATGAGGTGGCTAGAGAATCACAGAGCGCCAGTGTTCTAAGGGCTACAAGAGCGTTTCCAAGGAAGGGGGCTGGCTAGCAAGAGCTTTCAGTGCTGGCACTTTTCATCTCTGAGCAATTGCTGGACGTTTGCAATTTCTCAGCTGGTGTCTACGAGACGGAAAGAGAATGACCGTGACGTTTGGTGGTTAGAGAAGCGCAAAGCCCCAGTGTTGCTGCGCCTGTGAAAGCGCTTCCAAGCAAGGGGGCTGGCTAGCAAGACCTTTCAGTGCTGGCACTTTTCATCTCTGAGCAATTGCTCGACGTTTGCAATTTCTCACCAGAGCTTTTGTTAGAGTGCGCGAGAGGATGAGGAGAAAATTAGATGGCTAGAGAAGCACAGAGCGCCAGTGTTCTAAGGGCTACAAGAGCGTTTCCAAGGAAGGGGGCTGGCTAGCAAGAGCTTTCAGTGCTGGCAGTTTTCATGTCTGAGCAATTGCTCGACGTTTGCAATGTCTCAGCTCGTGTCTACGAGACGGAAAGAGAATGACCGTGACGTTTGGTGGGTAGAGCAGCGCAAAGCCCCAGTGTTGCTGCGCCTGTGAAAGCGTTTCCAAGGAAGGGTGCTGGCTAGCAAGAGCTTTCAGTGCTGGCACTTTTCATCTCTGAGCAATTGCTCGACGTTTGCAATTTCTCAGCTCGTGTCTACGAGACGGAGAGATAGTGACCGTGATGTTTGGTGGGTAGAGAAGCGCAAAGCCCCAGTGTTGCTGCGCCTGTGAAAGCGCTTCCAAGGAAGGGTGCTGGCTAGCAACAGCTTTCAGTGCTGGCACTTTTCATCTCTGAGCAATTGCTCGACGTTTGCAATTTCTCAACTGAGCTTTTGTTAGAGTGCGCGAGAGGATGAGGAGAAGATTAGATGGCTAGAGAAGCACAGAGCGCCAGTGTTCTAAGGGCTACAAGAGCGTTTCCAAGGAAGGGTGCTGGCTAGCAAGAGCTTTCAGTGCTGGCACTTTTCATCTCTGAGCAATTGCTCGACGTTTGCAATTTCTCAGCTCGTCTCTACGAGACGGAAAGAGAATGACCGTGATGTTTGGTGGGTAGAGAAGCGCAAAGCCCCAGTGTTGCTGCGCCTGTGAAAGCGTTTCCAAGGAAGGGGGCTGGCTAACAAGAGCTTTCAGTGCTGGCACTTTTCATCTCTGAGCAATTGCTCGACGTTTGCAATTTCTCAGCTCGTGTCTACGAGACGGAGAGATAGTGACCGTGATGTTTGGTGGGTAGAGAAGCGCAAAGCCCCAGTGTTGCTGCGCCTGTGAAAGCGCTTCCAAGGAAGGGGGCTGGCTAGCAAGAGCTTTCAGTGCTGGCACTTTTCATCTCTGAGCAATTGCTCGACGTTTGCAATTTCTCAGCTCGTGTCTACGAGACGGAAAGAGAATGACCGTGACGTTTGGTGGGTAGAGAAGTGCAAAGCCCCAGTGTTGCTGCGCCTGTGAAAGCGCTTCCAAGGAAGGGTGCTGGCTAGCAAGAGCTTTCAGTGCTGGCACTTTTCATCTCTGAGCAATTGCTCGACGTTTGCAATTTCTCAGCTCGTGTCTACGAGACGGAAAGAGAATGACCGTGACGTTTGGTGGGTAGAGAAGCGCAAAGCCCCAGTGTTGCTGCGCCTGTGAAAGCGCTTCCAAGGAAGGGGGCTGGCTAGCAACAGCTTTCAGTGCTGGCACTTTTCATCTCTGAGCAATTGCTCGACGTTTGCAATTTCTCACCTGAGCTTTTGTTAGAGTGCGCGAGAGGATGAGCAGAAGATTAGATGGCTAGAGAAGCACAGAGCGCCAGTGTTCTAAGGGCTACAAGAGCGTTTCCAAGGAAGGGGGCTGGCTAGCAAGAGCTTTCAGTGCTGGCACTTTTCATCTCTGAGCAATTGCTCGACGTTTGCAATTTCTCAGCTCGTCTCTACGAGACGGAAAGAGAATGACCGTGATGTTTGGTGGGTAGAGAAGCGCAAAGCCCCAGTGTTGCTGCGCCTGTGAAAGCGTTTCCAAGGAAGGGTGCTGGCTAACAAGAGCTTTCAGTGCTGGCACTTTTCATCTCTGAGCAATTGCTCGACGTTTGCAATTTCTCAGCTCGTGTCTACGAGACGGAGAGATAGTGACCGTGACGTTTGGTGGGTAGAGAAGCGCAAAGCCCCAGTGTTGCTGCGCCTGTGAAAGCGCTTCCAAGGAAGGGGGCTGGCTAGCAAGAGCTTTCAGTGCTGGCACTTTTCATCTCTGAGCAATTGCTCGACGTTTGCAATTTCTCAACTGAGCTTTTGTTAGAGTGCGCGAGAGGATGAGGAGAAGATTAGATGGCTAGAGAAGCACAGAGCGCCAGTGTTCTAAGGGCTACAAGAGCGTTTCCAAGGAAGGGTGCTGGCTAGCAAGAGCTTTCAGTGCTGGCACTTTTCATCTCTGAGCAATTGCTCGACGTTTGCAATTTCTCAGCTCGTGTCTACGAGACGGAAAGAGAATGACCGTGACGTTTGGTGGGTAGAGAAGCGCAAAGCCCCAGTGTTGCTGCGCCTGTGAAAGCGTTTCCAAGGAAGGGTGCTGGCTAACAAGAGCTTTCAGTGCTGGCACTTTTCATCTCTGAGCAATTGCTCGACGTTTGCAATTTCTCAGCTCGTGTCTACGAGACGGAGAGATAGTGACCGTGACGTTTGGTGGGTAGAGAAGCGCAAAGCCCCAGTGTTGCTGCACCTGTGAAAGCGCTTCCAAGGAAGGGGGCTGGCTAGCAACAGCTTTCAGTGCTGGCACTTTTCATCTCTGAGCAATTGCTCGACGTTTGCAATTTCTCAACTGAGCTTTTGTTAGAGTGCGCGAGAGGATGAGGAGAAAATTAGATGGCTAGAGAAGCACAGAGCGCCAGTGTTCTAAGGGCTACAAGAGCGTTTCCAAGGAAGGGGGCTGGCTAGCAAGAGCTTTCAGTGCTGGCAGTTTTCATGTCTGAGCAATTGCTGGACGTTTGCAATGTCTCAGCTCGTGTCTACGAGACGGAAAGAGAATGACCGTGACGTTTGGTGGGTAGAGCAGCGCAAAGCCCCAGTGTTGCTGCGCCTGTGAAAGCGTTTCCAAGGAAGGGTGCTGGCTAACAAGAGCTTTCAGTGCTGGCACTTTTCATCTCTGAGCAATTGCTCGACGTTTGCAATTTCTCAGCTCGTGTCTACGAGACGGAGAGATAGTGACCGTGATGTTTGGTGGGTAGAGAAGCGCAAAGCCCCAGTGTTGCTGCGCCTGTGAAAGCGCTTCCAGGGAAGGGTGCTGGCTAGCAACAGCTTTCAGTGCTGGCACTTTTCATCTCTGAGCAATTGCTCGACGTTTGCAATTTCTCAACTGAGCTCTCTTTAGAGTGCGCGAGAGGATGAGCAGAAGATGAGGTGGCTAGAGAAGCTCAGAGCCCCATTGTTCTTAGGGCTACAAAAGCGCTTCCAAGGAAGGGTGCTGGCTAGCAACAGCTTTCAGTGCTGGCACTTTTCATCTCTGAGCAATTACTCGACGTTTGCAATTTCTCACCTGAGCTCTCTTTAGACTGCGCGAGAGGATGGGCAGAAGATGAGGTGGCTAGAGAAGCACAGAGCGCCAGTGTTCTAAGGGCTACAAGAGCGTTTCCAAGGAAGGGGGCTGGCTAGCAAGAGCTTTCAGTGCTGGCACTTTTCATCTCTGAGCAATTGCTGGACGTTTGCAATTTCTCAGCTCGTGTCTACGAGACGGAGAGATAGTGACCGTGACGTTTGGTGGGTAGAGAAGCGCAAAGCCCCAGTGTTGCTGCGCCTGTGAAAGCGCTTCCAAGGAAGGGAGCTGGCTAGCAACAGCTTTCAGTGCTGGCACTTTTCATCTCTGAGCAATTGCTCGACGTTTGCAATTTCTCTCCGGAGCTTTTGTTAGAGTGCGCGAGAGGATGAGCAGAAGATGAGGTGGCTAGAGAATCACAGAGCGCCAGTGTTCTAAGGGCTACAAGAGCGTTTCCAAGGAAGGGGGCTGGCTAGCAAGAGCTTTCAGTGCTGGCACTTTTCATCTCTGAGCAATTGCTGGACGTTTGCAATTTCTCAGCTCGTGTCTACGAGACGGAAAGAGAATGACCGTGACGTTTGGTGGTTAGAGAAGCGCAAAGCCCCAGTGTTGCTGCGCCTGTGAAAGCGCTTCCAAGGAAGGGGGCTGGCTAGCAAGAGCTTTCAGTGCTGGCACTTTTCATCTCTGAGCAATTGCTCGACGTTTGCAATTTCTCAGCTCGTGTCTACGAGACGGAAAGAGAACGACCGTGACGTTTGGTGGGTAGAGAAGCGCAAAGCCCCCCTGTTGCTGCGCCTGTGAAAGCGCTTCCAAGGAAGGGGGCTGGCTAGCAAGAGCTTTCAGTGCTGGCACTTTTCATCTCGGAGCAATTGCTCGACGTTTGCAATTTCTCAGCTCGTGTCTACGAGACGGAGAGATAGTGACCGTGACGTTTGGTGGGTAGAGAAGCGCAAAGCCCCAGTGTTGCTGCGCCTGTGAAAGCGCTTCCAAGGAAGGGGGCTGGCTAGCAACAGCTTTCAGTGCTGGCACTTTTAATCTCTGAGCAATTGCTCGACGTTTGCAATTTCTCACCGGAGCTTTTGTTAGAGTGCGCGAGAGGATGAGTAGAAGATGAGGTGGCTAGAGAAGCACAGAGCGCCAGTGTTCTAAGGGCTACAAGAGCGTTTCCAAGGAAGGGGGCTGGCTAGCAAGAGCTTTCAGTGCTGGCAGTTTTCATCTCTGAGCAATTGCTCGACGTTTGCAATTTCTCAGCTCGTGTCTACGAGACGGAAAGAGAATGACCGTGACGTTTGGTGGGTAGAGAAGCGCAAAGCCCCAGTGTTGCTGCGCCTGTGAAAGCGCTTCCAAGGAAGGGGGCTGGCTAGCAACAGCTTTCAGTGCTGGCACTTTTCATCTCTGAGCAATTGCTCGACGTTTGCAATTTCTCACCGGAGCTTTTGTTAGAGTGCGCGAGAGGATGAGCAGAAGATGAGGTGGCTAGAGAATCACAGAGCCCCAGTGTTCTAAGGGCTACAAGAGCGTTTCCAAGGAAGGGGGCTGGCTAGCAAGAGCTTTCAGTGCTGGCACTTTTCAGCTCTGAGCAATTGCTCGACGTTTGCAATTTCTCACCGGAGCTCTCTTTAGACTGCGCGAGAGGATGAGCAGAAGATGAGGTGGCTAGAGAAGCACAGAGCCCCAGTGTTCTTAGGGCTACAAGAGCGTTTCCAAGGAAGGGGGCTGGCTAGCAAGAGCTTTCAGTGCTGGCACTTTTCATCTCTGAGCAATTGCTCAACGTTTGCAATTTCTCACCAAAGCTTTTGTTAGAGTGCGCGAGAGGATGAGCAGAAGATGAGGTGGCTAGAGAAGCACAGAGCGCCAGTGTTCTAAGGGCTACAAGAGCGTTTCCAAGGAAGGGGGCTGGCTAGCAACAGCTTTCAGTGCTGGCACTTTTCATCTCTGAGCAATTGCTCGACGTTTGCAATTTCTCAGCTCGTGTCTACGAGACGGAGAGATAGTGACCGTGATGTTTGGTGGGTAGAGAAGCGCAAAGCCCCAGTGTTGCTGCACCTGTGAAAGCGCTTCCAAGGAAGGGGGCTGGCTAGCAAGAGCTTTCAGTGCTGGCACTTTTCATCTCTGAGCAATTGCTCGACGTTTGCAATTTCTCAGCTCGTCTCTACGAGACGGAAAGAGAATGACCGTGATGTTTGGTGGGTAGAGAAGCGCAAAGCCCCAGTGTTGCTGCGCCTGTGAAAGCGCTTCCAAGGAAGGGGGCTGGCTAGCAAGAGCTTTCAGTGCTGGCAGTTTTCATCTCTGAGCAATTGCTCGACGTTTGCAATTTCTCAGCTCGTGTCTACGAGACGGAAAGAGAATGACCGTGACGTTTGGTGGGTAGAGAAGCGCAAAGCCCCAGTGTTGCTGCGCCTGTGAAAGCGCTTCCAAGGAAGGGTGCTGGCTAGCAAGAGCTTTCAGTGCTGGCACTTTTCATCTCTGAGCAATTGCTCGACGTTTGCAATTTCTCAGCTCGTCTCTACGAGACGGAAAGAGAATGACCGTGACGTTTGGTGGGTAGAGAAGCGCAAAGCCCCAGTGTTGCTGCGCCTGTGAAAGCGCTTCCAAGGAAGGGGGCTGGCTAGCAAGAGCTTTCAGTGCTGGCACTTTTCATCTCGGAGCAATTGCTCGACGTTTGCAATTTCTCAGCTCGTGTCTACGAGACGGAGAGATAGTGACCGTGACGTTTGGTGGGTAGAGAAGCGCAAAGCCCCAGTGTTGCTGCGCCTGTGAAAGCGCTTCCAAGGAAGGGGGCTGGCTAGCAACAGCTTTCAGTGCTGGCACTTTTAATCTCTGAGCAATTGCTCGACGTTTGCAATTTCTCACCGGAGCTTTTGTTAGAGTGCGCGAGAGGATGAGTAGAAGATGAGGTGGCTAGAGAAGCACAGAGCGCCAGTGTTCTAAGGGCTACAAGAGCGTTTCCAAGGAAGGGGGCTGGCTAGCAACAGCTTTCAGTGCTGGCAGTTTTCATGTCTGAGCAATTGCTCGACGTTTGCAATTTCTCAGCTCGTGTCTACGAGACGGAAAGAGAATGACCGTGATGTTTGGTGGGTAGAGAAGCGCAAAGCCCCAGTGTTGCTGCGCCTGTGAAAGCGCTTCCAAGGAAGGGGGCTGGCTAGCAACAGCTTTCAGTGCTGGCACTTTTCATCTCTGAGCAATTGCTCGACGTTTGCAATTTCTCACCGGAGCTTTTGTTAGAGTGCGCGAGAGGATGAGCAGAAGATGAGGTGGCTAGAGAATCACAGAGCCCCAGTGTTCTAAGGGCTACAAGAGCGTTTCCAAGGAAGGGGGCTGGCTAGCAAGAGCTTTCAGTGCTGGCACTTTTCATCTCTGAGCAATTGCTCGACGTTTGCAATTTCTCACCGGAGCTCTCTTTAGACTGCGCGAGAGGATGAGCAGAAGATGAGGTGGCTAGAGAAGCACAGAGCCCCAGTGTTCTTAGGGCTACAAGAGCGTTTCCAAGGAAGGGGGCTGGCTAGCAAGAGCTTTCAGTGCTGGCAGTTTTCATCTCTGAGCAATTGCTCGACGTTTGCAATTTCTCACCAAAGCTTTTGTTAGAGTGCGCGAGAGGATGAGCAGAAGATGAGGTGGCTAGAGAAGCACAGAGCGCCAGTGTTCTAAGGGCTACAAGAGCGTTTCCAAGGAAGGGGGCTGGCTAGCAAGAGCTTTCAGTGCTGGCACTTTTCATCTCTGAGCAATTGCTCGACGTTTGCAATTTCTCAGCTCGTGTCTACGAGACGGAGAGATAGTGACCGTGATGTTTGGTGGGTAGAGAAGCGCAAAGCCCCAGTGTTGCTGCACCTGTGAAAGCGCTTCCAAGGAAGGGGGCTGGCTAGCAAGAGCTTTCAGTGCTGGCACTTTTCATCTCTGAGCAATTGCTCGACGTTTGCAATTTCTCAGCTCGTCTCTACGAGACGGAAAGAGAATGACCGTGATGTTTGGTGGGTAGAGAAGCGCAAAGCCCCAGTGTTGCTGCGCCTGTGAAAGCGCTTCCAAGGAAGGGAGCTGGCTAGCAAGAGCTTTCAGTGCTGGCAGTTTTCATCTCTGAGCAATTGCTCGACGTTTGCAATTTCTCAGCTCGTGTCTACGAGACGGAAAGAGAATGACCGTGACGTTTGGTGGGTAGAGAAGCGCAAAGCCCCAGTGTTGCTGCGCCTGTGAAAGCGCTTCCAAGGAAGGGTGCTGGCTAGCAAGAGCTTTCAGTGCTGGCACTTTTCATCTCTGAGCAATTGCTGGACGTTTGCAATTTCTCAGCTCGTCTCTACGAGACGGAAAGAGAATGACCGTGACGTTTGGTGGGTAGAGAAGCGCAAAGCCCCAGTGTTGCTGCGCCTGTGAAAGCGCTTCCAAGGAAGGGGGCTGGCTAGCAAGAGCTTTCAGTGCTGGCACTTTTCATCTCTGAGCAATTGCTCGACGTTTGCAATTTCTCAGCTCGTGTCTACGAGACGGAGAGATAGTGACCGTGACGTTTGGTGGGTAGAGAAGCGCAAAGCCCCAGTGTTGCTGCACCTGTGAAAGCGCTTCCAAGGAAGGGGGCTGGCTAGCAAGAGCTTTCAGTGCTGGCACTTTTCCTCTCTGAGCAATTGCTCGACGTTTGCAATTTCTCACCAGAGCTTTTGTTAGAGTGCGCGAGAGGATGAGGACAAGATTAGGTGGCTAGAGAAGCACAGAGCGCCAGTGTTCTAAGGGCTACAAGAGCGTTTCCAAGGAAGGGGGCTGGCTAGCAAGAGCTTTCAGTGCTGGCAGTTTTCATCTCTGAGCAATTGCTGGACGTTTGCAATGTCTCAGCTCGTGTCTACGAGACGGAAAGAGAATGACCGTGACGTTTGGCGGGTAGAGCAGCGCAAAGCCCCAGTGTTGCTGCGCCTGTGAAAGCGTTTCCAAGGAAGGGTGCTGGCTAACAAGAGCTTTCAGTGCTGGCACTTTTCATCTCTGAGCAATTGCTCGACGTTTGCAATTTCTCAGCTCGTGTCTACGAGACGGAGAGATAGTGACCGTGATGTTTGGTGGGTAGAGAAGCGCAAAGCCCCAGTGTTGCTGCGCCTGTGAAAGCGCTTCCAAGGAAGGGTGCTGGCTAGCAACAGCTTTCAGTGCTGGCACTTTTCATCTCTGAGCAATTGCTGGACGTTTGCAATTTCTCAACTGAGCTTTTGTTAGAGTGCGCGAGAGGATGAGGAGAAGATTAGATGGCTAGAGAAGCACAGAGCGCCAGTGTTCTAAGGGCTACAAGAGCGTTTCCAAGGAAGGGGGCTGGCTAGCAAGAGCTTTCAGTGCTGGCACTTTTCATCTCTGAGCAATTGCTCGACGTTTGCAATTTCTCAGCTCGTGTCTACGAGACGGAAAGAGAATGACCGTGATGTTTGGTGGGTAGAGAAGCGCAAAGCCCCAGTGTTGCTGCGCCTGTGAAAGCGTTTCCAAGGAAGGGTGCTGGCTAACAAGAGCTTTCAGTGCTGGCACTTTTCATCTCTGAGCAATTGCTCGACGTTTGCAATTTCTCAGCTCGTGTCTACGAGACGGAGAGATAATGACCGTGATGTTTGGTGGGTAGAGAAGTGCAAAGCCCCAGTGTTGCTGCACCTGTGAAAGCGCTTCCAAGGAAGGGTGCTGGCTAGCAAGAGCTTTCAGTGCTGGCACTTTTCATCTCTGAGCAATTGCTCGACGTTTGCAATTTCTCACCAGAGCTTTTGTTAGAGTGCGCGAGAGGATGAGCAGAAGATGAGGTGGCTAGAGAAGCACAGAGCGCCAGTGTTCTAAGGGCTACAAGAGCGTTTCCAAGGAAGGGGGCTGGCTAGCAAGAGCTTTCAGTGCTGGCACTTTTCATCTCTGAGCAATTGCTCGACGTTTGCAATTTCTCAGCTCGTGTCTACGAGACGGAGAGATAGTGACCGTGATGTTTGGTGGGTAGAGAAGCGCAAAGCCCCAGTGTTGCTGCGCCTGTGAAAGCGCTTCCAAGGAAGGGGGCTGGCTAGCAAGAGCTTTCAGTGCTGGCACTTTTCATCTCTGAGCAATTGCTCGACGTTTGCAATTTCTCAGCTCGTCTCTACGAGACGGAAAGAGAATGACCGTGACGTTTGGTGGGTAGAGAAGCGCAAAGCCCCAGTGTTGCTGCGCCTGTGAAAGCGCTTCCAAGGAAGGGGGCTGGCTAGCAAGAGCTTTCAGTGCTGGCACTTTTCATCTCTGAGCAATTGCTCGACGTTTGCAATTTCTCAGCTCGTCTCTACGAGACGGAAAGAGAATGACCGTGACGTTTGGTGGGTAGAGAAGCGCAAAGCCCCAGTGTTGCTGCGCCTGTGAAAGCGCTTCCAAGGAAGGGGGCTGGCTAGCAACAGCTTTCAGTGCTGGCACTTTTCTTCTCTGAGCAATTGCTGGACGTTTGCAATTTCTCACCTGCGCTCTCTTTAGACTGCACGAGAGGATGAGGAGAAGATTAGGTCGCTAGAGAAGCACAGAGCGCCAGTGTTCTAAGGGCTACAAGAGCGTTTCCAAGGAAGGGGGCTGGCTAGCAAGAGCTTTCAGTGCTGGCAGTTTTCATCTCTGAGCAATTGCTGGACGTTTGCAATGTCTCAGCTCGTGTCTACGAGACGGAAAGAGAATGACCGTGACGTTTGGTGGGTAGAGCAGCGCAAAGCCCCAGTGTTGCTGCGCCTGTGAAAGCGTTTCCAAGGAAGGGTGCTGGCTAACAAGAGCTTTCAGTGCTGGCACTTTTCATCTCTGAGCAATTGCTCGACGTTTGCAATTTCTCAGCTCGTGTCTACGAGACGGAGAGATAGTGACCGTGATGTTTGGTGGGTAGAGAAGCGCAAAGCCCCAGTGTTGCTGCGCCTGTGAAAGCGCTTCCAAGGAAGGGTGCTGGCTAGCAACAGCTTTCAGTGCTGGCACTTTTCATCTCTGAGCAATTGCTCGACGTTTGCAATTTCTCAACTGAGCTTTTGTTAGAGTGCGCGAGAGGATGAGCAGAAGATTAGATGGCTAGAGAAGCACAGAGCGCCAGTGTTCTAAGGGCTACAAGAGCGTTTCCAAGGAAGGGGGCTGGCTAGCAAGAGCTTTCAGTGCTGGCACTTTTCATCTCTGAGCAATTGCTCGACGTTTGCAATTTCTCAGCTCGTGTCTACGAGACGGAAAGAGAATGACCGTGACGTTTGGTGGGTAGAGAAGCGCAAAGCCCCAGTGTTGCTGCGCCTGTGAAAGCGTTTCCAAGGAAGGGTGCTGGCTAACAAGAGCTTTCAGTGCTGGCACTTTTCATCTCTGAGCAATTGCTCGACGTTTGCAATTTCTCAGCTCGTGTCTACGAGACGGAGAGATAGTGACCGTGACGTTTGGTGGGTAGAGAAGCGCAAAGCCCCAGTGTTGCTGCGCCTGTGAAAGCGCTTCCAGGGAAGGGTGCTGGCTAGCAACAGCTTTCAGTGCTGGCACTTTTCATCTCTGAGCAATTGCTGGACGTTTGCAATTTCTCAACTGAGCTCTCTTTAGAGTGCGCGAGAGGATGAGCAGAAGATGAGGTGGCTAGAGAAGCAGAGAGCCCCAGTGTTCTTAGGGCTACAAGAGCGTTTGCAAGGAAGGGGGCTGGCTAGCAAGAGCTTTCAGTGCTGGCACTTTTCATCTCTGAGCAATTGCTCGACGTTTGCAATTTCTCACCTGAGCTCTCTTTAGACTGCGCGAGAGGATGAGAAGAAGATGAGGTGGCTAGAGAACCACAGATCCCCAGTGTTCTTAGGGCTACAAGAGCGTTTCCAAGGAAGGGGGCTGGCTAGCAAGAGCTTTCAGTGCTGGCACTTTTCATCTCTGAGCAATTGCTCGACGTTTGCAATTTCTCAGCTCGTGTCTACGAGACGGAAAGAGAATGACCGTGACGTTTGGTGGGTAGAGAAGCGCAAAGCCCCAGTGTTGCTGCGCCTGTGAAAGCGTTTCCAAAGAAGGGTGCTGGCTAACAAGAGCTTTCAGTGCTGGCACTTTTCATCTCTGAGCAATTGCTCGACGTTTGCAATTTCTCAGCTCGTGTCTACGAGACGGAGAGATAGTGACCGTGACGTTTGGTGGGTAGAGAAGCGCAAAGCCCCAGTGTTGCTGCGCCTGTGAAAGCGCTTCCAAGGAAGGGTGCTGGCTAGCAACAGCTTTCAGTGCTGGCACTTTTCATCTCTGAGCAATTGCTCGACGTTTGCAATTTCTCAACTGAGCTTTTGTTAGAGTGCGCGAGAGGATGAGGAGAAGATTAGATGGCTAGAGAAGCACAGAGCGCCAGTGTTCTAAGGGCTACAAGAGCGTTTCCAAGGAAGGGTGCTGGCTAGCAAGAGCTTTCAGTGCTGGCACTTTTCATCTCTGAGCAATTGCTCGATGTTTGCAATTTCTCAGCTCGTGTCTACGAGACGGAAAGAGAATGACTGTGACGTTTGGTGGGTAGAGAAGCGCAAAGCCCCAGTGTTGCTGCGCCTGTGAAAGCGTTTCCAAGGAAGGGTGCTGGCTAACAAGAGCTTTCAGTGCTGGCACTTTTCATCTCTGAGCAATTGCTCGACGTTTGCAATTTCTCAGCTCGTGTCTACGAGACGGAGAGATAGTGACCGTGACGTTTGGTGGGTAGAGAAGCGCAAAGCCCCAGTGTTGCTGCACCTGTGAAAGCGCTTCCAAGGAAGGGGGCTGGCTAGCAACAGCTTTCAGTGCTGGCACTTTTCATCTCTGAGCAATTGCTCGACGTTTGCAATTTCTCAACTGAGCTTTTGTTAGAGTGCGCGAGAGGATGAGCAGAAGATGAGGTGGCTAGAGAAGCACAGAGCGCCAGTGTTCTAAGGGCTACAAGAGCGTTTCCAAGGAAGGGGGCTGGCTAGCAAGAGCTTTCAGTGCTGGCAGTTTTCATCTCTGAGCAATTGCTGGACGTTTGCAATGTCTCAGCTCGTGTCTACGAGACGGAAAGAGAATGACCGTGACGTTTGGTGGGTAGAGCAGCGCAAAGCCCCAGTGTTGCTGCGCCTGTGAAAGCGTTTCCAAGGAAGGGTGCTGGCTAACAAGAGCTTTCAGTGCTGGCACTTTTCATCTCTGAGCAATTGCTCGACGTTTGCAATTTCTCAGCTCGTGTCTACGAGACGGAGAGATAGTGACCGTGATGTTTGGTGGGTAGAGAAGCGCAAAGCCCCAGTGTTGCTGCGCCTGTGAAAGCGCTTCCAAGGAAGGGTGCTGGCTAGCAACAGCTTTCAGTGCTGGCACTTTTCATCTCTGAGCAATTGCTCGACGTTTGCAATTTCTCAACTGAGCTTTTGTTAGAGTGCGCGAGAGGATGAGCAGAAGATTAGATGGCTAGAGAAGCACAGAGCGCCAGTGTTCTAAGGGCTACAAGAGCGTTTCCAAGGAAGGGGGCTGGCTAGCAAGAGCTTTCAGTGCTGGCACTTTTCATCTCTGAGCAATTGCTCGACGTTTGCAATTTCTCAGCTCGTGTCTACGAGACGGAAAGAGAATGACCGTGACGTTTGGTGGGTAGAGAAGCGCAAAGCCCCAGTGTTGCTGCGCCTGTGAAAGCGTTTCCAAGGAAGGGTGCTGGCTAACAAGAGCTTTCAGTGCTGGCACTTTTCATCTCTGAGCAATTGCTCGACGTTTGCAATTTCTCAGCTCGTGTCTACGAGACGGAGAGATAGTGACCGTGACGTTTGGTGGGTAGAGAAGCGCAAAGCCCCAGTGTTGCTGCGCCTGTGAAAGCGCTTCCAGGGAAGGGTGCTGGCTAGCAACAGCTTTCAGTGCTGGCACTTTTCATCTCTGAGCAATTGCTGGACGTTTGCAATTTCTCAACTGAGCTCTCTTTAGAGTGCGCGAGAGGATGAGCAGAAGATGAGGTGGCTAGAGAAGCAGAGAGCCCCAGTGTTCTTAGGGCTACAAGAGCGTTTGCAAGGAAGGGGGCTGGCTAGCAAGAGCTTTCAGTGCTGGCACTTTTCATCTCTGAGCAATTGCTCGACGTTTGCAATTTCTCACCTGAGCTCTCTTTAGACTGCGCGAGAGGATGAGAAGAAGATGAGGTGGCTAGAGAACCACAGATCCCCAGTGTTCTTAGGGCTACAAGAGCGTTTCCAAGGAAGGGGGCTGGCTAGCAAGAGCTTTCAGTGCTGGCACTTTTCATCTCTGAGCAATTGCTCGACGTTTGCAATTTCTCAGCTCGTGTCTACGAGACGGAGAGATAATGACCGTGATGTTTGGTGGGTAGAGAAGTGCAAAGCCCCAGTGTTGCTGCGCCTGTGAAAGCGCTTCCAAGGAAGGGTGCTGGCTAGCAAGACCTTTCAGTGCTGGCACTTTTCATCTCTGAGCAATTGCTCGACGTTTGCAATTTCTCACCAGAGCTTTTGTTAGAGTGCGCGAGAGGATGAGCAGAAGATGAGGTGGCTAGAGAAGCACAGAGCCCCAGTGTTCTAAGGGCTACAAGAGCGTTTCCAAGGAAGGGGGCTGGCTAGCAAGAGCTTTCAGTGCTGGCACTTTTCATCTCTGAGCAATTGCTCGACGTTTGCAATTTCTCAGCTCGTGTCTACGAGACGGAGAGATAGTGACCGTGATGTTTGGTGGGTAGAGAAGCGCAAAGCCCCAGTGTTGCTGCGCCTGTGAAAGCGCTTCCAAGGAAGGGTGCTGGCTAGCAAGAGCTTTCAGTGCTGGCACTTTTCTTCTCTGAGCAATTGCTCGACGTTTGCAATTTCTCAGCTCGTCTCTACGAGACGGAAAGAGAATGACCGTGACGTTTGGTGGGTAGAGAAGCGCAAAGCCCCAGTGTTGCTGCGCCTGTGAAAGCGCTTCCAAGGAAGGGGGCTGGCTAGCAAGAGCTTTCAGTGCTGGCACTTTTCATCTCTGAGCAATTGCTCGACGTTTGCAATTTCTCACCAGAGCTTTTGTTAGAGTGCGCGAGAGGATGAGGAGAAAATTAGATGGCTAGAGAAGCACAGAGCGCCAGTGTTCTAAGGGCTACAAGAGCGTTTCCAAGGAAGGGGGCTGGCTAGCAAGAGCTTTCAGTGCTGGCACTTTTCATCTCTGAGCAATTGCTCGACGTTTGCAATTTCTCAGCTCGTGTCTACGAGACGGAAAGAGAATGACCGTGACGTTCGGTGGGTAGAGAAGCGCAAAGCCCCAGTGTTGCTGCGCCTGTGAAAGCGTTTCCAAGGAAGGGTGCTGGCTAACAAGAGCTTTCAGTGCTGGCACTTTTCATCTCTGAGCAATTGCTCGACGTTTGCAATTTCTCAGCTCGTGTCTACGAGACGGAGAGATAGTGACCGTGACGTTTGGTGGGTAGAGAAGCGCAAAGCCCCAGTGTTGCTGCACCTGTGAAAGCGCTTCCAAGGAAGGGGGCTGGCTAGCAACAGCTTTCAGTGCTGGCACTTTTCATCTCTGAGCAATTGCTCGACGTTTGCAATTTCTCAACTGAGCTTTTGTTAGAGTGCGCGAGAGGATGAGGAGAAAATTAGATGGCTAGAGAAGCACAGAGCGCCAGTGTTCTAAGGGCTACAAGAGCGTTTCCAAGGAAGGGGGCTGGCTAGCAAGAGCTTTCAGTGCTGGCAGTTTTCATGTCTGAGCAATTGCTGGACGTTTGCAATGTCTCAGCTCGTGTCTACGAGACGGAAAGAGAATGACCGTGACGTTTGGTGGGTAGAGCAGCGCAAAGCCCCAGTGTTGCTGCGCCTGTGAAAGCGTTTCCAAGGAAGGGTGCTGGCTAACAAGAGCTTTCAGTGCTGGCACTTTTCATCTCTGAGCAATTGCTCGACGTTTGCAATTTCTCAGCTCGTGTCTACGAGACGGAGAGATAGTGACCGTGATGTTTGGTGGGTAGAGAAGCGCAAAGCCCCAGTGTTGCTGCGCCTGTGAAAGCGCTTCCAGGGAAGGGTGCTGGCTAGCAACAGCTTTCAGTGCTGGCACTTTTCATCTCTGAGCAATTGCTCGACGTTTGCAATTTCTCAACTGAGCTCTCTTTAGAGTGCGCGAGAGGATGAGCAGAAGATGAGGTGGCTAGAGAAGCTCAGAGCCCCATTGTTCTTAGGGCTACAAAAGCGCTTCCAAGGAAGGGTGCTGGCTAGCAACAGCTTTCAGTGCTGGCACTTTTCATCTCTGAGCAATTGCTCGACGTTTGCAATTTCTCACCAGAGCTTTTGTTAGAGTGCGCGAGAGGATGAGCAGAAGATGAGGTGGCTAGAGAAGCACAGAGCGCCAGTGTTCTAAGGGCTACAAGAGCGTTTCCAAGGAAGGGGGCTGGCTAGCAAGAGCTTTCAGTGCTGGCACTTTTCATCTCTGAGCAATTGCTCGACGTTTGCAATTTCTCAGCTCGTGTCTACGAGACGGAGAGATAGTGACCGTGATGTTTGGTGGGTAGAGAAGCGCAAAGCCCCAGTGTTGCTGCGCCTGTGAAAGCGCTTCCAAGGAAGGGGGCTGGCTAGCAAGAGCTTTCAGTGCTGGCACTTTTCATCTCTGAGCAATTGCTCGACGTTTGCAATTTCTCAGCTCGTCGCTACGAGACGGAAAGAGAATGACCGTGACGTTTGGTGGGTAGAGAAGCGCAAAGCCCCAGTGTTGCTGCGCCTGTGAAAGCGCTTCCAAGGAAGGGGGCTGGCTAGCAAGAGCTTTCAGTGCTGGCACTTTTCATCTCTGAGCAATTGCTGGACGTTTGCAATTTCTCAGCTCGTCTCTACGAGACGGAAAGAGAATGACCGTGACGTTTGGTGGGTAGAGCAGCGCAAAGCCCCAGTGTTGCTGCGCCTGTGAAAGCGCTTCCAAGGAAGGGGGCTGGCTAGCAACAGCTTTCAGTGCTGGCACTTTTCTTCTCTGAGCAATTGCTGGACGTTTGCAATTTCTCACCTGCGCTCTCTTTAGACTGCACGAGAGGATGAGGAGAAGATTAGGTCGCTTGAGAAGCACAGAGCGCCAGTGTTCTAAGGGCTACAAGAGCGTTTCCAAGGAAGGGGGCTGGCTAGCAAGAGCTTTCAGTGCTGGCAGTTTTCATCTCTGAGCAATTGCTGGACGTTTGCAATGTCTCAGCTCGTGTCTACGAGACGGAAAGAGAATGACCGTGACGTTTGGTGGGTAGAGCAGCGCAAAGCCCCAGTGTTGCTGCGCCTGTGAAAGCGTTTCCAAGGAAGGGTGCTGGCTAACAAGAGCTTTCAGTGCTGGCACTTTTCATCTCTGAGCAATTGCTCGACGTTTGCAATTTCTCAGCTCGTGTCTACGAGACGGAGAGATAGTGACCGTGATGTTTGGTGGGTAGAGAAGCGCAAAGCCCCAGTGTTGCTGCGCCTGTGAAAGCGCTTCCAAGGAAGGGTGCTGGCTAGCAACAGCTTTCAGTGCTGGCACTTTTCATCTCTGAGCAATTGCTCGACGTTTGCAATTTCTCAACTGAGCTTTTGTTAGAGTGCGCGAGAGGATGAGCAGAAGATTAGATGGCTAGAGAAGCACAGAGCGCCAGTGTTCTAAGGGCTACAAGAGCGTTTCCAAGGAAGGGGGCTGGCTAGCAAGAGCTTTCAGTGCTGGCACTTTTCATCTCTGAGCAATTGCTCGACGTTTGCAATTTCTCAGCTCGTGTCTACGAGACGGAAAGAGAATGACCGTGACGTTTGGTGGGTAGAGAAGCGCAAAGCCCCAGTGTTGCTGCGCCTGTGAAAGCGTTTCCAAGGAAGGGTGCTGGCTAACAAGAGCTTTCAGTGCTGGCACTTTTCATCTCTGAGCAATTGCTCGACGTTTGCAATTTCTCAGCTCGTGTCTACGAGACGGAGAGATAGTGACCGTGACGTTTGGTGGGTAGAGAAGCGCAAAGCCCCAGTGTTGCTGCGCCTGTGAAAGCGCTTCCAGGGAAGGGTGCTGGCTAGCAACAGCTTTCAGTGCTGGCACTTTTCATCTCTGAGCAATTGCTGGACGTTTGCAATTTCTCAACTGAGCTCTCTTTAGAGTGCGCGAGAGGATGAGCAGAAGATGAGGTGGCTAGAGAAGCAGAGAGCCCCAGTGTTCTTAGGGCTACAAGAGCGTTTGCAAGGAAGGGGGCTGGCTAGCAAGAGCTTTCAGTGCTGGCACTTTTCATCTCTGAGCAATTGCTCGACGTTTGCAATTTCTCACCTGAGCTCTCTTTAGACTGCGCGAGAGGATGAGAAGAAGATGAGGTGGCTAGAGAACCACAGATCCCCAGTGTTCTTAGGGCTACAAGAGCGTTTCCAAGGAAGGGGGCTGGCTAGCAAGAGCTTTCAGTGCTGGCACTTTTCATCTCTGAGCAATTGCTCGACGTTTGCAATTTCTCAGCTCGTGTCTACGAGACGGAAAGAGAATGACCGTGACGTTTGGTGGGTAGAGAAGCGCAAAGCCCCAGTGTTGCTGCGCCTGTGAAAGCGTTTCCAAAGAAGGGTGCTGGCTAACAAGAGCTTTCAGTGCTGGCACTTTTCATCTCTGAGCAATTGCTCGACGTTTGCAATTTCTCAGCTCGTGTCTACGAGACGGAGAGATAGTGACCGTGACGTTTGGTGGGTAGAGAAGCGCAAAGCCCCAGTGTTGCTGCGCCTGTGAAAGCGCTTCCAAGGAAGGGTGCTGGCTAGCAACAGCTTTCAGTGCTGGCACTTTTCATCTCTGAGCAATTGCTCGACGTTTGCAATTTCTCAACTGAGCTTTTGTTAGAGTGCGCGAGAGGATGAGGAGAAGATTAGATGGCTAGAGAAGCACAGAGCGCCAGTGTTCTAAGGGCTACAAGAGCGTTTCCAAGGAAGGGTGCTGGCTAGCAAGAGCTTTCAGTGCTGGCAGTTTTCATGTCTGAGCAATTGCTGGACGTTTGCAATGTCTCAGCTCGTGTCTACGAGACGGAAAGAGAATGACCGTGACGTTTGGTGGGTAGAGCAGCGCAAAGCCCCAGTGTTGCTGCGCCTGTGAAAGCGTTTCCAAGGAAGGGTGCTGGCTAACAAGAGCTTTCAGTGCTGGCACTTTTCATCTCTGAGCAATTGCTCGACGTTTGCAATTTCTCAACTGAGCTCTCTTTAGAGTGCGCGAGAGGATGAGCAGAAGATGAGGTGGCTAGAGAAGCTCAGAGCCCCATTGTTCTTAGGGCTACAAAAGCGCTTCCAAGGAAGGGTGCTGGCTAGCAAGAGCTTTCAGTGCTGGCACTTTTCATCTCTGAGCAATTGCTCGACGTTTGCAATTTCTCACCAGAGCTTTTGTTAGAGTGCGCGAGAGGATGAGCAGAAGATGAGGTGGCTAGAGAAGCACAGAGCGCCAGTGTTCTAAGGGCTACAAGAGCGTTTCCAAGGAAGGGGGCTGGCTAGCAAGAGCTTTCAGTGCTGGCACTTTTCATCTCTGAGCAATTGCTCGACGTTTGCAATTTCTCAGCTCGTGTCTACGAGACGGAGAGATAGTGACCGTGATGTTTGGTGGGTAGAGAAGCGCAAAGCCCCAGTGTTGCTGCGCCTGTGAAAGCGCTTCCAAGGAAGGGGGCTGGCTAGCAAGAGCTTTCAGTGCTGGCACTTTTCATCTCTGAGCAATTGCTCGACGTTTGCAATTTCTCAGCTCGTCGCTACGAGACGGAAAGAGAATGACCGTGACGTTTGGTGGGTAGAGAAGCGCAAAGCCCCAGTGTTGCTGCGCCTGTGAAAGCGCTTCCAAGGAAGGGGGCTGGCTAGCAAGAGCTTTCAGTGCTGGCACTTTTCATCTCTGAGCAATTGCTGGACGTTTGCAATTTCTCAGCTCGTCTCTACGAGACGGAAAGAGAATGACCGTGACGTTTGGTGGGTAGAGAAGCGCAAAGCCCCAGTGTTGCTGCGCCTGTGAAAGCGCTTCCAAGGAAGGGGGCTGGCTAGCAACAGCTTTCAGTGCTGGCACTTTTCTTCTCTGAGCAATTGCTGGACGTTTGCAATTTCTCACCTGCGCTCTCTTTAGACTGCACGAGAGGATGAGGAGAAGATTAGGTCGCTTGAGAAGCACAGAGCGCCAGTGTTCTAAGGGCTACAAGAGCGTTTCCAAGGAAGGGGGCTGGCTAGCAAGAGCTTTCAGTGCTGGCAGTTTTCATCTCTGAGCAATTGCTGGACGTTTGCAATGTCTCAGCTCGTGTCTACGAGACGGAAAGAGAATGACCGTGACGTTTGGTGGGTAGAGCAGCGCAAAGCCCCAGTGTTGCTGCGCCTGTGAAAGCGTTTCCAAGGAAGGGTGCTGGCTAACAAGAGCTTTCAGTGCTGGCACTTTTCATCTCTGAGCAATTGCTCGACGTTTGCAATTTCTCAGCTCGTGTCTACGAGACGGAGAGATAGTGACCGTGACGTTTGGTGGGTAGAGAAGCGCAAAGCCCCAGTGTTGCTGCGCCTGTGAAAGCGCTTCCAAGGAAGGGTGCTGGCTAGCAACAGCTTTCAGTGCTGGCACTTTTCATCTCTGAGCAATTGCTCGACGTTTGCAATTTCTCAACTGAGCTTTTGTTAGAGTGCGCGAGAGGATGAGCAGAAGATTAGATGGCTAGAGAAGCACAGAGCGCCAGTGTTCTAAGGGCTACAAGAGCGTTTCCAAGGAAGGGGGCTGGCTAGCAAGAGCTTTCAGTGCTGGCACTTTTCATCTCTGAGCAATTGCTCGACGTTTGCAATTTCTCAGCTCGTGTCTACGAGACGGAAAGAGAATGACCGTGACGTTTGGTGGGTAGAGAAGCGCAAAGCCCCAGTGTTGCTGCGCCTGTGAAAGCGTTTCCAAGGAAGGGTGCTGGCTAACAAGAGCTTTCAGTGCTGGCACTTTTCATCTCTGAGCAATTGCTCGACGTTTGCAATTTCTCAGCTCGTGTCTACGAGACGGAGAGATAGTGACCGTGACGTTTGGTGGGTAGAGAAGCGCAAAGCCCCAGTGTTGCTGCGCCTGTGAAAGCGCTTCCAGGGAAGGGTGCTGGCTAGCAACAGCTTTCAGTGCTGGCACTTTTCATCTCTGAGCAATTGCTGGACGTTTGCAATTTCTCAACTGAGCTCTCTTTAGAGTGCGCGAGAGGATGAGCAGAAGATGAGGTGGCTAGAGAAGCAGAGAGCCCCAGTGTTCTTAGGGCTACAAGAGCGTTTGCAAGGAAGGGGGCTGGCTAGCAAGAGCTTTCAGTGCTGGCACTTTTCATCTCTGAGCAATTGCTCGACGTTTGCAATTTCTCACCTGAGCTCTCTTTAGACTGCGCGAGAGGATGAGAAGAAGATGAGGTGGCTAGAGAACCACAGATCCCCAGTGTTCTTAGGGCTACAAGAGCGTTTCCAAGGAAGGGGGCTGGCTAGCAAGAGCTTTCAGTGCTGGCACTTTTCATCTCTGAGCAATTGCTCGACGTTTGCAATTTCTCAGCTCGTGTCTACGAGACGGAAAGAGAATGACCGTGACGTTTGGTGGGTAGAGAAGCGCAAAGCCCCAGTGTTGCTGCGCCTGTGAAAGCGTTTCCAAAGAAGGGTGCTGGCTAACAAGAGCTTTCAGTGCTGGCACTTTTCATCTCTGAGCAATTGCTCGACGTTTGCAATTTCTCAGCTCGTGTCTACGAGACGGAGAGATAGTGACCGTGACGTTTGGTGGGTAGAGAAGCGCAAAGCCCCAGTGTTGCTGCGCCTGTGAAAGCGCTTCCAAGGAAGGGTGCTGGCTAGCAACAGCTTTCAGTGCTGGCACTTTTCATCTCTGAGCAATTGCTCGACGTTTGCAATTTCTCAACTGAGCTTTTGTTAGAGTGCGCGAGAGGATGAGGAGAAGATTAGATGGCTAGAGAAGCACAGAGCGCCAGTGTTCTAAGGGCTACAAGAGCGTTTCCAAGGAAGGGTGCTGGCTAGCAAGAGCTTTCAGTGCTGGCACTTTTCATCTCTGAGCAATTGCTCGATGTTTGCAATTTCTCAGCTCGTGTCTACGAGACGGAAAGAGAATGACTGTGACGTTTGGTGGGTAGAGAAGCGCAAAGCCCCAGTGTTGCTGCGCCTGTGAAAGCGTTTCCAAGGAAGGGTGCTGGCTAACAAGAGCTTTCAGTGCTGGCACTTTTCATCTCTGAGCAATTGCTCGACGTTTGCAATTTCTCAGCTCGTGTCTACGAGACGGAGAGATAGTGACCGTGACGTTTGGTGGGTAGAGAAGCGCAAAGCCCCAGTGTTGCTGCACCTGTGAAAGCGCTTCCAAGGAAGGGGGCTGGCTAGCAAGAGCTTTCAGTGCTGGCACTTTTCATCTCTGAGCAATTGCTCGACGTTTGCAATTTCTCAACTGAGCTTTTGTTAGAGTGCGCGAGAGGATGAGCAGAAGATGAGGTGGCTAGAGAAGCACAGAGCGCCAGTGTTCTAAGGGCTACAAGAGCGTTTCCAAGGAAGGGGGCTGGCTAGCAAGAGCTTTCAGTGCTGGCAGTTTTCATCTCTGAGCAATTGCTGGACGTTTGCAATGTCTCAGCTCGTGTCTACGAGACGGAAAGAGAATGACCGTGACGTTTGGTGGGTAGAGCAGCGCAAAGCCCCAGTGTTGCTGCGCCTGTGAAAGCGTTTCCAAGGAAGGGTGCTGGCTAACAAGAGCTTTCAGTGCTGGCACTTTTCATCTCTGAGCAATTGCTCGACGTTTGCAATTTCTCAGCTCGTGTCTACGAGACGGAGAGATAGTGACCGTGATGTTTGGTGGGTAGAGAAGCGCAAAGCCCCAGTGTTGCTGCGCCTGTGAAAGCGCTTCCAAGGAAGGGTGCTGGCTAGCAACAGCTTTCAGTGCTGGCACTTTTCATCTCTGAGCAATTGCTCGACGTTTGCAATTTCTCAACTGAGCTTTTGTTAGAGTGCGCGAGAGGATGAGCAGAAGATTAGATGGCTAGAGAAGCACAGAGCGCCAGTGTTCTAAGGGCTACAAGAGCGTTTCCAAGGAAGGGGGCTGGCTAGCAAGAGCTTTCAGTGCTGGCACTTTTCATCTCTGAGCAATTGCTCGACGTTTGCAATTTCTCAGCTCGTGTCTACGAGACGGAAAGAGAATGACCGTGACGTTTGGTGGGTAGAGAAGCGCAAAGCCCCAGTGTTGCTGCGCCTGTGAAAGCGTTTCCAAGGAAGGGTGCTGGCTAACAAGAGCTTTCAGTGCTGGCACTTTTCATCTCTGAGCAATTGCTCGACGTTTGCAATTTCTCAGCTCGTGTCTACGAGACGGAGAGATAGTGACCGTGACGTTTGGTGGGTAGAGAAGCGCAAAGCCCCAGTGTTGCTGCGCCTGTGAAAGCGCTTCCAGGGAAGGGTGCTGGCTAGCAACAGCTTTCAGTGCTGGCACTTTTCATCTCTGAGCAATTGCTGGACGTTTGCAATTTCTCAACTGAGCTCTCTTTAGAGTGCGCGAGAGGATGAGCAGAAGATGAGGTGGCTAGAGAAGCAGAGAGCCCCAGTGTTCTTAGGGCTACAAGAGCGTTTGCAAGGAAGGGTGCTGGCTAGCAAGAGCTTTCAGTGCTGGCACTTTTCATCTCTGAGCAATTGCTCGACGTTTGCAATTTCTCACCTGAGCTCTCTTTAGACTGCGCGAGAGGATGAGAAGAAGATGAGGTGGCTAGAGAACCACAGATCCCCAGTGTTCTTAGGGCTACAAGAGCGTTTCCAAGGAAGGGGGCTGGCTAGCAAGAGCTTTCAGTGCTGGCACTTTTCATCTCTGAGCAATTGCTCGACGTTTGCAATTTCTCAGCTCGTGTCTACGAGACGGAGAGATAATGACCGTGATGTTTGGTGGGTAGAGAAGCGCAAAGCCCCAGTGTTGCTGCGCCTGTGAAAGCGCTTCCAAGGAAGGGTGCTGGCTAGCAAGACCTTTCAGTGCTGGCACTTTTCATCTCTGAGCAATTGCTCGACGTTTGCAATTTCTCACCAGAGCTTTTGTTAGAGTGCGCGAGAGGATGAGCAGAAGATGAGGTGGCTAGAGAAGCACAGAGCGCCAGTGTTCTAAGGGCTACAAGAGCGTTTCCAAGGAAGGGGGCTGGCTAGCAAGAGCTTTCAGTGCTGGCACTTTTCATCTCTGAGCAATTGCTCGACGTTTGCAATTTCTCAGCTCGTGTCTACGAGACGGAGAGATAGTGACCGTGATGTTTGGTGGGTAGAGAAGCGCAAAGCCCCAGTGTTGCTGCGCCTGTGAAAGCGCTTCCAAGGAAGGGTGCTGGCTAGCAAGAGCTTTCAGTGCTGGCACTTTTCTTCTCTGAGCAATTGCTCGACGTTTGCAATTTCTCAGCTCGTCTCTACGAGACGGAAAGAGAATGACCGTGACGTTTGGTGGGTAGAGAAGCGCAAAGCCCCAGTGTTGCTGCGCCTGTGAAAGCGCTTCCAAGGAAGGGTGCTGGCTAGCAAGAGCTTTCAGTGCTGGCACTTTTCATCTCTGAGCAATTGCTCGACGTTTGCAATTTCTCACCAGAGCTTTTGTTAGAGTGCGCGAGAGGATGAGGAGAAAATTAGATGGCTAGAGAAGCACAGAGCGCCAGTGTTCTAAGGGCTACAAGAGCGTTTCCAAGGAAGGGGGCTGGCTAGCAAGAGCTTTCAGTGCTGGCACTTTTCATCTCTGAGCAATTGCTCGACGTTTGCAATTTCTCAGCTCGTGTCTACGAGACGGAAAGAGAATGACCGTGACGTTCGGTGGGTAGAGAAGCGCAAAGCCCCAGTGTTGCTGCGCCTGTGAAAGCGTTTCCAAGGAAGGGTGCTGGCTAACAAGAGCTTTCAGTGCTGGCACTTTTCATCTCTGAGCAATTGCTCGACGTTTGCAATTTCTCAGCTCGTGTCTACGAGACGGAGAGATAGTGACCGTGACGTTTGGTGGGTAGAGAAGCGCAAAGCCCCAGTGTTGCTGCGCCTGTGAAAGCGCTTCCAAGGAAGGGTGCTGGCTAGCAAGAGCTTTCAGTGCTGGCACTTTTCATCTCTGAGCAATTGCTCGACGTTTGCAATTTCTCACCTGAGCTCTCTTTAGACTGCGCGAGAGGATGAGAAGAAGATGAGGTGGCTAGAGAACCACAGATCCCCAGTGTTCTTAGGGCTACAAGAGCGTTTCCAAGGAAGGGGGCTGGCTAGCAACAGCTTTCAGTGCTGGCACTTTTCATCTCTGAGCAATTGCTCGACGTTTGCAATTTCTCAGCTCGTGTCTACGAGACGGAGAGATAATGACCGTGATGTTTGGTGGGTAGAGAAGTGCAAAGCCCCAGTGTTGCTGCGCCTGTGAAAGCGCTTCCAAGGAAGGGAGCTGGCTAGCAACAGCTTTCAGTGCTGGCACTTTTCATCTCTGAGCAATTGCTCGACGTTTGCAATTTCTCACCAGAGCTTTTGTTAGAGTGCGCGAGAGGATGAGGAGAAAATTAGATGGCTAGAGAAGCACAGAGCGCCAGTGTTCTAAGGGCTACAAGAGCGTTTCCAAGGAAGGGGGCTGGCTAGCAAGAGCTTTCAGTGCTGGCACTTTTCATCTCTGAGCAATTGCTCGACGTTTGCAATTTCTCAGCTCGTGTCTATGAGACGGAAAGAGAATGACCGTGACGTTTGGTGGGTAGAGAAGCGCAAAGCCCCAGTGTTGCTGCGCCTGTGAAAGCGTTTCCAAGGAAGGGTGCTGGCTAACAAGAGCTTTCAGTGCTGGCACTTTTCATCTCTGAGCAATTGCTCGACGTTTGCAATTTCTCAGCTCGTCTCTACGAGACGGAGAGATAGTGACCGTGACGTTTGGTGGGTAGAGAAGCGCAAAGCCCCAGTGTTGCTGCGCCTGTGAAAGCGCTTCCAAGGAAGGGTGCTGGCTAGCAACAGCTTTCAGTGCTGGCACTTTTCATCTCTGAGCAATTGCTGGACGTTTGCAATTTCTCAACTGAGCTTTTGTTAGAGTGCGCGAGAGGATGAGGAGAAGATTAGATGGCTAGAGAAGCACAGAGCGCCAGTGTTCTAAGGGCTACAAGAGCGTTTCCAAGGAAGGGGGCTGGCTAGCAAGAGCTTTCAGTGCTGGCACTTTTCATCTCTGAGCAATTGCTCGACGTTTGCAATTTCTCAGCTCGTGTCTACGAGACGGAGAGATAGTGACCGTGACGTTTGGTGGGTAGAGAAGCGCAAAGCCCCAGTGTTGCTGCGCCTGTGAAAGCGCTTCCAGGGAAGGGTGCTGGCTAGCAACAGCTTTCAGTGCTGGCACTTTTCATCTCTGAGCAATTGCTGGACGTTTGCAATTTCTCAACTGAGCTCTCTTTAGAGTGCGCGAGAGGATGAGCAGAAGATGAGGTGGCTAGAGAAGCAGAGAGCCCCAGTGTTCTTAGGGCTACAAGAGCGTTTGCAAGGAAGGGTGCTGGCTAGCAAGAGCTTTCAGTGCTGGCACTTTTCATCTCTGAGCAATTGCTCGACGTTTGCAATTTCTCACCTGAGCTCTCTTTAGACTGCGCGAGAGGATGAGAAGAAGATGAGGTGGCTAGAGAACCACAGATCCCCAGTGTTCTTAGGGCTACAAGAGCGTTTCCAAGGAAGGGGGCTGGCTAGCAAGAGCTTTCAGTGCTGGCACTTTTCATCTCTGAGCAATTGCTCGACGTTTGCAATTTCTCAGCTCGTGTCTACGAGACGGAGAGATAATGACCGTGATATTTGGTGGGTAGAGAAGTGCAAAGCCCCAGTGTTGCTGCGCCTGTGAAAGCGCTTCCAAGGAAGGGTGCTGGCTAGCAAGACCTTTCAGTGCTGGCACTTTTCATCTCTGAGCAATTGCTCGACGTTTGCAATTTCTCACCAGAGCTTTTGTTAGAGTGCGCGAGAGGATGAGCAGAAGATGAGGTGGCTAGAGAAGCACAGAGCGCCAGTGTTCTAAGGGCTACAAGAGCGTTTCCAAGGAAGGGGGCTGGCTAGCAAGAGCTTTCAGTGCTGGCACTTTTCATCTCTGAGCAATTGCTCGACGTTTGCAATTTCTCAGCTCGTGTCTACGAGACGGAGAGATAGTGACCGTGATGTTTGGTGGGTAGAGAAGCGCAAAGCCCCAGTGTTGCTGCGCCTGTGAAAGCGCTTCCAAGGAAGGGTGCTGGCTAGCAAGAGCTTTCAGTGCTGGCACTTTTCTTCTCTGAGCAATTGCTCGACGTTTGCAATTTCTCAGCTCGTCTCTACGAGACGGAAAGAGAATGACCGTGACGTTTGGTGGGTAGAGAAGCGCAAAGCCCCAGTGTTGCTGCGCCTGTGAAAGCGCTTCCAAGGAAGGGGGCTGGCTAGCAAGAGCTTTCAGTGCTGGCACTTTTCATCTCTGAGCAATTGCTCGACGTTTGCAATTTCTCACCAGAGCTTTTGTTAGAGTGCGCGAGAGGATGAGGAGAAAATTAGATGGCTAGAGAAGCACAGAGCGCCAGTGTTCTAAGGGCTACAAGAGCGTTTCCAAGGAAGGGGGCTGGCTAGCAAGAGCTTTCAGTGCTGGCACTTTTCATCTCTGAGCAATTGCTCGACGTTTGCAATTTCTCAGCTCGTGTCTACGAGACGGAAAGAGAATGACCGTGACGTTTGGTGGGTAGAGAAGCGCAAAGCCCCAGTGTTGCTGCGCCTGTGAAAGCGCTTCCAAGGAAGGGTGCTGGCTAACAAGAGCTTTCAGTGCTGGCACTTTTCATCTCTGAGCAATTGCTCGACGTTTGCAATTTCTCAGCTCGTGTCTACGAGACGGAGAGATAGTGACCGTGACGTTTGGTGGGTAGAGAAGCGCAAAGCCCCAGTGTTGCTGCGCCTGTGAAAGCGCTTCCAAGGAAGGGTGCTGGCTAGCAAGAGCTTTCAGTGCTGGCACTTTTCATCTCTGAGCAATTGCTCGACGTTTGCAATTTCTCACCTGAGCTCTCTTTAGACTGCGCGAGAGGATGAGAAGAAGATGAGGTGGCTAGAGAACCACAGATCCCCAGTGTTCTTAGGGCTACAAGAGCGTTTCCAAGGAAGGGGGCTGGCTAGCAACAGCTTTCAGTGCTGGCACTTTTCATCTCTGAGCAATTGCTCGACGTTTGCAATTTCTCAGCTCGTGTCTACGAGACGGAGAGATAATGACCGTGATGTTTGGTGGGTAGAGAAGTGCAAAGCCCCAGTGTTGCTGCGCCTGTGAAAGCGCTTCCAAGGAAGGGTGCTGGCTAGCAAGACCTTTCAGTGCTGGCACTTTTCATCTCTGAGCAATTGCTCGACGTTTGCAATTTCTCACCAGAGCTTTTGTTAGAGTGCGCGAGAGGATGAGCAGAAGATGAGGTGGCTAGAGAAGCACAGAGCGCCAGTGTTCTAAGGGCTACAAGAGCGTTTCCAAGGAAGGGGGCTGGCTAGCAAGAGCTTTCAGTGCTGGCACTTTTCAGCTCTGAGCAATTGCTCGACGTTTGCAATTTCTCACCGGAGCTTTTGTTAGAGTGCGCGAGAGGATGAGCAGAAGATGAGGTGGCTAGAGAAGCACAGAGCCCCAGTGTTCCAAGGGCTACAAGAGCGTTTCCAAGGAAGGGGGCTGGCTAGCAACAGCTTTCAGTGCTGGCACTTTTCATCTCTGAGCAATTGCTCGACGTTTGCAATTTCTCAGCTCGTGTCTACGAGACGGAAAGAGAATGACCGTGACGTTTGGTGGGTAGAGAAGCGCAAAGCCCCAGTGTTGCTGCGCCTGTGAAAGCGCTTCCAAGGAAGGGAGCTGGCTAGCAACAGCTTTCAGTGCTGGCACTTTTCTTCTCTGAGCAATTGCTCGACGTTTGCAATTTCTCACCAGAGCTTTTGTTAGAGTGCGCGAGAGGATGAGGAGAAGATTAGATGGCTAGAGAAGCACAGAGCGCCAGTGTTCTAAGGGCTACAAGAGCGTTTCCAAGGAAGGGGGCTGGCTAGCAAGAGCTTTCAGTGCTGGCACTTTTCATCTCTGAGCAATTGCTCGACGTTTGCAATTTCTCAGCTCGTGTCTACGAGACGGAGATATAGTGACCGTGATGTTTGGTGGGTAGAGAAGCGCAAAGCCCCAGTGTTGCTGCGCCTGTGAAAGCGCTTCCAAGGAAGGGAGCTGGCTAGCAACAGCTTTCAGTGCTGGCACTTTTCATCTCTGAGCAATTGCTCGACGTTTGCAATTTCTCAGCTCGTGTCTACGAGACGGAAAGAGAACGACCGTGACGTTTGGTGGGTAGAGAAGCGCAAAGCCCCAGTGTTGCTGCGCCTGTGAAAGCGCTTCCAAGGAAGGGGGCTGGCTAGCAAGAGCTTTCAGTGCTGGCACTTTTCATCTCTGAGCAATTGCTCGACGTTTGCAATTTCTCACCAGAGCTTTTGTTAGAGTGCGCGAGAGGATGAGGAGAAAATTAGATGGCTAGAGAAGCACAGAGCGCCAGTGTTCTAAGGGCTACAAGAGCGTTTCCAAGGAAGGGGGCTGGCTAGCAAGAGCTTTCAGTGCTGGCACTTTTCATGTCTGAGCAATTGCTGGACGTTTGCAATGTCTCAGCTCGTGTCTACGAGACGGAAAGAGAATGACCGTGACGTTTGGTGGGTAGAGAAGCGCAAAGCCCCAGTGTTGCTGCGCCTGTGAAAGCGTTTCCAAGGAAGGGTGCTGGCTAACAAGAGCTTTCAGTGCTGGCACTTTTCATCTCTGAGCAATTGCTCGACGTTTGCAATTTCTCAGCTCGTGTCTACGAGACGGAGAGATAGTGACCGTGACGTTTGGTGGGTAGAGAAGCGCAAAGCCCCAGTGTTGCTGCGCCTGTGAAAGCGCTTCCAAGGAAGGGTGCTGGCTAGCAACAGCTTTCAGTGCTGGCACTTTTCATCTCTGAGCAATTGCTCGACGTTTGCAATTTCTCAACTGAGCTTTTGTTAGAGTGCGCGAGAGGATGAGGAGAAGATTAGATGGCTAGAGAAGCACAGAGCGCCAGTGTTCTAAGGGCTACAAGAGCGTTTCCAAGGAAGGGGGCTGGCTAGCAAGAGCTTTCAGTGCTGGCACTTTTCATCTCTGAGCAATTGCTCGACGTTTGCAATTTCTCAGCTCGTGTCTACGAGACGGAAAGAGAATGACCGTGATGTTTGGTGGGTAGAGAAGCGCAAAGCCCCAGTGTTGCTGCGCCTGTGAAAGCGTTTCCAAGGAAGGGTGCTGGCTAACAAGAGCTTTCAGTGCTGGCACTTTTCATCTCTGAGCAATTGCTCGACGTTTGCAATTTCTCAGCTCGTGTCTACGAGACGGAGAGATAGTGACCGTGACGTTTGGTGGGTAGAGAAGCGCAAAGCCCCAGTGTTGCTGCGCCTGTGAAAGCGCTTCCAGGGAAGGGTGCTGGCTAGCAACAGCTTTCAGTGCTGGCACTTTTCATCTCTGAGCAATTGCTGGACGTTTGCAATTTCTCAACTGAGCTCTCTTTAGAGTGCGCGAGAGGATGAGCAGAAGATGAGGTGGCTAGAGAAGCAGAGAGCCCCAGTGTTCTTAGGGCTACAAGAGCGTTTGCAAGGAAGGGGGCTGGCTAGCAAGAGCTTTCAGTGCTGGCACTTTTCATCTCTGAGCAATTGCTCGACGTTTGCAATTTCTCACCTGAGCTCTCTTTAGACTGCGCGAGAGGATGAGAAGAAGATGAGGTGGCTAGAGAACCACAGATCCCCAGTGTTCTTAGGGCTACAAGAGCGTTTCCAAGGAAGGGGGCTGGCTAGCAAGAGCTTTCAGTGCTGGCACTTTTCATCTCTGAGCAATTGCTCGACGTTTGCAATTTCTCAGCTCGTGTCTACGAGACGGAGAGATAATGACCGTGATGTTTGGTGGGTAGAGAAGTGCAAAGCCCCAGTGTTGCTGCGCCTGTGAAAGCGCTTCCAAGGAAGGGTGCTGGCTAGCAAGAGCTTTCAGTGCTGGCACTTTTCCTCTCTGAGCAATTGCTCGACGTTTGCAATTTCTCACCAGAGCTTTAGTTAGAGTGCGCGAGAGGATGAGCAGAAGATGAGGTGGCTAGAGAAGCACAGAGCGCCAGTGTTCTAAGGGCTACAAGAGCGTTTCCAAGGAAGGGGGCTGGCTAGCAAGAGCTTTCAGTGCTGGCACTTTTCATCTCTGAGCAATTGCTCGACGTTTGCAATTTCTCAGCTCGTGTCTACGAGACGGAGAGATAGTGACCGTGATGTTTGGTGGGTAGAGAAGCGCAAAGCCCCAGTGTTGCTGCGCCTGTGAAAGCGCTTCCAAGGAAGGGTGCTGGCTAGCAAGAGCTTTCAGTGCTGGCACTTTTCTTCTCTGAGCAATTGCTCGACGTTTGCAATTTCTCAGCTCGTCTCTACGAGACGGAAAGAGAATGACCGTGACGTTTGGTGGGTAGAGAAGCGCAAAGCCCCAGTGTTGCTGCGCCTGTGAAAGCGCTTCCAAGGAAGGGGGCTGGCTAGCAAGAGCTTTCAGTGCTGGCACTTTTCATCTCTGAGCAATTGCTCGACGTTTGCAATTTCTCACCAGAGCTTTTGTTAGAGTGCGCGAGAGGATGAGGAGAAAATTAGATGGCTAGAGAAGCACAGAGCGCCAGTGTTCTAAGGGCTACAAGAGCGTTTCCAAGGAAGGGGGCTGGCTAGCAAGAGCTTTCAGTGCTGGCACTTTTCATCTCTGAGCAATTGCTCGACGTTTGCAATTTCTCAGCTCGTGTCTACGAGACGGAAAGAGAATGACCGTGACGTTTGGTGGGTAGAGAAGCGCAAAGCCCCAGTGTTGCTGCGCCTGTGAAAGCGTTTCCAAGGAAGGGTGCTGGCTAACAAGAGCTTTCAGTGCTGGCACTTTTCATCTCTGAGCAATTGCTCGACGTTTGCAATTTCTCAGCTCGTGTCTACGAGACGGAGAGATAGTGACCGTGACGTTTGGTGGGTAGAGAAGCGCAAAGCCCCAGTGTTGCTGCGCCTGTGAAAGCGCTTCCAAGGAAGGGTGCTGGCTAGCAAGAGCTTTCAGTGCTGGCACTTTTCATCTCTGAGCAATTGCTCGACGTTTGCAATTTCTCACCTGAGCTCTCTTTAGACTGCGCAAGAGGATGAGAAGAAGATGAGGTGGCTAGAGAACCACAGATCCCCAGTGTTCTTAGGGCTACAAGAGCGTTTCCAAGGAAGGGGGCTGGCTAGCAACAGCTTTCAGTGCTGGCACTTTTCATCTCTGAGCAATTGCTCGACGTTTGCAATTTCTCAGCTCGTGTCTACGAGACGGAGAGATAATGACCGTGATGTTTGGTGGGTAGAGAAGTGCAAAGCCCCAGTGTTGCTGCGCCTGTGAAAGCGCTTCCAAGGAAGGGTGCTGGCTAGCAAGACCTTTCAGTGCTGGCACTTTTCATCTCTGAGCAATTGCTCGACGTTTGCAATTTCTCACCAGAGCTTTTGTTAGAGTGCGCGAGAGGATGAGCAGAAGATGAGGTGGCTAGAGAAGCACAGAGCGCCAGTGTTCTAAGGGCTACAAGAGCGTTTCCAAGGAAGGGGGCTGGCTAGCAAGAGCTTTCAGTGCTGGCACTTTTCAGCTCTGAGCAATTGCTCGACGTTTGCAATTTCTCACCGGAGCTTTTGTTAGAGTGCGCGAGAGGATGAGCAGAAGATGAGGTGGCTAGAGAAGCACAGAGCCCCAGTGTTCCAAGGGCTACAAGAGCGTTTCCAAGGAAGGGGGCTGGCTAGCAACAGCTTTCAGTGCTGGCACTTTTCATCTCTGAGCAATTGCTCGACGTTTGCAATTTCTCAGCTCGTGTCTACGAGACGGAAAGAGAATGACCGTGACGTTTGGTGGGTAGAGAAGCGCAAAGCCCCAGTGTTGCTGCGCCTGTGAAAGCGCTTCCAAGGAAGGGGGCTGGCTAGCAACAGCTTTCAGTGCTGGCACTTTTCTTCTCTGAGCAATTGCTCGACGTTTGCAATTTCTCACCAGAGCTTTTGTTAGAGTGCGCGAGAGGATGAGGAGAAGATTAGATGGCTAGAGAAGCACAGAGCGCCAGTGTTCTAAGGGCTACAAGAGCGTTTCCAAGGAAGGGGGCTGGCTAGCAAGAGCTTTCAGTGCTGGCACTTTTCATCTCTGAGCAATTGCTCGACGTTTGCAATTTCTCAGCTCGTGTCTACGAGACGGAGATATAGTGACCGTGATGTTTGGTGGGTAGAGAAGCGCAAAGCCCCAGTGTTGCTGCGCCTGTGAAAGCGCTTCCAAGGAAGGGAGCTGGCTAGCAACAGCTTTCAGTGCTGGCACTTTTCATCTCTGAGCAATTGCTCGACGTTTGCAATTTCTCAGCTCGTGTCTACGAGACGGAGAGATAGTGACCGTGACGTTTGGTGGGTAGAGAAGCGCAAAGCCCCAGTGTTGCTGCGCCTGTGAAAGCGCTTCCAAGGAAGGGTGCTGGCTAGCAAGAGCTTTCAGTGCTGGCACTTTTCTTCTCTGAGCAATTGCTCGACGTTTGCAATTTCTCAGCTCGTCTCTACGAGACGGAAAGAGAATGACCGTGACGTTTGGTGGGTAGAGAAGCGCAAAGCCCCAGTGTTGCTGCGCCTGTGAAAGCGCTTCCAAGGAAGGGGGCTGGCTAGCAAGAGCTTTCAGTGCTGGCACTTTTCATCTCTGAGCAATTGCTCGTCGTTTGCAATTTCTCACCAGAGCTTTTGTTAGAGTGCGCGAGAGGATGAGGAGAAAATTAGATGGCTAGAGAAGCACAGAGCGCCAGTGTTCTAAGGGCTACAAGAGCGTTTCCAAGGAAGGGGGCTGGCTAGCAAGAGCTTTCAGTGCTGGCACTTTTCATCTCTGAGCAATTGCTCGACGTTTGCAATTTCTCAGCTCGTGTCTACGAGACGGAAAGAGAATGACCGTGACGTTCGGTGGGTAGAGAAGCGCAAAGCCCCAGTGTTGCTGCGCCTGTGAAAGCGCTTCCACGGAAGGGAGCTGGCTAGCAAGAGCTTTCAGTGCTGGCACTTTTCATCTCTGAGCAATTGCTCGACGTTTGCAATTTTGAGCTCGTGTCTACAAGTCGGAAAGAGAATGACTGTGACGTTTGGTGGGTAGAGAAGCGCAAAGCCCCAGTGTTGCTGCGCCTGTGAAAGCGCTTCCAAGGAAGGGTGCTGGCTAGCAAGAGCTTTCAGTGCTGGCACTTTTCATCTCTGAGCAATTGCTCGACGTTTGCAATTTCTCAACTGAGCTTTTGTTAGAGTGCGCGAGAGGATGAGCAGAAGATGAGGTGGCTAGAGAAGCACAGAGCGCCAGTGTTCTAAGGGCTACAAGAGCGTTTCCAAGGAAGGGGGCTGGCTAGCAAGAGCTTTCAGTGCTGGCACTTTTCATCTCTGAGCAATTGCTCGACGTTTGCAATTTCTCAGCTCGTGTCTACGAGACGGAAAGAGAATGACTGTGACGTTTGGTGGGTAGAGAAGCGCAAAGCCCCAGTGTTGCTGCGCCTGTGAAAGCGCTTCGAAGGAAGGGTGCTGGCTAGCAACAGCTTTCAGTGCTGGCACTTTTCTTCTCTGAGCAATTGCTCGACGTTTGCAATTTTGATCTCGTGTCTACAAGTCGGAAAGAGAATGACTGTGACGTTTGGTGGGTAGAGAAGCGCAAAGCCCCAGTGTTGCTGCGCCTGTGAAAGCGCTTCCAAGGAAGGGTGCTGGCTAGCAACAGCTTTCAGTGCTGGCACTTTTCATCTCTGAGCAATTGCTCGACGTTTGCAATTTTGACCTCGTGTCTACAAGGCGGAAAGAGAATGACCGTGACGTTTGGTGGGTAGAGAAGCGCAAAGCCCCAGTGTTGCTGCGCCTGTGAAAGCGCTTCCAAGGAAGGGAGCTGGCTAGCAACAGCTTTCAGTGCTGGCACTTTTCTTCTCTGAGCAATTGCTCGACGTTTGCAATTTCTCACCTGAGCTCTCTTTAGACTGCACGAGAGGATGGGCAGAAGATGAGGTGGCTAGAGAAGCACAGAGCGCCAGTGTTCTAAGGGCTACAAGAGCGTTTCCAAGGAAGGGGGCTGGCTAGCAACAGCTTTCAGTGCTGGCACTTTTCTTCTCTGAGCAATTGCTCGACGTTTGCAATTTCTCAGCTCGTGTCTACGAGACGGAAAGAGAATGACTGTGACGTTTGGTGGGTAGAGAAGCGCAAAGCCCCAGTGTTGCTGCGCCTGTGAAAGCGCTTCCAGGGAAGGGGGCTGGCTAGCAAGACCTTTCAGTGCTGGCACTTTTCATCTCTGAGCAATTGCTCGACGTTTGCAATTTCTCACCAGAGCTTTTGTTAGAGTGCGCGAGAGGATGAGCAGAAGATGAGGTGGCTAGAGAAGCACAGAGCGCCAGTGTTCTAAGGGCTAGAAGAGCGTTTCCAAGGAAGGGGGCTGGCTAGCAAGAGCTTTCAGTGCTGGCACTTTTCAGCTCTGAGCAATTGCTCGACGTTTGCAATTTCTCACCGGAGCTTTTGTTAGAGTGCGCGAGAGGATGAGCAGAAGATGAGGTGGCTAGAGAAGCACAGAGCCCCAGTGTTCCAAGGGCTACAAGAGCGTTTCCAAGGAAGGGGGCTGGCTAGCAACAGCTTTCAGTGCTGGCACTTTTCATCTCTGAGCAATTGCTCGACGTTTGCAATTTCTCAGCTCGTGTCTACGAGACGGAAAGAGAATGACCGTGACGTTTGGTGGGTAGAGAAGCGCAAAGCCCCAGTGTTGCTGCGCCTGTGAAAGCGCTTCCAAGGAAGGGTGCTGGCTAGCAACAGCTTTCAGTGCTGGCACTTTTCATCTCTGAGCAATTGCTCGACGTTTGCAATTTCTCACCAGAGCTTTTGTTAGAGTGCGCGAGAGGATGAGGAGAAGATTAGATGGCTAGAGAAGCACAGAGCGCCAGTGTTCTAAGGGCTACAAGAGCGTTTCCAAGGAAGGGGGCTGGCTAGCAAGAGCTTTCAGTGCTGGCACTTTTCATCTCTGAGCAATTGCTGGACGTTTGCAATTTCTCAGCTCGTGTCTACGAGACGGAGATATAGTGACCGTGATGTTTGGTGGGTAGAGAAGCGCAAAGCCCCAGTGTTGCTGCGCCTGTGAAAGCGCTTCCAAGGAAGGGAGCTGGCTAGCAACAGCTTTCAGTGCTGGCACTTTTCATCTCTGAGCAATTGCTCGACGTTTGCAATTTCTCAGCTCGTGTCTACGAGACGGAGAGATAGTGACCGTGATGTTTGGTGGGTAGAGAAGCGCAAAGCCCCAGTGTTGCTGCGCCTGTGAAAGCGCTTCCAAGGAAGGGTGCTGGCTAGCAAGAGCTTTCAGTGCTGGCACTTTTCTTCTCTGAGCAATTGCTCGACGTTTGCAATTTCTCAGCTCGTCTCTACGAGACGGAAAGAGAATGACCGTGACGTTTGGTGGGTAGAGAAGCGCAAAGCCCCAGTGTTGCTGCGCCTGTGAAAGCGCTTCCAAGGAAGGGGGCTGGCTAGCAAGAGCTTTCAGTGCTGGCACTTTTCATCTCTGAGCAATTGCTCGACGTTTGCAATTTCTCACCAGAGCTTTTGTTAGAGTGCGCGAGAGGATGAGGAGAAAATTAGATGGCTAGAGAAGCACAGAGCGCCAGTGTTCTAAGGGCTACAAGAGCGTTTCCAAGGAAGGGGGCTGGCTAGCAAGAGCTTTCAGTGCTGGCACTTTTCATCTCTGAGCAATTGCTCGACGTTTGCAATTTCTCAGCTCGTGTCTACGAGACGGAAAGAGAATGACCGTGACGTTCGGTGGGTAGAGAAGCGCAAAGCCCCAGTGTTGCTGCGCCTGTGAAAGCGCTTCCACGGAAGGGAGCTGGCTAGCAACAGCTTTCAGTGCTGGCACTTTTCATCTCTGAGCAATTGCTCGACGTTTGCAATTTTGAGCTCGTGTCTACAAGTCGGAAAGAGAATGACTGTGACGTTTGGTGGGTAGAGAAGCGCAAAGCCCCAGTGTTGCTGCGCCTGTGAAAGCGCTTCCAAGGAAGGGGGCTGGCTAGCAAGAGCTTTCAGTGCTGGCACTTTTCATCTCTGAGCAATTGCTCGACGTTTGCAATTTCTCAACTGAGCTTTTGTTAGAGTGCGCGAGAGGATGAGCAGAAGATGAGGTGGCTAGAGAAGCACAGAGCGCCAGTGTTCTAAGGGCTACAAGAGCGTTTCCAAGGAAGGGGGCTGGCTAGCAAGAGCTTTCAGTGCTGGCACTTTTCATCTCTGAGCAATTGCTCGACGTTTGCAATTTCTCAGCTCGTGTCTACGAGACGGAAAGAGAATGACTGTGACGTTTGGTGGGTAGAGAAGCGCAAAGCCCCAGTGTTGCTGCACCTGTGAAAGCGCTTCCAGGGAAGGGTGCTGGCTAGCAAGAGCTTTCAGTGCTGGCACTTTTCATCTCTGAGCAATTGCTCGACGTTTGCAATTTCTCACCAGAGCTTTTGTTAGAGTGCGCGAGAGGATGAGCAGAAGATGAGGTGGCTAGAGAAGCACAGAGCGCCAGTGTTCTAAGGGCTACAAGAGCGTTTCCAAGGAAGGGTGCTGGCTAGCAAGAGCTTTCAGTGCTGGCACTTTTCATCTCTGAGCAATTGCTCGACGTTTGCAATTTCTCAGCTCGTGTCTACGAGACGGAGAGATAGTGACCGTGATGTTTGGTGGGTAGAGAAGCGCAAAGCCCCAGTGTTGCTGCGCCTGTGAAAGCGCTTCCAAGGAAGGGTGCTGGCTAGCAAGAGCTTTCAGTGCTGGCACTTTTCATCTCTGAGCAATTGCTCGACGTTTGCAATTTTGATCTCGTGTCTACAAGTCGGAAAGAGAATGACTGTGACGTTTGGTGGGTAGAGAAGCGCAAAGCCCCAGTGTTGCTGCGCCTGTGAAAGCGCTTCCAAGGAAGGGTGCTGGCTAGCAAGAGCTTTCAGTGCTGGCACTTTTCATCTCTGAGCAATTGCTCGACGTTTGCAATTTTGACCTCGTGTCTACAAGGCGGAAAGAGAATGACCGTGACGTTTGGTGGGTAGAGAAGCGCAAAGCCCCAGTGTTGCTGCGCCTGTGAAAGCGCTTCCAAGGAAGGGAGCTGGCTAGCAACAGCTTTCAGTGCTGGCACTTTTCTTCTCTGAGCAATTGCTCGACGTTTGCAATTTCTCACCTGAGCTCTCTTTAGACTGCACGAGAGGATGGGCAGAAGATGAGGTGGCTAGAGAAGCACAGAGCGCCAGTGTTCTAAGGGCTACAAGAGCGTTTCCAAGGAAGGGGGCTGGCTAGCAACAGCTTTCAGTGCTGGCACTTTTCTTCTCTGAGCAATTGCTCGACGTTTGCAATTTCTCAGCTCGTGTCTACGAGACGGAAAGAGAATGACTGTGACGTTTGGTGGGTAGAGAAGCGCAAAGCCCCAGTGTTGCTGCGCCTGTGAAAGCGCTTCCAGGGAAGGGTGCTGGCTAGCAAGAGCTTTCAGTGCTGGCACTTTTCAGTTCTGAGCAATTGCTCGACGTTTGCAATTTCTCACCAGAGCTTTTGTTAGAGTGCGCGAGAGGATGAGCAGAAGATGAGGTGGCTAGAGAAGCACAGAGCGCCAGTGTTCTAAGGGCTACAAGAGCGTTTCCAAGGAAGGGTGCTGGCTAGCAAGAGCTTTCAGTGCTGGCACTTTTCATCTCTGAGCAATTGCTCGACGTTTGCAATTTCTCAGCTCGTGTCTACGAGACAGAAAGAGAATGACCGTGACGTTTGGTGGGTAGAGAAGCGCAAAGCCCCAGTGTTGCTGCGCCTGTGAAAGCGCTTCCAGGGAAGGGTGCTGGCTAGCAAGAGCTTTCAGTGCTGGCACTTTTCATCTCTGAGCAATTGCTCGACGTTTGCAATTTCTCAGCTCGTGTCTATGAGACGGAGAGAGAGTGACCGTGACGTTTGGTGGGTAGAGAAGCGCAAAGCCCCAGTGTTGCTGCGCCTGTGAAAGCGCTTCCAGTGAAGGGTGCTGGCTAGCAACAGCTTTCAGTGCTGGCACTTTTCATCTCTGAGCAATTGCTCGACGTTTGCAATTTCTCACCTGTGTTCTCTTTAGACTGCGCGAGAGGATGGGCAGAAGATGAGGTGGCTAGAGAAGCACAGAGCGCCAGTGTTCCAAGGGCTACAAGAGCGTTTCCAAGGAAGGGGGCTGGCTAGCAAGAGCTTTCAGTGCTGGCACTTTTCATCTCTGAGCAGTTGCTCGACGTTTGCAATTTCTCAGCTCGTGTCTATGAGACGGAAAGAGAATGACCGTGACGTTTGGTGGGTAGAGAAGCGCAAAGCCCCAGTGTTGCTGCGCCTGTGAAAGCGCTTCCAAGGAAGGGGGCTGGCTAGCAACAGCTTTCAGTGCTGGCACTTTTCATCTCTGAGCAATTGCTCGACGTTTGCAATTTCTCACCGGAGCTTTAGTTAGAGTGCGCGAGAGGATGGGCAGAAGATTAGGCGGCTAGAGAAGCACAGAGTGCCAGTGTTCTAAGGGCTACAAGAGCGTTTCCAAGGAAGGGGGCTGGCTAGCAAGAGCTTTCAGTGCTGGCACTTTTCAGCTCTGAGCAATTGCTCGACGTTTGCAATTTCTCAGCTCGTGTCTACGAGACGGAGAGATAGTGACCGTGACGTTTGGTGGGTAGAGAAGCGCAAAGCCCCAGTGTTGCTGCGCCTGTGAAAGCGCTTCCAAGGAAGGGTGCTGGCTAGCAAGAGCTTTCAGTGCTGGCACTTTTCCTCTCTGAGCAATTGCTCGACGTTTGCAATTTCTCACCAGAGCTTTAGTTAGAGTGCGCGAGAGGATGAGCAGAAGATGAGGTGGCTAGAGAAGCACAGAGCACCAGTGTTCTAAGGGCTACAAGAGCGTTTCCAAGGAAGGGGGCTGGCTAGCAAGAGCTTTCAGTGCTGGCACTTTTCATCTTTGAGCAATTGCTCGACGTTTGCAATGTCTCACCGGAGCTTTTGTTAGAGTGCGCGAGAGGATGAGCAGAAGATGAGGTGGCTAGAGAAGCACAGAGCGCCAGTGTTCTAAGGGCTACAAGAGCGTTTCCAAGGAAGGGTGCTGGCTAGCAAGAGCTTTCAGTGCTGGCACTTTTCATCTCTGAGCAATTGCTCGACGTTTGCAATTTCTCAGCTCGTGTTGTCGAGACGGAAAGAGAATGACCGTGACGTTTGGTGGGTAGAGAAGCGCAAAGCCCCAGTGTTGCTGCGCCTGTGAAAGCGCTTCCAGGGAAGGGTGCTGGCTAGCAACAGCTTTCAGTGCTGGCACTTTTCATCTCTGAGCAATTGCTCGACGTTTGCAATTTCTCAGCTCGTGTCTATGAGACGGAGAGAGAGTGACCGTGACGTTTGGTGGGTAGAGAAGCGCAAAGCCCCAGTGTTGCTGCACCTGTGAAAGCGCTTCCAAGGAAGGGTGCTGGCTAGCAACAGCTTTCAGTGCTGGCACTTTTCATCTCTGAGCAATTGCTCGACGTTTGCAATTTCTCACCTGTGTTCTCTTTAGACTGCGCGAGAGGATGGGCAGAAGATGAGGTGGCTAGAGAAGCACAGAGCGCCAGTGTTCCAAGGGCTACAAGAGCGTTTCCAAGGAAGGGGGCTGGCTAGCAAGAGCTTTCAGTGCTGGCACTTTTCATCTCTGAGCAGTTGCTCGACGTTTGCAATTTCTCAGCTCGTGTCTATGAGACGGAAAGAGAATGACCGTGACGTTTGGTGGGTAGAGAAGCGCAAAGCCCCAGTGTTGCTGCGCCTGTGAAAGCGCTTCCAAGGAAGGGTGCTGGCTAGCAACAGCTTTCAGTGCTGGCACTTTTCATCTCTGAGCAATTGCTCGACGTTTGCAATTTCTCACCGGAGCTTTAGTAAGAGTGCGCGAGAGGATGGGCAGAAGATTAGGCGGCTAGAGAAGCACAGAGTGCCAGTGTTCTAAGGGCTACAAGAGCGTTTCCAAGGAAGGGGGCTGGCTAGCAAGAGCTTTCAGTGCTGGCACTTTTCAGCTCTGAGCAATTGCTCGACGTTTGCAATTTCTCAGCTCGTGTCTACGAGACGGAGAGATAGTGACCGTGACGTTTGGTGGGTAGAGAAGCGCAAAGCCCCAGTGTTGCTGCGCCTGTGAAAGCGCTTCCAAGGAAGGGTGCTGGCTAGCAAGAGCTTTCAGTGCTGGCACTTTTCCTCTCTGAGCAATTGCTCGACGTTTGCAATTTCTCACCAGAGCTTTTGTTAGAGTGCGCGAGAGGATGAGCAGAAGATGAGGTGGCTAGAGAAGCACAGAGCACCAGTGTTCTAAGGGCTACAAGAGCGTTTCCAAGGAAGGGGGCTGGCTAGCAACAGCTTTCAGTGCTGGCACTTTTCATCTTTGAGCAATTGCTCGACGTTTGCAATGTCTCACCGGAGCTTTTGTTAGAGTGCGCGAGAGGATGAGCAGAAGATGAGGTGGCTAGAGAAGCACAGAGCGCCAGTGTTCTAAGGGCTACAAGAGCGTTTCCAAGGAAGGGTGCTGGCTAGCAAGAGCTTTCAGTGCTGGCACTTTTCATCTCTGAGCAATTGCTCGACGTTTGCAATTTCTCAGCTCGTGTCTACGAGACGGAAAGAGAATGACCGTGACGTTTGGTGGGTAGAGAAGCGCAAAGCCCCAGTGTTGCTGCGCCTGTGAAAGCGCTTCCAAGGAAGGGTGCTGGCTAGCAACAGCTTTCAGTGCTGGCACTTTTCATCTCTGAGCAATTGCTCGACGTTTGCAATTTCTCACCGGAGCTTTTGTTAGAGTGCGCGAGAGGATGAGCAGAAGATGAGGTGGCTAGAGAAGCACAGAGCCCCAGTGTTCTAAGGGCTACAAGAGCGTTTCCAAGGAAGGGTGCTGGCTAGCAACAGCTTTCAGTGCTGGCACTTTTCATCTCTGAGCAATTGCTCGACGTTTGCAATTTCTCAGCTCGTGTCTACGAGACAGAAAGAGAATAACCGTGACGTTTGGTGGGTAGAGAAGCGCAAAGCCCCAGTGTTGCTGCGCCTGTGAAAGCGCTTCCAAGGAAGGGTGCTGGCTAGCAACAGCTTTCAGTGCTGGCACTATTCTTCTCTGAGCAATTGCTCGACGTTTGCAATTTCTCACCGGAGCTTTTGTTACAGTGCGCGAGAGGATGAGCAGAAGATGAGGTGGCTAGAGAAGCACAGAGCGCCAGTGTTCTAAGGGCTACAAGAGCGTTTCCAAGGAAGGGGGCTGGCTAGCAAGAGCTTTCAGTGCTGGCACTTTTCATCTCTGAGCAATTGCTCGACGTTTGCAATTTTGAGCTCGTGTCTACGAGACGGAAAGAGAATGACCGTGACGTTTGGTGGGTAGAGAAGCACAAAGCCCCAGTGTTGCTGCGCCTGTGAAAGCGCTTCCAAGGAAGGGTGCTGGCTAGCAAGAGCTTTCAGTGCTGGCACTTTTCTTCTCTGAGCAATTGCTCGACGTTTGCAATTTCTCTCCGGAGCTTTTGTTAGAGTGCGCGAGAGGATGAGCAGAAGATGAGGTGGCTAGAGAAGCACAGAGCCCCAGTATTCTAAGGGCTACAAGAGCATTTCCAAGGAAGGGAGCTGGCTAGCAAGAGCTTTCAGTGCTGGCACTTTTCAATCTCTGAGCAATTGCTCGACGTTTGCAATTTCTCAGCTCGTCTCTACGAGACGGAAAGAGAATGACCGTGACGTTTGGTGGGTAGAGAAGCGCAAAGCCCCAGTGTTGCTGCGCCTGTGAAAGCGCTTCCAAGGAAGGGTGCTGGCTAGCAACAGCTTTCAGTGCTGGCACTTTTCAGCTCTGAGCAATTGCTCGACGTTTGCAATTTCTCACCGGAGCTTTTGTTAGAGTGCGCGAGAGGATGAGCAGAAGATGAGGTGGCCAGAGAAGCACAGAGCGCCAGTGTTCTAAGGGCTACAAGAGCGTTTCCAAGGAAGGGTGCTGGCTAGCAAGAGCTTTCAGTGCTGGCACTTTTCATCTCTGAGCAATTGCTGGACGTTTGCAATTTCTCAGCTCGTGTCTACGAGACGGAGAGATAGTGACCGTGATGTTTGGTGGGTAGAGAAGCGCAAAGCCCCAGTGTTGCTGCGCCTGTGAAAGCGCTTCCAAGGAAGGGAGCTGGCTAGCAAGAGCTTTCAGTGCTGGCACTTTTCATCTCTGAGCAATTGCTCGACGTTTGCAATTTTGAGCTCGTGTCTACAAGTCGGAAAGAGAATGACCGTGACGTTTGGTGGGTAGAGAAGCGCAAAGCCCCAGTGTTGCTGCGCCTGTGAAAGCGCTTCCAAGGAAGGGTGCTGGCTAGCAAGAGCTTTCAGTGCTGGCACTTTTCATCTCTGAGCAATTGCTCGACGTTTGCAATTTCTCAGCTCGTGTCTATGAGACGGAAAGAGAATGACCGTGACGTTTGGTGGGTAGAGAAGCGCAAAGCCCCAGTGTTGCTGCACCTGTGAAAGCGCTTCCAAGGGAGGGTGCTGGCTAGCAAGAGCTTTCAGTGCTGGCACTTTTCATCTCTGAGCAATTGCTCGACGTTTGCAATTTCTCACCGGAGCTTTTCTTAGAGTGCGCGAGAGGATGAGCAGAAGATGAGGTGGCTAGAGAAGCACAGAGCGCCAGTGTTCTAAGGGCTACAATAGCGTTTCCAAGGAAGGGTGCTGGCTAGCAACAGCTTTCAGTGCTGGCACTTTTCATCTTTGAGCAATTGCTCGACGTTTGCAATTTCTCACCTGAGCTCTCTTTAGACTGCGCGAGAGGATGAGCAGAAGATGAGGTGGCTAGAGAAGCACAGAGCGCCAGTGTTCTAAGGGCTACAAGAGCGTTTCCAAGGAAGGGGGCTGGCTAGCAAGAGTTTTCAGTGCTGGCACTTTTCATCTCTGAGCAATTGCTCGACGTTTGCAATTTCTCAGCTCGTGTCTACGAGACGGAAAGAGAATGACTGTGACGTTTGGTGGGTAGAGAAGCGCAAAGCCCCAGTGTTGCTGCGCCTGTGAAAGCGCTTCCAAGGAAGGGTGCTGGCTAGCAAGAGCTTTCAGTGCTGGCACTTTTCATCTCTGAGCAATTGCTCGACATTTGCAATTTTGAGTTCGTGTCTACAAGTCGGAAAGAGAATGACTGTGACGTTTGGTGGGTAGAGAAGCGCAAAGCCCCAGTGTTGCTGCGCCTGTGAAAGCGCTTCCAAGGAAGGGTGCTGGCTAGCAACAGCTTTCAGTGCTGGCACTTTTCATCTCTGAGCAATTGCTCGACGTTTGCAATTTCTCACCTGAGCTCTCTTTAAACTGCGCGAGAGGATGAGCAGAAGATGAGGTGGCTAGAGAAGCACAGAGCGCCAGTGTTCTAAGGGCTACAAGAGCGTTTCCAAGGAAGGGGGCTGGCTAGCAAGAGCTTTCAGTGCTGGCACTTTTCATCTCTGAGCAATTGCTCGACGTTTGCAATTTCTCACCTGAGCTCTCTTTAGACTGCGCGAGAGGATGGGCAGAAGATGAGGTGGCTAGAGAAGCACAGAGCGCCAGTGTTCCAAGGGCTACAAGAGCGTTTCCAAGGAAGGGGGCTGGCTAGCAAGAGCTTTCAGTGCTGGCACTTTTCATCTCTGAGCAGTTGCTCGACGTTTGCAATTTCTCAGCTCGTGTCTATGAGACGGAAAGAGAATGACCGTGACGTTTGGTGGGTAGAGAAGCGCAAAGCCCCAGTGTTGCTGCGCCTGTGAAAGCGCTTCCAAGGAAGGGGGCTGGCTAGCAACAGCTTTCAGTGCTGGCACTTTTCATCTCTGAGCAATTGCTCGACGTTTGCAATTTCTCACCGGAGCTTTAGTTAGAGTGCGCGAGAGGATGGGCAGAAGATGAGGCGGCTAGAGAAGCACAGAGTGCCAGTGTTCTAAGGGCTACAAGAGCGTTTCCAAGGAAGGGGGCTGGCTAGCAAGAGCTTTCAGTGCTGGCACTTTTCAGCTCTGAGCAATTGCTCGACGTTTGCAATTTCTCAGCTCGTGTCTACGAGACGGAGAGATAGTGACCGTGACGTTTGGTGGGTAGAGAAGCGCAAAGCCCCAGTGTTGCTGCGCCTGTGAAAGCGCTTCCAAGGAAGGGTGCTGGCTAGCAAGAGCTTTCAGTGCTGGCACTTTTCCTCTCTGAGCAATTGCTCGACGTTTGCAATTTCTCACCAGAGCTTTTGTTAGAGTGCGCGAGAGGATGAGCAGAAGATGAGGTGGCTAGAGAAGCACAGAGCACCAGTGTTCTAAGGGCTACAAGAGTGTTTCCAAGGAAGGGGGCTGGCTAGCAACAGCTTTCAGTGCTGGCACTTTTCATCTCTGAGCAATTGCTCGACGTTTGCAATGTCTCACCGGAGCTTTTGTTAGAGTGCGCGAGAGGATGAGCAGAAGATGAGGTGGCTAGAGAAGCACAGAGCGCCAGTGTTCTAAGGGCTACAAGAGCGTTTCCAAGGAAGGGTGCTGGCTAGCAAGAGCTTTCAGTGCTGGCACTTTTCATCTCTGAGCAATTGCTCGACGTTTGCAATTTCTCAGCTCGTGTCTACGAGACGGAAAGAGAATGACCGTGACGTTTGGTGGGTAGAGAAGCGCAAAGCCCCAGTGTTGCTGCGCCTGTGAAAGCGCTTCCAAGGAAGGGTGCTGGCTAGCAACAGCTTTCAGTGCTGGCACTTTTCATCTCTGAGCAATTGCTCGACGTTTGCAATTTCTCACCGGAGCTTTTGTTAGAGTGCGCGAGAGGATGAGCAGAAGATGAGGTGGCTAGAGAAGCACAGAGCCCCAGTGTTCTAAGGGCTACAAGAGCGTTTCCAAGGAAGGGTGCTGGCTAGCAACAGCTTTCAGTGCTGGCACTTTTCATCTCTGAGCAATTGCTCGACGTTTGCAATTTCTCAGCTCGTGTCTACGAGACAGAAAGAGAATAACCGTGACGTTTGGTGGGTAGAGAAGCGCAAAGCCCCAGTGTTGCTGCGCCTGTGAAAGCGCTTCCAAGGAAGGGTGCTGGCTAGCAACAGCTTTCAGTGCTGGCACTATTCTTCTCTGAGCAATTGCTCGACGTTTGCAATTTCTCACCGGAGCTTTTGTTACAGTGCGCGAGAGGATGAGGAGAAGATGAGGTGGCTAGAGAAGCACAGAGCGCCAGTGTTCTAAGGGCTACAAGAGCGTTTCCAAGGAAGGGGGCTGGCTAGCAAGAGCTTTCAGCGCTGGCACTTTTCATCTCTGAGCAATTGCTCGACGTTTGCAATTTTGAGCTCGTGTCTACGAGACGGAAAGAGAATGACCGTGACGTTTGTTGGGTAGAGAAGCGCAAAGCCCCAGTGTTGCTGCGCCTGTGAAAGCGCTTCCAAGGAAGGGTGCTGGCTAGCAAGAGCTTTCAGTGCTGGCACTTTTCTTCTCTGAGCAATTACTCGACGTTTGCAATTTCTCTCCGGAGCTTTTGTTAGAGTGCGCGAGAGGATGAGCAGAAGATGAGGTGGCTAGAGAAGCACAGAGCCCCAGTATTCTAAGGGCTACAAGAGCATTTCCAAGGAAGGGAGCTGGCTAGCAAGAGCTTTCAGTGCTGGCACTTTTCATCTCTGAGCAATTGCTCGACGTTTGCAATTTCTCAGCTCGTCTCTACGAGACGGAAAGAGAATGACCGTGACGTTTGGTGGGTAGAGAAGCGCAAAGCCCCAGTGTTGCTGCGCCTGTGAAAGCGCTTCCAAGGAAGGGTGCTGGCTAGCAACAGCTTTCAGTGCTGGCACTTTTCAGCTCTGAGCAATTGCTCGACATTTGCAATTTCTCACCGGAGCTTTTGTTAGAGTGCGCGAGAGGATGAGCAGAAGATGAGGTGGCCAGAGAAGCACAGAGCGCCAGTGTTCTAAGGGCTACAAGAGCGTTTCCAAGGAAGGGTGCTGGCTAGCAAGAGCTTTCAGTGCTGGCACTTTTCATCTCTGAGCAATTGCTGGACGTTTGCAATTTCTCAGCTCGTGTCTACGAGACGGAGAGATAGTGACCGTGATGTTTGGTGGGTAGAGAAGCGCAAAGCCCCAGTGTTGCTGCGCCTGTGAAAGCGCTTCCAAGGAAGGGAGCTGGCTAGCAAGAGCTTTCAGTGCTGGCACTTTTCATCTCTGAGCAATTGCTCGACGTTTGCAATTTTGAGCTCGTGTCTACAAGTCGGAAAGAGAATGACCGTGACGTTTGGTGGGTAGAGAAGCGCAAAGCCCCAGTGTTGCTGCGCCTGTGAAAGCGCTTCCAAGGAAGGGTGCTGGCTAGCAAGAGCTTTCAGTGCTGGCACTTTTCATCTCTGAGCAATTGCTCGACGTTTGCAATTTCTCAGCTCGTGTCTATGAGACGGAAAGAGAATGACCGTGACGTTTGGTGGGTAGAGAAGCGCAAAGCCCCAGTGTTGCTGCACCTGTGAAAGCGCTTCCAAGGGAGGGTGCTGGCTAGCAAGAGCTTTCAGTGCTGGCACTTTTCATCTCTGAGCAATTGCTCGACGTTTGCAATTTCTCACCGGAGCTTTTGTTAGAGTGCGCGAGAGGATGAGCAGAAGATGAGGTGGCTAGAGAAGCACAGAGCGCCAGTGTTCTAAGGGCTACAATAGCGTTTCCAAGGAAGGGTGCTGGCTAGCAACAGCTTTCAGTGCTGGCACTTTTCATCTTTGAGCAATTGCTCGACGTTTGCAATTTCTCACCTGAGCTCTCTTTAGACTGCACGAGAGGATGAGCAGAAGATGAGGTGGCTAGAGAAGCACAGAGCCCCAGTGTTCTAAGGGCTACAAGAGCGTTTCCAAGGAAGGGTGCTGGCTAGCAAGAGTTTTCAGTGCTGGCACTTTTCATCTCTGAGCAATTGCTCGACGTTTGCAATTTCTCAGCTCGTGTCTACGAGACAGAAAGAGAATGACTGTGACGTTTGGTGGGTAGAGAAGCGCAAAGCCCCAGTGTTGCTGCGCCTGTGAAAGCGCTTCCAAGGAAGGGTGCTGGCTAGCAAGAGCTTTCAGTGCTGGCACTTTTCATCTCTGAGCAATTGCTCGACGTTTGCAATTTTGAGTTCGTGTCTACAAGTCGGAAAGAGAATGACTGTGACGTTTGGTGGGTAGAGAAGCGCAAAGCCCCAGTGTTGCTGCGTCTGTGAAAGCGCTTCCAAGGAAGGGTGCTGGCTAGCAACAGCTTTCAGTGCTGGCACTTTTCATCTCTGAGCAATTGCTCGACGTTTGCAATTTCTCACCTGAGCTCTCTTTAAACTGCGCGAGAGGATGAGCAGAAGATGAGGTGGCTAGAGAAGCACAGAGCGCCAGTGTTCTAAGGGCTACAAGAGCGTTTCCAAGGAAGGGGGCTGGCTAGCAAGAGCTTTCAGTGCTGGCACTTTTCATCTCTGAGCAATTGCTCGACGTTTGCAATTTCTCAGCTCGTGTCTACGAGACGGAAAGAGAATGACTGTGACGTTTGGTGGGTAGAGAAGCGCAAAGCCCCAGTGTTGCTGCGCCTGTGAAAGCGCTTCCAGGGAAGGGTGCTGGCTAGCAACAGCTTTCAGTGCTGGCACTTTTCATCTCTGAGCAATTGCTCGACGTTTGCAATTTCTCACCAGAGCTTTTGTTAGAGTGCGCGAGAGGATGAGCAGAAGATGAGGTGGCTAGAGAAGCACAGAGCGCCAGTGTTCTAAGGGCTACAAGAGCGTTTCCAAGGAAGGGGGCTGGCTAGCAAGAGCTTTCAGTGCTGGCACTTTTCATCTCTGAGCAATTGCTCGACGTTTGCAATTTCTCTCCGGAGCTTTTGTTAGAGTGCGCGAGAGGATGAGCAGAAGATGAGGTGGCTAGAGAAGCACAGAGCCCCAGTGTTCCAAGGGCTACAAGAGCGTTTCCAAGGAAGGGTGCTGGCTAGCAAGAGCTTTCAGTGCTGGCACTTTTCATCTCTGAGCAATTGCTCGACGTTTGCAATTTCTCAGCTCGTGTCTACGAGACGGAAAGAGAATGACCGTGACGTTTGGTGGGTAGAGAAGCGCAAAGCCCCAGTGTTGCTGCGCCTGTGAAAGCGCTTCCAAGGAAGGGGGCTGGCTAGCAACAGCTTTCAGTGCTGGCACTTTTCTTCTCTGAGCAATTGCTCGACGTTTGCAATTTCTCACCAGAGCTTTTGTTAGAGTGCGCGAGAGGATGAGGAGAAGATTAGATGGCTAGAGAAGCACAGAGCGCCAGTGTTCTAAGGGCTACAAGAGCGTTTCCAAGGAAGGGGGCTGGCTAGCAAGAGCTTTCAGTGCTGGCACTTTTCATCTCTGAGCAATTGCTCGACGTTTGCAATTTCTCAGCTCGTGTCTACGAGACGGAAAGAGAATGACCGTGACGTTTGGTGGGTAGAGAAGCGCAAAGCCCCAGTGTTGCTGCGCCTGTGAAAGCGCTTCCAAGGAAGGGAGCTGGCTAGCAACAGCTTTCAGTGCTGGCACTTTTCATCTCTGAGCAATTGCTCGACGTTTGCAATTTCTCAGCTCGTGTCTACGAGACGGAGAGATAGTGACCGTGATGTTTGGTGGGTAGAGAAGCGCAAAGCCCCAGTGTTGCTGCGCCTGTGAAAGCGCTTCCAAGGAAGGGTGCTGGCTAGCAAGAGCTTTCAGTGCTGGCACTTTTCTTCTCTGAGCAATTGCTCGACGTTTGCAATTTCTCAGCTCGTCTCTACGAGACGGAAAGAGAATGACCGTGACGTTTGGTGGGTAGAGAAGCGCAAAGCCCCAGTGTTGCTGCGCCTGTGAAAGCGCTTCCAAGGAAGGGTGCTGGCTAGCAAGAGCTTTCAGTGCTGGCACTTTTCATCTCTGAGCAATTGCTCGACGTTTGCAATTTCTCACCAGAGCTTTTGTTAGAGTGCGCGAGAGGATGAGGAGAAAATTAGATAGCTAGAGAAGCACAGAGCGCCAGTGTTCTAAGGGCTACAAGAGCGTTTCCAAGGAAGGGGGCTGGCTAGCAAGAGCTTTCAGTGCTGGCACTTTTCATCTCTGAGCAATTGCTTGACGTTTGCAATTTCTCAGCTCGTGTCTACGAGACGGAAAGAGAATGACCGTGACGTTTGGTGGGTAGAGAAGCGCAAAGCCCCAGTGTTGCTGCGCCTGTGAAAGCGTTTCCAAGGAAGGGTGCTGGCTAACAAGAGCTTTCAGTGCTGGCACTTTTCATCTCTGAGCAATTGCTCGACGTTTGCAATTTCTCAGCTCGTGTCTACGAGACGGAGAGATAGTGACCGTGACGTTTGGTGGGTAGAGAAGCGCAAAGCCCCAGTGTTGCTGCGCCTGTGAAAGCGCTTCCAAGGAAGGGTGCTGGCTAGCAAGAGCTTTCAGTGCTGGCACTTTTCATCTCTGAGCAATTGCTCGACGTTTGCAATTTCTCAGCTCGTCTCTACGAGACGGAGAAATAGTGACCGTGACGTTTGGTGGGTAGAGAAGCGCAAAGCCCCAGTGTTGCTGCGCCTGTGAAAGCGCTTCCAAGGAAGGGGGCTGGCTAGCAAGAGCTTTCAGTGCTGGCACTTTTCATCTCTGAGCAATTGCTCGACGTTTGCAATTTCTCACCAGAGCTTTTGTTAGAGTGCGTGAGAGGATGAGGAGAAAATTAGATGGCTAGAGAAGCACAGAGCGCCAGTGTTCTAAGGGCTACAAGAGCGTTTCCAAGGAAGGGGGCTGGCTAGCAAGAGCTTTCAGTGCTGGCACTTTTCATCTCTGAGCAATTGCTCGACGTTTGCAATTTCTCAGCTCGTCTCTACGAGACGGAAAGAGAATGACCGTGACGTTTGGTGGGTAGAGCAGCGCAAAGCCCCAGTGTTGCTGCGCCTGTGAAAGCGCTTCCAAGGAAGGGGGCTGGCTAGCAAGAGCTTTCAGTGCTGGCACTTTTCATCTCTGAGCAATTGCTTGACGTTTGCAATTTCTCAGCTCGTGTCTACGAGACGGAAAGAGAATGACCGTGACGTTTGGTGGGTAGAGAAGCGCAAAGCCCCAGTGTTGCTGCGCCTGTGAAAGCGCTTCCAAGGAAGGGGGCTGGCTAGCAACAGCTTTCAGTGCTGGCACTTTTCATCTCTGAGCAATTGCTCGACGTTTGCAATTTCTCACCTGAGCTTTTGTTAGAGTGCGCGAGAGGATGAGGAGAAGATTAGATGGCTAGAGAAGCACAGAGCGCCAGTGTTCTAAGGGCTACAAGAGCGTTTCCAAGGAAGGGGGCTGGCTAGCAAGAGCTTTCAGTGCTGGCACTTTTCATCTCTGAGCAATTGCTCGACGTTTGCAATTTCTCAGCTCGTGTCTACGAGACGGAAAGAGAATGACCGTGACGTTTGGTGGGTAGAGAAGCGCAAAGCCCCAGTGTTGCTGCACCTGTGAAAGCGCTTCCAAGGAAGGGGGCTGGCTAGCAACAGCTTTCATTGCTGGCACTTTTCATCTCTGAGCAATTGCTCGACGTTTGCAATTTCTCACCAGAGCTTTTGTTAGAGTGCGCGAGAGGATGAGGAGAAGAATAGATGGCTAGAGAAGCACAGAGCGCCAGTGTTCTAAGGGCTACAAGAGCGTTTCCAAGGAAGGGGGCTGGCTAGCAAGAGCTTTCAGTGCTGGCACTTTTCATCTCTGAGCAATTGCTCGACGTTTGCAATTTCTCAGCTCGTGTCTACGAGACGGAGAGATAGTGACCGTGACGTTTGGTGGGTAGAGAAGCGCAAAGCCCCAGTGTTGCTGCGCCTGTGAAAGCGCTTCCAAGGAAGGGAGCTGGCTAGCAACAGCTTTCAGTGCTGGCACTTTTCATCTCTGAGCAATTGCTCGACGTTTGCAATTTCTCACCGCAGCTTTTGTTAGAGTGCGCGAGAGGATGAGCAGAAGATGAGGTGGCTAGAGAATCACAGAGCGCCAGTGTTCTAAGGGCTACAAGAGCGTTTCCAAGGAAGGGGGCTGGCTAGCAAGAGCTTTCAGTGCTGGCACTTTTCATCTCTGAGCAATTGCTGGACGTTTGCAATTTCTCAGCTCGTGTCTACGAGACGGAGAGATAGTGACCGTGATGTTTGGTGGGTAGAGAAGCGCAAAGCCCCAGTGTTGCTGCGCCTGTGAAAGCGCTTCCACGGAAGGGAGCTGGCTAGCAAGAGCTTTCAGTGCTGGCACTTTTCATCTCTGAGCAATTGCTCGACGTTTGCAATTTTGAGCTCGTGTCTACAAGTCGGAAAGAGAATGACTGTGACGTTTGGTGGGTAGAGAAGCGCAAAGCCCCAGTGTTGCTGCGCCTGTGAAAGCGCTTCCAAGGAAGGGGGCTGGCTAGCAAGAGCTTTCAGTGCTGGCACTTTTCATCTCTGAGCAATTGCTCGACGTTTGCAATTTCTCACCGGAGCTTTTGTTAGAGTGCGCGAGAGGATGAGCAGAAGATGAGGTGGCTAGAGAAGCACAGAGCGCCAGTGTTCTAAGGGCTACAAGAGCGTTTCCAAGGAAGGGGGCTGGCTAGCAAGAGCTTTCAGTGCTGGCACTTTTCATCTTTGAGCAATTGCTCGACGTTTGCAATTTCTCAGCTCGTGTCTACGAGACGGAAAGAGAATGACTGTGACGTTTGGTGGGTAGAGAAGCGCAAAGCCCCAGTGTTGCTGCGCCTGTGAAAGCGCTTCCAGGGAAGGGTGCTGGCTAGCAAGAGCTTTCAGTGCTGGCACTTTTCATCTCTGAGCAATTGCTCGACGTTTGCAATTTCTCACCAGAGCTTTTGTTAGAGTGCGCGAGCGGATGAGCAGAAGATGAGGTGGCTAGAGAAGCACAGAGCGCCAGTGTTCTAAGGGCTACAAGAGCGTTTCCAAGGAAGGGTGCTGGCTAGCAAGAGCTTTCAGTGCTGGCACTTTTCATCTCTGAGCAATTGCTCGACGTTTGCAATTTCTCAGCTCGTGTCTACGAGACGGAGAGATAGTGACCGTGATGTTTGGTGGGTAGAGAAGCGCAAAGCCCCAGTGTTGCTGCGCCTGTGAAAGCGCTTCCAAGGAAGGGGGCTGGCTAGCAAGAGCTTTCAGTGCTGGCACTTTTCATCTTTGAGCAATTGCTCGACGTTTGCAATTTTGATCTCGTGTCTACAAGTCGGAAAGAGAATGACTGTGACGTTTGGTGGGTAGAGAAGCGCAAAGCCCCAGTGTTGCTGCGCCTGTGAAAGCGCTTCCAAGGAAGGGTGCTGGCTAGCAAGAGCTTTCAGTGCTGGCACTTTTAATCTCTGAGCAATTGCTCGACGTTTGCAATTTTGACCTCGTGTCTACAAGGCGGAAAGAGAATGACCGTGACGTTTGGTGGGTAGAGAAGCGCAAAGCCCCAGTGTTGCTGCGCCTGTGAAAGCGCTTCCAAGGAAGGGAGCTGGCTAGCAACAGCTTTCAGTGCTGGCACTTTTCTTCTCTGAGCAATTGCTCGACGTTTGCAATTTCTCACCTGAGCTCTCTTTAGACTGCACGAGAGGATGGGCAGAAGATGAGGTGGCTAGAGAAGCACAGAGCGCCAGTGTTCTAAGGGCCACAAGAGCATTTCCAAGGAAGGGGGCTGGCTAGCAACAGCTTTCAGTGCTGGCACTTTTCTTCTCTGAGCAATTGCTCGACGTTTGCAATTTCTCAGCTCGTGTCTACGAGACGGAAAGAGAATGACTGTGACGTTTGGTGGGTAGAGAAGCGCAAAGCCCCAGTGTTGCTGCGCCTGTGAAAGCGCTTCCAGGGAAGGGTGCTGGCTAGCAAGAGCTTTCAGTGCTGGCACTTTTCAGTTCTGAGCAATTGCTCGACGTTTGCAATTTCTCACCAGAGCTTTTGTTAGAGTGCGCGAGAGGATGAGCAGAAGATGAGGTGGCTAGAGAAGCACAGAGCGCCAGTGTTCTAAGGGCTACAAGAGCGTTTCCAAGGAAGGGGGCTGGCTAGCAAGAGCTTTCAGTGCTGGCACTTTTCATCTCTGAGCAATTGCTCGACGTTTGCAATTTCTCAGCTCGTGTCTACGAGACAGAAAGAGAATGACCGTGACGTTTGGTGGGTAGAGAAGCGCAAAGCCCCAGTGTTGCTGCGCCTGTGAAAGCGCTTCCAGGGAAGGGTGCTGGCTAGCAACAGCTTTCAGTGCTGGCACTTTTCATCTCTGAGCAATTGCTCGACGTTTGCAATTTCTCAGCTCGTGTCTATGAGACGGAGAGAGAGTGACCGTGACGTTTGGTGGGTAGAGAAGCGCAAAGCCCCAGTGTTGCTGCGCCTGTGAAAGCGCTTCCAGTGAAGGGTGCTGGCTAGCAAGAGCTTTCAGTGCTGGCACTTTTCATCTCTGAGCAATTGCTCGACGTTTGCAATTTCTCACCTGTGTTCTCTTTAGACTGCGCGAGAGGATGGGCAGAAGATGAGGTGGCTAGAGAAGCACAGAGCGCCAGTGTTCCAAGGGCTACAAGAGCGTTTCCAAGGAAGGGGGCTGGCTAGCAAGAGCTTTCAGTGCTGGCACTTTTCATCTCTGAGCAGTTGCTCGACGTTTGCAATTTCTCAGCTCGTGTCTATGAGACGGAAAGAGAATGACCGTGACGTTTGGTGGGTAGAGAAGCGCAAAGCCCCAGTGTTGCTGCGCCTGTGAAAGCGCTTCCAAGGAAGGGGGCTGGCTAGCAACAGCTTTCAGTGCTGGCACTTTTCATCTCTGAGCAATTGCTCGACGTTTGCAATTTCTCACCGGAGCTTTAGTTAGAGTGCGCGAGAGGATGGGCAGAAGATTAGGCGGCTAGAGAAGCACAGAGTGCCAGTGTTCTAAGGGCTACAAGAGCGTTTCCAAGGAAGGGGGCTGGCTAGCAAGAGCTTTCAGTGCTGGCACTTTTCATCTCTGAGCAATTGCTCGACGTTTGCAATTTCTCAGCTCGTGTCTACGAGACGGAGAGATAGTGACCGTGACGTTTGGTGGGTAGAGAAGCGCAAAGCCCCAGTGTTGCTGCGCCTGTGAAAGCGCTTCCAAGGAAGGGTGCTGGCTAGCAAGAGCTTTCAGTGCTGGCACTTTTCCTCTCTGAGCAATTGCTCGACGTTTGCAATTTCTCACCAGAGCTTTTGTTAGAGTGCGCGAGAGGATGAGCAGAAGATGAGGTGGCTAGAGAAGCACAGAGCGCCAGTGTTCTAAGGGCTACAAGAGCATTTCCAAGGAAGGGGGCTGGCTAGCAAGAGCTTTCAGTGCTGGCACTTTTCATCTCTGAGCAATTGCTCGACGTTTGCAATTTCTCAGCTCGTGTCTACGAGACGGAAAGAGAATGACCGTGACGTTTGGTGGGTAGAGAAGCGCAAAGCCCCAGTGTTGCTGCGCCTGTGAAAGCGCTTCCAAGGAAGGGGGCTGGCTAGCAAGAGCTTTCAGTGCTGGCACTTTTCATCTCTGAGCAATTGCTCGACGTTTGCAATTTCTCACCGGAGCTTTTGTTAGAGTGCGCGAGAGGATGAGCAGAAGATGAGGTGGCTAGAGAAGCACAGAGCGCCAGTGTTCTAAGGGCTACAAGAGCGTTTCCAAGGAAGGGTGCTGGCTAGCAAGAGCTTTCAGTGCTGGCACTTTTCATCTCTGAGCAATTGCTCGACGTTTGCAATTTCTCAGCTCGTGTCTACGAGACAGAAAGAGAATAACCGTGACGTTTGGTGGGTAGAGAAGCGCAAAGCCCCAGTGTTGCTGCGCCTGTGAAAGCGCTTCCAAGGAAGGGTGCTGGCTAGCAACAGCTTTCAGTGCTGGCACTATTCTTCTCTGAGCAATTGCTCGACGTTTGCAATTTCTCACCGGAGCTTTTGTTACAGTGCGCGAGAGGATGAGGAGAAGATGAGGTGGCTAGAGAAGCACAGAGCGCCAGTGTTCTAAGGGCTACAAGAGCGTTTCCAAGGAAGGGGGCTGGCTAGCAAGAGCTTTCAGCGCTGGCACTTTTCATCTCTGAGCAATTGCTCGACGTTTGCAATTTTGAGCTCGTGTCTACGAGACGGAAAGAGAATGACCGTGACGTTTGGTGGGTAGAGAAGCGCAAAGCCCCAGTGTTGCTGCGCCTGTGAAAGCGCTTCCAAGGAAGGGTGCTGGCTAGCAAGAGCTTTCAGTGCTGGCACTTTTCTTCTCTGAGCAATTACTCGACGTTTGCAATTTCTCTCCGGAGCTTTTGTTAGAGTGCGCGAGAGGATGAGCAGAAGATGAGGTGGCTAGAGAAGCACAGAGCCCCAGTATTCTAAGGGCTACAAGAGCATTTCCAAGGAAGGGAGCTGGCTAGCAAGAGCTTTCAGTGCTGGCACTTTTCATCTCTGAGCAATTGCTCGACGTTTGCAATTTCTCAGCTCGTCTCTACGAGACGGAAAGAGAATGACCGTGACGTTTGGTGGGTAGAGAAGCGCAAAGCCCCAGTGTTGCTGCGCCTGTGAAAGCGCTTCCAAGGAAGGGGGCTGGCTAGCAACAGCTTTCAGTGCTGGCACTTTTCAGCTCTGAGCAATTGCTCGACGTTTGCAATTTCTCACCAGAGCTTTAGTTAGAGTGCGCGAGAGGATGGGTAGAAGATTAGGCGGCTAGAGAAGCACAGAGCCCCAGTGTTCTAAGGGCTACAAGAGCGTTTCCAAGGAAGGGGGCTGGCTAGCAAGAGCTTTCAGTGCTGGCACTTTTCATCTCTGAGCAATTGCTCGACGTTTGCAATTTCTCAGCTCGTGTCTACGAGACGGAGAGATAGTGACCGTGATGTTTGGTGGGTAGAGAAGCGCAAAGCCCCAGTGTTGCTGCGCCTGTGAAAGCGCTTCCAAGGAAGGGGGCTGGCTAGCAAGAGCTTTCAGTGCTGGCACTTTTCATCTTTGAGCAATTGCTCGACGTTTGCAATTTCTCACCGGAGCTTTTGTTAGAGTGCGCGAGAGGATGAGCAGAAGATGAGGTGGCTAGAGAAGCAGAGAGCGCCAGTGTTCTAAGGGCTACAAGAGCGTTTCCAAGGAAGGGTGCTGGCTAGCAAGAGCTTTCAGTGCTGGCACTATTCATCTTTGAGCAATTGCTGGACGTTTGCAATTTCTCAGCTCGTGTCTACGAGACGGAGAGATAGTGACCGTGATGTTTGGTGGGTAGAGAAGCGCAAAGCCCCAGTGTTGCTGCGCCTGTGAAAGCGCTTCCAAGGGAGGGTGCTGGCTAGCAAGAGCTTTCAGTGCTGGCACTTTTCATCTCTGAGCAATTGCTCGACGTTTGCAATTTTGAGCTCATGTCTACAAGTCGGAAAGAGAATGACCGTGACGTTTGGTGGGTAGAGAAGCGCAAAGCCCCAGTGTTGCTGCGCCTGTGAAAGCGCTTCCAAGAAAGGGGGCTGGCTAGCAACAGCTTTCACTGCTGGCACTTTTCTTATCTGAGCAATTGCTCGACGTTTGCAATTTCTCAGCTCGTGTCTACAAGGCGGAAAGAGAATGACTGTGACGTTTGGTGGGTAGAGAAGCGCAAAGCCCCAGTGTTGCTGCGCCTGTGAAAGCGCTTCCAAGGAAGGGTGCTGGCTAGCAAGAGCTTTCAGTGCTGGCACTTTTCATCTCTGAGCAATTGCTCGACGTTTGCAATTTCTCAGCTCGTGTCTACGAGACAGAAAGAGAATGACCGTGACACTTGGTGGGTAGAGAAGCGCAAAGCCCCAGTGTTGCTGCGCCTGTGAAAGCGCTTCCAGGGAAGGGGGCTGGCTAGCAAGAGCTTTCAGTGCTGGCAGTTTTCCTCTCTGAGCAATTGCTCGACGTTTGCAATTTTGAGCTCGTGTCTACAAGTCGGAAAGAGAAGGACCGTGACGTTTGGTGGGTAGAGAAGCGCAAAGCCCCAGTGTTGCTGCGCCTGTGAAAGCGCTTCCAGGGAAGGGGGCTGGCTAGCAACAGCTTTCATTGCTGGCACTTTTCATCTCTGAGCAATTGCTCGACGTTTGCAATTTCTCACCAGAGCTTTTGTTAGAGTGCGCGAGAGGATGAGGAGAAGAATAGATGGCTAGAGAAGCACAGAGCGCCAGTGTTCTAAGGGCTACAAGAGCGTTTCCAAGGAAGGGGGCTGGCTAGCAAGAGCTTTCAGTGCTGGCACTTTTCATCTCTGAGCAATTGCTCGACGTTTGCAATTTCTCAGCTCGTGTCTACGAGACGGAGAGATAGTGACCGTGACGTTTGGTGGGTAGAGAAGCGCAAAGCCCCAGTGTTGCTGCGCCTGTGAAAGCGCTTCCAAGGAAGGGAGCTGGCTAGCAACAGCTTTCAGTGCTGGCACTTTTCATCTCTGAGCAATTGCTCGACGTTTGCAATTTCTCACCGCAGCTTTTGTTAGAGTGCGCGAGAGGATGAGCAGAAGATGAGGTGGCTAGAGAATCACAGAGCGCCAGTGTTCTAAGGGCTACAAGAGCGTTTCCAAGGAAGGGGGCTGGCTAGCAAGAGCTTTCAGTGCTGGCACTTTTCATCTCTGAGCAATTGCTGGACGTTTGCAATTTCTCAGCTCGTGTCTACGAGACGGAGAGATAGTGACCGTGATGTTTGGTGGGTAGAGAAGCGCAAAGCCCCAGTGTTGCTGCGCCTGTGAAAGCGCTTCCACGGAAGGGAGCTGGCTAGCAAGAGCTTTCAGTGCTGGCACTTTTCATCTCTGAGCAATTGCTCGACGTTTGCAATTTTGAGCTCGTGTCTACAAGTCGGAAAGAGAATGACTGTAACGTTTGGTGGGTAGAGAAGCGCAAAGCCCCAGTGTTGCTGCGCCTGTGAAAGCGCTTCCAAGGAAGGGGGCTGGCTAGCAAGAGCTTTCAGTGCTGGCACTTTTCATCTCTGAGCAATTGCTCGACGTTTGCAATTTCTCACCGGAGCTTTTGTTAGAGTGCGCGAGAGGATGAGCAGAAGATGAGGTGGCTAGAGAAGCACAGAGCGCCAGTGTTCTAAGGGCTAGAAGAGCGTTTCCAAGGAAGGGGGCTGGCTAGCAAGAGCTTTCAGTGCTGGCACTTTTCATCTTTGAGCAATTGCTCGACGTTTGCAATTTCTCAGCTCGTGTCTACGAGACGGAAAGAGAATGACTGTGACGTTTGGTGGGTAGAGAAGCGCAAAGCCCCAGTGTTGCTGCGCCTGTGAAAGCGCTTCCAGGGAAGGGTGCTGGCTAGCAAGAGCTTTCAGTGCTGGCACTTTTCATCTCTGAGCAATTGCTCGACGTTTGCAATTTCTCACCAGAGCTTTTGTTAGAGTGCGCGAGCGGATGAGCAGAAGATGAGGTGGCTAGAGAAGCACAGAGCGCCAGTGTTCTAAGGGCTACAAGAGCGTTTCCAAGGAAGGGTGCTGGCTAGCAAGAGCTTTCAGTGCTGGCACTTTTCATCTCTGAGCAATTGCTCGACGTTTGCAATTTCTCAGCTCGTGTCTACGAGACGGAGAGATAGTGACCGTGATGTTTGGTGGGTAGAGAAGCGCAAAGCCCCAGTGTTGCTGCGCCTGTGAAAGCGCTTCCAAGGAAGGGGGCTGGCTAGCAAGAGCTTTCAGTGCTGGCACTTTTCATCTTTGAGCAATTGCTCGACGTTTGCAATTTTGATCTCGTGTCTACAAGTCGGAAAGAGAATGACTGTGACGTTTGGTGGGTAGAGAAGCGCAAAGCCCCAGTGTTGCTGCGCCTGTGAAAGCGCTTCCAAGGAAGGGTGCTGGCTAGCAAGAGCTTTCAGTGCTGGCACTTTTAATCTCTGAGCAATTGCTCGACGTTTGCAATTTTGACCTCGTGTCTACAAGGCGGAAAGAGAATGACCGTGACGTTTGGTGGGTAGAGAAGCGCAAAGCCCCAGTGTTGCTGCGCCTGTGAAAGCGCTTCCAAGGAAGGGAGCTGGCTAGCAACAGCTTTCAGTGCTGGCACTTTTCTTCTCTGAGCAATTGCTCGACGTTTGCAATTTCTCACCTGAGCTCTCTTTAGACTGCACGAGAGGATGGGCAGAAGATGAGGTGGCTAGAGAAGCACAGAGCGCCAGTGTTCTAAGGGCCACAAGAGCATTTCCAAGGAAGGGGGCTGGCTAGCAACAGCTTTCAGTGCTGGCACTTTTCTTCTCTGAGCAATTGCTCGACGTTTGCAATTTCTCAGCTCGTGTCTACGAGACGGAAAGAGAATGACTGTGACGTTTGGTGGGTAGAGAAGCGCAAAGCCCCAGTGTTGCTGCGCCTGTGAAAGCGCTTCCAGGGAAGGGTGCTGGCTAGCAAGAGCTTTCAGTGCTGGCACTTTTCAGTTCTGAGCAATTGCTCGACGTTTGCAATTTCTCACCAGAGCTTTTGTTAGAGTGCGCGAGAGGATGAGCAGAAGATTAGGTGGCTAGAGAAGCACAGAGCGCCAGTGTTCTAAGGGCTACAAGAGCGTTTCCAAGGAAGGGGGCTGGCTAGCAAGAGCTTTCAGTGCTGGCACTTTTCATCTCTGAGCAATTGCTCGACGTTTGCAATTTCTCAGCTCGTGTCTACGAGACAGAAAGAGAATGACCGTGACGTTTGGTGGGTAGAGAAGCGCAAAGCCCCAGTGTTGCTGCGCCTGTGAAAGCGCTTCCAGGGAAGGGTGCTGGCTAGCAACAGCTTTCAGTGCTGGCACTTTTCATCTCTGAGCAATTGCTCGACGTTTGCAATTTCTCAGCTCGTGTCTATGAGACGGAGAGAGAGTGACCGTGACGTTTGGTGGGTAGAGAAGCGCAAAGCCCCAGTGTTGCTGCGCCTGTGAAAGCGCTTCCAGTGAAGGGTGCTGGCTAGCAAGAGCTTTCAGTGCTGGCACTTTTCATCTCTGAGCAATTGCTCGACGTTTGCAATTTCTCACCTGTGTTCTCTTTAGACTGCGCGAGAGGATGGGCAGAAGATGAGGTGGCTAGAGAAGCACAGAGCGCCAGTGTTCCAAGGGCTACAAGAGCGTTTCCAAGGAAGGGGGCTGGCTAGCAAGAGCTTTCAGTGCTGGCACTTTTCATCTCTGAGCAGTTGCTCGACGTTTGCAATTTCTCAGCTCGTGTCTATGAGACGGAAAGAGAATGACCGTGACGTTTGGTGGGTAGAGAAGCGCAAAGCCCCAGTGTTGCTGCGCCTGTGAAAGCGCTTCCAAGGAAGGGGGCTGGCTAGCAACAGCTTTCAGTGCTGGCACTTTTCATCTCTGAGCAATTGCTCGACGTTTGCAATTTCTCACCGGAGCTTTAGTTAGAGTGCGCGAGAGGATGGGCAGAAGATTAGGCGGCTAGAGAAGCACAGAGTGCCAGTGTTCTAAGGGCTACAAGAGCGTTTCCAAGGAAGGGGGCTGGCTAGCAAGAGCTTTCAGTGCTGGCACTTTTCATCTCTGAGCAATTGCTCGACGTTTGCAATTTCTCAGCTCGTGTCTACGAGACGGAGAGATAGTGACCGTGACGTTTGGTGGGTAGAGAAGCGCAAAGCCCCAGTGTTGCTGCGCCTGTGAAAGCGCTTCCAAGGAAGGGTGCTGGCTAGCAAGAGCTTTCAGTGCTGGCACTTTTCCTCTCTGAGCAATTGCTCGACGTTTGCAATTTCTCACCGGAGCTTTTGTTAGAGTGCGCGAGAGGATGAGCAGAAGATGAGGTGGCTAGAGAAGCACAGAGCGCCAGTGTTCTAAGGGCTACAAGAGCATTTCCAAGGAAGGGGGCTGGCTAGCAAGAGCTTTCAGTGCTGGCACTTTTCATCTCTGAGCAATTGCTCGACGTTTGCAATTTCTCAGCTCGTGTCTACGAGACGGAAAGAGAATGACCGTGACGTTTGGTGGGTAGAGAAGCGCAAAGCCCCAGTGTTGCTGCGCCTGTGAAAGCGCTTCCAAGGAAGGGGGCTGGCTAGCAAGAGCTTTCAGTGCTGGCACTTTTCATCTCTGAGCAATTGCTCGACGTTTGCAATTTCTCACCGGAGCTTTTGTTAGAGTGCGCGAGAGGATGAGCAGAAGATGAGGTGGCTAGAGAAGCACAGAGCGCCAGTGTTCTAAGGGCTACAAGAGCGTTTCCAAGGAAGGGTGCTGGCTAGCAAGAGCTTTCAGTGCTGGCACTTTTCATCTCTGAGCAATTGCTCGACGTTTGCAATTTCTCAGCTCGTGTCTACGAGACAGAAAGAGAATAACCGTGACGTTTGGTGGGTAGAGAAGCGCAAAGCCCCAGTGTTGCTGCGCCTGTGAAAGCGCTTCCAAGGAAGGGTGCTGGCTAGCAACAGCTTTCAGTGCTGGCACTATTCTTCTCTGAGCAATTGCTCGACGTTTGCAATTTCTCACCGGAGCTTTTGTTACAGTGCGCGAGAGGATGAGGAGAAGATGAGGTGGCTAGAGAAGCACAGAGCGCCAGTGTTCTAAGGGCTACAAGAGCGTTTCCAAGGAAGGGGGCTGGCTAGCAAGAGCTTTCAGCGCTGGCACTTTTCATCTCTGAGCAATTGCTCGACGTTTGCAATTTTGAGCTCGTGTCTACGAGACGGAAAGAGAATGACCGTGACGTTTGGTGGGTAGAGAAGCGCAAAGCCCCAGTGTTGCTGCGCCTGTGAAAGCGCTTCCAAGGAAGGGTGCTGGCTAGCAAGAGCTTTCAGTGCTGGCACTTTTCTTCTCTGAGCAATTACTCGACGTTTGCAATTTCTCTCCGGAGCTTTTGTTAGAGTGCGCGAGAGGATGAGCAGAAGATGAGGTGGCTAGAGAAGCACAGAGCCCCAGTATTCTAAGGGCTACAAGAGCATTTCCAAGGAAGGGAGCTGGCTAGCAAGAGCTTTCAGTGCTGGCACTTTTCATCTCTGAGCAATTGCTCGACGTTTGCAATTTCTCAGCTCGTCTCTACGAGACGGAAAGAGAATGACCGTGACGTTTGGTGGGTAGAGAAGCGCAAAGCCCCAGTGTTGCTGCGCCTGTGAAAGCGCTTCCAAGGAAGGGGGCTGGCTAGCAACAGCTTTCAGTGCTGGCACTTTTCAGCTCTGAGCAATTGCTCGACGTTTGCAATTTCTCACCAGAGCTTTAGTTAGAGTGCGCGAGAGGATGGGTAGAAGATTAGGCGGCTAGAGAAGCACAGAGCCCCAGTGTTCTAAGGGCTACAAGAGCGTTTCCAAGGAAGGGGGCTGGCTAGCAAGAGCTTTCAGTGCTGGCACTTTTCATCTCTGAGCAATTGCTCGACGTTTGCAATTTCTCAGCTCGTGTCTACGAGACGGAGAGATAGTGACCGTGATGTTTGGTGGGTAGAGAAGCGCAAAGCCCCAGTGTTGCTGCGCCTGTGAAAGCGCTTCCAAGGAAGGGGGCTGGCTAGCAACAGCTTTCAGTGCTGGCACTTTTCATCTTTGAGCAATTGCTCGACGTTTGCAATTTCTCACCGGAGCTTTTGTTAGAGTGCGCGAGAGGATGAGGAGAAGATGAGGTGGCTAGAGAAGCAGAGAGCGCCAGTGTTCTAAGGGCTACAAGAGCGTTTCCAAGGAAGGGTGCTGGCTAGCAAGAGCTTTCAGTGCTGGCACTTTTCATCTTTGAGCAATTGCTGGACGTTTGCAATTTCTCAGCTCGTGTCTACGAGACGGAGAGATAGTGACCGTGATGTTTGGTGGGTAGAGAAGCGCAAAGCCCCAGTGTTGCTGCGCCTGTGAAAGCGCTTCCAAGGGAGGGTGCTGGCTAGCAAGAGCTTTCAGTGCTGGCACTTTTCATCTCTGAGCAATTGCTCGACGTTTGCAATTTTGAGCTCATGTCTACAAGTCGGAAAGAGAATGACCGTGACGTTTGGTGGGTAGAGAAGCGCAAAGCCCCAGTGTTGCTGCGCCTGTGAAAGCGCTTCCAAGAAAGGGGGCTGGCTAGCAACAGCTTTCACTGCTGGCACTTTTCTTATCTGAGCAATTGCTCGACGTTTGCAATTTCTCAGCTCGTGTCTACAAGGCGGAAAGAGAATGACTGTGACGTTTGGTGGGTAGAGAAGCGCAAAGCCCCAGTGTTGCTGCGCCTGTGAAAGCGCTTCCAAGGAAGGGTGCTGGCTAGCAAGAGCTTTCAGTGCTGGCACTTTTCATCTCTGAGCAATTGCTCGACGTTTGCAATTTCTCAGCTCGTGTCTACGAGACAGAAAGAGAATGACCGTGACACTTGGTGGGTAGAGAAGCGCAAAGCCCCAGTGTTGCTGCGCCTGTGAAAGCGCTTCCAGGGAAGGGGGCTGGCTAGCAAGAGCTTTCAGTGCTGGCAGTTTTCCTCTCTGAGCAATTGCTCGACGTTTGCAATTTTGAGCTCGTGTCTACAAGTCGGAAAGAGAAGGACCGTGACGTTTGGTGGGTAGAGAAGCGCAAAGCCCCAGTGTTGCTGCGCCTGTGAAAGCGCTTCCAGGGAAGGGTGCTGGCTAGCAAGAGCTTTCAGTGCTGGCACTTTTCATCTCTGAGCAATTGCTCGACATTTGCAATTTCTCAGCTCGTGTCTACGAGACGGAAAGAGAATGACCGTGACGTTTGGTGGGTAGAGAAGCGCAAAGCCCCAGTGTTGCTGCGCCTGTGAAAGCGCTTCCAAGGAAGGGGGCTGGCTAGCAAGAGCTTTCAGTGCTGGCACTTTTCCTCTCTGAGCAGTTGCTCGACGTTTGCAATTTCTCACCAGAGCTTTTGTTAGAGTGTGCGAGAGGATGAGCAGAAGATGAGGTGGCTAGAGAAGCACAGAGCGCCAGTGTTCTAAGGGCTACAAGAGCGTTTCCAAGGAAGGGGGCTGGCTAGCAAGAGCTTTCAGTGCTGGCACTTTTCATCTCTGAGCAATTGCTCGACGTTTGCAATTTCTCAGCTCGTGTCTACGAGACGGAGAGATAGTGACCGTGATGTTTGGTGGGTAGAGAAGCGCAAAGCCCCAGTGTTGCTGCGCCTGTGAAAGCGCTTCCAAGGAAGGGAGCTGGCTAGCAAGAGCTTTCAGTGCTGGCACTTTTCATCTCTGAGCAATTGCTCGACGTTTGCAATTTTGAGCTCGTGTCTACAAGTCGGAAAGAGAATGACCGTGACGTTTGGTGGGTAGAGAAGCGCAAAGCCCCAGTGTTGCTGCGCCTGTGAAAGCGCTTCCAAGGAAGGGGGCTGGCTAGCAAGAGCTTTCAGTGCTGGCACTTTTCATCTCTGAGCAATTGCTGGACGTTTGCAATTTCTCAGCTCGTGTCTACAAGTCGGAAAGAGAATGACCGTGACGTTTGGTGGGTAGAGAAGCGCAAAGCCCCAGTGTTGCTGCGCCTGTGAAAGCGCTTCCAAGGAAGGGTGCTGGCTAGCAAGAGCTTTCAGTGCTGGCACTTTTCTTCTCTGAGCAATTGCTCGACGTTTGCAATTTCTCACCAGAGCTTTTGTTAGAGTGCGCGAGAGGATGAGCAGAAGATTAGGTGGCTAGAGAAGCACAGAGCGCCAGTGTTCTAAGGGCTACAAGAGCGTTTCCAATTAAGGCGGCTGGCTAGCAAGAACCTTCAGTGCTGGCACTTTTCATCTCTGAGCAATTGCTCGACATTTGCAATTTCTCAGCTCGTGTCTACAAGTCGGAAAGAGAATGACCGTGACGTTTGGTGGGTAGAGAAGCGCAAAGCCCCAATGTTGCTGCGCCTGTGAAAGCGCTTCCAAGGAAGGTTGCTGGCTAGCAAGAGCTTTCAGTGCTGGCACTTTTCATCTCTGAGCAATTGCTGGACGTTTGCAATTTCTCACCGGAGCTTTTGTTAGAGTGCGCGAGAGGATGAGCAGAAGATGAGGTGGCTAGAGAAGCACAGAGCGCCAGTGTTCTAAGGGCTACAATAGCGTTTCCAAGGAAGGGTGCTGGCTAGCAAGAGCTTTCAGTGCTGGCACTTTTCTTCTCTGAGCAATTACTCGACGTTTGCAATTTCTCACCTGAGCTCTCTTTAGACTGCGCGAGAGGATGAGCAGAAGATGAGGTGGCTAGAGAAGCACAGAGCGCCAGTGTTCTAAGGGCTACAAGAGCGTTTCCAAGGAAGGGGGCTGGCTAGCAAGAGCTTTCAGTGCTGGCACTTTTCATCTCTGAGCAATTGCTCGACGTTTGCAATTTCTCAGCTCGTGTCTATGAGACGGAGAGAGAGTGACCGTGACGTTTGGTGGGTAGAGAAGCGCAAAGCCCCAGTGTTGCTGCGCCTGTGAAAGCGCTTCCAGGGAAGGGGGCTGGCTAGCAACAGCTTTCATTGCTGGCACTTTTCATCTCTGAGCAATTGCTCGACCTTTGCAATTCTCACCTGTGCTCTCTTTAGACTGCGCGAGAGGATGGGCAGAAGATGAGGTGGCTAGAGAAGCACAGAGCGCCAGTGTTCTTAGGGCTACAAGAGCGTTTCCAAGGAAGGGGGCTGGCTAGCAAGAGCTTTCAGTGCTGGCACTTTTCATCTCTGAGCAGTTGCTCGACGTTTGCAATTTCTCAGCTCGTGTCTATGAGACAGAAAGAGAATGACCGTGACGTTTGGTGGGTAGAGAAGCGCAAAGCCCCAGTGTTGCTGCGCCTGTGAAAGCGCTTCCAAGGAAGGGGGCTGGCTAGCAAGAGCTTTCAGTGCTGGCACTTTTCATCTCTGAGCAATTGCTGGACGTTTGCAATTTCTCACCAGAGCTTTAGTTAGAGTGCGCGAGAGGATGGCTAGAAGATTAGGCGGCTAGAGAAGCACAGAGCGCCAGTGTTCTAAGGGCTACAAGAGCGTTTCCAAGGAAGGGGGCTGGCTAGCAAGAGCTTTCAGTGCTGGCACTTTTCATCTCTGAGCAGTTGCTCGACGTTTGCAATTTCTCAGCTCGTGTCTACGAGACGGAGAGATAGTGACCGTGACGTTTGGTGGGTAGAGAAGCGCAAAGCCCCAGTGTTGCTGCGCCTGTGAAAGCGCTTCCAAGGAAGGGTGCTGGCTAGCAACAGCTTTCAGTGCTGGCACTTTTCATCTCTGAGCAATTGCTCGACGTTTGCAATTTCTCACCAGAGCTTTTGTTAGAGTGCGCGAGAGGATGAGCAGAAGATGAGGTGGCTAGAGAAGCACAGAGCGCCAGTGTTCTAAGGGCTACAAGAGCGTTTCCAAGGAAGGGGGCTGGCTAGCAAGAGCTTTCAGTGCTGGCACTTTTCATCTCTGAGCAATTGCTCGACGTTTGCAATTTCTCAGCTCGTGTCTACGAGACAGAAAGAGAATGACCGTGACGTTTGGTGGGTAGAGAAGCGCAAAGCCCCAGTGTTGCTGCGCCTGTGAAAGCGCTTCCAAGGAAGGGAGCTGGCTAGCAAGAGCTTTCAGTGCTGGCACTTTTCATCTCTGAGCAATTGCTCGACGTTTGCAATTTTGAGCTCGTGTCTACAAGTCGGAAAGAGAATGACCGTGACGTTTGGTGGGTAGAGAAGCGCAAAGCCCCAGTGTTGCTGCGCCTGTGAAAGCGCTTCCAAGAAAGGGGGCTGGCTAGCAAGAGCTTTCAGTGCTGGCACTTTTCATCTCTGAGCAATTGCTCGACGTTTGCAATTTCTCAGCTCGTGTCTACAAGGCGGAAAGAGAATGACCGTGACGTTTGGTGGGTAGAGAAGCGCAAAGCCCCAGTGTTGCTGCGCCTGTGAAAGCGCTTCCAAGGAAGGGTGCTGGCTAGCAAGAGCTTTCAGTGCTGGCACTTTTCTTCTCTGAGCAATTGCTCGACGTTTGCAATTTCTCACCAGAGCTTTTGTTAGAGTGCGCGAGAGGATGAGCAGAAGATTAGGTGGCTAGAGAAGCACAGAGCGCCAGTGTTCTAAGGGCTACAAGAGCGTTTCCAATTAAGGCGGCTGGCTAGCAAGAGCTTTCAGTGCTGGCACTTTTCATCTCTGAGCAATTGCTCGACATTTGCAATTTCTCAGCTCGTGTCTACAAGTCGGAAAGAGAATGACCGTGACGTTTGGTGGGTAGAGAAGCGCAAAGCCCCAATGTTGCTGCGCCTGTGAAAGCGCTTCCAAGGAAGGTTGCTGGCTAGCAAGAGCTTTCAGTGCTGGCACTTTTCATCTCTGAGCAATTGCTCGACGTTTGCAATTTCTCACCGGAGCTTTTGTTAGAGTGCGCGAGAGGATGAGGAGAAGATGAGGTGGCTAGAGAAGCACAGAGCGCCAGTGTTCTAAGGGCTACAATAGCGTTTCCAAGGAAGGGTGCTGGCTAGCAAGAGCTTTCAGTGCTGGCACTTTTCATCTCTGAGCAATTGCTCGACGTTTGCAATTTCTCACCTGAGCTCTCTTTAGACTGCGCGAGAGGATGAGCAGAAGATGAGGTGGCTAGAGAAGCACAGAGCGCCAGTGTTCTAAGGGCTACAAGAGCGTTTCCAAGGAAGGGGGCTGGCTAGCAAGAGCTTTCAGTGCTGGCACTTTTCATCTCTGAGCAATTGCTCGACGTTTGCAATTTCTCAGCTCGTGTCTATGAGACGGAGAGATAGTGACCGTGACGTTTGGTGGGTAGAGAAGCGCAAAGCCCCAGTGTTGCTGCGCCTGTGAAAGCGCTTCCAGGGAAGGGGGCTGGCTAGCAACAGCTTTCAGTGCTGGCACTTTTCATCTCTGAGCAATTGCTCGACCTTTGCAATTCTCACCTGTGCTCTCTTTAGACTGCGCGAGAGGATGGGCAGAAGATGAGGTGGCTAGAGAAGCACAGAGCGCCAGTGTTCTTAGGGCTACAAGAGCGTTTCCAAGGAAGGGGGCTGGCTAGCAAGAGCTTTCAGTGCTGGCACTTTTCATCTCTGAGCAGTTGCTCGACGTTTGCAATTTCTCAGCTCGTGTCTATGAGACGGAAAGAGAATGACCGTGACGTTTGGTGGGTAGAGAAGCGCAAAGCCCCAGTGTTGCTGCGCCTGTGAAAGCGCTTCCAAGGAAGGGGGCTGGCTAGCAAGAGCTTTCAGTGCTGGCACTTTTCATCTCTGAGCAATTGCTGGACGTTTGCAATTTCTCACCAGAGCTTTAGTTAGAGTGCGCGAGAGGATGAGTAGAAGATTAGGCGGCTAGAGAAGCACAGAGCGCCAGTGTTCTAAGGGCTACAAGAGCGTTTCCAAGGAAGGGGGCTGGCTAGCAACAGCTTTCAGTGCTGGCACTTTTCATCTCTGAGCAATTGCTGGACGTTTGCAATTTCTCAGCTCGTGTCTACGAGACGGAGAGATAGTGACCGTGACGTTTGGTGGGTAGAGAAGCGCAAAGCCCCAGTGTTGCTGCGCCTGTGAAAGCGCTTCCAAGGAAGGGGGCTGGCTAGCAACAGCTTTCAGTGCTGGCACTTTTCAGCTCTGAGCAATTGCTCGACGTTTGCAATTTCTCAACTGAGCTTTTGTTAGAGTGCGCGAGAGGATGAGCAGAAGATGAGGTGGCTAGAGAAGCACAGAGCGCCAGTGTTCTAAGGGCTACAAGAGCGTTTCCAAGGAAGGGTGCTGGCTAGCAAGAGCTTTCAGTGCTGGCACTTTTCATCTCTGAGCAATTGCTCGACGTTTGCAATTTCTCAGCTCGTGTCTACGAGACAGAAAGAGAATGACCGTGACGTTTGGTGGGTAGAGAAGCGCAAAGCCCCAGTGTTGCTGCGCCTGTGAAAGCGCTTCCAGGGAAGGGTGCTGGCTAGCAAGAGCTTTCAGTGCTGGCACTTTTCATCTCTGAGCAATTGCTCGACGTTTGCAATTTTGAGCTCGTGTCTACAAGTCGGAAAGAGAATGACCGTGACGTTTGGTGGGTAGAGAAGCGCAAAGCCCCAGTGTTGCTGCGCCTGTGAAAGCGCTTCCACGGAAGGGGGCTGGCTAGCAAGAGCTTTCAGTGCTGGCACTTTTCTTCTCTGAGCAATTGCTCGACGTTTGCAATTTCTCACCTGAGCTCTCTTTAGACTGCACGAGAGGATGGGCAGAAGATTAGATGGCTAGAGAAGCACAGAGCGCCAGTGTTCTAAGGGCTACAAGAGCGTTTCCAAGGAAGGGGGCTGGCTAGCAACAGCTTTCAGTGCTGGCACTTTTCATCTTTGAGCAATTGCTCGACGTTTGCAATTTCTCAGCTCATGTCTATGAGAAGGAAAGAGAATGACCGTGACGTTTGGTGGGTAGAGAAGCGCAAAGCCCCAGTGTTGCTGCGCCTGTGAAAGCGCTTCCAAGGAAGGGGGCTGGCTAGCAACAGCTTTCAGTGCTGGCACTTTTCATCTCTGAGCAATTGCTCAACGTTTTCAATTTCTCAGCTCGTGTCTATGAGACGGAGAGATAGTGACCGTGACGTTTGGTGGGTAGAGAAGCGCAAAGCCCCAGTGTTGCTGCGCCTGTGAAAGCGCTTCCAAGGAAGGGGGCTGGCTAGCAACAGCTTTCAGTGCTGGCACTTTTCATCTCTGAGCAATTGCTCGACGTTTGCAATTTCTCACCGGAGCTTTTGTTAGAGTGCGCGAGAGGATGAGCAGAAGATGAGGTGGCTAGAGAAGCAGAGAGCGCCAGTGTTCTAAGGGCTACAAGAGCGTTTCCAAGGAAGGGGGCTGGCTAGCAAGAGCTTTCAGTGCTGGCACTTTTCATCTCTGAGCAATTGCTCGACGTTTGCAATTTCTCAGCTCGTGTCTACGAGATGGAGAGATAGTGACCGTGATGTTTGGTGGGTAGAGAAGCGCAAAGCCCCAGTGTTGCTGCGCCTGTGAAAGCGCTTCCAAGGAAGGGAGCTGGCTAGCAAGAGCTTTCAGTGCTGGCACTTTTCCTCTCTGAGCAATTGCTCGACGTTTGCAATTTTGAGCTCGTGTCTACAAGTCGGAAAGAGAAGGACCGTGACGTTTGGTGGGTAGAGAAGCGCAAAGCCCCAGTGTTGCTGCGCCTGTGAAAGCGCTTCCAGGGAAGGGTGCTGGCTAGCAAGAGCTTTCAGTGCTGGCACTTTTCATCTCTGAGCAATTGCTCGACATTTGCAATTTCTCAGCTCGTGTCTACGAGACGGAAAGAGAATGACCGTGACGTTTGGTGGGTAGAGAAGCGCAAAGCCCCAGTGTTGCTGCGCCTGTGAAAGCGCTTCCAAGGAAGGGGGCTGGCTAGCAAGAGCTTTCAGTGCTGGCACTTTTCCTCTCTGAGCAATTGCTCGACGTTTGCAATTTCTCACCAGAGCTTTTGTTAGAGTGTGCGAGAGGATGAGCAGAAGATGAGGTGGCTAGAGAAGCACAGAGCGCCAGTGTTCTAAGGGCTACAAGAGCGTTTCCAAGGAAGGGGGCTGGCTAGCAAGAGCTTTCAGTGCTGGCACTTTTCATCTCTGAGCAATTGCTGGACGTTTGCAATTTCTCAGCTCGTGTCTACGAGACGGAGAGATAGTGACCGTGATGTTTGGTGGGTAGAGAAGCGCAAAGCCCCAGTGTTGCTGCGCCTGTGAAAGCGCTTCCAAGGAAGGGAGCTGGCTAGCAAGAGCTTTCAGTGCTGGCACTTTTCATCTCTGAGCAATTGCTCGACGTTTGCAATTTTGAGCTCGTGTCTACAAGTCGGAAAGAGAATGACCGTGACGTTTGGTGGGTAGAGAAGCGCAAAGCCCCAGTGTTGCTGCGCCTGTGAAAGCGCTTCCAAGGAAGGGGGCTGGCTAGCAAGAGCTTTCAGTGCTGGCACTTTTCATCTCTGAGCAATTGCTCGACGTTTGCAATTTCTCAGCTCGTGTCTACAAGGCGGAAAGAGAATGACCGTGACGTTTGGTGGGTAGAGAAGCGCAAAGCCCCAGTGTTGCTGCGCCTGTGAAAGCGCTTCCAAGGAAGGGTGCTGGCTAGCAAGAGCTTTCAGTGCTGGCACTTTTCTTCTCTGAGCAATTGCTCGACGTTTGCAATTTCTCACCAGAGCTTTTGTTAGAGTGCGCGAGAGGATGAGCAGAAGATGAGGTGGCTAGAGAAGCACAGAGCGCCAGTGTTCTAAGGGCTACAAGAGCGTTTCCAATTAAGGCGGCTGGCTAGCAAGAACTTTCAGTGCTGGCACTTTTCATCTCTGAGCAATTGCTCGACGTTTGCAATTTCTCAGCTCGTGTCTACAAGTCGGAAAGAGAATGACCGTGACGTTTGGTGGGTAGAGAAGCGCAAAGCCCCAATGTTGCTGCGCCTGTGAAAGCGCTTCCAAGGAAGGTTGCTGGCTAGCAAGAGCTTTCAGTGCTGGCACTTTTCCTCTCTGAGCAATTGCTCGACGTTTGCAATTTCTCACCGCAGCTTTTGTTAGAGTGCGCGAGAGGATGAGCAGAAGATGAGGTGGCTAGAGAAGCACAGAGCGCCAGTGTTCTAAGGGCTACAATAGCGTTTCCAAGGAAGGGTGCTGGCTAGCAAGAGCTTTCAGTGCTGGCACTTTTCATCTCTGAGCAATTGCTCGACGTTTGCAATTTCTCACCGGAGCTCTCTTTAGACTGCGCGAGAGGATGAGCAGAAGATGAGGTGGCTAGAGAAGCACAGAGCGCCAGTGTTCTAAGGGCTACAAGAGCGTTTCCAAGGAAGGGGGCTGGCTAGCAAGAGCTTTCAGTGCTGGCACTTTTCATCTCTGAGCAATTGCTCGACGTTTGCAATTTCTCAGCTCGTGTCTACAAGTCGGAAAGAGAATGACCGTGACGTTTGGTGGGTAGAGAAGCGCAAAGCCCCACTGTTGCTGCGCCTGTGAAAGCGCTTCCAAGGAAGGGTGCTGGCTAGCAACAGCTTTCAGTGCTGGCACTTTTCATCTCTGAGCAATTGCTCGACGTTTGCAATTTCTCACCGGAGCTTTTGTTAGAGTGCGCGAGAGGATGAGCAGAAGATGAGGTGGCTAGAGAAGCACAGAGCGCCAGTGTTCTAAGGGCTACAATAGCGTTTCCAAGGAAGGGTGCTGGCTAGCAAGAGCTTTCAGTGCTGGCACTTTTCATCTCTGAGCAATTGCTCGACGTTTGCAATTTCTCACCTGAGCTTTTGTTAGAGTGCGCGAGAGGATGAGCAGAAGATGAGGTGGCTAGAGAAGCACAGAGCGCCAGTGTTCTAAGGGCTACAATAGCATTTCCAAGGAAGGGTGCTGGCTAGCAAGAGCTTTCAGTGCTGGCACTTTTCATCTCTGAGCAATTGCTCGACGTTTGCAATTTCTCAGCTCGTGTCTACGAGACGGAAAGAGAATGACTGTGACGTTTGGTGGGTAGAGAAGCGCAAAGCCCCAGTGTTGCTGCGCCTGTGAAAGCGCTTCCAGGGAAGGGGGCTGGCTAGCAACAGCTTTCAGTGCTGGCACTTTTCATCTCTGAGCAATTGCTCGACGTTTGCAATTTCTCACCGGAGCTTTTGTTAGAGTGCGCGAGAGGATGAGGAGAAGATGAGGTGGCTAGAGAAGCACAGAGCGCCAGTGTTCTAAGGGCTACAAGAGCGTTTCCAAGGAAGGGGGCTGGCTAGCAAGAGCTTTCAGTGCTGGCACTTTTCATCTCTGAGCAATTGCTGGACGTTTGCAATTTCTCAGCTCGTGTCTACGAGACGGAGAGATAGTGACCGTGATGTTTGGTGGGTAGAGAAGCGCAAAGCCCCAGTGTTGCTGCGCCTGTGAAAGCGCTTCCAAGGAAGGGTGCTGGCTAGCAAGAGCTTTCAGTGCTGGCACTTTTCATCTCTGAGCAATTGCTCGACGTTTGCAATTTTGAGCTCGTGTCTACAAGGCGGAAAGAGAATGACCGTGACGTTTGGTGGGTAGAGAAGCGCAAAGCCCCAGTGTTGCTGCGCCTGTGAAAGCGCTTCCAAGGAAGGGGGCTGGCTAGCAACAGCTTTCAGTGCTGGCACTTTTCTTCTCTGAGCAATTGCTCGACGTTTGCAATTTCTCACCGGAGCTTTTGTTAGAGTGCGCGAGAGGATGAGCAGAAGATGAGGTGGCTAGAGAAGCACAGAGCGCCAGTGTTCCAAGGGCTACAAGAGCGTTTCCAAGGAAGGGGGCTGGCTAGCAACAGCTTTCAGTGCTGGCACTTTTCATCTCTGAGCAATTGCTCAACGTTTGCAATTTCTCACCGGAGCTCTCTTTAGACTGCGCGAGAGGATGAGCAGAAGATGAGGTGGCTAGAGAAGCACAGAGCGCCAGTGTTCTAAGGGCTACAAGAGCGTTTCCAAGGAAGGGTGCTGGCTAGCAAGAGCTTTCAGTGCTGGCACTTTTCATCTCTGAGCAATTGCTCGACGTTTGCAATTTCTCAGCTCGTGTCTACGAGACGGAAAGAGAATGACCGTGACGTTTGGTGGGTAGAGAAGCGCAAAGCCCCAGTGTTGCTGCGCCTGTGAAAGCGCTTCCAAGGAAGGGTGCTGGCTAGCAACAGCTTTCAGTGCTGGCACTTTTCATCTCTGAGCAATTGCTCAACATTTGCAATTTCTCAGCTCGTGTCTACGAGACGGAAAGAGAATGACCGTGACGTTTGGTGGGTAGAGAAGCGCAAAGCCCCAGTGTTGCTGCGCCTGTGAAAGTGCTTCCAAGGAAGGGGGCTGGCTAGCAAGAGCTTTCAGTGCTGGCACTTTTCATCTCTGAGCAATTGCTGGACGTTTGCAATTTCTCACCGGAGCTTTTGTTAGAGTGCGCGAGAGGATGAGCAGAAGATGAGGTGGCTAGAGAAGCACAGAGCGCCAGTGTTCTAAGGGCTACAAGAGCGTTTCCAAGGAAGGGGGCTGGCTAGCAAGAGCTTTCAGTGCTGGCACTTTTCATCTCTGAGCAATTGCTCGACGTTTGCAACTTCTCAGCTCGTGTCTACGAGACGGAGAGATAGTGACCGTGACGTTTGGTGGGTAGAGAAGCGCAAAGCCCCAGTGTTGCTGCGCCTGTGAAAGCGCTTCCAAGGAAGGGGGCTTGCTAGCAAGAGCTTTCAGTGCTGGCACTTTTCATCTCTGAGCAATTGCTCGACGTTTGCAATTTTGAGCTCGTGTCTACAAGACGGAAAGGGAATGACCGTGACGTTTGGTGGGTAGAGAAGCGCAAAGCCCCAGTGTTGCTGCGCCTGTGAAAGCGCTTCCAAGGAAGGGTGCTGGCTAGCAAGAGCTTTCAGTGCTGGCACTTTTCTTCTCTGAGCAATTGCTCGACGTTTGCAATTTCTCAGCTCGTGTCTACAAGACGGAAAGAGAATGACCGTGACGTTTGGTGGGTAGAGAAGCGCAAAGCCCCAATGTTGCTGCGCCTGTGAAAGCGCTTCCAAGGAAGGGTGCTGGCTAGCAACAGCTTTCAGTGCTGGCACTTTTCTTCTCTGAGCAATTGCTCGACGTTTGCAATTTCTCACCAGAGCTTTTGTTAGAGTGCGCGAGAGGATGAGCAGAAGATGAGGTGGCTAGAGAAGCACAGAGCGCCAGTGTTCTAAGGGCTACAATAGCGTTTCCAAGGAAGGGTGCTGGCTAGCAAGAGCTTTCAGTGCTGGCACTTTTCATCTCTGAGCAATTGCTCGACGTTTGCAATTTCTCACCGGAGCTCTCTTTAGACTGCGCGAGAGGATGAGCAGAAGATGAGGTGGCTAGAGAAGCACAGAGCGCCAGTGTTCTAAGGGCTACAAGAGCGTTTCCAAGGAAGGGGGCTGGCTAGCAACAGCTTTCAGTGCTGGCACTTTTCATCTCTGAGCAATTGCTCGACGTTTGCAATTTCTCAGTTCGTGTCTATGAGACGGAGAGAGAGTGACCGTGACGTTTGGTGGGTAGAGAAGCGCAAAGCCCCAGTGTTGCTGCGCCTGTGAAAGCGCTTCCAAGGAAGGGGGCTGGCTAGCAACAGCTTTCAGTGCTGGCACTTTTCATCTCTGAGCAATTGCTCGACCTTTGCAATTCTCACCTGTGCTCTCTTTAGACTGCGCGAGAGGATGGGCAGAAGATGAGGTGGCTAGAGAAGCACAGAGCGCCAGTGTTCTTAGGCCTACAAGAGCGTTTCCAAGGAAGGGGGCTGGCTAGCAAGAGCTTTCAGTGCTGGCACTTTTCATCTCTGAGCAGTTGCTCGACGTTTGCAATTTCTCAGCTCGTGTCTATGAGACGGAAAGAGAATGACCGTGACGTTTGGTGGGTAGAGAAGCGCAAAGCCCCAGTGTTGCTGCGCCTGTGAAAGCGCTTCCAAGGAAGGGGGCTGGCTAGCAAGAGCTTTCAGTGCTGGCACTTTTCATCTCTGAGCAATTGCTCGACGTTTGCAATTTCTCACCAGAGCTTTTGTTAGAGTGCGCGAGAGGATGGGTAGAAGATTAGGCGGCTAGAGAAGCACAGAGCGCCAGTGTTCTAAGGGCTACAAGAGCGTTTGCAAGGAAGGGGGCTGGCTAGCAAGAGCTTTCAGTGCTGGCACTTTTCATCTCTGAGCAATTGCTGGACGTTTGCAATTTCTCAGCTCGTGTCTACGAGACGGAGAGATAGTGACCGTGACGTTTGGTGGGTAGAGAAGCGCAAAGCCCCAGTGTTGCTGCGCCTGTGAAAGCGCTTCCAAGGAAGGGTGCTGGCTAGCAACAGCTTTCAGTGCTGGCACTTTTCATCTTTGAGCAATTGCTCGACGTTTGCAATTTCTCACCAGAGCTTTTGTTAGAGTGCGCGAGAGGATGAGCAGAAGATGAGGTGGCTAGAGAAGCACAGAGCGCCAGTGTTCTAAGGGCTACAAGAGCGTTTCCAAGGAAGGGTGCTGGCTAGCAAGAGCTTTCAGTGCTGGCACTTTTCATCTCTGAGCAATTGCTCGACGTTTGCAATTTCTCAGCTCGTGTCTACGAGACAGAAAGAGAATGACCGTGACGTTTGGTGGGTAGAGAAGCGCAAAGCCCCAGTGTTGCTGCGCCTGTGAAAGCGCTTCCAGGGAAGGGTGCTGGCTAGCAAGAGCTTTCAGTGCTGGCACTTTTCATCTCTGAGCAATTGCTCGACGTTTGCAATTTTGAGCTCGTGTCTACAAGTCGGAAAGAGAATGACCGTGACGTTTGGTGGGTAGAGAAGCGCAAAGCCCCAGTGTTGCTGCGCCTGTGAAAGCGCTTCCAAGGAAGGGGGCTGGCTAGCAACAGCTTTCAGTGCTGGCACTTTTCTTCTCTGAGCAATTGCTCGACGTTTGCAATTTCTCACCTGAGCTCTCTTTAGACTGCACGAGAGGATGGGCAGAAGATTAGATGGCTAGAGAAGCACAGAGCGCCAGTGTTCTAAGGGCTACAAGAGCGTTTCCAAGGAAGGGGGCTGGCTAGCAAGAGCTTTCAGTGCTGGCACTTTTCATCTCTGAGCAGTTGCTCGACGTTTGCAATTTCTCAGCTCGTCTCTACGAGACGGAAAGAGAATGACCGTGACGTTTGGTGGGTAGAGAAGCGCAAAGCCCCAGTGTTGCTGCGCCTGTGAAAGCGCTTCCAAGGAAGGGTGCTGGCTAGCAAGAGCTTTCAGTGCTGGCACTTTTCATCTCTGAGCAATTGCTCGACGTTTGCAATTTCTCACCAGAGCTTTAGTTAGAGTGCGCGAGAGGATGGGTAGAAGATTAGGCGGCTAGAGAAGCACAGAGCCCCAGTGTTCTAAGGGCTACAAGAGCGTTTCCAAGGAAGGGGGCTGGCTAGCAAGAGCTTTCAGTGCTGGCACTTTTCATCTCTGAGCAATTGCTCGACGTTTGCAATTTCTCAGCTCGTGTCTACGAGACGGAGAGATAGTGACCGTGATGTTTGGTGGGTAGAGAAGCGCAAAGCCCCAGTGTTGCTGCGCCTGTGAAAGCGCTTCCAAGGAAGGGGGCTGGCTAGCAACAGCTTTCAGTGCTGGCACTTTTCATCTTTGAGCAATTGCTCGACGTTTGCAATTTTGAGCTCATGTCTACAAGTCGGAAAGAGAATGACCGTGACGTTTGGTGGGTAGAGAAGCGCAAAGCCCCAGTGTTGCTGCGCCTGTGAAAGCGCTTCCAAGAAAGGGGGCTGGCTAGCAACAGCTTTCAGTGCTGGCACTTTTCTTCTCTGAGCAATTGCTCGACGTTTGCAATTTCTCAGCTCGTGTCTACAAGGCGGAAAGAGAATGACCGTGACGTTTGGTGGGTAGAGAAGCGCAAAGCCCCAGTGTTGCTGCGCCTGTGAAAGCGCTTCCAAGGAAGGGTGCTGGCTAGCAAGAGCTTTCAGTGCTGGCACTTTTCATCTCTGAGCAATTGCTCGACGTTTGCAATTTCTCAGCTCGTGTCTACGAGACAGAAAGAGAATGACCGTGACACTTGGTGGGTAGAGAAGCGCAAAGCCCCAGTGTTGCTGCGCCTGTGAAAGCGCTTCCAGGGAAGGGGGCTGGCTAGCAAGAGCTTTCAGTGCTGGCAGTTTTCCTCTCTGAGCAATTGCTCGACGTTTGCAATTTTGAGCTCGTGTCTACAAGTCGGAAAGAGAAGGACCGTGACGTTTGGTGGGTAGAGAAGCGCAAAGCCCCAGTGTTGCTGCGCCTGTGAAAGCGCTTCCAGGGAAGGGTGCTGGCTAGCAAGAGCTTTCAGTGCTGGCACTTTTCATCTCTGAGCAATTGCTCGACATTTGCAATTTCTCAGCTCGTGTCTACGAGACGGAAAGAGAATGACCGTGACGTTTGGTGGGTAGAGAAGTGCAAAGCCCCAGTGTTGCTGCGCCTGTGAAAGCGCTTCCAAGGAAGGGGGCTGGCTAGCAAGAGCTTTCAGTGCTGGCACTTTTCCTCTCTGAGCAATTGCTCGACGTTTGCAATTTCTCACCAGAGCTTTTGTTAGAGTGTGCGAGAGGATGAGCAGAAGATGAGGTGGCTAGAGAAGCACAGAGCGCCAGTGTTCTAAGGGCTACAAGAGCGTTTCCAAGGAAGGGGGCTGGCTAGCAAGAGCTTTCAGTGCTGGCACTTTTCATCTCTGAGCAATTGCTGGACGTTTGCAATTTCCCAGCTCGTGTCTACGAGACGGAGAGATAGTGACCGTGATGTTTGGTGGGTAGAGAAGCGCAAAGCCCCAGTGTTGCTGCGCCTGTGAAAGCGCTTCCAAGGAAGGGAGCTGGCTAGCAAGAGCTTTCAGTGCTGGCACTTTTCATCTCTGAGCAATTGCTCGACGTTTGCAATTTTGAGCTCGTGTCTACAAGTCGGAAAGAGAATGACCGTGACGTTTGGTGGGTAGAGAAGCGCAAAGCCCCAGTGTTGCTGCGCCTGTGAAAGCGCTTCCAAGGAAGGGGGCTGGCTAGCAAGAGCTTTCAGTGCTGGCACTTTTCATCTCTGAGCAATTGCTCGACGTTTGCAATTTCTCAGCTCGTGTCTACAAGGCGGAAAGAGAATGACCGTGACGTTTGGTGGGTAGAGAAGCGCAAAGCCCCAGTGTTGCTGCGCCTGTGAAAGCGCTTCCAAGGAAGGGGGCTGGCTAGCAAGAGCTTTCAGTGCTGGCACTTTTCTTCTCTGAGCAATTGCTCGACGTTTGCAATTTCTCACCGGAGCTTTTGTTAGAGTGCGCGAGAGGATGAGCAGAAGATTAGGTGGCTAGAGAAGCACAGAGCGCCAGTGTTCTAAGGGCTACAAGAGCGTTTCCAATTAAGGCGGCTGGCTAGCAAGAACTTTCAGTGCTGGCACTTTTCATCTCTGAGCAATTGCTCGACATTTGCAATTTCTCAGCTCGTGTCTACAAGTCGGAAAGAGAATGACCGTGACGTTTGGTGGGTAGAGAAGCGCAAAGCCCCAATGTTGCTGCGCCTGTGAAAGCGCTTCCAAGGAAGGTTGCTGGCTAGCAAGAGCTTTCAGTGCTGGCACTTTTCATCTCTGAGCAATTGCTCGACGTTTGCAATTTCTCACCGGAGCTTTTGTTAGAGTGCGCGAGAGGATGAGCAGAAGATGAGGTGGCTAGAGAAGCACAGAGCGCCAGTGTTCTAAGGGCTACAATAGCGTTTCCAAGGAAGGGTGCTGGCTAGCAACAGCTTTCAGTGCTGGCACTTTTCATCTCTGAGCAATTGCTCGACGTTTGCAATTTCTCACCTGAGCTCTCTTTAGACTGCGCGAGAGGATGAGCAGAAGATGAGGTGGCTAGAGAAGCACAGAGCGCCAGTGTTCTAAGGGCTACAAGAGCGTTTCCAAGGAAGGGGGCTGGCTAGCAAGAGCTTTCAGTGCTGGCACTTTTCATCTCTGAGCAATTGCTCGACGTTTGCAATTTCTCAGCTCGTGTCTACGAGACGGAAAGAGAATGACTGTGACGTTTGGTGGGTAGAGAAGCGCAAAGCCCCAGTGTTGCTGCGCCTGTGAAAGCGCTTCCAAGGAAGGGGGCTGGCTAGCAACAGCTTTCAGTGCTGGCACTTTTCATCTCTGAGCAATTGCTCGACGTTTGCAATTTCTCACCGGAGCTTTTGTTAGAGTGCGCGAGAGGATGAGGAGAAGATGAGGTGGCTAGAGAAGCACAGAGCGCCAGTGTTCTAAGGGCTACAAGAGCGTTTCCAAGGAAGGGTGCTGGCTAGCAAGAGCTTTCAGTGCTGGCACTTTTCATCTCTGAGCAATTGCTGGACGTTTGCAATTTCTCAGCTCGTGTCTACGAGACGGAGAGATAGTGACCGTGATGTTTGGTGGGTAGAGAAGCGCAAAGCCCCAGTGTTGCTGCGCCTGTGAAAGCGCTTCCAAGGAAGGGAGCTGGCTAGCAAGAGCTTTCAGTGCTGGCACTTTTCATCTCTGAGCAATTGCTCGACGTTTGCAATTTTGAGCTCGTGTCTACAAGTCGGAAAGAGAATGACCGTGACGTTTGGTGGGTAGAGAAGCGCAAAGCCCCAGTGTTGCTGCGCCTGTGAAAGCGCTTCCAAGAAAGGGGGATGGCTAGCAAGAGCTTTCAGTGCTGGCACTTTTCATCTCTGAGCAATTGCTCGACGTTTGCAATTTCTCAGCTCGTGTCTACAAGGCGGAAAGAGAATGACCGTGACGTTTGGTGGGTAGAGAAGCGCAAAGCCCCAGTGTTGCTGCGCCTGTGAAAGCGCTTCCAAGGAAGGGTGCTGGCTAGCAAGAGCTTTCAGTGCTGGCACTTTTCTTCTCTGAGCAATTGCTCGACGTTTGCAATTTCTCACCGGAGCTTTTGTTAGAGTGCGCGAGAGGATGAGCAGAAGATTAGGTGGCTAGAGAAGCACAGAGCGCCAGTGTTCTAAGGGCTACAAGAGCGTTTCCAATTAAGGCGGCTGGCTAGCAAGAACTTTCAGTGCTGGCACTTTTCATCTCTGAGCAATTGCTCAACATTTGCAATTTCTCAGCTCGTGTCTACAAGTCGGAAAGAGAATGACCGTGACGTTTGGTGGGTAGAGAAGCGCAAAGCCCCACTGTTGCTGCGCCTGTGAAAGCGCTTCCAAGGAAGGTTGCTGGCTAGCAACAGCTTTCAGTGCTGGCACTTTTCATCTCTGAGCAATTGCTCGACGTTTGCAATTTCTCACCGGAGCTTTTGTTAGAGTGCGCGAGAGGATGAGCAGAAGATGAGGTGGCTAGAGAAGCACAGAGCGCCAGTGTTCTAAGGGCTACAATAGCGTTTCCAAGGAAGGGTGCTGGCTAGCAAGAGCTTTCAGTGCTGGCACTTTTCATCTCTGAGCAATTGCTCGACGTTTGCAATTTCTCACCTGAGCTCTCTTTAGACTGCGCGAGAGGATGAGCAGAAGATGAGGTGGCTAGAGAAGCACAGAGCGCCAGTGTTCTAAGGGCTACAAGAGCGTTTCCAAGGAAGGGGGCTGGCTAGCAAGAGCTTTCAGTGCTGGCACTTTTCTTCTCTGAGCAATTGCTCGACGTTTGCAATTTCTCAGCTCGTGTCTACGAGACGGAAAGAGAATGACTGTGACGTTTGGTGGGTAGAGAAGCGCAAAGCCCCAGTGTTGCTGCGCCTGTGAAAGCGCTTCCAGGGAAGGGGGCTGGCTAGCAACAGCTTTCAGTGCTGGCACTTTTCATCTCTGAGCAATTGCTCGACGTTTGCAATTTCTCACCGGAGCTTTTGTTAGAGTGCGCGAGAGGATGAGCAGAAGATGAGGTGGCTAGAGAAACACAGAGCGCCAGTGTTCTAAGGGCTACAAGAGCGTTTCCAAGGAAGGGGGCTGGCTAGCAAGAGCTTTCAGTGCTGGCACTTTTCATCTCTGAGCAATTGCTGGACGTTTGCAATTTCTCAGCTCGTGTCTACGAGACGGAGAGATAGTGACCGTGATGTTTGGTGGGTAGAGAAGCGCAAAGCCCCAGTGTTGCTGCGCCTGTGAAAGCGCTTCCAAGGAAGGGTGCTGGCTAGCAAGAGCTTTCAGTGCTGGCACTTTTCATCTCTGAGCAATTGCTCGACGTTTGCAATTTTGAGCTCGTGTCTACAAGGCGGAAAGAGAATGACCGTGACGTTTGGTGGGTAGAGAAGCGCAAAGCCCCACTGTTGCTGCGCCTGTGAAAGCGCTTCCAAGGAAGGGGGCTGGCTAGCAACAGCTTTCAGTGCTGGCACTTTTCTTCTCTGAGCAATTGCTCGACGTTTGCAATTTCTCACCGGAGCTTTTGTTAGAGTGCGCGAGAGGATGAGCAGAAGATGAGGTGGCTAGAGAAGCACAGAGCGCCAGTGTTCCAAGGGCTACAAGAGCGTTTCCAAGGAAGGGGGCTGGCTAGCAAGAGCTTTCAGTGCTGGCACTTTTCATCTCTGAGCAATTGCTCAACGTTTGCAATTTCTCACCGGAGCTCTCTTTAGACTGCGCGAGAGGATGAGCAGAAGATGAGGTGGCTAGAGAAGCACAGAGCGCCAGTGTTCTAAGGGCTACAAGAGCGTTTCCAAGGAAGGGGGCTGGCTAGCAAGAGCTTTCAGTGCTGGCACTTTTCATCTCTGAGCAATTGCTCGACGTTTGCAATTTCTCAGCTCGTGTCTACGAGACGGAAAGAGAATGACCGTGACGTTTGGTGGGTAGAGAAGCGCAAAGCCCCAGTGTTGCTGCGCCTGTGAAAGCGCTTCCAAGGAAGGGTGCTGGCTAGCAAGAGCTTTCAGTGCTGGCACTTTTCATCTCTGAGCAATTGCTCAACATTTGCAATTTCTCAGCTCGTGTCTATGAGACGGAGAGATAGTGACCGTGACGTTTGGTGGGTAGAGAAGCGCAAAGCCCCAGTGTTGCTGCGCCTGTGAAAGCGCTTCCAAGGAAGGGGGCTGGCTAGCAAGAGCTTTCAGTGCTGGCACTTTTCATCTCTGAGCAATTGCTCGACGTTTGCAATTTCTCACCGGAGCTTTTGTTAGAGTGCGCGAGAGGATGAGCAGAAGATGAGGTGGCTAGAGAAGCACAGAGCGCCAGTGTTCTAAGGGCTACAAGAGCGTTTCCAAGGAAGGGGGCTGGCTAGCAAGAGCTTTCAGTGCTGGCACTTTTCATCTCTGAGCAATTGCTCGACGTTTGCAATTTCTCAGCTCGTGTCTACGAGACGGAGAGATAGTGACCGTGACGTTTGGTGGGTAGAGAAGCGCAAAGCCCCAGTGTTGCTGCGCCTGTGAAAGCGCTTCCAAGGAAGGGGGCTGGCTAGCAAGAGCTTTCAGTGCTGGCACTTTTCATCTCTGAGCAATTGCTCGACGTTTGCAATTTTGAGCTCGTGTCTACAAGACGGAAAGGGAATGACCGTGACGTTTGGTGGGTAGAGAAGCGCAAAGCCCCAGTGTTGCTGCGCCTGTGAAAGCGCTTCCAAGGAAGGGGGCTGGCTAGCAAGAGCTTTCAGTGCTGGCACTTTTCTTCTCTGAGCAATTGCTCGACGTTTGCAATTTCTCAGCTCGTGTCTACAAGACGGAAAGAGAATGACCGTGACGTTTGGTGGGTAGAGAAGCGCAAAGCCCCAATGTTGCTGCGCCTGTGAAAGCGCTTCCAAGGAAGGGTGCTGGCTAGCAACAGCTTTCAGTGCTGGCACTTTTCATCTCTGAGCAATTGCTCGACGTTTGCAATTTCTCAGCTCGTGTCTACGAGACGGAGAGATAGTGACCGTGATGTTTGGTGGGTAGAGAAGCGCAAAGCCCCAGTGTTGCTGCGCCTGTGAAAGCGCTTCCAAGGAAGGGGGCTGGCTAGCAAGAGCTTTCAGTGCTGGCACTTTTCATCTTTGAGCAATTGCTCGACGTTTGCAATTTCTCACCGGAGCTTTTGTTAGAGTGCGCGAGAGGATGAGCAGAAGATGAGGTGGCTAGAGAAGCAGAGAGCGCCAGTGTTCTAAGGGCTACAAGAGCGTTTCCAAGGAAGGGTGCTGGCTAGCAAGAGCTTTCAGTGCTGGCACTTTTCATCTTTGAGCAATTGCTGGACGTTTGCAATTTCTCAGCTCGTGTCTACGAGACGGAGAGATAGTGACCGTGATGTTTGGTGGGTAGAGAAGCGCAAAGCCCCAGTGTTGCTGCGCCTGTGAAAGCGCTTCCAAGGAAGGGAGCTGGCTAGCAAGAGCTTTCAGTGCTGGCACTTTTCATCTCTGAGCAATTGCTCGACGTTTGCAATTTTGAGCTCATGTCTACAAGTCGGAAAGAGAATGACCGTGACGTTTGGTGGGTAGAGAAGCGCAAAGCCCCAGTGTTGCTGCGCCTGTGAAAGCGCTTCCAAGAAAGGGGGCTGGCTAGCAACAGCTTTCAGTGCTGGCACTTTTCTTCTCTGAGCAATTGCTCGACGTTTGCAATTTCTCAGCTCGTGTCTACAAGGCGGAAAGAGAATGACCGTGACGTTTGGTGGGTAGAGAAGCGCAAAGCCCCAGTGTTGCTGCGCCTGTGAAAGCGCTTCCAAGGAAGGGTGCTGGCTAGCAAGAGCTTTCAGTGCTGGCACTTTTCATCTCTGAGCAATTGCTCGACGTTTGCAATTTCTCAGCTCGTGTCTACGAGACAGAAAGAGAATGACCGTGACACTTGGTGGGTAGAGAAGCGCAAAGCCCCAGTGTTGCTGCGCCTGTGAAAGCGCTTCCAAGGAAGGGGGCTGGCTAGCAAGAGCTTTCAGTGCTGGCACTTTTCATCTCTGAGCAATTGCTCGACGTTTGCAATTTTGAGCTCGTGTCTACAAGTCGGAAAGAGAAGGACCGTGACGTTTGGTGGGTAGAGAAGCGCAAAGCCCCAGTGTTGCTGCGCCTGTGAAAGCGCTTCCAGGGAAGGGTGCTGGCTAGCAAGAGCTTTCAGTGCTGGCACTTTTCATCTCTGAGCAATTGCTCGACATTTGCAATTTCTCAGCTCGTGTCTACGAGACGGAAAGAGAATGACCGTGACGTTTGGTGGGTAGAGAAGCGCAAAGCCCCAGTGTTGCTGCGCCTGTGAAAGCGCTTCCAAGGAAGGGGGCTGGCTAGCAAGAGCTTTCAGTGCTGGCACTTTTCCTCTCTGAGCAATTGCTCGACGTTTGCAATTTCTCAGCTCGTGTCTACAAGGCGGAAAGAGAATGACCGTGACGTTTGGTGGGTAGAGAAGCGCAAAGCCCCAGTGTTGCTGCGCCTGTGAAAGCGCTTCCAAGGAAGGGTGCTGGCTAGCAAGAGCTTTCAGTGCTGGCACTTTTCTTCTCTGAGCAATTGCTCGACGTTTGCAATTTCTCACCGGAGCTTTTGTTAGAGTGCGCGAGAGGGTGAGCAGAAGATTAGGTGGCTAGAGAAGCACAGAGCGCCAGTGTTCTAAGGGCTACAAGAGCGTTTCCAATTAAGGCGGCTGGCTAGCAAGAACTTTCAGTGCTGGCACTTTTCATCTCTGAGCAATTGCTCGACATTTGCAATTTCTCAGCTCGTGTCTACAAGTCGGAAAGAGAATGACCGTGACGTTTGGTGGGTAGAGAAGCGCAAAGCCCCAATGTTGCTGCGCCTGTGAAAGCGCTTCCAAGGAAGGTTGCTGGCTAGCAAGAGCTTTCAGTGCTGGCACTTTTCATCTCTGAGCAATTGCTCGACGTTTGCAATTTCTCACCGGAGCTTTTGTTAGAGTGCGCGAGAGGATGAGGAGAAGATGAGGTGGCTAGAGAAGCACAGAGCGCCAGTGTTCTAAGGGCTACAATAGCGTTTCCAAGGAAGGGTGCTGGCTAGCAAGAGCTTTCAGTGCTGGCACTTTTCATCTCTGAGCAATTGCTCGACGTTTGCAATTTCTCACCTGAGCTCTCTTTAGACTGCGCGAGAGGATGAGCAGAAGATGAGGTGGCTAGAGAAGCACAGAGCGCCAGTGTTCTAAGGGCTACAAGAGCGTTTCCAAGGAAGGGGGCTGGCTAGCAAGAGCTTTCAGTGCTGGCACTTTTCAATCTCTGAGCAATTGCTCGACGTTTGCAATTTCTCAGCTCGTGTCTACGAGACGGAAAGAGAATGACTGTGACGTTTGGTGGGTAGAGAAGCGCAAAGCCCCTTTGTTGCTGCGCCTGTGAAAGCGCTTCCAAGGAAGGGGGCTGGCTAGCAACAGCTTTCAGTGCTGGCACTTTTCATCTCTGAGCAATTGCTCGACGTTTGCAATTTCTCACCGGAGCTTTTGTTAGAGTGCGCGAGAGGATGAGGAGAAGATGAGGTGGCTAGAGAAGCACAGAGCGCCAGTGTTCTAAGGGCTACAAGAGCGTTTCCAAGGAAGGGTGCTGGCTAGCAAGAGCTTTCAGTGCTGGCACTTTTCATCTCTGAGCAATTGCTGGACGTTTGCAATTTCTCAGCTCGTGTCTACGAGACGGAGAGATAGTGACCGTGATGTTTGGTGGGTAGAGAAGCGCAAAGCCCCAGTGTTGCTGCGCCTGTGAAAGCGCTTCCAAGGAAGGGAGCTGGCTAGCAAGAGCTTTCAGTGCTGGCACTTTTCATCTCTGAGCAATTGCTCGACGTTTGCAATTTTGAGCTCGTGTCTACAAGTCGGAAAGAGAATGACCGTGACGTTTGGTGGGTAGAGAAGCGCAAAGCCCCAGTGTTGCTGCGCCTGTGAAAGCGCTTCCAAGAAAGGGGGCTGGCTAGCAAGAGCTTTCAGTGCTGGCACTTTTCATCTCTGAGCAATTGCTCGACGTTTGCAATTTCTCAGCTCGTGTCTACAAGGCGGAAAGAGAATGACCGTGACGTTTGGTGGGTAGAGAAGCGCAAAGCCCCAGTGTTGCTGCGCCTGTGAAAGCGCTTCCAAGGAAGGGTGCTGGCTAGCAAGAGCTTTCAGTGCTGGCACTTTTCTTCTCTGAGCAATTGCTCGACGTTTGCAATTTCTCACCGGAGCTTTTGTTAGAGTGCGCGAGAGGATGAGCAGAAGATTAGGTGGCTAGAGAAGCACAGAGCGCCAGTGTTCTAAGGGCTACAAGAGCGTTTCCAATTAAGGCGGCTGGCTAGCAAGAACTTTCAGTGCTGGCACTTTTCATCTCTGAGCAATTGCTCGACATTTGCAATTTCTCAGCTCGTGTCTACAAGTCGGAAAGAGAATGACCGTGACGTTTGGTGGGTAGAGAAGCGCAAAGCCCCACTGTTGCTGCGCCTGTGAAAGCGCTTCCAAGGAAGGTTGCTGGCTAGCAACAGCTTTCAGTGCTGGCACTTTTCATCTCTGAGCAATTGCTCGACGTTTGCAATTTCTCACCGGAGCTTTTGTTAGAGTGCGCGAGAGGATGAGCAGAAGATGAGGTGGCTAGAGAAGCACAGAGCGCCAGTGTTCTAAGGGCTACAATAGCGTTTCCAAGGAAGGGTGCTGGCTAGCAAGACCTTTCAGTGCTGGCACTTTTCATCTCTGAGCAATTGCTCGACGTTTGCAATTTCTCACCTGAGCTCTCTTTAGACTGCGCGAGAGGATGAGCAGAAGATGAGGTGGCTAGAGAAGCACAGAGCGCCAGTGTTCTAAGGGCTACAAGAGCGTTTCCAAGGAAGGGGGCTGGCTAGCAAGAGCTTTCAGTGCTGGCACTTTTCATCTCTGAGCAATTGCTCGACGTTTGCAATTTCTCAGCTCGTGTCTACGAGACGGAAAGAGAATGACTGTGACGTTTGGTGGGTAGAGAAGCGCAAAGCCCCAGTGTTGCTGCGCCTGTGAAAGCGCTTCCAGGGAAGGGGGCTGGCTAGCAACAGCTTTCAGTGCTGGCACTTTTCATCTCTGAGCAATTGCTCGACGTTTGCAATTTCTCACCGGAGCTTTTGTTAGAGTGCGCGAGAGGATGAGGAGAAGATGAGGTGGCTAGAGAAGCACAGAGCGCCAGTGTTCTAAGGGCTACAAGAGCGTTTCCAAGGAAGGGGGCTGGCTAGCAAGAGCTTTCAGTGCTGGCACTTTTCATCTCTGAGCAATTGCTGGACGTTTGCAATTTCTCAGCTCGTGTCTACGAGACGGAGAGATAGTGACCGTGATGTTTGGTGGGTAGAGAAGCGCAAAGCCCCAGTGTTGCTGCGCCTGTGAAAGCGCTTCCAAGGAAGGGTGCTGGCTAGCAAGAGCTTTCAGTGCTGGCACTTTTCATCTCTGAGCAATTGCTCGACGTTTGCAATTTTGAGCTCGTGTCTACAAGGCGGAAAGAGAATGACCGTGACGTTTGGTGGGTAGAGAAGCGCAAAGCCCCAGTGTTGCTGCGCCTGTGAAAGCGCTTCCAAGGAAGGGGGCTGGCTAGCAACAGCTTTCAGTGCTGGCACTTTTCTTCTCTGAGCAATTGCTCGACGTTTGCAATTTCTCACCGGAGCTTTTGTTAGAGTGCGCGAGAGGATGAGCAGAAGATGAGGTGGCTAGAGAAGCACAGAGCGCCAGTGTTCCAAGGGCTACAAGAGCGTTTCCAAGGAAGGGGGCTGGCTAGCAAGAGCTTTCAGTGCTGGCACTTTTCATCTCTGAGCAATTGCTCAACGTTTGCAATTTCTCACCGGAGCTCTCTTTAGACTGCGCGAGAGGATGAGCAGAAGATGAGGTGGCTAGAGAAGCACAGAGCGCCAGTGTTCTAAGGGCTACAAGAGCGTTTCCAAGGAAGGGGGCTGGCTAGCAAGAGCTTTCAGTGCTGGCACTTTTCATCTCTGAGCAATTGCTCGACGTTTGCAATTTCTCAGCTCGTGTCTACGAGACGGAAAGAGAATGACCGTGACGTTTGGTGGGTAGAGAAGCGCAAAGCCCCAGTGTTGCTGCGCCTGTGAAAGCGCTTCCAAGGAAGGGTGCTGGCTAGCAACAGCTTTCAGTGCTGGCACTTTTCATCTCTGAGCAATTGCTCAACATTTGCAATTTCTCAGCTCGTGTCTACGAGACGGAAAGAGAATGACCGTGACGTTTGGTGGGTAGAGAAGCGCAAAGCCCCAGTGTTGCTGCGCCTGTGAAAGCGCTTCCAAGGAAGGGGGCTGGCTAGCAAGAGCTTTCAGTGCTGGCACTTTTCATCTCTGAGCAATTGCTCGACGTTTGCAATTTCTCACCGGAGCTTTTGTTAGAGTGCGCGAGAGGATGAGCAGAAGATGAGGTGGCTAGAGAAGCACAGAGCGCCAGTGTTCTAAGGGCTACAAGAGCGTTTCCAAGGAAGGGGGCTGGCTAGCAAGAGCTTTCAGTGCTGGCACTTTTCATCTCTGAGCAATTGCTCGACGTTTGCAATTTCTCAGCTCGTGTCTACGAGACGGAGAGATAGTGACCGTGACGTTTGGTGGGTAGAGAAGCGCAAAGCCCCAGTGTTGCTGCGCCTGTGAAAGCGCTTCCAAGGAAGGGGGCTGGCTAGCAAGAGCTTTCAGTGCTGGCACTTTTCATCTCTGAGCAATTGCTCGACGTTTGCAATTTTGAGCTCGTGTCTACAAGACGGAAAGGGAATGACCGTGACGTTTGGTGGGTAGAGAAGCGCAAAGCCCCAGTGTTGCTGCGCCTGTGAAAGCGCTTCCAAGGAAGGGGGCTGGCTAGCAAGAGCTTTCAGTGCTGGCACTTTTCTTCTCTGAGCAATTGCTCGACGTTTGCAATTTCTCAGCTCGTGTCTACAAGACGGAAAGAGAATGACCGTGACGTTTGGTAGGTAGAGAAGCGCAAAGCCCCAATGTTGCTGCGCCTGTGAAAGCGCTTCCAAGGAAGGGTGCTGGCTAGCAACAGCTTTCAGTGCTGGCACTTTTCATCTCTGAGCAATTGCTCGACGTTTGCAATTTCTCACCTGAGCTTTTGTTAGAGTGCGCGAGAGGATGAGCAGAAGATGAGGTGGCTAGAGAAGCACAGAGCGCCAGTGTTCTAAGGGCTACAAGAGCGTTTCCAAGGAAGGGGGCTGGCTAGCAAGAGCTTTCAGTGCTGGCACTTTTCATCTCTGAGCAATTGCTGGACGTTTGCAATTTCCCAGCTCGTGTCTACGAGACGGAGAGATAGTGACCGTGATGTTTGGTGGGTAGAGAAGCGCAAAGCCCCAGTGTTGCTGCGCCTGTGAAAGCGCTTCCAAGGAAGGGAGCTGGCTAGCAAGAGCTTTCAGTGCTGGCACTTTTCATCTCTGAGCAATTGCTCGACGTTTGCAATTTTGAGCTCGTGTCTACAAGTCGGAAAGAGAATGACCGTGACGTTTGGTGGGTAGAGAAGCGCAAAGCCCCAGTGTTGCTGCGCCTGTGAAAGCGCTTCCAAGAAAGGGGGCTGGCTAGCAAGAGCTTTCAGTGCTGGCACTTTTCATCTCTGAGCAATTGCTCGACGTTTGCAATTTCTCAGCTCGTGTCTACAAGGCGGAAAGAGAATGACCGTGACGTTTGGTGGGTAGAGAAGCGCAAAGCCCCAGTGTTGCTGCGCCTGTGAAAGCGCTTCCAAGGAAGGGGGCTGGCTAGCAAGAGCTTTCAGTGCTGGCACTTTTCTTCTCTGAGCAATTGCTCGACGTTTGCAATTTCTCACCGGAGCTTTTGTTAGAGTGCGCGAGAGGATGAGCAGAAGATTAGGTGGCTAGAGAAGCACAGAGCGCCAGTGTTCTAAGGGCTACAAGAGCGTTTCCAATTAAGGCGGCTGGCTAGCAAGAACTTTCAGTGCTGGCACTTTTCATCTCTGAGCAATTGCTCGACATTTGCAATTTCTCAGCTCGTGTCTACAAGTCGGAAAGAGAATGACCGTGACGTTTGGTGGGTAGAGAAGCGCAAAGCCCCAATGTTGCTGCGCCTGTGAAAGCGCTTCCAAGGAAGGTTGCTGGCTAGCAAGAGCTTTCAGTGCTGGCACTTTTCATCTCTGAGCAATTGCTCGACGTTTGCAATTTCTCACCGGAGCTTTTGTTAGAGTGCGCGAGAGGATGAGCAGAAGATGAGGTGGCTAGAGAAGCACAGAGCGCCAGTGTTCTAAGGGCTACAATAGCGTTTCCAAGGAAGGGTGCTGGCTAGCAAGAGCTTTCAGTGCTGGCACTTTTCATCTCTGAGCAATTGCTCGACGTTTGCAATTTCTCACCTGAGCTCTCTTTAGACTGCGCGAGAGGATGAGCAGAAGATGAGGTGGCTAGAGAAGCACAGAGCGCCAGTGTTCTAAGGGCTACAAGAGCGTTTCCAAGGAAGGGGGCTGGCTAGCAAGAGCTTTCAGTGCTGGCACTTTTCATCTCTGAGCAATTGCTCGACGTTTGCAATTTCTCAGCTCGTGTCTACGAGACGGAAAGAGAATGACTGTGACGTTTGGTGGGTAGAGAAGCGCAAAGCCCCTTTGTTGCTGCGCCTGTGAAAGCGCTTCCAAGGAAGGGGGCTGGCTAGCAACAGCTTTCAGTGCTGGCACTTTTCATCTCTGAGCAATTGCTCGACGTTTGCAATTTCTCACCGGAGCTTTTGTTAGAGTGCGCGAGAGGATGAGGAGAAGATGAGGTGGCTAGAGAAGCACAGAGCGCCAGTGTTCTAAGGGCTACAAGAGCGTTTCCAAGGAAGGGTGCTGGCTAGCAAGAGCTTTCAGTGCTGGCACTTTTCATCTCTGAGCAATTGCTGGACGTTTGCAATTTCTCAGCTCGTGTCTACGAGACGGAGAGATAGTGACCGTGATGTTTGGTGGGTAGAGAAGCGCAAAGCCCCAGTGTTGCTGCGCCTGTGAAAGCGCTTCCAAGGAAGGGAGCTGGCTAGCAAGAGCTTTCAGTGCTGGCACTTTTCATCTCTGAGCAATTGCTCGACGTTTGCAATTTTGAGCTCGTGTCTACAAGTCGGAAAGAGAATGACCGTGACGTTTGGTGGGTAGAGAAGCGCAAAGCCCCAGTGTTGCTGCGCCTGTGAAAGCGCTTCCAAGAAAGGGGGCTGGCTAGCAAGAGCTTTCAGTGCTGGCACTTTTCATCTCTGAGCAATTGCTCGACGTTTGCAATTTCTCAGCTCGTGTCTACAAGGCGGAAAGAGAATGACCGTGACGTTTGGTGGGTAGAGAAGCGCAAAGCCCCAGTGTTGCTGCGCCTGTGAAAGCGCTTCCAAGGAAGGGTGCTGGCTAGCAAGAGCTTTCAGTGCTGGCACTTTTCTTCTCTGAGCAATTGCTCGACGTTTGCAATTTCTCACCGGAGCTTTTGTTAGAGTGCGCGAGAGGATGAGCAGAAGATTAGGTGGCTAGAGAAGCACAGAGCGCCAGTGTTCTAAGGGCTACAAGAGCGTTTCCAATTAAGGCGGCTGGCTAGCAAGAACTTTCAGTGCTGGCACTTTTCATCTCTGAGCAATTGCTCGACATTTGCAATTTCTCAGCTCGTGTCTACAAGTCGGAAAGAGAATGACCGTGACGTTTGGTGGGTAGAGAAGCGCAAAGCCCCACTGTTGCTGCGCCTGTGAAAGCGCTTCCAAGGAAGGTTGCTGGCTAGCAACAGCTTTCAGTGCTGGCACTTTTCATCTCTGAGCAATTGCTCGACGTTTGCAATTTCTCACCGGAGCTTTTGTTAGAGTGCGCGAGAGGATGAGCAGAAGATGAGGTGGCTAGAGAAGCACAGAGCGCCAGTGTTCTAAGGGCTACAATAGCGTTTCCAAGGAAGGGTGCTGGCTAGCAAGACCTTTCAGTGCTGGCACTTTTCATCTCTGAGCAATTGCTCGACGTTTGCAATTTCTCACCTGAGCTCTCTTTAGACTGCGCGAGAGGATGAGCAGAAGATGAGGTGGCTAGAGAAGCACAGAGCGCCAGTGTTCTAAGGGCTACAAGAGCGTTTCCAAGGAAGGGGGCTGGCTAGCAAGAGCTTTCAGTGCTGGCACTTTTCATCTCTGAGCAATTCCTCGACGTTTGCAATTTCTCAGCTCGTGTCTACGAGACGGAAAGAGAATGACTGTGACGTTTGGTGGGTAGAGAAGCGCAAAGCCCCAGTGTTGCTGCGCCTGTGAAAGCGCTTCCAGGGAAGGGTGCTGGCTAGCAACAGCTTTCAGTGCTGGCACTTTTCTTCTCTGAGCAATTGCTCGACGTTTGCAATTTCTCACCGGAGCTTTTGTTAGAGTGCGCGAGAGGATGAGCAGAAGATGAGGTGGCTAGAGAAGCACAGAGCGCCAGTGTTCCAAGGGCTACAAGAGCGTTTCCAAGGAAGGGGGCTGGCTAGCAAGAGCTTTCAGTGCTGGCACTTTTCATCTCTGAGCAATTGCTCAACGTTTGCAATTTCTCACCGGAGCTCTCTTTAGACTGCGCGAGAGGATGAGCAGAAGATGAGGTGGCTAGAGAAGCACAGAGCGCCAGTGTTCTAAGGGCTACAAGAGCGTTTCCAAGGAAGGGGGCTGGCTAGCAAGAGCTTTCAGTGCTGGCACTTTTCATCTCTGAGCAATTGCTCGACGTTTGCAATTTCTCAGCTCGTGTCTACGAGACGGAAAGAGAATGACCGTGACGTTTGGTGGGTAGAGAAGCGCAAAGCCCCAGTGTTGCTGCGCCTGTGAAAGCGCTTCCAAGGAAGGGTGCTGGCTAGCAACAGCTTTCAGTGCTGGCACTTTTCATCTCTGAGCAATTGCTCAACATTTGCAATTTCTCAGCTCGTGTCTACGAGACGGAAAGAGAATGACCGTGACGTTTGGTGGGTAGAGAAGCGCAAAGCCCCAGTGTTGCTGCGCCTGTGAAAGCGCTTCCAAGGAAGGGGGCTGGCTAGCAAGAGCTTTCAGTGCTGGCACTTTTCATCTCTGAGCAATTGCTCGACGTTTGCAATTTCTCACCGGAGCTTTTGTTAGAGTGCGCGAGAGGATGAGCAGAAGATGAGGTGGCTAGAGAAGCACAGAGCGCCAGTGTTCTAAGGGCTACAAGAGCGTTTCCAAGGAAGGGTGCTGGCTAGCAAGAGCTTTCAGTGCTGGCACTTTTCATCTCTGAGCAATTGCTCGACGTTTGCAATTTCTCAGCTCGTGTCTACGAGACGGAGAGATAGTGACCGTGACGTTTGGTGGGTAGAGAAGCGCAAAGCCCCAGTGTTGCTGCGCCTGTGAAAGCGCTTCCAAGGAAGGGGGCTGGCTAGCAAGAGCTTTCAGTGCTGGCACTTTTCATCTCTGAGCAATTGCTCGACGTTTGCAATTTTGAGCTCGTGTCTACAAGACGGAAAGGGAATGACCGTGACGTTTGGTGGGTAGAGAAGCGCAAAGCCCCAGTGTTGCTGCGCCTGTGAAAGCGCTTCCAAGGAAGGGGGCTGGCTAGCAAGAGCTTTCAGTGCTGGCACTTTTCTTCTCTGAGCAATTGCTCGACGTTTGCAATTTCTCAGCTCGTGTCTACAAGACGGAAAGAGAATGACCGTGACGTTTGGTAGGTAGAGAAGCGCAAAGCCCCAATGTTGCTGCGCCTGTGAAAGCGCTTCCAAGGAAGGGTGCTGGCTAGCAACAGCTTTCAGTGCTGGCACTTTTCATCTCTGAGCAATTGCTCGACGTTTGCAATTTCTCACCTGAGCTTTTGTTAGAGTGCGCGAGAGGATGAGCAGAAGATGAGGTGGCTAGAGAAGCACAGAGCGCCAGTGTTCTAAGGGCTACAATAGCATTTCCAAGGAAGGGTGCTGGCTAGCAACAGCTTTCAGTGCTGGCACTTTTCATCTTTGAGCAATTGCTCGACGTTTGCAATTTCTCACCTCAGCTCTCTTTAGACTGCGCGAGAGGATGAGCAGAAGATGAGGTGGCTAGAGAAGCACAGAGCGCCAGTGTTCTAAGGGCTACAAGAGCGTTTCCAAGGAAGGGGGCTGGCTAGCAAGAGCTTTCAGTGCTGGCACTTTTCATCTCTGAGCAATTGCTCGACGTTTGCAATTTCTCAGCTCGTGTCTACGAGACGGAAAGAGAATGACTGTGACGTTTGGTGGGTAGAGAAGCGCAAAGCCCCAGTGTTGCTGCGCCTGTGAAAGCGCTTCCAGGGAAGGGGGCTGGCTAGCAACAGCTTTCAGTGCTGGCACTTTTCATCTGTAAGCAATTGCTCGACGTTTGCAATTTTGAGCTCGTGTCTACGAGACGGAAAGAGAATGACCGTGACGTTTGGTGGGTAGAGAAGCGCAAAGCCCCAGTGTTGCTGCGCCTGTGAAAGCGCTTCCAAGGAAGGGTGCTGGCTAGCAAGAGCTTTCAGTGCTGGCACTTTTCATCTCTGAGCAATTGCTCGACGTTTGCAATTTTGAGCTCGTGTCTACAAGGCGGAAAGAGAATGACCGTGACGTTTGGTGGGTAGAGAAGCGCAAAGCCCCAGTGTTGCTGCGCCTGTGAAAGCGCTTCCAAGGAAGGGTGCTGGCTAGCAAGAGCTTTCAGTGCTGGCACTTTTCATCTCTGAGCAATTGCTCGACCTTTGCAATTTCTCACCTGAGCTCTCTTTAGACTGCACGAGTGGATGGGCAGAAGATGAGGTGGCTAGAGAAGCACAGAGCCCCAGTGTTCTAAGGGCTACAAGAGCGTTTCCAAGGAAGGGTGCTGGCTAGCAACAGCTTTCAGTGCTGGCACTTTTCATCTTTGAGCAATTGCTCGACGTTTGCAATTTCTCAGCTCATGTCTATGAGAAGGAAAGAGAATGACCGTGACGTTTGGTGGGTAGAGAAGCGCAAAGCCCCAGTGTTGCTGCGCCTGTGAAAGCGCTTCCAAGGAAGGGGGCTGGCTAGCAACAGCTTTCAGTGCTGGCACTTTTCTTCTCTGAGCAATTGCTCGACGTTTGCAATTTCTCACCGGAGCTTTTGTTAGAGTGCGCGAGAGGATGAGCAGAAGATGAGGTGGCTAGAGAAGCACAGAGCGCCAGTGTTCCAAGGGCTACAAGAGCGTTTCCAAGGAAGGGGGCTGGCTAGCAAGAGCTTTCAGTGCTGGCACTTTTCATCTCTGAGCAATTGCTCAACGTTTGCAATTTCTCAGCTCGTGTCTATGAGACGGAGAGATAGTGACCGTGACGTTTGGTGGGTAGAGAAGCGCAAAGCCCCAGTGTTGCTGCGCCTGTGAAAGCGCTTCCAAGGAAGGGGGCTGGCTAGCAACAGCTTTCAGTGCTGGCACTTTTCATCTTTGAGCAATTGCTCGACGTTTGCAATTTCTCACCGGAGCTCTCTTTAGACTGCGCGAGAGGATGGCCAGAAGATGAGGTGGCTAGAGAAGCACAGAGAGCCAGTGTTCTAAGGGCTACAAGAGCGTTTCCAAGGAAGGGTGCTGGCTAGCAAGAGCTTTCAGTGCTGGCACTTTTCATCTCTGAGCAATTCCTCGACGTTTGCAATTTCTCAGCTCGTGTCTACGAGACGGAAAGAGAATGACCGTGACGTTTGGTGGGTAGAGAAGCGCAAAGCCCCAGTGTTGCTGCGCCTGTGAAAGCGCTTCCAGGGAAGGGGGCTGGCTAGCAACAGCTTTCAGTGCTGGCACTTTTCATCTGTAAGCAATTGCTCGACGTTTGCAATTTTGAGCTCGTGTCTACGAGACGGAAAGAGAATGACCGTGACGTTTGGTGGGTAGAGAAGCGCAAAGCCCCAGTGTTGCTGCGCCTGTGAAAGCGCTTCCAAGGAAGGGGGCTGGCTAGCAAGAGCTTTCAGTGCTGGCACTTTTCATCTCTGAGCAATTGCTCGACGTTTGCAATTTCTCAGCTCGTGTCTACAAGGCGGAAAGAGAATGACCGTGACGTTTGGTGGGTAGAGAAGCGCAAAGCCCCAGTGTTGCTGCGCCTGTGAAAGCGCTTCCAAGGAAGGGGGCTGGCTAGCAAGAGCTTTCAGTGCTGGCACTTTTCATCTCTGAGCAATTGCTCGACGTTTGCAATTTCTCACCTGAGCTCTCTTTAGACTGCACGAGAGGATGGGCAGAAGATTAGATGGCTAGAGAAGCACAGAGCCCCAGTGTTCTAAGGGCTACAAGAGCGTTTCCAAGGAAGGGTGCTGGCTAGCAACAGCTTTCAGTGCTGGCACTTTTCATCTTTGAGCAATTGCTCGACGTTTGCAATTTCTCAGCTCATGTCTATGAGAAGGAAAGAGAATGACCGTGACGTTTGGTGGGTAGAGAAGCGCAAAGCCCCAGTGTTGCTGCGCCTGTGAAAGCGCTTCCAAGGAAGGGGGCTGGCTAGCAAGAGCTTTCAGTGCTGGCACTTTTCTTCTCTGAGCAATTGCTCGACGTTTGCAATTTCTCACCGGAGCTTTTGTTAGAGTGCGCGAGAGGATGAGCAGAAGATGAGGTGGCTAGAGAAGCACAGAGCGCCAGTGTTCCAAGGGCTACAAGAGCGTTTCCAAGGAAGGGGGCTGGCTAGCAAGAGCTTTCAGTGCTGGCACTTTTCATCTCTGAGCAATTGCTCAACGTTTGCAATTTCTCAGCTCGTGTCTATGAGACGGAGAGATAGTGACCGTGACGTTTGGTGGGTAGAGAAGCGCAAAGCCCCAGTGTTGCTGCGCCTGTGAAAGCGCTTCCAAGGAAGGGGGCTGGCTAGCAACAGCTTTCAGTGCTGGCACTTTTCATCTTTGAGCAATTGCTCGACGTTTGCAATTTCTCACCGGAGCTTTTGTTAGAGTGCGCGAGAGGATGAGCAGAAGATGAGGTGGCTAGAGAATCACAGAGCCCCAGTGTTCTAAGGGCTACAAGAGCGTTTCCAAGGAAGGGGGCTGGCTAGCAAGAGCTTTCAGTGCTGGCACTTTTCATCTCTGAGCAATTGCTCGACATTTGCAATTTCTCAGCTCGTGTCTACGAGACGGAAAGAGAATGACCGTGACGTTTGGTGGTTAGAGAAGCGCAAAGCCCCAGTGTTGCTGCGCCTGTGAAAGCGCTTCCAAGGAAGGGGGCTGGCTAGCAACAGCTTTCAGTGCTGGCACTTTTCATCTCTGAGCAATTGCTCGATGTTTGCAATTTCTCAGCTCGTGTCTACGAGACGGAAAGAGAATGACCGTGACGTTTGGTGGGTAGAGAAGCGCAAAGCCCCAGTGTTGCTGCGCCTGTGAAAGCGCTTCCAAGGAAGGGGGCTGGCTAGCAACAGCTTTCAGTGCTGGCACTTTTCATCTCTGAGCAATTGCTCGACGTTTGCAATTTCTCACCTGAGCTCTCTTTAGACTGCGCGAGAGGATGAGCAGAAGATGAGGTGGCTAGAGAAGCACAGAGCGCCAGTGTTCTAAGGGCTACAAGAGCGTTTCCAAGGAAGGGTGCTGGCTAGCAACAGCTTTCAGTGCTGGCACTTTTCATCTCTGAGCAATTGCTCGACGTTTGCAATTTTGAGCTCGTGTCTACGAGACGGAAAGAGAATGACCGTGACGTTTGGTGGGTAGAGAAGCGCAAAGCCCCAGTGTTGCTGCGCCTGTGAAAGCGCTTCCAAGGAAGGGGGCTGGCTAGCAAGAGCTTTCAGTGCTGGCACTTTTCATCTCTGAGCAATTGCTCGACGTTTGCAATTTCTCACCGGAGCTTTTGTTAGAGTGCGCGAGAGGACGAGCAGAAGATGAGGTGGCTAGAGAAGCACAGAGCGCCAGTGTTCTAAGGGCTACAAGAGCATTTCCAAGGAAGGGAGCTGGCTAGCAACAGCTTTCAGTGCTGGCACTTTTCATCTCTGAGCAATTGCTCGACGTTTGCAATTTCTCAGCTCGTGTCTACGAGACGGAAAGAGAATGACCGTGACGTTTGGTGGGTAGAGAAGCGCAAAGCCCCAGTGTTGCTGCGCCTGTGAAAGCGCTTCCAAGGAAGGGGGCTGGCTAGCAACAGCTTTCAGTGCTGGCACTTTTCATCTTTGAGCAATTGCTCGACGTTTGCAATTTCTCACCGGAGCTCTCTTTAGAGTGCGCGAGAGGATGAGGAGAAAATTAGATAGCTAGAGAAGCACAGAGCGCCAGTGTTCTAAGGGCTACAAGAGCGTTTGCAAGGAAGGGGGCTGGCTAGCAACAGCTTTCAGTGCTGGCACTTTTCTTCTCTGAGCAATTGCTCGACGTTTGCAATTTCTCACCGGAGCTTTTGTTAGAGTGCGCGAGAGGATGAGCAGAAGATGAGGTGGCTAGAGAAGCACAGAGCGCCAGTGTTCCAAGGGCTACAAGAGCGTTTCCAAGGAAGGGGGCTGGCTAGCAAGAGCTTTCAGTGCTGGCACTTTTCATCTCTGAGCAATTGCTCAACGTTTGCAATTTCTCAGCTCGTGTCTATGAGACGGAGAGATAGTGACCGTGACGTTTGGTGGGTAGAGAAGCGCAAAGCCCCAGTGTTGCTGCGCCTGTGAAAGCGCTTCCAAGGAAGGGGGCTGGCTAGCAACAGCTTTCAGTGCTGGCACTTTTCATCTTTGAGCAATTGCTCGACGTTTGCAATTTCTCACCGGAGCTCTCTTTAGACTGCGCGAGAGGATGACCAGAAGATGAGGTGGCTAGAGAAGCACAGAGAGCCAGTGTTCTAAGGGCTACAAGAGCGTTTCCAAGGAAGGGTGCTGGCTAGCAAGAGCTTTCAGTGCTGGCACTTTTCATCTCTGAGCAATTCCTCGACGTTTGCAATTTCTCAGCTCGTGTCTACGAGACGGAAAGAGAATGACCGTGACGTTTGGTGGGTAGAGAAGCGCAAAGCCCCAGTGTTGCTGCGCCTGTGAAAGCGCTTCCAGGGAAGGGGGCTGGCTAGCAACAGCTTTCAGTGCTGGCACTTTTCATCTGTAAGCAATTGCTCGACGTTTGCAATTTTGAGCTCGTGTCTACGAGACGGAAAGAGAATGACCGTGACGTTTGGTGGGTAGAGAAGCGCAAAGCCCCAGTGTTGCTGCGCCTGTGAAAGCGCTTCCAAGGAAGGGGGCTGGCTAGCAACAGCTTTCAGTGCTGGCACTTTTCATCTCTGAGCAATTGCTCGACGTTTGCAATTTCTCAGCTCGTGTCTACAAGGCGGAAAGAGAATGACCGTGACGTTTGGTGGGTAGAGAAGCGCAAAGCCCCAGTGTTGCTGCGCCTGTGAAAGCGCTTCCAAGGAAGGGGGCTGGCTAGCAAGAGCTTTCAGTGCTGGCACTTTTCATCTCTGAGCAATTGCTCGACCTTTGCAATTTCTCACCTGAGCTCTCTTTAGACTGCACGAGAGGATGGGCAGAAGATTAGATGGCTAGAGAAGCACAGAGCCCCAGTGTTCTAAGGGCTACAAGAGCGTTTCCAAGGAAGGGTGCTGGCTAGCAACAGCTTTCAGTGCTGGCACTTTTCATCTTTGAGCAATTGCTCGACGTTTGCAATTTCTCAGCTCATGTCTATGAGAAGGAAAGAGAATGACCGTGACGTTTGGTGGGTAGAGAAGCGCAAAGCCCCAGTGTTGCTGCGCCTGTGAAAGCGCTTCCAAGGAAGGGGGCTGGCTAGCAAGAGCTTTCAGTGCTGGCACTTTTCTTCTCTGAGCAATTGCTCGACGTTTGCAATTTCTCACCGGAGCTTTTGTTAGAGTGCGCGAGAGGATGAGCAGAAGATGAGGTGGCTAGAGAAGCACAGAGCGCCAGTGTTCCAAGGGCTACAAGAGCGTTTCCAAGGAAGGGGGCTGGCTAGCAAGAGCTTTCAGTGCTGGCACTTTTCATCTCTGAGCAATTGCTCAACGTTTGCAATTTCTCAGCTCGTGTCTATGAGACGGAGAGATAGTGACCGTGACGTTTGGTGGGTAGAGAAGCGCAAAGCCCCAGTGTTGCTGCGCCTGTGAAAGCGCTTCCAAGGAAGGGGGCTGGCTAGCAACAGCTTTCAGTGCTGGCACTTTTCATCTTTGAGCAATTGCTCGACGTTTGCAATTTCTCACCGGAGCTTTTGTTAGAGTGCGCGAGAGGATGAGCAGAAGATGAGGTGGCTAGAGAATCACAGAGCCCCAGTGTTCTAAGGGCTACAAGAGCGTTTCCAAGGAAGGGGGCTGGCTAGCAAGAGCTTTCAGTGCTGGCACTTTTCATCTCTGAGCAATTGCTCGACATTTGCAATTTCTCAGCTCGTGTCTACGAGACGGAAAGAGAATGACCGTGACGTTTGGTGGTTAGAGAAGCGCAAAGCCCCAGTGTTGCTGCGCCTGTGAAAGCGCTTCCAAGGAAGGGGGCTGGCTAGCAACAGCTTTCAGTGCTGGCACTTTTCATCTCTGAGCAATTGCTCGATGTTTGCAATTTCTCAGCTCGTGTCTACGAGACGGAAAGAGAATGACCGTGACGTTTGGTGGGTAGAGAAGCGCAAAGCCCCAGTGTTGCTGCGCCTGTGAAAGCGCTTCCAAGGAAGGGTGCTGGCTAGCAAGAGCTTTCAGTGCTGGCACTTTTCATCTCTGAGCAATTGCTCGACGTTTGCAATTTCTCACCTGAGCTCTCTTTAGACTGCGCGAGAGGATGAGCAGAAGATGAGGTGGCTAGAGAAGCACAGAGCGCCAGTGTTCTAAGGGCTACAAGAGCGTTTCCAAGGAAGGGTGCTGGCTAGCAACAGCTTTCAGTGCTGGCACTTTTCATCTCTGAGCAATTGCTCGACGTTTGCAATTTTGAGCTCGTGTCTACGAGACGGAAAGAGAATGACCGTGACGTTTGGTGGGTAGAGAAGCGCAAAGCCCCAGTGTTGCTGCGCCTGTGAAAGCGCTTCCAAGGAAGGGGGCTGGCTAGCAAGAGCTTTCAGTGCTGGCACTTTTCATCTCTGAGCAATTGCTCGACGTTTGCAATTTCTCACCGGAGCTTTTGTTAGAGTGCGCGAGAGGACGAGCAGAAGATGAGGTGGCTAGAGAAGCACAGAGCGCCAGTGTTCTAAGGGCTACAAGAGCATTTCCAAGGAAGGGAGCTGGCTAGCAACAGCTTTCAGTGCTGGCACTTTTCATCTCTGAGCAATTGCTCGACGTTTGCAATTTCTCAGCTCGTGTCTACGAGACGGAAAGAGAATGACCGTGACGTTTGGTGGGTAGAGAAGCGCAAAGCCCCAGTGTTGCTGCGCCTGTGAAAGCGCTTCCAAGGAAGGGGGCTGGCTAGCAACAGCTTTCAGTGCTGGCACTTTTCATCTTTGAGCAATTGCTCGACGTTTGCAATTTCTCACCGGAGCTCTCTTTAGAGTGCGCGAGAGGATGAGGAGAAAATTAGATAGCTAGAGAAGCACAGAGCGCCAGTGTTCTAAGGGCTACAAGAGCGTTTGCAAGGAAGGGGGCTGGCTAGCAAGAGCTTTCAGTGCTGGCACTTTTCATGTCTGAGGAATTGCTCGACGTTTGTAATTTCTCAGCTCGTCTCTACGAGACGGAAAGAGAATGACTGTGACGTTTGGTGGGTAGAGAAGCGCAAAGCCCCAGTGTTGCTGCGCCTGTGAAAGCGCTTCCAGGGAAGGGTGCTGGCTAGCAAGAGCTTTCAGTGCTGGCACTTTTCATCTCTGAGCAATTGCTCGACATTTGCAATTTCTCAGCTCGTGTCTACGAGACAGAAAGAGAATGACCGTGACGTTTGGTGGGTAGAGAAGCGCAAAGCCCCAGTGTTGCTGCGCCTGTGAAAGCGCTTCCAAGGAAGGGGGCTGGCTAGCAACAGCTTTCAGTGCTGGCACTTTTCATCTCTGAGCAATTGCTCGACATTTGCAATTTCTCACCAGAGCTTTTGTTAGAGTGCGCGAGAGGATGAGCAGAAGATGAGGTGGCTAGAGAAGCACAGAGCGCCAGTGTTCTAAGGGCTACAAGAGCGTTTCCAAGGAAGGGTGCTGGCTAGCAAGAGCTTTCAGTGCTGGCACTTTTCATCTCTGAGCAATTGCTGGACGTTTGCAATTTCCCAGCTCGTGTCTACGAGACGGAGAGATAGTGACCGTGATGTTTGGTGGGTAGAGAAGCGCAAAGCCCCAGTGTTGCTGCGCCTGTGAAAGCGCTTCCAAGGAAGGGGGCTGGCTAGCAAGAGCTTTCAGTGCTGGCACTTTTCATCTCTGAGCAATTGCTCGACGTTTGCAATTTCTCAGCTCGTGTCTACGAGACGGAAAGAGAATGACCGTGACGTTTGGTGGGTAGAGCAGCGCAAAGCCCCAGTGTTGCTGCGCCTGTGAAAGCGTTTCCAAGGAAGGGTGCTGGCTAACAAGAGCTTTCAGTGCTGGCACTTTTCATCTCTGAGCAATTGCTCGACGTTTGCAATTTCTCAGCTCGTGTCTACGAGACGGAGAGATAGTGACCGTGACGTTTGGTGGGTAGAGAAGAGCAGAGAGCAAGTGTTGCTGCTCCTGTGAAAGTGCTTCCAGGGAAGGGTGCTGGCTAGCAAGAGCTTTCAGTGCTGGCACTTTTCATCTCTGAGCAATTGCTCGACGTTTGCAATTTCTCAGCTCGTGTCTACGAGACAGAAAGAGAATGACCGTGACGTTTGGTGGGTAGAGAAGCGCAAAGCCCCAGTGTTGCTGCGCCTGTGAAAGCGCTTCCAGGGAAGGGTGCTGGCTAGCAACAGCTTTCAGTGCTGGCACTTTTCATCTCTGAGCAATTGCTGGACGTTTGCAATTTCTCAACTGAGCTCTCTTTAGAGTGCGCGAGAGGATGAGCAGAATATTAGGTGGCTAGAGAAGCACAGAGCCCCAGTGTTCTTAGGGTTACAAGCGCGTTTCCAAGGAAGGGGGCTGGCTAGCAAGAGCTTTCAGTGCTGGCACTTTTCATCTCTGAGCAGTTGCTCGACATTTGCAATTTCTCACCAGAGCTTTTGTTAGAGTGCGCGAGAGGATGAGCAGAAGATGAGGTGGCTAGAGAAGCACAGAGCGCCAGTGTTCTAAGGGCTACAAGAGCGTTTCCAAGGAAGGGGGCTGGCTAGCAAGAGCTTTCAGTGCTGGCACTTTTCATCTCTGAGCAATTGCTCGACGTTTGCAATTTCTCAGCTCGTGTCTACGAGACGGAAAGAGAATGACCGTGACGTTTGGTGGGTAGAGAAGCGCAAAGCCCCAGTGTTGCTGCGCCTGTGAAAGCGCTTCCAAGGAAGGGGGCTGGCTAGCAACAGCTTTCAGTGCTGGCACTTTTCATCTCTGAGCAATTGCTCGACGTTTGCAATTTCTCACCGGAGCTCTCTTTAGAGTGCGCGAGAGGATGAGCAGAAGATTAGGTGGCTACAGAAGCACAGAGCCCCAGTGTTCTTAGGGCTACAAGAGCGTTTCCAAGGAAGGGGGCTGGCTAGCAAGAGCTTTCAGTGCTGGCAGTTTTCATGTCTGAGCAATTGCTCGACGTTTGCAATTTCTCAGCTCGTGTCTACGAGACGGAGAGATAGTGACCGTGATGTTTGGTGGGTAGAGAAGCGCAAAGCCCCAGTGTTGCTGCGCCTGTGAAAGCGCTTCCAGGGAAGGGTGCTGGCTAGCAACAGCTTTCAGTGCTGGCACTTTTCATCTCTGAGCAATTGCTGGACGTTTGCAATTTCTCACCTGAGCTCTCTTTAGAGTGCGCGAGAGGATGAGCAGAAGATGAGGTGGCTAGAGAAGCTCAGAGCCCCATTGTTCTTAGGGCTACAAAAGCGCTTCCAAGGAAGGGGGCTGGCTAGCAAGAGCTTTCAGTGCTGGCACTTTTCATCTCTGAGCAATTGCTCGACGTTTGCAATTTCTCACCTGAGCTCTCTTTAGACTGCGCGAGAGGATGGGCAGAAGATTAGGTGGCTAGTGAAGCAGAGAGCCCCAGTGTTCTTAGGGCTACAAGAGCGTTTCCAAGGAAGGGGGCTGGCTAGCAACAGCTTTCAGTGCTAGCACTTTTCATCTCTGAGCAGTTGCTCGACGTTTGCAATTTCTCACCAGAGCTTTTGTTAGAGTGCGCGAGAGGATGAGCAGAAGATTAGATGGCTAGAGAAGCACAGAGCGCCAGTGTTCTAAGGGCTACAAGAGCGTTTCCAAGGAAGGGGGCTGGCTAGCAACAGCTTTCAGTGCTGGCACTTTTCATCTCTGAGCAATTGCTCGACGTTTGCAATTTCTCAGCTCGTGTCTACGAGACGGAGAGATAGTGACCGTGACGTTTGGTGGGTAGAGAAGCGCAAAGCCCCAGTGTTGCTGCGCCTGTGAAAGCGCTTCCAAGGAAGGGTGCTGGCTAGCAACAGCTTTCAGTGCTGGCACTTTTCTTCTCTGAGCAATTGCTCGACGTTTGCAATTTCTCACCAGAGCTTTTGTTAGAGTGCGCGAGAGGATGAGGAGAAGATTAGATGGCTAGAGAAGCACAGAGCGCCAGTGTTCTAAGGGCTACAAGAGCGTTTGCAAGGAAGGGGGCTGGCTAGCAAGAGCTTTCAGTGCTGGCACTTTTCATCTCTGAGCAATTGCTCGACGTTTGCAATTTCTCAGCTCGTGTCTACGAGACGGAAAGAGAATGACCGTGACGTTTGGTGGGTAGAGCAGCGCAAAGCCCCAGTGTTGCTGCGCCTGTGAAAGCGTTTCCAAGGAAGGGTGCTGGCTAGCAAGAGCTTTCAGTGCTGGCACTTTTCATCTCTGAGCAATTGCTCGACGTTTGCAATTTCTCAGCTCGTGTCTACGAGACGGAAAGATAGTGACCGTGACGTTTGGTGGGTAGAGAAGAGCAGAGAGCAAGTGTTGCTGCTCCTGTGAAAGTGCTTCCAGGGAAGGGTGCTGGCTAGCAAGAGCTTTCAGTGCTGGCACTTTTCATCTCTGAGCAATTGCTCGACGTTTGCAATTTCTCAGCTCGTGTCTACGAGACGGAGAGATAGTGACCGTGACGTTTGGTGGGTAGAGAAGCGCAAAGCCCCAGTGTTGCTGCGCCTGTGAAAGCGCTTACAGGGAAGGGTGCTGGCTAGCAACAGCTTTCAGTGCTGGCACTTTTCATCTCTGAGCCATTGCTGGACGTTTGCAATTTCTCAACTGAGCTCTCTTTAGAGTGCGCGAGAGGATGAGCAGAAGATGAGGTGGCTAGAGAAGCAGAGAGCCCCAGTGTTCTTAGGGTTACAAGCGCGTTTCCAAGGAAGGGGGCTGGCTAGCAAGAGCTTTCAGTGCTGGCACTTTTCATCTCTGAGCAATTGCTCGACGTTTGCAATTTCTCACCGGAGCTCTCTTTAGACTGCGCGAGAGGATGGGCAGAAGATGAGGTGGCTAGAGAAGCACAGAGCCCCAGTGTTCCAAGGGCTACAAGAGCTTTTCCAAGGAAGGGGGCTGGCTAGCAAGAGCTTTCAGTGCTGGCACTTTTCATCTCTGAGCAATTGCTCGACGTTTGCAATTTCTCAGCTCGTGTCTACGAGACGGAAAGAGAATGACCGTGACGTTTGGTGGGTAGAGAAGCGCAAAGCCCCAGTGTTGCTGCGCCTGTGAAAGCGCTTCCAAGGAAGGGGGCTGGCTAGCAACAGCTTTCAGTGCTGGCACTTTTCATCTCTGAGCAGTTGCTCGACATTTGCAATTTCTCACCAGAGCTTTTGTTAGAGTGCGCGAGAGGATGAGCAGAAGATGAGGTGGCTAGAGAAGCACAGAGCGCCAGTGTTCTAAGGGCTACAAGAGCGTTTCCAAGGAAGGGGGCTGGCTAGCAAGAGCTTTCAGTGCTGGCACTTTTCATCTCTGAGCAGTTGCTCGACGTTTGCAATTTCTCAGCTCGTGTCTACGAGACTGAAAGAGAATGACCGTGACGTTTGGTGGTTAGAGAAGCGCAAAGCCCCAGTGTTGCTGCACCTGTGAAAGCGCTTCCAAGGAAGGGGGCTGGCTAGCAACAGCTTTCAGTGCTGGCACTTTTCATCTCTGAGCAATTGCTCGACGTTTGCAATTTCTCACCAGAGCTTTTGTTAGAGTGCGCGAGAGGATGAGGAGAAGATGAGGTGGCTAGAGAAGCACAGAGCCCCAGTGTTCTAAGGGTTACAAGAGCGTTTCCAAGGAAGGGGGCTGGCTAGCAAGAGCTTTCAGTGCTGGCACTTTTCATCTCTGAGCAATTGCTCGACGTTTGCAATTTCTCAGCTCGTGTCTACGAGACGGAAAGAGAATGACCGTGACGTTTGGTGGGTAGAGAAGCGCAAAGCCCCAGTGTTGCTGCGCCTGTGAAAGCGCTTCCAAGGAAGGGGGCTGGCTAGCAACAGCTTTCAGTGCTGGCACTTTTCATCTCTGAGCAATTGCTCGACGTTTGCAATTTCTCACCGGAGCTCTCTTTAGAGTGCGCGAGAGGATGAGCAGAAGATTAGGTGGCTAGAGAAGCACAGAGCCCCAGTGTTCTTAGGGCTACAAGAGCTTTTCCAAGGAAGGGGGCTGGCTAGCAAGAGCTTTCAGTGCTGGCAGTTTTCATGTCTGAGCAATTGCTGGACGTTTGCAATTTCTCAGCTCGTGTCTACGAGACGGAGAGATAGTGACCGTGATGTTTGGTGGGTAGAGAAGCGCAAAGCCCCAGTGTTGCTGCGCCTGTGAAAGCGCTTCCAGGGAAGGGTGCTGGCTAGCAACAGCTTTCAGTGCTGGCACTTTTCATCTCTGAGCAATTGCTGGACGTTTGCAATTTCTCAACTGAGCTCTCTTTAGAGTGCGCGAGAGGATGAGCAGAAGATGAGGTGGCTAGAGAAGCTCAGAGCCCCATTGTTCTTAGGGCTACAAAAGCGCTTCCAAGGAAGGGTGCTGGCTAGCAACAGCTTTCAGTGCTGGCACTTTTCATCTCTGAGCAATTACTCGACGTTTGCAATTTCTCACCTGAGCTCTCTTTAGACTGCGCGAGAGGATGGGCAGAAGATGAGGTGGCTAGAGAAGCACAGAGCGCCAGTGTTCTAAGGGCTACAAGAGCGTTTCCAAGGAAGGGGGCTGGCTAGCAACAGCTTTCAGTGCTGGCACTTTTCATCTCTGAGCAATTGCTCGACGTTTGCAATTTCTCAGCTCGTGTCTACGAGACGGAGAGATAGTGACCGTGACGTTTGGTGGGTAGAGAAGCGCAAAGCCCCAGTGTTGCTGCGCCTGTGAAAGCGCTTCCAAGGAAGGGAGCTGGCTAGCAACAGCTTTCAGTGCTGGCACTTTTCATCTCTGAGCAATTGCTCGACGTTTGCAATTTCTCAACTGAGCTTTTGTTAGAGTGCGCGAGAGGATGAGCAGAAGATGAGGTGGCTAGAGAATCACAGAGCGCCAGTGTTCTAAGGGCTACAAGAGCGTTTCCAAGGAAGGGGGCTGGCTAGCAACAGCTTTCAGTGCTGGCACTTTTCATCTCTGAGCAATTGCTGGACGTTTGCAATTTCTCAGCTCGTGTCTACGAGACGGAAAGAGAATGACCGTGACGTTTGGTGGTTAGAGAAGCGCAAAGCCCCAGTGTTGCTGCGCCTGTGAAAGCGCTTCCAAGGAAGGGGGCTGGCTAGCAAGAGCTTTCAGTGCTGGCACTTTTCATCTCGGAGCAATTGCTCGACGTTTGCAATTTCTCAGCTCGTGTCTATGAGACGGAGAGATAGTGACCGTGACGTTTGGTGGGTAGAGAAGCGCAAAGCCCCAGTGTTGCTGCGCCTGTGAAAGCGCTTCCAAGGAAGGGTGCTGGCTAGCAACAGCTTTCAGTGCTGGCACTTTTAATCTCTGAGCAATTGCTCGACGTTTGCAATTTCTCACCGGAGCTTTTGTTAGAGTGCGCGAGAGGATGAGTAGAAGATGAGGTGGCTAGAGAAGCACAGAGCGCCAGTGTTCTAAGGGCTACAAGAGCGTTTCCAAGGAAGGGGGCTGGCTAGCAAGAGCTTTCAGTGCTGGCACTTTTCATCTCTGAGCAATTGCTCGACGTTTGCAATTTCTCAGCTCGTGTCTACGAGACGGAAAGAGAATGACCGTGACGTTTGGTGGGTAGAGAAGCGCAAAGCCCCAGTGTTGCTGCGCCTGTGAAAGCGCTTCCAAGGAAGGGGGCTGGCTAGCAACAGCTTTCAGTGCTGGCACTTTTCATCTCTGAGCAATTGCTCGACGTTTGCAATTTCTCACCGGAGCTTTTGTTAGAGTGCGCGAGAGGATGAGCAGAAGATGAGGTGGCTAGAGAATCACAGAGCCCCAGTGTTCTAAGGGCTACAAGAGCGTTTCCAAGGAAGGGGGCTGGCTAGCAAGAGCTTTCAGTGCTGGCACTTTTCAGCTCTGAGCAATTGCTCGACGTTTGCAATTTCTCACCGGAGCTCTCTTTAGACTGCGCGAGAGGATGAGCAGAAGATGAGGTGGCTAGAGAAGCACAGAGCCCCAGTGTTCTTAGGGCTACAAGAGCGTTTCCAAGGAAGGGTGCTGGCTAGCAAGAGCTTTCAGTGCTGGCACTTTTCATCTCTGAGCAATTGCTCGACGTTTGCAATTTCTCACCGGAGCTTTTGTTAGAGTGCGCGAGAGGATGAGCAGAAGATGAGGTGGCTAGAGAAGCACAGAGCGCCAGTGTTCTAAGGGCTACAAGAGCGTTTCCAAGGAAGGGTGCTGGCTAGCAACAGCTTTCAGTGCTGGCACTTTTCATCTCTGAGCAATTGCTCGACGTTTGCAATTTCTCAGCTCGTGTCTACGAGATGGAGAGATAGTGACCGTGATGTTTGGTGGGTAGAGAAGCGCAAAGCCCCAGTGTTGCTGCGCCTGTGAAAGCGCTTCCAAGGAAGGGGGCTGGCTAGCAACAGCTTTCAGTGCTGGCACTTTTCATCTCTGAGCAATTGCTCGACGTTTGCAATTTCTCAGCTCGTCTCTACGAGACGGAAAGAGAATGACCGTGACGTTTGGTGGGTAGAGAAGCGCAAAGCCCCAGTGTTGCTGCGCCTGTGAAAGCGCTTCCAAGGAAGGGGGCTGGCTAGCAAGAGCTTTCAGTGCTGGCACTTTTCATCTCTGAGCAATTGCTCGACGTTTGCAATTTCTCAGCTCGTCTCTACGAGACGGAAAGAGAATGACCGTGACGTTTGGTGGGTAGAGAAGCGCAAAGCCCCAGTGTTGCTGCGCCTGTGAAAGCGCTTCCAAGGAAGGGGGCTGGCTAGCAAGAGCTTTCAGTGCTGGCACTTTTCATCTCTGAGCAATTGCTCGACGTTTGCAATTTCTCAGCTCGTCTCTACGAGACGGAAAGAGAATGACCGTGACGTTTGGTGGGTAGAGAAGCGCAAAGCCCCAGTGTTGCTGCGCCTGTGAAAGCGCTTCCAAGGAAGGGGGCTGGCTAGCAAGAGCTTTCAGTGCTGGCACTTTTCATCTCTGAGCAATTGCTCGACGTTTGCAATTTCTCAGCTCGTGTCTACGAGACGGAGAGATAGTGACCGTGACGTTTGGTGGGTAGAGAAGCGCAAAGCCCCAGTGTTGCTGCGCCTGTGAAAGCGCTTCCAAGGAAGGGTGCTGGCTAGCAACAGCTTTCAGTGCTGGCACTTTTCATCTCTGAGCAATTGCTCGACGTTTGCAATTTCTCACCAGAGCTTTTGTTAGAGTGCGCGAGAGGATGAGCAGAAGATGAGGTGGCTAGAGAAGCACAGAGCGCCAGTGTTCTAAGGGCTACAAGAGCGTTTCCAAGGAAGGGTGCTGGCTAGCAAGAGCTTTCAGTGCTGGCAGTTTTCATCTCTGAGCAATTGCTCGACGTTTGCAATGTCTCAGCTCGTGTCTACGAGACGGAAAGAGAATGACCGTGACGTTTGGCGGGTAGAGAAGCGCAAAGCCCCAGTGTTGCTGCGCCTGTGAAAGCGTTTCCAAGGAAGGGTGCTGGCTAACAAGAGCTTTCAGTGCTGGCACTTTTCATCTCTGAGCAATTGCTCGACGTTTGCAATTTCTCAGCTCGTGTCTACGAGACGGAGAGATAGTGACCGTGATGTTTGGTGGGTAGAGAAGCGCAAAGCCCCAGTGTTGCTGCGCCTGTGAAAGCGCTTCCAAGGAAGGGTGCTGGCTAGCAACAGCTTTCAGTGCTGGCACTTTTCATCTCTGAGCAATTGCTGGACGTTTGCAATTTCTCAACTGAGCTTTTGTTAGAGTGCGCGAGAGGATGAGGAGAAGATTAGATGGCTAGAGAAGCACAGAGCGCCAGTGTTCTAAGGGCTACAAGAGCGTTTGCAAGGAAGGGGGCTGGCTAGCAAGAGCTTTCAGTGCTGGCACTTTTCATCTTTGAGCAATTGCTCGACGTTTGCAATGTCTCAGCTCGTGTCTACGAGACGGAAAGAGAATGACCGTGACATTTGGTGGGTAGAGCAGCGCAAAGCCCCAGTGTTGCTGCGCCTGTGAAAGCGTTTCCAAGGAAGGGTGCTGGCTAACAAGAGCTTTCAGTGCTGGCACTTTTCATCTCTGAGCAATTGCTCGACGTTTGCAATTTCTCAACTGAGCTCTCTTTAGACTGCGCGAGAGGATGAGCAGAAGATGAGGTGGCTAGAGAAGCTCAGAGCCCCATTGTTCTTAGGGCTACAAAAGCGCTTCCAAGGAAGGGGGCTGGCTAGCAACAGCTTTCAGTGCTGGCACTTTTCATCTCTGAGCAATTGCTCGACGTTTGCAATTTCTCACCGGAGCTCTCTTTAGACTGCGCGAGAGGATGGGCAGAAGATGAGGTGGCTAGAGAAGCAGAGAGCCCCAGTGTTCTTAGGGCTACAAGAGCGTTTCCAAGGAAGGGGGCTGGCTAGCAAGAGATTTCAGTGCTGGCACTTTTCATCTCTGAGCAGTTGCTCGACGTTTGCAATTTCTCACCAGAGCTTTTGTTAGAGTGCGCGAGAGGATGAGCAGAAGATTAGATGGCTAGAGAAGCACAGAGCGCCAGTGTTCTAAGGGCTACAAGAGCGTTTCCAAGGAAGGGGGCTGGCTAGCAAGAGCTTTCAGTGCTGGCACTTTTCATCTCTGAGCAATTGCTCGACGTTTGCAATTTCTCAGCTCGTGTCTACGAGACGGAGAGATAGTGACCGTGACGTTTGGTGGGTAGAGAAGCGCAAAGCCCCAGTGTTGCTGCGCCTGTGAAAGCGCTTCCAAGGAAGGGTGCTGGCTAGCAACAGCTTTCAGTGCTGGCACTTTTCATCTCTGAGCAATTGCTCGACGTTTGCAATTTCTCACCAGAGCTTTTGTTAGAGTGCGCGAGAGGATGAGGAGAAGATTAGATGGCTAGAGAAGCACAGAGCGCCAGTGTTCTAAGGGCTACAAGAGCGTTTGCAAGGAAGGGGGCTGGCTAGCAAGAGCTTTCAGTGCTGGCACTTATCATCTCTGAGCAATTGCTCGACGTTTGCAATTTCTCAGCTCGTCTCTACGAGACGGAAAGAGAATGACCGTGACGTTTGGTGGGTAGAGCAGCGCAAAGCCCCAGTGTTGCTGCGCCTGTGAAAGCGTTTCCAAGGAAGGGTGCTGGCTAACAAGAGCTTTCAGTGCTGGCACTTTTCATCTCTGAGCAATTGCTCGACGTTTGCAATTTCTCAGCTCGTGTCTACGAGACGGAGAGATAGTGACCGTGACGTTTGGTGGGTAGAGAAGAGCAGAGAGCAAGTGTTGCTGCTCCTGTGAAAGTGCTTCCAGGGAAGGGTGCTGGCTAGCAAGAGCTTTCAGTGCTGGCACTTTTCATCTCTGAGCAATTGCTCGACGTTTGCAATTTCTCAGCTCGTGTCTACGAGACAGAAAGAGAATGACCGTGACGTTTGGTGGGTAGAGAAGCGCAAAGCCCCAGTGTTGCTGCGCCTGTGAAAGCGCTTCCAGGGAAGGGTGCTGGCTAGCAACAGCTTTCAGTGCTGGCACTTTTCATCTCTGAGCAATTGCTGGACGTTTGCAATTTCTCACCTGAGCTCTCTTTAGAGTGCGCGAGAGGATGAGCAGAAGATTAAGTGGCTAGAGAAGCACAGAGCCCCAGTGTTCTTAGGGTTACAAGCGCTTTTCCAAGGAAGGGGGCTGGCTAGCAAGAGCTTTCAGTGCTGGCACTTTTCATCTCTGAGCAGTTGCTCGACATTTGCAATTTCTCATCAGAACTTTTGTTAGAGTGCGCGAGAGGATGAGCAGAAGATGAGGTGGCTAGAGAAGCACAGAGCGCCAGTGTTCTAAGGGCTACAAGAGCGTTTCCAAGGAAGGGGGCTGGCTAGCAACAGCTTTCAGTGCTGGCAGTTTTCATGTCTGAGCAATTGCTCGACGTTTGCAATTTCTCAGCTCGTGTCTACGAGACGGAAAGAGAATGACCGTGACGTTTGGTGGGTAGAGAAGCGCAAAGCCCCAGTGTTGCTGCGCCTGTGAAAGCGCTTCCAAGGAAGGGGGCTGGCTAGCAACAGCTTTCAGTGCTGGCACTTTTCATCTCTGAGCAATTGCTCGACGTTTGCAATTTCTCACCGGAGCTCTCTTTAGAGTGCGCGAGAGGATGAGCAGAAGATTAGGTGGCTAGAGAAGCACAGAGCGCCAGTGTTCTTAGGGCTACAAGAGCGTTTCCAAGGAAGGGGGCTGGCTAGCAAGAGCTTTCAGTGCTGGCAGTTTTCATGTCTGAGCAATTGCTCGACGTTTGCAATTTCTCAGCTCGTGTCTACGAGACGGAGAGATAGTGACCGTGATGTTTGGTGGGTAGAGAAGCGCAAAGCCCCAGTGTTGCTGCGCCTGTGAAAGCGCTTCCAGGGAAGGGTGCTGGCTAGCAACAGCTTTCAGTGCTGGCACTTTTCATCTCTGAGCAATTGCTGGACGTTTGCAATTTCTCAACTGAGCTCTCTTTAGAGTGCGCGAGAGGATGAGCAGAAGATGAGGTGGCTAGAGAAGCTCAGAGCCCCATTGTTCTTAGGGCTACAAAAGCGCTTCCAAGGAAGGGGGCTGGCTAGCAAGAGCTTTCAGTGCTGGCACTTTTCATCTCTGAGCAATTGCTCGACGTTTGCAATTTCTCACCTGAGCTCTCTTTAGACTGCGCGAGAGGATGGGCAGAAGATTAGGTGGCTAGTGAAGCAGAGAGCCCCAGTGTTCTTAGGGCTACAAGAGCGTTTCCAAGGAAGGGGGCTGGCTAGCAAGAGCTTTCAGTGCTAGCACTTTTCATCTCTGAGCAGTTGCTCGACGTTTGCAATTTCTCACCAGAGCTTTTGTTAGAGTGCGCGAGAGGATGAGCAGAAGATTAGATGGCTAGAGAAGCACAGAGCGCCAGTGTTCTAAGGGCTACAAGAGCGTTTCCAAGGAAGGGGGCTGGCTAGCAAGAGCTTTCAGTGCTGGCACTTTTCATCTCTGAGCAATTGCTCGACGTTTGCAATTTCTCAGCTCGTGTCTACGAGACGGAGAGATAGTGACCGTGACGTTTGGTGGGTAGAGAAGCGCAAAGCCCCAGTGTTGCTGCGCCTGTGAAAGCGCTTCCAAGGAAGGGTGCTGGCTAGCAACAGCTTTCAGTGCTGGCACTTTTCATCTCTGAGCAATTGCTCGACGTTTGCAATTTCTCACCAGAGCTTTTGTTAGAGTGCGCGAGAGGATGAGGAGAAGATTAGATGGCTAGAGAAGCACAGAGCGCCAGTGTTCTAAGGGCTACAAGAGCGTTTCCAAGGAAGGGGGCTGGCTAGCAAGAGCTTTCAGTGCTGGCACTTTTCATCTCTGAGCAATTGCTCGACGTTTGCAATTTCTCAGCTCGTGTCTACGAGACGGAAAGAGACTGACCGTGATGTTTGGTGGGTAGAGCAGCGCAAAGCCCCAGTGTTGCTGCGCCTGTGAAAGCGTTTCCAAGGAAGGGTGCTGGCTAGCAAGAGCTTTCAGTGCTGGCAGTTTTCATCTCTGAGCAATTGCTCGACGTTTGCAATTTCTCAGCTCGTGTCTACGAGACGAAGAGATAGTGACCGTGACGTTTGGTGGGTAGAGAAGAGCAGAGAGCAAGTGTTGCTGCTCCTGTGAAAGTGCTTCCAGGGAAGGGTGCTGGCTAGCAAGAGCTTTCAGTGCTGGCACTTTTCATCTCTGAGCAATTGCTCGACGTTTGCAATTTCTCAGCTCGTGTCTACGAGACGGAGAGATAGTGACCGTGATGTTTGGTGGGTAGAGCAGCGCAAAGCCCCAGTGTTGCTGCGCCTGTGAAAGCGCTTACAGGGAAGGGTGCTGGCTAGCAACAGCTTTCAGTGCTGGCACTTTTCATCTCTGAGCAATTGCTGGACGTTTGCAATTTCTCAACTGAGCTCTCTTTAGAGTGCGCGAGAGGATGAGCAGAAGATGAGGTGGCTAGAGAAGCAGAGAGCCCCAGTGTTCTTAGGGTTACAAGCGCGTTTCCAAGGAAGGGTGCTGGCTAGCAAGAGCTTTCAGTGCTGGCACTTTTCATCTCTGAGCAATTGCTCGACGTTTGCAATTTCTCACCTGAGCTCTCTTTAGACTGCGCGAGAGGATGGGCAGAAGATGAGGTGGCTAGAGAAGCACAGAGCCCCAGTGTTCCAAGGGCTACAAGAGCTTTTCCAAGGAAGGGGGCTGGCTAGCAAGAGCTTTCAGTGCTGGCACTTTTCATCTCTGAGCAATTGCTCGACGTTTGCAATTTCTCAGCTCGTCTCTACGAGACGGAAAGAGAATGACCGTGACGTTTGGTGGGTAGAGAAGCGCAAAGCCCCAGTGTTGCTGCGCCTGTGAAAGCGCTTCCAAGGAAGGGGGCTGGCTAGCAACAGCTTTCAGTGCTGGCACTTTTCATCTCTGAGCAGTTGCTCGACATTTGCAATTTCTCAACTGAGCTTTTGTTAGAGTGCGCGAGAGGATGAGCAGAAGATGAGGTGGCTAGAGAAGCACAGAGCGCCAGTGTTCTAAGGGCTACAAGAGCGTTTCCAAGGAAGGGGGCTGGCTAGCAAGAGCTTTCAGTGCTGGCACTTTTCATCTCTGAGCAATTGCTCGACGTTTGCAATTTCTCAGCTCGTGTCTACGAGACGGAAAGAGAATGACCATGACGTTTAGTGGGTAGAGAAGCGCAAAGCCCCAGTGTTGCTGCACCTGTGAAAGCGCTTCCAAGGAAGGGGGCTGGCTAGCAACAGCTTTCAGTGCTGGCACTTTTCATCTCTGAGCAATTGCTCGACGTTTGCAATTTCTCACCAGAGCTTTTGTTAGAGTGCGCGAGAGGATGAGGAGAAGATGAGGTGGCTAGAGAAGCACAGAGCGCCAGTGTTCTAAGGGTTACAAGAGCTTTTCCAAGGAAGGGGGCTGGCTAGCAAGAGCTTTCAGTGCTGGCACTTTTCATCTCTGAGCAATTGCTCGACGTTTGCAATTTCTCAGCTCGTGTCTACGAGACGGAGAGATAGTGACCGTGATGTTTGGTGGGTAGAGAAGCGCAAAGCCCCAGTGTTGCTGCGCCTGTGAAAGCGCTTCCAGGGAAGGGTGCTGGCTAGCAACAGCTTTCAGTGCTGGCACTTTTCATCTCTGAGCAATTGCTCGACATTTGCAATTTCTCACCGGAGCTCTCTTTAGAGTGCGCGAGAGGATGAGCAGAAGATGAGGTGGCTAGAGAAGCTCAGAGCCCCATTGTTCTTAGGGCTACAAAAGCGCTTCCAAGGAAGGGGGCTGGCTAGCAAGAGCTTTCAGTGCTGGCACTTTTCATCTCTGAGCAATTACTCGACGTTTGCAATTTCTCACCTGAACTCTCTTTAGACTGCGCGAGAGGATGGGCAGAAGATGAGGTGGCTAGAGAAGCACAGAGCGCCAGTGTTCTAAGGGCTACAAGAGCGTTTCCAAGGAAGGGGGCTGGCTAGCAACAGCTTTCAGTGCTGGCACTTTTCATCTCTGAGCAATTGCTCGACGTTTGCAATTTCTCAGCTCGTGTCTACGAGACGGAGAGATAGTGACCGTGACGTTTGGTGGGTAGAGAAGCGCAAAGCCCCAGTGTTGCTGCGCCTGTGAAAGCGCTTCCAAGGAAGGGAGCTGGCTAGCAACAGCTTTCAGTGCTGGCACTTTTCATCTCTGAGCAATTGCTCGACGTTTGCAATTTCTCTCCGGAGCTTTTGTTAGAGTGCGCGAGAGGATGAGCAGAAGATGAGGTGGCTAGAGAATCACAGAGCGCCAGTGTTCTAAGGGCTACAAGAGCGTTTCCAAGGAAGGGGGCTGGCTAGCAACAGCTTTCAGTGCTGGCACTTTTCATCTCTGAGCAATTGCTGGACGTTTGCAATTTCTCAGCTCGTGTCTACGAGACGGAAAGAGAATGACCGTGACGTTTGGTGGTTAGAGAAGCGCAAAGCCCCAGTGTTGCTGCGCCTGTGAAAGCGCTTCCAAGGAAGGAGGCTGGCTAACAAGAGCTTTCAGTGCTGGCACTTTTCATCTCGGAGCAATTGCTCGACGTTTGCAATTTCTCAGCTCGTGTCTACGAGACGGAGAGATAGTGACCGTGACGTTTGGTGGGTAGAGAAGCGCAAAGCCCCAGTGTTGCTGCGCCTGTGAAAGCGCTTCCAAGGAAGGGTGCTGGCTAGCAACAGCTTTCAGTGCTGGCACTTTTCATCTCTGAGCAATTGCTCGACGTTTGCAATTTCTCAACTGAGCTTTTGTTAGAGTGCGCGAGAGGATGAGTAGAAGATGAGGTGGCTAGAGAAGCACAGAGCGCCAGTGTTCTAAGGGCTACAAGAGCGTTTCCAAGGAAGGGGGCTGGCTAGCAAGAGCTTTCAGTGCTGGCACTTTTCATCTCTGAGCAATTGCTCGACGTTTGCAATTTCTCAGCTCGTGTCTACGAGACGGAAAGAGAATGACCGTGACGTTTGGTGGGTAGAGAAGCGCAAAGCCCCAGTGTTGCTGCGCCTGTGAAAGCGCTTCCAAGGAAGGGTGCTGGCTAGCAACAGCTTTCAGTGCTGGCACTTTTCATCTCTGAGCAATTGCTCGACGTTTGCAATTTCTCACCGGAGCTTTTGTTAGAGTGCGCGAGAGGATGAGCAGAAGATGAGGTGGCTAGAGAATCACAGAGCCCCAGTGTTCTAAGGGCTACAAGAGCGTTTCCAAGGAAGGGGGCTGGCTAGCAAGAGCTTTCAGTGCTGGCACTTTTCAGCTCTGAGCAATTGCTCGACGTTTGCAATTTCTCACCAAAGCTTTTGTTAGAGTGCGCGAGAGGATGAGCAGAAGATGAGGTGGCTAGAGAAGCACAGAGCGCCAGTGTTCTAAGGGCTACAAGAGCGTTTCCAAGGAAGGGGGCTGGCTAGCAAGAGCTTTCAGTGCTGGCACTTTTCATCTCTGAGCAATTGCTCGACGTTTGCAATTTCTCAGCTCGTGTCTACGAGACGGAGAGATAGTGACCGTGATGTTTGGTGGGTAGAGAAGCGCAAAGCCCCAGTGTTGCTGCGCCTGTGAAAGCGCTTCCAAGGAAGGGGGCTGGCTAGCAAGAGCTTTCAGTGCTGGCACTTTTCATCTCTGAGCAATTGCTCGACGTTTGCAATTTCTCAGCTCGTCTCTACGAGACGGAAAGAGAATGACCGTGACGTTTGGTGGGTAGAGAAGCGCAAAGCCCCAGTGTTGCTGCGCCTGTGAAAGCGCTTCCAAGGAAGGGTGCTGGCTAGCAAGAGCTTTCAGTGCTGGCACTTTTCATCTCTGAGCAATTGCTCGACGTTTGCAATTTCTCAGCTCGTCTCTACGAGACGGAAAGAGAATGACCGTGACGTTTGGTGGGTAGAGAAGCGCAAAGCCCCAGTGTTGCTGCGCCTGTGAAAGCGCTTCCAAGGAAGGGGGCTGGCTAGCAAGAGCTTTCAGTGCTGGCACTTTTCATCTCTGAGCAATTGCTCGACGTTTGCAATTTCTCAGCTCGTGTCTACGAGACGGAAAGAGAATGACCGTGACGTTTGGTGGGTAGAGAAGCGCAAAGCCCCAGTGTTGCTGCGCCTGTGAAAGCGCTTCCAAGGAAGGGGGCTGGCTAGCAAGAGCTTTCAGTGCTGGCACTTTTCATCTCTGAGCAATTGCTCGACGTTTGCAATTTCTCAGCTCGTGTCTACGAGACGGAGAGATAGTGACCGTGACGTTTGGTGGGTAGAGAAGCGCAAAGCCCCAGTGTTGCTGCACCTGTGAAAGCGCTTCCAAGGAAGGGGGCTGGCTAGCAACAGCTTTCAGTGCTGGCACTTTTCATCTCTGAGCAATTGCTCGACGTTTGCAATTTCTCACCAGAGCTTTTGTTAGAGTGCGCGAGAGGATGAGGAGAAAATTAGATGGCTAGAGAAGCACAGAGCGCCAGTGTTCTAAGGGCTACAAGAGCGTTTCCAAGGAAGGGGGCTGGCTAGCAAGAGCTTTCAGTGCTGGCAGTTTTCATGTCTGAGCAATTGCTGGACGTTTGCAATGTCTCAGCTCGTGTCTACGAGACGGAAAGAGAATGACCGTGACGTTTGGCGGGTAGAGCAGCGCAAAGCCCCAGTGTTGCTGCGCCTGTGAAAGCGTTTCCAAGGAAGGGTGCTGGCTAACAAGAGCTTTCAGTGCTGGCACTTTTCCTCTCTGAGCAATTGCTCGACGTTTGCAATTTCTCAGCTCGTGTCTACGAGACGGAGAGATAGTGACCGTGATTTTTGGTGGGTAGAGAAGCGCAAAGCCCCAGTGTTGCTGCGCCTGTGAAAGCGCTTCCAAGGAAGGGGGCTGGCTAGCAAGAGCTTTCAGTGCTGGCACTTTTCATCTCTGAGCAATTGCTCGACGTTTGCAATTTCTCAGCTCGTCTCTACGAGACGGAAAGAGAATGACCGTGACGTTTGGTGGGTAGAGAAGCGCAAAGCCCCAGTGTTGCTGCGCCTGTGAAAGCGCTTCCAAGGAAGGGGGCTGGCTAGCAACAGCTTTCAGTGCTGGCACTTTTCAGCTCTGAGCAATTGCTCGACGTTTGCAATTTCTCTCCGGAGCTTTTGTTAGAGTGCGCGAGAGGATGAGCAGAAGATGAGGTGGCTAGAGAATCACAGAGCCCCAGTGTTCTAAGGGCTACAAGAGCGTTTCCAAGGAAGGGGGCTGGCTAGCAAGAGCTTTCAGTGCTGGCACTTTTCAGCTCTGAGCAATTGCTCGACGTTTGCAATTTCTCACCAAAGCTTTTGTTAGAGTGCGCGAGAGGATGAGCAGAAGATGAGGTGGCTAGAGAAGCACAGAGCGCCAGTGTTCTAAGGGCTACAAGAGCGTTTCCAAGGAAGGGGGCTGGCTAGCAAGAGCTTTCAGTGCTGGCACTTTTCATCTCTGAGCAATTGCTCGACGTTTGCAATTTCTCAGCTCGTGTCTACGAGACGGAGAGATAGTGACCGTGATGTTTGGTGGGTAGAGAAGCGCAAAGCCCCAGTGTTGCTGCGCCTGTGAAAGCGCTTCCAAGGAAGGGGGCTGGCTAGCAAGAGCTTTCAGTGCTGGCACTTTTCATCTCTGAGCAATTGCTCGACGTTTGCAATTTCTCAGCTCGTCTCTACGAGACGGAAAGAGAATGACCGTGACGTTTGGTGGGTAGAGAAGCGCAAAGCCCCAGTGTTGCTGCGCCTGTGAAAGCGCTTCCAAGGAAGGGGGCTGGCTAGCAAGAGCTTTCAGTGCTGGCACTTTTCATCTCTGAGCAATTGCTCGACGTTTGCAATTTCTCAGCTCGTCTCTACGAGACGGAAAGAGAATGACCGTGACGTTTGGTGGGTAGAGAAGCGCAAAGCCCCAGTGTTGCTGCGCCTGTGAAAGCGCTTCCAAGGAAGGGGGCTGGCTAGCAAGAGCTTTCAGTGCTGGCACTTTTCATCTCTGAGCAATTGCTCGACGTTTGCAATTTCTCAGCTCGTCTCTACGAGACGGAAAGAGAATGACCGTGACGTTTGGTGGGTAGAGAAGCGCAAAGCCCCAGTGTTGCTGCGCCTGTGAAAGCGCTTCCAAGGAAGGGGGCTGGCTAGCAAGAGCTTTCAGTGCTGGCACTTTTCATCTCTGAGCAATTGCTCGACGTTTGCAATTTCTCAGCTCGTGTCTACGAGACGGAGAGATAGTGACCGTGACGTTTGGTGGGTAGAGAAGCGCAAAGCCCCAGTGTTGCTGCACCTGTGAAAGCGCTTCCAAGGAAGGGGGCTGGCTAGCAACAGCTTTCAGTGCTGGCACTTTTCATCTCTGAGCAATTGCTCGACGTTTGCAATTTCTCACCGGAGCTTTTGTTAGAGTGCGCGAGAGGATGAGGAGAAAATTAGATGGCTAGAGAAGCACAGAGCGCCAGTGTTCTAAGGGCTACAAGAGCGTTTCCAAGGAAGGGGGCTGGCTAGCAAGAGCTTTCAGTGCTGGCAGTTTTCATGTCTGAGCAATTGCTGGACGTTTGCAATGTCTCAGCTCGTGTCTACGAGACGGAAAGAGAATGACCGTGACGTTTGGCGGGTAGAGCAGCGCAAAGCCCCAGTGTTGCTGCGCCTGTGAAAGCGTTTCCAAGGAAGGGTGCTGGCTAACAAGAGCTTTCAGTGCTGGCACTTTTCATCTCGGAGCAATTGCTCGACGTTTGCAATTTCTCAGCTCGTGTCTACGAGACGGAGAGATAGTGACCGTGATGTTTGGTGGGTAGAGAAGCGCAAAGCCCCAGTGTTGCTGCGCCTGTGAAAGCGCTTCCAAGGAAGGGTGCTGGCTAGCAAGAGCTTTCAGTGCTGGCACTTTTCATCTCTGAGCAATTGCTCGACGTTTGCAATTTCTCACCAGAGCTTTTGTTAGAGTGCGCGAGAGGATGAGCAGAAGATGAGGTGGCTAGAGAAGCACAGAGCGCCAGTGTTCTAAGGGCTACAAGAGCGTTTCCAAGGAAGGGTGCTGGCTAGCAAGAGCTTTCAGTGCTGGCACTTTTCCTCTCTGAGCAATTGCTCGACGTTTGCAATTTCTCAGCTCGTGTCTACGAGACGGAGAGATAGTGACCGTGATGTTTGGTGGGTAGAGAAGCGCAAAGCCCCAGTGTTGCTGCGCCTGTGAAAGCGCTTCCAAGGAAGGGGGCTGGCTAGCAAGAGCTTTCAGTGCTGGCACTTTTCATCTCTGAGCAATTGCTCGACGTTTGCAATTTCTCAGCTCGTCTCTACGAGACGGAAAGAGAATGACCGTGACGTTTGGTGGGTAGAGAAGCGCAAAGCCCCAGTGTTGCTGCGCCTGTGAAAGCGCTTCCAAGGAAGGGGGCTGGCTAGCAAGAGCTTTCAGTGCTGGCACTTTTCATCTCTGAGCAATTGCTCGACGTTTGCAATTTCTCAGCTCGTCTCTACGAGACGGAAAGAGAATGACCGTGACGTTTGGTGGGTAGAGAAGCGCAAAGCCCCAGTGTTGCTGCGCCTGTGAAAGCGCTTCCAAGGAAGGGGGCTGGCTAGCAAGAGCTTTCAGTGCTGGCACTTTTCATCTCTGAGCAATTGCTCGACGTTTGCAATTTCTCACCAGAGCTTTTGTTAGAGTGCGCGAGAGGATGAGGAGAAAATTAGATGGCTAGAGAAGCACAGAGCGCCAGTGTTCTAAGGGCTACAAGAGCGTTTGCAAGGAAGGGGGCTGGCTAGCAAGAGCTTTCAGTGCTGGCACTTTTCATCTCTGAGCAATTGCTCGACGTTTGCAATTTCTCAGCTCGTGTCTACGAGACGGAAAGAGAATGACCGTGACGTTTGGTGGGTAGAGAAGCGCAAAGCCCCAGTGTTGCTGCGCCTGTGAAAGCGTTTCCAAGGAAGGGTGCTGGCTAACAAGAGCTTTCAGTGCTGGCACTTTTCATCTCTGAGCAATTGCTCGACGTTTGCAATTTCTCAGCTCGTGTCTACGAGACGGAGAGATAGTGACCGTGACGTTTGGTGGGTAGAGAAGCGCAAAGCCCCAGTGTTGCTGCGCCTGTGAAAGCGCTTCCAAGGAAGGGTGCTGGCTAGCAACAGCTTTCAGTGCTGGCACTTTTCATCTCTGAGCAATTGCTCGACGTTTGCAATTTCTCAACTGAGCTTTTGTTAGAGTGCGCGAGAGGATGAGGAGAAGATTAGATGGCTAGAGAAGCACAGAGCGCCAGTGTTCTAAGGGCTACAAGAGCGTTTCCAAGGAAGGGTGCTGGCTAGCAAGAGCTTTCAGTGCTGGCACTTTTCATCTCTGAGCAATTGCTCGACGTTTTCAATTTCTCAGCTCGTGTCTACGAGACGGAAAGAGAATGACCGTGACGTTTGGTGGGTAGAGAAGCGCAAAGCCCCAGTGTTGCTGCGCCTGTGAAAGCGTTTCCAAGGAAGGGTGCTGGCTAACAAGAGCTTTCAGTGCTGGCACTTTTCATCTCTGAGCAATTGCTCGACGTTTGCAATTTCTCAGCTCGTGTCTACGAGACGGAGAGATAGTGACCGTGACGTTTGGTGGGTAGAGAAGCGCAAAGCCCCAGTGTTGCTGCACCTGTGAAAGCGCTTCCAAGGAAGGGGGCTGGCTAGCAACAGCTTTCAGTGCTGGCACTTTTCATCTCTGAGCAATTGCTCGACGTTTGCAATTTCTCAACTGAGCTTTTGTTAGAGTGCGCGAGAGGATGAGGAGAAAATTAGATGGCTAGAGAAGCACAGAGCGCCAGTGTTCTAAGGGCTACAAGAGCGTTTCCAAGGAAGGGGGCTGGCTAGCAAGAGCTTTCAGTGCTGGCACTTTTCATCTCTGAGCAATTGCTGGACGTTTGCAATGTCTCAGCTCGTGTCTACGAGACGGAAAGAGAATGACCGTGACGTTTGGTGGGTAGAGCAGCGCAAAGCCCCAGTGTTGCTGCGCCTGTGAAAGCGTTTCCAAGGAAGGGTGCTGGCTAACAAGAGCTTTCAGTGCTGGCACTTTTCATCTCTGAGCAATTGCTCGACGTTTGCAATTTCTCAGCTCGTGTCTACGAGACGGAGAGATAGTGACCGTGATGTTTGGTGGGTAGAGAAGCGCAAAGCCCCAGTGTTGCTGCGCCTGTGAAAGCGCTTCCAAGGAAGGGTGCTGGCTAGCAACAGCTTTCAGTGCTGGCACTTTTCATCTCTGAGCAATTGCTCGACGTTTGCAATTTCTCAACTGAGCTTTTGTTAGAGTGCGCGAGAGGATGAGGAGAAGATTAGATGGCTAGAGAAGCACAGAGCGCCAGTGTTCTAAGGGCTACAAGAGCGTTTCCAAGGAAGGGGGCTGGCTAGCAAGAGCTTTCAGTGCTGGCACTTTTCATCTCTGAGCAATTGCTCGACGTTTGCAATTTCTCAGCTCGTGTCTACGAGACGGAAAGAGAATGACCGTGACGTTTGGTGGGTAGAGAAGCGCAAAGCCCCAGTGTTGCTGCGCCTGTGAAAGCGTTTCCAAGGAAGGGTGCTGGCTAACAAGAGCTTTCAGTGCTGGCACTTTTCATCTCTGAGCAATTGCTCGACGTTTGCAATTTCTCAGCTCGTGTCTACGAGACGGAGAGATAGTGACCGTGACGTTTGGTGGGTAGAGAAGCGCAAAGCCCCAGTGTTGCTGCGCCTGTGAAAGCGCTTCCAGGGAAGGGTGCTGGCTAGCAAGACCTTTCAGTGCTGGCACTTTTCATCTCTGAGCAATTGCTCGACGTTTGCAATTTCTCACCAGAGCTTTTGTTAGAGTGCGCGAGAGGATGAGCAGAAGATGAGGTGGCTAGAGAAGCAGAGAGCCCCAGTGTTCTTAGGGCTACAAGAGCGTTTCCAAGGAAGGGGGCTGGCTAGCAAGAGCTTTCAGTGCTGGCACTTTTCATCTCTGAGCAATTGCTCGACGTTTGCAATTTCTCACCTGAGCTCTCTTTAGTCTGCGCGAGAGGATGAGAAGAAGATGAGGTGGCTAGAGAACCACAGATCCCCAGTGTTCTTAGGGCTACAAGAGCGTTTCCAAGGAAGGGGGCTGGCTAGCAACAGCTTTCAGTGCTGGCACTTTTCATCTCTGAGCAATTGCTCGACGTTTGCAATTTCTCAGCTCGTGTCTACGAGACGGAGAGATAATGACCGTGATGTTTGGTGGGTAGAGAAGTGCAAAGCCCCAGTGTTGCTGCGCCTGTGAAAGCGCTTCCAAGGAAGGGTGCTGGCTAGCAAGACCTTTCAGTGCTGGCACTTTTCATCTCTGAGCAATTGCTCGACGTTTGCAATTTCTCACCTGAGCTCTCTTTAGACTGCGCGAGAGGATGAGCAGAAGATGAGGTGGCTAGAGAAGCACAGAGCGCCAGTGTTCTAAGGGCTACAAGAGCGTTTCCAAGGAAGGGTGCTGGCTAGCAAGAGCTTTCAGTGCTGGCACTTTTCATCTTTGAGCAATTGCTCGACGTTTGCAATTTCTCAGCTCGTCTCTACGAGACGGAAAGAGAATGACCGTGACGTTTGGTGGGTAGAGAAGCGCAAAGCCCCAGTGTTGCTGCGCCTGTGAAAGCGCTTCCAAGGAAGGGGGCTGGCTAGCAAGAGCTTTCAGTGCTGGCACTTTTCATCTCTGAGCAATTGCTCGACGTTTGCAATTTCTCACCAGAGCTTTTGTTAGAGTGCGCGAGAGGATGAGGAGAAAATTAGATGGCTAGAGAAGCACAGAGCGCCAGTGTTCTAAGGGCTACAAGAGCGTTTCCAAGGAAGGGGGCTGGCTAGCAAGAGCTTTCAGTGCTGGCACTTTTCATCTCTGAGCAGTTGCTCGACGTTTGCAATTTCTCAGCTCGTGTCTACGAGACGGAAAGAGAATGACCGTGACGTTCGGTGGGTAGAGAAGCGCAAAGCCCCAGTGTTGCTGCGCCTGTGAAAGCGTTTCCAAGGAAGGGTGCTGGCTAACAAGAGCTTTCAGTGCTGGCACTTTTCATCTCTGAGCGATTGCTCGACGTTTGCAATTTCTCAGCTCGTGTCTACGAGACGGAGAGATAGTGACCGTGACGTTTGGTGGGTAGAGAAGCGCAAAGCCCCAGTTTGCTGCGCCTGTGAAAGCGCTTCCAAGGAAGGGTGCTGGCTAGCAAGACCTTTCAGTGCTGGCACTTTTCATCTCTGAGCAATTGCTCGACGTTTGCAATTTCTCAACTGAGCTTTTGTTAGAGTGCGCGAGAGGATGAGGAGAAGATTAGATGGCTAGAGAAGCACAGAGCGCCAGTGTTCTAAGGGCTACAAGAGCGTTTCCAAGGAAGGGTGCTGGCTAGCAAGAGCTTTCAGTGCTGGCACTTTTCATCTCTGAGCAATTGCTCGACGTTTGCAATTTCTCAGCTCGTGTCTACGAGACGGAAAGAGAATGACCGTGACGTTTGGTGGGTAGAGAAGCGCAAAGCCCCAGTGTTGCTGCGCCTGTGAAAGCGTTTCCAAGGAAGGGTGCTGGCTAACAAGAGCTTTCAGTGCTGGCACTTTTCATCTCTGAGCAATTGCTCGACGTTTGCAATTTCTCAGCTCGTGTCTACGAGACGGAGAGATAGTGACCGTGACGTTTGGTGGGTAGAGAAGCGCAAAGCCCCAGTGTTGCTGCACCTGTGAAAGCGCTTCCAAGGAAGGGGGCTGGCTAGCAACAGCTTTCAGTGCTGGCACTTTTCATCTCTGAGCAATTGCTCGACGTTTGCAATTTCTCAACTGAGCTTTTGTTAGAGTGCGCGAGAGGATGAGGAGAAAATTAGATGGCTAGAGAAGCACAGAGCGCCAGTGTTCTAAGGGCTACAAGAGCGTTTCCAAGGAAGGGGGCTGGCTAGCAAGAGCTTTCAGTGCTGGCACTTTTCATCTCTGAGCAATTGCTCGACGTTTGCAATTTCTCAGCTCGTGTCTACGAGACGGAAAGAGAAGGACAGTGACGTTTGGTGGGTAGAGCAGCGCAAAGCCCCAGTGTTGCTGCGCCTGTGAAAGCGTTTCCAAGGAAGGGTGCTGGCTAACAAGAGCTTTCAGTGCTGGCACTTTTCATCTCTGAGCAATTGCTCGACGTTTGCAATTTCTCAGCTCGTGTCTACGAGACGGAGAGATAGTGACCGTGATGTTTGGTGGGTAGAGAAGCGCAAAGCCCCAGTGTTGCTGCGCCTGTGAAAGCGCTTCCAAGGAAGGGTGCTGGCTAGCAACAGCTTTCAGTGCTGGCACTTTTCATCTCTGAGCAATTGCTCGACGTTTGCAATTTCTCAACTGAGCTTTTGTTAGAGTGCGCGAGAGGATGAGGAGAAGATTAGATGGCTAGAGAAGCACAGAGCGCCAGTGTTCTAAGGGCTACAAGAGCGTTTGCAAGGAAGGGGGCTGGCTAGCAAGAGCTTTCAGTGCTGGCACTTTTCATCTCTGAGCAATTGCTCGACGTTTGCAATTTCTCAGCTCGTCTCTACGAGACGGAAAGAGAATGACCGTGACGTTTGGTGGGTAGAGAAGCGCAAAGCCCCAGTGTTGCTGCACCTGTGAAAGCGTTTCCAAGGAAGGGTGCTGGCTAACAAGAGCTTTCAGTGCTGGCACTTTTCATCTCTGAGCAATTGCTCGACGTTTGCAATTTCTCAGCTCGTGTCTACGAGACGGAGAGATAGTGACCGTGACGTTTGGTGGGTAGAGAAGCGCAAAGCCCCAGTGTTGCTGCGCCTGTGAAAGCGCTTCCAGGGAAGGGTGCTGGCTAGCAAGACCTTTCAGTGCTGGCACTTTTCATCTCTGAGCAATTGCTGGACGTTTGCAATTTCTCAACTGAGCTCTCTTTAGAGTGCGCGAGAGGATGAGCAGAAGATGAGGTGGCTAGAGAAGCAGAGAGCCCCAGTGTTCTTAGGGCTACAAGAGCGTTTCCAAGGAAGGGTGCTGGCTAGCAAGAGCTTTCAGTGCTGGCACTTTTCATCTCTGAGCAATTGCTCGACGTTTGCAATTTCTCACCTGAGCTCTCTTTAGACTGCGCGAGAGGATGAGAAGAAGATGAGGTGGCTAGAGAACCACAGATCCCCAGTGTTCTTAGGGCTACAAGAGCGTTTCCAAGGAAGGGGGCTGGCTAGCAAGAGCTTTCAGTGCTGGCACTTTTCATCTCTGAGCAATTGCTCGACGTTTGCAATTTCTCAGCTCGTGTCTACGAGACGGAGAGATAATGACCGTGATGTTTGGTGGGTAGAGAAGTGCAAAGCCCCAGTGTTGCTGCGCCTGTGAAAGCGCTTCCAAGGAAGGGTGCTGGCTAGCAAGAGCTTTCAGTGCTGGCACTTTTCATCTCTGAGCAATTGCTCGACGTTTGCAATTTCTCACCAGAGCTTTTGTTAGAGTGCGCGAGAGGATGAGCAGAAGATGAGGTGGCTAGAGAAGCACAGAGCGCCAGTGTTCTAAGGGCTACAAGAGCGTTTCCAAGGAAGGGTGCTGGCTAGCAAGCGCTTTCAGTGCTGGCACTTTTCATCTCTGAGCAATTGCTCGACGTTTGCAATTTCTCAGCTCGTGTCTACGAGACGGAAAGAGAATGACCGTGACGTTTGGTGGGTAGAGAAGCGCAAAGCCCCAGTGTTGCTGCGCCTGTGAAAGCGTTTCCAAGGAAGGGTGCTGGCTAACAAGAGCTTTCAGTGCTGGCACTTTTCATCTCTGAGCAATTGCTCGACGTTTGCAATTTCTCAGCTCGTGTCTACGAGACGGAGAGATAATGACCGTGATGTTTGGTGGGTAGAGAAGTGCAAAGCCCCAGTGTTGCTGCGCCTGTGAAAGCGCTTCCATGGAAGGGTGCTGGCTAGCAAGAGCTTTCAGTGCTGGCACTTTTCATCTCTGAGCAATTGCTCGACGTTTGCAATTTCTCACCAGAGCTTTTGTTAGAGTGCGCGAGAGGATGAGCAGAAGATGAGGTGGCTAGAGAAGCACAGAGCGCCAGTGTTCTAAGGGCTACAAGAGCGTTTCCAAGGAAGGGGGCTGGCTAGCAAGAGCTTTCAGTGCTGGCACTTTTCATCTCTGAGCAATTGCTCGACGTTTGCAATTTCTCAGCTCGTGTCTACGAGACGGAGAGATAGTGACCGTGATGTTTGGTGGGTAGAGAAGCGCAAAGCCCCAGTGTTGCTGCGCCTGTGAAAGCGCTTCCAAGGAAGGGGGCTGGCTAGCAAGAGCTTTCAGTGCTGGCACTTTTCATCTCTGAGCAATTGCTCGACGTTTGCAATTTCTCAGCTCGTCTCTACGAGACGGAAAGAGAATGACCGTGACGTTTGGTGGGTAGAGAAGCGCAAAGCCCCAGTGTTGCTGCGCCTGTGAAAGCGCTTCCAAGGAAGGGGGCTGGCTAGCAAGAGCTTTCAGTGCTGGCACTTTTCATCTCTGAGCAATTGCTCGACGTTTGCAATTTCTCAGCTCGTCTCTACGAGACGGAAAGAGAATGACCGTGACGTTTGGTGGGTAGAGAAGCGCAAAGCCCCAGTGTTGCTGCGCCTGTGAAAGCGCTTCCAAGGAAGGGGGCTGGCTAGCAAGAGCTTTCAGTGCTGGCACTTTTCATCTCTGAGCAATTGCTCGACGTTTGCAATTTCTCACCAGAGCTTTTGTTAGAGTGCGCGAGAGGATGAGGAGAAAATTAGATGGCTAGAGAAGCACAGAGCGCCAGTGTTCTAAGGGCTACAAGAGCGTTTCCAAGGAAGGGTGCTGGCTAGCAAGAGCTTTCAGTGCTGGCACTTTTCATCTCTGAGCAATTGCTCGACGTTTGCAATTTCTCAGCTCGTGTCTACGAGACGGAAAGAGAATGACCGTGACGTTTGGTGGGTAGAGAAGCGCAAAGCCCCAGTGTTGCTGCGCCTGTGAAAGCGTTTCCAAGGAAGGGTGCTGGCTAACAAGAGCTTTCAGTGCTGGCACTTTTCATCTCTGAGCAATTGCTCGACGTTTGCAATTTCTCAGCTCGTGTCTACGAGACGGAGAGATAGTGACCGTGACGTTTGGTGGGTAGAGAAGCGCAAAGCCCCAGTGTTGCTGCACCTGTGAAAGCGCTTCCAAGGAAGGGGGCTGGCTAGCAACAGCTTTCAGTGCTGGCACTTTTCATCTCTGAGCAATTGCTCGACGTTTGCAATTTCTCAACTGAGCTTTTGTTAGAGTGCGCGAGAGGATGAGGAGAAAATTAGATGGCTAGAGAAGCACAGAGCGCCAGTGTTCTAAGGGCTACAAGAGCGTTTCCAAGGAAGGGGGCTGGCTAGCAAGAGCTTTCAGTGCTGGCACTTTTCATCTCTGAGCAATTGCTCGACGTTTGCAATTTCTCAGCTCGTCTCTACGAGACGGAAAGAGAAGGACAGTGACGTTTGGTGGGTAGAGCAGCGCAAAGCCCCAGTGTTGCTGCGCCTGTGAAAGCGTTTCCAAGGAAGGGTGCTGGCTAACAAGAGCTTTCAGTGCTGGCACTTTTCATCTCTGAGCAATTGCTCGACGTTTGCAATTTCTCAGCTCGTGTCTACGAGACGGAGAGATAGTGACCGTGATGTTTGGTGGGTAGAGAAGCGCAAAGCCCCAGTGTTGCTGCGCCTGTGAAAGCGCTTCCAAGGAAGGGTGCTGGCTAGCAACAGCTTTCAGTGCTGGCACTTTTCATCTCTGAGCAATTGCTCGACGTTTGCAATTTCTCAACTGAGCTTTTGTTAGAGTGCGCGAGAGGATGAGGAGAAGATTAGATGGCTAGAGAAGCACAGAGCGCCAGTGTTCTAAGGGCTACAAGAGCGTTTGCAAGGAAGGGGGCTGGCTAGCAAGAGCTTTCAGTGCTGGCACTTTTCATCTCTGAGCAATTGCTCGACGTTTGCAATTTCTCAGCTCGTGTCTACGAGACGGAAAGAGAATGACCGTGACGTTTGGTGGGTAGAGAAGCGCAAAGCCCCAGTGTTGCTGCGCCTGTGAAAGCGTTTCCAAGGAAGGGTGCTGGCTAACAAGAGCTTTCAGTGCTGGCACTTTTCATCTCTGAGCGATTGCTCGACGTTTGCAATTTCTCAGCTCGTGTCTACGAGACGGAGAGATAGTGACCGTGACGTTTGGTGGGTAGAGAAGCGCAAAGCCCCAGTTTGCTGCGCCTGTGAAAGCGCTTCCAAGGAAGGGTGCTGGCTAGCAAGACCTTTCAGTGCTGGCACTTTTCATCTCTGAGCAATTGCTCGACGTTTGCAATTTCTCAACTGAGCTTTTGTTAGAGTGCGCGAGAGGATGAGGAGAAGATTAGATGGCTAGAGAAGCACAGAGCGCCAGTGTTCTAAGGGCTACAAGAGCGTTTCCAAGGAAGGGTGCTGGCTAGCAAGAGCTTTCAGTGCTGGCACTTTTCATCTCTGAGCAATTGCTCGACGTTTGCAATTTCTCAGCTCGTGTCTACGAGACGGAAAGAGAATGACCGTGACGTTTGGTGGGTAGAGAAGCGCAAAGCCCCAGTGTTGCTGCGCCTGTGAAAGCGTTTCCAAGGAAGGGGGCTGGCTAACAAGAGCTTTCAGTGCTGGCACTTTTCATCTCTGAGCAATTGCTCGACGTTTGCAATTTCTCAGCTCGTGTCTACGAGACGGAGAGATAGTGACCGTGACGTTTGGTGGGTAGAGAAGCGCAAAGCCCCAGTGTTGCTGCACCTGTGAAAGCGCTTCCAAGGAAGGGGGCTGGCTAGCAAGAGCTTTCAGTGCTGGCACTTTTCATCTCTGAGCAATTGCTCGACGTTTGCAATTTCTCACCGGAGCTTTTGTTAGAGTGCGCGAGAGGATGAGCAGAAGATGAGGTGGCTAGAGAAGCACAGAGCGCCAGTGTTCTAAGGGCTACAAGAGCGTTTCCAAGGAAGGGGGCTGGCTAGCAAGAGCTTTCAGTGCTGGCACTTTTCATCTCTGAGCAATTGCTCGACGTTTGCAATTGCTCAGCTCTTGTCTACGAGACGGAAAGAGAAGGACAGTGACGTTTGGTGGGTAGAGCAGCGCAAAGCCCCAGTGTTGCTGCGCCTGTGAAAGCGCTTCCAAGGAAGGGTGCTGGCTAACAAGAGCTTTCAGTGCTGGCACTTTTCATCTCTGAGCAATTGCTCGACGTTTGCAATTTCTCAGCTCGTGTCTACGAGACGGAGAGATAGTGACCGTGATGTTTGGTGGGTAGAGAAGCGCAAAGCCCCAGTGTTGCTGCGCCTGTGAAAGCGCTTCCAAGGAAGGGGGCTGGCTAGCAACAGCTTTCAGTGCTGGCACTTTTCATCTCTGAGCAATTGCTCGACGTTTGCAATTTCTCAACTGAGCTTTTGTTAGAGTGCGCGAGAGGATGAGGAGAAGATTAGATGGCTAGAGAAGCACAGAGCGCCAGTGTTCTAAGGGCTACAAGAGCGTTTGCAAGGAAGGGGGCTGGCTAGCAAGAGCTTTCAGTGCTGGCACTTTTCATCTCTGAGCAATTGCTCGACGTTTGCAATTTCTCAGCTCGTGTCTACGAGACGGAAAGAGAATGACCGTGACGTTTGGTGGGTAGAGAAGCGCAAAGCCCCAGTGTTGCTGCGCCTGTGAAAGCGTTTCCAAGGAAGGGTGCTGGCTAACAAGAGCTTTCAGTGCTGGCACTTTTCATCTCTGAGCAATTGCTCGACGTTTGCAATTTCTCAGCTCGTGTCTACGAGACGGAGAGATAGTGACCGTGACGTTTGGTGGGTAGAGAAGCGCAAAGCCCCAGTGTTGCTGCGCCTGTGAAAGCGCTTCCAGGGAAGGGTGCTGGCTAGCAAGACCTTTCAGTGCTGGCACTTTTCATCTCTGAGCAATTGCTGGACGTTTGCAATTTCTCAACTGAGCTCTCTTTAGAGTGCGCGAGAGGATGAGCAGAAGATGAGGTGGCTAGAGAAGCAGAGAGCCCCAGTGTTCTTAGGGCTACAAGAGCGTTTCCAAGGAAGGGTGCTGGCTAGCAAGAGCTTTCAGTGCTGGCACTTTTCATCTCTGAGCAATTGCTCGACGTTTGCAATTTCTCACCTGAGCTCTCTTTAGACTGCGCGAGAGGATGAGAAGAAGATGAGGTGGCTAGAGAACCACAGATCCCCAGTGTTCTTAGGGCTACAAGAGCGTTTCCAAGGAAGGGGGCTGGCTAGCAACAGCTTTCAGTGCTGGCACTTTTCATCTCTGAGCAATTGCTCGACGTTTGCAATTTCTCAGCTCGTGTCTACGAGACGGAGAGATAATGACCGTGATGTTTGGTGGGTAGAGAAGTGCAAAGCCCCAGTGTTGCTGCGCCTGTGAAAGCGCTTCCAAGGAAGGGTGCTGGCTAGCAAGACCTTTCAGTGCTGGCACTTTTCATCTCTGAGCAATTGCTCGACGTTTGCAATTTCTCACCAGAGCTTTTGTTAGAGTGCGCGAGAGGATGAGCAGAAGATGAGGTGGCTAGAGAAGCACAGAGCGCCAGTGTTCTAAGGGCTACAAGAGCGTTTGCAAGGAAGGGGGCTGGCTAGCAAGCGCTTTCAGTGCTGGCACTTTTCATCTCTGAGCAATTGCTCGACGTTTGCAATTTCTCAGCTCGTGTCTACGAGACGGAGAGATAGTGACCGTGATGTTTGGTGGGTAGAGAAGCGCAAAGCCCCAGTGTTGCTGCGCCTGTGAAAGCGCTTCCAAGGAAGGGTGCTGGCTAGCAAGAGCTTTCAGTGCTGGCACTTTTCATCTTTGAGCAATTGCTCGACGTTTGCAATTTCTCAGCTCGTCTCTACGAGACGGAAAGAGAATGACCGTGACGTTTGGTGGGTAGAGAAGCGCAAAGCCCCAGTGTTGCTGCGCCTGTGAAAGCGCTTCCAAGGAAGGGGGCTGGCTAGCAAGAGCTTTCAGTGCTGGCACTTTTCAGCTCTGAGCAATTGCTCGACGTTTGCAATTTCTCACCAGAGCTTTTGTTAGAGTGCGCGAGAGGATGAGGAGAAAATTAGATGGCTAGAGAAGCACAGAGCGCCAGTGTTCTAAGGGCTACAAGAGCGTTTCCAAGGAAGGGTGCTGGCTAGCAAGAGCTTTCAGTGCTGGCACTTTTCATCTTTGAGCAATTGCTCGACGTTTGCAATTTCTCAGCTCGTGTCTACGAGACGGAAAGAGAATGACCGTGACGTTCGGTGGGTAGAGAAGCGCAAAGCCCCAGTGTTGCTGCGCCTGTGAAAGCGTTTCCAAGGAAGGGTGCTGGCTAACAAGAGCTTTCAGTGCTGGCACTTTTCATCTCTGAGCGATTGCTCGACGTTTGCAATTTCTCAGCTCGTGTCTACGAGACGGAGAGATAGTGACCGTGACGTTTGGTGGGTAGAGAAGCGCAAAGCCCCAGTGTTGCTGCGCCTGTGAAAGCGCTTCCAAGGAAGGGGGCTGGCTAGCAAGAGCTTTCAGTGCTGGCACTTTTCCTCTCTGAGCAATTGCTCGACGTTTGCAATTTCTCACCGGAGCTTTTGTTAGAGTGCGCGAGAGGATGAGCAGAAGATGAGGTGGCTAGAGAACCACAGAGCGCCAGTGTTCTAAGGGCTACAAGAGCGTTTCCAAGGAAGGGTGCTGGCTAGCAAGCGCTTTCAGTGCTGGCACTTTTCATCTCTGAGCAATTGCTCGACGTTTGCAATTTCTCAGCTCGTGTCTACGAGACGGAGAGATAGTGACCGTGACGTTTGGTGGGTAGAGAAGCGCAAAGCCCCAGTGTTGCTGCGCCTGTGAAAGCGCTTCCAAGGAAGGGTGCTGGCTAGCAAGACCTTTCAGTGCTGGCACTTTTCATCTCTGAGCAATTGCTGGACGTTTGCAATTTCTCAACTGAGCTCTCTTTAGAGTGCGCGAGAGGATGAGCAGAAGATGAGGTGGCTAGAGAAGCAGAGAGCCCCAGTGTTCTTAGGGCTACAAGAGCGTTTGCAAGGAAGGGGGCTGGCTAGCAAGAGCTTTCAGTGCTGGCACTTTTCATCTCTGAGCAATTGCTCGACGTTTGCAATTTCTCACCTGAGCTCTCTTTAGACTGCGCGAGAGGATGAGAAGAAGATGAGGTGGCTAGAGAACCACAGATCCCCAGTGTTCTAAGGGCTACAAGAGCGTTTCCAAGGAAGGGGGCTGGCTAGCAACAGCTTTCAGTGCTGGCACTTTTCATCTCTGAGCAATTGCTCGACGTTTGCAATTTCTCAGCTCGTGTCTACGAGACGGAGAGATAATGACCGTGATGTTTGGTGGGTAGAGAAGTGCAAAGCCCCAGTGTTGCTGCGCCTGTGAAAGCGCTTCCAAGGAAGGGTGCTGGCTAGCAAGAGCTTTCAGTGCTGGCACTTTTCATCTCTGAGCAATTGCTCGACGTTTGCAATTTCTCACCAGAGCTTTTGTTAGAGTGCGCGAGAGGATGAGCAGAAGATGAGGTGGCTAGAGAAGCACAGAGCGCCAGTGTTCTAAGGGCTACAAGAGCGTTTCCAAGGAAGGGTGCTGGCTAGCAAGCGCTTTCAGTGCTGGCACTTTTCATCTCTGAGCAATTGCTCGACGTTTGCAATTTCTCAGCTCGTGTCTACGAGACGGAGAGATAGTGACCGTGATGTTTGGTGGGTAGAGAAGCGCAAAGCCCCAGTGTTGCTGCGCCTGTGAAAGCGCTTCCAAGGAAGGGTGCTGGCTAGCAAGAGCTTTCAGTGCTGGCACTTTTCATCTTTGAGCAATTGCTCGACGTTTGCAATTTCTCAGCTCGTCTCTACGAGACGGAAAGAGAATGACCGTGACGTTTGGTGGGTAGAGAAGCGCAAAGCCCCAGTGTTGCTGCGCCTGTGAAAGCGCTTCCAAGGAAGGGGGCTGGCTAGCAAGAGCTTTCAGTGCTGGCACTTTTCATCTCTGAGCAATTGCTCGACGTTTGCAATTTCTCACCAGAGCTTTTGTTAGAGTGCGCGAGAGGATGAGGAGAAAATTAGATGGCTAGAGAAGCACAGAGCGCCAGTGTTCTAAGGGCTACAAGAGCGTTTCCAAGGAAGGGGGCTGGCTAGCAAGAGCTTTCAGTGCTGGCACTTTTCATCTCTGAGCAATTGCTCGACGTTTGCAATTTCTCAGCTCGTGTCTACGAGACGGAAAGAGAATGACCGTGACGTTTGGTGGGTAGAGAAGCGCAAAGCCCCAGTGTTGCTGCGCCTGTGAAAGCGTTTCCAAGGAAGGGTGCTGGCTAACAAGAGCTTTCAGTGCTGGCACTTTTCATCTCTGAGCAATTGCTCGACGTTTGCAATTTCTCAGCTCGTGTCTACGAGACGGAGAGATAGTGACCGTGACGTTTGGTGGGTAGAGAAGCGCAAAGCCCCAGTGTTGCTGCGCCTGTGAAAGCGCTTCCAAGGAAGGGGGCTGGCTAGCAAGAGCTTTCAGTGCTGGCACTTTTCATCTCTGAGCAATTGCTCGACGTTTGCAATTTCTCACCTGAGCTCTCTTTAGACTGCGCGAGAGGATGAGAAGAAGATGAGGTGGCTAGAGAACCACAGATCCCCAGTGTTCTTAGGGCTACAAGAGCGTTTCCAAGGAAGGGGGCTGGCTAGCAACAGCTTTCAGTGCTGGCACTTTTCATCTCTGAGCAATTGCTCGACGTTTGCAATTTCTCAGCTCGTGTCTACGAGACGGAGAGATAATGACCGTGATGTTTGGTGGGTAGAGAAGTGCAAAGCCCCAGTGTTGCTGCGCCTGTGAAAGCGCTTCCAAGGAAGGGGGCTGGCTAGCAAGAGCTTTCAGTGCTGGCACTTTTCATCTCTGAGCAATTGCTCGACGTTTGCAATTTCTCACCAGAGCTTTTGTTAGAGTGCGCGAGAGGATGAGCAGAAGATGAGGTGGCTAGAGAAGCACAGAGCGCCAGTGTTCTAAGGGCTACAAGAGCGTTTCCAAGGAAGGGTGCTGGCTAGCAAGCGCTTTCAGTGCTGGCACTTTTCATCTCTGAGCAATTGCTCGACGTTTGCAATTTCTCAGCTCGTGTCTACGAGACAGAGAGATAGTGACCGTGATGTTTGGTGGGTAGAGAAGCGCAAAGCCCCAGTGTTGCTGCGCCTGTGAAAGCGCTTCCAAGGAAGGGTGCTGGCTAGCAAGAGCTTTCAGTGCTGGCACTTTTCATCTTTGAGCAATTGCTCGACGTTTGCAATTTCTCAGCTCGTCTCTACGAGACGGAAAGAGAATGACCGTGACGTTTGGTGGGTAGAGAAGCGCAAAGCCCCAGTGTTGCTGCGCCTGTGAAAGCGCTTCCAAGGAAGGGGGCTGGCTAGCAAGAGCTTTCAGTGCTGGCACTTTTCATCTCTGAGCAATTGCTCGACGTTTGCAATTTCTCACCAGAGCTTTTGTTAGAGTGCGCGAGAGGATGAGGAGAAAATTAGATGGCTAGAGAAGCACAGAGCGCCAGTGTTCTAAGGGCTACAAGAGCGTTTCCAAGGAAGGGGGCTGGCTAGCAAGAGCTTTCAGTGCTGGCACTTTTCATCTCTGAGCAATTGCTCGACGTTTGCAATTTCTCAGCTCGTGTCTACGAGACGGAAAGAGAATGACCGTGACGTTCGGTGGGTAGAGAAGCGCAAAGCCCCAGTGTTGCTGCGCCTGTGAAAGCGTTTCCAAGGAAGGGGGCTGGCTAGCAACAGCTTTCAGTGCTGGCACTTTTCATCTCTGAGCAATTGCTCGACGTTTGCAATTTCTCAGCTCGTGTCTACGAGACGGAGAGATAGTGACCGTGACGTTTGGTGGGTAGAGAAGCGCAAAGCCCCAGTGTTGCTGCGCCTGTGAAAGCGCTTCCAAGGAAGGGTGCTGGCTAGCAAGAGCTTTCAGTGCTGGCACTTTTCATCTCTGAGCAATTGCTCGACGTTTGCAATTTCTCAGCTCGTGTCTACGAGACGGAGAAATAGTGACCGTGACGTTTGGTGGGTAGAGAAGCGCAAAGCCCCAGTGTTGCTGCGCCTGTGAAAGCGCTTCCAAGGAAGGGGGCTGGCTAGCAACAGCTTTCAGTGCTGGCACTTTTCATCTCTGAGCAATTGCTCGACGTTTGCAATTTCTCACCAGAGCTTTTGTTAGAGTGCGCGAGAAGATGAGGAGAAAATTAGATGGCTAGAGAAGCACAGAGCGCCAGTGTTCTAAGGGCTACAAGAGCGTTTCCAAGGAAGGGGGCTGGCTAGCAAGAGCTTTCAGTGCTGGCACTTTTCATCTCTGAGCAATTGCTGGACGTTTGCAATGTCTCAGCTCGTGTCTACGAGACGGAAAGAGAATGACCGTGACGTTTGGTGGGTAGAGCAGCGCAAAGCCCCAGTGTTGCTGCGCCTGTGAAAGCGCTTCCAAGGAAGGGTGCTGGCTAGCAAGAGCTTTCAGTGCTGGCACTTTTCATCTCTGAGCAATTGCTTGACGTTTGCAATTTCTCAGCTCGTGTCTACGAGACGGAAAGAGAATGACCGTGACGTTTGGTGGGTAGAGAAGCGCAAAGCCCCAGTGTTGCTGCGCCTGTGAAAGCGCTTCCAAGGAAGGGTGCTGGCTAGCAACAGCTTTCAGTGCTGGCACTTTTCATCTCTGAGCAATTGCTCGACGTTTGCAATTTCTCAACTGAGCTTTTGTTAGAGTGCGCGAGAGGATGAGGAGAAGATTAGATGGCTAGAGAAGCACAGAGCGCCAGTGTTCTAAGGGCTACAAGAGCGTTTCCAAGGAAGGGGGCTGGCTAGCAAGAGCTTTCAGTGCTGGCACTTTTCATCTCTGAGCAATTGCTCGACGTTTGCAATTTCTCAGCTCGTGTCTACGAGACGGAAAGAGAATGACCGTGACGTTTGGTGGGTAGAGAAGCGCAAAGCCCCAGTGTTGCTGCGCCTGTGAAAGCGCTTCCAAGGAAGGGGGCTGGCTAGCAACAGCTTTCAGTGCTGGCACTTTTCATCTCTGAGCAATTGCTCGACGTTTGCAATTTCTCACCAGAGCTTTTGTTAGAGTGCGCGAGAGGATGAGGAGAAGAATAGATGGCTAGAGAAGCACAGAGCGCCAGTGTTCTAAGGGCTACAAGAGCGTTTCCAAGGAAGGGGGCTGGCTAGCAAGAGCTTTCAGTGCTGGCACTTTTCATCTCTGAGCAATTGCTCGACGTTTGCAATTTCTCAGCTCGTGTCTACGAGACAGAGAGATAGTGACCGTGACGTTTGGTGGGTAGAGAAGCGCAAAGCCCCAGTGTTGCTGGCCTGTGAAAGCGCTTCCACGGAAGGGAGCTGGCTAGCAACAGCTTTCAGTGCTGGCACTTTTCATCTCTGAGCAATTGCTCGACGTTTGCAATTTTGAGCTCGTGTCTACAAGTCGGAAAGAGAATGACTGTGACGTTTGGTGGGTAGAGAAGCGCAAAGCCCCAGTGTTGCTGCGCCTGTGAAAGCGCTTCCAAGGAAGGGGGCTGGCTAGCAAGAGCTTTCAGTGCTGGCACTTTTCATCTCTGAGCAATTGCTCGACGTTTGCAATTTCTCACCGGAGCTTTTGTTAGAGTGCGCGAGAGGATGAGCAGAAGATGAGGTGGCTAGAGAAGCACAGAGCGCCAGTGTTCTAAGGGCTACAAGAGCGTTTCCAAGGAAGGGGGCTGGCTAGCAAGAGCTTTCAGTGCTGGCACTTTTCATCTCTGAGCAATTGCTCGACGTTTGCAATTTTGATCTCGTGTCTACAAGTCGGAAAGAGAATGACTGTGACGTTTGGTGGGTAGAGAAGCGCAAAGCCCCAGTGTTGCTGCGCCTGTGAAAGCGCTTCCAAGGAAGGGTGCTGGCTAGCAAGAGCTTTCAGTGCTGGCACTTTTAATCTCTGAGCAATTGCTCGACGTTTGCAATTTTGAGCTCGTGTCTACAAGGCGGAAAGAGAATGACCGTGACGTTTGGTGGGTAGAGAAGCGCAAAGCCCCAGTGTTGCTGCGCCTGTGAAAGCGCTTCCAAGGAAGGGAGCTGGCTAGCAACAGCTTTCAGTGCTGGCACTTTTCTTCTCTGAGCAATTGCTCGACGTTTGCAATTTCTCACCTGAGCTCTCTTTAGACTGCACGAGAGGATGGGCAGAAGATGAGGTGGCTAGAGAAGCACAGAGCGCCAGTGTTCTAAGGGCTACAAGAGCGTTTCCAAGGAAGGGGGCTGGCTAGCAACAGCTTTCAGTGCTGGCACTTTTCTTCTCTGAGCAATTGCTCGACGTTTGCAATTTCTCAGCTCGTGTCTACGAGACGGAAAGAGAATGACTGTGACGTTTGGTGGGTAGAGAAGCGCAAAGCCCCAGTGTTGCTGCGCCTGTGAAAGCGCTTCCAGGGAAGGGTGCTGGCTAGCAAGAGCTTTCAGTGCTGGCACTTTTCAGTTCTGAGCAATTGCTCGACGTTTGCAATTTCTCACCAGAGCTTTTGTTAGAGTGCGCGAGACGATGAGCAGAAGATGAGGTGGCTAGAGAAGCACAGAGCGCCAGTGTTCTAAGGGCTACAAGAGCGTTTCCAAGGAAGGGGGCTGGCTAGCAAGAGCTTTCAGTGCTGGCACTTTTCATCTCTGAGCAATTGCTCGACGTTTGCAATTTCTCAGCTCGTGTCTACGAGACAGAAAGAGAATGACCGTGACGTTTGGTGGGTAGAGAAGCGCAAAGCCCCAGTGTTGCTGCGCCTGTGAAAGCGCTTCCAGGGAAGGGTGCTGGCTAGCAAGAGCTTTCAGTGCTGGCACTTTTCATCTCTGAGCAATTGCTCGACGTTTGCAATTTCTCAGCTCGTGTCTATGAGACGGAGAGAGAGTGACCGTGACGTTTGGTGGGTAGAGAAGCGCAAAGCCCCAGTGTTGCTGCGCCTGTGAAAGCGCTTCCAGTGAAGGGTGCTGGCTAGCAACAGCTTTCAGTGCTGGCACTTTTCATCTCTGAGCAATTGCTCGACGTTTGCAATTTCTCACCTGTGTTCTCTTTAGACTGTGCGAGAGGATGGGCAGAAGATGAGGTGGCTAGAGAAGCACAGAGCGCCAGTGTTCTAAGGGCTACAAGAGCGTTTCCAAGGAAGGGGGCTGGCTAGCAAGAACTTTCAGTGCTGGCACTTTTCATCTCTGAGCAGTTGCTCGACGTTTGCAATTTCTCAGCTCGTGTCTATGAGACGGAAAGAGAATGACCGTGACGTTTGGTGGGTAGAGAAGCGCAAAGCCCCAGTGTTGCTGCGCCTGTGAAAGCGCTTCCAAGGAAGGGGGCTGGCTAGCAACAGCTTTCAGTGCTGGCACTTTTCATCTCTGAGCAATTGCTCGACGTTTGCAATTTCTCACCGGAGCTTTAGTTAGAGTGCGCGAGAGGATGGGCAGAAGATTAGGCGGCTAGAGAAGCACAGAGTGCCAGTGTTCTAAGGGCTACAAGAGCGTTTCCAAGGAAGGGGGCTGGCTAGCAAGAGCTTTCAGTGCTGGCACTTTTCAGCTCTGAGCAATTGCTCGACGTTTGCAATTTCTCAGCTCGTGTCTACGAGACGGAGAGATAGTGACCGTGACGTTTGGTGGGTAGAGAAGCGCAAAGCCCCAGTGTTGCTGCGCCTGTGAAAGCGCTTCCAAGGAAGGGTGCTGGCTAGCAAGAGCTTTCAGTGCTGGCACTTTTCCTCTCTGAGCAATTGCTCGACGTTTGCAATTTCTCACCAGAGCTTTTGTTAGAGTGCGCGAGAGGATGAGCAGAAGATGAGGTGGCTAGAGAAGCACAGAGCACCAGTGTTCTAAGGGCTACAAGAGCGTTTCCAAGGAAGGGGGCTGGCTAGCAAGAGCTTTCAGTGCTGGCACTTTTCATCTCTGAGCAATTGCTCGACGTTTGCAATGTCTCACCGGAGCTTTTGTTAGAGTGTGCGAGAGGATGAGCAGAAGATGAGGTGGCTAGAGAAGCACAGAGCGCCAGTGTTCTAAGGGCTACAAGAGCGTTTCCAAGGAAGGGGGCTGGCTAGCAACAGCTTTCAGTGCTGGCACTTTTCATCTCTGAGCAATTGCTCGACGTTTGCAATTTCTCAGCTCGTGTCTACGAGACGGAAAGAGAATGACCGTGACGTTTGGTGGGTAGAGAAGCGCAAAGCCCCAGTGTTGCTGCGCCTGTGAAAGCGCTTCCAAGGAAGGGTGCTGGCTAGCAACAGCTTTCAGTGCTGGCACTTTTCATCTCTGAGCAATTGCTCGACGTTTGCAATTTCTCACCGGAGCTTTTGTTAGAGTGCGCGAGAGGATGAGCAGAAGATGAGGTGGCTAGAGAAGCACAGAGCGCCAGTGTTCTAAGGGCTACAAGAGCGTTTCCAAGGAAGGGTGCTGGCTAGCAAGAGCTTTCAGTGCTGGCACTTTTCAGCTCTGAGCAATTGCTCGACGTTTGCAATTTCTCAGCTCGTGTCTACGAGACGGAAAGAGAATGACCGTGACGTTTGGTGGGTAGAGAAGCGCAAAGCCCCAGTGTTGCTGCGCCTGTGAAAGCGCTTCCAAGGAAGGGTGCTGGCTAGCAACAGCTTTCAGTGCTGGCACTATTCTTCTCTGAGCAATTGCTCGACGTTTGCAATTTCTCACCGGAGCTTTTGTTAGAGTGCGCGAGAGGATGAGCAGAAGATGAGGTGGCTAGAGAAGCACAGAGCGCCAGTGTTCTAAGGGCTACAAGAGCGTTTCCAAGGAAGGGGGCTGGCTAGCAAGAGCTTTCAGCGCTGGCACTTTTCATCTCTGAGCAATTGCTCGACGTTTGCAATTTTGAGCTCGTGTCTACGAGACGGAAAGAGAATGACCGTGACGTTTGGTGGGTAGAGAAGCGCAAAGCCCCAGTGTTGCTGCGCCTGTGAAAGCGCTTCCAAGGAAGGGTGCTGGCTAGCAAGAGCTTTCAGTGCTGGCACTTTTCATCTCTGAGCAATTGCTCGACGTTTGCAATTTCTCACCGGAGCTTTTGTTAGAGTGCGCGAGAGGATGAGCAGAAGATGAGGTGGCTAGAGAAGCACAGAGCGCCAGTGTTCTAAGGGCTACAAGAGCGTTTCCAAGGAAGGGTGCTGGCTAGCAAGAGCTTTCAGTGCTGGCACTTTTCATCTCTGAGCAATTGCTGGACGTTTGCAATTTCTCAGCTCGTGTCTACGAGACGGAGAGATAGTGACCGTGATGTTTGGTGGGTAGAGAAGCGCAAAGCCCCAGTGTTGCTGCGCCTGTGAAAGCGCTTCCAAGGAAGGGTGCTGGCTAACAACAGCTTTCAGTGCTGGCACTATTCTTCTCTGAGCAATTGCTCGACGTTTGCAATTTCTCACCGGAGCTTTTGTTAGAGTGCGCGAGAGGATGAGCAGAAGATGAGGTGGCTAGAGAAGCACAGAGCGCCAGTGTTCTAAGGGCTACAAGAGCGTTTCCAAGGAAGGGGGCTGGCTAGCAAGAGCTTTCAGCGCTGGCACTTTTCATCTCTGAGCAATTGCTCGACGTTTGCAATTTTGAGCTCGTGTCTACGAGACGGAAAGAGAATGACCGTGACGTTTGGTGGGTAGAGAAGCGCAAAGCCCCAGTGTTGCTGCGCCTGTGAAAGCGCTTCCAAGGAAGGGTGCTGGCTAGCAACAGCTTTCAGTGCTGGCACTTTTCTTCTCTGAGCAATTACTCGACGTTTGCAATTTCTCTCCGGAGCTTTTGTTAGAGTGCGCGAGAGGATGAGCAGAAGATGAGGTGGCTAGAGAAGCACAGAGCCCCAGTATTCTAAGGGCTACAAGAGCATTTCCAAGGAAGGGAGCTGGCTAGCAAGAGCTTTCAGTGCTGGCACTTTTCATCTCTGAGCAATTGCTGGACGTTTGCAATTTTGAGCTCGTGTCTATGAGACGGAGAGATAGTGACCGTGACGTTTGGTGGGTAGAGAAGCGCAAAGCCCCAGTGTTGCTGCGCCTGTGAAAGCGCTTCCAAGGAAGGGTGCTGGCTAGCAACAGCTTTCAGTGCTGGCACTTTTCATCTCTGAGCAATTGCTCGACGTTTGCAATTTCTCACCGGAGCTTTTGTTAGAGTGCGCGAGAGGATGAGCAGAAGATGAGGTGGCCAGAGAAGCACAGAGCGCCAGTGTTCTAAGGGCTACAAGAGCGTTTCCAAGGAAGGGGGCTGGCTAGCAAGAGCTTTCAGTGCTGGCACTTTTCATCTCTGAGCAATTGCTCGACGTTTGCAATTTCTCAGCTCGTGTCTACGAGACGGAGAGATAGTGACCGTGATGTTTGGTGGGTAGAGAAGCGCAAAGCCCCAGTGTTGCTGCGCCTGTGAAAGCGCTTCCAAGGAAGGGTGCTGGCTAGCAACAGCTTTCAGTGCTGGCACTTTTCATCTCTGAGCAATTGCTCGACGTTTGCAATTTTGATCTCGTGTCTACAAGTCGGAAAGAGAATGACTGTGACGTTTGGTGGGTAGAGAAGCGCAAAGCCCCAGTGTTGCTGCGCCTGTGAAAGCGCTTCCAAGGAAGGGTGCTGGCTAGCAAGAGCTTTCAGTGCTGGCACTTTCAATCTCTGAGCAATTGCTCGACGTTTGCAATTTTGAGCTCGTGTCTACAAGGCGGAAAGAGAATGACCGTGACGTTTGGTGGGTAGAGAAGCGCAAAGCCCCAGTGTTGCTGCGCCTGTGAAAGCGCTTCCAGTGAAGGGAGCTGGCTAGCAACAGCTTTCAGTGCTGGCACTTTTCTTCTCTGAGCAATTGCTCGACGTTTGCAATTTCTCACCTGAGCTCTCTTTAGACTGCACGAGAGGATGGGCAGAAGATGAGGTGGCTAGAGAAGCACAGAGCGCCAGTGTTCTAAGGGCTACAAGAGCGTTTCCAAGGAAGGGGGCTGGCTAGCAACAGCTTTCAGTGCTGGCACTTTTCTTCTCTGAGCAATTGCTCGACGTTTGCAATTTCTCAGCTCGTGTCTACGAGACGGAAAGAGAATGACTGTGACGTTTGGTGGGTAGAGAAGCGCAAAGCCCCAGTGTTGCTGCGCCTGTGAAAGCGCTTCCAGGGAAGGGTGCTGGCTAGCAAGAGCTTTCAGTGCTGGCACTTTTCATCTCTGAGCAATTGCTCGACGTTTGCAATTTCTCACCAGAGCTTTTGTTAGAGTGCGCGAGACGATGAGCAGAAGATGAGGTGGCTAGAGAAGCACAGAGCGCCAGTGTTCTAAGGGCTACAAGAGCGTTTCCAAGGAAGGGTGCTGGCTAGCAAGAGCTTTCAGTGCTGGCACTTTTCATCTCTGAGCAATTGCTCGACGTTTGCAATTTCTCAGCTCGTGTCTACGAGACAGAAAGAGAATGACCGTGACGTTTGGTGGGTAGAGAAGCGCAAAGCCCCAGTGTTGCTGCGCCTGTGAAAGCGCTTCCAAGGAAGGGTGCTGGCTAGCAACAGCTTTCAGTGCTGGCACTTTTCATCTCTGAGCAATTGCTCGACGTTTGCAATTTCTCAGCTCATGTCTATGAGACGGAGAGAGAGTGACCGTGACGTTTGGTGGGTAGAGAAGCGCAAAGCCCCAGTGTTGCTGCGCCTGTGAAAGCGCTTCCAGTGAAGGGTGCTGGCTAGCAACAGCTTTCAGTGCTGGCACTTTTCATCTCTGAGCAATTGCTCGACGTTTGCAATTTCTCACCTGTGTTCTCTTTAGACTGCGCGAGAGGATGGGCAGAAGATGAGGTGGCTAGAGAAGCACAGAGCGCCAGTGTTCCAAGGGCTACAAGAGCGTTTCCAAGGAAGGGGGCTGGCTAGCAAGAGCTTTCAGTGCTGGCACTTTTCATCTCTGAGCAGTTGCTCGACGTTTGCAATTTCTCAGCTCGTGTCTATGAGACGGAAAGAGAATGACCGTGACGTTTGGTGGGTAGAGAAGCGCAAAGCCCCAGTGTTGCTGCGCCTGTGAAAGCGCTTCCAAGGAAGGGGGCTTGCTAGCAACAGCTTTCAGTGCTGGCACTTTTCATCTCTGAGCAATTGCTGGACGTTTGCAATTTCTCACCGGAGCTTTAGTTAGAGTGCGCGAGAGGATGGGCAGAAGATTAGGCGGCTAGAGAAGCACAGAGTGCCAGTGTTCTAAGGGCTACAAGAGCGTTTCCAAGGAAGGGGGCTGGCTAGCAAGAGCTTTCAGTGCTGGCACTTTTCAGCTCTGAGCAATTGCTCGACGTTTGCAATTTCTCAGCTCGTGTCTACGAGACGGAGAGATAGTGACCGTGACGTTTGGTGGGTAGAGAAGCGCAAAGCCCCAGTGTTGCTGCGCCTGTGAAAGCGCTTCCAAGGAAGGGTGCTGGCTAGCAAGAGCTTTCAGTGCTGGCACTTTTCCTCTCTGAGCAATTGCTCGACGTTTGCAATTTCTCACCAGAGCTTTTGTTAGAGTGCGCGAGAGGATGAGCAGAAGATGAGGTGGCTAGAGAAGCACAGAGCACCAGTGTTCTAAGGGCTACAAGAGCGTTTCCAAGGAAGGGGGCTGGCTAGCAAGAGCTTTCAGTGCTGGCACTTTTCATCTCTGAGCAATTGCTCGACGTTTGCAATGTCTCACCGGAGCTTTTGTTAGAGTGCGCGAGAGGATGAGCAGAAGATGAGGTGGCTAGAGAAGCACAGAGCGCCAGTGTTCTAAGGGCTACAAGAGCGTTTCCAAGGAAGTGGGCTGGCTAGCAACAGCTTTCAGTGCTGGCACTTTTCATCTCTGAGCAATTGCTCGACGTTTGCAATTTCTCAGCTCGTGTCTACGAGACGGAAAGAGAATGACCGTGACGTTTGGTGGGTAGAGAAGCGCAAAGCCCCAGTGTTGCTGCGCCTGTGAAAGCGCTTCCAAGGAAGGGTGCTGGCTAGCAACAGCTTTCAGTGCTGGCACTTTTCATCTCTGAGCAATTGCTGGACGTTTGCAATTTCTCACCGGAGCTTTTGTTAGAGTGCGCGAGAGGATGAGCAGAAGATGAGGTGGCTAGAGAAGCACAGAGCGCCAGTGTTCTAAGGGCTACAAGAGCGTTTCCAAGGAAGGGTGCTGGCTAGCAACAGCTTTCAGTGCTGGCACTTTTCATCTCTGAGCAATTGCTCGACGTTTGCAATTTCTCAGCTCGTGTCTACGAGACAGAAAGAGAATGACCGTGACGTTTGGTGGGTAGAGAAGCGCAAAGCCCCAGTGTTGCTGCGCCTGTGAAAGCGCTTCCAAGGAAGGGTGCTGGCTAGCAACAGCTTTCAGTGCTGGCACTTTTCTTCTCTGAGCAATTACTCGACGTTTGCAATTTCTCTCCGGAGCTTTTGTTAGAGTGCGCGAGAGGATGAGCAGAAGATGAGGTGGCTAGAGAAGCACAGAGCCCCAGTATTCTAAGGGCTACAAGAGCATTTCCAAGGAAGGGAGCTGGCTAGCAAGAGCTTTCAGTGCTGGCACTTTTCATCTCTGAGCAATTGCTCGACGTTTGCAATTTTGAGCTCGTGTCTATGAGACGGAGAGATAGTGACCGTGACGTTTGGTGGGTAGAGAAGCGCAAAGCCCCAGTGTTGCTGCGCCTGTGAAAGCGCTTCCAAGGAAGGGTGCTGGCTAGCAACAGCTTTCAGTGCTGGCACTTTTCATCTCTGAGCAATTGCTCGACGTTTGCAATTTCTCACCAGAGCTTTTGTTAGAGTGCGCGAGAGGATGAGCAGAAGATGAGGTGGCTAGAGAAGCACAGAGCGCCAGTGTTCTAAGGGCTACAAGAGCGTTTCCAAGGAAGGGTGCTGGCTAGCAAGAGCTTTCAGTGCTGGCACTTTTCATCTCTGAGCAATTGCTGGACGTTTGCAATTTCTCAGCTCGTGTCTACGAGACGGAGAGATAGTGACCGTGATGTTTGGTGGGTAGAGAAGCGCAAAGCCCCAGTGTTGCTGCGCCTGTGAAAGCGCTTCCAAGGAAGGGAGCTGGCTAGCAAGAGCTTTCAGTGCTGGCACTTTTCATCTTTGAGCAATTGCTCGACGTTTGCAATTTTGAGCTCGTGTCTACAAGTCGGAAAGAGAATGACCGTGACGTTTGGTGGGTAGAGAAGCGCAAAGCCCCAGTGTTGCTGCGCCTGTGAAAGCGCTTCCAAGAAAGGGGGCTGGCTAGCAAGAGCTTTCAGTGCTGGCACTTTTCTTCTCTGAGCAATTGCTCGACGTTTGCAATTTCTCAGCTCGTGTCTATGAGACGGAAAGAGAATGACCGTGACGTTTGGTGGGTAGAGAAGCGCAAAGCCCCAGTGTTGCTGCACCTGTGAAAGCGCTTCCAAGGGAGGGTGCTGGCTAGCAAGAGCTTTCAGTGCTGGCACTTTTCATCTCTGAGCAATTGCTCGACGTTTGCAATTTCTCACCGGAGCTTTTGTTAGAGTGCGCGAGAGGATGAGCAGAAGATGAGGTGGCTAGAGAAGCACTGAGCGCCAGTGTTCTAAGGGCTACAATAGCGTTTCCAAGGAAGGGTGCTGGCTAGCAAGAGCTTTCAGTGCTGGCACTTTTCATCTTTGAGCAATTGCTCGACGTTTGCAATGTCTCACCGGAGCTTTTGTTAGAGTGCGCGAGAGGATGAGCAGAAGATGAGGTGGCTAGAGAAGCACAGAGCGCCAGTGTTCTAAGGGCTACAAGAGCGTTTCCAAGGAAGGGTGCTGGCTAGCAAGAGTTTTCAGTGCTGGCACTTTTCATCTCTGAGCAATTGCTCGACGTTTGCAATTTCTCAGCTCGTGTCTACGAGACAGAAAGAGAATGACTGTGACGTTTGGTGGGTAGAGAAGCGCAAAGCCCCAGTGTTGCTGCGCCTGTGAAAGCGCTTCCAAGGAAGGGTGCTGGCTAGCAAGAGCTTTCAGTGCTGGCACTTTTCATCTCTGAGCAATTGCTCGACGTTTGCAATTTCTCAGCTCGTGTCTACGAGACGGAAAGAGAATGACCGTGACGTTTGGTGGGTAGAGAAGCGCAAAGCCCCAGTGTTGCTGCGCCTGTGAAAGCGCTTCCAAGGAAGGGTGCTGGCTAGCAACAGCTTTCAGTGCTGGCACTATTCTTCTCTGAGCAATTGCTCGACGTTTGCAATTTCTCACCGGAGCTTTTGTTAGAGTGCGCGAGAGGATGAGCAGAAGATGAGGTGGCTAGAGAAGCACAGAGCGCCAGTGTTCTAAGGGCTACAAGAGCGTTTCCAAGGAAGGGGGCTGGCTAGCAAGAGCTTTCAGCGCTGGCACTTTTCATCTCTGAGCAATTGCTCGACGTTTGCAATTTTGAGCTCGTGTCTACGAGACGGAAAGAGAATGACCGTGACATTTGGTGGGTAGAGAAGCGCAAAGCCCCAGTGTTGCTGCGCCTGTGAAAGCGCTTCCAAGGAAGGGTGCTGGCTAGCAAGAGCTTTCAGTGCTGGCACTTTTCATCTCTGAGCAATTGCTGGACGTTTGCAATTTCTCACCGGAGCTTTTGTTAGAGTGCGCGAGAGGATGAGCAGAAGATGAGGTGGCTAGAGAAGCACAGAGCGCCAGTGTTCTAAGGGCTACAAGAGCGTTTCCAAGGAAGGGTGCTGGCTAGCAAGAGCTTTCAGTGCTGGCACTTTTCATCTCTGAGCAATTGCTGGACGTTTGCAATTTCTCAGCTCGTGTCTACGAGACGGAGAGATAGTGACCGTGATGTTTGGTGGGTAGAGAAGCGCAAAGCCCCAGTGTTGCTGCGCCTGTGAAAGCGCTTCCAAGGAAGGGTGCTGGCTAGCAACAGCTTTCAGTGCTGGCACTATTCTTCTCTGAGCAATTGCTCGACGTTTGCAATTTCTCACCGGAGCTTTTGTTAGAGTGCGCGAGAGGATGAGCAGAAGATGAGGTGGCTAGAGAAGCACAGAGCGCCAGTGTTCTAAGGGCTACAAGAGCGTTTCCAAGGAAGGGGGCTGGCTAGCAAGAGCTTTCAGTGCTGGCACTTTTCATCTCTGAGCAATTGCTCGACGTTTGCAATTTTGAGCTCGTGTCTACGAGACGGAAAGAGAATGACCGTGACGTTTGGTGGGTAGAGAAGCGCAAAGCCCCAGTGTTGCTGCGCCTGTGAAAGCGCTTCCAAGGAAGGGTGCTGGCTAGCAACAGCTTTCAGTGCTGGCACTTTTCTTCTCTGAGCAATTACTCGACGTTTGCAATTTCTCTCCGGAGCTTTTGTTAGAGTGCGCGAGAGGATGAGCAGAAGATGAGGTGGCTAGAGAAGCACAGAGCCCCAGTATTCTAAGGGCTACAAGAGCATTTCCAAGGAAGGGAGCTGGCTAGCAAGAGCTTTCAGTGCTGGCACTTTTCATCTCTGAGCAATTGCTGGACGTTTGCAATTTTGAGCTCGTGTCTATGAGACGGAGAGATAGTGACCGTGACGTTTGGTGGGTAGAGAAGCGCAAAGCCCCAGTGTTGCTGCGCCTGTGAAAGCGCTTCCAAGGAAGGGTGCTGGCTAGCAACAGCTTTCAGTGCTGGCACTTTTCATCTCTGAGCAATTGCTCGACGTTTGCAATTTCTCACCGGAGCTTTTGTTAGAGTGCGCGAGAGGATGAGCAGAAGATGAGGTGGCCAGAGAAGCACAGAGCGCCAGTGTTCTAAGGGCTACAAGAGCGTTTCCAAGGAAGGGGGCTGGCTAGCAAGAGCTTTCAGTGCTGGCACTTTTCATCTCTGAGCAATTGCTCGACGTTTGCAATTTCTCAGCTCGTGTCTACGAGACGGAGAGATAGTGACCGTGATGTTTGGTGGGTAGAGAAGCGCAAAGCCCCAGTGTTGCTGCGCCTGTGAAAGCGCTTCCAAGGAAGGGTGCTGGCTAGCAACAGCTTTCAGTGCTGGCACTTTTCATCTCTGAGCAATTGCTCGACGTTTGCAATTTTGATCTCGTGTCTACAAGTCGGAAAGAGAATGACTGTGACGTTTGGTGGGTAGAGAAGCGCAAAGCCCCAGTGTTGCTGCGCCTGTGAAAGCGCTTCCAAGGAAGGGTGCTGGCTAGCAAGAGCTTTCAGTGCTGGCACTTTCAATCTCTGAGCAATTGCTCGACGTTTGCAATTTTGAGCTCGTGTCTACAAGGCGGAAAGAGAATGACCGTGACGTTTGGTGGGTAGAGAAGCGCAAAGCCCCAGTGTTGCTGCGCCTGTGAAAGCGCTTCCAGTGAAGGGAGCTGGCTAGCAACAGCTTTCAGTGCTGGCACTTTTCTTCTCTGAGCAATTGCTCGACGTTTGCAATTTCTCACCTGAGCTCTCTTTAGACTGCACGAGAGGATGGGCAGAAGATGAGGTGGCTAGAGAAGCACAGAGCGCCAGTGTTCTAAGGGCTACAAGAGCGTTTCCAAGGAAGGGGGCTGGCTAGCAACAGCTTTCAGTGCTGGCACTTTTCTTCTCTGAGCAATTGCTCGACGTTTGCAATTTCTCAGCTCGTGTCTACGAGACGGAAAGAGAATGACTGTGACGTTTGGTGGGTAGAGAAGCGCAAAGCCCCAGTGTTGCTGCGCCTGTGAAAGCGCTTCCAGGGAAGGGTGCTGGCTAGCAAGAGCTTTCAGTGCTGGCACTTTTCATCTCTGAGCAATTGCTCGACGTTTGCAATTTCTCACCAGAGCTTTTGTTAGAGTGCGCGAGACGATGAGCAGAAGATGAGGTGGCTAGAGAAGCACAGAGCGCCAGTGTTCTAAGGGCTACAAGAGCGTTTCCAAGGAAGGGTGCTGGCTAGCAAGAGCTTTCAGTGCTGGCACTTTTCATCTCTGAGCAATTGCTCGACGTTTGCAATTTCTCAGCTCGTGTCTACGAGACAGAAAGAGAATGACCGTGACGTTTGGTGGGTAGAGAAGCGCAAAGCCCCAGTGTTGCTGCGCCTGTGAAAGCGCTTCCAAGGAAGGGTGCTGGCTAGCAACAGCTTTCAGTGCTGGCACTTTTCATCTCTGAGCAATTGCTCGACGTTTGCAATTTCTCAGCTCATGTCTATGAGACGGAGAGAGAGTGACCGTGACGTTTGGTGGGTAGAGAAGCGCAAAGCCCCAGTGTTGCTGCGCCTGTGAAAGCGCTTCCAGTGAAGGGTGCTGGCTAGCAACAGCTTTCAGTGCTGGCACTTTTCATCTCTGAGCAATTGCTCGACGTTTGCAATTTCTCACCTGTGTTCTCTTTAGACTGCGCGAGAGGATGGGCAGAAGATGAGGTGGCTAGAGAAGCACAGAGCGCCAGTGTTCCAAGGGCTACAAGAGCGTTTCCAAGGAAGGGGGCTGGCTAGCAAGAGCTTTCAGTGCTGGCACTTTTCATCTCTGAGCAGTTGCTCGACGTTTGCAATTTCTCAGCTCGTGTCTATGAGACGGAAAGAGAATGACCGTGACGTTTGGTGGGTAGAGAAGCGCAAAGCCCCAGTGTTGCTGCGCCTGTGAAAGCGCTTCCAAGGAAGGGGGCTTGCTAGCAACAGCTTTCAGTGCTGGCACTTTTCATCTCTGAGCAATTGCTGGACGTTTGCAATTTCTCACCGGAGCTTTAGTTAGAGTGCGCGAGAGGATGGGCAGAAGATTAGGCGGCTAGAGAAGCACAGAGTGCCAGTGTTCTAAGGGCTACAAGAGCGTTTCCAAGGAAGGGGGCTGGCTAGCAAGAGCTTTCAGTGCTGGCACTTTTCAGCTCTGAGCAATTGCTCGACGTTTGCAATTTCTCAGCTCGTGTCTACGAGACGGAGAGATAGTGACCGTGACGTTTGGTGGGTAGAGAAGCGCAAAGCCCCAGTGTTGCTGCGCCTGTGAAAGCGCTTCCAAGGAAGGGTGCTGGCTAGCAAGAGCTTTCAGTGCTGGCACTTTTCCTCTCTGAGCAATTGCTCGACGTTTGCAATTTCTCACCAGAGCTTTTGTTAGAGTGCGCGAGAGGATGAGCAGAAGATGAGGTGGCTAGAGAAGCACAGAGCACCAGTGTTCTAAGGGCTACAAGAGCGTTTCCAAGGAAGGGGGCTGGCTAGCAAGAGCTTTCAGTGCTGGCACTTTTCATCTCTGAGCAATTGCTCGACGTTTGCAATGTCTCACCGGAGCTTTTGTTAGAGTGCGCGAGAGGATGAGCAGAAGATGAGGTGGCTAGAGAAGCACAGAGCGCCAGTGTTCTAAGGGCTACAAGAGCGTTTCCAAGGAAGTGGGCTGGCTAGCAACAGCTTTCAGTGCTGGCACTTTTCATCTCTGAGCAATTGCTCGACGTTTGCAATTTCTCAGCTCGTGTCTACGAGACGGAAAGAGAATGACCGTGACGTTTGGTGGGTAGAGAAGCGCAAAGCCCCAGTGTTGCTGCGCCTGTGAAAGCGCTTCCAAGGAAGGGTGCTGGCTAGCAACAGCTTTCAGTGCTGGCACTTTTCATCTCTGAGCAATTGCTGGACGTTTGCAATTTCTCACCGGAGCTTTTGTTAGAGTGCGCGAGAGGATGAGCAGAAGATGAGGTGGCTAGAGAAGCACAGAGCGCCAGTGTTCTAAGGGCTACAAGAGCGTTTCCAAGGAAGGGTGCTGGCTAGCAACAGCTTTCAGTGCTGGCACTTTTCATCTCTGAGCAATTGCTCGACGTTTGCAATTTCTCAGCTCGTGTCTACGAGACAGAAAGAGAATGACCGTGACGTTTGGTGGGTAGAGAAGCGCAAAGCCCCAGTGTTGCTGCGCCTGTGAAAGCGCTTCCAAGGAAGGGTGCTGGCTAGCAACAGCTTTCAGTGCTGGCACTTTTCTTCTCTGAGCAATTACTCGACGTTTGCAATTTCTCTCCGGAGCTTTTGTTAGAGTGCGCGAGAGGATGAGCAGAAGATGAGGTGGCTAGAGAAGCACAGAGCCCCAGTATTCTAAGGGCTACAAGAGCATTTCCAAGGAAGGGAGCTGGCTAGCAAGAGCTTTCAGTGCTGGCACTTTTCATCTCTGAGCAATTGCTCGACGTTTGCAATTTTGAGCTCGTGTCTATGAGACGGAGAGATAGTGACCGTGACGTTTGGTGGGTAGAGAAGCGCAAAGCCCCAGTGTTGCTGCGCCTGTGAAAGCGCTTCCAAGGAAGGGTGCTGGCTAGCAACAGCTTTCAGTGCTGGCACTTTTCATCTCTGAGCAATTGCTCGACGTTTGCAATTTCTCACCAGAGCTTTTGTTAGAGTGCGCGAGAGGATGAGCAGAAGATGAGGTGGCTAGAGAAGCACAGAGCGCCAGTGTTCTAAGGGCTACAAGAGCGTTTCCAAGGAAGGGTGCTGGCTAGCAAGAGCTTTCAGTGCTGGCACTTTTCATCTCTGAGCAATTGCTGGACGTTTGCAATTTCTCAGCTCGTGTCTACGAGACGGAGAGATAGTGACCGTGATGTTTGGTGGGTAGAGAAGCGCAAAGCCCCAGTGTTGCTGCGCCTGTGAAAGCGCTTCCAAGGAAGGGAGCTGGCTAGCAAGAGCTTTCAGTGCTGGCACTTTTCATCTTTGAGCAATTGCTCGACGTTTGCAATTTTGAGCTCGTGTCTACAAGTCGGAAAGAGAATGACCGTGACGTTTGGTGGGTAGAGAAGCGCAAAGCCCCAGTGTTGCTGCGCCTGTGAAAGCGCTTCCAAGAAAGGGGGCTGGCTAGCAAGAGCTTTCAGTGCTGGCACTTTTCTTCTCTGAGCAATTGCTCGACGTTTGCAATTTCTCAGCTCGTGTCTATGAGACGGAAAGAGAATGACCGTGACGTTTGGTGGGTAGAGAAGCGCAAAGCCCCAGTGTTGCTGCACCTGTGAAAGCGCTTCCAAGGGAGGGTGCTGGCTAGCAAGAGCTTTCAGTGCTGGCACTTTTCATCTCTGAGCAATTGCTCGACGTTTGCAATTTCTCACCGGAGCTTTTGTTAGAGTGCGCGAGAGGATGAGCAGAAGATGAGGTGGCTAGAGAAGCACTGAGCGCCAGTGTTCTAAGGGCTACAATAGCGTTTCCAAGGAAGGGTGCTGGCTAGCAAGAGCTTTCAGTGCTGGCACTTTTCATCTTTGAGCAATTGCTCGACGTTTGCAATGTCTCACCGGAGCTTTTGTTAGAGTGCGCGAGAGGATGAGCAGAAGATGAGGTGGCTAGAGAAGCACAGAGCGCCAGTGTTCTAAGGGCTACAAGAGCGTTTCCAAGGAAGGGTGCTGGCTAGCAAGAGTTTTCAGTGCTGGCACTTTTCATCTCTGAGCAATTGCTCGACGTTTGCAATTTCTCAGCTCGTGTCTACGAGACAGAAAGAGAATGACTGTGACGTTTGGTGGGTAGAGAAGCGCAAAGCCCCAGTGTTGCTGCGCCTGTGAAAGCGCTTCCAAGGAAGGGTGCTGGCTAGCAAGAGCTTTCAGTGCTGGCACTTTTCATCTCTGAGCAATTGCTCGACGTTTGCAATTTTGAGTTCGTGTCTACAAGTCGCAAAGAGAATGACTGTGACGTTTGGTGGGTAGAGAAGCGCAAAGCCCCAGTGTTGCTGCGCCTGTGAAAGCGCTTCCAAGGAAGGGTGCTGGCTAGCAACAGCTTTCAGTGCTGGCACTTTTCATCTCTGAGCAATTGCTCGACGTTTGCAATTTCTCACCTGAGCTCTCTTTAAACTGCGCGAGAGGATGAGCAGAACATGAGGTGGCTAGAGAAGCACAGAGCGCCAGTGTTCTAAGGGCTACAAGAGCGTTTCCAAGGAAGGGGGCTGGCTAGCAAGAGCTTTCAGTGCTGGCACTTTTCATCTCTGAGCAATTGCTCGACGTTTGCAATTTCTCAGCTCGTGTCTACGAGACGGAAAGAGAATGACCGTGACGTTTGGTGGGTAGAGAAGCGCAAAGCCCCAGTGTTGCTGCGCCTGTGAAAGCGCTTCCAAGGAAGGGTGCTGGCTAGCAAGAGCTTTCAGTGCTGGCACTTTTCAGCTCTGAGCAATTGCTCGACGTTTGCAATTTCTCACCAGAGCTTTTGTTAGAGTGCGCGTGAGGATGAGCAGAAGATGAGGTGGCTAGAGAAGCACAGAGCGCCAGTGTTCTAAGGGCTACAAGAGCGTTTCCAAGGAAGGGTGCTGGCTAGCAAGAGCTTTCAGTGCTGGCACTTTTCATCTCTGAGCAATTGCTCGACGTTTTCAATTTCTCAGCTCGTGTCTACGAGACAGAAAGAGAATGACCGTGACGTTTGGTGGGTAGAGAAGCGCAAAGCCCCAGTGTTGCTGCGCCTGTGAAAGCGCTTCCAGGGAAGGGTGCTGGCTAGCAAGAGCTTTCAGTGCTGGCACTTTTCATCTCTGAGCAATTGCTCGACGTTTGCAATTTTGAGCTCGTGTCTACAAGTCGGAAAGAGAATGACTGTGACGTTTGGTGGGTAGAGAAGCGCAAAGCCCCAGTGTTGCTGCGCCTGTGAAAGCGCTTCCAAGGAAGGGTGCTGGCTAGCAAGAGCTTTCAGTGCTGGCACTTTTCCTCTCTGAGCAATTGCTCGACGTTTGCAATTTTGAGCTCGTGTCTACAAGGCGGAAAGAGAATGACCGTGACGTTTGGTGGGTAGAGAAGCGCAAAGCCCCAGTGTTGCTGCGCCTGTGAAAGCGCTTCCAAGGAAGGGGGCTGGCTAGCAACAGCTTTCAGTGCTGGCACTTTTCTTCTCTGAGCAATTGCTCGACGTTTGCAATTTCTCACCTGAGCTCTCTTTAGACTGCACGAGAGGATGGGCAGAAGATTAGATGGCTAGAGAAGCACAGAGCGCCAGTGTTCTAAGGGCTACAAGAGCGTTTCCAAGGAAGGGTGCTGGCTAGCAACAGCTTTCAGTGCTGGCACTTTTCATCTTTGAGCAATTGCTCGACGTTTGCAATTTCTCAGCTCATGTCTATGAGAAGGAAAGAGAATGACCGTGACGTTTGGTGGGTAGAGAAGCGCAAAGCCCCAGTGTTGCTGCGCCTGTGAAAGCGCTTCCAAGGAAGGGGGCTGGCTAGCAAGAGCTTTCAGTGCTGGCACTTTTCATCTCTGAGCAATTGCTCAACGTTTTCAATTTCTCAGCTCGTGTCTATGAGACGGAGAGATAGTGACCGTGACGCTTGGTGGGTAGAGAAGCGCAAAGCCCCAGTGTTGCTGCGCCTGTGAAAGCGCTTCCAAGGAAGGGTGCTGGCTAGCAACAGCTTTCAGTGCTGGCACTTTTCAGCTCTGAGCAATTGCTCGACGTTTGCAGTTTCTCACCGGAGCTTTTGTTAGAGTGCGCGAGAGGATGAGCAGAAGATGAGGTGGCTAGAGAAGCACAGAGCGCCAGTGTTCTAAGGGCTACAAGAGCGTTTCCAAGGAAGGGAGCTGGCTAGCAACAGCTTTCAGTGCTGGCACTTTTCATCTCTGAGCAATTGCTCGACATTTGCAATTTCTCAGCTCGTGTCTATGAGACGGAGAGAGAGTGACCGTGACGTTTGGTGGGTAGAGAAGCGCAAAGCCCCAGTGTTGCTGCGCCTGTGAAAGCGCTTCCAAGGAAGGGGGCTGGCTAGCAACAGCTTTCAGTGCTGGCACTTTTCATCTCTGAGCAATTGCTCGACCTTTGCAATTCTCACCTGTGCTCTCTTTAGACTGCGCGAGAGGATGGGCAGAAGATGAGGTGGCTAGAGAAGCACAGAGCGCCAGTGTTCTTAGGGCTACAAGAGCGTTTCCAAGGAAGGGGGCTGGCTAGCAAGAGCTTTCAGTGCTGGCACTTTTCATCTTTGAGCAATTGCTCGACGTTTGCAATTTCTCACCGGAGCTTTTGTTAGAGTGCGCGAGAGGATGAGCAGAAGATGAGGTGGCTAGAGAAGCACAGAGCCCCAGTGTTCTAAGGGCTACAAGAGCGTTTCCAAGGAAGGGGGCTGGCTAGCAAGAGCTTTCAGTGCTGGCACTTTTCATCTTTGAGCAATTGCTGGACGTTTGCAATTTCTCAGCTCGTGTCTACGAGACGGAGAGATAGTGACCGTGATGTTTGGTGGGTAGAGAAGCGCAAAGCCCCAGTGTTGCTGCGCCTGTGAAAGCGCTTCCAAGGAAGGGAGCTGGCTAGCAAGAGCTTTCAGTGCTGGCACTTTTCATCTCTGAGCAATTGCTCGACGTTTGCAATTTTGAGCTCATGTCTACAAGTCGGAAATAGAATGACCGTGACGTTTGGTGGGTAGAGAAGCGCAAAGCCCCAGTGTTGCTGCGCCTGTGAAAGCGCTTCCAAGAAAGGGGGCTGGCTAGCAACAGCTTTCACTGCTGGCACTTTTCTTATCTGAGCAATTGCTCGACGTTTGCAATTTCTCAGCTCGTGTCTACAAGGCGGAAAGAGAATGACCGTGACGTTTGGTGGGTAGAGAAGCGCAAAGCCCCAGTGTTGCTGCGCCTGTGAAAGCGCTTCCAAGGAAGGGTGCTGGCTAGCAAGAGCTTTCAGTGCTGGCACTTTTCATCTCTGAGCAATTGCTCGACGTTTGCAATTTCTCAGCTCGTGTCTACGAGACAGAAAGAGAATGACCGTGACGCTTGGTGGGTAGAGAAGCGCAAAGCCCCAGTGTTGCTGCGCCTGTGAAAGCGCTTCCAGGGAAGGGTGCTGGCTAGCAAGAGCTTTCAGTGCTGGCAGTTTTCCTCTCTGAGCAATTGCTCGACGTTTGCAATTTTGAGCTCGTGTCTACAAGTCGGAAAGAGAAGGACCGTGACGTTTGGTGGGTAGAGAAGCGCAAAGCCCCAGTGTTGCTGCGCCTGTGAAAGCGCTTCCAGGGAAGGGTGCTGGCTAGCAAGAGCTTTCAGTGCTGGCACTTTTCATCTCTGAGCAATTGCTCGACATTTGCAATTTCTCAGCTCGTGTCTACGAGACAGAAAGAGAATGACCGTGACGTTTGGTGGGTAGAGAAGCGCAAAGCCCCAGTGTTGCTGCGCCTGTGAAAGCGCTTCCAAGGAAGGGGGCTGGCTAGCAACAGCTTTCAGTGCTGGCACTTTTCATCTCTGAGCAATTGCTCGACGTTTGCAATTTCTCACCAGAGCTTTTGTTAGAGTGTGCGAGAGGATGAGCAGAAGATGAGGTGGCTAGAGAAGCACAGAGCGCCAGTGTTCTAAGGGCTACAAGAGCGTTTCCAAGGAAGGGTGCTGGCTAGCAAGAGCTTTCAGTGCTGGCACTTTTCATCTCTGAGCAATTGCTGGACGTTTGCAATTTCTCAGCTCGTGTCTACGAGACGGAGAGATAGTGACCGTGATATTTGGTGGGTAGAGAAGCGCAAAGCCCCAGTGTTGCTGCGCCTGTGAAAGCGCTTCCAAGGAAGGGAGCTGGCTAGCAAGAGCTTTCAGTGCTGACACTTTTCATCTCTGAGCAATTGCTCGACGTTTGCAATTTTGAGCTCGTGTCTACAAGTCGGAAAGAGAATGACCGTGACGTTTGGTGGGTAGAGAAGCGCAAAGCCCCAATGTTGCTGCGCCTGTGAAAGCGCTTCCAAGAAAGGGGGCTGGCTAGCAAGAGCTTTCAGTGCTGGCACTTTTCATCTCTGAGCAATTGCTCGACGTTTGCAATTTCTCAGCTCGTGTCTACAAGGCGGAAAGAGAATGACCGTGACGTTTGGTGGGTAGAGAAGCGCAAAGCCCCAGTGTTGCTGCGCCTGTGAAAGCGCTTCCAAGGAAGGGAGCTGGCTAGCAACAGCTTTCAGTGCTGGCACTTTTCTTCTCTGAGCAATTGCTCGACGTTTGCAATTTCTCACCGGAGCTTTTGTTAGAGTGCGCGAGAGGATGAGCAGAAGATGAGGTGGCTAGAGAAGCACAGAGCGCCAGTGTTCTAAGGGCTACAAGAGCGTTTCCAAGGAAGGGTGCTGGCTAGCAACAGCTTTCAGTGCCGGCACTTTTCATCTTTGAGCAATTGCTCGACGTTTGCAATTTCTCACCAGAGCTTTTGTTAGAGTGCGCGAGAGGATGAGCAGAAGATTAGGTGGCTAGAGAAGCACAGAGCGCCAGTGTTCTAAGGGCTACAAGAGCGTTTCCAATTAAGGCGGCTGGCTAGCAAGAACTTTCAGTGCTGGCTGTTTTCATCTCTGAGCAATTGCTCGACATTTGCAATTTCTCAGCTCGTGTCTACAAGTCGGAAAGAGAATGACCGTGACGTTTGGTGGGTAGAGAAGCGCAAAGCCCCAATGTTGCTGCGCCTGTGAAAGCGCTTCCAAGGAAGGTTGCTGGCTAGCAACAGCTTTCAGTGCTGGCACTTTTCATCTCTGAGCAATTGCTCGACGTTTGCAATTTCTCACCGGAGCTTTTGTTAGAGTGCGCGAGAGGATGAGCAGAAGATGAGGTGGCTAGAGAAGCACAGAGCGCCAGTGTTCTAAGGGCTACAAGAGCGTTTCCAAGGAAGGGGGCTGGCTAGCAAGAGCTTTCAGTGCTGGCACTTTTCATCTCTGAGCAATTGCTCGACGTTTGCAATTTCTCACCTGAGCTCTCTTTAGACTGCGCGAGAGGATGAGCAGAAGATGAGGTGGCTAGAGAAGCACAGAGCGCCAGTGTTCTAAGGGCTACAAGAGCGTTTCCAAGGAAGGGGGCTGGCTAGCAAGAGCTTTCAGTGCTGGCACTTTTCATCTCTGAGCAATTTCTCGACGTTTGCAATTTCTCAGCTCGTGTCTACGAGACGGAAAGAGAATGACTGTGACGTTTGGTGGGTAGAGAAGCGCAAAGCCCCAGTGTTGCTGCGCCTGTGAAAGCGCTTCCAAGAAAGGGGGCTGGCTAGCAACAGCTTTCACTGCTGGCACTTTTCTTATCTGAGCAATTGCTCGACGTTTGCAATTTCTCAGCTCGTGTCTACAAGGCGGAAAGAGAATGACCGTGACGTTTGGTGGGTAGAGAAGCGCAAAGCCCCAGTGTTGCTGCGCCTGTGAAAGCGCTTCCAAGGAAGGGGGCTGGCTAGCAAGAGCTTTCAGTGCTGGCACTTTTCATCTCTGAGCAATTGCTCGACGTTTGCAATTTCTCAGCTCGTGTCTACGAGACAGAAAGAGAATGACCGTGACGCTTGGTGGGTAGAGAAGCGCAAAGCCCCAGTGTTGCTGCGCCTGTGAAAGCGCTTCCAGGGAAGGGTGCTGGCTAGCAAGAGCTTTCAGTGCTGGCAGTTTTCCTCTCTGAGCAATTGCTCGACGTTTGCAATTTTGAGCTCGTGTCTACAAGTCGGAAAGAGAAGGACCGTGACGTTTGGTGGGTAGAGAAGCGCAAAGCCCCAGTGTTGCTGCGCCTGTGAAAGCGCTTCCAGGGAAGGGTGCTGGCTAGCAAGAGCTTTCAGTGCTGGCACTTTTCATCTCTGAGCAATTGCTCGACATTTGCAATTTCTCAGCTCGTGTCTACGAGACGGAAAGAGAATGACCGTGACGTTTGGTGGGTAGAGAAGCGCAAAGCCCCAGTGTTGCTGCGCCTGTGAAAGCGCTTCCAAGGAAGGGGGCTGGCTAGCAACAGCTTTCAGTGCTGGCACTTTTCTTCTCTGAGCAATTGCTCGACATTTGCAATTTCTCACCAGAGCTTTTGTTAGAGTGTGCGAGAGGATGAGCAGAAGATGAGGTGGCTAGAGAAGCACAGAGCGCCAGTGTTCTAAGGGCTACAAGAGCGTTTCCAAGGAAGGGTGCTGGCTAGCAAGAGCTTTCAGTGCTGGCACTTTTCATCTCTGAGCAATTGCTGGACGTTTGCAATTTCTCAGCTCGTGTCTACGAGACGGAGAGATAGTGACCGTGATGTTTGGTGGGTAGAGAAGCGCAAAGCCCCAGTGTTGCTGCGCCTGTGAAAGCGCTTCCAAGGAAGGGAGCTGGCTAGCAAGAGCTTTCAGTGCTGGCACTTTTCATCTCTGAGCAATTGCTCGACGTTTGCAATTTTGATCTCGTGTCTACAAGTCGGAAAGAGAATGACCGTGACGTTTGGTGGGTAGAGAAGCGCAAAGCCCCAGTGTTGCTGCGCCTGTGAAAGCGCTTCCAAGAAAGGGGGCTGGCTAGCAAGAGCTTTCAGTGCTGGCACTTTTCATCTCTGAGCAATTGCTCGACGTTTGCAATTTTGAGCTCGTGTCTACAAGGCGGAAAGAGAATGACCGTGACGTTTGGTGGGTAGAGAAGCGCAAAGCCCCAGTGTTGCTGCGCCTGTGAAAGCGCTTCCAAGGAAGGGAGCTGGCTAGCAAGAGCTTTCAGTGCTGGCACTTTTCTTCTCTGAGCAATTGCTCGACGTTTGCAATTTCTCACCGGAGCTTTTGTTAGAGTGCGCGAGAGGATGAGCAGAAGATGAGGTGGCTAGAGAAGCACAGAGCGCCAGTGTTCTAAGGGCTACAAGAGCGTTTCCAAGGAAGGGTGCTGGCTAGCAACAGCTTTCAGTGCTGGCACTTTTCATCTTTGAGCAATTGCTCGACGTTTGCAATTTCTCACCAGAGCTTTTGTTAGAGTGCGCGAGAGGATGAGCAGAAGATTAGGTGGCTAGAGAAGCACAGAGCGCCAGTGTTCTAAGGGCTACAAGAGCGTTTCCAATTAAGGCGGCTGGCTAGCAAGAACTTTCAGTGCTGGCACTTTTCATCTCTGAGCAATTGCTCGACATTTGCAATTTCTCAGCTCGTGTCTACAAGTCGGAAAGAGAATGACCGTGACGTTTGGTGGGTAGAGAAGCGCAAAGCCCCAATGTTGCTGCGCCTGTGAAAGCGCTTCCAAGGAAGGTTGCTGGCTAGCAACAGCTTTCAGTGCTGGCACTTTTCATCTCTGAGCAATTGCTCGACGTTTGCAATTTCTCACCGGAGCTTTTGTTAGAGTGCGCGAGAGGATGAGCAGAAGATGAGGTGGCTAGAGAAGCACAGAGCGCCAGTGTTCTAAGGGCTACAAGAGCGTTTCCAAGGAAGGGTGCTGGCTAGCAAGAGCTTTCAGTGCTGGCACTTTTCATCTCTGAGCAATTGCTCGACGTTTGCAATTTCTCACCTGAGCTCTCTTTAGACTGCGCGAGAGGATGAGCAGAAGATGAGGTGGCTAGAGAAGCACAGAGCGCCAGTGTTCTAAGGGCTACAAGAGCGTTTCCAAGGAAGGGGGCTGGCTAGCAAGAGCTTTCAGTGCTGGCACTTTTCATCTCTGAGCAATTTCTCGACGTTTGCAATTTCTCAGCTCGTGTCTACGAGACGGAAAGAGAATGACTGTGACGTTTGGTGGGTAGAGAAGCGCAAAGCCCCAGTGTTGCTGCGCCTGTGAAAGCGCTTCCAAGGAAGGGGGCTGGCTAGCAACAGCTTTCACTGCTGGCACTTTTCTTATCTGAGCAATTGCTCGACGTTTGCAATTTCTCAGCTCGTGTCTACAAGGCGGAAAGAGAATGACCGTGACGTTCGGTGGGTAGAGAAGCGCAAAGCCCCAGTGTTGCTGCGCCTGTGAAAGCGCTTCCAAGGAAGGGTGCTGGCTAGCAAGAGCTTTCAGTGCTGGCACTTTTCATCTCTGAGCAATTGCTCGACGTTTGCAATTTCTCAGCTCGTGTTTACGAGACAGAAAGAGAATGACCGTGACGCTTGGTGGGTAGAGAAGCGCAAAGCCCCAGTGTTGCTGCGCCTGTGAAAGCGCTTCCAGGGAAGGGTGCTGGCTAGCAAGAGCTTTCAGTGCTGGCAGTTTTCCTCTCTGAGCAATTGCTCGACGTTTGCAATTTTGAGCTCGTGTCTACAAGTCGGAAAGAGAAGGACCGTGACGTTTGGTGGGTAGAGAAGCGCAAAGCCCCAGTGTTGCTGCGCCTGTGAAAGCGCTTCCAAGGAAGGGTGCTGGCTAGCAAGAGCTTTCAGTGCTGGCACTTTTCATCTCTGAGCAATTGCTCGACATTTGCAATTTCTCAGCTCGTGTCTACGAGACGGAAAGAGAATGACGGTGACGTTTGGTGGGTAGAGAAGCGCAAAGCCCCAGTGTTGCTGCGCCTGTGAAAGCGCTTCCAAGGAAGGGGGCTGGCTAGCAAGAGCTTTCAGTGCTGGCACTTTTCTTCTCTGAGCAATTGCTCGACGTTTGCAATTTCTCACCAGAGCTTTTGTTAGAGTGTGCGAGAGGATGAGCAGAAGATGAGGTGGCTAGAGAAGCACAGAGCGCCAGTGTTCTAAGGGCTACAAGAGCGTTTCCAAGGAAGGGTGCTGGCTAGCAAGAGCTTTCAGTGCTGGCACTTTTCATCTCTGAGCAATTGCTGGACGTTTGCAATTTCTCAGCTCGTGTCTACGAGACGGAGAGATAGTGACCGTGATGTTTGGTGGGTAGAGAAGCGCAAAGCCCCAGTGTTGCTGCGCCTGTGAAAGCGTTTCCAAGGAAGGGAGCTGGCTAGCAAGAGCTTTCAGTGCTGGCACTTTTCATCTCTGAGCAATTGCTCGACGTTTGCAATTTTGAGCTCGTGTCTACAAGTCGGAAAGAGAATGAACGTGACGTTTGGTGGGTAGAGAAGCGCAAAGCCCCAGTGTTGCTGCGCCTGTGAAAGCGCTTCCAAGAAAGGGGGCTGGCTAGCAAGAGCTTTCAGTGCTGGCACTTTTCATCTCTGAGCAATTGCTCGACGTTTGCAATTTCTGAGCTCGTGTCTACAAGGCGGAAAGAGAATGACCGTGACGTTTGGTGGGTAGAGAAGCGCAAAGCCCCAGTGTTGCTGCGCCTGTGAAAGCGCTTCCAAGGAAGGGAGCTGGCTAGCAACAGCTTTCAGTGCTGGCACTTTTCTTCTCTGAGCAATTGCTCGACGTTTGCAATTTCTCACCGGAGCTTTTGTTAGAGTGCGCGAGAGGATGAGCAGAAGATGAGGTGGCTAGAGAAGCACAGAGCGCCAGTGTTCTAAGGGCTACAAGAGCGTTTCCAAGGAAGGGTGCTGGCTAGCAACAGCTTTCAGTGCTGGCACTTTTCATCTTTGAGCAATTGCTCGACGTTTGCAATTTCTCACCAGAGCTTTTGTTAGAGTGCGCGAGAGGATGAGCAGAAGATTAGGTGGCTAGAGAAGCACAGAGCGCCAGTGTTCTAAGGGCTACAAGAGCGTTTCCAATTAAGGCGGCTGGCTAGCAAGAACTTTCAGTGCTGGCACTTTTCATCTCTGAGCAATTCTCGACGTTTGCAATTTCTCAGCTCGTGTCTACAAGTCGGAAAGAGAATGACCGTGACGTTTGGTGGGTAGAGAAGCGCAAAGCCCCAATGTTGCTGCGCCTGTGAAAGCGCTTCCAAGGAAGGGTGCTGGCTAGCAACAGCTTTCAGTGCTGGCACTTTTCATCTTTGAGCAATTGCTCGACGTTTGCAATTTCTCACCGGAGCTTTTGTTAGAGTGCGCGAGAGGATGAGCAGAAGATGAGGTGGCTAGAGAAGCACAGAGCGCCAGTGTTCTAAGGGCTACAAGAGCGTTTCCAAGGAAGGGTGCTGGCTAGCAAGAGCTTTCAGTGCTGGCACTTTTCATCTCTGAGCAATTGCTCGACGTTTGCAATTTCTCACCTGAGCTCTCTTTAGACTGCGCGAGAGGATGAGCAGAAGATGAGGTGGCTAGAGAAGCACAGAGCGCCAGTGTTCTAAGGGCTACAAGAGCGTTTCCAAGGAAGGGGGCTGGCTAGCAAGAGCTTTCAGTGCTGGCACTTTTCATCTCTGAGCAATTGCTCAACGTTTGCAATTTCTCAGCTCGTGTCTACGAGACGGAAAGAGAATGACTGTGACGTTTGGTGGGTAGAGAAGCGCAAAGCCCCAGTGTTGCTGCGCCTGTGAAAGCGCTTCCAGGGAAGGGGGCTGGCTAGCAACAGCTTTCAGTGCTGGCGCTTTTCATCTCTGAGCAATTGCTCGACGTTTGCAATTTCTCACCGGAGCTTTTGTTAGAGTGCGCGAGAGGATGAGGAGAAGATGAGGTGGCTAGAGCAGCACAGAGCCCCAGTGTTCTAAGGGCTACAAGAGCGTTTCCAAGGAAGGGGGCTGGCTAGCAAGAGCTTTCAGTGCTGGCACTTTTCATCTCTGAGCAATTGCTGGACGTTTGCAATTTCTCAGCTCGTGTCTACGAGACGGAGAGATAGTGACCGTGATGTTTGGTGGGTAGAGAAGCGCAAAGCCCCAGTGTTGCTGCGCCTGTGAAAGCGCTTCCAAGGAAGGGTGCTGGCTAGCAAGAGCTTTCAGTGCTGGCACTTTTCATCTCTGAGCAATTGCTCGACGTTTGCAATTTTGAGCTCGTGTCTACAAGGCGGAAAGAGAATGACCGTGACGTTTGGTGGGTAGAGAAGCGCAAAGCCCCAGTGTTGCTGCGCCTGTGAAAGCGCTTCCAAGGAAGGGTGCTGGCTAGCAAGAGCTTTCAGTGCTGGCACTTTTCATCTTTGAGCAATTGCTCGACGTTTGCAATTTCTCAGTTCATGTCTATGAGAAGGAAAGAGAATGACCGTGACGTTTGGTGGGTAGAGAAGCGCAAAGCCCCAGTGTTGCTGCGCCTGTGAAAGCGCTTCCAAGGAAGGGGGCTGGCTAGCAACAGCTTTCAGTGCTGGCACTTTTCTTCTCTGAGCAATTGCTCGACGTTTGCAATTTCTCACCGGAGCTTTTGTTAGAGTGAGCGAGAGGATGAGCAGAAGATGAGGTGGCTAGAGAAGCACAGAGCGCCAGTGTTCCAAGGGCTACAAGAGCGTTTCCAAGGAAGGGGGCTGGCTAGCAAGAGCTTTCAGTGCTGGCACTTTTCATCTCTGAGCAATTGCTCAACGTTTGCAATTTCTCACCGGAGCTCTCTTTAGACTGCGCGAGAGGATGAGCAGAAGATGAGGTGGCTAGAGAAGCACAGAGCGCCAGTGTTCTAAGGGCTACAAGAGCGTTTCCAAGGAAGGGGGCTGGCTAGCAAGAGCTTTCAGTGCTGGCACTTTTCATCTCTGAGCAATTGCTCGACGTTTGCAATTTCTCAGCTCGTGTCTACGAGACGGAAAGAGAATGACCGTGACGTTTGGTGGGTAGAGAAGCGCAAAGCCCCAGTGTTGCTGCGCCTGTGAAAGCGCTTCCAAGGAAGGGTGCTGGCTAGCAAGAGCTTTCAGTGCTGGCACTTTTCATCTCTGAGCAATTGCTCGACGTTTGCAATTTCTCACCGGAGCTTTTGTTAGAGTGCGCGAGAGGATGAGCAGAAGATGAGGTGGCTAGAGAAGCACAGAGCGCCAGTGTTCTAAGGGCTACAAGAGCGTTTCCAAGGAAGGGGGCTGGCTAGCAAGAGCTTTCAGTGCTGGCACTTTTCATCTCTGAGCAATTGCTCGACGTTTGCAATTTCTCAGCTCGTGTCTACGAGACGGAGAGATAGTGACCGTGACGTTTGGTGGGTAGAGAAGCGCAAAGCCCCAGTGTTGCTGCGCCTGTGAAAGCGCTTCCAAGGAAGGGGGCTGGCTAGCAAGAGCTTTCAGTGCTGGCACTTTTCATCTCTGAGCAATTGCTCGACGTTTGCAATTTTGAGCTCGTGTCTACAAGACGGAAAGGGAATGACCGTGACGTTTGGTGGGTAGAGAAGCGCAAAGCCCCAGTGTTGCTGCGCCTGTGAAAGCGCTTCCAAGGAAGGGTGCTGGCTAGCAAGAGCTTTCAGTGCTGGCACTTTTCTTCTCTGAGCAATTGCTCGATGTTTGCAATTTCTCAGCTCGTGTCTACAAGACGGAAAGAGAATGACCGTGACGTTTGGTGGGTAGAGAAGCGCAAAGCCCCAATGTTGCTGCGCCTGTGAAAGCGCTTCCAAGGAAGGGTGCTGGCTAGCAACAGCTTTCAGTGCTGGCACTTTTCATCTCTGAGCAATTGCTGGACGTTTGCAATTTCTCACCTGAGCTCTTGTTAGAGCGCGCGAGAGGATGAGCAGAAGATGAGGTGGCTAGAGAAGCCCAGAGCCCCAGTGTTCTAAGGGCTACAAAAGCGCTTCCAAGGAAGGGTGCTGGCTAGCAACAGCTTTCAGTGCTGGCACTTTTCATCTCGGAGCAATTGCTCGACGTTTGCAATTTCTCACCTCAGCTCTCTTTAGAGTGCGCGAGAGGATGAGCAGAAGATGAGGTGGCTAGAGAAGCACAGAGCGCCAGTGTTCTAAGGGCTACAAGAGCGTTTCCAAGGAAGGGGGCTGGCTAGCAAGAGCTTTCAGTGCTGGCACTTTTCATCTCTGAGCAATTGCTCGACGTTTGCAATTTCTCAGCTCGTGTCTACGAGACGGAAAGAGAATGACTGTGACGTTTGGTGGGTAGAGAAGCGCAAAGCCCCAGTGTTGCTGCGCCTGTGAAAGCGCTTCCAAGGAAGGGTGCTGGCTAGCAACAGCTTTCAGTGCTGGCACTTTTCATCTCTGAGCAATTGCTCGACGTTTGCAATTTTGAGCTCGTGTCTACAAGGCGGAAAGAGAATGACCGTGACGTTTGGTGGGTAGAGAAGCGCAAAGCCCCAATGTTGCTGCGCCTGTGAAAGCGCTTCCAAGGAAGGGTGCTGGCTAGCAAGAGCTTTCAGTGCTGGCACTTTTCATCTTTGAGCAATTGCTCGACGTTTGCAATTTCTCACCGGAGCTTTTGTTAGAGTGCGCGAGAGGATGAGCAGAAGATGAGGTGGCTAGAGAAGCACAGAGCGCCAGTGTTCTAAGGGCTACAAGAGCGTTTCCAAGGAAGGGGGCTGGCTAGCAACAGCTTTCAGTGCTGGCACTTTTCATCTTTGAGCAATTGCTCGACGTTTGCAATTTCTCAGCTCATGTCTATGAGACGGAAAGAGAATGACCGTGACGTTTGGTGGGTAGAGAAGCGCAAAGCCCCAGTGTTGCTGCGCCTGTGAAAGCGCTTCCAAGGAAGGGGGCTGGCTAGCAAGACCTTTCAGAGCTGGCACTTTTCATCTCTGAGCAATTGCTCGACGTTTGCAATTTCTCACCTGAGCTTTTGTTAGAGTGCGCGAGAGGACGAGCAGAAGATGAGGTGGCTAGAGAAGCACAGAGCCCCAGTGTTCTTAGGGCTACAAGAGCGTTTCCAAGGAAGGGGGCTGGCTAGCAAGAGCTTTCAGTGCTGGCACTTTTCATCTCTGAGCAATTGCTCAACGTTTGCAATTTCTCAGCTCGTGTCTACGAGACGGAGAGATAGTGACCGTGACGTTTGGTGGGTAGAGAAGCGCAAAGCCCCAGTGTTGCTGCGCCTGTGAAAGCACTTCCAAGGAAGGGTGCTGGCTAGCAACAGCTTTCAGTGCTGGCACTTTTCATCTCTGAGCAATTGCTCGACGTTTGCAATTTCTCACCGGAGCTTTTGTTAGAGTGCGCGAGAGGATGAGCAGAAGATGAGGTGGCTAGAGAAGCACAGAGCGCCAGTGTTCTAAGGGCTACAAGAGCGTTTCCAAGGAAGGGTGCTGGCTAGCAAGAGCTTTCAGTGCTGGCACTTTTCATCTCTGAGCAATTGCTCGACGTTTGCAATTTCTCACCTGAGCTCTCTTTAGACTGCGCGAGAGGATGAGCAGAAGATGAGGTGGCTAGAGAAGCACAGAGCGCCAGTGTTCTAAGGGCTACAAGAGCGTTTCCAAGGAAGGGGGCTGGCTAGCAAGAGCTTTCAGTGCTGGCACTTTTCATCTCTGAGCAATTGCTCGACGTTTGCAATTTCTCAGCTCGTGTCTACGAGACGGAAAGAGAATGACTGTGACGTTTGGTGGGTAGAGAAGCGCAAAGCCCCAGTGTTGCTGCGCCTGTGAAAGCGCTTCCAAGAAAGGGGGCTGGCTAGCAACAGCTTTCACTGCTGGCACTTTTCATCTCTGAGCAATTGCTCGACGTTTGCAATTTTGAGCTCGTGTCTACAAGGCGGAAAGAGAATGACCGTGACGTTTGGTGGGTAGAGAAGCGCAAAGCCCCAATGTTGCTGCGCCTGTGAAAGCGCTTCCAAGGAAGGGTGCTGGCTAGCAAGAGCTTTCAGTGCTGGCACTTTTCATCTTTGAGCAATTGCTCGACGTTTGCAATTTCTCACCGGAGCTTTTGTTAGAGTGCGCGAGAGGATGAGCAGAAGATGAGGTGGCTAGAGAAGCACAGAGCGCCAGTGTTCTAAGGGCTACAAGAGCGTTTCCAAGGAAGGGGGCTGGCTAGCAACAGCTTTCAGTGCTGGCACTTTTCATCTTTGAGCAATTGCTCGACGTTTGCAATTTCTCAGCTCATGTCTATGAGACGGAAAGAGAATGACCGTGACGTTTGGTGGGTAGAGAAGCGCAAAGCCCCAGTGTTGCTGCGCCTGTGAAAGCGCTTCCAAGGAAGGGGGCTGGCTAGCAAGACCTTTCAGTGCTGGCACTTTTCATCTCTGAGCAATTGCTCGACGTTTGCAATTTCTCACCTGAGCTTTTGTTAGAGTGCGCGAGAGGACGAGCAGAAGATGAGGTGGCTAGAGAAGCACAGAGCCCCAGTGTTCTTAGGGCTACAAGAGCGTTTCCAAGGAAGGGGGCTGGCTAGCAAGAGCTTTCAGTGCTGGCACTTTTCATCTCTGAGCAATTGCTCAACGTTTGCAATTTCTCAGCTCGTGTCTACGAGACGGAGAGATAGTGACCGTGACGTTTGGCGGGTAGAGAAGCGCAAAGCCCCAGTGTTGCTGCGCCTGTGAAAGCACTTCCAAGGAAGGGTGCTGGCTAGCAACAGCTTTCAGTGCTGGCACTTTTCATCTCTGAGCAATTGCTCGACGTTTGCAATTTCTCACCGGAGCTTTTGTTAGAGTGCGCGAGAGGATGAGCAGAAGATGAGGTGGCTAGAGAAGCACAGAGCGCCAGTGTTCTAAGGGCTACAAGAGCGTTTCCAAGGAAGGGTGCTGGCTAGCAAGAGCTTTCAGTGCTGGCACTTTTCATCTCTGAGCAATTGCTCGACGTTTGCAATTTCTCACCTGAGCTCTCTTTAGACTGCGCGAGAGGATGAGCAGAAGATGAGGTGGCTAGAGAAGCACAGAGCGCCAGTGTTCTAAGGGCTACAAGAGCGTTTCCAAGGAAGGGGGCTGGCTAGCAAGAGCTTTCAGTGCTGGCACTTTTCATCTCTGAGCAATTTCTCGACGTTTGCAATTTCTCAGCTCGTGTCTACGAGACGGAAAGAGAATGACCGTGACGTTTGGTGGGTAGAGAAGCGCAAAGCCCCAGTGTTGCTGCGCCTGTGAAAGCGCTTCCAAGAAAGGGGGCTGGCTAGCAAGAGCTTTCACTGCTGGCACTTTTCTTATCTGAGCAATTGCTCGACGTTTGCAATTTCTCAGCTCGTGTCTACAAGGCGGAAAGAGAATGACCGTGACGTTTGGTGGGTAGAGAAGCGCAAAGCCCCAGTGTTGCTGCGCCTGTGAAAGCGCTTCCAAGGAAGGGTGCTGGCTAGCAAGAGCTTTCAGTGCTGGCACTTTTCATCTCTGAGCAATTGCTCGACGTTTGCAATTTCTCAGCTCGTGTCTACGAGACAGAAAGAGAATGACCGTGACGCTTGGTGGGTAGAGAAGCGCAAAGCCCCAGTGTTGCTGCGCCTGTGAAAGCGCTTCCAGGGAAGGGTGCTGGCTAGCAAGAGCTTTCAGTGCTGGCAGTTTTCCTCTCTGAGCAATTGCTCGACGTTTGCAATTTTGAGCTCGTGTCTACAAGTCGGAAAGAGAAGGACCGTGACGTTTGGTGGGTAGAGAAGCGCAAAGCCCCAGTGTTGCTGCGCCTGTGAAAGCGCTTCCAGGGAAGGGTGCTGGCTAGCAAGAGCTTTCAGTGCTGGCACTTTTCATCTCTGAGCAATTGCTCGACATTTGCAATTTCTCAGCTCGTGTCTACGAGACGGAAAGAGAATGACCGTGACGTTTGGTGGGTAGAGAAGCGCAAAGCCCCAGTGTTGCTGCGCCTGTGAAAGCGCTTCCAAGGAAGGGGGCTGGCTAGCAAGAGCTTTCAGTGCTGGCACTTTTCTTCTCTGAGCAATTGCTCGACGTTTGCAATTTCTCACCGGAGCTTTTGTTAGAGTGCGCGAGAGGATGAGCAGAAGATGAGGTGGCTAGAGAAGCACAGAGCGCCAGTGTTCTAAGGGCTACAAGAGCGTTTCCAAGGAAGGGTGCTGGCTAGCAACAGCTTTCAGTGCTGGCACTTTTCATCTTTGAGCAATTGCTCGACGTTTGCAATTTCTCACCAGAGCTTTTGTTAGAGTGCGCGAGAGGATGAGCAGAAGATTAGGTGGCTAGAGAAGCACAGAGCGCCAGTGTTCTAAGGGCTACAAGAGCGTTTCCAATTAAGGCGGCTGGCTAGCAAGAACTTTCAGTGCTGGCACTTTTCATCTCTGAGCAATTGCTCGACATTTGCAATTTCTCAGCTCATGTCTACAAGTCGGAAAGAGAATGACCGTGACGTTTGGTGGGTAGAGAAGCGCAAAGCCCCAGTGTTGCTGCGCCTGTGAAAGCGCTTCCAAGGAAGGTTGCTGGCTAGCAACAGCTTTCAGTGCTGGCACTTTTCATCTCTGAGCAATTGCTCGACGTTTGCAATTTCTCACCGGAGCTTTTGTTAGAGTGCGCGAGAGGATGAGCAGAAGATGAGGTGGCTAGAGAAGCACAGAGCGCCAGTGTTCTAAGGGCTACAAGAGCGTTTCCAAGGAAGGGGGCTGGCTAGCAAGAGCTTTCAGTGCTGGCACTTTTCATCTCTGAGCAATTGCTCGACGTTTGCAATTTCTCACCTGAGCTCTCTTTAGACTGCGCGAGAGGATGAGCAGAAGATGAGGTGGCTAGAGAAGCACAGAGCGCCAGTGTTCTAAGGGCTACAAGAGCGTTTCCAAGGAAGGGGGCTGGCTAGCAAGAGCTTTCAGTGCTGGCACTTTTCATCTCTGAGCAATTTCTCGACGTTTGCAATTTCTCAGCTCGTGTCTACGAGACGGAAAGAGAATGACTGTGACGTTTGGTGGGTAGAGAAGCGCAAAGCCCCAGTGTTGCTGCGCCTGTGAAAGCGCTTCCAAGAAAGGGGGCTGGCTAGCAACAGCTTTCACTGCTGGCACTTTTCTTATCTGAGCAATTGCTCGACGTTTGCAATTTCTCAGCTCGTGTCTACAAGGCGGAAAGAGAATGACCGTGACGTTTGGTGGGTAGAGAAGCGCAAAGCCCCAGTGTTGCTGCGCCTGTGAAAGCGCTTCCAAGGAAGGGTGCTGGCTAGCAAGAGCTTTCAGTGCTGGCACTTTTCATCTCTGAGCAATTGCTCGACGTTTGCAATTTCTCAGCTCGTGTCTACGAGACAGAAAGAGAATGACCGTGACGCTTGGTGGGTAGAGAAGCGCAAAGCCCCAGTGTTGCTGCGCCTGTGAAAGCGCTTCCAGGGAAGGGTGCTGGCTAGCAAGAGCTTTCAGTGCTGGCAGTTTTCCTCTCTGAGCAATTGCTCGACGTTTGCAATTTTGAGCTCGTGTCTACAAGTCGGAAAGAGAAGGACCGTGACGTTTGGTGGGTAGAGAAGCGCAAAGCCCCAGTGTTGCTGCGCCTGTGAAAGCGCTTCCAGGGAAGGGTGCTGGCTAGCAAGAGCTTTCAGTGCTGGCACTTTTCATCTCTGAGCAATTGCTCGACATTTGCAATTTCTCAGCTCGTGTCTACGAGACGGAAAGAGAATGACCGTGACGTTTGGTGGGTAGAGAAGCGCAAAGCCCCAGTGTTGCTGCGCCTGTGAAAGCGCTTCCAAGGAAGGGGGCTGGCTAGCAACAGCTTTCAGTGCTGGCACTTTTCTTCTCTGAGCAATTGCTCGACATTTGCAATTTCTCACCAGAGCTTTTGTTAGAGTGTGCGAGAGGATGAGCAGAAGATGAGGTGGCTAGAGAAGCACAGAGCGCCAGTGTTCTAAGGGCTACAAGAGCGTTTCCAAGGAAGGGTGCTGGCTAGCAAGAGCTTTCAGTGCTGGCACTTTTCATCTCTGAGCAATTGCTGGACGTTTGCAATTTCTCAGCTCGTGTCTACGAGACGGAGAGATAGTGACCGTGATGTTTGGTGGGTAGAGAAGCGCAAAGCCCCAGTGTTGCTGCGCCTGTGAAAGCGCTTCCAAGGAAGGGAGCTGGCTAGCAAGAGCTTTCAGTGCTGGCACTTTTCATCTCTGAGCAATTGCTCGACGTTTGCAATTTTGATCTCGTGTCTACAAGTCGGAAAGAGAATGACCGTGACGTTTGGTGGGTAGAGAAGCGCAAAGCCCCAGTGTTGCTGCGCCTGTGAAAGCGCTTCCAAGAAAGGGGGCTGGCTAGCAAGAGCTTTCAGTGCTGGCACTTTTCATCTCTGAGCAATTGCTCGACGTTTGCAATTTTGAGCTCGTGTCTACAAGGCGGAAAGAGAATGACCGTGACGTTTGGTGGGTAGAGAAGCGCAAAGCCCCAGTGTTGCTGCGCCTGTGAAAGCGCTTCCAAGGAAGGGAGCTGGCTAGCAAGAGCTTTCAGTGCTGGCACTTTTCTTCTCTGAGCAATTGCTCGACGTTTGCAATTTCTCACCGGAGCTTTTGTTAGAGTGCGCGAGAGGATGAGCAGAAGATGAGGTGGCTAGAGAAGCACAGAGCGCCAGTGTTCTAAGGGCTACAAGAGCGTTTCCAAGGAAGGGTGCTGGCTAGCAACAGCTTTCAGTGCTGGCACTTTTCATCTTTGAGCAATTGCTCGACGTTTGCAATTTCTCACCAGAGCTTTTGTTAGAGTGCGCGAGAGGATGAGCAGAAGATTAGGTGGCTAGAGAAGCACAGAGCGCCAGTGTTCTAAGGGCTACAAGAGCGTTTCCAATTAAGGCGGCTGGCTAGCAAGAACTTTCAGTGCTGGCACTTTTCATCTCTGAGCAATTGCTCGACATTTGCAATTTCTCAGCTCGTGTCTACAAGTCGGAAAGAGAATGACCGTGACGTTTGGTGGGTAGAGAAGCGCAAAGCCCCAATGTTGCTGCGCCTGTGAAAGCGCTTCCAAGGAAGGTTGCTGGCTAGCAACAGCTTTCAGTGCTGGCACTTTTCATCTCTGAGCAATTGCTCGACGTTTGCAATTTCTCACCGGAGCTTTTGTTAGAGTGCGCGAGAGGATGAGCAGAAGATGAGGTGGCTAGAGAAGCACAGAGCGCCAGTGTTCTAAGGGCTACAAGAGCGTTTCCAAGGAAGGGTGCTGGCTAGCAAGAGCTTTCAGTGCTGGCACTTTTCATCTCTGAGCAATTGCTCGACGTTTGCAATTTCTCACCTGAGCTCTCTTTAGACTGCGCGAGAGGATGAGCAGAAGATGAGGTGGCTAGAGAAGCACAGAGCGCCAGTGTTCTAAGGGCTACAAGAGCGTTTCCAAGGAAGGGGGCTGGCTAGCAAGAGCTTTCAGTGCTGGCACTTTTCATCTCTGAGCAATTTCTCGACGTTTGCAATTTCTCAGCTCGTGTCTACGAGACGGAAAGAGAATGACTGTGACGTTTGGTGGGTAGAGAAGCGCAAAGCCCCAGTGTTGCTGCGCCTGTGAAAGCGCTTCCAAGGAAGGGGGCTGGCTAGCAACAGCTTTCACTGCTGGCACTTTTCTTATCTGAGCAATTGCTCGACGTTTGCAATTTCTCAGCTCGTGTCTACAAGGCGGAAAGAGAATGACCGTGACGTTCGGTGGGTAGAGAAGCGCAAAGCCCCAGTGTTGCTGCGCCTGTGAAAGCGCTTCCAAGGAAGGGTGCTGGCTAGCAAGAGCTTTCAGTGCTGGCACTTTTCATCTCTGAGCAATTGCTCGACGTTTGCAATTTCTCAGCTCGTGTTTACGAGACAGAAAGAGAATGACCGTGACGCTTGGTGGGTAGAGAAGCGCAAAGCCCCAGTGTTGCTGCGCCTGTGAAAGCGCTTCCAGGGAAGGGTGCTGGCTAGCAAGAGCTTTCAGTGCTGGCAGTTTTCCTCTCTGAGCAATTGCTCGACGTTTGCAATTTTGAGCTCGTGTCTACAAGTCGGAAAGAGAAGGACCGTGACGTTTGGTGGGTAGAGAAGCGCAAAGCCCCAGTGTTGCTGCGCCTGTGAAAGCGCTTCCAAGGAAGGGTGCTGGCTAGCAAGAGCTTTCAGTGCTGGCACTTTTCATCTCTGAGCAATTGCTCGACATTTGCAATTTCTCAGCTCGTGTCTACGAGACGGAAAGAGAATGACGGTGACGTTTGGTGGGTAGAGAAGCGCAAAGCCCCAGTGTTGCTGCGCCTGTGAAAGCGCTTCCAAGGAAGGGGGCTGGCTAGCAAGAGCTTTCAGTGCTGGCACTTTTCTTCTCTGAGCAATTGCTCGACGTTTGCAATTTCTCACCAGAGCTTTTGTTAGAGTGTGCGAGAGGATGAGCAGAAGATGAGGTGGCTAGAGAAGCACAGAGCGCCAGTGTTCTAAGGGCTACAAGAGCGTTTCCAAGGAAGGGTGCTGGCTAGCAAGAGCTTTCAGTGCTGGCACTTTTCATCTCTGAGCAATTGCTGGACGTTTGCAATTTCTCAGCTCGTGTCTACGAGACGGAGAGATAGTGACCGTGATGTTTGGTGGGTAGAGAAGCGCAAAGCCCCAGTGTTGCTGCGCCTGTGAAAGCGTTTCCAAGGAAGGGAGCTGGCTAGCAAGAGCTTTCAGTGCTGGCACTTTTCATCTCTGAGCAATTGCTCGACGTTTGCAATTTTGAGCTCGTGTCTACAAGTCGGAAAGAGAATGAACGTGACGTTTGGTGGGTAGAGAAGCGCAAAGCCCCAGTGTTGCTGCGCCTGTGAAAGCGCTTCCAAGAAAGGGGGCTGGCTAGCAAGAGCTTTCAGTGCTGGCACTTTTCATCTCTGAGCAATTGCTCGACGTTTGCAATTTCTGAGCTCGTGTCTACAAGGCGGAAAGAGAATGACCGTGACGTTTGGTGGGTAGAGAAGCGCAAAGCCCCAGTGTTGCTGCGCCTGTGAAAGCGCTTCCAAGGAAGGGAGCTGGCTAGCAACAGCTTTCAGTGCTGGCACTTTTCTTCTCTGAGCAATTGCTCGACGTTTGCAATTTCTCACCGGAGCTTTTGTTAGAGTGCGCGAGAGGATGAGCAGAAGATGAGGTGGCTAGAGAAGCACAGAGCGCCAGTGTTCTAAGGGCTACAAGAGCGTTTCCAAGGAAGGGTGCTGGCTAGCAACAGCTTTCAGTGCTGGCACTTTTCATCTTTGAGCAATTGCTCGACGTTTGCAATTTCTCACCAGAGCTTTTGTTAGAGTGCGCGAGAGGATGAGCAGAAGATTAGGTGGCTAGAGAAGCACAGAGCGCCAGTGTTCTAAGGGCTACAAGAGCGTTTCCAATTAAGGCGGCTGGCTAGCAAGAACTTTCAGTGCTGGCACTTTTCATCTCTGAGCAATTGCTCGACATTTGCAATTTCTCAGCTCGTGTCTACAAGTCGGAAAGAGAATGACCGTGACGTTTGGTGGGTAGAGAAGCGCAAAGCCCCAATGTTGCTGCGCCTGTGAAAGCGCTTCCAAGGAAGGGTGCTGGCTAGCAACAGCTTTCAGTGCTGGCACTTTTCATCTTTGAGCAATTGCTCGACGTTTGCAATTTCTCACCGGAGCTTTTGTTAGAGTGCGCGAGAGGATGAGCAGAAGATGAGGTGGCTAGAGAAGCACAGAGCGCCAGTGTTCTAAGGGCTACAAGAGCGTTTCCAAGGAAGGGTGCTGGCTAGCAAGAGCTTTCAGTGCTGGCACTTTTCATCTCTGAGCAATTGCTCGACGTTTGCAATTTCTCACCTGAGCTCTCTTTAGACTGCGCGAGAGGATGAGCAGAAGATGAGGTGGCTAGAGAAGCACAGAGCGCCAGTGTTCTAAGGGCTACAAGAGCGTTTCCAAGGAAGGGGGCTGGCTAGCAAGAGCTTTCAGTGCTGGCACTTTTCATCTCTGAGCAATTGCTCAACGTTTGCAATTTCTCAGCTCGTGTCTACGAGACGGAAAGAGAATGACTGTGACGTTTGGTGGGTAGAGAAGCGCAAAGCCCCAGTGTTGCTGCGCCTGTGAAAGCGCTTCCAGGGAAGGGGGCTGGCTAGCAACAGCTTTCAGTGCTGGCGCTTTTCATCTCTGAGCAATTGCTCGACGTTTGCAATTTCTCACCGGAGCTTTTGTTAGAGTGCGCGAGAGGATGAGGAGAAGATGAGGTGGCTAGAGCAGCACAGAGCCCCAGTGTTCTAAGGGCTACAAGAGCGTTTCCAAGGAAGGGGGCTGGCTAGCAAGAGCTTTCAGTGCTGGCACTTTTCATCTCTGAGCAATTGCTGGACGTTTGCAATTTCTCAGCTCGTGTCTACGAGACGGAGAGATAGTGACCGTGATGTTTGGTGGGTAGAGAAGCGCAAAGCCCCAGTGTTGCTGCGCCTGTGAAAGCGCTTCCAAGGAAGGGTGCTGGCTAGCAAGAGCTTTCAGTGCTGGCACTTTTCATCTCTGAGCAATTGCTCGACGTTTGCAATTTTGAGCTCGTGTCTACAAGGCGGAAAGAGAATGACCGTGACGTTTGGTGGGTAGAGAAGCGCAAAGCCCCAGTGTTGCTGCGCCTGTGAAAGCGCTTCCAAGGAAGGGTGCTGGCTAGCAAGAGCTTTCAGTGCTGGCACTTTTCATCTTTGAGCAATTGCTCGACGTTTGCAATTTCTCAGTTCATGTCTATGAGAAGGAAAGAGAATGACCGTGACGTTTGGTGGGTAGAGAAGCGCAAAGCCCCAGTGTTGCTGCGCCTGTGAAAGCGCTTCCAAGGAAGGGGGCTGGCTAGCAACAGCTTTCAGTGCTGGCACTTTTCTTCTCTGAGCAATTGCTCGACGTTTGCAATTTCTCACCGGAGCTTTTGTTAGAGTGAGCGAGAGGATGAGCAGAAGATGAGGTGGCTAGAGAAGCACAGAGCGCCAGTGTTCCAAGGGCTACAAGAGCGTTTCCAAGGAAGGGGGCTGGCTAGCAAGAGCTTTCAGTGCTGGCACTTTTCATCTCTGAGCAATTGCTCAACGTTTGCAATTTCTCACCGGAGCTCTCTTTAGACTGCGCGAGAGGATGAGCAGAAGATGAGGTGGCTAGAGAAGCACAGAGCGCCAGTGTTCTAAGGGCTACAAGAGCGTTTCCAAGGAAGGGGGCTGGCTAGCAAGAGCTTTCAGTGCTGGCACTTTTCATCTCTGAGCAATTGCTCGACGTTTGCAATTTCTCAGCTCGTGTCTACGAGACGGAAAGAGAATGACCGTGACGTTTGGTGGGTAGAGAAGCGCAAAGCCCCAGTGTTGCTGCGCCTGTGAAAGCGCTTCCAAGGAAGGGTGCTGGCTAGCAAGAGCTTTCAGTGCTGGCACTTTTCATCTCTGAGCAATTGCTCGACGTTTGCAATTTCTCACCGGAGCTTTTGTTAGAGTGCGCGAGAGGATGAGCAGAAGATGAGGTGGCTAGAGAAGCACAGAGCGCCAGTGTTCTAAGGGCTACAAGAGCGTTTCCAAGGAAGGGGGCTGGCTAGCAAGAGCTTTCAGTGCTGGCACTTTTCATCTCTGAGCAATTGCTCGACGTTTGCAATTTCTCAGCTCGTGTCTACGAGACGGAGAGATAGTGACCGTGACGTTTGGTGGGTAGAGAAGCGCAAAGCCCCAGTGTTGCTGCGCCTGTGAAAGCGCTTCCAAGGAAGGGGGCTGGCTAGCAAGAGCTTTCAGTGCTGGCACTTTTCATCTCTGAGCAATTGCTCGACGTTTGCAATTTTGAGCTCGTGTCTACAAGACGGAAAGGGAATGACCGTGACGTTTGGTGGGTAGAGAAGCGCAAAGCCCCAGTGTTGCTGCGCCTGTGAAAGCGCTTCCAAGGAAGGGTGCTGGCTAGCAAGAGCTTTCAGTGCTGGCACTTTTCTTCTCTGAGCAATTGCTCGATGTTTGCAATTTCTCAGCTCGTGTCTACAAGACGGAAAGAGAATGACCGTGACGTTTGGTGGGTAGAGAAGCGCAAAGCCCCAATGTTGCTGCGCCTGTGAAAGCGCTTCCAAGGAAGGGTGCTGGCTAGCAACAGCTTTCAGTGCTGGCACTTTTCATCTCTGAGCAATTGCTGGACGTTTGCAATTTCTCACCTGAGCTCTTGTTAGAGCGCGCGAGAGGATGAGCAGAAGATGAGGTGGCTAGAGAAGCCCAGAGCCCCAGTGTTCTAAGGGCTACAAAAGCGCTTCCAAGGAAGGGTGCTGGCTAGCAACAGCTTTCAGTGCTGGCACTTTTCATCTCGGAGCAATTGCTCGACGTTTGCAATTTCTCACCTCAGCTCTCTTTAGAGTGCGCGAGAGGATGAGCAGAAGATGAGGTGGCTAGAGAAGCACAGAGCGCCAGTGTTCTAAGGGCTACAAGAGCGTTTCCAAGGAAGGGGGCTGGCTAGCAAGAGCTTTCAGTGCTGGCACTTTTCATCTCTGAGCAATTGCTCGACGTTTGCAATTTCTCAGCTCGTGTCTACGAGACGGAAAGAGAATGACTGTGACGTTTGGTGGGTAGAGAAGCGCAAAGCCCCAGTGTTGCTGCGCCTGTGAAAGCGCTTCCAAGGAAGGGTGCTGGCTAGCAACAGCTTTCAGTGCTGGCACTTTTCATCTCTGAGCAATTGCTCGACGTTTGCAATTTTGAGCTCGTGTCTACAAGGCGGAAAGAGAATGACCGTGACGTTTGGTGGGTAGAGAAGCGCAAAGCCCCAATGTTGCTGCGCCTGTGAAAGCGCTTCCAAGGAAGGGTGCTGGCTAGCAAGAGCTTTCAGTGCTGGCACTTTTCATCTTTGAGCAATTGCTCGACGTTTGCAATTTCTCACCGGAGCTTTTGTTAGAGTGCGCGAGAGGATGAGCAGAAGATGAGGTGGCTAGAGAAGCACAGAGCGCCAGTGTTCTAAGGGCTACAAGAGCGTTTCCAAGGAAGGGGGCTGGCTAGCAACAGCTTTCAGTGCTGGCACTTTTCATCTTTGAGCAATTGCTCGACGTTTGCAATTTCTCAGCTCATGTCTATGAGACGGAAAGAGAATGACCGTGACGTTTGGTGGGTAGAGAAGCGCAAAGCCCCAGTGTTGCTGCGCCTGTGAAAGCGCTTCCAAGGAAGGGGGCTGGCTAGCAAGACCTTTCAGAGCTGGCACTTTTCATCTCTGAGCAATTGCTCGACGTTTGCAATTTCTCACCTGAGCTTTTGTTAGAGTGCGCGAGAGGACGAGCAGAAGATGAGGTGGCTAGAGAAGCACAGAGCCCCAGTGTTCTTAGGGCTACAAGAGCGTTTCCAAGGAAGGGGGCTGGCTAGCAAGAGCTTTCAGTGCTGGCACTTTTCATCTCTGAGCAATTGCTCAACGTTTGCAATTTCTCAGCTCGTGTCTACGAGACGGAGAGATAGTGACCGTGACGTTTGGTGGGTAGAGAAGCGCAAAGCCCCAGTGTTGCTGCGCCTGTGAAAGCACTTCCAAGGAAGGGTGCTGGCTAGCAACAGCTTTCAGTGCTGGCACTTTTCATCTCTGAGCAATTGCTCGACGTTTGCAATTTCTCACCGGAGCTTTTGTTAGAGTGCGCGAGAGGATGAGCAGAAGATGAGGTGGCTAGAGAAGCACAGAGCGCCAGTGTTCTAAGGGCTACAAGAGCGTTTCCAAGGAAGGGTGCTGGCTAGCAAGAGCTTTCAGTGCTGGCACTTTTCATCTCTGAGCAATTGCTCGACGTTTGCAATTTCTCACCTGAGCTCTCTTTAGACTGCGCGAGAGGATGAGCAGAAGATGAGGTGGCTAGAGAAGCACAGAGCGCCAGTGTTCTAAGGGCTACAAGAGCGTTTCCAAGGAAGGGGGCTGGCTAGCAAGAGCTTTCAGTGCTGGCACTTTTCATCTCTGAGCAATTGCTCGACGTTTGCAATTTCTCAGCTCGTGTCTACGAGACGGAAAGAGAATGACTGTGACGTTTGGTGGGTAGAGAAGCGCAAAGCCCCAGTGTTGCTGCGCCTGTGAAAGCGCTTCCAAGAAAGGGGGCTGGCTAGCAACAGCTTTCACTGCTGGCACTTTTCATCTCTGAGCAATTGCTCGACGTTTGCAATTTTGAGCTCGTGTCTACAAGGCGGAAAGAGAATGACCGTGACGTTTGGTGGGTAGAGAAGCGCAAAGCCCCAATGTTGCTGCGCCTGTGAAAGCGCTTCCAAGGAAGGGTGCTGGCTAGCAAGAGCTTTCAGTGCTGGCACTTTTCATCTTTGAGCAATTGCTCGACGTTTGCAATTTCTCACCGGAGCTTTTGTTAGAGTGCGCGAGAGGATGAGCAGAAGATGAGGTGGCTAGAGAAGCACAGAGCGCCAGTGTTCTAAGGGCTACAAGAGCGTTTCCAAGGAAGGGGGCTGGCTAGCAACAGCTTTCAGTGCTGGCACTTTTCATCTTTGAGCAATTGCTCGACGTTTGCAATTTCTCAGCTCATGTCTATGAGACGGAAAGAGAATGACCGTGACGTTTGGTGGGTAGAGAAGCGCAAAGCCCCAGTGTTGCTGCGCCTGTGAAAGCGCTTCCAAGGAAGGGGGCTGGCTAGCAAGACCTTTCAGTGCTGGCACTTTTCATCTCTGAGCAATTGCTCGACGTTTGCAATTTCTCACCTGAGCTTTTGTTAGAGTGCGCGAGAGGACGAGCAGAAGATGAGGTGGCTAGAGAAGCACAGAGCCCCAGTGTTCTTAGGGCTACAAGAGCGTTTCCAAGGAAGGGGGCTGGCTAGCAAGAGCTTTCAGTGCTGGCACTTTTCATCTCTGAGCAATTGCTCAACGTTTGCAATTTCTCAGCTCGTGTCTACGAGACGGAGAGATAGTGACCGTGACGTTTGGCGGGTAGAGAAGCGCAAAGCCCCAGTGTTGCTGCGCCTGTGAAAGCACTTCCAAGGAAGGGTGCTGGCTAGCAACAGCTTTCAGTGCTGGCACTTTTCATCTCTGAGCAATTGCTCGACGTTTGCAATTTCTCACCGGAGCTTTTGTTAGAGTGCGCGAGAGGATGAGCAGAAGATGAGGTGGCTAGAGAAGCACAGAGCGCCAGTGTTCTAAGGGCTACAAGAGCGTTTCCAAGGAAGGGTGCTGGCTAGCAAGAGCTTTCAGTGCTGGCACTTTTCATCTCTGAGCAATTGCTCGACGTTTGCAATTTCTCACCTGAGCTCTCTTTAGACTGCGCGAGAGGATGAGCAGAAGATGAGGTGGCTAGAGAAGCACAGAGCGCCAGTGTTCTAAGGGCTACAAGAGCGTTTCCAAGGAAGGGGGCTGGCTAGCAAGAGCTTTCAGTGCTGGCACTTTTCATCTCTGAGCAATTTCTCGACGTTTGCAATTTCTCAGCTCGTGTCTACGAGACGGAAAGAGAATGACCGTGACGTTTGGTGGGTAGAGAAGCGCAAAGCCCCAGTGTTGCTGCGCCTGTGAAAGCGCTTCCAAGAAAGGGGGCTGGCTAGCAAGAGCTTTCACTGCTGGCACTTTTCTTATCTGAGCAATTGCTCGACGTTTGCAATTTCTCAGCTCGTGTCTACAAGGCGGAAAGAGAATGACCGTGACGTTTGGTGGGTAGAGAAGCGCAAAGCCCCAGTGTTGCTGCGCCTGTGAAAGCGCTTCCAAGGAAGGGTGCTGGCTAGCAAGAGCTTTCAGTGCTGGCACTTTTCATCTCTGAGCAATTGCTCGACGTTTGCAATTTCTCAGCTCGTGTCTACGAGACAGAAAGAGAATGACCGTGACGCTTGGTGGGTAGAGAAGCGCAAAGCCCCAGTGTTGCTGCGCCTGTGAAAGCGCTTCCAGGGAAGGGTGCTGGCTAGCAAGAGCTTTCAGTGCTGGCAGTTTTCCTCTCTGAGCAATTGCTCGACGTTTGCAATTTTGAGCTCGTGTCTACAAGTCGGAAAGAGAAGGACCGTGACGTTTGGTGGGTAGAGAAGCGCAAAGCCCCAGTGTTGCTGCGCCTGTGAAAGCGCTTCCAGGGAAGGGTGCTGGCTAGCAAGAGCTTTCAGTGCTGGCACTTTTCATCTCTGAGCAATTGCTCGACATTTGCAATTTCTCAGCTCGTGTCTACGAGACGGAAAGAGAATGACCGTGACGTTTGGTGGGTAGAGAAGCGCAAAGCCCCAGTGTTGCTGCGCCTGTGAAAGCGCTTCCAAGGAAGGGGGCTGGCTAGCAAGAGCTTTCAGTGCTGGCACTTTTCTTCTCTGAGCAATTGCTCGACGTTTGCAATTTCTCACCGGAGCTTTTGTTAGAGTGCGCGAGAGGATGAGCAGAAGATGAGGTGGCTAGAGAAGCACAGAGCGCCAGTGTTCTAAGGGCTACAAGAGCGTTTCCAAGGAAGGGTGCTGGCTAGCAACAGCTTTCAGTGCTGGCACTTTTCATCTTTGAGCAATTGCTCGACGTTTGCAATTTCTCACCAGAGCTTTTGTTAGAGTGCGCGAGAGGATGAGCAGAAGATGAGGTGGCTAGAGAAGCACAGAGCGCCAGTGTTCTAAGGGCTACAAGAGCGTTTCCAATTAAGGCGGCTGGCTAGCAAGAACTTTCAGTGCTGGCACTTTTCATCTCTGAGCAATTGCTCGACATTTGCAATTTCTCAGCTCATGTCTACAAGTCGGAAAGAGAATGACCGTGACGTTTGGTGGGTAGAGAAGCGCAAAGCCCCAATGTTGCTGCGCCTGTGAAAGCGCTTCCAAGGAAGGTTGCTGGCTAGCAACAGCTTTCAGTGCTGGCACTTTTCATCTCTGAGCAATTGCTCGACGTTTGCAATTTCTCACCAGAGCTTTTGTTAGAGTGCGCGAGAGGATGAGCAGAAGATGAGGTGGCTAGAGAAGCACAGAGCGCCAGTGTTCTAAGGGCTACAAGAGCGCTTCCAAGGAAGGGTGCTGGCTAGCAAGAGCTTTCAGTGCTGGCACTTTTCATCTCTGAGCAATTGCTCGACGTTTGCAATTTCTCACCTGAGCTCTCTTTAGACTGCGCGAGAGGATGAGCAGAAGATGAGGTGGCTAGAGAAGCACAGAGCGCCAGTGTTCTAAGGGCTACAAGAGCGTTTCCAAGGAAGGGGGCTGGCTAGCAAGAGCTTTCAGTGCTGGCACTTTTCATCTCTGAGCAATTGCTCAACGTTTGCAATTTCTCAGCTCGTGTCTACGAGACGGAAAGAGAATGACTGTGACGTTTGGTGGGTAGAGAAGCGCAAAGCCCCAGTGTTGCTGCGCCTGTGAAAGCGCTTCCAGGGAAGGGGGCTGGCTAGCAACAGCTTTCAGTGCTGGCACTTTTCATCTCTGAGCAATTGCTCGACGTTTGCAATTTCTCACCGGAGCTTTTGTTAGAGTGCGCGAGAGGATGAGGAGAAGATGAGGTGGCTAGAGAAGCACAGAGCGCCAGTGTTCTAAGGGCTACAAGAGCGTTTCCAAGGAAGGGGGCTGGCTAGCAAGAGCTTTCAGTGCTGGCACTTTTCATCTCTGAGCAATTGCTGGACGTTTGCAATTTCTCAGCTCGTGTCTACGAGACGGAGAGATAGTGACCGTGATGTTTGGTGGGTAGAGAAGCGCAAAGCCCCAGTGTTGCTGCGCCTGTGAAAGCGCTTCCAAGGAAGGGTGCTGGCTAGCAACAGCTTTCAGTGCTGGCACTTTTCATCTCTGAGCAATTGCTCGACGTTTGCAATTTTGAGCTCGTGTCTACAAGGCGGAAAGAGAATGACCGTGACGTTTGGTGGGTAGAGAAGCGCAAAGCCCCAGTGTTGCTGCGCCTGTGAAAGCGCTTCCAAGGAAGGGTGCTGGCTAGCAAGAGCTTTCAGTGCTGGCACTTTTCATCTTTGAGCAATTGCTCGACGTTTGCAATTTCTCACCTGAGCTCTCTTTAGACTGCACGAGAGGATGGGCAGAACATTAGATGGCTAGAAAAGCACAGAGCGCCAGTGTTCTAAGGGCTACAAGAGCGTTTCCAAGGAAGGGTGCTGGCTAGCAAGAGCTTTCAGTGCTGGCACTTTTCATCTTTGAGCAATTGCTCGACGTTTGCAATTTCTCAGTTCATGTCTATGAGAAGGAAAGAGAATGACCGTGACGTTTGGTGGGTAGAGAAGCGCAAAGCCCCAGTGTTGCTGCGCCTGTGAAAGCGCTTCCAAGGAAGGGGGCTGGCTAGCAACAGCTTTCAGTGCTGGCACTTTTCATCTCTGAGCAATTGCTCGACGTTTGCAATTTCTCACCGGAGCTTTTGTTAGAGTGCGCGAGAGGATGAGCAGAAGATGAGGTGGCTAGAGAAGCACAGAGCGCCAGTGTTCCAAGGGCTACAAGAGCGTTTCCAAGGAAGGGGGCTGGCTAGCAAGAGCTTTCAGTGCTGGCACTTTTCATCTCTGAGCAATTGCTCAACGTTTGCAATTTCTCACCGGAGCTCTCTTTAGACTGCGCGAGAGGATGAGCAGAAGATTAGGTGGCTAGAGAAGCACAGAGCGCCAGTGTTCTAAGGGCTACAAGAGCGTTTCCAAGGAAGGGGGCTGGCTAGCAACAGCTTTCAGTGCTGGCACTTTTCATCTCTGAGCAATTGCTCGACGTTTGCAATTTCTCAGCTCGTGTCTACGAGACGGAAAGAGAATGACCGTGACGTTTGGTGGGTAGAGAAGCGCAAAGCCCCAGTGTTGCTGCGCCTGTGAAAGCGCTTCCAAGGAAGGGGGCTGGCTAGCAACAGCTTTCAGTGCTGGCACTTTTCTTCTCTGAGCAATTGCTCGATGTTTGCAATTTCTCAGCTCGTGTCTACAAGACGGAAAGAGAATGACCGTGACGTTTGGTGGGTAGAGAAGCGCAAAGCCCCAGTGTTGCTGCGCCTGTGAAAGCGCTTCCAAGGAAGGGTGCTGGCTAGCAACAGCTTTCAGTGCTGGCACTTTTCATCTCTGAGCAATTGCTCGACGTTTGCAATTTCTCACCTGAGCTCTCTTTAGAGTGCGCGAGAGGATGAGCAGAAGATGAGGTGGCTAGAGAAGCCCAGAGCCCCAGTGTTCTAAGGGCTACAAAAGCGCTTCCAAGGAAGGGTGCTGGCTAGCAACAGCTTTCAGTGCTGGCACTTTTCATCTCGGAGCAATTGCTCGACGTTTGCAATTTCTCACCTGTGCTCTCTTTAGACTGCGCGAGAGGATGAGCAGAAGATGAGGTGGCTAGAGAAGCACAGAGCGCCAGTGTTCTAAGGGCTACAAGAGCGTTTCCAAGGAAGGGGGCTGGCTAGCAAGAGCTTTCAGTGCTGGCACTTTTCATCTCTGAGCAATTGCTCGACGTTTGCAATTTCTCAGCTCGTGTCTACGAGACGGAAAGAGAATGACTGTGACGTTTGGTGGGTAGAGAAGCGCAAAGCCCCAGTGTTGCTGCGCCTGTGAAAGCGCTTCCAGGGAAGGGGGCTGGCTAGCAAGAGCTTTCAGTGCTGGCACTTTTCATCTCTGAGCAATTGCTCGACGTTTGCAATTTCTCAGCTCGTGTCTACGAGACGGAAAGAGAATGACCGTGACGTTTGGTGGGTAGAGAAGCGCAAAGCCCCAGTGTTGCTGCGCCTGTGAAAGCGCTTCCAAGGAAGGGTGCTGGCTAGCAACAGCTTTCAGTGCTGGCACTTTTCATCTCTGAGCAATTGCTCGACGTTTGCAATTTTGAGCTCGTGTCTACAAGGCGGAAAGAGAATGACCGTGACGTTTGGTGGGTAGAGAAGTGCAAAGCCCCAATGTTGCTGCGCCTGTGAAAGCGCTTCCAAGGAAGGGTGCTGGCTAGCAAGAGCTTTCAGTGCTGGCACTTTTCATCTTTGAGCAATTGCTCGACGTTTGCAATTTCTCACCGGAGCTTTTGTTAGAGTGCGCGAGAGGATGAGCAGAAGATGAGGTGGCTAGAGAAGCACAGAGCGCCAGTGTTCTAAGGGCTACAAGAGCGTTTCCAAGGAAGGGGGCTGGCTAGCAACAGCTTTCAGTGCTGGCACTTTTCATCTTTGAGCAATTGCTCGACGTTTGCAATTTCTCAGCTCATGTCTATGAGACGGAAAGAGAATGACCGTGACGTTTGGTGGGTAGAGAAGCGCAAAGCCCCAGTGTTGCTGCGCCTGTGAAAGCGCTTCCAAGGAAGGGGGCTGGCTAGCAACAGCTTTCAGTGCTGGCACTTTTCTTCTCTGAGCAATTGCTCGACGTTTGCAATTTCTCACCTGAGCTCTCTTTAGACTGCACGAGAGGATGGGCAGAACATTAGATGGCTAGAGAAGCACAGAGCGCCAGTGTTCTAAGGGCTACAAGAGCGTTTCCAAGGAAGGGGGCTGGCTAGCAAGAGCTTTCAGTGCTGGCACTTTTCATCTTTGAGCAATTGCTCGACGTTTGCAATTTCTCAGTTCATGTCTATGAGAAGGAAAGAGAATGACCGTGACGTTTGGTGGGTAGAGAAGCGCAAAGCCCCAGTGTTGCTGCGCCTATGAAAGCGCTTCCAAGGAAGGGGGCTGGCTAGCAACAGCTTTCAGTGCTGGCACTTTTCATCTTTGAGCAATTGCTCGACGTTTGCAATTTCTCAGCTCGTGTCTATGAGACGGAGAGATAGTGACCGTGATGTTTGGTGGGTAGAGAAGCGCAAAGCCCCAGTGTTGCTGCGCCTGTGAAAGCGCTTCCAAGGAAGGGTGCTGGCTAGCAACAGCTTTCAGTGCTGGCACTTTTCATCTCTGAGCAATTGCTCGACGTTTGCAATTTCTCAGCTCGTGTCTATGAGACGGAGAGATAGTGACCGTGACGTTTGGTGGGTAGAGAAGCGCAAAGCCCCAGTGTTGCTGCGCCTGTGAAAGCGCTTCCAAGGAAGGGTGCTGGCTAGCAAGAGCTTTCAGTGCTGGCACTTTTCATCTTTGAGCAATTGCTCGACGTTTGCAATTTCTCACCGGAGCTTTTGTTAGAGTGCGCGAGAGGATGAGCAGAAGATGAGGTGGCTAGAGAACCACAGATCCCCAGTGTTCTAAGGGCTACAAGAGCGTTTCCAAGGAAGGGGGCTGGCTAGCAACAGCTTTCAGTGCTGGCACTTTTCATCTCTGAGCAATTGCTCGACGTTTGCAATTTCTCAGCTCGTGTCTACGAGACGGAAAGAGAATGACCGTGACTTTTGGTGGGTAGAGAAGCGCAAAGCCCCAGTGTTGCTGCGCCTGTGAAAGCGCTTCCAAGGAAGGGGGCTGGCTAGCAACAGCTTTCAGTGCTGGCACTTTTCATCTCTGAGCAATTGCTCGACCTTTGCAATTTCTCACCGGAGTTTTAGTTAGAGTGCGCGAGAGGATGAGCAGAAGATTAGGTGGCTAGAGAAGCACAGAGCCCCAGTGTTCTTAGGGCTACAAGAGCGTTTCCAAGGAAGGGTGCTGGCTAGCAAGAGCTTTCAGTGCTGGCACTTTTCATCTCTGAGCAGTTGCTCGACGTTTGCAATTTTGAGCTCGTGTCTACGAGACGGAGAGAGAATGACCGTGACGTTTGGTGGGTAGAGAAGCGCAAAGCCCCAGTGTTGCTGCGCCTGTGAAAGCGCTTCCAAGGAAGGGGGCTGGCTAGCAACAGCTTTCAGTGCTGGCACTTTTCATCTTTGAGCAATTGCTCGACGTTTGCAATTTCTCACCTGAGCTCTCTTTAGACTGCGCGAGAGGATGAGCAGAAGATGAGGTGGCTAGAGAAGCACAGAGCGCCAGTGTTCTAAGGGCTACAAGAGCGTTTCCAAGGAAGGGGGCTGGCTAGCAAGAGCTTTCAGTGCTGGCACTTTTCATCTTTGAGCAATTGCTCGACGTTTGCAATTTCTCAGCTCGTGTCTACGAGACGGAAAGAGAATGACCGTGACGTTTGGTGGGTAGAGAAGCGCAAAGCCCCAGTGTTGCTGCGCCTGTGAAAGCGCTTCCAAGGAAGGGGGCTGGCTAGCAACAGCTTTCAGTGCTGGCACTTTTCATCTCTGAGCAATTGCTCGACGTTTGCAATTTCTCACCTGAGCTCTCTTTAGACTGCGCGAGAGGATGAGCAGAAGATGAGGTGGCTAGAGAAGCACAGAGCGCCAGTGTTCTAAGGGCTACAAGAGCGTTTCCAAGGAAGGGTGCTGGCTAGCAAGAGCTTTCAGTGCTGGCACTTTTCATCTCTGAGCAATTGCTCGACGTTTGCAATTTTGAGCTCGTGTCTACGAGACGGAAAGAGAATGACCGTGACGTTTGGTGGGTAGAGAAGCGCAAAGCCCCAGTGTTGCTGCGACTGTGAAAGCGCTTCCAAGGAAGGGGCCTGGCTAGCAAGAGCTTTCAGTGCTGGCACTTTTCATCTCTGAGCAATTGCTCGACGTTTGCAATTTCTCACCGGAGCTTTTGTTAGAGTGCGCGAGAGGATGAGCAGAAGATGAGGTGGCTAGAGAAGCACAGAGCCCCAGTGTTCTAAGGGCTACAAGAGCATTTCCAAGGAAGGGAGCTGGCTAGCAACAGCTTTCAGTGCTGGCACTTTTCATCTCTGAGCAATTGCTCGACGTTTGCAATTTTGAGCTCGTGTCTACAAGGCGAAAAGAGAATGACCGTGACGTTTGGTGGGTAGAGAAGCGCAAAGCCCCAGTGTTGCTGCGCCTGTGAAAGCGCTTCCAAGGAAGGGTGCTGGCTAGCAAGAGCTTTCAGTGCTGGCACTTTTCATCTCTGAGCAATTGCTCGACGTTTGCAATTTCTCACCTGTGCTCTCTTTAGACTGCGCGAGAGGATGGGCAGAAGATGAGGTGGCTAGAGAAGCACAGAGCGCCAGTGTTCTAAGGGCTACAAGAGCGTTTCCAAGGAAGGGTGCTGGCTAGCAAGAGCTTTCAGTGCTGGCACTTTTCATCTCTGAGCAGTTGCTCGACGTTTGCAATTTCTCAGCTCGTGTCTACAAGACGGAAAGAGAATGACCGTGACGTTTGGTGGGTAGAGAAGCGCAAAGCCCCAGTGTTGCTGCGCCTGTGAAAGCGCTTCCAAGGAGGGGGCTTGCTAGCAACAGCTTTCAGTGCTGGCAGTTTTCAGCTCTGAGCAATTGTTCGACGTTTGCAATTTCTCAGCTCGTGTCTATGAGACGGAGAGATAGTGACCGTGACGTTTGGTGGGTAGAGAAGCGCAAAGCCCCAGTGTTGCTGCGCCTGTGAAAGCGCTTCCAAGGAAGGGTGCTGGCTAGCAAGAGCTTTCAGTGCTGGCACTTTTCATCTCTGAGCAATTGCTGGACGTTTGCAATTTCTCACCGGAGCTTTTGTTAGAGTGCGCGAGAGGATGAGCAGAAGATGAGGTGGCTAGAGAAGCACAGAGCGCCAGTGTTCTAAGGGCTACAAGAGCGTTTCCAAGGAAGGGGGCTGGCTAGCAAGAGCTTTCAGTGCTGGCACTTTTCATCTCTGAGCAATTGCTCGACGTTTGCAATGTCTCACCGGAGCTTTTGTTAGAGTGCGCGAGAGGATGAGCAGAAGATGAGGTGGCTAGAGAAGCACAGAGCGCCAGTGTTCTAAGGGCTACAAGAGCGTTTCCAAGGAAGGGGGCTGGCTAGCAAGAGCTTTCAGTGCTGGCACTTTTCATCTCTGAGCAATTGCTCAACGTTTGCAATTTCTCAGCTCGTGTCTACGAGACGGAAAGAGAATGACTGTGACGTTTGGTGGGTAGAGAAGCGCAAAGCCCCAGTGTTGCTGCGCCTGTGAAAGCGCTTCCAGGGAAGGGTGCTGGCTAGCAAGAGCTTTCAGTGCTGGCACTTTTCCTCTCTGAGCAATTGCTCGACGTTTGCAATTTCTCAGCTCGTGTCTACGAGACGGAGAGATAGTGACCGTGACGTTTGGTGGGTAGAGAAGCGCAAAGCCCCAGTGTTGCTGCGCCTGTGAAAGCGCTTCCAAGGAAGGGTGCTGGCTAGCAAGAGCTTTCAGTGCTGGCACTTTTCATCTTTGAGCAATTGCTCGACGTTTGCAATTTCTCACCGGAGCTTTTGTTAGAGTGCGCGAGAGGATGAGCAGAAGATGAGGTGGCTAGAGAAGCACAGAGCGCCAGTGTTCTAAGGGCTACAAGAGCGTTTCCAAGGAAGGGTGCTGGCTAGCAACAGCTTTCAGTGCTGGCACTTTTCATCTTTGAGCAATTGCTCGACGTTTGCAATTTCTCACCAGAGCTTTTGTTAGAGTGCGCGAGAGGATGAGCAGAAGATGAGGTGGCTAGAGAAGCACAGAGCGCCAGTGTTCTAAGGGCTACAAGAGCGTTTCCAATTAAGGCGGCTGGCTAGCAAGAACTTTCAGTGCTGGCACTTTTCATCTCTGAGCAATTGCTCGACATTTGCAATTTCTCAGCTCATGTCTACAAGTCGGAAAGAGAATGACCGTGACGTTTGGTGGGTAGAGAAGCGCAAAGCCCCAATGTTGCTGCGCCTGTGAAAGCGCTTCCAAGGAAGGTTGCTGGCTAGCAACAGCTTTCAGTGCTGGCACTTTTCATCTCTGAGCAATTGCTCGACGTTTGCAATTTCTCACCAGAGCTTTTGTTAGAGTGCGCGAGAGGATGAGCAGAAGATGAGGTGGCTAGAGAAGCACAGAGCGCCAGTGTTCTAAGGGCTACAAGAGCGCTTCCAAGGAAGGGTGCTGGCTAGCAAGAGCTTTCAGTGCTGGCACTTTTCATCTCTGAGCAATTGCTCGACGTTTGCAATTTCTCACCTGAGCTCTCTTTAGACTGCGCGAGAGGATGAGCAGAAGATGAGGTGGCTAGAGAAGCACAGAGCGCCAGTGTTCTAAGGGCTACAAGAGCGTTTCCAAGGAAGGGGGCTGGCTAGCAAGAGCTTTCAGTGCTGGCACTTTTCATCTCTGAGCAATTGCTCAACGTTTGCAATTTCTCAGCTCGTGTCTACGAGACGGAAAGAGAATGACTGTGACGTTTGGTGGGTAGAGAAGCGCAAAGCCCCAGTGTTGCTGCGCCTGTGAAAGCGCTTCCAGGGAAGGGGGCTGGCTAGCAACAGCTTTCAGTGCTGGCACTTTTCATCTCTGAGCAATTGCTCGACGTTTGCAATTTCTCACCGGAGCTTTTGTTAGAGTGCGCGAGAGGATGAGGAGAAGATGAGGTGGCTAGAGAAGCACAGAGCGCCAGTGTTCTAAGGGCTACAAGAGCGTTTCCAAGGAAGGGGGCTGGCTAGCAAGAGCTTTCAGTGCTGGCACTTTTCATCTCTGAGCAATTGCTGGACGTTTGCAATTTCTCAGCTCGTGTCTACGAGACGGAGAGATAGTGACCGTGATGTTTGGTGGGTAGAGAAGCGCAAAGCCCCAGTGTTGCTGCGCCTGTGAAAGCGCTTCCAAGGAAGGGTGCTGGCTAGCAACAGCTTTCAGTGCTGGCACTTTTCATCTCTGAGCAATTGCTCGACGTTTGCAATTTTGAGCTCGTGTCTACAAGGCGGAAAGAGAATGACCGTGACGTTTGGTGGGTAGAGAAGCGCAAAGCCCCAGTGTTGCTGCGCCTGTGAAAGCGCTTCCAAGGAAGGGTGCTGGCTAGCAAGAGCTTTCAGTGCTGGCACTTTTCATCTTTGAGCAATTGCTCGACGTTTGCAATTTCTCACCTGAGCTCTCTTTAGACTGCACGAGAGGATGGGCAGAACATTAGATGGCTAGAAAAGCACAGAGCGCCAGTGTTCTAAGGGCTACAAGAGCGTTTCCAAGGAAGGGTGCTGGCTAGCAAGAGCTTTCAGTGCTGGCACTTTTCATCTTTGAGCAATTGCTCGACGTTTGCAATTTCTCAGTTCATGTCTATGAGAAGGAAAGAGAATGACCGTGACGTTTGGTGGGTAGAGAAGCGCAAAGCCCCAGTGTTGCTGCGCCTGTGAAAGCGCTTCCAAGGAAGGGGGCTGGCTAGCAACAGCTTTCAGTGCTGGCACTTTTCATCTCTGAGCAATTGCTCGACGTTTGCAATTTCTCACCGGAGCTTTTGTTAGAGTGCGCGAGAGGATGAGCAGAAGATGAGGTGGCTAGAGAAGCACAGAGCGCCAGTGTTCCAAGGGCTACAAGAGCGTTTCCAAGGAAGGGGGCTGGCTAGCAAGAGCTTTCAGTGCTGGCACTTTTCATCTCTGAGCAATTGCTCAACGTTTGCAATTTCTCACCGGAGCTCTCTTTAGACTGCGCGAGAGGATGAGCAGAAGATTAGGTGGCTAGAGAAGCACAGAGCGCCAGTGTTCTAAGGGCTACAAGAGCGTTTCCAAGGAAGGGGGCTGGCTAGCAACAGCTTTCAGTGCTGGCACTTTTCATCTCTGAGCAATTGCTCGACGTTTGCAATTTCTCAGCTCGTGTCTACGAGACGGAAAGAGAATGACCGTGACGTTTGGTGGGTAGAGAAGCGCAAAGCCCCAGTGTTGCTGCGCCTGTGAAAGCGCTTCCAAGGAAGGGGGCTGGCTAGCAACAGCTTTCAGTGCTGGCACTTTTCTTCTCTGAGCAATTGCTCGATGTTTGCAATTTCTCAGCTCGTGTCTACAAGACGGAAAGAGAATGACCGTGACGTTTGGTGGGTAGAGAAGCGCAAAGCCCCAGTGTTGCTGCGCCTGTGAAAGCGCTTCCAAGGAAGGGTGCTGGCTAGCAACAGCTTTCAGTGCTGGCACTTTTCATCTCTGAGCAATTGCTCGACGTTTGCAATTTCTCACCTGAGCTCTCTTTAGAGTGCGCGAGAGGATGAGCAGAAGATGAGGTGGCTAGAGAAGCCCAGAGCCCCAGTGTTCTAAGGGCTACAAAAGCGCTTCCAAGGAAGGGTGCTGGCTAGCAACAGCTTTCAGTGCTGGCACTTTTCATCTCGGAGCAATTGCTCGACGTTTGCAATTTCTCACCTGTGCTCTCTTTAGACTGCGCGAGAGGATGAGCAGAAGATGAGGTGGCTAGAGAAGCACAGAGCGCCAGTGTTCTAAGGGCTACAAGAGCGTTTCCAAGGAAGGGGGCTGGCTAGCAAGAGCTTTCAGTGCTGGCACTTTTCATCTCTGAGCAATTGCTCGACGTTTGCAATTTCTCAGCTCGTGTCTACGAGACGGAAAGAGAATGACTGTGACGTTTGGTGGGTAGAGAAGCGCAAAGCCCCAGTGTTGCTGCGCCTGTGAAAGCGCTTCCAGGGAAGGGGGCTGGCTAGCAAGAGCTTTCAGTGCTGGCACTTTTCATCTCTGAGCAATTGCTCGACGTTTGCAATTTCTCAGCTCGTGTCTACGAGACGGAAAGAGAATGACCGTGACGTTTGGTGGGTAGAGAAGCGCAAAGCCCCAGTGTTGCTGCGCCTGTGAAAGCGCTTCCAAGGAAGGGTGCTGGCTAGCAACAGCTTTCAGTGCTGGCACTTTTCATCTCTGAGCAATTGCTCGACGTTTGCAATTTTGAGCTCGTGTCTACAAGGCGGAAAGAGAATGACCGTGACGTTTGGTGGGTAGAGAAGTGCAAAGCCCCAATGTTGCTGCGCCTGTGAAAGCGCTTCCAAGGAAGGGTGCTGGCTAGCAAGAGCTTTCAGTGCTGGCACTTTTCATCTTTGAGCAATTGCTCGACGTTTGCAATTTCTCACCGGAGCTTTTGTTAGAGTGCGCGAGAGGATGAGCAGAAGATGAGGTGGCTAGAGAAGCACAGAGCGCCAGTGTTCTAAGGGCTACAAGAGCGTTTCCAAGGAAGGGGGCTGGCTAGCAACAGCTTTCAGTGCTGGCACTTTTCATCTTTGAGCAATTGCTCGACGTTTGCAATTTCTCAGCTCATGTCTATGAGACGGAAAGAGAATGACCGTGACGTTTGGTGGGTAGAGAAGCGCAAAGCCCCAGTGTTGCTGCGCCTGTGAAAGCGCTTCCAAGGAAGGGGGCTGGCTAGCAACAGCTTTCAGTGCTGGCACTTTTCTTCTCTGAGCAATTGCTCGACGTTTGCAATTTCTCACCTGAGCTCTCTTTAGACTGCACGAGAGGATGGGCAGAACATTAGATGGCTAGAGAAGCACAGAGCGCCAGTGTTCTAAGGGCTACAAGAGCGTTTCCAAGGAAGGGGGCTGGCTAGCAAGAGCTTTCAGTGCTGGCACTTTTCATCTTTGAGCAATTGCTCGACGTTTGCAATTTCTCAGTTCATGTCTATGAGAAGGAAAGAGAATGACCGTGACGTTTGGTGGGTAGAGAAGCGCAAAGCCCCAGTGTTGCTGCGCCTATGAAAGCGCTTCCAAGGAAGGGGGCTGGCTAGCAACAGCTTTCAGTGCTGGCACTTTTCATCTTTGAGCAATTGCTCGACGTTTGCAATTTCTCAGCTCGTGTCTATGAGACGGAGAGATAGTGACCGTGATGTTTGGTGGGTAGAGAAGCGCAAAGCCCCAGTGTTGCTGCGCCTGTGAAAGCGCTTCCAAGGAAGGGTGCTGGCTAGCAACAGCTTTCAGTGCTGGCACTTTTCATCTCTGAGCAATTGCTCGACGTTTGCAATTTCTCAGCTCGTGTCTATGAGACGGAGAGATAGTGACCGTGACGTTTGGTGGGTAGAGAAGCGCAAAGCCCCAGTGTTGCTGCGCCTGTGAAAGCGCTTCCAAGGAAGGGTGCTGGCTAGCAAGAGCTTTCAGTGCTGGCACTTTTCATCTTTGAGCAATTGCTCGACGTTTGCAATTTCTCACCGGAGCTTTTGTTAGAGTGCGCGAGAGGATGAGCAGAAGATGAGGTGGCTAGAGAACCACAGATCCCCAGTGTTCTAAGGGCTACAAGAGCGTTTCCAAGGAAGGGGGCTGGCTAGCAACAGCTTTCAGTGCTGGCACTTTTCATCTCTGAGCAATTGCTCGACGTTTGCAATTTCTCAGCTCGTGTCTACGAGACGGAAAGAGAATGACCGTGACTTTTGGTGGGTAGAGAAGCGCAAAGCCCCAGTGTTGCTGCGCCTGTGAAAGCGCTTCCAAGGAAGGGGGCTGGCTAGCAACAGCTTTCAGTGCTGGCACTTTTCATCTCTGAGCAATTGCTCGACCTTTGCAATTTCTCACCGGAGTTTTAGTTAGAGTGCGCGAGAGGATGAGCAGAAGATTAGGTGGCTAGAGAAGCACAGAGCCCCAGTGTTCTTAGGGCTACAAGAGCGTTTCCAAGGAAGGGTGCTGGCTAGCAAGAGCTTTCAGTGCTGGCACTTTTCATCTCTGAGCAGTTGCTCGACGTTTGCAATTTTGAGCTCGTGTCTACGAGACGGAGAGAGAATGACCGTGACGTTTGGTGGGTAGAGAAGCGCAAAGCCCCAGTGTTGCTGCGCCTGTGAAAGCGCTTCCAAGGAAGGGGGCTGGCTAGCAACAGCTTTCAGTGCTGGCACTTTTCATCTTTGAGCAATTGCTCGACGTTTGCAATTTCTCACCTGAGCTCTCTTTAGACTGCGCGAGAGGATGAGCAGAAGATGAGGTGGCTAGAGAAGCACAGAGCGCCAGTGTTCTAAGGGCTACAAGAGCGTTTCCAAGGAAGGGGGCTGGCTAGCAAGAGCTTTCAGTGCTGGCACTTTTCATCTTTGAGCAATTGCTCGACGTTTGCAATTTCTCAGCTCGTGTCTACGAGACGGAAAGAGAATGACCGTGACGTTTGGTGGGTAGAGAAGCGCAAAGCCCCAGTGTTGCTGCGCCTGTGAAAGCGCTTCCAAGGAAGGGGGCTGGCTAGCAACAGCTTTCAGTGCTGGCACTTTTCATCTCTGAGCAATTGCTCGACGTTTGCAATTTCTCACCTGAGCTCTCTTTAGACTGCGCGAGAGGATGAGCAGAAGATGAGGTGGCTAGAGAAGCACAGAGCGCCAGTGTTCTAAGGGCTACAAGAGCGTTTCCAAGGAAGGGTGCTGGCTAGCAAGAGCTTTCAGTGCTGGCACTTTTCATCTCTGAGCAATTGCTCGACGTTTGCAATTTTGAGCTCGTGTCTACGAGACGGAAAGAGAATGACCGTGACGTTTGGTGGGTAGAGAAGCGCAAAGCCCCAGTGTTGCTGCGACTGTGAAAGCGCTTCCAAGGAAGGGGCCTGGCTAGCAAGAGCTTTCAGTGCTGGCACTTTTCATCTCTGAGCAATTGCTCGACGTTTGCAATTTCTCACCGGAGCTTTTGTTAGAGTGCGCGAGAGGATGAGCAGAAGATGAGGTGGCTAGAGAAGCACAGAGCCCCAGTGTTCTAAGGGCTACAAGAGCATTTCCAAGGAAGGGAGCTGGCTAGCAACAGCTTTCAGTGCTGGCACTTTTCATCTCTGAGCAATTGCTCGACGTTTGCAATTTTGAGCTCGTGTCTACAAGGCGAAAAGAGAATGACCGTGACGTTTGGTGGGTAGAGAAGCGCAAAGCCCCAGTGTTGCTGCGCCTGTGAAAGCGCTTCCAAGGAAGGGTGCTGGCTAGCAAGAGCTTTCAGTGCTGGCACTTTTCATCTCTGAGCAATTGCTCGACGTTTGCAATTTCTCACCTGTGCTCTCTTTAGACTGCGCGAGAGGATGGGCAGAAGATGAGGTGGCTAGAGAAGCACAGAGCGCCAGTGTTCTAAGGGCTACAAGAGCGTTTCCAAGGAAGGGTGCTGGCTAGCAAGAGCTTTCAGTGCTGGCACTTTTCATCTCTGAGCAGTTGCTCGACGTTTGCAATTTCTCAGCTCGTGTCTACAAGACGGAAAGAGAATGACCGTGACGTTTGGTGGGTAGAGAAGCGCAAAGCCCCAGTGTTGCTGCGCCTGTGAAAGCGCTTCCAAGGAGGGGGCTTGCTAGCAACAGCTTTCAGTGCTGGCAGTTTTCAGCTCTGAGCAATTGTTCGACGTTTGCAATTTCTCAGCTCGTGTCTATGAGACGGAGAGATAGTGACCGTGACGTTTGGTGGGTAGAGAAGCGCAAAGCCCCAGTGTTGCTGCGCCTGTGAAAGCGCTTCCAAGGAAGGGTGCTGGCTAGCAAGAGCTTTCAGTGCTGGCACTTTTCATCTCTGAGCAATTGCTGGACGTTTGCAATTTCTCACCGGAGCTTTTGTTAGAGTGCGCGAGAGGATGAGCAGAAGATGAGGTGGCTAGAGAAGCACAGAGCGCCAGTGTTCTAAGGGCTACAAGAGCGTTTCCAAGGAAGGGGGCTGGCTAGCAAGAGCTTTCAGTGCTGGCACTTTTCATCTCTGAGCAATTGCTCGACGTTTGCAATGTCTCACCGGAGCTTTTGTTAGAGTGCGCGAGAGGATGAGCAGAAGATGAGGTGGCTAGAGAAGCACAGAGCGCCAGTGTTCTAAGGGCTACAAGAGCGTTTCCAAGGAAGGGGGCTGGCTAGCAAGAGCTTTCAGTGCTGGCACTTTTCATCTCTGAGCAATTGCTCGACGTTTGCAATTTCTCAGCTCGTGTCTACGAGACGGAGAGATAGTGACCGTGACGTTTGGTGGGTAGAGAAGCGCAAAGCCCCAGTGTTGCTGCGCCTGTGAAAGCGCTTCCAGGGAAGGGTGCTGGCTAGCAAGAGCTTTCAGTGCTGGCACTTTTCCTCTCTGAGCAATTGCTCGACGTTTGCAATTTCTCAGCTCGTGTCTACGAGACGGAAAGAGAATGACTGTGACGTTTGGTGGGTAGAGAAGCGCAAAGCCCCAGTGTTGCTGCGCCTGTGAAAGCGCTTCCAGGGAAGGGTGCTGGCTAGCAAGAGCTTTCAGTGCTGGCACTTTTCCTCTCTGAGCAATTGCTCGACGTTTGCAATTTCTCAGCTCGTGTCTACGAGACGGAGAGATAGTGACCGTGACGTTTGGTGGGTAGAGAAGCGCAAAGCCCCAGTGTTGCTGCGCCTGTGAAAGCGCTTCCAAGGAAGGGGGCTGGCTAGCAAGAGCTTTCAGTGCTGGCACTTTTCATCTCTGAGCAATTGCTCGACGTTTGCAATTTTGAGCTCGTGTCTATGAGATGAAAGAGAATGACCGTGACGTTTGGTGGGTAGAGAAGCGCAAAGCCCCAGTGTTGCTGCACCTGTGAAAGCGCTTCCAAGGAAGGGGGCTGGCTAGCAACAGCTTTCAGTGCTGGCACTTTTCATCTCTGAGCAATTGCTCGACGTTTGCAATTTCTCACCGGAGCTCTCTTTAGACTGCACGAGAGGATGGGCAGAAGATTAGATGGCTAGAGAAGCACAGAGCCCCAGTGTTCTAAGGGCTACAAGAGCGTTTCCAAGGAAGGGTGCTGGCTAGCAAGAGCTTTCAGTGCTGGCACTTTTCATCTTTGAGCAATTGCTCGACGTTTGCAATTTCTCTGCTCATGTCTATGAGACGGAAAGAGAATGACCGTGACGTTTGGTGGGTAGAGAAGCGCAAAGCCCCAGTGTTGCTGCGCCTGTGAAAGCGCTTCCAAGGAAGGGTGCTGGCTAGCAACAGCTTTCAGTGCTGGCACTTTTCATCTCTGAGCAATTGCTCAACGTTTGCAATTTCTCACCGGAGCTCTCTTTAGAGTGCGCGAGAGGATGAGCAGAAGATGAGGTGGCTAGAGAAGCCCAGAGCCCCAGTGTTCTAAGGGCTACAAAAGCGCTTCCAAGGAAGGGTGGTGGCTAGCAACAGCTTTCAGTGCTGGCACTTTTCATCTCGGAGCAATTGCTCGACGTTTGCAATTTCTCACCAGAGCTTTTGTTAGAGTGCGCGAGAGGATGAGAAGAAGATGAGGTGGCTAGAGAACCACAGATCCCCAGTGTTCTTAGGGCTACAAGAGCGTTTCCAAGGAAGGGGGCTGGCTAGCAAGAGCTTTCAGTGCTGGCACTTTTCATCTCTGAGCAATTGCTCGACGTTTGCAATTTCTCAGCTCGTGTCTACGAGACGGAAAGAGAATGACCGTGACGTTTGGTGGGTAGAGAAGCGCAAAGCCCCAGTGTTGCTGCGCCTGTGAAAGCGCTTCCAAGGAAGGGTGCTGGCTAGCAACAGCTTTCAGTGCTGGCACTTTTCATCTCTGAGCAATTGCTCGACGTTTGCAATTTTGAGCTCGTGTCTACAAGGCGGAAAGAGAATGACCGTGACGTTTGGTGGGTAGAGAAGCGCAAAGCCCCAATGTTGCTGCGCCTGTGAAAGCGCTTCCAAGGAAGGGTGCTGGCTAGCAAGAGCTTTCAGTGCTGGCACTTTTCATCTTTGAGCAATTGCTCGACGTTTGCAATTTCTCACCGGAGCTTTTGTTAGAGTGCGCGAGAGGATGAGCAGAAGATGAGGTGGCTAGAGAAGCACAGAGCGCCAGTGTTCTAAGGGCTACAAGAGCGTTTCCAAGGAAGGGTGCTGGCTAGCAACAGCTTTCAGTGCTGGCACTTTTCATCTTTGAGCAATTGCTCGACGTTTGCAATTTCTCAGCTCATGTCTATGAGACGGAAAGAGAATGACCGTGACGTTTGGTGGGTAGAGAAGCGCAAAGCCCCAGTGTTGCTGCGCCTGTGAAAGCGCTTCCAAGGAAGGGGGCTGGCTAGCAAGACCTTTCAGTGCTGGCACTTTTCATCTCTGAGCAATTGCTCGACGTTTGCAATTTCTCACCTGAGCTCTCTTTAGACTGCACGAGAGGATGGGCAGAAGATTAGATGGCTAGAGAAGCACAGAGCGCCAGTGTTCTAAGGGCTACAAGAGCGTTTCCAAGGAAGGGGGCTGGCTAGCAAGAGCTTTCAGTGCTGGCACTTTTCATCTTTGAGCAATTGCTCGACGTTTGCAATTTCTCAGTTCATGTCTATGAGAAGGAAAGAGAATGACCGTGACGTTTGGTGGGTAGAGAAGCGCAAAGCCCCAGTGTTGCTGCGCCTGTGAAAGCGCTTCCAAGGAAGGGGGCTGGCTAGCAACAGCTTTCAGTGCTGGCACTTTTCATCTTTGAGCAATTGCTCGACGTTTGCAATTTCTCAGCTCGTGTCTATGAGACGGAGAGATAGTGACCGTGACGTTTGGTGGGTAGAGAAGCGCAAAGCCCCAGTGTTGCTGCGCCTGTGAAAGCGCTTCCAAGGAAGGGTGCTGGCTAGCAACAGCTTTCAGTGCTGGCACTTTTCATCTCTGAGCAATTGCTCGACGTTTGCAATTTCTCAGCTCGTGTCTATGAGACGGAGAGATAGTGACCGTGACGTTTGGTGGGTAGAGAAGCGCAAAGCCCCAGTGTTGCTGCGCCTGTGAAAGCGCTTCCAAGGAAGGGTGCTGGCTAGCAAGAGCTTTCAGTGCTGGCACTTTTCATCTTTGAGCAATTGCTCGACGTTTGCAATTTCTCACCGGAGCTTTTGTTAGAGTGCGCGAGAGGATGAGCAGAAGATGAGGTGGCTAGAGAAGCACAGAGCGCCAGTGTTCTAAGGGCTACAAGAGCGTTTCCAAGGAAGGGGGCTGGCTAGCAAGAGCTTTCAGTGCTGGCACTTTTCATCTCTGAGCAATTGCTCGACGTTTGCAATTTCTCAGCTCGTGTCTACGAGACGGAAAGAGAATGACCGTGACTTTTGGTGGGTAGAGAAGCGCAAAGCCCCAGTGTTGCTGCGCCTGTGAAAGCGCTTCCAAGGAAGGGGGCTGGCTAGCAACAGCTTTCAGTGCTGGCACTTTTCATCTCTGAGCAATTGCTCGACCTTTGCAATTTCTCACCGGAGTTTTAGTTAGAGTGCGCGAGAGGATGAGCAGAAGATTAGGTGGCTAGAGAAGCACAGAGCCCCAGTGTTCTTAGGGCTACAAGAGCGTTTCCAAGGAAGGGGGCTGGCTAGCAAGAGCTTTCAGTGCTGGCACTTTTCATCTCTGAGCAGTTGCTCGACGTTTGCAATTTTGAGCTCGTGTCTACGAGACGGAGAGAGAATGACCGTGACGTTTGGTGGGTAGAGAAGCGCAAACCCCAGTGTTGCTGCGCCTGTGAAAGCGCTTCCAAGGAAGGGGGCTGGCTAGCAACAGCTTTCAGTGCTGGCACTTTTCAGCTCTGAGCAATTGCTCGACGTTTGCAATTTCTCACCTGAGCTCTCTTTAGACTGCGCGAGAGGATGAGCAGAAGATGAGGTGGCTAGAGAAGCACAGAGCGCCAGTGTTCTAAGGGCTACAAGAGCGTTTCCAAGGAAGGGTGCTGGCTAGCAAGAGCTTTCAGTGCTGGCACTTTTCATCTCTGAGCAATTGCTCGACGTTTGCAATTTTGAGCTCGTGTCTACGAGACGGAAAGAGAATGACCGTGACATTTGGTGGGTAGAGAAGCGCAAAGCCCCAGTGTTGCTGCGCCTGTGAAAGCGCTTCCAAGGAAGGGGCCTGGCTAGCAAGAGCTTTCAGTGCTGGCACTTTTCATCTCTGAGCAATTGCTCGACGTTTGCAATTTCTCACCGGAGCTTTTGTTAGAGTGCGCGAGAGGATGAGCAGAAGATGAGGTGGCTAGAGAAGCACAGAGCCCCAGTGTTCTAAGGGCTACAAGAGCATTTCCAAGGAAGGGAGCTGGCTAGCAACAGCTTTCAGTGCTGGCACTTTTCATCTCTGAGCAATTGCTCGACGTTTGCAATTTCTCAGCTCGTGTCTACAAGGCGAAAAGAGAATGACCGTGACGTTTGGTGGGTAGAGAAGCGCAAAGCCCCAGTGTTGCTGCGCCTGTGAAAGCGCTTCCAAGGAAGGGTGCTGGCTAGCAAGAGCTTTCAGTGCTGGCACTTTTCATCTCTGAGCAATTGCTCGACGTTTGCAATTTCTCACCTGTGCTCTCTTTAGACTGCGCGAGAGGATGGGCAGAAGATGAGGTGGCTAGAGAAGCACAGAGCGCCAGTGTTCTAAGGGCTACAAGAGCGTTTCCAAGGAAGGGTGCTGGCTAGCAAGAGCTTTCAGTGCTGGCACTTTTCATCTCTGAGCAGTTGCTCGACGTTTGCAATTTCTCAGCTCGTGTCTACAAGACGGAAAGAGAATGACCGTGACGTTTGGTGGGTAGAGAAGCGCAAAGCCCCAGTGTTGCTGCGCCTGTGAAAGCGCTTCCAAGGAGGGGGCTTGCTAGCAACAGCTTTCAGTGCTGGCAGTTTTCAGCTCTGAGCAATTGTTCGACGTTTGCAATTTCTCAGCTCGTGTCTATGAGACGGAGAGATAGTGACCGTGACGTTTGGTGGGTAGAGAAGCGCAAAGCCCCAGTGTTGCTGCGCCTGTGAAAGCGCTTCCAAGGAAGGGTGCTGGCTAGCAAGAGCTTTCAGTGCTGGCACTTTTCATCTCTGAGCAATTGCTGGACGTTTGCAATTTCTCACCGGAGCTTTTGTTAGAGTGCGCGAGAGGATGAGCAGAAGATGAGGTGGCTAGAGAAGCACAGAGCGCCAGTGTTCTAAGGGCTACAAGAGCGTTTCCAAGGAAGGGGGCTGGCTAGCAAGAGCTTTCAGTGCTGGCACTTTTCATCTCTGAGCAATTGCTCGACGTTTGCAATGTCTCACCGGAGCTTTTGTTAGAGTGCGCGAGAGGATGAGCAGAAGATGAGGTGGCTAGAGAAGCACAGAGCGCCAGTGTTCTAAGGGCTACAAGAGCGTTTCCAAGGAAGGGGGCTGGCTAGCAAGAGCTTTCAGTGCTGGCACTTTTCATCTCTGAGCAATTGCTCAACGTTTGCAATTTCTCAGCTCGTGTCTACGAGACGGAAAGAGAATGACTGTGACGTTTGGTGGGTAGAGAAGCGCAAAGCCCCAGTGTTGCTGCGCCTGTGAAAGCGCTTCCAGGGAAGGGTGCTGGCTAGCAAGAGCTTTCAGTGCTGGCACTTTTCCTCTCTGAGCAATTGCTCGACGTTTGCAATTTCTCAGCTCGTGTCTACGAGACGGAGAGATAGTGACCGTGACGTTTGGTGGGTAGAGAAGCGCAAAGCCCCAGTGTTGCTGCGCCTGTGAAAGCGCTTCCAAGGAAGGGGGCTGGCTAGCAAGAGCTTTCAGTGCTGGCACTTTTCATCTCTGAGCAATTGCTCGACGTTTGCAATTTCTCAGCTCGTGTCTATGAGATGAAAGAGAATGACCGTGACGTTTGGTGGGTAGAGAAGCGCAAAGCCCCAGTGTTGCTGCGCCTGTGAAAGCGCTTCCAAGGAAGGGGGCTGGCTAGCAACAGCTTTCAGTGCTGGCACTTTTCAGCTCTGAGCAATTGCTCGACGTTTGCAATTTCTCACCGGAGCTCTCTTTAGACTGCACGAGAGGATGGGCAGAAGATTAGATGGCTAGAGAAGCACAGAGCCCCAGTGTTCTAAGGGCTACAAGAGCGTTTCCAAGGAAGGGGGCTGGCTAGCAACAGCTTTCAGTGCTGGCACTTTTCATCTCTGAGCAATTGCTCGACGTTTGCAATTTCTCTGCTCATGTCTATGAGACGGAAAGAGAATGACCGTGACGTTTGGTGGGTAGAGAAGCGCAAAGCCCCAGTGTTGCTGCGCCTGTGAAAGCGCTTCCAAGGAAGGGTGCTGGCTAGCAACAGCTTTCAGTGCTGGCACTTTTCATCTCTGAGCAATTGCTCAACGTTTGCAATTTCTCAGCTCGTGTCTATGAGACGGAGAGATAGTGACCGTGACGTTTGGTGGGTAGAGAAGCGCAAAGCCCCAGTGTTGCTGCGCCTGTGAAAGCGCTTCCAAGGAAGGGTGCTGGCTAGCAACAGCTTTCAGTGCTGGCACTTTTCAGCTCTGAGCAATTGCTCGACGTTTGCAATTTCTCACCTGAGCTCTCTTTAGACTGCGCGAGAGGATGAGCAGAAGATGAGGTGGCTAGAGAAGCACAGAGCGCCAGTGTTCTAAGGGCTACAAGAGCGTTTCCAAGGAAGGGGGCTGGCTAGCAAGAGCTTTCAGTGCTGGCACTTTTCATCTCTGAGCAATTGCTCGACGTTTGCCATTTCTCAGCTCGTGTCTACGAGACGGAAAGAGAATGACCGTGACGTTTGGTGGGTAGAGAAGCGCAGAGAGCAAGTGTTGCTGCGCCTGTGAAAGCGCTTCCAAAGAAGGGTGCTGGCTAGCAACAGCTTTCAGTGCTGGCACTTTTCATCTCTGAGCAATTGCTCGACGTTTGCAATTTCTCACCGGAGCTTTTGTTAGAGTGCGCGAGAGGATGAGCAGAAGATTAGATGGCTAGAGAAGCACAGAGCGCCAGTGTTCTAAGGGCTACAAGAGCGTTTCCAAGGAAGGGAGCTGGCTAGCAAGAGCTTTCAGTGCTGGCACTTTTCATCTCTGAGCAATTGCTGGACGTTTGCAATTTCTCAGCTCGTGTCTACGAGACGGAGAGATAGTGACCGTGACGTTTGGTGGGTAGAGAAGCGCAGAGAGCAAGTGTTGCTGCGCCTGTGAAAGTGCTTCCAAGGAGGGGGCTTGCTAGCAACAGCTTTCAGTGCTGGCACTTTTCAGCTCTGAGCAATTGCTCGACGTTTGCAATTTCTCACCAGAGCTTTTGTTAGAGTGCGCGAGAGGATGAGCAGAAGATGAGGTGGCTAGAGAAGCACAGAGCGCCAGTGTTCTAAGGGCTACAAGAGCGTTTCCAAGGAAAGGGGCTGGCTAGCAAGAGCTTTCAGTGCTGGCACTTTTCATCTCTGAGCAATTGCTCGACGTTTGCAATTTCTCAGCTCGTGTCTACAAGACGGAAAGAGAATGACCGTGACGTTTGGTGGGTAGAGAAGCGCAAAGCCCCAGTGTTGCTGCGCCTGTGAAAGCGTTTCGAAGGAAGGGGGCTGGCTAGCAAGAGCTTTCAGTGCTGGCACTTTTCATCTCTGAGCAATTGCTCGACGTTTGCAATTTCTCAGCTCGTGTCTACGAGACGGAGAGATAGTGACCGTGACGTTTGGTGGGTAGAGAAGCGCAGAGAGCAAGTGTTGCTGCGCCTGTGAAAGTGCTTCCAAGGAGGGGGCTGGCTAGCAAGAGCTTTCAGTGCTGGCACTTTTCATCTCTGAGCAATTGCTCGACGTTTGCAATTTCTCACCGGAGCTTTTGTTAGAGTGCGCGAGAGGATGAGCAGAAGATTAGATGGCTAGAGAAGCACAGAGCGCCAGTGTTCTAAGGGCTACAAGAGCGTTTCCAAGGAAGGGAGCTGGCTAGCAAGAGCTTTCAGTGCTGGCACTTTTCATCTCTGAGCAATTGCTCGACGTTTGCAATTTCTCACGGGAGCTTTTCTTAGAGTGCGCGAGAGGATGAGCAGAAGATGAGGTGGCTAGAGAAGCACAGAGCCCCAGTGTTCTAAGGGCTACAAAAGCGCTTCCAAGGAAGGGTGCTGGCTAGCAACAGCTTTCAGTGCTGGCACTTGTCAGCTCTGAGCAATTGCTCGACGTTTGCAATTTCTCACCTGTGCTCTCTTTAGACTGCGCGAGAGGATGGGCAGAAGATTAGGTGGCTAGAGAAGCACAGAGCGCCAGTGTTCCAAGGGCTACAAGAGCGTTTCCAAGGAAGGGTGCTGGCTAGCAAGAGCTTTCAGTGCTGGCACTTTTCATCTCTGAGCAGTTGCTCGACGTTTTCAATTTCTCAGCTCGTGTCTACGAGACGGAAAGAGAATGACCGTGACGTTTGGTGGGTAGAGAAACGCAAAGCCCCAGTGTTGCTGCGCCTGTGAAAGCGCTTCCAAGGAAGGGGGCTGGCTAGCAACAGCTTTCAGTGCTGGCACTTTTCATCTCTGAGCAATTGCTCGACGTTTGCAATTTCTCACGGGAGCTTTTCTTAGAGTCCGCGAGAGGATGAGCAGAAGATGAGGTGGCTAGAGAAGCACAGAGCGCCAGTGTTCTAAGGGCTACAAGAGCGTTTCCAAGGAAGAGTGCTGGCTAGCAAGAGCTTTCAGTGCTGGCACTTTTCATCTCTGAGCAATTGCTCGACGTTTGCAATTTCTCACCTGAGCTCTCTTTAGACTGCGCGAGAGGATGAGCAGAAGATGAGGTGGCTAGAGAAGCACAGAGCGCCAGTGTTCTAAGGGCTTCAAGAGCGTTTCCAAGGAAGGGGGCTGGCTAGCAAGAGCTTTCAGTGCTGGCACTTTTCATCTCTGAGCAATTGCTCGACGTTTGCAATTTCTCAGCTCGTGTCTACAAGACGGAAAGAGAATGACCGTGACGTTTGGTGGGTAGAGAAGCGCAAAGCCCCAGTGTTGCTGCGCCTGTGAAAGCGCTTCCAAGGAAGGGGGCTGGCTAGCAACAGCTTTCAGTGCTGGCACTTTTCAGCTCTGAGCAATTGCTCGACGTTTGCAATTTCTCACCTGTGCTCTCTTTAGACTGCGCGAGAGGATGGGCAGAAGATGAGGTGGCTAGAGAAGCACAGAGCGCCAGTGTTCTAAGGGCTACAAGAGCGTTTCCAAGGAAGGGGGCTGGCTAGCAACAGCTTTCAGTGCTGGCACTTTTCATCTCTGAGCAGTTGCTCGACGTTTGCAATTTCTCAGCTCGTGTCTACAAGACGGAAAGAGAATGACCGTGACGTTTGGTGGGTAGAGAAGCGCAAAGCCCCAGTGTTGCTGCGCCTGTGAAAGCGCTTCCAAGGAAGGGGGCTGGCTAGCAACAGCTTTCAGTGCTGGCACTTTTCTTCTCTGAGCAATTGCTCGACGTTTGCAATTTCTCACCGGAGCTCTCTTTAGAGTGCGCGAGAGGATGAGCAGAAGATGAGGTGGCTAGAGAAGCACAGAGCGCCAGTGTTCTTAGGGCTACAAGAGCGTTTCCAAGGAAGGGGGCTGGCTAGCAAGAGCTTTCAGTGCTGGCACTTTTCATCTCTGAGCAATTGCTGGACGTTTGCAATTTCTCAGCTCGTGTCTACGAGACGGAAAGAGAATGACCGTGACGTTTGGTGGGTAGAGAAGCGCAGAGAGCAAGTGTTGCTGCGCCAGTGAAAGCGCTTCCAAGGAGGGGGCTTGCTAGCAACAGCTTTCAGTGCTGGCAGTTTTCAGCTCTGAGCAATTGTTCGACGTTTGCAATTTCTCAGCTCGTGTCTATGAGATGGAGAGATAGTGACCGTGACGTTTGGTGGGTAGAGAAGCGCAAAGCCCCAGTGTTGCTGCGCCTGTGAAAGCGCTTCCAAGGAAGGGGGCTGGCTAGCAAGAGCTTTCAGTGCTGGCACTTTTCAGCTCTGAGCAATTGCTGGACGTTTGCAATTTCTCACCGGAGCTTTTGTTAGAGTGCGCGAGAGGATGAGGAGAAGATGAGGTGGCTAGAGCAGCACAGAGCGCCAGTGTTCTAAGGGCTACAAGAGCGTTTCCAAGGAAGGGTGCTGGCTAGCAAGAGCTTTCAGTGCTGGCACTTTTCATCTTTGAGCAATTGCTCGACGTTTGCAATTTCTCACCGGAGCTCTCTTTAGACTGCGCGAGAGGATGAGCAGAAGATGAGGTGGCTAGAGAAGCACAGAGCGCCAGTGTTCTAAGGGCTACAAGAGCGTTTCCAAGGAAGGGGGCTGGCTAGCAAGAGCTTTCAGTGCTGGCACTTTTCATCTCTGAGCAATTGCTCAACGTTTGCAATTTCTCAGCTCGTGTCTACGAGACGGAAAGAGAATGACTGTGACGTTTGGTGGGTAGAGAAGCGCAAAGCCCCAGTGTTGCTGCGCCTGTGAAAGCGCTTCCAGGGAAGGGTGCTGGCTAGCAAGAGCTTTCAGTGCTGGCACTTTTCCTCTCTGAGCAATTGCTCGACGTTTGCAATTTCTCAGCTCGTGTCTACGAGACGGAGAGATAGTGACCGTGACGTTTGGTGGGTAGAGAAGCGCAAAGCCCCAGTGTTGCTGCGCCTGTGAAAGCGCTTCCAAGGAAGGGGGCTGGCTAGCAACAGCTTTCAGTGCTGGCACTTTTCATCTCTGAGCAATTGCTCGACGTTTGGAATTTTGAGCTCGTGTCTATGAGACGGAAAGAGAATGACCGTGACGTTTGGTGGGTAGAGAAGCGCAAAGCCCCAGTGTTGCTGCGCCTGTGAAAGCGCTTCCAAGAAAGGGGGCTGGCTAGCAACAGCTTTCAGTGCTGGCACTTTTCAGCTCTGAGCAATTGCTCGACGTTTGCAATTTCTCACCGGAGCTCTCTTTAGACTGCACGAGAGGATGGGCAGAAGATTAGATGGCTAGAGAAGCACAGAGCGCCAGTGTTCTAAGGGCTACAAGAGCGTTTCCAAGGAAGGGGGCTGGCTAGCAACAGCTTTCAGTGCTGGCACTTTTCATCTTTGAGCAATTGCTCGACGTTTGCAATTTCTCTGCTCATGTCTATGAGACGGAAAGAGAATGACCGTGACGTTTGGTGGGTAGAGAAGCGCAAAGCCCCAGTGTTGCTGCGCCTGTGAAAGCGCTTCCAAGGAAGGGGGCTGGCTAGCAACAGCTTTCAGTGCTGGCACTTTTCATCTCTGAGCAATTGCTCGACGTTTGCAATTTCTCACGGGAGCTTTTCTTAGAGTCCGCGAGAGGATGAGCAGAAGATGAGGTGGCTAGAGAAGCACAGAGCGCCAGTGTTCTAAGGGCTACAAGAGCGTTTCCAAGGAAGGGTGCTGGCTAGCAACAGCTTTCAGTGCTGGCACTTTTCATCTTTGAGCAATTGCTCGACGTTTGCAATTTCTCACCTGAGCTCTCTTTAGACTGCGCGAGAGGATGAGCAGAAGATGAGGTGGCTAGAGAAGCACAGAGCGCCAGTGTTCTAAGGGCTTCAAGAGCGTTTCCAAGGAAGGGGGCTGGCTAGCAAGAGCTTTCAGTGCTGGCACTTTTCATCTCTGAGCAATTGCTCGACGTTTGCAATTTCTCAGCTCGTGTCTACAAGACGGAAAGAGAATGACCGTGACGTTTGGTGGGTAGAGAAGCGCAAAGCCCCAGTGTTGCTGCGCCTGTGAAAGCGCTTCCAAGGAAGGGGGCTGGCTAGCAACAGCTTTCAGTGCTGGCACTTTTCATCTCTGAGCAATTGCTCGACGTTTGCAATTTCTCACCTGTGCTCTCTTTAGACTGCGCGAGAGGATGGGCAGAAGATGAGGTGGCTAGAGAAGCACAGAGCGCCAGTGTTCTAAGGGCTACAAGAGCGTTTCCAAGGAAGGGGGCTGGCTAGCAAGAGCTTTCAGTGCTGGCACTTTTCATCTCTGAGCAGTTGCTCGACGTTTGCAATTTCTCAGCTCGTGTCTACAAGACGGAAAGAGAATGACCGTGACGTTTGGTGGGTAGAGAAGCGCAAAGCCCCAGTGTTGCTGCGCCTGTGAAAGCGCTTCCAAGGAAGGGGGCTGGCTAGCAACAGCTTTCAGTGCTGGCACTTTTCTTCTCTGAGCAATTGCTCGACGTTTGCAATTTCTCACCGGAGCTTTTGTTAGAGTGCGCGAGAGGATGAGCAGAAGATGAGGTGGCTAGAGAAGCACAGAGCGCCAGTGTTCTTAGGGCTACAAGAGCGTTTCCAAGGAAGGGGGCTGGCTAGCAAGAGCTTTCAGTGCTGGCACTTTTCATCTCTGAGCAATTGCTGGACGTTTGCAATTTCTCAGCTCGTGTCTACGAGACGGAAAGAGAATGACCGTGACGTTTGGTGGGTAGAGAAGCGCAGAGAGCAAGTGTTGCTGCGCCTGTGAAAGCGCTTCCAAGGAGGGGGCTTGCTAGCAACAGCTTTCAGTGCTGGCAGTTTTCAGCTCTGAGCAATTGTTCGACGTTTGCAATTTCTCAGCTCGTGTCTATGAGATGGAGAGATAGTGACCGTGACGTTTGGTGGGTAGAGAAGCGCAAAGCCCCAGTGTTGCTGCGCCTGTGAAAGCGCTTCCAAGGAAGGGGGCTGGCTAGCAACAGCTTTCAGTGCTGGCACTTTTCAGCTCTGAGCAATTGCTCGACGTTTGCAATTTCTCACCGGAGCTTTTGTTAGAGTGCGCGAGAGGATGAGCAGAAGATGAGGTGGCTAGAGAAGCACAGAGCGCCAGTGTTCTAAGGGCTACAAGAGCGTTTCCAAGGAAGGGTGCTGGCTAGCAAGAGCTTTCAGTGCTGGCACTTTTCATCTTTGAGCAATTGCTCGACGTTTGCAATTTCTCACCGGAGCTCTCTTTAGACTGCGCGAGAGGATGAGCAGAAGATGAGGTGGCTAGAGAAGCACAGAGCGCCAGTGTTCTAAGGGCTACAAGAGCGTTTCCAAGGAAGGGGGCTGGCTAGCAAGAGCTTTCAGTGCTGGCACTTTTCTTCTCTGAGCAATTGCTCAACGTTTGCAATTTCTCAGCTCGTGTCTACGAGACGGAAAGAGAATGACTGTGACGTTTGGTGGGTAGAGAAGCGCAAAGCCCCAGTGTTGCTGCGCCTGTGAAAGCGCTTCCAGGGAAGGGTGCTGGCTAGCAAGAGCTTTCAGTGCTGGCACTTTTCATCTCTGAGCAATTGCTCGACGTTTGCAATTTCTCAGCTCGTGTCTACGAGACGGAGAGATAGTGACCGTGACGTTTGGTGGGTAGAGAAGCGCAAAGCCCCAGTGTTGCTGCGCCTGTGAAAGCGCTTCCAAGGAAGGGGGCTGGCTAGCAACAGCTTTCAGTGCTGGCACTTTTCATCTCTGAGCAATTGCTCGACGTTTGGAATTTTGAGCTCGTGTCTATGAGACGGAAAGAGAATGACCGTGACGTTTGGTGGGTAGAGAAGCGCAAAGCCCCAGTGTTGCTGCGCCTGTGAAAGCGCTTCCAAGGAAGGGGGCTGGCTAGCAACAGCTTTCAGTGCTGGCACTTTTCAGCTCTGAGCAATTGCTCGACGTTTGCAATTTCTCACCAGAGCTTTTGTTAGAGTGCGCGAGAGGATGAGCAGAAGATGAGGTGGCTAGAGAAGCACAGAGCGCCAGTGTTCTAAGGGCTACAAGAGCGTTTCCAAGGAAAGGGGCTGGCTAGCAAGAGCTTTCAGTGCTGGCACTTTTCATCTCTGAGCAATTGCTCGACGTTTGCAATTTCTCAGCTCGTGTCTACGAGACGGAGAGATAGTGACCGTGACATTTAGTGGGTAGAGAAGCGCAGAGAGCAAGTGTTGCTGCGCCTGTGAAAGTGCTTCCAAGGAGGGGGCTGGCTAGCAAGAGCTTTCAGTGCTGGCACTTTTCATCTCTGAGCAATTGCTCGACGTTTGCAATTTCTCACCGGAGCTTTTGTTAGAGTGCGCGAGAGGATGAGCAGAAGATGAGGTGGCTAGAGAAGCACAGAGCCCCAGTGTTCTAAGGGCTACAAAAGCGCTTCCAAGGAAGGGTGCTGGCTAGCAACAGCTTTCAGTGCTGGCACTTGTCAGCTCTGAGCAATTGCTCGACGTTTGCAATTTCTCACCTGTGCTCTCTTTAGACTGCGCGAGAGGATGAGCAGAAGATGAGGTGGCTAGAGAAGCACAGAGCGCCAGTGTTCTAAGGGCTACAAGAGCGTTTCCAAGGAAGGGTGCTGGCTAGCAAGAGCTTTCAGTGCTGGCACTTTTCATCTCTGAGCAGTTGCTCGACGTTTTCAATTTCTCAGCTCGTGTCTACGAGACGGAAAGAGAATGACCGTGACGTTTGGTGGGTAGAGAAACGCAAAGCCCCAGTGTTGCTGCGCCTGTGAAAGCGCTTCCAAGGAAGGGGGCTGGCTAGCAACAGCTTTCAGTGCTGGCACTTTTCAGCTCTGAGCAATTGCTCGACGTTTGCAATTTCTCACCAGAGCTTTTGTTAGAGTGCGCGAGAGGATGAGCAGAAGATGAGGTGGCTAGAGAAGCACAGAGCCCCAGTGTTCTTAGGGCTACAAGAACATTTCCAAGGAAGGGGGCTGGCTAGCAAGAGCTTTCAGTGCTGTCACTTTTCATCTCTGAGCAATCGCTCGACGTTTGCAATTTCTCAGCTCGTGTCTACGAGACGGAGAGATAGTGACCGTGACGTTTGGTGGGTAGAGAAGCGCAGAGAGCAAGTGTTGCTGCGCCTGTGAAAGCGCTTCCAAAGAAGGGTGCTGGCTAGCAACAGCTTTCAGTGCTGGCACTTTTCAGCTCTGAGCAATTGCTCGACGTTTGCAATTTCTCACCGGAGCTTTTGTTAGAGTGCGCGAGAGGATGAGCAGAAGATTAGATGGCTAGAGAAGCACAGAGCGCCAGTGTTCTAAGGGCTACAAGAGCGTTTCCAAGGAAGGGAGCTGGCTAGCAAGAGCTTTCAGTGCTGGCACTTTTCATCTCTGAGCAATTGCTGGACGTTTGCAATTTCTCAGCTCGTGTCTACGAGACGGAGAGATAGTGACCGTGACGTTTGGTGGGTAGAGAAGCGCAGAGAGCAAGTGTTGCTGCGCCTGTGAAAGTGCTTCCAAGGAGGGGGCTTGCTAGCAACAGCTTTCAGTGCTGGCACTTTTCATCTCTGAGCAATTGCTCGACGTTTGCAATTTCTCACCAGAGCTTTTGTTAGAGTGCGCGAGAGGATGAGCAGAAGATGAGGTGGCTAGAGAAGCACAGAGCGCCAGTGTTCTAAGGGCTACAAGAGCGTTTCCAAGGAAAGGGGCTGGCTAGCAAGAGCTTTCAGTGCTGGCACTTTTCATCTCTGAGCAATTGCTCGACGTTTGCAATTTCTCAGCTCGTGTCTACAAGACGGAAAGAGAATGACCGTGACGTTTGGTGGGTAGAGAAGCGCAAAGCCCCACTGTTGCTGCGCCTGTGAAAGCGCTTCCAAGGAAGGTTGCTGGCTAGCAACAGCTTTCAGTGCTGGCACTTTTCATCTCTGAGCAATTGCTCGACGTTTGCAATTTCTCAGCTCGTGTCTACGAGACGGAGAGATAGTGACCGTGACGTTTGGTGGGTAGAGAAGCGCAAAGCCCCAGTGTTGCTGCGCCTGTGAAAGCGCTTCCAAGGAAGGGGGCTGGCTAGCAACAGCTTTCAGTGCTGGCACTTTTCAGCTCTGAGCAATTGCTCGACGTTTGCAATTTCTCTCCGGAGCTTTCGTTAGAGTGCGCGAGAGGATGAGCAGAAGATGAGGTGGCTAGAGAAGCACAGAGCGCCAGTGTTCTAAGGGCTACAAGAGCGTTTCCAAGGAAGGGGGCTGGCTAGCAAGAGCTTTCAGTGCTGGCACTTTTCATCTCTGAGCAATTGCTCGACGTTTGCAATTTCTCAGCTCGTGTCTACGAGACGGAAAGAGAATGACCGTGACGTTTGGTGGGTAGAGAAGCGCAGAGAGCAAGTGTTGCTGCGCCTGTGGAAGCGCTTCCAAGGAAGGGGGCTGGCTAGCAAGAGCTTTCAGTGCTGGCACTTTTCATCTCTGAGCAATTGCTCGACGTTTGCAATTTCTCACCTGAGCTCTCTTTAGAGTGCGCGAGAGGATGAGCAGAAGATGAGGTGGCTAGAGAAGCACAGAGCGCCAGTGTTCTAAGGGCTACAAAAGCGCTTCCAAGGAAGGGTGCTGGCTAGCAAGAGCTTTCAGTGCTGGCACTTTTCATCTCTGAGCAATTGCTCGACGTTTGCAATTTCTCAGCTCGTGTCTACGAGACGGAAAGAGAATGACTGTGACGTTTGGTGGGTAGAGAAGCGCAAAGCCCCAGTGTTGCTGCGCCTGTGAAATCGCTTCCAGGGAAGGGTGCTGGCTAGCAAGAGCTTTCAGTGCTGGCACTTTTCCTCTCTGAGCAATTGCTCGACGTTTGCAATTTCTCAGCTCGTGTCTACGAGACGGAGAGATAGTGACCGTGACGTTTGGTGGGTAGAGAAGCGCAAAGCCCCAGTGTTGCTGCGCCTGTGAAAGCGCTTCCAAGGAAGGGGGCTGGCTAGCAACAGCTTTCAGTGCTGGCACTTTTCAGCTCTGAGCAATTGCTCGACGTTTGCAATTTCTCACCGGAGCTTTTGTTAGAGTGCGCGAGAGGATGAGCAGAAGATTAGATGGCTAGAGAAGCACAGAGCGCCAGTGTTCTAAGGGCTACAAGAGCGTTTCCAAGGAAGGGAGCTGGCTAGCAAGAGCTTTCAGTGCTGGCACTTTTCATCTCTGAGCAATTGCTGGACGTTTGCAATTTCTCAGCTCGTGTCTACGAGACGGAGAGATAGTGACCGTGACGTTTGGTGGGTAGAGAAGCGCAGAGAGCAAGTGTTGCTGCGCCTGTGAAAGTGCTTCCAAGGAGGGGGCTGGCTAGCAAGAGCTTTCAGTGCTGGCACTTGTCAGCTCTGAGCAATTGCTCGACGTTTGCAATTTCTCACCTGTGCTCTCTTTAGACTGCGCGAGAGGATGGGCAGAAGATTAGGTGGCTAGAGAAGCACAGAGCCCCAGTGTTCCAAGGGCTACAAGAGCGTTTCCAAGGAAGGGTGCTGGCTAGCAACAGCTTTCAGTGCTGGCACTTTTCATCTCTGAGCAGTTGCTCGACGTTTTCAATTTCTCAGCTCGTGTCTACGAGATGGAAAGAGAATGACCGTGACGTTTGGTGGGTAGAGAAGCGCAAAGCCCCAGTGTTGCTGCGCCTGTGAAAGCGCTTCCAAGGAAGGGTGCTGGCTAGCAACAGCTTTCAGTGCTGGCACTTTTCATCTCTGAGCAATTGCTCGACGTTTGCAATTTCTCACCAGAGCTTTTGTTAGAGTGCGCGAGAGGATGAGCAGAAGATGAGGTGGCTAGAGAAGCACAGAGCCCCAGTGTTCTTAGGGCTACAAGAGCATTTCCAAGGAAGGGGGCTGGCTAGCAAGAGCTTTCAGTGCTGGCACTTGTCAGCTCTGAGCAATTGCTCGACGTTTGCAATTTCTCACCTGTGCTCTCTTTAGACTGCGCGAGAGGATGGGCAGAAGATGAGGTGGCTAGAGAAGCACAGAGCCCCAGTGTTCCAAGGGCTACAAGAGCGCTTCCAAGGAAGGGTGCTGGCTAGCAAGAGCTTTCAGTGCTGGCACTTTTCATCTCTGAGCAATTGCTCAACGTTTGCAATTTCTCAGCTCGTGTCTACGAGACGGAAAGAGAATGACTGTGACGTTTGGTGGGTAGAGAAGCGCAAAGCCCCAGTGTTGCTGCGCCTGTGAAAGCGCTTCCAGGGAAGGGTGCTGGCTAGCAAGAGCTTTCAGTGCTGGCACTTTTCCTCTCTGAGCAATTGCTCGACGTTTGCAATTTCTCAGCTCGTGTCTACGAGACGGAGAGATAGTGACCGTGACGTTTGGTGGGTAGAGAAGCGCAAAGCCCCAGTGTTGCTGCGCCTGTGAAAGCGCTTCCAAGGAAGGGTGCTGGCTAGCAACAGCTTTCAGTGCTGGCACTTTTCAGCTCTGAGCAATTGCTCGACGTTTGCAATTTCTCACCTGAGCTCTCTTTAGAGTGCGCGAGAGGATGAGCAGAAGATGAGGTGGCTAGAGAAGCACAGAGCGCCAGTGTTCTAAGGGCTACAAGAGCGTTTCCAAGGAAGGGGGCTGGCTAGCAAGAGCTTTCAGTGCTGGCACTTTTCATCTCTGAGCAATTGCTCGACGTTTGCCATTTCTCAGCTCGTGTCTACGAGACGGAAAGAGAATGACCGTGACGTTTGGTGGGTAGAGAAGCGCAGAGAGCAAGTGTTGCTGCGCCTGTGAAAGTGCTTCCAAGGAGGGGGCTTGCTAGCAACAGCTTTCAGTGCTGGCACTTTTCAGCTCTGAGCAATTGCTCGACGTTTGCAATTTCTCACCAGAGCTTTTGTTAGAGTGCGCGAGAGGATGAGCAGAAGATGAGGTGGCTAGAGAAGCACAGAGCGCCAGTGTTCTAAGGGCTACAAGAGCGTTTCCAAGGAAAGGGGCTGGCTAGCAAGAGCTTTCAGTGCTGGCACTTTTCATCTCTGAGCAATTGCTCGACGTTTGCAATTTCTCAGCTCGTGTCTACAAGACGGAAAGAGAATGACCGTGACGTTTGGTGGGTAGAGAAGCGCAAAGCCCCAGTGTTGCTGCGCCTGTGAAAGCGTTTCGAAGGAAGGGGGCTGGCTAGCAAGAGCTTTCAGTGCTGGCACTTTTCAGCTCTGAGCAATTGCTCGACGTTTGCAATTTCTCAGCTCGTGTCTACGAGACGGAGAGATAGTGACCGTGACGTTTGGTGGGTAGAGAAGCGCAGAGAGCAAGTGTTGCTGCGCCTGTGAAAGTGCTTCCAAGGAGGGGGCTGGCTAGCAAGAGCTTTCAGTGCTGGCACTTTTCATCTCTGAGCAATTGCTCGACGTTTGCAATTTCTCACCAGAGCTTTTGTTAGAGTGCGCGAGAGGATGAGCAGAAGATGAGGTGGCTAGAGAAGCACAGAGCCCCAGTGTTCTAAGGGCTACAAAAGCGCTTCCAAGGAAGGGGGCTGGCTAGCAAGAGCTTTCAGTGCTGGCACTTTTCATCTCTGAGCAATTGCTCGACGTTTGCCATTTCTCAGCTCGTGTCTACGAGACGGAAAGAGAATGACCGTGACGTTTGGTGGGTAGAGAAGCGCAGAGAGCAAGTGTTGCTGCGCCTGTGAAAGTGCTTCCAAGGAGGGGGCTTGCTAGCAACAGCTTTCAGTGCTGGCACTTTTCAGCTCTGAGCAATTGCTCGACGTTTGCAATTTCTCACCAGAGCTTTCGTTAGAGTGCGCGAGAGGATGAGCAGAAGATGAGGTGGCTAGAGAAGCACAGAGCGCCAGTGTTCTAAGGGCTACAAGAGCGTTTCCAAGGAAGGGGGCTGGCTAGCAAGAGCTTTCAGTGCTGGCACTTTTCATCTCTGAGCAATTGCTCGACGTTTGCAATTTCTCAGCTCGTGTCTACGAGACGGAAAGAGAATGACCGTGACGTTTGGTGGGTAGAGAAGCGCAGAGAGCAAGTGTTGCTGCGCCTGTGGAAGCGCTTCCAAGGAAGGGGGCTGGCTAGCAAGAGCTTTCAGTGCTGGCACTTTTCATCTCTGAGCAATTGCTCGACGTTTGCAATTTCTCACCTGAGCTCTCTTTAGACTGCGCGAGAGGATGAGCAGAAGATGAGGTGGCTAGAGAAGCACAGAGCGCCAGTGTTCTAAGGGCTACAAAAGCGCTTCCAAGGAAGGGTGCTGGCTAGCAAGAGCTTTCAGTGCTGGCACTTTTCATCTCTGAGCAATTGCTCGACGTTTGCAATTTCTCAGCTCGTGTCTACGAGACGGAAAGAGAATGACTGTGACGTTTGGTGGGTAGAGAAGCGCAAAGCCCCAGTGTTGCTGCGCCTGTGAAATCGCTTCCAGGGAAGGGTGCTGGCTAGCAAGAGCTTTCAGTGCTGGCACTTTTCCTCTCTGAGCAATTGCTCGACGTTTGCAATTTCTCAGCTCGTGTCTACGAGACGGAGAGATAGTGACCGTGACGTTTGGTGGGTAGAGAAGCGCAAAGCCCCAGTGTTGCTGCGCCTGTGAAAGCGCTTCCAAGGAAGGGGGCTGGCTAGCAACAGCTTTCAGTGCTGGCACTTTTCAGCTCTGAGCAATTGCTCGACGTTTGCAATTTCTCACCGGAGCTTTTGTTAGAGTGCGCGAGAGGATGAGCAGAAGATTAGATGGCTAGAGAAGCACAGAGCGCCAGTGTTCTAAGGGCTACAAGAGCGTTTCCAAGGAAGGGAGCTGGCTAGCAAGAGCTTTCAGTGCTGGCACTTTTCATCTCTGAGCAATTGCTGGACGTTTGCAATTTCTCAGCTCGTGTCTACGAGACGGAGAGATAGTGACCGTGACGTTTGGTGGGTAGAGAAGCGCAGAGAGCAAGTGTTGCTGCGCCTGTGAAAGTGCTTCCAAGGAGGGGGCTGGCTAGCAAGAGCTTTCAGTGCTGGCACTTGTCAGCTCTGAGCAATTGCTCGACGTTTGCAATTTCTCACCTGTGCTCTCTTTAGACTGCGCGAGAGGATGGGCAGAAGATTAGGTGGCTAGAGAAGCACAGAGCCCCAGTGTTCCAAGGGCTACAAGAGCGCTTCCAAGGAAGGGTGCTGGCTAGCAAGAGCTTTCAGTGCTGGCACTTTTCATCTCTGAGCAATTGCTCAACGTTTGCAATTTCTCAGCTCGTGTCTACGAGACGGAAAGAGAATGACTGTGACGTTTGGTGGGTAGAGAAGCGCAAAGCCCCAGTGTTGCTGCGCCTGTGAAAGCGCTTCCAGGGAAGGGTGCTGGCTAGCAAGAGCTTTCAGTGCTGGCACTTTTCATCTCTGAGCAATTGCTCAACGTTTGCAATTTCTCAGCTCGTGTCTATGAGACGGAGAGATAGTGACCATGACGTTTGGTGGGTAGAGAAGCGCAAAGCCCCAGTGTTGCTGCGCCTGTGAAAGCGCTTCCAAGGAAGGGTGCTGGCTAGCAACAGCTTTCAGTGCTGGCACTTTTCAGCTCTGAGCAATTGCTCGACGTTTGCAATTTCTCACCTGAGCTCTCTTTAGAGTGCGCGAGAGGATGAGCAGAAGATGAGGTGGCTAGAGAAGCACAGAGCGCCAGTGTTCTAAGGGCTACAAGAGCGTTTCCAAGGAAGGGGGCTGGCTAGCAAGAGCTTTCAGTGCTGGCACTTTTCATCTCTGAGCAATTGCTCGACGTTTGCCATTTCTCAGCTCGTGTCTACGAGACGGAAAGAGAATGACCGTGACGTTTGGTGGGTAGAGAAGCGCAGAGAGCAAGTGTTGCTGCGCCTGTGAAAGTGCTTCCAAGGAGGGGGCTTGCTAGCAACAGCTTTCAGTGCTGGCACTTTTCAGCTCTGAGCAATTGCTCGACGTTTGCAATTTCTCACCAGAGCTTTTGTTAGAGTGCGCGAGAGGATGAGCAGAAGATGAGGTGGCTAGAGAAGCACAGAGCGCCAGTGTTCTAAGGGCTACAAGAGCGTTTCCAAGGAAAGGGGCTGGCTAGCAAGAGCTTTCAGTGCTGGCACTTTTCATCTCTGAGCAATTGCTCGACGTTTGCAATTTCTCAGCTCGTGTCTACAAGACGGAAAGAGAATGACCGTGACGTTTGGTGGGTAGAGAAGCGCAAAGCCCCAGTGTTGCTGCGCCTGTGAAAGCGTTTCGAAGGAAGGGGGCTGGCTAGCAAGAGCTTTCAGTGCTGGCACTTTTCAGCTCTGAGCAATTGCTCGACGTTTGCAATTTCTCAGCTCGTGTCTACGAGACGGAGAGATAGTGACCGTGACGTTTGGTGGGTAGAGAAGCGCAGAGAGCAAGTGTTGCTGCGCCTGTGAAAGTGCTTCCAAGGAGGGGGCTGGCTAGCAAGAGCTTTCAGTGCTGGCACTTTTCATCTCTGAGCAATTGCTCGACGTTTGCAATTTCTCACCGGAGCTTTTGTTATAGTGCGCGAGAGGATGAGCAGAAGATGAGGTGGCTAGAGAAGCACAGAGCCCCAGTGTTCTAAGGGCTACAAAAGCGCTTCCAAGGAAGGGTGCTGGCTAGCAACAGCTTTCAGTGCTGGCACTTTTCAGCTCTGAGCAATTGCTCGACGTTTGCAATTTCTCACCTGTGCTCTCTTTAGACTGCGCGAGAGGATGGGCAGAAGATTAGGTGGCTAGAGAAGCACAGAGCCCCAGTGTTCCAAGGGCTACAAGAGCGTTTCCAAGGAAGGCTGCTGGCTAGCAAGAGCTTTCAGTGCTGGCACTTTTCATCTCTGAGCAGTTGCTCGACGTTTTCAATTTCTCAGCTCGTGTCTACGAGACGGAAAGAGAATGACCGTGACGTTTGGTGGGTAGAGAAACGCAAAGCCCCAGTGTTGCTGCGCCTGTGAAAGCGCTTCCAAGGAAGGGGGCTGGCTAGCAACAGCTTTCAGTGCTGGCACTTTTCAGCTCTGAGCAATTGCTCGACGTTTGCAATTTCTCACCAGAGCTTTTGTTAGAGTGCGCGAGAGGATGAGCAGAAGATGAGGTGGCTAGAGAAGCACAGAGCCCCAGTGTTCTTAGGGCTACAAGAACATTTCCAAGGAAGGGGGCTGGCTAGCAAGAGCTTTCAGTGCTGTCACTTTTCATCTCTGAGCAATCGCTCGACGTTTGCAATTTCTCAGCTCGTGTCTACGAGACGGAGAGATAGGGACCGTGACGTTTGGTGGGTAGAGAAGCGCAAAGCCCCAGTGTTGCTGCGCCTGTGAAAGCGCTTCCAAGGAAGGGTGCTGGCTAGCAACAGCTTTCAGTGCTGGCACTTTTCAGCTCTGAGCAATTGCTCGACGTTTGCAATTTCTCACCTGTGCTCTCTTTAGACTGCGCGAGAGGATGGGCAGAAGATTAGGTGGCTAGAGAAGCACAGAGCGCCAGTGTTCTAAGGGCTACAAGAGCGTTTCCAAGGAAGGGGGCTGGCTAGCAAGAGCTTTCAGTGCTGGCACTTTTCATCTCTGAGCAATTGCTCGACGTTTGCCATTTCTCAGCTCGTGTCTACGAGACGGAAAGAGAATGACCGTGACGTTTGGTGGGTAGAGAAGCGCAGAGAGCAAGTGTTGCTGCGCCTGTGAAAGCGCTTCCAAAGAAGGGTGCTGGCTAGCAACAGCTTTCAGTGCTGGCACTTTTCAGCTCTGAGCAATTGCTCGACGTTTGCAATTTCTCACCGGAGCTTTTGTTAGAGTGCGCGAGAGGATGAGCAGAAGATTAGATGGCTAGAGAAGCACAGAGCGCCAGTGTTCTAAGGGCTACAAGAGCGTTTCCAAGGAAGGGAGCTGGCTAGCAAGAGCTTTCAGTGCTGGCACTTTTCATCTCTGAGCAATTGCTGGACGTTTGCAATTTCTCAGCTCGTGTCTACGAGACGGAGAGATAGTGACCGTGACGTTTGGTGGGTAGAGAAGCGCAGAGAGCAAGTGTTGCTGCGCCTGTGAAAGTGCTTCCAAGGAGGGGGCTTGCTAGCAACAGCTTTCAGTGCTGGCACTTTTCAGCTCTGAGCAATTGCTCGACGTTTGCAATTTCTCACCAGAGCTTTTGTTAGAGTGCGCGAGAGGATGAGCAGAAGATGAGGTGGCTAGAGAAGCACAGAGCGCCAGTGTTCTAAGGGCTACAAGAGCGTTTCCAAGGAAAGGGGCTGGCTAGCAAGAGCTTTCAGTGCTGGCACTTTTCATCTCTGAGCAATTGCTCGACGTTTGCAATTTCTCAGCTCGTGTCTACAAGACGGAAAGAGAATGACCGTGACGTTTGGTGGGTAGAGAAGCGCAAAGCCCCAGTGTTGCTGCGCCTGTGAAAGCGTTTCGAAGGAAGGGGGCTGGCTAGCAAGAGCTTTCAGTGCTGGCACTTTTCATCTCTGAGCAATTGCTCGACGTTTGCAATTTCTCAGCTCGTGTCTACGAGACGGAGAGATAGTGACCGTGACGTTTAGTGGGTAGAGAAGCGCAGAGAGCAAGTGTTGCTGCGCCTGTGAAAGTGCTTCCAAGGAGGGGGCTGGCTAGCAAGAGCTTTCAGTGCTGGCACTTTTCATCTCTGAGCAATTGCTCGACGTTTGCAATTTCTCACCTGAGCTTTTGTTAGAGTGCGCGAGAGGATGAGCAGAAGATGAGGTGGCTAGAGAAGCACAGAGCCCCAGTGTTCTAAGGGCTACAAAAGCGCTTCCAAGGAAGGGTGCTGGCTAGCAACAGCTTTCAGTGCTGGCACTTGTCAGCTCTGAGCAATTGCTCGACGTTTGCAATTTCTCACCTGTGCTCTCTTTAGACTGCGCGAGAGGATGAGCAGAAGATGAGGTGGCTAGAGAAGCACAGAGCCCCAGTGTTCCAAGGGCTACAAGAGCGTTTCCAAGGAAGGGGGCTGCCTAGCAAGAGCTTTCAGTGCTGGCACTTTTCATCTCTGAGCAGTTGCTCGACGTTTTCAATTTCTCAGCTCGTGTCTACGAGACGGAAAGAGAATGACCGTGACGTTTGGTGGGTAGAGAAACGCAAAGCCCCAGTGTTGCTGCGCCTGTGAAAGCGCTTCCAAGGAAGGGGGCTGGCTAGCAACAGCTTTCAGTGCTGGCACTTTTCAGCTCTGAGCAATTGCTCGACGTTTGCAATTTCTCACCAGAGCTTTTGTTAGAGTGCGCGAGAGGATGAGCAGAAGATGAGGTGGCTAGAGAAGCACAGAGCCCCAGTGTTCTTAGGGCTACAAGAACATTTCCAAGGAAGGGGGCTGGCTAGCAAGAGCTTTCAGTGCTGTCACTTTTCATCTCTGAGCAATCGCTCGACGTTTGCAATTTCTCAGCTCGTGTCTACGAGACGGAGAGATAGTGACCGTGACGTTTGGTGGGTAGAGAAGCGCAGAGAGCAAGTGTTGCTGCGCCTGTGAAAGCGCTTCCAAAGAAGGGTGCTGGCTAGCAACAGCTTTCAGTGCTGGCACTTTTCAGCTCTGAGCAATTGCTCGACGTTTGCAATTTCTCACCGGAGCTTTTGTTAGAGTGCGCGAGAGGATGAGCAGAAGATGAGGTGGCTAGAGAAGCACAGAGCGCCAGTGTTCTAAGGGCTACAAGAGCGTTTCCAAGGAAGGGAGCTGGCTAGCAAGAGCTTTCAGTGCTGGCACTTTTCATCTCTGAGCAATTGCTGGACGTTTGCAATTTCTCAGCTCGTGTCTACGAGACGGAGAGATAGTGACCGTGACGTTTGGTGGGTAGAGAAGCGCAGAGAGCAAGTGTTGCTGCGCCTGTGAAAGTGCTTCCAAGGAGGGGGCTTGCTAGCAACAGCTTTCAGTGCTGGCACTTTTCATCTCTGAGCAATTGCTCGACGTTTGCAATTTCTCACCAGAGCTTTTGTTAGAGTGAGCGAGAGGATGAGCAGAAGATGAGGTGGCTAGAGAAGCACAGAGCGCCAGTGTTCTAAGGGCTACAAGAGCGTTTCCAAGGAAAGGGGCTGGCTAGCAAGAGCTTTCAGTGCTGGCACTTTTCATCTCTGAGCAATTGCTCGACGTTTGCAATTTCTCAGCTCGTGTCTACAAGACGGAAAGAGAATGACCGTGACGTTTGGTGGGTAGAGAAGCGCAAAGCCCCAGTGTTGCTGCGCCTGTGAAAGCGTTTCGAAGGAAGGGGGCTGGCTAGCAACAGCTTTCAGTGCTGGCACTTTTCATCTCTGAGCAATTGCTCAACGTTTGCAATTTCTCAGCTCGTGTCTACGAGACGGAGAGATAGTGACCGTGATGTTTGGTGGGTAGAGAAGCGCAAAGCCCCAGTGTTGCTGCGCCTGTGAAAGCGCTTCCAAGGAAGGGTGCTGGCTAGCAAGAGCTTTCAGTGCTGGCACTTTTCAGCTCTGAGCAATTGCTCGACGTTTGCAATTTCTCTCCGGAGCTTTCGTTAGAGTGCGCGAGAGGATGAGCAGAAGATGAGGTGGCTAGAGAAGCACAGAGCGCCAGTGTTCTAAGGGCTACAAGAGCGTTTCCAAGGAAGGGGGCTGGCTAGCAAGAGCTTTCAGTGCTGGCACTTTTCATCTCTGAGCAATTGCTCGACGTTTGCAATTTCTCAGCTCGTGTCTACGAGACGGAAAGAGAATGACCGTGACGTTTGGTGGGTAGAGAAGCGCAGAGAGCAAGTGTTGCTGCGCCTGTGGAAGCGCTTCCAAGGAAGGGGGCTGGCTAGCAAGAGCTTTCAGTGCTGGCACTTTTCATCTCTGAGCAATTGCTCGACGTTTGCAATTTCTCACCTGAGCTCTCTTTAGACTGCGCGAGAGGATGAGCAGAAGATGAGGTGGCTAGAGAAGCACAGAGCGCCAGTGTTCTAAGGGCTACAAAAGCGCTTCCAAGGAAGGGTGCTGGCTAGCAAGAGCTTTCAGTGCTGGCACTTTTCATCTCTGAGCAATTGCTCGACGTTTGCAATTTCTCAGCTCGTGTCTACGAGACGGAAAGAGAATGACTGTGACGTTTGGTGGGTAGAGAAGCGCAAAGCCCCAGTGTTGCTGCGCCTGTGAAATCGCTTCCAGGGAAGGGTGCTGGCTAGCAAGAGCTTTCAGTGCTGGCACTTTTCATCTCTGAGCAATTGCTCGACGTTTGCAATTTCTCAGCTCGTGTCTACGAGACGGAGAGATAGTGACCGTGACGTTTGGTGGGTAGAGAAGCGCAAAGCCCCAGTGTTGCTGCGCCTGTGAAAGCGCTTCCAAGGAAGGGGGCTGGCTAGCAACAGCTTTCAGTGCTGGCACTTTTCATCTCTGAGCAATTGCTCGACGTTTGCAATTTCTCACCTGAGCTTTTGTTAGAGTGCGCGAGAGGATGAGCAGAAGATGAGGTGGCTAGAGAAGCACAGAGCCCCAGTGTTCTAAGGGCTACAAAAGCGCTTCCAAGGAAGGGTGCTGGCTAGCAACAGCTTTCAGTGCTGGCACTTGTCAGCTCTGAGCAATTGCTCGACGTTTGCAATTTCTCACCTGTGCTCTCTTTAGACTGCGCGAGAGGATGAGCAGAAGATGAGGTGGCTAGAGAAGCACAGAGCCCCAGTGTTCCAAGGGCTACAAGAGCGTTTCCAAGGAAGGGGGCTGCCTAGCAAGAGCTTTCAGTGCTGGCACTTTTCATCTCTGAGCAGTTGCTCGACGTTTTCAATTTCTCAGCTCGTGTCTACGAGACGGAAAGAGAATGACCGTGACGTTTGGTGGGTAGAGAAACGCAAAGCCCCAGTGTTGCTGCGCCTGTGAAAGCGCTTCCAAGGAAGGGGGCTGGCTAGCAACAGCTTTCAGTGCTGGCACTTTTCAGCTCTGAGCAATTGCTCGACGTTTGCAATTTCTCACCAGAGCTTTTGTTAGAGTGCGCGAGAGGATGAGCAGAAGATGAGGTGGCTAGAGAAGCACAGAGCCCCAGTGTTCTTAGGGCTACAAGAACATTTCCAAGGAAGGGGGCTGGCTAGCAAGAGCTTTCAGTGCTGTCACTTTTCATCTCTGAGCAATCGCTCGACGTTTGCAATTTCTCAGCTCGTGTCTACGAGACGGAGAGATAGTGACCGTGACGTTTGGTGGGTAGAGAAGCGCAGAGAGCAAGTGTTGCTGCGCCTGTGAAAGCGCTTCCAAAGAAGGGTGCTGGCTAGCAACAGCTTTCAGTGCTGGCACTTTTCAGCTCTGAGCAATTGCTCGACGTTTGCAATTTCTCACCGGAGCTTTTGTTAGAGTGCGCGAGAGGATGAGCAGAAGATGAGGTGGCTAGAGAAGCACAGAGCGCCAGTGTTCTAAGGGCTACAAGAGCGTTTCCAAGGAAGGGAGCTGGCTAGCAAGAGCTTTCAGTGCTGGCACTTTTCATCTCTGAGCAATTGCTGGACGTTTGCAATTTCTCAGCTCGTGTCTACGAGACGGAGAGATAGTGACCGTGACGTTTGGTGGGTAGAGAAGCGCAGAGAGCAAGTGTTGCTGCGCCTGTGAAAGTGCTTCCAAGGAGGGGGCTTGCTAGCAACAGCTTTCAGTGCTGGCACTTTTCATCTCTGAGCAATTGCTCGACGTTTGCAATTTCTCACCAGAGCTTTTGTTAGAGTGAGCGAGAGGATGAGCAGAAGATGAGGTGGCTAGAGAAGCACAGAGCGCCAGTGTTCTAAGGGCTACAAGAGCGTTTCCAAGGAAAGGGGCTGGCTAGCAAGAGCTTTCAGTGCTGGCACTTTTCATCTCTGAGCAATTGCTCGACGTTTGCAATTTCTCAGCTCGTGTCTACAAGACGGAAAGAGAATGACCGTGACGTTTGGTGGGTAGAGAAGCGCAAAGCCCCAGTGTTGCTGCGCCTGTGAAAGCGTTTCGAAGGAAGGGGGCTGGCTAGCAACAGCTTTCAGTGCTGGCACTTTTCATCTCTGAGCAATTGCTCAACGTTTGCAATTTCTCAGCTCGTGTCTACGAGACGGAGAGATAGTGACCGTGATGTTTGGTGGGTAGAGAAGCGCAAAGCCCCAGTGTTGCTGCGCCTGTGAAAGCGCTTCCAAGGAAGGGTGCTGGCTAGCAAGAGCTTTCAGTGCTGGCACTTTTCAGCTCTGAGCAATTGCTCGACGTTTGCAATTTCTCTCCGGAGCTTTCGTTAGAGTGCGCGAGAGGATGAGCAGAAGATGAGGTGGCTAGAGAAGCACAGAGCGCCAGTGTTCTAAGGGCTACAAGAGCGTTTCCAAGGAAGGGGGCTGGCTAGCAAGAGCTTTCAGTGCTGGCACTTTTCATCTCTGAGCAATTGCTCGACGTTTGCAATTTCTCAGCTCGTGTCTACGAGACGGAAAGAGAATGACCGTGACGTTTGGTGGGTAGAGAAGCGCAGAGAGCAAGTGTTGCTGCGCCTGTGGAAGCGCTTCCAAGGAAGGGGGCTGGCTAGCAAGAGCTTTCAGTGCTGGCACTTTTCATCTCTGAGCAATTGCTCGACGTTTGCAATTTCTCACCTGAGCTCTCTTTAGACTGCGCGAGAGGATGAGCAGAAGATGAGGTGGCTAGAGAAGCACAGAGCGCCAGTGTTCTAAGGGCTACAAAAGCGCTTCCAAGGAAGGGTGCTGGCTAGCAAGAGCTTTCAGTGCTGGCACTTTTCATCTCTGAGCAATTGCTCGACGTTTGCAATTTCTCAGCTCGTGTCTACGAGACGGAAAGAGAATGACTGTGACGTTTGGTGGGTAGAGAAGCGCAAAGCCCCAGTGTTGCTGCGCCTGTGAAATCGCTTCCAGGGAAGGGTGCTGGCTAGCAAGAGCTTTCAGTGCTGGCACTTTTCCTCTCTGAGCAATTGCTCGACGTTTGCAATTTCTCAGCTCGTGTCTACGAGACGGAGAGATAGTGACCGTGACGTTTGGTGGGTAGAGAAGCGCAAAGCCCCAGTGTTGCTGCGCCTGTGAAAGCGCTTCCAAGGAAGGGGGCTGGCTAGCAACAGCTTTCAGTGCTGGCACTTTTCAGCTCTGAGCAATTGCTCGACGTTTGCAATTTCTCACCGGAGCTTTTGTTAGAGTGCGCGAGAGGATGAGCAGAAGATTAGATGGCTAGAGAAGCACAGAGCGCCAGTGTTCTAAGGGCTACAAGAGCGTTTCCAAGGAAGGGAGCTGGCTAGCAAGAGCTTTCAGTGCTGGCACTTTTCATCTCTGAGCAATTGCTCGACGTTTGCAATTTCTCAGCTCGTGTCTACGAGACGGAGAGATAGTGACCGTGACGTTTGGTGGGTAGAGAAGCGCAGAGAGCAAGTGTTGCTGCGCCTGTGAAAGTGCTTCCAAGGAGGGGGCTGGCTAGCAAGAGCTTTCAGTGCTGGCACTTGTCAGCTCTGAGCAATTGCTCGACGTTTGCAATTTCTCACCTGTGCTCTCTTTAGACTGCGCGAGAGGATGGGCAGAAGATTAGGTGGCTAGAGAAGCACAGAGCCCCAGTGTTCCAAGGGCTACAAGAGCGTTTCCAAGGAAGGGTGCTGGCTAGCAACAGCTTTCAGTGCTGGCACTTTTCATCTCTGAGCAGTTGCTCGACGTTTTCAATTTCTCAGCTCGTGTCTACGAGATGGAAAGAGAATGACCGTGACGTTTGGTGGGTAGAGAAGCGCAAAGCCCCAGTGTTGCTGCGCCTGTGAAAGCGCTTCCAAGGAAGGGTGCTGGCTAGCAACAGCTTTCAGTGCTGGCACTTTTCATCTCTGAGCAATTGCTCGACGTTTGCAATTTCTCACCAGAGCTTTTGTTAGAGTGCGCGAGAGGATGAGCAGAAGATGAGGTGGCTAGAGAAGCACAGAGCCCCAGTGTTCTTAGGGCTACAAGAGCATTTCCAAGGAAGGGGGCTGGCTAGCAAGAGCTTTCAGTGCTGGCACTTGTCAGCTCTGAGCAATTGCTCGACGTTTGCAATTTCTCACCTGTGCTCTCTTTAGACTGCGCGAGAGGATGGGCAGAAGATTAGGTGGCTAGAGAAGCACAGAGCCCCAGTGTTCTAAGGGCTACAAGAGCGCTTCCAAGGAAGGGTGCTGGCTAGCAAGAGCTTTCAGTGCTGGCACTTTTCATCTCTGAGCAATTGCTCAACGTTTGCAATTTCTCAGCTCGTGTCTACGAGACGGAAAGAGAATGACTGTGACGTTTGGTGGGTAGAGAAGCGCAAAGCCCCAGTGTTGCTGCGCCTGTGAAAGCGCTTCCAGGGAAGGGTGCTGGCTAGCAAGAGCTTTCAGTGCTGGCACTTTTCCTCTCTGAGCAATTGCTCGACGTTTGCAATTTCTCAGCTCGTGTCTACGAGACGGAGAGATAGTGACCGTGACGTTTGGTGGGTAGAGAAGCGCAAAGCCCCAGTGTTGCTGCGCCTGTGAAAGCGCTTCCAAGGAAGGGGGCTGGCTAGCAACAGCTTTCAGTGCTGGCACTTTTCATCTCTGAGCAATTGCTCGACGTTTGCAATTTTGAGCTCGTGTCTATGAGACGGAAAGAGAATGACCGTGACGTTTGGTGGGTAGAGAAGCGCAAAGCCCCAGTGTTGCTGCGCCTGTGAAAGCGCTTCCAAGGAAGGGTGCTGGCTAGCAACAGCTTTCAGTGCTGGCACTTTTCATCTCTGAGCAATTGCTCGACGTTTGCAATTTCTCACCGGAGCTCTCTTTAGACTGCACGAGAGGATGGGCAGAAGATTAGATGGCTAGAGAAGCACAGAGCGCCAGTGTTCTAAGGGCTACAAGAGCGTTTCCAAGGAAGGGGGCTGGCTAGCAACAGCTTTCAGTGCTGGCACTTTTCATCTTTGAGCAATTGCTCGACGTTTGCAATTTCTCTGCTCATGTCTATGAGACGGAAAGAGAATGACCGTGACGTTTGGTGGGTAGAGAAGCGCAAAGCCCCAGTGTTGCTGCGCCTGTGAAAGCGCTTCCAAGGAAGGGTGCTGGCTAGCAACAGCTTTCAGTGCTGGCACTTTTCATCTCTGAGCAATTGCTCAACGTTTGCAATTTCTCAGCTCGTGTCTATGAGACGGAGAGATAGTGACCATGACGTTTGGTGGGTAGAGAAGCGCAAAGCCCCAGTGTTGCTGCGCCTGTGAAAGCGCTTCCAAGGAAGGGGGCTGGCTAGCAACAGCTTTCAGTGCTGGCACTTTTCAGCTCTGAGCAATTGCTCGACGTTTGCAATTTCTCACCTGAGCTCTCTTTAGAGTGCGCGAGAGGATGAGCAGAAGATGAGGTGGCTAGAGAAGCACAGAGCGCCAGTGTTCTAAGGGCTACAAGAGCGTTTCCAAGGAAGGGGGCTGGCTAGCAAGAGCTTTCAGTGCTGGCACTTTTCATCTCTGAGCAATTGCTCGACGTTTGCCATTTCTCAGCTCGTGTCTACGAGACGGAAAGAGAATGACCGTGACGTTTAGTGGGTAGAGAAGCGCAGAGAGCAAGTGTTGCTGCGCCTGTGAAAGTGCTTCCAAGGAGGGGGCTTGCTAGCAACAGCTTTCAGTGCTGGCACTTTTCAGCTCTGAGCAATTGCTCGACGTTTGCAATTTCTCACCAGAGCTTTTGTTAGAGTGCGCGAGAGGATGAGCAGAAGATGAGGTGGCTAGAGAAGCACAGAGCGCCAGTGTTCTAAGGGCTACAAGAGCGTTTCCAAGGAAAGGGGCTGGCTAGCAAGAGCTTTCAGTGCTGGCACTTTTCATCTCTGAGCAATTGCTCGACGTTTGCAATTTCTCAGCTCGTGTCTACAAGACGGAAAGAGAATGACCGTGACGTTTGGTGGGTAGAGAAGCGCAAAGCCCCAGTGTTGCTGCGCCTGTGAAAGCGTTTCGAAGGAAGGGGGCTGGCTAGCAAGAGCTTTCAGTGCTGGCACTTTTCATCTCTGAGCAATTGCTCGACGTTTGCAATTTCTCAGCTCGTGTCTACGAGACGGAGAGATAGTGACCGTGACGTTTGGTGGGTAGAGAAGCGCAGAGAGCAAGTGTTGCTGCGCCTGTGAAAGTGCTTCCAAGGAGGGGGCTGGCTAGCAAGAGCTTTCAGTGCTGGCACTTTTCATCTCTGAGCAATTGCTCGACGTTTGCAATTTCTCACCGGAGCTTTTGTTAGAGTGCGCGAGAGGATGAGCAGAAGATGAGGTGGCTAGAGAAGCACAGAGCCCCAGTGTTCTAAGGGCTACAAAAGCGCTTCCAAGGAAGGGTGCTGGCTAGCAACAGCTTTCAGTGCTGGCACTTTTCAGCTCTGAGCAATTGCTCGACGTTTGCAATTTCTCACCTGTGCTCTCTTTAGACTGCGCGAGAGGATGGGCAGAAGATTAGGTGGCTAGAGAAGCACAGAGCCCCAGTGTTCCAAGGGCTACAAGAGCGTTTCCAAGGAAGGCTGCTGGCTAGCAAGAGCTTTCAGTGCTGGCACTTTTCATCTCTGAGCAGTTGCTCGACGTTTTCAATTTCTCAGCTCGTGTCTACGAGACGGAAAGAGAATGACCGTGACGTTTGGTGGGTAGAGAAACGCAAAGCCCCAGTGTTGCTGCGCCTGTGAAAGCGCTTCCAAGGAAGGGTGCTGGCTAGCAACAGCTTTCAGTGCTGGCACTTTTCAGCTCTGAGCAATTGCTCGACGTTTGCAATTTCTCACCAGAGCTTTTGTTAGAGTGCGCGAGAGGATGAGCAGAAGATGAGGTGGCTAGAGAAGCACAGAGCCCCAGTGTTCTTAGGGCTACAAGAACATTTCCAAGGAAGGGGGCTGGCTAGCAAGAGCTTTCAGTGCTGTCACTTTTCATCTCTGAGCAATCGCTCGACGTTTGCAATTTCTCAGCTCGTGTCTACGAGACGGAGAGATAGTGACCGTGACGTTTGGTGGGTAGAGAAGCGCAAAGCCCCAGTGTTGCTGCGCCTGTGAAAGCGCTTCCAAGGAAGGGTGCTGGCTAGCAACAGCTTTCAGTGCTGGCACTTTTCAGCTCTGAGCAATTGCTCGACGTTTGCAATTTCTCACCAGAGCTTTTGTTAGAGTGCGCGAGAGGATGAGCAGAAGATTAGATGGCTAGAGAAGCACAGAGCGCCAGTGTTCTAAGGGCTACAAGAGCGTTTCCAAGGAAGGGAGCTGGCTAGCAAGAGCTTTCAGTGCTGGCACTTTTCATCTCTGAGCAATTGCTCGACGTTTGCAATTTCTCAGCTCGTGTCTACGAGACGGAGAGATAGTGACCGTGATGTTTGGTGGGTAGAGAAGCGCAGAGAGCAAGTGTTGCTGCGCCTGTGAAAGTGCTTCCAAGGAGGGGGCTTGCTAGCAAGAGCTTTCAGTGCTGGCACTTTTCATCTCTGAGCAATTGCTCGACGTTTGCAATTTCTCACCAGAGCTTTTGTTAGAGTGCGCGAGAGGATGAGCAGAAGATGAGGTGGCTAGAGAAGCACAGAGCGCCAGTGTTCTAAGGGCTACAAGAGCGTTTCCAAGGAAAGGGGCTGGCTAGCAAGAGCTTTCAGTGCTGGCACTTTTCATCTCTGAGCAATTGCTCGACGTTTGCAATTTCTCAGCTCGTGTCTACAAGACGGAAAGAGAATGACCGTGACGTTTGGTGGGTAGAGAAGCGCAAAGCCCCAGTGTTGCTGCGCCTGTGAAAGCGTTTCGAAGGAAGGGGGCTGGCTAGCAACAGCTTTCAGTGCTGGCACTTTTCCTCTCTGAGCAATTGCTCGACGTTTGCAATTTCTCAGCTCGTGTCTACGAGACGGAGAGATAGTGACCGTGACGTTTGGTGGGTAGAGAAGCGCAAAGCCCCAGTGTTGCTGCGCCTGTGAAAGCGCTTCCAAGGAAGGGGGCTGGCTAGCAACAGCTTTCAGTGCTGGCACTTTTCAGCTCTGAGCAATTGCTCGACGTTTGCAATTTCTCACCTGTGCTCTCTTTAGACTGCACGAGAGGATGGGCAGAAGATGAGGTGGCTAGAGAAGCACAGAGCGCCAGTGTTCTAAGGGCTACAAGAGCGTTTCCAAGGAAGGGGGCTGGCTAGCAAGAGCTTTCAGTGCTGGCACTTTTCATCTCTGAGCAATTGCTCGACGTTTGCAATTTCTCAGCTCGTGTCTACGAGACGGAAAGAGAATGACCGTGACGTTTGGTGGGTAGAGAAGTGCAGAGAGCAAGTGTTGCTGCGCCTGTGGAAGCGCTTCCAAGGAAGGGTGCTGGCTAGCAAGAGCTTTCAGTGCTGGCACTTTTCATCTCTGAGCAATTGCTCGACGTTTGCAATTTCTCACCGGAGCTCTCTTTAGAGTGCGCGAGAGGATGAGCAGAAGATGAGGTGGCTAGAGAAGCACAGAGCCCCAGTGTTCTAAGGGCTACAAAAGCGCTTCCAAGGAAGGGTGCTGGGTAGCAAGAGCTTTCAGTGCTGGCACTTTTCATCTCTGAGCAATTGCTCGACGTTTGCAATTTCTCAGCTCGTGTCTACGAGACGGAAAGAGAATGACTGTGACGTTTGGTGGGTAGAGAAGCGCAAAGCCCCAGTGTTGCTGCGCCTGTGAAATCGCTTCCAGGGAAGGGTGCTGGCTAGCAAGAGCTTTCAGTGCTGGCACTTTTCATCTCTGAGCAATTGCTCGACGTTTGCAATTTCTCAGCTCGTGTCTACGAGACGGAAAGAGAATGACCGTGACGTTTGGTGGGTAGAGAAGCGCAAAGCCCCAGTGTTGCTGCGCCTGTGAAAGCGCTTCCAAGGAAGGGGGCTGGCTAGCAACAGCTTTCAGTGCTGGCACTTTTCAGCTCTGAGCAATTGCTCGACGTTTGCAATTTCTCTCCGGAGCTTTCGTTAGAGTGCGCGAGAGGATGAGCAGAAGATGAGGTGGCTAGAGAAGCACAGAGCGCCAGTGTTCTAAGGGCTACAAGAGCGTTTCCAAGGAAGGGGGCTGGCTAGCAAGAGCTTTCAGTGCTGGCACTTTTCATCTCTGAGCAATTGCTCGACGTTTGCAATTTCTCAGCTCGTGTCTACGAGACGGAAAGAGAATGACCGTGACGTTTGGTGGGTAGAGAAGCGCAGAGAGCAAGTGTTGCTGCGCCTGTGGAAGCGCTTCCAAGGAAGGGTGCTGGCTAGCAAGAGCTTTCAGTGCTGGCACTTTTCATCTCTGAGCAATTGCTCGACGTTTGCAATTTCTCACCTGAGCTCTCTTTAGAGTGCGCGAGAGGATGAGCAGAAGATGAGGTGGCTAGAGAAGCACAGAGCCCCAGTGTTCTAAGGGCTACAAAAGCGCTTCCAAGGAAGGGTGCTGGCTAGCAAGAGCTTTCAGTGCTGGCACTTTTCATCTCTGAGCAATTGCTCGACGTTTGCAATTTCTCAGCTCGTGTCTACGAGACGGAAAGAGAATGACTGTGACGTTTGGTGGGTAGAGAAGCGCAAAGCCCCAGTGTTGCTGCGCCTGTGAAATCGCTTCCAGGGAAGGGTGCTGGCTAGCAAGAGCTTTCAGTGCTGGCACTTTTCATCTCTGAGCAATTGCTCGACGTTTGCAATTTCTCAGCTCGTGTCTACGAGACGGAGAGATAGTGACCGTGACGTTTGGTGGGTAGAGAAGCGCAAAGCCCCAGTGTTGCTGCGCCTGTGAAAGCGCTTCCAAGGAAGGGGGCTGGCTAGCAACAGCTTTCAGTGCTGGCACTTTTCAGCTCTGAGCAATTGCTCGACGTTTGCAATTTCTCACCTGAGCTCTCTTTAGAGTGCGCGAGAGGATGAGCAGAAGATTAGATGGCTAGAGAAGCACAGAGCGCCAGTGTTCTAAGGGCTACAAGAGCGTTTCCAAGGAAGGGGGCTGGCTAGCAAGAGCTTTCAGTGCTGGCACTTTTCATCTCTGAGCAATTGCTTGACGTTTGCAATTTCTCAGCTCGTGTCTACGAGACGGAGAGATAGTGACCGTGACGTTTGGTGGGTAGAGAAGCGCAGAGAGCAAGTGTTGCTGCGCCTGTGAAAGTGCTTCCAAGGAGGGGGCTGGCTAGCAAGAGCTTTCAGTGCTGGCACTTGTCAGCTCTGAGCAATTGCTCGACGTTTGCAATTTCTCACCTGTGCTCTCTTTAGACTGCGCGAGAGGATGGGCAGAAGATTAGGTGGCTAGAGAAGCACAGAGCCCCAGTGTTCCAAGGGCTACAAGAGCGTTTCCAAGGAAGGCTGCTGGCTAGCAAGAGCTTTCAGTGCTGGCACTTTTCATCTCTGAGCAGTTGCTCGACGTTTTCAATTTCTCAGCTCGTGTCTACGAGACGGAAAGAGAATGACCGTGACGTTTGGTGGGTAGAGAAGCGCAAAGCCCCAGTGTTGCTGCGCCTGTGAAAGCACTTCCAAGGAAGGGTGCTGGCTAGCAACAGCTTTCAGTGCTGGCACTTTTCAGCTCTGAGCAATTGCTCGACGTTTGCAATTTCACACCAGAGCTTTTGTTAGAGTGCGCGAGAGGATGAGCAGAAGATGAGGTGGCTAGAGAAGCACAGAGCCCCAGTGTTCTTAGGGCTACAAGAGCATTTCCAAGGAAGGGGGCTGGCTAGCAAGAGCTTTCAGTGCTGGCACTTTTCATCTCTGAGCAATTGCTCGACGTTTGCAATTTCTCAGCTCGTGTCTACGAGACGGAGAGATAGTGACCGTGACGTTTGGTGGGTAGAGAAGCGCAGAGAGCAAGTGTTGCTGCGCCTGTGAAAGTGCTTCCAAGGAGGGGGCTTGCTAGCAACAGCTTTCAGTGCTGGCACTTTTCCTCTCTGAGCAATTGCTCGACGTTTGCAATTTCTCACCGGAGCTTTTGTTAGAGTGCGCGAGAGGATGAGCAGAAGATGAGGTGGCTAGAGAAGCACAGAGCGCCAGTGTTCTAAGGGCTACAAGAGCGTTTCCAAGGAAGGGGGCTGGCTAGCAAGAGCTTTCAGTGCTGGCACTTTTCATCTCTGAGCAATTGCTCGACGTTTGCAATTTCTCAGCTCGTGTCTACGAGACGGAGAGATAGTGACCGTGACGTTTGGTGGGTAGAGAAGCGCAAAGCCCCAGTGTTGCTGCGCCTGTGAAAGCGCTTCCAGGGAAGGGTGCTGGCTAGCAAGAGCTTTCAGTGCTGGCACTTTTCATCTCTGAGCAATTGCTCGACGTTTGCAATTTCTCAGCTCGTGTCTACGAGACGGAGAGATAGTGACCGTGACGTTTGGTGGGTAGAGAAGCGCAGAGAGCAAGTGTTGCTGCGCCTGTGAAAGTGCTTCCAAGGAGGGGGCTGGCTAGCAACAGCTTTCAGTGCTGGCACTTGTCAGCTCTGAGCAATTGCTCGACGTTTGCAATTTCTCACCTGTGCTCTCTTTAGACTGCGCGAGAGGATGGGCAGAAGATTAGGTGGCTAGAGAAGCACAGAGCCCCAGTGTTCCAAGGGCTACAAGAGCGCTTCCAAGGAAGTGTGCTGGCTAGCAAGAGCTTTCAGTGCTGGCACTTTTCATCTCTGAGCAGTTGCTCGACGTTTTCAATTTCTCAGCTCGTGTCTACGAGACGGAGAGATAGTGACCGTGACGTTTGGTGGGTAGAGAAACGCAAAGCCCCAGTGTTGCTGCGCCTGTGAAAGCGCTTCCAAGGAAGGGGGCTGGCTAGCAACAGCTTTCAGTGCTGGCACTTTTCAGCTCTGAGCAATTGCTCGACGTTTGCAATTTCTCACCAGAGCTTTTGTTAGAGTGCGCGAGAGGATGAGCAGAAGATGAGGTGGCTAGAGAAGCACAGAGCCCCAGTGTTCTTAGGGCTACAAGAGCATTTCCAAGGAAGGGGGCTGGCTAGCAAGAGCTTTCAGTGCTGGCACTTTTCATCTCTGAGCAATTGCTCGACGTTTGCAATTTCTCAGCTCGTGTCTACGAGACGGAGAGATAGTGACCGTGACGTTTGGTGGTTAGAGAAGCGCAGACAGCAAGTGTTGCTGCGCCTGTGAAAGTGCTTCCAAGGAGGGGGCTTGCTAGCAACAGCTTTCAGTGCTGGCACTTTTCAGCTCTGAGCAATTGCTCGACGTTTGCAATTTCTCACCAGAGCTTTTGTTAGAGTGCGCGAGAGGATGAGCAGAAGATGAGGTGGCTAGAGAAGCACAGAGCCCCAGTGTTCTAAGGGCTACAAGAGCGTTTCCAAGGAAGGGGGCTGGCTAGCAAGAGCTTTCAGTGCTGGCACTTTTCATCTCTGAGCAATTGCTCGACGTTTGCAATTTCTCAGCTCGTGTCTACGAGACGGAGAGATAGTGACCGTGACGTTTGGTGGGTAGAGAAGCGCAAAGCCCCAGTGTTGCTGCGACTGTGAAAGCGTTTCGAAGGAAGGGTGCTGGCTAACAAGAGCTTTCAGTGCTGGCACTTTTCCTCTCTGAGCAATTGCTCGACGTTTGCAATTTCTCAGCTCGTGTCTACGAGACGGAGAGATAGTGACCGTGACGTTTGGTGGGTAGAGAAGCGCAAAGCCCCAGTGTTGCTGCGCCTGTGAAAGCGCTTCCAAGGAAGGGGGCTGGCTAGCAAGAGCTTTCAGTGCTGGCACTTTTCATCTCTGAGCAATTGCTCGACGTTTGCAATTTTGATCTCGTGTCTATGAGACGGAAAGAGAATGACCGTGACGTTTGGTGGGTAGAGAAGCGCAAAGCCCCAGTGTTGCTGCGCCTGTGAAAGCGCTTCGAAGGAAGGGGGCTGGCTAGCAACAGCTTTCAGTGCTGGCACTTTTCAGCTCTGAGCAATTGCTCGACGTTTGCAATTTCTCACCGGAGCTCTCTTTAGACTGCACGAGAGGATGGGCAGAAGATTAGATGGCTAGAGAAGCACAGAGCGCCAGTGTTCTAAGGGCTACAAGAGCGTTTCCAAGGAAGGGGGCTGGCTAGCAACAGCTTTCAGTGCTGGCACTTTTCATCTCTGAACAATTGCTCGACGTTTGCAATTTCTCAGCTCATGTCTATGAGACGGAGAGATAGTGACCGTGACGTTTGGTGGGTAGAGAAGCGCAAAGCCCCAGTGTTGCTGCGCCTGTGAAAGCGCTTCCAAGGAAGGGGGCTGGCTAGCAACAGCTTTCAGTGCTGGCACTTTTCATCTCTGAGCAATTGCTCGACGTTTGCAATTTCTCACCAGAGCTCTCTTTAGACTGCGCGAGAGGATGGGCAGAAGATGAGGTGGCTAGAGAAGCACAGAGCACCAGTGTTCTAAGGGCTACAAGAGCGTTTCCAAGGAAGGGTGCTGGCTAGCAAGAGCTTTCAGTGCTGGCACTTTTCATCTCTGAGCAGTTGCTCGACGTTTGCAATTTCTCAGCTCGTGTCTACAAGACGGAAAGAGAATGACCGTGACGTTTGGTGGGTAGAGAAGCGCAAAGCCCCAGTGTTGCTGCGCCTGTGAAAGCGCTTCCAAGAAAGGGTGCTGGCTAGCAACAGCTTTCAGTGCTGGCACTTTTCTTCTCTGAGCAATTGCTCGACGTTTGCAATTTCTCAGCTCGTGTCTATGAGACGGAGAGATAGTGACCGCGACGTTTGGTGGGTAGAGAAGCGCAAAGCCCCAGTGTTGCTGCGCCTGTGAAAGCATTTCGAAGGAAGGGGGCTGGCTAGCAACAGCTTTCAGTGCTGGCACTTTTCATCTTTGAGCAATTGCTCGACGTTTGCAATTTCTCAGCTCATGTCTATGAGACGGAAAGAGAATGACCGTGACGTTTGGTGGGTAGAGAAGCGCAAAGCCCCAGTGTTGCTGCGCCTGTGAAAGCGCTTCCAAGGAAGGGTGCTGGCTAGCAACAGCTTTCAGTGCTGGCACTTTTCAGCTCTGAGCAATTGCTCGACGTTTGCAATTTCTCACCTGAGCTCTCTTTAGAGTGCGCGAGAGGATGAGCAGAAGATGAGGTGGCTAGAGAAGCACAGAGCGCCAGTGTTCTAAGGGCAACAAGAGCGTTTCCAAGGAAGGGGGCTGGCTAGCAACAGCTTTCAGTGCTGGCACTTTTCATCTCTGAGCAATTCCTCGACGTTTGCCATTTCTCAGCTCGTGTCTACGAGACGGAAAGAGAATGACCGTGATGTTTGGTGGGTAGACAAGCGCAGAGAGCAAGTGTTGCTGCGCCTGTGAAAGCGCTTCCAAGGAAGGGTGCTGGCTAGCAACAGCTTTCAGTGCTGGCACTTTTCAGCTCTGAGCAATTGCTCGACGTTTGCAATTTCTCACCGGAGCTTTTGTTAGAGTGCGCGAGAGGATGAGCAGAAGATTAGATGGCTAGAGAAGCACAGAGCGCCAGTGTTCTAAGGGCTACAAGAGCGTTTCCAAGGAAGGGAGCTGGCTAGCAAGAGCTTTCAGTGCTGGCACTTTTCATCTCTGAGCAATTGCTGGACGTTTGCAATTTCTCAGCTCGTGTCTACGAGACGGAGAGATAGTGACCGTGACGTTTGGTGGGTAGAGAAGCGCAGAGAGCAAGTGTTGCTGCGCCTGTGAAAGTGCTTCCAAGGAGGGGGCTTGCTAGCAACAGCTTTCAGTGCTGGCACTTTTCAGCTCTGAGCAATTGCTCGACGTTTGCAATTTCTCACCAGAGCTTTTGTTAGAGTGCGCGAGAGGATGAGCAGAAGATGAGGTGGCTAGAGAAGCACAGAGCGCCAGTGTTCTAAGGGCTACAAGAGCGTTTCCAAGGAAAGGGGCTGGCTAGCAAGAGCTTTCAGTGCTGGCACTTTTCATCTCTGAGCAATTGCTCGACGTTTGCAATTTCTCAGCTCGTGTCTACAAGACGGAAAGAGAATGACCGTGACGTTTGGTGGGTAGAGAAGCGCAAAGCCCCAGTGTTGCTGCGCCTGTGAAAGCGTTTCGAAGGAAGGGGGCTGGCTAGCAACAGCTTTCAGTGCTGGCACTTTTCATCTCTGAGCAATTGCTCGACGTTTGCAATTTCTCAGCTCGTGTCTATGAGACGGAGAGATAGTGACCGTGACGTTTGGTGGGTAGAGAAGCGCAGAGAGCAAGTGTTGCTGCGCCTGTGAAAGCGCTTCCAAGGAAGGGGGCTGGCTAGCAACAGCTTTCAGTGCTGGCACTTTTCAGCTCTGAGCAATTGCTCGACGTTTGCAATTTCTCTCCTGAGCTCTCTTTAGAGTGCGCGAGAGGATGAGCAGAAGATTAGATGGCTAGAGAAGCACAGAGCGCCAGTGTTCTAAGGGCTACAAGAGCGTTTCCAAGGAAGGGAGCTGGCTAGCAAGAGCTTTCAGTGCTGGCACTTTTCATCTCTGAGCAATTGCTTGACGTTTGCAATTTCTCAGCGCGTGTCTACGAGACGGAGAGATAGTGACCGTGACGTTTGGTGGGTAGAGAAGCGCAGAGAGCAAGTGTTGCTGCGCCTGTGAAAGTGCTTCCAAGGAGGGGGCTGGCTAGCAAGAGCTTTCAGTGCTGGCACTTTTCATCTCTGAGCAATTGCTCGACGTTTGCAATTTCTCAACTGAGCTTTTGTTAGAGTGCGCGAGAGGATGAGCAGAAGATGAGGTGGCTAGAGAAGCACAGAGCCCCAGTGTTCTAAGGGCTACAAAAGCGCTTCCAAGGAAGGGTGCTGGCTAGCAACAGCTTTCAGTGCTGGCACTTTTCATCTCTGAGCAATTGCTCGACGTTTGCAATTTCTCACCTGTGCTCTCTTTAGACTGCGCGAGAGGATGGGCAGAAGATTAGGTGGCTAGAGAAGCACAGAGCCCCAGTGTTCCAAGGGCTAAAAGAGCGTTTCCAAGGAAGGGTGGTGGCTAGCAAGAGCTTTCAGTGCTGGCACTTTTCATCTCTGAGCAGTTGCTCGACGTTTGCAATTTCTCAGCTCGTGTCTACGAGACGGAAAGAGAATGACCGTGACGTTTGGTGGGTAGAGAAGCGCAAAGCCCCAGTGTTGCTGCGCCTGTGAAAGCGCTTCCAAGGAAGGGGGCTGGCTAGCAACAGCTTTCAGTGCTGGCACTTTTCAGCTCTGAGCAATTGCTCGACGTTTGCAATTTCTCACCTGAGCTCTCTTTAGAGTGCGCGAGAGGATGAGCAGAAGATGAGGTGGCTAGAGAAGCACAGAGCGCCAGTGTTCTAAGGGCTACAAGAGCGTTTCCAAGGAAGGGGGCTGGCTAGCAAGAGCTTTCAGTGCTGGCACTTTTCATCTCTGAGCAATTGCTCGACGTTTGCAATTTCTCACCAGAGCTTTTGTTAGAGTGCGCGAGAGGATGAGCAGAAGATGAGGTGGCTAGAGAAGCACAGAGCGCCAGTGTTCTAAGGGCTACAAGAGCGTTTCCAAGGAAAGGGGCTGGCTAGCAAGAGCTTTCAGTGCTGGCACTTTTCATCTCTGAGCAATTGCTCGACGTTTGCAATTTCTCAGCTCGTGTCTACAAGACGGAAAGAGAATGACCGTGACGTTTGGTGGGTAGAGAAGCGCAAAGCCCCAGTGTTGCTGCGCCTGTGAAAGCATTTCGAAGGAAGGGGGCTGGCTAGCAACAGCTTTCAGTGCTGGCACTTTTCATCTCTGAGCAATTGCTCGACGTTTGCAATTTCTCAGCTCGTGTCTACGAGACGGAGAGATAGTGACCGTGACGTTTGGTGGGTAGAGAAGCGCAAAGCCCCAGTGTTGCTGCGCCTGTGAAAGCGCTTCCAAGGAAGGGTGCTGGCTAGCAAGAGCTTTCAGTGCTGGCACTTTTCAGCTCTGAGCAATTGCTCGACGTTTGCAATTTCTCTCCGGAGCTTTCGTTAGAGTGCGCGAGAGGATGAGCAGAAGATGAGGTGGCTAGAGAAGCACAGAGCGCCAGTGTTCTAAGGGCTACAAGAGCGTTTCCAAGGAAGGGGGCTGGCTAGCAAGAGCTTTCAGTGCTGGCACTTTTCATCTCTGAGCAATTGCTTGACGTTTGCAATTTCTCAGCTCGTGTCTACGAGACGGAAAGAGAATGACCGTGACGTTTGGTGGGTAGAGAAGCGCAGAGAGCAAGTGTTGCTGCGCCTGTGGAAGCGCTTCCAAGGAAGGGTGCTGGCTAGCAAGAGCTTTCAGTGCTGGCACTTTTCATCTCTGAGCAATTGCTCGACGTTTGCAATTTCTCAGCTCGTGTCTACGAGACGGAAAGAGAATGACTGTGACGTTTGGTGGGTAGAGAAGCGCAAAGCCCCAGTGTTGCTGCGCCTGTGAAATCGCTTCCAGGGAAGGGTGCTGGCTAGCAAGAGCTTTCAGTGCTGGCACTTTTCATCTCTGAGCAATTGCTCGACGTTTGCAATTTCTCAGCTCGTGTCTACGAGACGGAGAGATAGTGACCGTGACGTTTGGTGGGTAGAGAAGCGCAAAGCCCCAGTGTTGCTGCGCCTGTGAAAGCGCTTCCAAGGAAGGGGGCTGGCTAGCAACAGCTTTCAGTGCTGGCACTTTTCAGCTCTGAGCAATTGCTCGACGTTTGCAATTTCTCACCGGAGCTTTTGTTAGAGTGCGCGAGAGGATGAGCAGAAGATTAGATGGCTAGAGAAGCACAGAGCGCCAGTGTTCTAAGGGCTACAAGAGCGTTTCCAAGGAAGGGAGCTGGCTAGCAAGAGCTTTCAGTGCTGGCACTTTTCATCTCTGAGCAATTGCTTGACGTTTGCAATTTCTCAGCTCGTGTCTACGAGACGGAGAGATAGTGACCGTGACGTTTGGTGGGTAGAGAAGCGCAGACAGCAAGTGTTGCTGCGCCTGTGAAAGTGCTTCCAAGGAGGGGGCTGGCTAGCAAGAGCTTTCAGTGCTGGCACTTGTCAGCTCTGAGCAATTGCTCGACGTTTGCAATTTCTCACCTGTGCTCTCTTTAGACTGCGCGAGAGGATGGGCAGAATATTAGGTGGCTAGAGAAGCACAGAGCCCCAGTGTTCCAAGGGCTACAAGAGCGTTTCCAAGGAAGGGTGCTGGCTAGCAAGAGCTTTCAGTGCTGGCACTTTTCATCTCTGAGCAATTGCTCGACGTTTTCAATTCCTCAGCTCGTGTCTACGAGACGGAAAGAGAATGACCGTGACGTTTGGTGGGTAGAGAAGCGCAAAGCCCCAGTGTTGCTGCGCCTGTGAAAGCGCTTCCAAGGAAGGGGGCTGGCTAGCAACAGCTTTCAGTGCTGGCACTTTTCAGCTCTGAGCAATTGCTCGACGTTTGCAATTTCTCACCAGAGCTTTTGTTAGAGTGCGCGAGAGGATGAGCAGAAGATGAGGTGGCTAGAGAAGCACAGAGCCCCAGTGTTCTTAGGGCTACAAGAGCATTTCCAAGGAAGGGGGCTGGCTAGCAAGAGCTTTCAGTGCTGGCACTTTTCATCTCTGAGCAATTGCTCGACGTTTGCAATTTCTCAGCTCGTGTCTACGAGACGGAGAGATAGTGACCGTGACGTTTGGTGGTTAGAGAAGCGCAGAGAGCAAGTGTTGCTGCGCCTGTGAAAGTGCTTCCAAGGAGGGGGCTTGCTAGCAACAGCTTTCAGTGCTGGCACTTTTCATCTCTGAGCAATTGCTCGACGTTTGCAATTTCTCACCAGAGCTTTTGTTAGAGTGCGCGAGAGGATGAGCAGAAGATGAGGTGGCTAGAGAAGCACAGAGCGCCAGTGTTCTAAGGGCTACAAGAGCGTTTCCAAGGAAGGGGGCTGGCTAGCAAGAGCTTTCAGTGCTGGCACTTTTCATCTCTGAGCAATTGCTCGACGTTTGCAATTTCTCAGCTCGTGTCTACGAGACAGAAAGAGAATGACCGTGACGTTTGGTGGGTAGAGAAGCGCAAAGCCCCAGTGTTGCTGCGCCTGTGAAAGCGCTTCCAGGGAAGGGTGCTGGCTAGCAAGAGCTTTCAGTGCTGGCACTTTTCATCTCTGAGCAATTGCTCGACGTTTGCAATTTCTCAGCTCGTGTCTACGAGACGGAGAGATAGTGACCGTGACGTTTGGTGGGTAGAGAAGCGCAGAGAGCAAGTGTTGCTGCGCCTGTGAAAGTGCTTCCAAGGAGGGGGCTGGCTAGCAAGAGCTTTCAGTGCTGGCACTTTTCATCTCTGAGCAATTGCTCGACGTTTGCAATTTCTCACCGGAGCTTTTGTTAGAGTGCGCGAGAGGATGAGCAGAAGATGAGGTGGCTAGAGAAGCACAGAGCGCCAGTGTTCTAAGGGCTACAAAAGCGCTTCCAAGGAAGGGTGCTGGCTAGCAACAGCTTTCAGTGCTGGCACTTGTCAGCTCTGAGCAATTGCTCGACGTTTGCAATTTCTCACCTGTGCTCTCTTTAGACTGCGCGAGAGGATGGGCAGAAGATTAGATGGCTAGAGAAGCACAGAGCCCCAGTGTTCCAAGGGCTACAAGAGCGCTTCCAAGGAAGGGTGCTGGCTAGCAAGAGCTTTCAGTGCTGGCACTTTTCATCTCTGAGCAGTTGCTCGACGTTTTCAATTTCTCAGCTCGTGTCTACGAGACGGAAAGAGAATGACCGTGACGTTTGGTGGGTAGAGAAACGCAAAGCCCCAGTGTTGCTGCGCCTGTGAAAGCGCTTCCAAGGAAGGGGGCTGGCTAGCAACAGCTTTCAGTGCTGGCACTTTTCAGCTCTGAGCAATTGCTCGACGTTTGCAATTTCTCACCAGAGCTTTTGTTAGAGTGCGCGAGAGGATGAGCAGAAGATGAGGTGGCTAGAGAAGCACAGAGCCCCAGTGTTCTTAGGGCTACAAGAGCATTTCCAAGGAAGGGGGCTGGCTAGCAAGAGCTTTCAGTGCTGGCACTTTTCATCTCTGAGCAATTGCTCGACGTTTGCAATTTCTCAGCTCGTGTCTACGAGACGGAGAGATAGTGACCGTGACGTTTGGTGGTTAGAGAAGCGCAGAGAGCAAGTGTTGCTGCGCCTGTGAAAGTGCTTCCAAGGAGGGGGCTTGCTAGCAACAGCTTTCAGTGCTGGCACTTTTCAGCTCTGAGCAATTGCTCGACGTTTGCAATTTCTCACCAGAGCTTTTGTTAGAGTGCGCGAGAGGATGAGCAGAAGATGAGGTGGCTAGAGAAGCACAGAGCGCCAGTGTTCTAAGGGCTACAAGAGCGTTTCCAAGGAAGGGGGCTGGCTAGCAAGAGCTTTCAGTGCTGGCACTTTTCATCTCTGAGCAATTGCTCGACGTTTGCAATTTCTCAGCTCGTGTCTACGAGACGGAGAGATAGTGACCGTGACGTTTGGTGGGTAGAGAAGCGCAAAGCCCCAGTGTTGCTGCGCCTGTGAAAGCATTTCGAAGGAAGGGGGCTGGCTAGCAAGAGCTTTCAGTGCTGGCACTTTTCATCTCTGAGCAATTCTCGACGTTTGCAATTTCTCAGCTCGTGTCTACGAGACGGAGAGATAGTGACCGTGACGTTTGGTGGGTAGAGAAGCGCAAAGCCCCAGTGTTGCTGCGCCTGTGAAAGCGCTTCCAAGGAAGGGGGCTGGCTAGCAAGAGCTTTCAGTGCTGGCACTTTTCAGCTCTGAGCAATTGCTCGACGTTTGCAATTTCTCTCCGGAGCTTTCGTTAGAGTGCGCGAGAGGATGAGCAGAAGATGAGGTGGCTAGAGAAGCACAGAGCGCCAGTGTTCTAAGGGCTACAAGAGCGTTTCCAAGGAAGGGGGCTGGCTAGCAAGAGCTTTCAGTGCTGGCACTTTTCATCTCTGAGCAATTGCTTGACGTTTGCAATTTCTCAGCTCGTGTCTACGAGACGGAAAGAGAATGACCGTGACGTTTGGTGGGTAGAGAAGCGCAGAGAGCAAGTGTTGCTGCGCCTGTGGAAGCGCTTCCAAGGAAGGGTGCTGGCTAGCAAGAGCTTTCAGTGCTGGCACTTTTCATCTCTGAGCAATTGCTCGACGTTTGCAATTTCTCAGCTCGTGTCTACGAGACGGAAAGAGAATGACTGTGACGTTTGGTGGGTAGAGAAGCGCAAAGCCCCAGTGTTGCTGCGCCTGTGAAATCGCTTCCAGGGAAGGGTGCTGGCTAGCAAGAGCTTTCAGTGCTGGCAGTTTTCAGCTCTGAGCAATTGCTCGACGTTTGCAATTTCTCAGCTCCTGTCTACGAGACGGAGAGATAGTGACCGTGACGTTTGGTGGGTAGAGAAGCGCAAAGCCCCAGTGTTGCTGCGCCTGTGAAAGCGCTTCCAAGGAGGGGGCTGGCTAGCAAGAGCTTTCAGTGCTGGCACTTGTCAGCTCTGAGCAATTGCTCGACGTTTGCAATTTCTCACCTGTGCTCTCTTTAGACTGCGCGAGAGGATGGGCAGAATATTAGGTGGCTAGAGAAGCACAGAGCCCCAGTGTTCCAAGGGCTACAAGAGCGTTTCCAAGGAAGGGTGCTGGCTAGCAAGAGCTTTCAGTGCTGGCACTTTTCATCTCTGAGCAATTGCTCGACGTTTTCAATTTCTCAGCTCGTGTCTACGAGACGGAAAGAGAATGACCGTGACGTTTGGTGGGTAGAGAAGCGCAAAGCCCCAGTGTTGCTGCGCCTGTGAAAGCGCTTCCAAGGAAGGGGGCTGGCTAGCAACAGCTTTCAGTGCTGGCACTTTTCAGCTCTGAGCAATTGCTCGACGTTTGCAATTTCTCACCAGAGCTTTTGTTAGAGTGCGCGAGAGGATGAGCAGAAGATGAGGTGGCTAGAGAAGCACAGAGCCCCAGTGTTCTTAGGGCTACAAGAGCATTTCCAAGGAAGGGGGCTGGCTAGCAAGAGCTTTCAGTGCTGGCACTTTTCATCTCTGAGCAATTGCTCGACGTTTGCAATTTCTCAGCTCGTGTCTACGAGACGGAGAGATAGTGACCGTGACGTTTGGTGGTTAGAGAAGCGCAGAGAGCAAGTGTTGCTGCGCCTGTGAAAGTGCTTCCAAGGAGGGGGCTTGCTAGCAACAGCTTTCAGTGCTGGCACTTTTCATCTCTGAGCAATTGCTCGACGTTTGCAATTTCTCACCAGAGCTTTTGTTAGAGTGCGCGAGAGGATGAGCAGAAGATGAGGTGGCTAGAGAAGCACAGAGCGCCAGTGTTCTAAGGGCTACAAGAGCGTTTCCAAGGAAGGGGGCTGGCTAGCAAGAGCTTTCAGTGCTGGCACTTTTCATCTCTGAGCAATTGCTCGACGTTTGCAATTTCTCAGCTCGTGTCTACGAGACAGAAAGAGAATGACCGTGACGTTTGGTGGGTAGAGAAGCGCAAAGCCCCAGTGTTGCTGCGCCTGTGAAAGCGCTTCCAGGGAAGGGTGCTGGCTAGCAAGAGCTTTCAGTGCTGGCACTTTTCATCTCTGAGCAATTGCTCGACGTTTGCAATTTCTCAGCTCGTGTCTACGAGACGGAGAGATAGTGACCGTGACGTTTGGTGGGTAGAGAAGCGCAGAGAGCAAGTGTTGCTGCGCCTGTGAAAGTGCTTCCAAGGAGGGGGCTGGCTAGCAAGAGCTTTCAGTGCTGGCACTTTTCATCTCTGAGCAATTGCTCGACGTTTGCAATTTCTCACCGGAGCTTTTGTTAGAGTGCGCGAGAGGATGAGCAGAAGATGAGGTGGCTAGAGAAGCACAGAGCGCCAGTGTTCTAAGGGCTACAAAAGCGCTTCCAAGGAAGGGTGCTGGCTAGCAACAGCTTTCAGTGCTGGCACTTGTCAGCTCTGAGCAATTGCTCGACGTTTGCAATTTCTCACCTGTGCTCTCTTTAGACTGCGCGAGAGGATGGGCAGAAGATTAGGTGGCTAGAGAAGCACAGAGCCCCAGTGTTCCAAGGGCTACAAGAGCGCTTCCAAGGAAGGGTGCTGGCTAGCAAGAGCTTTCAGTGCTGGCACTTTTCATCTCTGAGCAGTTGCTCGACGTTTTCAATTTCTCAGCTCGTGTCTACGAGACGGAAAGAGAATGACCGTGACGTTTGGTGGGTAGAGAAACGCAAAGCCCCAGTGTTGCTGCGCCTGTGAAAGCGCTTCCAAGGAAGGGGGCTGGCTAGCAACAGCTTTCAGTGCTGGCACTTTTCAGCTCTGAGCAATTGCTCGACGTTTGCAATTTCTCACCAGAGCTTTTGTTAGAGTGCGCGAGAGGATGAGCAGAAGATGAGGTGGCTAGAGAAGCACAGAGCCCCAGTGTTCTTAGGGCTACAAGAGCATTTCCAAGGAAGGGGGCTGGCTAGCAAGAGCTTTCAGTGCTGGCACTTTTCATCTCTGAGCAATTGCTCGACGTTTGCAATTTCTCAGCTCGTGTCTACGAGACGGAGAGATAGTGACCGTGACGTTTGGTGGTTAGAGAAGCGCAGAGAGCAAGTGTTGCTGCGCCTGTGAAAGTGCTTCCAAGGAGGGGGCTTGCTAGCAACAGCTTTCAGTGCTGGCACTTTTCAGCTCTGAGCAATTGCTCGACGTTTGCAATTTCTCACCAGAGCTTTTGTTAGAGTGCGCGAGAGGATGAGCAGAAGATGAGGTGGCTAGAGAAGCACAGAGCGCCAGTGTTCTAAGGGCTACAAGAGCGTTTCCAAGGAAGGGGGCTGGCTAGCAAGAGCTTTCAGTGCTGGCACTTTTCATCTCTGAGCAATTGCTCGACGTTTGCAATTTCTCAGCTCGTGTCTACGAGACGGAGAGATAGTGACCGTGACGTTTGGTGGGTAGAGAAGCGCAAAGCCCCAGTGTTGCTGCGCCTGTGAAAGCGCTTCCAGGGAAGGGTGCTGGCTAGCAAGAGCTTTCAGTGCTGGCACTTTTCATCTCTGAGCAATTGCTCGACGTTTGCAATTTCTCAGCTCGTGTCTACGAGACGGAGAGATAGTGACCGTGACGTTTGGTGGGTAGAGAAGCGCAGAGAGCAAGTGTTGCTGCGCCTGTGAAAGTGCTTCCAAGGAGGGGGCTGGCTAGCAAGAGCTTTCAGTGCTGGCACTTTTCATCTCTGAGCAATTGCTCGACGTTTGCAATTTCTCACCGGAGCTTTTGTTAGAGTGCGCGAGAGGATGAGCAGAAGATGAGGTGGCTAGAGAAGCACAGAGCCCCAGTGTTCTAAGGGCTACAAAAGCGCTTCCAAGGAAGGGTGCTGGCTAGCAACAGCTTTCAGTGCTGGCACTTGTCAGCTCTGAGCAATTGCTCGACGTTTGCAATTTCTCACCTGTGCTCTCTTTAGAGTGCGCGAGAGGATGGGCAGAAGATTAGGTGGCTAGAGAAGCACAGAGCCCCAGTGTTCCAAGGGCTACAAGAGCGCTTCCAAGGAAGGGGGCTGGCTAGCAAGAGCTTTCAGTGCTGGCACTTTTCATCTCTGAGCAGTTGCTCGACGTTTTCAATTTCTCAGCTCGTGTCTACGAGACGGAAAGAGAATGACCATGACGTTTGGTGGGTAGAGAAACGCAAAGCCCCAGTGTTGCTGCGCCTGTGAAAGCGCTTCCAAGGAAGGGGGCTGGCTAGCAACAGCTTTCAGTGCTGGCACTTTTCAGCTCTGAGCAATTGCTCGACGTTTGCAATTTCTCACCAGAGCTCTCTTTAGACTGCGCGAGAGGATGGGCAGAAGATGAGGTGGCTAGAGAAGCACAGAGCACCAGTGTTCTAAGGGCTACAAGAGCGTTTCCAAGGAAGGGTGCTGGCTAGCAAGAGCTTTCAGTGCTGGCACTTTTCATCTCTGAGCAATTGCTCAACGTTTTCAATTTCTCAGCTCGTGTCTACGAGACGGAAAGAGAATGACCGTGACGTTTGGTGGGTAGAGAAACGCAAAGCCCCAGTGTTGCTGCGCCTGTGAAAGCGCTTCCAAGGAAGGGGGCTGGTTAGCAACAGCTTTCAGTGCTGGCACTTTTCAGCTCTGAGCAATTGCTCGACGTTTGCAATTTCTCACCAGAGCTCTCTTTAGACTGCGCGAGAGGATGGGCAGAAGATGAGGTGGCTAGAGAAGCACAGAGCACCAGTGTTCTAAGGGCTACAAGAGCGTTTCCAAGGAAGGGGGCTGGCTAGCAAGAGCTTTCAGTGCTGGCACTTTTCATCTCTGAGCAGTTGCTCGACGTTTGCAATTTCTCAGCTCGTGTCTACAAGACGGAAAGAGAATGACCGTGACGTTTGGTGGGTAGAGAAGCGCAAAGCCCCAGTGTTGCTGCACCTGTGAAACCGCTTCCAAGAAAGGGTGCTGGCTAGCAACAGCTTTCAGTGCTGGCACTTTTCATCTCTGAGCAATTGCTCGACGTTTGCAATTTCTCAGCTCGTGTCTATGAGACGGAGAGACAGTGACCGCGACGTTTGGTGGGTAGAGAAGCGCAAAGCCCCAGTGTTGCTGCGCCTGTGAAAGCGCTTCCAAGGAAGGGTGCTGGCTAGCAACAGCTTTCAGTGCTGGCACTTTTCATCTTTGAGCAATTGCTCGACGTTTGCAATTTCTCAGCTCGTGTCTACGAGACGGAAAGAGAATGACTGTGACGTTTGGTGGGTAGAGAAGCGCAAAGCCCCAGTGTTGCTGCGCCTGTGAAAACGCTTCCAGGGAAGGGGGCTGGCTAGCAACAGCTTTCAGTGCTGGCACTTTTCAGCTCTGAGCAATTGCTCGACGTTTGCAATTTCTCACCTGTGCTCTCTTTAGACTGCGCGAGAGGATGGGCAGAAGATTAGGTGGCTAGAGAAGCACAGAGCCCCAGTGTTCCAAGGGCTACAAGAGCGCTTCCAAGGAAGGGTGCTGGCTAGCAAGAGCTTTCAGTGCTGGCACTTTTCATCTCTGAGCAGTTGCTCGACGTTTTCAATTTCTCAGCTCGTGTCTACGAGACGGAAAGAGAATGACCGTGACGTTTGGTGGGTAGAGAAACGCAAAGCCCCAGTGTTGCTGCGCCTGTGAAAGCGCTTCCAAGGAAGGGGGCTGGCTAGCAACAGCTTTCAGTGCTGGCACTTTTCATCTCTGAGCAATTGCTCGACGTTTGCAATTTCTCACCAGAGCTTTTGTTAGAGTGCGCGAGAGGATGAGCAGAAGATGAGGTGGCTAGAGAAGCACAGAGCGCCAGTGTTCTTAGGGCTACAAGAGCATTTCCAAGGAAGGGGGCTGGCTAGCAAGAGCTTTCAGTGCTGGCACTTTTCATCTCTGAGCAATTGCTCGACGTTTGCAATTTCTCAGCTCGTGTCTACGAGACGGAGAGATAGTGACCGTGACGTTTGGTGGTTAGAGAAGCGCACAGAGCAAGTGTTGCTACGCCTGTGAAAGTGCTTCCAAGGAGGGGGCTTGCTAGCAACAGCTTTCAGTGCTGGCACTTTTCATCTCTGAGCAATTGCTGGACGTTTGCAATTTCTCAGCTCGTGTCTACGAGACGGAGAGATAGTGACCGTGACGTTTGGTGGGTAGAGAAGCGCAGAGAGCAAGTGTTGCTGCGCCTGTGAAAGTGCTTCCAAGGAGGGGGCTGGCTAGCAAGAGCTTTCAGTGCTGGCACTTTTCATCTCTGAGCAATTGCTCGACGTTTGCAATTTCTCACCGGAGCTTTTGTTAGAGTGCGCGAGAGGATGAGCAGAAGATGAGGTGGCTAGAGAAGCACAGAGCCCCAGTGTTCTAAGGGCTACAAAAGCGCTTCCAAGGAAGGGTGCTGGCTAGCAACAGCTTTCAGTGCTGGCACTTGTCAGCTCTGAGCAATTGCTCGACGTTTGCAATTTCTCACCTGTGCTCTCTTTAGACTGCGCGAGAGGATGGGCAGAAGATTAGGTGGCTAGAGAAGCACAGAGCCCCAGTGTTCCAAGGGCTACAAGAGCGCTTCCAAGGAAGGGTGCTGGCTAGCAAGAGCTTTCAGTGCTGGCACTTTTCATCTCTGAGCAGTTGCTCGACGTTTTCAATTTCTCAGCTCGTGTCTACGAGACGGAAAGAGAATGACCGTGACGTTTGGTGGGTAGAGAAGCGCAAAGCCCCAGTGTTGCTGCGCCTGTGAAAGCGCTTCCAAGGAAGGGGGCTGGCTAGCAACAGCTTTCAGTGCTGGCACTTTTCAGCTCTGAGCAATTGCTCGACGTTTGCAATTTCTCACCTGTGCTCTCTTTAGACTGCGCGAGAGGATGGGCAGAAGATGAGGTGGCTAGAGAAGCACAGAGCACCAGTGTTCTAAGGGCTACAAGAGCGTTTCCAAGGAAGGGTGCTGGCTAGCAAGAGCTTTCAGTGCTGGCACTTTTCATCTCTGAGCAGTTGCTCGACGTTTTCAATTTCTCAGCTCGTGTCTACGAGACGGAAAGAGAATGACCGTGACGTTTGGTGGGTAGAGAAACGCAAAGCCCCAGTGTTGCTGCGCCTGTGAAAGCGCTTCCAAGGAAGGGGGCTGGCTAGCAACAGCTTTCAGTGCTGGCACTTTTCAGCTCTGAGCAATTGCTCGACGTTTGCAATTTCTCACCAGAGCTCTCTTTAGACTGCGCGAGAGGATGAGCAGAAGATGAGGTGGCTAGAGAAGCACAGAGCACCAGTGTTCTAAGGGCTACAAGAGCGTTTCCAAGGAAGGGTGCTGGCTAGCAAGAGCTTTCAGTGCTGGCACTTTTCATCTCTGAGCAGTTGCTCGACGTTTGCAATTTCTCAGCTCGTGTCTACAAGACGGAAAGAGAATGACCGTGACGTTTGGTGGGTAGAGAAGCGCAAAGCCCCAGTGTTGCTGCACCTGTGAAAGCGCTTCCAAGAAAGGGTGCTGGCTAGCAACAGCTTTCAGTGCTGGCACTTTTCTTCTCTGAGCAATTGCTCGACGTTTGCAATTTTGAGCTCGTGTCTATGAGACGGAAAGAGAATGACCGTGACGTTTGGTGGGTAGAGAAGCGCAAAGCCCCAGTGTTGCTGCGCCTGTGAAAGCGCTTCCAAGGAAGGGGGCTGGCTAGCAACAGCTTTCAGTGCTGGCACTTTTCAGCTCTGAGCAATTGCTCGACGTTTGCAATTTCTCACCGGAGCTCTCTTTAGACTGCACGAGAGGATGGGCAGAAGATTAGATGGCTAGAGAAGCACAGAGCGCCAGTGTTCTAAGGGCTACAAGAGCGTTTCCAAGGAAGGGGGCTGCCTAGCAACAGCTTTCAGTGCTGGCACTTTTCATCTCTGAGCAGTTGCTCGACGTTTGCAATTTCTCAGCTCGTGTCTACAAGACGGAAAGAGAATGACCGTGACGTTTGGTGGGTAGAGAAGCGCAAAGCCCCAGTGTTGCTGCGCCTGTGAAAGCGCTTCCAAGAAAGGGTGCTGGCTAGCAACAGCTTTCAGTGCTGGCACTTTTCTTCTCTGAGCAATTGCTCGACGTTTGCAATTTCTCAGCTCGTGTCTATGAGACGGAGAGATAGTGACCGCGACGTTTGGTGGGTAGAGAAGCGCAAAGCCCCAGTGTTGCTGCGCCTGTGAAAGCGCTTCCAAGGAAGGGGGCTGGCTAGCAAGAGCTTTCAGTGCTGGCACTTTTCATCTCTGAGCAATTGCTCGACGTTTGCAATTTCTCAGCTCATATCTATGAGACGGAAAGAGAATGACCGTGACGTTTGGTGGGTAGAGAAGCGCAAAGCCCCAGTGTTGCTGCGCCTGTGAAAGCGCTTCCAGGGAAGGGTGCTGGCTAGCAAGAGCTTTCAGTGCTGGCACTTTTCATCTCTGAGCAATTGCTCGACGTTTGCAATTTCTCAGCTCGTGTCTACGAGACGGAGAGATAGTGACCGTGACTTTTGGTGGGTAGAGAAGCGCAAAGCCCCAGTGTTGCTGCGCCTGTGAAAGCGCTTCCAAGGAAGGGGGCTTGCTAGCAACAGCTTTCAGTGCTGGCACTTTTCATCTCTGAGCAATTGCTCGATGTTTGCAATTTTGAGCTCGTGTCTATGAGACGGAAAGAGAATGACCGTGACGTTTGGTGGGTAGAGAAGCGCAAAGCCGCAGTGTTGCTGCGCCTGTGAAAGCGCTTCCAAGGAAGGGGGCTGGCTAGCAACAGCTTTCAGTGCTGGCACTTTTCAGCTCTGAGCAATTGCTCGACGTTTGCAATTTCTCACCGGAGCTCTCTTTAGACTGCACGAGAGGATGGGCAGAAGATTAGATGGCTAGAGAAGCACAGAGCGCCAGTGTTCTAAGGGCTACAAGAGCGTTTCCAAGGAAGGGGGCTGCCTAGCAACAGCTTTCAGTGCTGGCACTTTTCATCTTTGAGCAATTGCTCGACGTTTGCAATTTCTCAGCTCATGTCTATGAGACGGAAAGAGAATGACCGTGACGTTTGGTGGGTAGAGAAGCGCAAAGCCCCAGTGTTGCTGCGCCTGTGAAAGCGCTTCCAAGGAAGGGGGCTGGCTAGCAAGAGCTTTCAGTGCTGGCACTTTTCATCTCTGAGCAATTGCTCAACGTTTGCAATTTCTCAGCTCGTGTCTATGAGACGGAGAGATAGTGACCGTGACGTTTGGTGGGTAGAGAAGCGCAAAGCCCCAGTGTTGCTGCGCCTGTGAAAGCGCTTCCAAGGAAGGGTGCTGGCTAGCAACAGCTTTCAGTGCTGGCACTTTTCTTCTCTGAGCAATTGCTCGACGTTTGCAATTTCTCACCTGAGCTCTCTTTAGAGTGCGCGAGAGGATGAGCAGAAGATGAGGTGGCTAGAGAAGCACAGAGCGCCAGTGTTCTAAGGGCTACAAGAGCGTTTCCAAGGAAGGGGGCTGGCTAGCAAGAGCTTTCAGTGCTGGCACTTTTCATCTCTGAGCAATTGCTCGACGTTTGCAATTTTGAGCTCGTGTCTATGAGACGGAGAGATAGTGACCGTGACGTTTGGTGGGTAGAGAAGCGCAAAGCCCCAGTGTTGCTGCGCCTGTGAAAGCGCTTCCAAGGAAGGGGGCTGGCTAGCAACAGCTTTCAGTGCTGGCACTTTTCATCTCTGAGCAATTGCTCGACGTTTGCAATTTCTCACCGGAGCTTTTGTTAGAGTGCGCGAGAGGATGAGCAGAAGATTAGATGGCTAGAGAAGCACAGAGCGCCAGTGTTCTAAGGGCTACAAGAGCGTTTCCAAGGAAGGGAGCTGGCTAGCAAGAGCTTTCAGTGCTGGCACTTTTCATCTCTGAGCAATTGCTGGACGTTTGCAATTTCTCAGCTCGTGTCTACGAGACGGAGAGATAGTGACCGTGACGTTTGGTGGGTAGAGAAGCGCAGAGAGCAAGTGTTGCTGCGCCTGTGAAAGTGCTTCCAAGGAGGGGGCTTGCTAGCAACAGCTTTCAGTGCTGGCACTTTTCAGCTCTGAGCAATTGCTCGACGTTTGCAATTTCTCACCAGAGCTTTTGTTAGAGTGCGCGAGAGGATGAGCAGAAGATGAGGTGGCTAGAGAAGCACAGAGCGCCAGTGTTCTAAGGGCTACAAGAGCGTTTCCAAGGAAAGGGGCTGGCTAGCAAGAGCTTTCAGTGCTGGCACTTTTCATCTCTGAGCAATTGCTCGACGTTTGCAATTTCTCAGCTCGTGTCTACAAGACGGAAAGAGAATGACCGTGACGTTTGGTGGGTAGAGAAGCGCAAAGCCCCAGTGTTGCTGCGCCTGTGAAAGCGTTTCGAAGGAAGGGGGCTGGCTAGCAACAGCTTTCAGTGCTGGCACTTTTCATCTCTGAGCAATTGCTCGACGTTTGCAATTTCTCAGCTCGTGTCTATGAGACGGAGAGATAGTGACCGTGACGTTTGGTGGGTAGAGAAGCGCAAAGCCCCAGTGTTGCTGCGCCTGTGAAAGCGCTTCCAAGGAAGGGGGCTGGCTAGCAAGAGCTTTCAGTGCTGGCACTTTTCAGCTCTGAGCAATTGCTCGACGTTTGCAATTTCTCTCCGGAGCTTTCGTTAGAGTGCGCGAGAGGATGAGCAGAAGATGAGGTGGCTAGAGAAGCACAGAGCGCCAGTGTTCTAAGGGCTACAAGAGCGTTTCCAAGGAAGGGGGCTGGCTAGCAAGAGCTTTCAGTGCTGGCACTTTTCATCTCTGAGCAATTGCTCGACGTTTGCAATTTCTCAGCTCGTGTCTACGAGACGGAGAGATAGTGACCGTGACGTTTGGTGGGTAGAGAAGCGCAAAGCCCCAGTGTTGCTGCGCCTGTGAAAGCGCTTCCAGGGAAGGGTGCTGGCTAGCAAGAGCTTTCAGTGCTGGCACTTTTCATCTCTGAGCAATTGCTGGACGTTTGCAATTTCTCAGCTCGTGTCTACGAGACGGAGAGATAGTGACCGTGACGTTTGGTGGGTAGAGAAGCGCAGAGAGCAAGTGTTGCTGCGCCTGTGAAAGTGCTTCCAAGGAGGGGGCTGGCTAGCAAGAGCTTTCAGTGCTGGCACTTTTCAGCTCTGAGCAATTGCTCGACGTTTGCAATTTCTCACCGGAGCTTTTGTTAGAGTGCGCGAGAGGATGAGCAGAAGATGAGGTGGCTAGAGAAGCACAGAGCCCCAGTGTTCTAAGGGCTACAAAAGCGCTTCCAAGGAAGGGTGCTGGCTAGCAACAGCTTTCAGTGCTGGCACTTTTCAGCTCTGAGCAATTGCTCGACGTTTGCAATTTCTCACCTGTGCTCTCTTTAGACTGCGCGAGAGGATGGGCAGAAGATTAGATGGCTAGAGAAGCACAGAGCCCCAGTGTTCCAAGGGCTACAAGAGCGCTTCCAAGGAAGGGTGCTGGCTAGCAAGAGCTTTCAGTGCTGGCACTTTTCATCTCTGAGCAGTTGCTCGACGTTTGCAATTTCTCAGCTCGTGTCTACAAGACGGAAAGAGAATGACCGTGACGTTTGGTGGGTAGAGAAGCGCAAAGCCCCAGTGTTGCTGCGCCTGTGAAAGCGCTTCCAAGGAAGGGGGCTGGCTAGCAACAGCTTTCAGTGCTGGCACTTTTCAGCTCTGAGCAATTGCTCGACGTTTGCAATTTCTCACCAGAGCTTTTGTTAGAGTGCGCGAGAGGATGAGCAGAAGATGAGGTGGCTAGAGAAGCACAGAGCCCCAGTGTTCTTAGGGCTACAAGAGCATTTCCAAGGAAGGTGGCTGGCTAGCAAGAGCTTTCAGTGCTGGCACTTTTCATCTCTGAGCAATTGCTCGACGTTTGCAATTTCTCAGCTCGTGTCTACGAGACGGAGAGATAGTGACCGTGACGTTTGGTGGTTAGAGAAGCGCAGAGAGCAAGTGTTGCTGCGCCTGTGAAAGTGCTTCCAAGGAGGGGGCTTGCTAGCAACAGCTTTCAGTGCTGCAACTTTTCAGCTCTGAGCAATTGCTCGACGTTTGCAATTTCTCACCAGAGCTTTTGTTAGAGTGCGCGAGACGATGAGCAGAAGATGAGGTGGCTAGAGAAGCACAGAGCGCCAGTGTTCTAAGGGCTACAAGAGCGTTTCCAAGGAAGGGGGCTGGCTAGCAAGAGCTTTCAGTGCTGGCACTTTTCATCTCTGAGCAATTGCTCGACGTTTGCAATTTCTCAGCTCGTGTCTACGAGACGGAGAGATAGTGACCGTGACGTTTGGTGGGTAGAGAAGCGCAAAGCCCCAGTGTTGCTGCGCCTGTGAAAGCGCTTCCAGGGAAGGGTGCTGGCTAGCAAGAGCTTTCAGTGCTGGCACTTTTCATCTCTGAGCAATTGCTCGACGTTTGCAATTTCTCAGCTCGTGTCTACGAGACGGAGAGATAGTGACCGTGACGTTTGGTGGGTAGAGAAGCGCAGAGAGCAAGTGTTGCTGCGCCTGTGAAAGTGCTTCCAAGGAGGGGGCTGGCTAGCAAGAGCTTTCAGTGCTGGCACTTTTCATCTCTGAGCAATTGCTCGACGTTTGCAATTTCTCACCGGAGCTCTCTTTAGACTGCACGAGAGGATGGGCAGAAGATTAGATGGCTAGAGAAGCACAGAGCGCCAGTGTTCTAAGGGCTACAAGAGCGTTTCCAAGGAAGGGGGCTGGCTAGCAACAGCTTTCAGTGCTGGCACTTTTCATCTTTGAGCAATTGCTCGACGTTTGCAATTTCTCAGCTCATGTCTATGAGACGGAAAGAGAATGACCGTGACGTTTGGTGGGTAGAGAAGCGCAAAGCCCCAGTGTTGCTGCGCCTGTGAAAGCGCTTCCAAGGAAGGGGGCTGGCTAGCAAGAGCTTTCAGTGCTGGCACTTTTCATCTCTGAGCAATTGCTCAACGTTTGCAATTTCTCAGCTCGTGTCTATGAGACGGAGAGATAGTGACCGTGACGTTTGGTGGGTAGAGAAGCGCAAAGCCCCAGTGTTGCTGCGCCTGTGAAAGCGCTTCCAAGGAAGGGTGCTGGCTAGCAACAGCTTTCAGTGCTGGCACTTTTCAGCTCTGAGCAATTGCTCGACGTTTGCAATTTCTCACCAGAGCTCTCTTTAGACTGCGCGAGAGGATGGGCAGAAGATGAGGTGGCTAGAGAAGCACAGAGCACCAGTGTTCTAAGGGCTACAAGAGCGTTTCCAAGGAAGGGTGCCGGCTAGCAAGAGCTTTCAGTGCTGGCACTTTTCATCTCTGAGCAGTTGCTCGACGTTTGCAATTTCTCAGCTCGTGTCTACAAGACGGAAAGAGAATGACCGTGACGTTTGGTGGGTAGAGAAGCGCAAAGCCCCAGTGTTGCTGCGCCTGTGAAAGCGCTTCCAAGAAAGGGTGCTGGCTAGCAACAGCTTTCAGTGCTGGCACTTTTCTTCTCTGAGCAATTGCTCGACGTTTGCAATTTCTCAGCTCGTGTCTATGAGACGGAGAGATAGTGACCGTGACGTTTGGTGGGTAGAGAAGCGCAAAGCCCCAGTGTTGCTGCGCCTGTGAAAGCGCTTCCAAGGAAGGGGGCTGGCTAGCAAGAGCTTTCAGTGCTGGCACTTTTCAGCTCTGAGCAATTGCTCGACGTTTGCAATTTCTCTCCGGAGCTTTCGTTAGAGTGCGCGAGAGGATGAGCAGAAGATGAGGTGGCTAGAGAAGCACAGAGCCCCAGTGTTCTAAGGGCTACAAGAGCGTTTCCAAGGAAGGGTGCTGGCTAGCAAGAGCTTTCAGTGCTGGCACTTTTCATCTCTGAGCAATTGCTCGACGTTTGCAATTTCTCACCTGTGCTCTCTTTAGACTGCGTGAGAGGATGGGCAGAAGATTAGGTGGCTAGAGAAGCACAGAGCCCCAGTGTTCCAAGGGCTAAAAGAGCGTTTCCAAGGAAGGGTGGTGGCTAGCAAGAGCTTTCAGTGCTGGCACTTTTCATCTCTGAGCAGTTGCTCGACGTTTGCAATTTCTCAGCTCGTGTCTACGAGACGGAAAGAGAATGACCGTGACGTTTGGTGGGTAGAGAAGCGCAAAGCCCCAGTGTTGCTGCGCCTGTGAAAGCGCTTCCAAGGAAGGGGGCTGGCTAGCAACAGCTTTCAGTGCTGGCACTTTTCAGCTCTGAGCAATTGCTCGACGTTTGCAATTTCTCACCTGAGCTCTCTTTAGAGTGCGCGAGAGGATGAGCAGAAGATTAGATGGCTAGAGAAGCACAGAGCGCCAGTGTTCTAAGGGCTACAAGAGCGTTTCCAAGGAAGGGGGCTGGCTAGCAAGAGCTTTCAGTGCTGGCACTTTTCATCTCTGAGCAATTGCTCGACGTCTGCAATTTCTCAGCTCATGTCTACGAGACGGAAAGAGAATGACCGTGACGTTTGGTGGGTAGAGAAGCGCAAAGCCCCAGTGTTGCTGCGCCTGTGAAAGCGCTTCCAAGGAAGGGGGCTGGCTAGCAACAGCTTTCAGTGCTGGCACTTTTCATCTCTGAGCAATTGCTCAACGTTTGCAATTTCTCAGCTCGTGTCTATGAGACGGAGAGATAGTGACCGTGACGTTTGGTGGGTAGAGAAGCGCAAAGCCCCAGTGTTGCTGCGCCTGTGAAAGCGCTTCCAAGGAAGGGTGCTGGCTAGCAACAGCTTTCAGTGCTGGCACTTTTCAGCTCTGAGCAATTGCTCGACGTTTGCAATTTCTCACCTGAGCTCTCTTTAGAGTGCGCGAGAGGATGAGCAGAAGATGAGGTGGCTAGAGAAGCACAGAGCGCCAGTGTTCTAAGGGCTACAAGAGCGTTTCCAAGGAAGGGGGCTGGCTAGCAAGAGCTTTCAGTGCTGGCACTTTTCATCTCTGAGCAATTCCTCGACGTTTGCCATTTCTCAGCTCGTGTCTACGAGACGGAAAGAGAATGACCGTGACGTTTGGTGGTTAGAGAAGCGCAGAGAGCAAGTGTTGCTGCGCCTGTGAAAGCGCTTCCAAGGAAGGGTGCTGGCTAGCAACAGCTTTCAGTGCTGGCACTTTTCAGCTCTGAGCAATTGCTCGACGTTTGCAATTTCTCACCGGAGCTTTTGTTAGAGTGCGCGAGAGGATGAGCAGAAGATTAGATGGCTAGAGAAGCACAGAGCGCCAGTGTTCTAAGGGCTACAAGAGCGTTTCCAAGGAAGGGAGCTGGCTAGCAAGAGCTTTCAGTGCTGGCACTTTTCATCTCTGAGCAATTGCTCGACGTTTGCAATTTCTCAGCTCGTGTCTACGAGACGGAGAGATAGTGACCGTGACGTTTGGTGGGTAGAGAAGCGCAGAGAGCAAGTGTTGCTGCGCCTGTGAAAGTGCTTCCAAGGAGGGGGCTTGCTAGCAACAGCTTTCAGTGCTGGCACTTTTCATCTCTGAGCAATTGCTCGACGTTTGCAATTTCTCACCAGAGGTTTTGTTAGAGTGCGCGAGAGGATGAGCAGAAGATGAGGTGGCTAGAGAAGCACAGAGCGCCAGTGTTCTAAGGGCTACAAGAGCGTTTCCAAGGAAAGGGGCTGGCTAGCAAGAGCTTTCAGTGCTGGCACTTTTCATCTCTGAGCAATTGCTCGACGTTTGCAATTTCTCAGCTCGTGTCTACAAGACGGAAAGAGAATGACCGTCACGTTTGGTGGGTAGAGAAGCGCAAAGCCCCAGTGTTGCTGCGCCTGTGAAAGCGCTTCCAAGGAAGGGGGCTGGCTAGCAAGAGCTTTCAGTGCTGGCACTTTTCAGCTCTGAGCAATTGCTCGACGTTTGCAATTTCTCACCAGAGCTTTTGTTAGAGTGCGCGAGAGGATGAGCAGAAGATGAGGTGGCTAGAGAAGCACAGAGCCCCAGTGTTCTTAGGGCTACAAGAGCATTTCCAAGGAAGGGGGCTGGCTAGCAAGAGCTTTCAGTGCTGGCACTTTTCATCTCTGAGCAATTGCTCGACGTTTGCAATTTCTCAGCTCGTGTCTACGAGACGGAGAGATAGTGACCGTGACGTTTGGTGGGTAGAGAAGCGCAGAGAGCAAGTGTTGCTGCGCCTGTGAAAGTGCTTCCAAGGAGGGGGCTTGCTAGCAACAGCTTTCAGTGCTGCAACTTTTCAGCTCTGAGCAATTGCTCGACGTTTGCAATTTCTCACCAGAGCTTTTGTTAGAGTGCGCGAGACGATGAGCAGAAGATGAGGTGGCTAGAGAAGCACAGAGCGCCAGTGTTCTAAGGGCTACAAGAGCGTTTCCAAGGAAGGGGGCTGGCTAGCAAGAGCTTTCAGTGCTGGCACTTTTCATCTCTGAGCAATTGCTCGACGTTTGCAATTTCTCAGCTCGTGTCTACGAGACGGAGAGATAGTGACCGTGACGTTTGGTGGGTAGAGAAGCGCAAAGCCCCAGTGTTGCTGCGCCTGTGAAAGCGCTTCCAGGGAAGGGTGCTGGCTAGCAAGAGCTTTCAGTGCTGGCACTTTTCATCTCTGAGCAATTGCTCGACGTTTGCAATTTCTCAGCTCGTGTCTACGAGACGGAGAGATAGTGACCGTGACGTTTGGTGGGTAGAGAAGCGCAGAGAGCAAGTGTTGCTGCGCCTGTGAAAGTGCTTCCAAGGAGGGGGCTGGCTAGCAAGAGCTTTCAGTGCTGGCACTTTTCATCTCTGAGCAATTGCTCGACGTTTGCAATTTCTCACCGGAGCTCTCTTTAGACTGCACGAGAGGATGGGCAGAAGATTAGATGGCTAGAGAAGCACAGAGCGCCAGTGTTCTAAGGGCTACAAGAGCGTTTCCAAGGAAGGGGGCTGGCTAGCAACAGCTTTCAGTGCTGGCACTTTTCATCTTTGAGCAATTGCTCGACGTTTGCAATTTCTCAGCTCATGTCTATGAGACGGAAAGAGAATGACCGTGACGTTTGGTGGGTAGAGAAGCGCAAAGCCCCAGTGTTGCTGCGCCTGTGAAAGCGCTTCCAAGGAAGGGGGCTGGCTAGCAAGAGCTTTCAGTGCTGGCACTTTTCATCTCTGAGCAATTGCTCAACGTTTGCAATTTCTCAGCTCGTGTCTATGAGACGGAGAGATAGTGACCGTGACGTTTGGTGGGTAGAGAAGCGCAAAGCCCCAGTGTTGCTGCGCCTGTGAAAGCGCTTCCAAGGAAGGGTGCTGGCTAGCAACAGCTTTCAGTGCTGGCACTTTTCAGCTCTGAGCAATTGCTCGACGTTTGCAATTTCTCACCAGAGCTCTCTTTAGACTGCGCGAGAGGATGGGCAGAAGATGAGGTGGCTAGAGAAGCACAGAGCACCAGTGTTCTAAGGGCTACAAGAGCGTTTCCAAGGAAGGGTGCCGGCTAGCAAGAGCTTTCAGTGCTGGCACTTTTCATCTCTGAGCAGTTGCTCGACGTTTGCAATTTCTCAGCTCGTGTCTACAAGACGGAAAGAGAATGACCGTGACGTTTGGTGGGTAGAGAAGCGCAAAGCCCCAGTGTTGCTGCGCCTGTGAAAGCGCTTCCAAGAAAGGGTGCTGGCTAGCAACAGCTTTCAGTGCTGGCACTTTTCTTCTCTGAGCAATTGCTCGACGTTTGCAATTTCTCAGCTCGTGTCTATGAGACGGAGAGATAGTGACCGTGACGTTTGGTGGGTAGAGAAGCGCAAAGCCCCAGTGTTGCTGCGCCTGTGAAAGCGCTTCCAAGGAAGGGGGCTGGCTAGCAAGAGCTTTCAGTGCTGGCACTTTTCAGCTCTGAGCAATTGCTCGACGTTTGCAATTTCTCTCCGGAGCTTTCGTTAGAGTGCGCGAGAGGATGAGCAGAAGATGAGGTGGCTAGAGAAGCACAGAGCCCCAGTGTTCTAAGGGCTACAAGAGCGTTTCCAAGGAAGGGTGCTGGCTAGCAAGAGCTTTCAGTGCTGGCACTTTTCATCTCTGAGCAATTGCTCGACGTTTGCAATTTCTCACCTGTGCTCTCTTTAGACTGCGTGAGAGGATGGGCAGAAGATTAGGTGGCTAGAGAAGCACAGAGCCCCAGTGTTCCAAGGGCTAAAAGAGCGTTTCCAAGGAAGGGTGGTGGCTAGCAAGAGCTTTCAGTGCTGGCACTTTTCATCTCTGAGCAGTTGCTCGACGTTTGCAATTTCTCAGCTCGTGTCTACGAGACGGAAAGAGAATGACCGTGACGTTTGGTGGGTAGAGAAGCGCAAAGCCCCAGTGTTGCTGCGCCTGTGAAAGCGCTTCCAAGGAAGGGGGCTGGCTAGCAACAGCTTTCAGTGCTGGCACTTTTCAGCTCTGAGCAATTGCTCGACGTTTGCAATTTCTCACCTGAGCTCTCTTTAGAGTGCGCGAGAGGATGAGCAGAAGATTAGATGGCTAGAGAAGCACAGAGCGCCAGTGTTCTAAGGGCTACAAGAGCGTTTCCAAGGAAGGGGGCTGGCTAGCAAGAGCTTTCAGTGCTGGCACTTTTCATCTCTGAGCAATTGCTCGACGTCTGCAATTTCTCAGCTCATGTCTACGAGACGGAAAGAGAATGACCGTGACGTTTGGTGGGTAGAGAAGCGCAAAGCCCCAGTGTTGCTGCGCCTGTGAAAGCGCTTCCAAGGAAGGGGGCTGGCTAGCAACAGCTTTCAGTGCTGGCACTTTTCATCTCTGAGCAATTGCTCAACGTTTGCAATTTCTCAGCTCGTGTCTATGAGACGGAGAGATAGTGACCGTGACGTTTGGTGGGTAGAGAAGCGCAAAGCCCCAGTGTTGCTGCGCCTGTGAAAGCGCTTCCAAGGAAGGGTGCTGGCTAGCAACAGCTTTCAGTGCTGGCACTTTTCAGCTCTGAGCAATTGCTCGACGTTTGCAATTTCTCACCTGAGCTCTCTTTAGAGTGCGCGAGAGGATGAGCAGAAGATGAGGTGGCTAGAGAAGCACAGAGCGCCAGTGTTCTAAGGGCTACAAGAGCGTTTCCAAGGAAGGGGGCTGGCTAGCAAGAGCTTTCAGTGCTGGCACTTTTCATCTCTGAGCAATTCCTCGACGTTTGCCATTTCTCAGCTCGTGTCTACGAGACGGAAAGAGAATGACCGTGACGTTTGGTGGTTAGAGAAGCGCAGAGAGCAAGTGTTGCTGCGCCTGTGAAAGCGCTTCCAAGGAAGGGTGCTGGCTAGCAACAGCTTTCAGTGCTGGCACTTTTCAGCTCTGAGCAATTGCTCGACGTTTGCAATTTCTCACCGGAGCTTTTGTTAGAGTGCGCGAGAGGATGAGCAGAAGATTAGATGGCTAGAGAAGCACAGAGCGCCAGTGTTCTAAGGGCTACAAGAGCGTTTCCAAGGAAGGGAGCTGGCTAGCAAGAGCTTTCAGTGCTGGCACTTTTCATCTCTGAGCAATTGCTCGACGTTTGCAATTTCTCAGCTCGTGTCTACGAGACGGAGAGATAGTGACCGTGACGTTTGGTGGGTAGAGAAGCGCAGAGAGCAAGTGTTGCTGCGCCTGTGAAAGTGCTTCCAAGGAGGGGGCTTGCTAGCAACAGCTTTCAGTGCTGGCACTTTTCATCTCTGAGCAATTGCTCGACGTTTGCAATTTCTCACCAGAGGTTTTGTTAGAGTGCGCGAGAGGATGAGCAGAAGATGAGGTGGCTAGAGAAGCACAGAGCGCCAGTGTTCTAAGGGCTACAAGAGCGTTTCCAAGGAAAGGGGCTGGCTAGCAAGAGCTTTCAGTGCTGGCACTTTTCATCTCTGAGCAATTGCTCGACGTTTGCAATTTCTCAGCTCGTGTCTACAAGACGGAAAGAGAATGACCGTCACGTTTGGTGGGTAGAGAAGCGCAAAGCCCCAGTGTTGCTGCGCCTGTGAAAGCGCTTCCAAGGAAGGGGGCTGGCTAGCAAGAGCTTTCAGTGCTGGCACTTTTCAGCTCTGAGCAATTGCTCGACGTTTGCAATTTCTCACCAGAGCTTTTGTTAGAGTGCGCGAGAGGATGAGCAGAAGATGAGGTGGCTAGAGAAGCACAGAGCCCCAGTGTTCTTAGGGCTACAAGAGCATTTCCAAGGAAGGGGGCTGGCTAGCAAGAGCTTTCAGTGCTGGCACTTTTCATCTCTGAGCAATTGCTCGACGTTTGCAATTTCTCAGCTCGTGTCTACGAGACGGAGAGATAGTGACCGTGACGTTTGGTGGGTAGAGAAGCGCAGAGAGCAAGTGTTGCTGCGCCTGTGAAAGTGCTTCCAAGGAGGGGGCTTGCTAGCAACAGCTTTCAGTGCTGCAACTTTTCAGCTCTGAGCAATTGCTCGACGTTTGCAATTTCTCACCAGAGCTTTTGTTAGAGTGCGCGAGACGATGAGCAGAAGATGAGGTGGCTAGAGAAGCACAGAGCGCCAGTGTTCTAAGGGCTACAAGAGCGTTTCCAAGGAAGGGGGCTGGCTAGCAAGAGCTTTCAGTGCTGGCACTTTTCATCTCTGAGCAATTGCTCGACGTTTGCAATTTCTCAGCTCGTGTCTACGAGACGGAGAGATAGTGACCGTGACGTTTGGTGGGTAGAGAAGCGCAAAGCCCCAGTGTTGCTGCGCCTGTGAAAGCGCTTCCAGGGAAGGGTGCTGGCTAGCAAGAGCTTTCAGTGCTGGCACTTTTCATCTCTGAGCAATTGCTCGACGTTTGCAATTTCTCAGCTCGTGTCTACGAGACGGAGAGATAGTGACCGTGACGTTTGGTGGGTAGAGAAGCGCAGAGAGCAAGTGTTGCTGCGCCTGTGAAAGTGCTTCCAAGGAGGGGGCTGGCTAGCAAGAGCTTTCAGTGCTGGCACTTTTCATCTCTGAGCAATTGCTCGACGTTTGCAATTTCTCACCGGAGCTCTCTTTAGACTGCACGAGAGGATGGGCAGAAGATTAGATGGCTAGAGAAGCACAGAGCGCCAGTGTTCTAAGGGCTACAAGAGCGTTTCCAAGGAAGGGGGCTGGCTAGCAACAGCTTTCAGTGCTGGCACTTTTCATCTTTGAGCAATTGCTCGACGTTTGCAATTTCTCAGCTCATGTCTATGAGACGGAAAGAGAATGACCGTGACGTTTGGTGGGTAGAGAAGCGCAAAGCCCCAGTGTTGCTGCGCCTGTGAAAGCGCTTCCAAGGAAGGGGGCTGGCTAGCAAGAGCTTTCAGTGCTGGCACTTTTCATCTCTGAGCAATTGCTCAACGTTTGCAATTTCTCAGCTCGTGTCTATGAGACGGAGAGATAGTGACCGTGACGTTTGGTGGGTAGAGAAGCGCAAAGCCCCAGTGTTGCTGCGCCTGTGAAAGCGCTTCCAAGGAAGGGTGCTGGCTAGCAACAGCTTTCAGTGCTGGCACTTTTCAGCTCTGAGCAATTGCTCGACGTTTGCAATTTCTCACCAGAGCTCTCTTTAGACTGCGCGAGAGGATGGGCAGAAGATGAGGTGGCTAGAGAAGCACAGAGCACCAGTGTTCTAAGGGCTACAAGAGCGTTTCCAAGGAAGGGTGCCGGCTAGCAAGAGCTTTCAGTGCTGGCACTTTTCATCTCTGAGCAGTTGCTCGACGTTTGCAATTTCTCAGCTCGTGTCTACAAGACGGAAAGAGAATGACCGTGACGTTTGGTGGGTAGAGAAGCGCAAAGCCCCAGTGTTGCTGCGCCTGTGAAAGCGCTTCCAAGAAAGGGTGCTGGCTAGCAACAGCTTTCAGTGCTGGCACTTTTCTTCTCTGAGCAATTGCTCGACGTTTGCAATTTCTCAGCTCGTGTCTATGAGACGGAGAGATAGTGACCGTGACGTTTGGTGGGTAGAGAAGCGCAAAGCCCCAGTGTTGCTGCGCCTGTGAAAGCGCTTCCAAGGAAGGGGGCTGGCTAGCAAGAGCTTTCAGTGCTGGCACTTTTCAGCTCTGAGCAATTGCTCGACGTTTGCAATTTCTCTCCGGAGCTTTCGTTAGAGTGCGCGAGAGGATGAGCAGAAGATGAGGTGGCTAGAGAAGCACAGAGCCCCAGTGTTCTAAGGGCTACAAGAGCGTTTCCAAGGAAGGGTGCTGGCTAGCAAGAGCTTTCAGTGCTGGCACTTTTCATCTCTGAGCAATTGCTCGACGTTTGCAATTTCTCACCTGTGCTCTCTTTAGACTGCGTGAGAGGATGGGCAGAAGATTAGGTGGCTAGAGAAGCACAGAGCCCCAGTGTTCCAAGGGCTAAAAGAGCGTTTCCAAGGAAGGGTGGTGGCTAGCAAGAGCTTTCAGTGCTGGCACTTTTCATCTCTGAGCAGTTGCTCGACGTTTGCAATTTCTCAGCTCGTGTCTACGAGACGGAAAGAGAATGACCGTGACGTTTGGTGGGTAGAGAAGCGCAAAGCCCCAGTGTTGCTGCGCCTGTGAAAGCGCTTCCAAGGAAGGGGGCTGGCTAGCAACAGCTTTCAGTGCTGGCACTTTTCAGCTCTGAGCAATTGCTCGACGTTTGCAATTTCTCACCTGAGCTCTCTTTAGAGTGCGCGAGAGGATGAGCAGAAGATTAGATGGCTAGAGAAGCACAGAGCGCCAGTGTTCTAAGGGCTACAAGAGCGTTTCCAAGGAAGGGGGCTGGCTAGCAAGAGCTTTCAGTGCTGGCACTTTTCATCTCTGAGCAATTGCTCGACGTCTGCAATTTCTCAGCTCATGTCTACGAGACGGAAAGAGAATGACCGTGACGTTTGGTGGGTAGAGAAGCGCAAAGCCCCAGTGTTGCTGCGCCTGTGAAAGCGCTTCCAAGGAAGGGGGCTGGCTAGCAACAGCTTTCAGTGCTGGCACTTTTCATCTCTGAGCAATTGCTCAACGTTTGCAATTTCTCAGCTCGTGTCTATGAGACGGAGAGATAGTGACCGTGACGTTTGGTGGGTAGAGAAGCGCAAAGCCCCAGTGTTGCTGCGCCTGTGAAAGCGCTTCCAAGGAAGGGTGCTGGCTAGCAACAGCTTTCAGTGCTGGCACTTTTCAGCTCTGAGCAATTGCTCGACGTTTGCAATTTCTCACCTGAGCTCTCTTTAGAGTGCGCGAGAGGATGAGCAGAAGATGAGGTGGCTAGAGAAGCACAGAGCGCCAGTGTTCTAAGGGCTACAAGAGCGTTTCCAAGGAAGGGGGCTGGCTAGCAAGAGCTTTCAGTGCTGGCACTTTTCATCTCTGAGCAATTCCTCGACGTTTGCCATTTCTCAGCTCGTGTCTACGAGACGGAAAGAGAATGACCGTGACGTTTGGTGGTTAGAGAAGCGCAGAGAGCAAGTGTTGCTGCGCCTGTGAAAGCGCTTCCAAGGAAGGGTGCTGGCTAGCAACAGCTTTCAGTGCTGGCACTTTTCAGCTCTGAGCAATTGCTCGACGTTTGCAATTTCTCACCGGAGCTTTTGTTAGAGTGCGCGAGAGGATGAGCAGAAGATTAGATGGCTAGAGAAGCACAGAGCGCCAGTGTTCTAAGGGCTACAAGAGCGTTTCCAAGGAAGGGAGCTGGCTAGCAAGAGCTTTCAGTGCTGGCACTTTTCATCTCTGAGCAATTGCTCGACGTTTGCAATTTCTCAGCTCGTGTCTACGAGACGGAGAGATAGTGACCGTGACGTTTGGTGGGTAGAGAAGCGCAGAGAGCAAGTGTTGCTGCGCCTGTGAAAGTGCTTCCAAGGAGGGGGCTTGCTAGCAACAGCTTTCAGTGCTGGCACTTTTCATCTCTGAGCAATTGCTCGACGTTTGCAATTTCTCACCAGAGCTTTTGTTAGAGTGCGCGAGAGGATGAGCAGAAGATGAGGTGGCTAGAGAAGCACAGAGCGCCAGTGTTCTAAGGGCTACAAGAGCGTTTCCAAGGAAAGGGGCTGGCTAGCAAGAGCTTTCAGTGCTGGCACTTTTCATCTCTGAGCAATTGCTCGACGTTTGCAATTTCTCAGCTCGTGTCTACAAGACGGAAAGAGAATGACCGTGACGTTTGGTGGGTAGAGAAGCGCAAAGCCCCAGTGTTGCTGCGCCTGTGAAAGCGCTTCCAAGGAAGGGGGCTGGCTAGCAAGAGCTTTCAGTGCTGGCACTTTTCAGCTCTGAGCAATTGCTCGACGTTTGCAATTTCTCACCAGAGCTTTTGTTAGAGTGCGCGAGAGGATGAGCAGAAGATGAGGTGGCTAGAGAAGCACAGAGCCCCAGTGTTCTTAGGGCTACAAGAGCATTTCCAAGGAAGGGGGCTGGCTAGCAAGAGCTTTCAGTGCTGGCACTTTTCATCTCTGAGCAATTGCTCGACGTTTGCAATTTCTCAGCTCGTGTCTACGAGACGGAGAGATAGTGACCGTGACGTTTGGTGGGTAGAGAAGCGCAAAGCCCCAGTGTTGCTGCGCCTGTGAAAGCGCTTCCAGGGAAGGGTGCTGGCTAGCAAGAGCTTTCAGTGCTGGCACTTTTCATCTCTGAGCAATTGCTCGACGTTTGCAATTTCTCAGCTCGTGTCTACGAGACGGAGAGATAGTGACCGTGACGTTTGGTGGGTAGAGAAGCGCAGAGAGCAAGTGTTGCTGCGCCTGTGAAAGTGCTTCCAAGGAGGGGGCTGGCTAGCAAGAGCTTTCAGTGCTGGCACTTTTCATCTCTGAGCAATTGCTCGACGTTTGCAATTTCTCACCGGAGCTCTCTTTAGACTGCACGAGAGGATGGGCAGAAGATGAGATGGCTAGAGAAGCACAGAGCGCCAGTGTTCTAAGGGCTACAAGAGCGTTTCCAAGGAAGGGGGCTGGCTAGCAACAGCTTTCAGTGCTGGCACTTTTCATCTTTGAGCAATTGCTCGACGTTTGCAATTTCTCAGCTCATGTCTATGAGACGGAAAGAGAATGACCGTGACGTTTGGTGGGTAGAGAAGCGCAAAGCCCCAGTGTTGCTGCGCCTGTGAAAGCGCTTCCAAGGAAGGGGGCTGGCTAGCAAGAGCTTTCAGTGCTGGCACTTTTCATCTCTGAGCAATTGCTCAACGTTTGCAATTTCTCAGCTCGTGTCTATGAGACGGAGAGATAGTGACCGTGACGTTTGGTGGGTAGAGAAGCGCAAAGCCCCAGTGTTGCTGCGCCTGTGAAAGCGCTTCCAAGGAAGGGGGCTGGCTAGCAACAGCTTTCAGTGCTGGCACTTTTCAGCTCTGAGCAATTGCTCGACGTTTGCAATTTCTCACCAGAGCTCTCTTTAGACTGCGCGAGAGGATGGGCAGAAGATGAGGTGGCTAGAGAAGCACAGAGCACCAGTGTTCTAAGGGCTACAAGAGCGTTTCCAAGGAAGGGTGCTGGCTAGCAAGAGCTTTCAGTGCTGGCACTTTTCATCTCTGAGCAGTTGCTCGACGTTTGCAATTTCTCAGCTCGTGTCTACAAGACGGAAAGAGAATGACCGTGACGTTTGGTGGGTAGAGAAGCGCAAAGCCCCAGTGTTGCTGCGCCTGTGAAAGCGCTTCCAAGAAAGGGTGCTGGCTAGCAACAGCTTTCAGTGCTGGCACTTTTCTTCTCTGAGCAATTGCTCGACGTTTGCAATTTCTCAGCTCGTGTCTATGAGACGGAGAGATAGTGACCGCGACGTTTGGTGGGTAGAGAAGCGCAAAGCCCCAGTGTTGCTGCGCCTGTGAAAGCGCTTCCAAGGAAGGGGGCTGGCTAGCAACAGCTTTCAGTGCTGGCACTTTTCATCTCTGAGCAATTGCTCGACGTTTGCAATTTCTCAGCTCGTGTCTACGAGACGGAAAGAGAATGACCGTGACGTTTGGTGGGTAGAGAAGCGCAGAGAGCAAGTGTTGCTGTGCCTGTGGAAGCGCTTCCAAGGAAGGGTGCTGGCTAGCAACAGCTTTCAGTGCTGGCACTTTTCAGCTCTGAGCAATTGCTCGACGTTTGCAATTTCTCACCGGAGCTTTTGTTAGAGTGCGCGAGAGGATGAGCAGAAGATTAGATGGCTAGAGAAGCACAGAGCGCCAGTGTTCTAAGGGCTACAAGAGCGTTTCCAAGGAAGGGAGCTGGCTAGCAAGAGCTTTCAGTGCTGGCACTTTTCATCTCTGAGCAATTGCTTGACGTTTGCAATTTCTCAGCTCGTGTCTACGAGACGGAGAGATAGTGACCGTGACGTTTGGTGGGTAGAGAAGCGCAGAGAGCAAGTGTTGCTGCGCCTGTGAAAGTGCTTCCAAGGAGGGTGCTGGCTAGCAACAGCTTTCAGTGCTGGCACTTTTCATCTCTGAGCAATTGCTCGACGTTTGCAATTTCTCACCGGAGCTTTTGTGAGAGTGCGCGAGAGGATGAGCAGAAGATGAGGTGGCTAGAGAAGCACAGAGCCCCAGTGTTCTAAGGGCTACAAAAGCGCTTCCAAGGAAGGGTGCTGGCTAGCAACAGCTTTCAGTGCTGGCACTTTTCATCTCTGAGCAATTGCTCGACGTTTGCAATTTCTCACCTGTGCTCTCTTTAGACTGCGTGAGAGGATGGGCAGAAGATTAGGTGGCTAGAGAAGCACAGAGCCCCAGTGTTCCAAGGGCTAAAAGAGCGTTTCCAAGGAAGGGTGGTGGCTAGCAAGAGCTTTCAGTGCTGGCACTTTTCATCTCTGAGCAGTTGCTCGACGTTTGCAATTTCTCAGCTCGTGTCTACGAGACGGAAAGAGAATGACCGTGACGTTTGGTGGGTAGAGAAGCGCAAAAACCCAGTGTTGCTGCGCCTGTGAAAGCGCTTCCAAGGAAGGGGGCTGGCTAGCAACAGCTTTCAGTGCTGGCACTTTTCAGCTCTGAGCAATTGCTCGACGTTTGCAATTTCTCACCGGAGCTCTCTTTAGAGTGCGCGAGAGGATGAGCAGAAGATTAGATGGCTAGAGAAGCACAGAGCGCCAGTGTTCTAAGGGCTACAAGAGCGTTTCCAAGGAAGGGGGCTGGCTAGCAAGAGCTTTCAGTGCTGGCACTTTTCATCTCTGAGCAATTGCTCGACGTTTGCAATTTCTCAGCTCATGTCTATGAGACGGAAAGAGAATGACCGTGACGTTTGGTGGGTAGAGAAGCGCAAAGCCCCAGTGTTGCTGCGCCTGTGAAAGCGCTTCCAAGGAAGGGGGCTGGCTAGCAACAGCTTTCAGTGCTGGCACTTTTCAGCTCTGAGCAATTGCTCGACGTTTGCAATTTCTCACCTGAGCTCTCTTTAGAGTGCGCGAGAGGATGAGCAGAAGATGAGGTGGCTAGAGAAGCACAGAGCGCCAGTGTTCTAAGGGCTACAAGAGCGTTTCCAAGGAAGGGGGCTGGCTAGCAAGAGCTTTCAGTGCTGGCACTTTTCATCTCTGAGCAATTGCTCGACGTTTGCCATTTCTCAGCTCGTGTCTACGAGACGGAAAGAGAATGACCGTGACGTTTGGTGGGTAGAGAAGCGCAGAGAGCAAGTGTTGCTGCGCCTGTGAAAGCGCTTCCAAGGAAGGGTGCTGGCTAGCAACAGCTTTCAGTGCTGGCACTTTTCAGCTCTGAGCAATTGCTCGACGTTTGCAATTTCTCACCGGAGCTTTTGTTAGAGTGCGCGAGAGGATGAGCAGAAGATTAGATGGCTAGAGAAGCACAGAGCGCCAGTGTTCTAAGGGCTACAAGAGCGTTTCCAAGGAAGGGAGCTGGCTAGCAAGAGCTTTCAGTGCTGGCACTTTTCATCTCTGAGCAATTGCTGGACGTTTGCAATTTCTCAGCTCGTGTCTACGAGACGGAGAGATAGTGACCGTGACGTTTGGTGGGTAGAGAAGCGCAGAGAGCAAGTGTTGCTGCGCCTGTGAAAGTGCTTCCAAGGAGGGGGCTTGCTAGCAACAGCTTTCAGTGCTGGCACTTTTCAGCTCTGAGCAATTGCTCGACGTTTGCAATTTCTCACCAGAGCTTTTGTTAGAGTGCGCGAGAGGATGAGCAGAAGATGAGGTGGCTAGAGAAGCACAGAGCGCCAGTGTTCTAAGGGCTACAAGAGCGTTTCCAAGGAAAGGGGCTGGCTAGCAAGAGCTTTCAGTGCTGGCACTTTTCATCTCTGAGCAATTGCTCGACGTTTGCAATTTCTCAGCTCGTGTCTACAAGACGGAAAGAGAATGACCGTGACGTTTGGTGGGTAGAGAAGCGCAAAGCCCCAGTGTTGCTGCGCCTGTGAAAGCGTTTCGAAGGAAGGGGGCTGGCTAGCAACAGCTTTCAGTGCTGGCACTTTTCATCTCTGAGCAATTGCTCGACGTTTGCAATTTCTCAGCTCGTGTCTATGAGACGGAGAGATAGTGACCGTGACGTTTGGTGGGTAGAGAAGCGCAAAGCCCCAGTGTTGCTGCGCCTGTGAAAGCGCTTCCAAGGAAGGGTGCTGGCTAGCAAGAGCTTTCAGTGCTGGCACTTTTCAGCTCTGAGCAATTGCTCGACGTTTGCAATTTCTCTCCGGAGCTTTCGTTAGAGTGCGCGAGAGGATGAGCAGAAGATGAGGTGGCTAGAGAAGCACAGAGCGCCAGTGTTCTAAGGGCTACAAGAGCGTTTCCAAGGAAGGGGGCTGGCTAGCAAGAGCTTTCAGTGCTGGCACTTTTCATCTCTGAGCAATTGCTCGACGTTTGCAATTTCTCAGCTCGTGTCTACGAGACGGAAAGAGAATGACCGTGACGTTTGGTGGGTAGAGAAGCGCAGAGAGCAAGTGTTGCTGCGCCTGTGGAAGCGCTTCCAAGGAAGGGTGCTGGCTAGCAACAGCTTTCAGTGCTGGCACTTTTCAGCTCTGAGCAATTGCTCGACGTTTGCAATTTCTCTCCTGAGCTCTCTTTAGAGTGCGCGAGAGGATGAGCAGAAGATTAGATGGCTAGAGAAGCACAGAGCGCCAGTGTTCTAAGGGCTACAAGAGCGTTTCCAAGGAAGGGAGCTGGCTAGCAAGAGCTTTCAGTGCTGGCACTTTTCATCTCTGAGCAATTGCTTGACGTTTGCAATTTCTCAGCGCGTGTCTACGAGACGGAGAGATAGTGACCGTGACGTTTGGTGGGTAGAGAAGCGCAGAGAGCAAGTGTTGCTGCGCCTGTGAAAGTGCTTCCAAGGAGGGGGCTGGCTAGCAAGAGCTTTCAGTGCTGGCACTTTTCATCTCTGAGCAATTGCTCGACGTTTGCAATTTCTCACCGGAGCTTTTGTTAGAGTGCGCGAGAGGATGAGCAGAAGATGAGGTGGCTAGAGAAGCACAGAGCCCCAGTGTTCTAAGGGCTACAAAAGCGCTTCCAAGGAAGGGTGCTGGCTAGCAACAGCTTTCAGTGCTGGCACTTTTCAGCTCTGAGCAATTGCTCGACGTTTGCAATTTCTCACCTGTGCTCTCTTTAGACTGCGCGAGAGGATGGGCAGAAGGTTAGGTGGCTAGAGAAGCACAGAGCCCCAGTGTTCCAAGGGCTAAAAGAGCGTTTCCAAGGAAGGGTGGTGGCTAGCAAGAGCTTTCAGTGCTGGCACTTTTCATCTTTGAGCAATTGCTCGACGTTTGCAATTTCTCAGCTCGTCTCTACGAGACGGAAAGAGAATGACCGTGACGTTTGGTGGGTAGAGAAGCGCAAAGCCCCAGTGTTGCTGCGCCTGTGAAAGCGCTTCCAAGGAAGGGTGCTGGCTAGCAAGAGCTTTCAGTGCTGGCACTTTTCATCTCTGAGCAATTGCTCGACGTTTGCAATTTCTCACCGGAGCTTTTGTTAGAGTGCGCGAGAGGATGAGCAGAAGATTAGATGGCTAGAGAAGCACAGAGCGCCAGTGTTCTAAGGGCTACAAGAGCGTTTCCAAGGAAAGGGGCTGGCTAGCAAGAGCTTTCAGTGCTGGCACTTTTCATCTCTGAGCAATTGCTCGACGTTTGCAATTTCTCAGCTCATGTCTATGAGACGGAAAGAGAATGACCGTGACGTTTGGTGGGTAGAGAAGCGCAAAGCCCCAGTGTTGCTGCGCCTGTGAAAGCGCTTCCAAGGAAGGGGGCTGGCTAGCAACAGCTTTCAGTGCTGGCACTTTTCATCTCTGAGCAATTGCTCAACGTTTGCAATTTCTCAGCTCGTGTCTATGAGACGGAGAGATAGTGACCGTGACGTTTGGTGGGTAGAGAAGCGCAAAGCCCCAGTGTTGCTGCGCCTGTGAAAGCGCTTCCAAGGAAGGGTGCTGGCTAGCAACAGCTTTCAGTGCTGGCACTTTTCAGCTCTGAGCAATTGCTCGACGTTTGCAATTTCTCACCTGAGCTCTCTTTAGAGTGCGCGAGAGGATGAGCAGAAGATGAGGTGGCTAGAGAAGCACAGAGCGGCAGTGTTCTAAGGGCTACAAGAGCGTTTGCAAGGAAGGGGGCTGGCTAGCAACAGCTTTCAGTGCTGGCACTTTTCATCTCTGAGCAATTGCTCGACGTTTGCAATTTCTCAGCTCGTGTCTACGAGACGGAAAGAGAATGACCGTGACGTTTGGTGGGTAGAGAAGCGCAGAGAGCAAGTGTTGCTGCGCCTGTGAAAGCGCTTCCAAGGAAGGGTGCTGGCTAGCAACAGCTTTCAGTGCTGGCACTTTTCAGCTCTGAGCAATTGCTCGACGTTTGCAATTTCTCACCGGAGCTTTTGTTAGAGTGCGCGAGAGGATGAGCAGAAGATGAGGTGGCTAGAGAAGCACAGAGCGCCAGTGTTCTAAGGGCTACAAGAGCGTTTCCAAGGAAAGGGGCTGGCTAGAAAGAGCTTTCAGTGCTGGCACTTTTCATCTCTGAGCAATTGCTCGACGTTTGCAATTTCTCAGCTCGTGTCTACGAGACGGAAAGAGAATGACCGTGACGTTTGGTGGGTAGAGAAGCGCAAAGCCCCAGTGTTGCTGCGCCTGTGAAAGCGTTTCGAAGGAAGGGGGCTGGCTAGCAACAGCTTTCAGTGCTGGCACTTTTCATCTCTGAACAGTTGCTCGACGTTTGCAATTTCTCAGCTCGTGTCTATGAGACGGAGAGATAGTGACCGTGACGTTTGGTGGGTAGAGAAGCGCAAAGCCCCAGTGTTGCTGCGCCTGTGAAAGCGCTTCCAAGGAAGGGTGCTGGCTAGCAAGAGCTTTCAGTGCTGGCACTTTTCAGCTCTGAGCAATTGCTCGACGTTTGCAATTTCTCTCCGGAGCTTTCGTTAGAGTGCGCGAGAGGATGAGCAGAAGATGAGGTGGCTAGAGAAGCACAGAGCGCCAGTGTTCTAAGGGCTACAAGAGCGTTTCCAAGGAAGGGGGCTGGCTAGCAAGAGCTTTCAGTGCTGGCACTTTTCATCTCTGAGCAATTGCTCGACGTTTGCAATTTCTCAGCTCGTGTCTACGAGACGGAAAGAGAATGACCGTGACGTTTGGTGGGTAGAGAAGCGCAGAGAGCAAGTGTTGCTGCGCCTGTGGAAGCGCTTCCAAGGAAGGGTGCTGGCTAGCAACAGCTTTCAGTGCTGGCACTTTTCAGCTCTGAGCAATTGCTCGACGTTTGCAATTTCTCTCCTGAGCTCTCTTTAGAGTGCGCGAGAGGATGAGCAGAAGATTAGATGGCTAGAGAAGCACAGAGCGCCAGTGTTCTAAGGGCTACAAGAGCGTTTCCAAGGAAGGGAGCTGGCTAGCAAGAGCTTTCAGTGCTGGCACTTTTCATCTCTGAGCAATTGCTCGACGTTTGCAATTTCTCAGCTCGTGTCTACGAGACGGAGAGATAGTGACCGTGACGTTTGGTGCGTAGAGAAGCGCAGAGAGCAAGTGTTGCTGCGCCTGTGAAAGTGCTTCCAAGGAGGGGGCTGGCTAGCAAGAGCTTTCAGTGCTGGCACTTTTCATCTCTGAGCAATTGCTCGACGTTTGCAATTTCTCACCGGAGCTTTTGTTAGACTGCGCGAGAGGATGGGCAGAAGATTAGGTGGCTAGAGAAGCACAGAGCCCCAGTGTTCCAAGGGCTAAAAGAGCGTTTCCAAGGAAGGGTGGTGGCTAGCAAGAGCTTTCAGTGCTGGCACTTTTCATCTCTGAGCAGTTGCTCGATGTTTGCAATTTCTCAGCTCGTGTCTACGAGACGGAAAGAGAATGACCGTGACGTTTGGTGGGTAGAGAAGCGCAAAGCCCCAGTGTTGCTGCGCCTGTGAAAGCGCTTCCAAGGAAGGGGGCTGGCTAGCAACAGCTTTCAGTGCTGGCACTTTTCATCTCTGAGCAATTGCTCGACGTTTGCAATTTCTCACCGGAGCTTTTGTTAGAGTGCGCGAGAGGATGAGCAGAAGATGAGGTGGCTAGAGAAGCACAGAGCGCCAGTGTTCTAAGGGCTACAAGAGCGTTTCCAAGGAAGGGGGCTGGCTAGCAAGAGCTTTCAGTGCTGGCACTTTTCATCTCTGAGCAATTGCTCGACGTTTGCCATTTCTCAGCTCGTGTCTACGAGACGGAGAGATAGTGACCGTGACGTTTGGTGGGTAGAGAAGCGCAAAGCCCCAGTGTTGCTGCGCCTGTGAAAGCGCTTCCAAGGAAGGGGGCTGGCTAGCAACAGCTTTCAGTGCTGGCACTTTTCATCTCTGAGCAATTGCTCGACGTTTGCAATTTCTCTCCGGAGCTTTCGTTAGAGTGCGCGAGAGGATGAGCAGAAGATGAGGTGGCTAGAGAAGCACAGAGCGCCAGTGTTCTAAGGGCTACAAGAGCGTTTCCAAGGAAGGGGGCTGGCTAGCAAGAGCTTTCAGTGCTGGCACTTTTCATCTCTGAGCAATTCCTCGACGTTTGCAATTTCTCAGCTCGTGTCTACGAGACGGAAAGAGAATGACCGTGACGTTTGGTGGGTAGAGAAGCGCAGAGAGCAAGTGTTGCTGCGTCTGTGAAAGCGCTTCCAAGGAGGGGGCTTGCTAGCAACAGCTTTCAGTGCTGGCACTTTTCAGCTCTGAGCAATTGCTCGACGTTTGCAATTTCTCACCAGAGCTTTTGTTAGAGTGCGCCAGAGGATGAGCAGAAGATGAGGTGGCTAGAGAAGCACAGAGCGCCAGTGTTCTAAGGGCTACAAGAGCGTTTCCAAGGAAGGGGGCTGGCTAGCAAGAGCTTTCAGTGCTGGCACTTTTCATCTCTGAGCAATTGCTCGACGTTTTCAATTTCTCAGCTCGTGTCTACAAGACGGAAAGAGAATGACCGTGACGTTTGGTGGGTAGAGCAGCGCAAAGCCCCAGTGTTGCTGCGTCTGTGAAAGCATTTCGAAGGAAGGGTGCTGGCTAGCAAGAGCTTTCAGTGCTGGCACTTTTCATCTCTGAGCAATTGCTCGACGTTTGCAATTTCTCAGCTCGTGTCTACGAGACGGAGAGATAGTGACCGTGACGTTTGGTGGGTAGAGAAGCGCAAAGCCCCAGTGTTGCTGCGCCTGTGAAAGCGCTTCCAAGGAAGGGGGCTGGCTAGCAACAGCTTTCAGTGCTGGCACTTTTCATCTCTGAGCAATTGCTGGACGTTTGCAATTTCTCACCGGAGCTTTTGTTAGAGTGCGCGAGAGGATGAGCAGAAGATTAGATGGCTAGAGAAGCACAGAGCGCCAGTGTTCTAAGGGCTACAAGAGCGTTTCCAAGGAAGGGGGCTGGCTAGGAACAGCTTTCAGTGCTGGCACTTTTCATCTCTGAGCAATTGCTCGACGTTTGCAATTTCTCAGCTCGTGTCTACGAGACGGAGAGATAGTGACCGTGACGTTTGGTGGTTAGAGAAGCGCAGAGAGCAAGTGTTGCTGCGCCTGTGAAAGTGCTTCCAAGGAGGGGGCTGGCTAGCAAGAGCTTTCAGTGCTGGCACTTTTCATCTCTGAGCAATTGCTCGACGTTTGCAATTTCTCACCTGAGCTCTCTTTAGACTGCGCGAGAGGATGAGCAGAAGATGAGGTGGCTAGAGAAGCACAGAGCGCCAGTGTTCTAAGGGCTACAAGAGCGTTTCCAAGGAAGGGGGCTGGCTAGCAACAGCTTTCAGTGCTGGCACTTTTCATCTCTGAGCAATTGCTCGACGTTTGCAATTTCTCAGCTCGTGTCTACGAGACGGAGAGATAGTGACCGTGACGTTTGGTGGGTAGACAAGCGCAAAGCCCCAGTGTTGCTGCGCCTGTGAAAGCGCTTCCAGGGAAGGGAGCTGGCTAGCAACAGCTTTCAGTGCTGGCACTTTTCATCTCTGAGCAGTTGCTCGACGTTTGCAATTTCTCAGCTCGTGTCTACGAGACGGAGAGATAGTGACCGTGACGTTTGGTGGGTAGAGAAGCGCAAAGCCACAGTGTTGCTGCACCTGTGAAAGCGCTTCCAGGGAAGGGTGCTGGCTAGCAACAGCTTTCAGTGCTGGCACTTTTCATCTCTGAGCAATTGCTCGACGTTTGCAATTTCTCACCGGAGCTTTTGTTAGAGTGCGCGAGAGGATGAGCAGAAGATGAGGTGGCTAGAGAAGCACAGAGCCCCACTGTTCTTAGGGCTACAAGAGCGTTTCGAAGGAAGGGGGCTGGCTAGCAACAGCTTTCAGTGCTGGCACTTTTCATCTCTGAGCAATTGCTCAACGTTTGCAATTTCTCAGCTCGTGTCTACGAGACGGAGAGATAGTGACCGTGACGTTTGGTGGGTAGAGAAGCGCAAAGCCCCAGTGTTGCTGCGCCTGTGAAAGCGCTTCCAAGGAAGGGGGCTGGCTAGCAACAGCTTTCAGTGCTGGCACTTTTCAGCTCTGAGCAATTGCTCGACGTTTGCAATTTCTCACCGGAGCTCTCTTTAGACTCCACGAGAGGATGGGCAGAAGATTAGATGGCTAGAGAAGCACAGAGCGCCAGTGTTCTAAGGGCTACAAGAGCGTTTCCAAGGAAGGGGGCTGGCTAGCAAGAGCTTTCAGTGCTGGCACTTTTCATCTCTGAGCAATTGCTCGACGTTTGCCGTTTCTCAGCTCGTGTCTACGAGACGGAAAGAGAATGACCGTGACGTTTGGTGGGTAGAGAAGCGCAGAGAGCAAGTGTTGCTGCGCCTGTGAAAGCGCTTCCAAAGAAGGGTGCTGGCTAGCAACAGCTTTCAGTGCTGGCACTTTTCATCTCTGAGCAGTTGCTCGACGTTTGCAATTTCTCAGCTCGTGTCTACGAGACGGAGAGATAGTGACCGTGACGTTTGGTGGGTAGAGAAGCGCAGAGAGCAAGTGTTGCTGCGCCTGTGAAAGTGCTTCCAAGGAGGGGGCTTGCTAGCAACAGCTTTCAGTGCTGGCACTTTTCATCTCTGAGCAGTTGCTCGACGTTTGCAATTTCTCACCAGAGCTTTTGTTAGAGTGCGCGAGAGGATGAGCAGAAGATGAGGTGGCTAGAGAAGCACAGAGCGCCAGTGTTCTAAGGGCTACAAGAGCGTTTCCAAGGAAAGGGGCTGGCTAGCAAGAGCTTTCAGTGCTGGCACTTTTCATCTCTGAGCAATTGCTCGACGTTTGCAATTTCTCAGCTCGTGTCTACAAGACGGAAAGAGAATGACCGTGACGTTTGGTGGGTAGAGAAGTGCAAAGCCCCAGTGTTGCTGCGCCTGTGAAAGCGTTTCGAAGGAAGGGGGCTGGCTAGCAAGAGCTTTCAGTGCTGGCACTTTTCATCTCTGAGCAATTGCTCGACGTTTGCAATTTCTCAGCTCGTGTCTACGAGACGGAGAGATAGTGACCGTGACGTTTGGTGGGTAGAGAAGCGCAAAGCCCCAGTGTTGCTGCGCCTGTGAAAGCGCTTCCAAGGAAGGGTGCTGGCTAGCAACAGCTTTCAGTGCTGGCACTTTTCAGCTCTGAGCAATTGCTCGACGTTTGCAATTTCTCTCCGGAGCTTTCGTTAGAGTGCGCGAGAGGATGAGCAGAAGATGAGGTGGCTAGAGAAGCACAGAGCGCCAGTGTTCTAAGGGCTACAAGAGCGTTTCCAAGGAAGGTGGCTGGCTAGCAAGAGCTTTCAGTGCTGGCACTTTTCATCTCTGAGCAATTGCTCGACGTTTGCAATTTCTCAGCTCGTGTCTACGAGACGGAAAGAGAATGACCGTGACGTTTGGTGGGTAGAGAAGCGCAGAGAGCAAGTGTTGCTGCGCCTGTGGAAGCGCTTCCAAGGAAGGGTGCTGGCTAGCAACAGCTTTCAGTGCTGGCACTTTTCAGCTCTGAGCAATTGCTCGACGTTTGCAATTTCTCACCGGAGCTTTTGTTAGAGTGCGCGAGAGGATGAGCAGAAGATTAGATGGCTAGAGAAGCACAGAGCGCCAGTGTTCTAAGGGCTACAAGAGCGTTTCCAAGGAAGGGGGCTGGCTAGCAACAGCTTTCAGTGCTGGCACTTTTCATCTCTGAGCAATTGCTCGACGTTTGCAATTTCTCAGCTCGTGTCTACGAGACGGAGAGATAGTGACCGTGACGTTTGGTGGGTAGAGAAGCGCAGAGAGCAAGTGTTGCTGCGCCTGTGAAAGTGCTTCCAAGGAGGGGGCTGGCTAGCAACAGCTTTCAGTGCTGGCACTTTTCATCTCTGAGCAATTGCTCGACGTTTGCAATTTCTCACCGGAGCTTTTGTTAGAGTGCGCGAGAGGATGAGCAGAAGATGAGGTGGCTAGAGAAGCACAGAGCCCCAGTGTTCTAAGGGCTACAAAAGCGCTTCCAAGGAAGGGTGCTGGCTAGCAACAGCTTTCAGTGCTGGCACTTGTCAGCTCTGAGCAATTGCTCGACGTTTGCAATTTCTCACCTGTGCTCTCTTTAGACTGCGCGAGAGGATGGGCAGAAGATTAGGTGGCTAGAGAAGCACAGAGCGCCAGTGTTCCAAGGGCTACAAGAGCGTTTCCAAGGAAGGGGGCTGGCTAGCAAGAGCTTTCAGTGCTGGCACTTTTCATCTCTGAGCAGTTGCTCGACGTTTTGCAATTTCTCAGCTCGTGTCTACGAGACGGAAAGAGAATGACCGTGACGTTTGGTGGGTAGAGAAGCGCAAAGCCCCAGTGTTGCTGCGCCTGTGAAAGCGTTTCCAAGGAAGGGGGCTGGCTAGCAAGAGCTTTCAGTGCTGGCACTTTTCATCTCTGAGCAATTGCTCGACGTTTGCAATTTCTCTCCGGAGCTTTCGTTAGAGTGCGCGAGAGGATGAGCAGAAGATGAGGTGGCTAGAGAAGCACAGAGCGCCAGTGTTCTAAGGGCTACAAGAGCGTTTCCAAGGAAGGGGGCTGGCTAGCAAGAGCTTTCAGTGCTGGCACTTTTCATCTCTGAGCAATTCCTCGACGTTTGCAATTTCTCAGCTCGTGTCTACGAGACGGAAAGAGAATGACCGTGACGTTTGGTGGGTAGAGAAGCGCAGAGAGCAAGTGTTGCTGCGTCTGTGAAAGCGCTTCCAAGGAGGGGGCTTGCTAGCAACAGCTTTCAGTGCTGGCACTTTTCAGCTCTGAGCAATTGCTCGACGTTTGCAATTTCTCACCAGAGCTTTTGTTAGAGTGCGCCAGAGGATGAGCAGAAGATGAGGTGGCTAGAGAAGCACAGAGCGCCAGTGTTCTAAGGGCTACAAGAGCGTTTCCAAGGAAGGGGGCTGGCTAGCAAGAGCTTTCAGTGCTGGCACTTTTCATCTCTGAGCAATTGCTCGACGTTTGCAATTTCTCAGCTCGTGTCTACGAGACGGAAAGAGAATGACCGTGACGTTTGGTGGGTAGAGAAGTGCAAAGCCCCAGTGTTGCTGCGCCTGTGAAAGCGTTTCGAAGGAAGGGGGCTGGCTAGCAACAGCTTTCAGTGCTGGCACTTTTCATCTCTGAGCAATTGCTCGACGTTTGCAATTTCTCACCAGAGCTCTTTTTAGAGCGCGCGAGAGGATGAGAAGAAGATGAGGTGGCTAGAGAAGCACAGAGCGCCAGTGTTCTAAGGGCTACAAGAGCGTTTCCAAGGAAAGGGGCTGGCTAGCAAGAGCTTTCAGTGCTGGCACTTTTCATCTCTGAGCAATTGCTCGACGTTTGCAATTTCTCACCGGAGCTTTTGTTAGAGTGCGCGAGAGGATGAGCAGAAGATTAGATGGCTAGAGAAGCACAGAGCGCCAGTGTTCTAAGGGCTACAAGAGCGTTTCCAAGGAAGGGGGCTGGCTAGCAAGAGCTTTCAGTGCTGGCACTTTTCATCTCTGAGCAATTGCTCGACGTTTGCAATTTCTCAGCTCGTGTCTACGAGACGGAGAGATAGTGACCGTGACGTTTGGTGGTTAGAGAAGCGCAGAGAGCAAGTGTTGCTGCGCCTGTGAAAGTGCTTCCAAGGAGGGGGCTGGCTAGCAACAGCTTTCAGTGCTGGCACTTTTCATCTCTGAGCAATTGCTCGACGTTTGCAATTTCTCACCAGAGCTTTTGTTAGAGTGCGCGAGAGGATGAGCAGAAGATGAGGTGGCTAGAGAAGCACAGAGCGGCAGTGTTCTAAGGGCTACAAGAGCGTTTCCAAGGAAGGGTGCTGGCTAGCAACAGCTTTCAGTGCTGGCACTTTTCATCTCTGAGCAATTGGTCGACGTTTGCAATTTCTCAGCTCGTGTCTACGAGACGGAGAGATAGTGACCGTGATGTTTGGTGGATAGACAAGCGCAAAGCCCCAGTGCTGCTGCGCCTGTGAAAGCGCTCCCAAGGAAGGGAGCTGGCTAGCAACAGCTTTCAGTGCTGGCACTTTTCATCTCTGAGCAATTGCTGGACGTTTGCAATTTCTCACCGGAGCTTTTGTTAGAGTGCGCGAGAGGATGAGCAGAAGATGAGGTGGCTAGAGAAGCACAGAGCCCCACTGTTCTTAGGGCTACAAGAGCGTTTCCATGGAAGGGGGCTGGCTAGCAACAGCTTTCAGTGCTGGCACTTTTCATCTCTGAGCAATTGCTCGACGTTTGCAATTTCTCAGCTCGTGTCTACGAGACGGAGAGATAGTGACCGTGACGTTTGGTGGGTAGAGAAGCGCAAAGCCCCAGTGTTGCTGCGCCTGTGAAAGCGCTTCCAAGGAAGGGGGCTGGCTAGCAACAGCTTTCAGTGCTGGCACTTTTCTTCTCTGAGCAATTGCTCGACGTTTGCAATTTCTCACCGGAGCTCTCTTTAGACTGCGCGAGAGGATGAGCAGAAGATGAGGTGGCTAGAGAAGCACAGAGCCCCAGTGTTCTTAGGGCTACAAGAGCGTTTCCAAGGAAGGGTGCTGGCTAGCAAGAGCTTTCAGTGCTGGCACTTTTCTTCTCTGAGCAATTGCTCGACGTTTGCAATTTCTCAGCTCGTGTCTACGAGACGGAGAGATAGTGACCGTGACGTTTGGTGGGTAGAGAAGCGCAAAGCCCCAGTGTTGCTGCGCCTGTGAAAGCGCTTCCAAGGAAGGGGGCTGGCTAGCAACAGCTTTCAGTGCTGGCACTTTTCATCTCTGAGCAATTGCTCGACGTTTGCAATTTTGAGCTCGTGTCTATGAGACGGAAAGAGAATGACCGTGACGTTTGGTGGGTAGAGAAGCGCAAAGCCCCAGTGTTGCTGCGCCTGTGAAAGCGCTTCCAAGGAAGGGGGCTGGCTAGCAACAGCTTTCAGTGCTGGCACTTTTCAGCTCTGAGCAATTGCTCGACGTTTGCAATTTCTCACCGGAGCTCTCTTTAGACTGCACGAGAGGATGGGCAGAAGATTAGATGGCTAGAGAAGCACAGAGCGCCAGTGTTCTAAGAGCTACAAGAGCGTTTCCAAGGAAGGGGGCTGGCTAGCAACAGCTTTCAGTGCTGGCACTTTTCATCTTTGAGCAATTGCTCGACGTTTGCAATTTCTCAGCTCATGTCTATGAGACGGAAAGAGAATGACCGTGACGTTTGGTGGGTAGAGAAGCGCAAAGCCCCAGTGTTGCTGCGCCTGTGAAAGCGCTTCCAAGGAAGGGGGCTGGCTAGCAACAGCTTTCAGTGCTGGCACTTTTCATCTCTGAGCAATTGCTCAACGTTTGCAATTTCTCAGCTCGTGTCTATGAGACGGAGAGATAGTGACCGTGACGTTTGGTGGGTAGAGAAGCGCAAAGCCCCAGTGTTGCTGCGCCTGTGAAAGCGCTTCCAAGGAAGGGTGCTGGCTAGCAACAGCTTTCAGTGCTGGCACTTTTCAGCTCTGAGCAATTGCTCGACGTTTGCAATTTCTCACCTGTGCTCTCTTTAGACTGCGCGAGAGGATGGGCAGAAGGTTAGGTGGCTAGAGAAGCACAGAGCCCCAGTGTTCCAAGGGCTAAAAGAGCGTTTCCAAGGAAGGGTGGTGGCTAGCAAGAGCTTTCAGTGCTGGCACTTTTCATCTTTGAGCAATTGCTCGACGTTTGCAATTTCTCAGCTCGTCTCTACGAGACGGAAAGAGAATGACCGTGACGTTTGGTGGGTAGAGAAGCGCAAAGCCCCAGTGTTGCTGCGCCTGTGAAAGCGCTTCCAAGGAAGGGTGCTGGCTAGCAAGAGCTTTCAGTGCTGGCACTTTTCAGCTCTGAGCAATTGCTCGACGTTTGCAATTTCTCACCGGAGCTTTTGTTAGAGTGCGCGAGAGGATGAGCAGAAGATTAGATGGCTAGAGAAGCACAGAGCGCCAGTGTTCTAAGGGCTACAAGAGCGTTTCCAAGGAAAGGGGCTGGCTAGCAAGAGCTTTCAGTGCTGGCACTTTTCATCTCTGAGCAATTGCTCGACGTTTGCAATTTCTCAGCTCATGTCTATGAGACGGAAAGAGAATGACCGTGACGTTTGGTGGGTAGAGAAGCGCAAAGCCCCAGTGTTGCTGCGCCTGTGAAAGCGCTTCCAAGGAAGGGGGCTGGCTAGCAACAGCTTTCAGTGCTGGCACTTTTCATCTCTGAGCAATTGCTCAACGTTTGCAATTTCTCAGCTCGTGTCTATGAGACGGAGAGATAGTGACCGTGACGTTTGGTGGGTAGAGAAGCGCAAAGCCCCAGTGTTGCTGCGCCTGTGAAAGCGCTTCCAAGGAAGGGTGCTGGCTAGCAACAGCTTTCAGTGCTGGCACTTTTCAGCTCTGAGCAATTGCTCGACGTTTGCAATTTCTCACCTGAGCTCTCTTTAGAGTGCGCGAGAGGATGAGCAGAAGATGAGGTGGCTAGAGAAGCACAGAGCGGCAGTGTTCTAAGGGCTACAAGAGCGTTTGCAAGGAAGGGGGCTGGCTAGCAACAGCTTTCAGTGCTGGCACTTTTCATCTCTGAGCAATTGCTCGACGTTTGCAATTTCTCAGCTCGTGTCTACGAGACGGAAAGAGAATGACCGTGACGTTTGGTGGGTAGAGAAGCGCAGAGAGCAAGTGTTGCTGCGCCTGTGAAAGCGCTTCCAAGGAAGGGTGCTGGCTAGCAACAGCTTTCAGTGCTGGCACTTTTCAGCTCTGAGCAATTGCTCGACGTTTGCAATTTCTCACCGGAGCTTTTGTTAGAGTGCGCGAGAGGATGAGCAGAAGATGAGGTGGCTAGAGAAGCACAGAGCGCCAGTGTTCTAAGGGCTACAAGAGCGTTTCCAAGGAAAGGGGCTGGCTAGAAAGAGCTTTCAGTGCTGGCACTTTTCATCTCTGAGCAATTGCTCGACGTTTGCAATTTCTCAGCTCGTGTCTACGAGACGGAAAGAGAATGACCGTGACGTTTGGTGGGTAGAGAAGCGCAAAGCCCCAGTGTTGCTGCGCCTGTGAAAGCGTTTCGAAGGAAGGGGGCTGGCTAGCAACAGCTTTCAGTGCTGGCACTTTTCATCTCTGAACAGTTGCTCGACGTTTGCAATTTCTCAGCTCGTGTCTATGAGACGGAGAGATAGTGACCGTGACGTTTGGTGGGTAGAGAAGCGCAAAGCCCCAGTGTTGCTGCGCCTGTGAAAGCGCTTCCAAGGAAGGGTGCTGGCTAGCAAGAGCTTTCAGTGCTGGCACTTTTCAGCTCTGAGCAATTGCTCGACGTTTGCAATTTCTCTCCGGAGCTTTCGTTAGAGTGCGCGAGAGGATGAGCAGAAGATGAGGTGGCTAGAGAAGCACAGAGCGCCAGTGTTCTAAGGGCTACAAGAGCGTTTCCAAGGAAGGGGGCTGGCTAGCAAGAGCTTTCAGTGCTGGCACTTTTCATCTCTGAGCAATTGCTCGACGTTTGCAATTTCTCAGCTCGTGTCTACGAGACGGAAAGAGAATGACCGTGACGTTTGGTGGGTAGAGAAGCGCAGAGAGCAAGTGTTGCTGCGCCTGTGGAAGCGCTTCCAAGGAAGGGTGCTGGCTAGCAACAGCTTTCAGTGCTGGCACTTTTCAGCTCTGAGCAATTGCTCGACGTTTGCAATTTCTCTCCTGAGCTCTCTTTAGAGTGCGCGAGAGGATGAGCAGAAGATTAGATGGCTAGAGAAGCACAGAGCGCCAGTGTTCTAAGGGCTACAAGAGCGTTTCCAAGGAAGGGAGCTGGCTAGCAAGAGCTTTCAGTGCTGGCACTTTTCATCTCTGAGCAATTGCTCGACGTTTGCAATTTCTCAGCTCGTGTCTACGAGACGGAGAGATAGTGACCGTGACGTTTGGTGCGTAGAGAAGCGCAGAGAGCAAGTGTTGCTGCGCCTGTGAAAGTGCTTCCAAGGAGGGGGCTGGCTAGCAAGAGCTTTCAGTGCTGGCACTTTTCATCTCTGAGCAATTGCTCGACGTTTGCAATTTCTCACCGGAGCTTTTGTTAGACTGCGCGAGAGGATGGGCAGAAGATTAGGTGGCTAGAGAAGCACAGAGCCCCAGTGTTCCAAGGGCTAAAAGAGCGTTTCCAAGGAAGGGTGGTGGCTAGCAAGAGCTTTCAGTGCTGGCACTTTTCATCTCTGAGCAGTTGCTCGACGTTTGCAATTTCTCAGCTCGTGTCTACGAGACGGAAAGAGAATGACCGTGACGTTTGGTGGGTAGAGAAGCGCAAAGCCCCAGTGTTGCTGCGCCTGTGAAAGCGCTTCCAAGGAAGGGGGCTGGCTAGCAACAGCTTTCAGTGCTGGCACTTTTCATCTCTGAGCAATTGCTCGACGTTTGCAATTTCTCACCGGAGCTTTTGTTAGAGTGCGCGAGAGGATGAGCAGAAGATGAGGTGGCTAGAGAAGCACAGAGCGCCAGTGTTCTAAGGGCTACAAGAGCGTTTCCAAGGAAGGGGGCTGGCTAGCAAGAGCTTTCAGTGCTGGCACTTTTCATCTCTGAGCAATTGCTCGACGTTTGCCATTTCTCAGCTCGTGTCTACGAGACGGAGAGATAGTGACCGTGACGTTTGGTGGGTAGAGAAGCGCAAAGCCCCAGTGTTGCTGCGCCTGTGAAAGCGCTTCCAAGGAAGGGGGCTGGCTAGCAACAGCTTTCAGTGCTGGCACTTTTCATCTCTGAGCAATTGCTCGACGTTTGCAATTTCTCTCCGGAGCTTTCGTTAGAGTGCGCGAGAGGATGAGCAGAAGATGAGGTGGCTAGAGAAGCACAGAGCGCCAGTGTTCTAAGGGCTACAAGAGCGTTTCCAAGGAAGGGGGCTGGCTAGCAAGAGCTTTCAGTGCTGGCACTTTTCATCTCTGAGCAATTCCTCGACGTTTGCAATTTCTCAGCTCGTGTCTACGAGACGGAAAGAGAATGACCGTGACGTTTGGTGGGTAGAGAAGCGCAGAGAGCAAGTGTTGCTGCGTCTGTGAAAGCGCTTCCAAGGAGGGGGCTTGCTAGCAACAGCTTTCAGTGCTGGCACTTTTCAGCTCTGAGCAATTGCTCGACGTTTGCAATTTCTCACCAGAGCTTTTGTTAGAGTGCGCCAGAGGATGAGCAGAAGATGAGGTGGCTAGAGAAGCACAGAGCGCCAGTGTTCTAAGGGCTACAAGAGCGTTTCCAAGGAAGGGGGCTGGCTAGCAAGAGCTTTCAGTGCTGGCACTTTTCATCTCTGAGCAATTGCTCGACGTTTTCAATTTCTCAGCTCGTGTCTACAAGACGGAAAGAGAATGACCGTGACGTTTGGTGGGTAGAGCAGCGCAAAGCCCCAGTGTTGCTGCGTCTGTGAAAGCATTTCGAAGGAAGGGTGCTGGCTAGCAAGAGCTTTCAGTGCTGGCACTTTTCATCTCTGAGCAATTGCTCGACGTTTGCAATTTCTCAGCTCGTGTCTACGAGACGGAGAGATAGTGACCGTGACGTTTGGTGGGTAGAGAAGCGCAAAGCCCCAGTGTTGCTGCGCCTGTGAAAGCGCTTCCAAGGAAGGGGGCTGGCTAGCAACAGCTTTCAGTGCTGGCACTTTTCATCTCTGAGCAATTGCTGGACGTTTGCAATTTCTCACCGGAGCTTTTGTTAGAGTGCGCGAGAGGATGAGCAGAAGATTAGATGGCTAGAGAAGCACAGAGCGCCAGTGTTCTAAGGGCTACAAGAGCGTTTCCAAGGAAGGGGGCTGGCTAGGAACAGCTTTCAGTGCTGGCACTTTTCATCTCTGAGCAATTGCTCGACGTTTGCAATTTCTCAGCTCGTGTCTACGAGACGGAGAGATAGTGACCGTGACGTTTGGTGGTTAGAGAAGCGCAGAGAGCAAGTGTTGCTGCGCCTGTGAAAGTGCTTCCAAGGAGGGGGCTGGCTAGCAAGAGCTTTCAGTGCTGGCACTTTTCATCTCTGAGCAATTGCTCGACGTTTGCAATTTCTCACCTGAGCTCTCTTTAGACTGCGCGAGAGGATGAGCAGAAGATGAGGTGGCTAGAGAAGCACAGAGCGCCAGTGTTCTAAGGGCTACAAGAGCGTTTCCAAGGAAGGGGGCTGGCTAGCAACAGCTTTCAGTGCTGGCACTTTTCATCTCTGAGCAATTGCTCGACGTTTGCAATTTCTCAGCTCGTGTCTACGAGACGGAGAGATAGTGACCGTGATGTTTGGTGGATAGACAAGCGCAAAGCCCCAGTGTTGCTGCGCCTGTGAAAGCGCTTCCAGGGAAGGGAGCTGGCTAGCAACAGCTTTCAGTGCTGGCACTTTTCATCTCTGAGCAGTTGCTCGACGTTTGCAATTTCTCAGCTCGTGTCTACGAGACGGAGAGATAGTGACCGTGACGTTTGGTGGGTAGAGAAGCGCAAAGCCACAGTGTTGCTGCACCTGTGAAAGCGCTTCCAGGGAAGGGTGCTGGCTAGCAACAGCTTTCAGTGCTGGCACTTTTCATCTCTGAGCAATTGCTCGACGTTTGCAATTTCTCACCGGAGCTTTTGTTAGAGTGCGCGAGAGGATGAGCAGAAGATGAGGTGGCTAGAGAAGCACAGAGCCCCACTGTTCTTAGGGCTACAAGAGCGTTTCGAAGGAAGGGGGCTGGCTAGCAACAGCTTTCAGTGCTGGCACTTTTCATCTCTGAGCAATTGCTCAACGTTTGCAATTTCTCAGCTCGTGTCTACGAGACGGAGAGATAGTGACCGTGACGTTTGGTGGGTAGAGAAGCGCAAAGCCCCAGTGTTGCTGCGCCTGTGAAAGCGCTTCCAAGGAAGGGGGCTGGCTAGCAACAGCTTTCAGTGCTGGCACTTTTCAGCTCTGAGCAATTGCTCGACGTTTGCAATTTCTCACCGGAGCTCTCTTTAGACTCCACGAGAGGATGGGCAGAAGATTAGATGGCTAGAGAAGCACAGAGCGCCAGTGTTCTAAGGGCTACAAGAGCGTTTCCAAGGAAGGGGGCTGGCTAGCAAGAGCTTTCAGTGCTGGCACTTTTCATCTCTGAGCAATTGCTCGACGTTTGCCGTTTCTCAGCTCGTGTCTACGAGACGGAAAGAGAATGACCGTGACGTTTGGTGGGTAGAGAAGCGCAGAGAGCAAGTGTTGCTGCGCCTGTGAAAGCGCTTCCAAAGAAGGGTGCTGGCTAGCAACAGCTTTCAGTGCTGGCACTTTTCATCTCTGAGCAGTTGCTCGACGTTTGCAATTTCTCAGCTCGTGTCTACGAGACGGAGAGATAGTGACCGTGACGTTTGGTGGGTAGAGAAGCGCAGAGAGCAAGTGTTGCTGCGCCTGTGAAAGTGCTTCCAAGGAGGGGGCTTGCTAGCAACAGCTTTCAGTGCTGGCACTTTTCATCTCTGAGCAGTTGCTCGACGTTTGCAATTTCTCACCAGAGCTTTTGTTAGAGTGCGCGAGAGGATGAGCAGAAGATGAGGTGGCTAGAGAAGCACAGAGCGCCAGTGTTCTAAGGGCTACAAGAGCGTTTCCAAGGAAAGGGGCTGGCTAGCAAGAGCTTTCAGTGCTGGCACTTTTCATCTCTGAGCAATTGCTCGACGTTTGCAATTTCTCAGCTCGTGTCTACAAGACGGAAAGAGAATGACCGTGACGTTTGGTGGGTAGAGAAGTGCAAAGCCCCAGTGTTGCTGCGCCTGTGAAAGCGTTTCGAAGGAAGGGGGCTGGCTAGCAACAGCTTTCAGTGCTGGCACTTTTCATCTCTGAGCAATTGCTCGACGTTTGCAATTTCTCAGCTCGTGTCTACGAGACGGAGAGATAGTGACCGTGACGTTTGGTGGGTAGAGAAGCGCAAAGCCCCAGTGTTGCTGCGCCTGTGAAAGCGCTTCCAAGGAAGGGTGCTGGCTAGCAACAGCTTTCAGTGCTGGCACTTTTCAGCTCTGAGCAATTGCTCGACGTTTGCAATTTCTCTCCGGAGCTTTCGTTAGAGTGCGCGAGAGGATGAGCAGAAGATGAGGTGGCTAGAGAAGCACAGAGCGCCAGTGTTCTAAGGGCTACAAGAGCGTTTCCAAGGAAGGTGGCTGGCTAGCAAGAGCTTTCAGTGCTGGCACTTTTCATCTCTGAGCAATTGCTCGACGTTTGCAATTTCTCAGCTCGTGTCTACGAGACGGAAAGAGAATGACCGTGACGTTTGGTGGGTAGAGAAGCGCAGAGAGCAAGTGTTGCTGCGCCTGTGGAAGCGCTTCCAAGGAAGGGTGCTGGCTAGCAACAGCTTTCAGTGCTGGCACTTTTCAGCTCTGAGCAATTGCTCGACGTTTGCAATTTCTCACCGGAGCTTTTGTTAGAGTGCGCGAGAGGATGAGCAGAAGATTAGATGGCTAGAAAAGCACAGAGCGCCAGTGTTCTAAGGGCTACAAGAGCGTTTCCAAGGAAGGGGGCTGGCTAGCAACAGCTTTCAGTGCTGGCACTTTTCATCTCTGAGCAATTGCTCGACGTTTGCAATTTCTCAGCTCGTGTCTACGAGACGGAGAGATAGTGACCGTGACGTTTGGTGGGTAGAGAAGCGCAGAGAGCAAGTGTTGCTGCGCCTGTGAAAGTGCTTCCAAGGAGGGGGCTGGCTAGCAACAGCTTTCAGTGCTGGCACTTTTCATCTCTGAGCAATTGCTCGACGTTTGCAATTTCTCACCGGAGCTTTTGTTAGAGTGCGCGAGAGGATGAGCAGAAGATGAGGTGGCTAGAGAAGCACAGAGCCCCAGTGTTCTAAGGGCTACAAAAGCGCTTCCAAGGAAGGGTGCTGGCTAGCAACAGCTTTCAGTGCTGGCACTTGTCAGCTCTGAGCAATTGCTCGACGTTTGCAATTTCTCACCTGTGCTCTCTTTAGACTGCGCGAGAGGATGGGCAGAAGATTAGGTGGCTAGAGAAGCACAGAGCGCCAGTGTTCCAAGGGCTACAAGAGCGTTTCCAAGGAAGGGGGCTGGCTAGCAAGAGCTTTCAGTGCTGGCACTTTTCATCTCTGAGCAGTTGCTCGACGTTTTGCAATTTCTCAGCTCGTGTCTACGAGACGGAAAGAGAATGACCGTGACGTTTGGTGGGTAGAGAAGCGCAAAGCCCCAGTGTTGCTGCGCCTGTGAAAGCGTTTCCAAGGAAGGGGGCTGGCTAGCAAGAGCTTTCAGTGCTGGCACTTTTCATCTCTGAGCAATTGCTCGACGTTTGCAATTTCTCTCCGGAGCTTTCGTTAGAGTGCGCGAGAGGATGAGCAGAAGATGAGGTGGCTAGAGAAGCACAGAGCGCCAGTGTTCTAAGGGCTACAAGAGCGTTTCCAAGGAAGGGGGCTGGCTAGCAAGAGCTTTCAGTGCTGGCACTTTTCATCTCTGAGCAATTCCTCGACGTTTGCAATTTCTCAGCTCGTGTCTACGAGACGGAAAGAGAATGACCGTGACGTTTGGTGGGTAGAGAAGCGCAGAGAGCAAGTGTTGCTGCGTCTGTGAAAGCGCTTCCAAGGAGGGGGCTTGCTAGCAACAGCTTTCAGTGCTGGCACTTTTCAGCTCTGAGCAATTGCTCGACGTTTGCAATTTCTCACCAGAGCTTTTGTTAGAGTGCGCCAGAGGATGAGCAGAAGATGAGGTGGCTAGAGAAGCACAGAGCGCCAGTGTTCTAAGGGCTACAAGAGCGTTTCCAAGGAAGGGGGCTGGCTAGCAAGAGCTTTCAGTGCTGGCACTTTTCATCTCTGAGCAATTGCTCGACGTTTGCAATTTCTCAGCTCGTGTCTACGAGACGGAAAGAGAATGACCGTGACGTTTGGTGGGTAGAGAAGTGCAAAGCCCCAGTGTTGCTGCGCCTGTGAAAGCGTTTCGAAGGAAGGGGGCTGGCTAGCAACAGCTTTCAGTGCTGGCACTTTTCAGCTCTGAGCAATTGCTCGACGTTTGCAATTTCTCACCAGAGCTCTTTTTAGAGCGCGCGAGAGGATGAGAAGAAGATGAGGTGGCTAGAGAAGCACAGAGCGCCAGTGTTCTAAGGGCTACAAGAGCGTTTCCAAGGAAAGGGGCTGGCTAGCAAGAGCTTTCAGTGCTGGCACTTTTCATCTCTGAGCAATTGCTCGACGTTTGCAATTTCTCACCGGAGCTTTTGTTAGAGTGCGCGAGAGGATGAGCAGAAGATTAGATGGCTAGAGAAGCACAGAGCGCCAGTGTTCTAAGGGCTACAAGAGCGTTTCCAAGGAAGGGGGCTGGCTAGCAAGAGCTTTCAGTGCTGGCACTTTTCATCTCTGAGCAATTGCTCGACGTTTGCAATTTCTCAGCTCGTGTCTACGAGACGGAGAGATAGTGACCGTGACGTTTGGTGGTTAGAGAAGCGCAGAGAGCAAGTGTTGCTGCGCCTGTGAAAGTGCTTCCAAGGAGGGGGCTGGCTAGCAACAGCTTTCAGTGCTGGCACTTTTCATCTCTGAGCAATTGCTCGACGTTTGCAATTTCTCACCAGAGCTTTTGTTAGAGTGCGCGAGAGGATGAGCAGAAGATGAGGTGGCTAGAGAAGCACAGAGCGCCAGTGTTCTAAGGGCTACAAGAGCGTTTCCAAGGAAGGGGGCTGGCTAGCAACAGCTTTCAGTGCTGGCACTTTTCATCTCTGAGCAATTGGTCGACGTTTGCAATTTCTCAGCTCGTGTCTACGAGACGGAGAGATAGTGACCGTGATGTTTGGTGGATAGACAAGCGCAAAGCCCCAGTGCTGCTGCGCCTGTGAAAGCGCTCCCAAGGAAGGGAGCTGGCTAGCAACAGCTTTCAGTGCTGGCACTTTTCATCTCTGAGCAATTGCTGGACGTTTGCAATTTCTCACCGGAGCTTTTGTTAGAGTGCGCGAGAGGATGAGCAGAAGATGAGGTGGCTAGAGAAGCACAGAGCCCCACTGTTCTTAGGGCTACAAGAGCGTTTCCATGGAAGGGGGCTGGCTAGCAACAGCTTTCAGTGCTGGCACTTTTCATCTCTGAGCAATTGCTCGACGTTTGCAATTTCTCAGCTCGTGTCTACGAGACGGAGAGATAGTGACCGTGACGTTTGGTGGGTAGAGAAGCGCAAAGCCCCAGTGTTGCTGCGTCTGTGACAGCGCTTCCAAGGAAGGGGGCTGGCTAGCAACAGCTTTCAGTGCTGGCACTTTTCTTCTCTGAGCAATTGCTCGACGTTTGCAATTTCTCACCGGAGCTCTCTTTAGACTGCGCGAGAGGATGAGCAGAAGATGAGGTGGCTAGAGAAGCACAGAGCCCCAGTGTTCTTAGGGCTACAAGAGCGTTTCCAAGGAAGGGTGCTGGCTAGCAAGAGCTTTCAGTGCTGGCACTTTTCTTCTCTGAGCAATTGCTCGACGTTTGCAATTTCTCAGCTCGTGTCTACGAGACGGAGAGATAGTGACCGTGACGTTTGGTGGGTAGAGAAGCGCAAAGCCCCAGTGTTGCTGCGCCTGTGAAAGCGCTTCCAAGGAAGGGGGCTGGCTAGCAACAGCTTTCAGTGCTGGCACTTTTCATCTCTGAGCAATTGCTCGACGTTTGCAATTTTGAGCTCGTGTCTATGAGACGGAAAGAGAATGACCGTGACGTTTGGTGGGTAGAGAAGCGCAAAGCCCCAGTGTTGCTGCGCCTGTGAAAGCGCTTCCAAGGAAGGGGGCTGGCTAGCAACAGCTTTCAGTGCTGGCACTTTTCAGCTCTGAGCAATTGCTCGACGTTTGCAATTTCTCACCGGAGCTCTCTTTAGACTGCACGAGAGGATGGGCAGAAGATTAGATGGCTAGAGAAGCACAGAGCGCCAGTGTTCTAAGAGCTACAAGAGCGTTTCCAAGGAAGGGGGCTGGCTAGCAACAGCTTTCAGTGCTGGCACTTTTCATCTTTGAGCAATTGCTCGACGTTTGCAATTTCTCAGCTCATGTCTATGAGACGGAAAGAGAATGACCGTGACGTTTGGTGGGTAGAGAAGCGCAAAGCCCCAGTGTTGCTGCGCCTGTGAAAGCGCTTCCAAGGAAGGGGGCTGGCTAGCAACAGCTTTCAGTGCTGGCACTTTTCATCTCTGAGCAATTGCTCAACGTTTGCAATTTCTCAGCTCGTGTCTATGAGACGGAGAGATAGTGACCGTGACGTTTGGTGGGTAGAGAAGCGCAAAGCCCCAGTGTTGCTGCGCCTGTGAAAGCGCTTCCAAGGAAGGGTGCTGGCTAGCAACAGCTTTCAGTGCTGGCACTTTTCAGCTCTGAGCAATTGCTCGACGTTTGCAATTTCTCACCAGAGCTTTTGTTAGAGTGCGCGAGAGGATGAGCAGAAGATTAGATGGCTAGAGAAGCACAGAGCGCCAGTGTTCTAAGGGCTACAAGAGCGTTTCCAAGGAAGGGTGCTGGCTAGCAAGAGCTTTCAGTGCTGGCACTTTTCATCTCTGAGCAATTGCTGGACGTTTGCAATTTCTCAGCTCGTGTCTACGAGACGGAGAGATAGTGACCGTGACGTTTGGTGGGTAGAGAAGCGCAGAGAGCAAGTGTTGCTGCGCCTGTGAAAGTGCTTCCAAGGAGGGGGCTTGCTAGCAACAGCTTTCAGTGCTGGCACTTTTCATCTCTGAGCAATTGCTCGACGTTTGCAATTTCTCACCAGAGCTTTTGTTAGAGTGCGCGAGAGGATGAGCAGAAGATTAGATGGCTAGAGAAGCACAGAGCGCCAGTGTTCTAAGGGCTACAAGAGCGTTTCCAAGGAAAGGGGCTGGCTAGCAAGAGCTTTCAGTGCTGGCACTTTTCATCTCTGAGCAATTGCTCGACGTTTGCAATTTCTCAGCTCGTGTCTACAAGACGGAAAGAGAATGACCGTGACGTTTGGTGGGTAGAGAAGCGCAAAGCCCCAGTGTTGCTGCGCCTGTGAAAGCGTTTCGAAGGAAGGGGGCTGGCTAGCAACAGCTTTCAGTGCTGGCACTTTTCATCTCTGAGCAATTGCTCGACGTTTGCAATTTCTCAGCTCGTGTCTACGAGACGGAAAGAGAATGACCGTGACGTTTGGTGGGTAGAGAAGCGCAAAGCCCCAGTGTTGCTGCGCCTGTGAAAGCGCTTCCAAGGAAGGGGGCTGGCTAGCAAGAGCTTTCAGTGCTGGCACTTTTCATCTCTGAGCAATTGCTCGACGTTTGCAATTTTGAGCTCGTGTCTATGAGACGGAAAGAGAATGACCGTGACGTTTGGTGGCTAGAGAAGCGCAAAGCCCCAGTGTTGCTGCGCCTGTGAAAGCGCTTCCAAGGAAGGGGGCTGGCTAGCAACAGCTTTCACTGCTGGCACTTTTCAGCTCTGAGCAATTGCTCGACGTTTGCAATTTCTCACCGGAGCTCTCTTTAGACTGCACGAGAGGATGGGCAGAAGATTAGATGGCTAGTGAAGCACAGAGCGCCAGTGTTCTAAGGGCTACAAGAGCGTTTCCAAGGAAGGGGGCTGGCTAGCAACAGCTTTCAGTGCTGGCACTTTTCATCTTTGAGCAATTGCTCGACGTTTGCAATTTCTCAGCTCATGTCTATGAGACGGAAAGAGAATGACCGTGACGTTTGGTGGGTAGAGAAGCGCAAAGCCCCAGTGTTGCTGCGCCTGTGAAAGCGCTTCCAAGGAAGGGGGCTGGCTAGCAACAGCTTTCAGTGCTGGCACTTTTCATCTCTGAGCAATTGCTCAACGTTTGCAATTTCTCAGCTCGTGTCTATGAGACGGAGAGATAGTGACCGTGACGTTTGGTGGGTAGAGAAGCGCAGAGAGCAAGTGTTGCTGCGCCTGTGAAAGCGCTTCCAAAGAAGGGTGCTGGCTAGCAAGAGCTTTCAGTGCTGGCACTTTTCATCTCTGAGCAATTGCTCGACGTTTGCAATTTCTCAGCTCGTGTCTACGAGACGGAAAGAGAATGACCGTGACGTTTGGTGGGTAGAGAAGCGCAGAGAGCAAGTGTTGCTGCGCCTGTGGAAGCGCTTCCAAGGAAGGGTGCTGGCTAGCAACAGCTTTCAGTGCTGGCACTTTTCAGCTCTGAGCAATTGCTCGACGTTTGCAATTTCTCACCGGAGCTTTTGTTAGAGTGCGCGAGAGGATGAGCAGAAGATTAGATGGCTAGAGAAGCACAGAGCGCCAGTGTTCTAAGGGCTACAAGAGCGTTTCCAAGGAAGGGGGCTGGCTAGCAACAGCTTTCAGTGCTGGCACTTTTCATCTCTGAGCAATTGCTCGACGTTTGCAATTTCTCAGCTCGTGTCTACGAGACGGAGAGATAGTGACCGTGACGTTTGGTGGGTAGAGAAGCGCAGAGAGCAAGTGTTGCTGCGCCTGTGAAAGTGCTTCCAAGGAGGGGGCTGGCTAGCAAGAGCTTTCAGTGCTGGCACTTTTCATCTCTGAGCAATTGCTCGACGTTTGCAATTTCTCACCGGAGCTTTTGTTAGAGTGCGCGAGAGGATGAGCAGAAGATGAGGTGGCTAGAGAAGCACAGAGCCCCAGTGTTCTAAGGGCTACAAAAGCGCTTCCAAGGAAGGGTGCTGGCTAGCAACAGCTTTCAGTGCTGGCACTTTTCATCTCTGAGCAATTGCTCGACGTTTGCAATTTCTCACCTGTGCTCTCTTTAGACTGCGCGAGAGGATGGGCAGAAGATTAGGTGGCTAGAGAATCACAGAGCGCCAGTGTTCCAAGGGCTACAAGAGCGTTTCCAAGGAAGGGTGGTGGCTAGCAAGAGCTTTCAGTGCTGGCACTTTTCATCTCTGAGCAGTTGCTCGACGTTTGCAATTTCTCAGCTCGTGTCTACGAGACGGAAAGAGAATGACCGTGACGTTTGGTGGGTAGAGAAGCGCAAAGCCCCAGTGTTGCTGCGCCTGTGAAAGCGCTTCCAAGGAAGGGGGCTGGCTAGCAACAGCTTTCAGTGCTGGCACTTTTCAGCTCTGAGCAATTGCTCGACGTTTGCAATTTCTCACCAGAGCTTTTGTTAGAGTGCGCGAGAGGATGAGCAGAAGATGAGGTGGCTAGAGAAGCACAGAGCCCCAGTGTTCTTAGGGCTACAAGAGCATTTCCAAGGAAGGGGGCTGTCTAGCAAGAGCTTTCAGTGCTGGCACTTTTCATCTCTGAGCAATTGCTCGACGTTTGCAATTTCTCAGCTCGTGTCTACGAGACGGAGAGATAGTGACCGTGACGTTTGGTGGGTAGAGAAGCGCAGAGAGCAAGTGTTGCTGCGCCTGTGAAAGTGCTTCCAAGGAGGGGGCTTGCTAGCAACAGCTTTCAGTGCTGGCACTTTTCATCTCTGAGCAATTGCTCGACGTTTGCAATTTCTCACCAGAGCTTTTGTTAGAGTGCGCGAGAGGATGAGCAGAAGATGAGGTGGCTAGAGAAGCACAGAGCGGCAGTGTTCTAAGGGCTACAAGAGCGTTTCCAAGGAAGGGGGCTGGCTAGCAAGAGCTTTCAGTGCTGGCACTTTTCATCTCTGAGCAATTGCTCAACGTTTGCAATTTCTCAGCTCGTGTCTACGAGACGGAGAGATAGTGACCGTGACGTTTGGTGGGTAGAGAAGCGCAAAGCCCCAGTGTTGCTGCGCCTGTGAAAGCGCTTCCAAGGAAGGGTGCTGGCTAGCAAGAGCTTTCAGTGCTGGCACTTTTCCTCTCTGAGCAATTGCTCGACATTTGCAATTTCTCAGCTCGTGTCTACGAGACGGAAAGAGAATGACTGTGACGTTTGGTGGGTAGACAAGCGCAAAGCCCCAGTGTTGCTGCGCCTGTGAAAGCGCTTCCAAGGAAGGGGGCTGGCTAGCAACAGCTTTCAGTGCTGGCACTTTTCATCTCTGAGCAATTGCTGGACGTTTGCAATTTCTCACCGGAGCTTTTGTTAGAGTGCGCGAGAGGATGAGCAGAAGATGAGGTGGCTAGAGAAGCACAGAGCCCCACTGTTCTTAGGGCTACAAGAGCGTTTCCATGGAAGGGTGCTGGCTAGCAACAGCTTTCAGTGCTGGCACTTTTCATCTCTGAGCAATTGCTCGACGTTTGCAATTTCTCAGCTCGTGTCTACGAGACGGAGAGATAGTGACCGTGACGTTTGGTGGGTAGAGAAGCGCAAAGCCCCAGTGTTGCTGCGTCTGTGACAGCGCTTCCAAGGAAGGGGGCTGGCTAGCAACAGCTTTCAGTGCTGGCACTTTTCTTCTCTGAGCAATTGCTCGACGTTTGCAATTTCTCACCGGAGCTCTCTTTAGACTGCGCGAGAGGATGAGCAGAAGATGAGGTGGCTAGAGAAGCACAGAGCGCCAGTGTTCTTAGGGCTACAAGAGCGTTTCCAAGGAAGGGGGCTGGCTAGCAACAGCTTTCAGTGCTGGCACTTTTCTTCTCTGAGCAATTGCTCGACGTTTGCAATTTCTCAGCTCGTGTCTACGAGACGGAGAGATAGTGACCGTGACGTTTGGTGGGTAGAGAAGCGCAAAGCCCCAGTGTTGCTGCGCCTGTGAAAGCGCTTCCAAGGAAGGGGGCTGGCTAGCAAGAGCTTTCAGTGCTGGCACTTTTCATCTCTGAGCAATTGCTCGACGTTTGCAATTTTGAGCTCGTGTCTATGAGACGGAAAGAGAATGACCGTGACGTTTGGTGGGTAGAGAAGCGCAAAGCCCCAGTGTTGCTGCGCCTGTGAAAGCGCTTCCAAGGAAGGGGGCTGGCTAGCAACAGCTTTCAGTGCTGGCACTTTTCAGCTCTGAGCAATTGCTCGACGTTTGCAATTTCTCACCGGAGCTCTCTTTAGACTGCACGAGAGGATGGGCAGAAGATTAGATGGCTAGAGAAGCACAGAGCGCCAGTGTTCTAAGGGCTACAAGAGCGTTTCCAAGGAAGGGGGCTGGCTAGCAACAGCTTTCAGTGCTGGCACTTTTCATCTTTGAGCAATTGCTCGACGTTTGCAATTTCTCAGCTCATGTCTATGAGACGGAAAGAGAATGACCGTGACGTTTGGTGGGTAGAGAAGCGCAAAGCCCCAGTGTTGCTGCGCCTGTGAAAGCGCTTCCAAGGAAGGGGGCTGGCTAGCAACAGCTTTCAGTGCTGGCACTTTTCATCTCTGAGCAATTGCTCAACGTTTGCAATTTCTCAGCTCGTGTCTATGAGACGGAGAGATAGTGACCGTGACGTTTGGTGGGTAGAGAAGCGCAAAGCCCCAGTGTTGCTGCGCCTGTGAAAGCGCTTCCAAGGAAGGGTGCTGGCTAGCAACAGCTTTCAGTGCTGGCACTTTTCATCTCTGAGCAATTGCTCGACGTTTGCAATTTCTCACCTGAGCTCTCTTTAGACTACGCGAGAGGATGAGCAGAAGATGAGGTGGCTAGAGAAGCACAGAGCGCCAGTGTTCTAAGGGCTACAAGAGCGTTTCCAAGGAAGGGGGCTGGCTAGCAAGAGCTTTCAGTGCTGGCACTTTTCATCTCTGAGCAATTGCTCGACGTTTGCCATTTCTCAGCTCGTGTCTACGAGACGGAAAGAGAATGACCGTGACGTTTGGTGGGTAGAGAAGCGCAGAGAGCAAGTGTTGCTGCGCCTGTGAAAGCGCTTCCAAAGAAGGGTGCTGGCTAGCAACAGCTTTCAGTGCTGGCACTTTTCAGCTCTGAGCAATTGCTCGACGTTTGCAATTTCTCACCGGAGCTTTTGTTAGAGTGCGCGAGAGGATGAGCAGAAGATTAGATGGCTAGAGAAGCACAGAGCGCCAGTGTTCTAAGGGCTACAAGAGCGTTTCCAAGGAAGGGTGCTGGCTAGCAAGAGCTTTCAGTGCTGGCACTTTTCATCTCTGAGCAATTGCTGGACGTTTGCAATTTCTCAGCTCGTGTCTACGAGACGGAGAGATAGTGACCGTGACGTTTGGTGGGTAGAGAAGCGCAGAGAGCAAGTGTTGCTGCGCCTGTGAAAGTGCTTCCAAGGAGGGGGCTGGCTAGCAACAGCTTTCAGTGCTGGCACTTTTCATCTCTGAGCAATTGCTCGACGTTTGCAATTTCTCACCAGAGCTTTTGTTAGAGTGCGCGAGAGGATGAGCAGAAGATTAGATGGCTAGAGAAGCACAGAGCGCCAGTGTTCTAAGGGCTACAAGAGCGTTTCCAAGGAAAGGGGCTGGCTAGCAACAGCTTTCAGTGCTGGCACTTTTCATCTCTGAGCAATTGCTCGACGTTTGCAATTTCTCAGCTCGTGTCTACAAGACGGAAAGAGAATGACCGTGACGTTTGGTGGGTAGAGAAGCGCAAAGCCCCAGTGTTGCTGCGCCTGTGAAAGCGTTTCGAAGGAAGGGGGCTGGCTAGCAACAGCTTTCAGTGCTGGCACTTTTCATCTCTGAGCAATTGCTCGACGTTTGCAATTTCTCAGCTCGTGTCTACGAGACGGAAAGAGAATGACCGTGACGTTTGGTGGGTAGAGAAGCGCAAAGCCCCAGTGTTGCTGTGCCTGTGAAAGCGCTTCCAAGGAAGGGGGCTGGCTAGCAAGAGCTTTCAGTGCTGGCACTTTTCATCTCTGAGCAATTGCTCGACGTTTGCAATTTTGAGCTCGTGTCTATGAGACGGAAAGAGAATGACCGTGACGTTTGGTGGGTAGAGAAGCGCAAAGCCCCAGTGTTGCTGCGCCTGTGAAAGCGCTTCCAAGGAAGGGGGCTGGCTAGCAACAGCTTTCAGTGCTGGCACTTTTCAGCTCTGAGCAATTGCTCGACGTTTGCAATTTCTCACCGGAGCTCTCTTTAGACTGCACGAGAGGATGGGCAGAAGATTAGATGGCTAGAGAAGCACAGAGCGCCAGTGTTCTAAGGGCTACAAGAGCGTTTCCAAGGAAGGGGGCTGGCTAGCAACAGCTTTCAGTGCTGGCACTTTTCATCTTTGAGCAATTGCTCGACGTTTGCAATTTCTCAGCTCATGTCTATGAGACGGAAAGAGAATGACCGTGACGTTTGGTGGGTAGAGAAGCGCAAAGCCCCAGTGTTGCTGCGCCTGTGAAAGCGCTTCCAAGGAAGGGGGCTGGCTAGCAACAGCTTTCAGTGCTGGCACTTTTCATCTCTGAGCAATTGCTCAACGTTTGCAATTTCTCAGCTCGTGTGTATGAGACGGAGAGATAGTGACCGTGACGTTTGGTGGGTAGAGAAGCGCAAAGCCCCAGTGTTGCTGCGCCTGTGAAAGCGCTTCCAAAGAAGGGTGCTGGCTAGCAACAGCTTTCAGTGCTGGCACTTTTCATCTCTGAGCAATTGCTCGACGTTTGCAATTTCTCAGCTCGTGTCTACGAGACGGAGAGATAGTGACCGTGACGTTTGGTGGGTAGAGAAGCGCAGAGAGCAAGTGTTGCTGCGCCTGTGAAAGTGCTTCCAAGGAGGGGGCTTGCTAGCAACAGCTTTCAGTGCTGGCACTTTTCATCTCTGAGCAGTTGCTCGACGTTTGCAATTTCTCACCAGAGCTTTTGTTAGAGTGCGCGAGAGGATGAGCAGAAGATGAGGTGGCTAGAGAAGCACAGAGCGCCAGTGTTCTAAGGGCTACAAGAGCGTTTCCAAGGAAAGGGGCTGGCTAGCAAGAGCTTTCAGTGCTGGCACTTTTCATCTCTGAGCAATTGCTCGACGTTTGCAATTTCTCAGCTCGTGTCTACAAGACGGAAAGAGAATGACCGTGACGTTTGGTGGGTAGAGAAGTGCAAAGCCCCAGTGTTGCTGCGCCTGTGAAAGCGTTTCGAAGGAAGGGGGCTGGCTAGCAACAGCTTTCAGTGCTGGCACTTTTCATCTCTGAGCAATTGCTCGACGTTTGCAATTTCTCAGCTCGTGTCTACGAGACGGAGAGATAGTGACCGTGACGTTTGGTGGGTAGAGAAGCGCAAAGCCCCAGTGTTGCTGCGGCTGTGAAAGCGCTTCCAAGGAAGGGTGCTGGCTAGCAAGAGCTTTCAGTGCTGGCACTTTTCAGCTCTGAGCAATTGCTCGACGTTTGCAATTTCTCTCCGGAGCTTTCGTTAGAGTGCGCGAGAGGATGAGCAGAAGATGAGGTGGCTAGAGAAGCACAGAGCGCCAGTGTTCTAAGGGCTACAAGAGCGTTTCCAAGGAAGGGGGCTGGCTAGCAAGAGCTTTCAGTGCTGGCACTTTTCATCTCTGAGCAATTGCTCGACGTTTGCCATTTCTCAGCTCGTGTCTACGAGACGGAAAGAGAATGACCGTGACGTTTGGTGGGTAGAGAAGCGCAGAGAGCAAGTGTTGCTGCGCCTGTGGAAGCGCTTCCAAGGAAGGGTGCTGGCTAGCAACAGCTTTCAGTGCTGGCACTTTTCAGCTCTGAGCAATTGCTCGACGTTTGCAATTTCTCACCGGAGCTTTTGTTAGAGTGCGCGAGAGGATGAGCAGAAGATTAGATGGCTAGAGAAGCACAGAGCGCCAGTGTTCTAAGGGCTACAAGAGCGTTTCCAAGGAAGGGGGCTGGCTAGCAACAGCTTTCAGTGCTGGCACTTTTCATCTCTGAGCAATTGCTCGACGTTTGCAATTTCTCAGCTCGTGTCTACGAGACGGAGAGATAGTGACGGTGACGTTTGGTGGGTAGAGAAGCGCAGAGAGCAAGTGTTGCTGCGCCTGTGAAAGTGCTTCCAAGGAGGGGGCTGGCTAGCAAGAGCTTTCAGTGCTGGCACTTTTCAGCTCTGAGCAATTGCTCGACGTTTGCAATTTCTCACCGGAGCTTTTGTTAGAGTGCGCGAGAGGATGAGCAGAAGATGAGGTGGCTAGAGAAGCACAGAGCCCCAGTGTTCTAAGGGCTACAAAAGCGCTTCCAAGGAAGGGTGCTGGCTAGCAACAGCTTTCAGTGCTGGCACTTTTCATCTCTGAGCAATTGCTCGACGTTTGCAATTTCTCACCTGTGCTCTCTTTAGACTGCGCGAGAGGATGGGCAGAAGATTAGGTGGCTAGAGAAGCACAGAGCCCCAGTGTTCCAAGGGCTACAAGAGCGTTTCCAAGGAAGGGGGCTGGCTAGCAAGAGCTTTCAGTGCTGGCACTTTTCATCTCTGAGCAATTGCTCGACGTTTGCAATTTCTCACCAGAGCTCTTTTTAGAGCGCGCGAGAGGATGAGAAGAAGATGAGGTGGCTAGAGAAGCACAGAGCGCCAGTGTTCTAAGGGCTACAAGAGCGTTTCCAAGGAAAGGGGCTGGCTAGCAAGAGCTTTCAGTGCTGGCACTTTTCATCTCTGAGCAATTGCTCGACGTTTGCAATTTCTCACCGGAGCTTTTGTTAGAGTGCGCGAGAGGATGAGCAGAAGATTAGATGGCTAGAGAAGCACAGAGCGCCAGTGTTCTAAGGGCTACAAGAGCGTTTCCAAGGAAGGGGGCTGGCTAGCAAGAGCTTTCAGTGCTGGCACTTTTCATCTCTGAGCAATTGCTCGACGTTTGCAATTTCTCAGCTCGTGTCTACGAGACGGAGAGATAGTGACCGTGACGTTTGGTGGTTAGAGAAGCGCAGAGAGCAAGTGTTGCTGCGCCTGTGAAAGTGCTTCCAAGGAGGGGGCTGGCTAGCAACAGCTTTCAGTGCTGGCACTTTTCATCTCTGAGCAATTGCTCGACGTTTGCAATTTCTCACCAGAGCTTTTGTTAGAGTGCGCGAGAGGATGAGCAGAAGATGAGGTGGCTAGAGAAGCACAGAGCGCCAGTGTTCTAAGGGCTACAAGAGCGTTTCCAAGGAAGGGGGCTGGCTAGCAACAGCTTTCAGTGCTGGCACTTTTCATCTCTGAGCAATTGGTCGACGTTTGCAATTTCTCAGCTCGTGTCTACGAGACGGAGAGATAGTGACCGTGATGTTTGGTGGATAGACAAGCGCAAAGCCCCAGTGCTGCTGCGCCTGTGAAAGCGCTCCCAAGGAAGGGAGCTGGCTAGCAACAGCTTTCAGTGCTGGCACTTTTCATCTCTGAGCAATTGCTGGACGTTTGCAATTTCTCACCGGAGCTTTTGTTAGAGTGCGCGAGAGGATGAGCAGAAGATGAGGTGGCTAGAGAAGCACAGAGCCCCACTGTTCTTAGGGCTACAAGAGCGTTTCCATGGAAGGGGGCTGGCTAGCAACAGCTTTCAGTGCTGGCACTTTTCATCTCTGAGCAATTGCTCGACGTTTGCAATTTCTCAGCTCGTGTCTACGAGACGGAGAGATAGTGACCGTGACGTTTGGTGGGTAGAGAAGCGCAAAGCCCCAGTGTTGCTGCGTCTGTGACAGCGCTTCCAAGGAAGGGGGCTGGCTAGCAACAGCTTTCAGTGCTGGCACTTTTCTTCTCTGAGCAATTGCTCGACGTTTGCAATTTCTCACCGGAGCTCTCTTTAGACTGCGCGAGAGGATGAGCAGAAGATGAGGTGGCTAGAGAAGCACAGAGCCCCAGTGTTCTTAGGGCTACAAGAGCGTTTCCAAGGAAGGGTGCTGGCTAGCAAGAGCTTTCAGTGCTGGCACTTTTCTTCTCTGAGCAATTGCTCGACGTTTGCAATTTCTCAGCTCGTGTCTACGAGACGGAGAGATAGTGACCGTGACGTTTGGTGGGTAGAGAAGCGCAAAGCCCCAGTGTTGCTGCGCCTGTGAAAGCGCTTCCAAGGAAGGGGGCTGGCTAGCAACAGCTTTCAGTGCTGGCACTTTTCATCTCTGAGCAATTGCTCGACGTTTGCAATTTTGAGCTCGTGTCTATGAGACGGAAAGAGAATGACCGTGACGTTTGGTGGGTAGAGAAGCGCAAAGCCCCAGTGTTGCTGCGCCTGTGAAAGCGCTTCCAAGGAAGGGGGCTGGCTAGCAACAGCTTTCAGTGCTGGCACTTTTCAGCTCTGAGCAATTGCTCGACGTTTGCAATTTCTCACCGGAGCTCTCTTTAGACTGCACGAGAGGATGGGCAGAAGATTAGATGGCTAGAGAAGCACAGAGCGCCAGTGTTCTAAGAGCTACAAGAGCGTTTCCAAGGAAGGGGGCTGGCTAGCAACAGCTTTCAGTGCTGGCACTTTTCATCTTTGAGCAATTGCTCGACGTTTGCAATTTCTCAGCTCATGTCTATGAGACGGAAAGAGAATGACCGTGACGTTTGGTGGGTAGAGAAGCGCAAAGCCCCAGTGTTGCTGCGCCTGTGAAAGCGCTTCCAAGGAAGGGGGCTGGCTAGCAACAGCTTTCAGTGCTGGCACTTTTCATCTCTGAGCAATTGCTCAACGTTTGCAATTTCTCAGCTCGTGTCTATGAGACGGAGAGATAGTGACCGTGACGTTTGGTGGGTAGAGAAGCGCAAAGCCCCAGTGTTGCTGCGCCTGTGAAAGCGCTTCCAAGGAAGGGTGCTGGCTAGCAACAGCTTTCAGTGCTGGCACTTTTCAGCTCTGAGCAATTGCTCGACGTTTGCAATTTCTCACCGGAGCTTTTGTTAGAGTGCGCGAGAGGATGAGCAGAAGATTAGATGGCTAGAGAAGCACAGAGCGCCAGTGTTCTAAGGGCTACAAGAGCGTTTCCAAGGAAGGGTGCTGGCTAGCAAGAGCTTTCAGTGCTGGCACTTTTCATCTCTGAGCAATTGCTGGACGTTTGCAATTTCTCAGCTCGTGTCTACGAGACGGAGAGATAGTGACCGTGACGTTTGGTGGGTAGAGAAGCGCAGAGAGCAAGTGTTGCTGCGCCTGTGAAAGTGCTTCCAAGGAGGGGGCTTGCTAGCAACAGCTTTCAGTGCTGGCACTTTTCATCTCTGAGCAATTGCTCGACGTTTGCAATTTCTCACCAGAGCTTTTGTTAGAGTGCGCGAGAGGATGAGCAGAAGATTAGATGGCTAGAGAAGCACAGAGCGCCAGTGTTCTAAGGGCTACAAGAGCGTTTCCAAGGAAAGGGGCTGGCTAGCAAGAGCTTTCAGTGCTGGCACTTTTCATCTCTGAGCAATTGCTCGACGTTTGCAATTTCTCAGCTCGTGTCTACAAGACGGAAAGAGAATGACCGTGACGTTTGGTGGGTAGAGAAGCGCAAAGCCCCAGTGTTGCTGCGCCTGTGAAAGCGTTTCGAAGGAAGGGGGCTGGCTAGCAACAGCTTTCAGTGCTGGCACTTTTCATCTCTGAGCAATTGCTCGACGTTTGCAATTTCTCAGCTCGTGTCTACGAGACGGAAAGAGAATGACCGTGACGTTTGGTGGGTAGAGAAGCGCAAAGCCCCAGTGTTGCTGCGCCTGTGAAAGCGCTTCCAAGGAAGGGGGCTGGCTAGCAAGAGCTTTCAGTGCTGGCACTTTTCATCTCTGAGCAATTGCTCGACGTTTGCAATTTTGAGCTCGTGTCTATGAGACGGAAAGAGAATGACCGTGACGTTTGGTGGCTAGAGAAGCGCAAAGCCCCAGTGTTGCTGCGCCTGTGAAAGCGCTTCCAAGGAAGGGGGCTGGCTAGCAACAGCTTTCACTGCTGGCACTTTTCAGCTCTGAGCAATTGCTCGACGTTTGCAATTTCTCACCGGAGCTCTCTTTAGACTGCACGAGAGGATGGGCAGAAGATTAGATGGCTAGTGAAGCACAGAGCGCCAGTGTTCTAAGGGCTACAAGAGCGTTTCCAAGGAAGGGGGCTGGCTAGCAACAGCTTTCAGTGCTGGCACTTTTCATCTTTGAGCAATTGCTCGACGTTTGCAATTTCTCAGCTCATGTCTATGAGACGGAAAGAGAATGACCGTGACGTTTGGTGGGTAGAGAAGCGCAAAGCCCCAGTGTTGCTGCGCCTGTGAAAGCGCTTCCAAGGAAGGGGGCTGGCTAGCAACAGCTTTCAGTGCTGGCACTTTTCATCTCTGAGCAATTGCTCAACGTTTGCAATTTCTCAGCTCGTGTCTATGAGACGGAGAGATAGTGACCGTGACGTTTGGTGGGTAGAGAAGCGCAGAGAGCAAGTGTTGCTGCGCCTGTGAAAGCGCTTCCAAAGAAGGGTGCTGGCTAGCAAGAGCTTTCAGTGCTGGCACTTTTCATCTCTGAGCAATTGCTCGACGTTTGCAATTTCTCAGCTCGTGTCTACGAGACGGAAAGAGAATGACCGTGACGTTTGGTGGGTAGAGAAGCGCAGAGAGCAAGTGTTGCTGCGCCTGTGAAAGCGCTTCCAAGGAAGGGTGCTGGCTAGCAACAGCTTTCAGTGCTGGCACTTTTCAGCTCTGAGCAATTGCTCGACGTTTGCAATTTCTCACCGGAGCTTTTGTTAGAGTGCGCGAGAGGATGAGCAGAAGATTAGATGGCTAGAGAAGCACAGAGCGCCAGTGTTCTAAGGGCTACAAGAGCGTTTCCAAGGAAGGGGGCTGGCTAGCAACAGCTTTCAGTGCTGGCACTTTTCATCTCTGAGCAATTGCTCGACGTTTGCAATTTCTCAGCTCGTGTCTACGAGACGGAGAGATAGTGACCGTGACGTTTGGTGGGTAGAGAAGCGCAGAGAGCAAGTGTTGCTGCGCCTGTGAAAGTGCTTCCAAGGAGGGGGCTGGCTAGCAAGAGCTTTCAGTGCTGGCACTTTTCATCTCTGAGCAATTGCTCGACGTTTGCAATTTCTCACCGGAGCTTTTGTTAGAGTGCGCGAGAGGATGAGCAGAAGATGAGGTGGCTAGAGAAGCACAGAGCGCCAGTGTTCTAAGGGCTACAAAAGCGCTTCCAAGGAAGGGTGCTGGCTAGCAACAGCTTTCAGTGCTGGCACTTTTCATCTCTGAGCAATTGCTCGACGTTTGCAATTTCTCACCTGTGCTCTCTTTAGACTGCGCGAGAGGATGGGCAGAAGATTAGGTGGCTAGAGAATCACAGAGCGCCAGTGTTCCAAGGGCTACAAGAGCGTTTCCAAGGAAGGGTGGTGGCTAGCAAGAGCTTTCAGTGCTGGCACTTTTCATCTCTGAGCAGTTGCTCGACGTTTGCAATTTCTCAGCTCGTGTCTACGAGACGGAAAGAGAATGACCGTGACGTTTGGTGGGTAGAGAAGCGCAAAGCCCCAGTGTTGCTGCGCCTGTGAAAGCGCTTCCAAGGAAGGGGGCTGGCTAGCAACAGCTTTCAGTGCTGGCACTTTTCAGCTCTGAGCAATTGCTCGACGTTTGCAATTTCTCACCAGAGCTTTTGTTAGAGTGCGCGAGAGGATGAGCAGAAGATGAGGTGGCTAGAGAAGCACAGAGCCCCAGTGTTCTTAGGGCTACAAGAGCATTTCCAAGGAAGGGAGCTGTCTAGCAAGAGCTTTCAGTGCTGGCACTTTTCATCTCTGAGCAATTGCTCGACGTTTGCAATTTCTCAGCTCGTGTCTACGAGACGGAGAGATAGTGACCGTGACGTTTGGTGCGTAGAGAAGCGCAGAGAGCAAGTGTTGCTGCGCCTGTGAAAGTGCTTCCAAGGAGGGGGCTTGCTAGCAACAGCTTTCAGTGCTGGCACTTTTCATCTCTGAGCAATTGCTCGACGTTTGCAATTTCTCACCAGAGCTTTTGTTAGAGTGCGCGAGAGGATGAGCAGAAGATGAGGTGGCTAGAGAAGCACAGAGCGGCAGTGTTCTAAGGGCTACAAGAGCGTTTCCAAGGAAGGGGGCTGGCTAGCAAGAGCTTTCAGTGCTGGCACTTTTCATCTCTGAGCAATTGCTCAACGTTTGCAATTTCTCAGCTCGTGTCTACGAGACGGAGAGATAGTGACCGTGACGTTTGGTGGGTAGAGAAGCGCAAAGCCCCAGTGTTGCTGCGCCTGTGAAAGCGCTTCCAAGGAAGGGTGCTGGCTAGCAAGAGCTTTCAGTGCTGGCACTTTTCCTCTCTGAGCAATTGCTCGACATTTGCAATTTCTCAGCTCGTGTCTACGAGACGGAAAGAGAATGACTGTGACGTTTGGTGGGTAGACAAGCGCAAAGCCCCAGTGTTGCTGCGCCTGTGAAAGCGCTTCCAAGGAAGGGGGCTGGCTAGCAACAGCTTTCAGTGCTGGCACTTTTCATCTCTGAGCAATTGCTGGACGTTTGCAATTTCTCACCGGAGCTTTTGTTAGAGTGCGCGAGAGGATGAGCAGAAGATGAGGTGGCTAGAGAAGCACAGAGCCCCACTGTTCTTAGGGCTACAAGAGCGTTTCCATGGAAGGGTGCTGGCTAGCAACAGCTTTCAGTGCTGGCACTTTTCATCTCTGAGCAATTGCTCGACGTTTGCAATTTCTCAGCTCGTGTCTACGAGACGGAGAGATAGTGACCGTGACGTTTGGTGGGTAGAGAAGCGCAAAGCCCCAGTGTTGCTGCGTCTGTGACAGCGCTTCCAAGGAAGGGGGCTGGCTAGCAACAGCTTTCAGTGCTGGCACTTTTCTTCTCTGAGCAATTGCTCGACGTTTGCAATTTCTCACCGGAGCTCTCTTTAGACTGCGCGAGAGGATGAGCAGAAGATGAGGTGGCTAGAGAAGCACAGAGCGCCAGTGTTCTTAGGGCTACAAGAGCGTTTCCAAGGAAGGGGGCTGGCTAGCAACAGCTTTCAGTGCTGGCACTTTTCTTCTCTGAGCAATTGCTCGACGTTTGCAATTTCTCAGCTCGTGTCTACGAGACGGAGAGATAGTGACCGTGACGTTTGGTGGGTAGAGAAGCGCAAAGCCCCAGTGTTGCTGCGCCTGTGAAAGCGCTTCCAAGGAAGGGGGCTGGCTAGCAAGAGCTTTCAGTGCTGGCACTTTTCATCTCTGAGCAATTGCTCGACGTTTGCAATTTTGAGCTCGTGTCTATGAGACGGAAAGAGAATGACCGTGACGTTTGGTGGGTAGAGAAGCGCAAAGCCCCAGTGTTGCTGCGCCTGTGAAAGCGCTTCCAAGGAAGGGGGCTGGCTAGCAACAGCTTTCAGTGCTGGCACTTTTCAGCTCTGAGCAATTGCTCGACGTTTGCAATTTCTCACCGGAGCTCTCTTTAGACTGCACGAGAGGATGGGCAGAAGATTAGATGGCTAGAGAAGCACAGAGCCCCAGTGTTCTAAGGGCTACAAGAGCGTTTCCAAGGAAGGGGGCTGGCTAGCAACAGCTTTCAGTGCTGGCACTTTTCATCTTTGAGCAATTGCTCGACGTTTGCAATTTCTCAGCTCATGTCTATGAGACGGAAAGAGAATGACCGTGACGTTTGGTGGGTAGAGAAGCGCAAAGCCCCAGTGTTGCTGCGCCTGTGAAAGCGCTTCCAAGGAAGGGGGCTGGCTAGCAACAGCTTTCAGTGCTGGCACTTTTCATCTCTGAGCAATTGCTCAACGTTTGCAATTTCTCAGCTCGTGTCTATGAGACGGAGAGATAGTGACCGTGACGTTTGGTGGGTAGAGAAGCGCAAAGCCCCAGTGTTGCTGCGCCTGTGAAAGCGCTTCCAAGGAAGGGTGCTGGCTAGCAACAGCTTTCAGTGCTGGCACTTTTCATCTCTGAGCAATTGCTCGACGTTTGCAATTTCTCACCTGAGCTCTCTTTAGACTACGCGAGAGGATGAGCAGAAGATGAGGTGGCTAGAGAAGCACAGAGCGCCAGTGTTCTAAGGGCTACAAGAGCGTTTCCAAGGAAGGGGGCTGGCTAGCAAGAGCTTTCAGTGCTGGCACTTTTCATCTCTGAGCAATTGCTCGACGTTTGCCATTTCTCAGCTCGTGTCTACGAGACGGAAAGAGAATGACCGTGACGTTTGGTGGGTAGAGAAGCGCAGAGAGCAAGTGTTGCTGCGCCTGTGAAAGCGCTTCCAAAGAAGGGTGCTGGCTAGCAACAGCTTTCAGTGCTGGCACTTTTCAGCTCTGAGCAATTGCTCGACGTTTGCAATTTCTCACCGGAGCTTTTGTTAGAGTGCGCGAGAGGATGAGCAGAAGATTAGATGGCTAGAGAAGCACAGAGCGCCAGTGTTCTAAGGGCTACAAGAGCGTTTCCAAGGAAGGGTGCTGGCTAGCAAGAGCTTTCAGTGCTGGCACTTTTCATCTCTGAGCAATTGCTGGACGTTTGCAATTTCTCAGCTCGTGTCTACGAGACGGAGAGATAGTGACCGTGACGTTTGGTGGGTAGAGAAGCGCAGAGAGCAAGTGTTGCTGCGCCTGTGAAAGTGCTTCCAAGGAGCGGGCTGGCTAGCAACAGCTTTCAGTGCTGGCACTTTTCATCTCTGAGCAATTGCTCGACGTTTGCAATTTCTCACCAGAGCTTTTGTTAGAGTGCGCGAGAGGATGAGCAGAAGATTAGATGGCTAGAGAAGCACAGAGCGCCAGTGTTCTAAGGGCTACAAGAGCGTTTCCAAGGAAAGGGGCTGGCTAGCAACAGCTTTCAGTGCTGGCACTTTTCATCTCTGAGCAATTGCTCGACGTTTGCAATTTCTCAGCTCGTGTCTACAAGACGGAAAGAGAATGACCGTGACGTTTGGTGGGTAGAGAAGCGCAAAGCCCCAGTGTTGCTGCGCCTGTGAAAGCGTTTCGAAGGAAGGGGGCTGGCTAGCAACAGCTTTCAGTGCTGGCACTTTTCATCTCTGAGCAATTGCTCGACGTTTGCAATTTCTCAGCTCGTGTCTACGAGACGGAAAGAGAATGACCGTGACGTTTGGTGGGTAGAGAAGCGCAAAGCCCCAGTGTTGCTGCGCCTGTGAAAGCGCTTCCAAGGAAGGGGGCTGGCTAGCAAGAGCTTTCAGTGCTGGCACTTTTCATCTCTGAGCAATTGCTCGACGTTTGCAATTTTGAGCTCGTGTCTATGAGACGGAAAGAGAATGACCGTGACGTTTGGTGGGTAGAGAAGCGCAAAGCCCCAGTGTTGCTGCGCCTGTGAAAGCGCTTCCAAGGAAGGGGGCTGGCTAGCAAGAGCTTTCAGTGCTGGCACTTTTCAGCTCTGAGCAATTGCTCGACGTTTGCAATTTCTCACCGGAGCTCTCTTTAGACTGCACGAGAGGATGGGCAGAAGATTAGATGGCTAGAGAAGCACAGAGCGCCAGTGTTCTAAGGGCTACAAGAGCGTTTCCAAGGAAGGGGGCTGGCTAGCAACAGCTTTCAGTGCTGGCACTTTTCATCTTTGAGCAATTGCTCGACGTTTGCAATTTCTCAGCTCATGTCTATGAGACGGAAAGAGAATGACCGTGACGTTTGGTGGGTAGAGAAGCGCAAAGCCCCAGTGTTGCTGCGCCTGTGAAAGCGCTTCCAAGGAAGGGGGCTGGCTAGCAACAGCTTTCAGTGCTGGCACTTTTCATCTCTGAGCAATTGCTCAACGTTTGCAATTTCTCAGCTCGTGTGTATGAGACGGAGAGATAGTGACCGTGACGTTTGGTGGGTAGAGAAGCGCAAAGCCCCAGTGTTGCTGCGTCTGTGAAAGCATTTCGAAGGAAGGGTGCTGGCTAGCAAGAGCTTTCAGTGCTGGCACTTTTCATCTCTGAGCAATTGCTCGACGTTTGCAATTTCTCAGCTCGTGTCTACGAGACGGAGAGATAGTGACCGTGACGTTTGGTGGGTAGAGAAGCGCAGAGAGCAAGTGTTGCTGCGCCTGTGAAAGTGCTTCCAAGGAGGGGGCTTGCTAGCAACAGCTTTCAGTGCTGGCACTTTTCATCTCTGAGCAGTTGCTCGACGTTTGCAATTTCTCACCAGAGCTTTTGTTAGAGTGCGCGAGAGGATGAGCAGAAGATGAGGTGGCTAGAGAAGCACAGAGCGCCAGTGTTCTAAGGGCTACAAGAGCGTTTCCAAGGAAAGGGGCTGGCTAGCAAGAGCTTTCAGTGCTGGCACTTTTCATCTCTGAGCAATTGCTCGACGTTTGCAATTTCTCAGCTCGTGTCTAGAAGACGGAAAGAGAATGACCGTGACGTTTGGTGGGTAGAGAAGTGCAAAGCCCCAGTGTTGCTGCGCCTGTGAAAGCGTTTCGAAGGAAGGGGGCTGGCTAGCAACAGCTTTCAGTGCTGGCACTTTTCATCTCTGAGCAATTGCTCGACGTTTGCAATTTCTCAGCTCGTGTCTACGAGACGGAGAGATAGTGACCGTGACGTTTGGTGGGTAGAGAAGCGCAAAGCCCCAGTGTTGCTGCGGCTGTGAAAGCGCTTCCAAGGAAGGGTGCTGGCTAGCAAGAGCTTTCAGTGCTGGCACTTTTCAGCTCTGAGCAATTGCTCGACGTTTGCAATTTCTCTCCGGAGCTTTCGTTAGAGTGCGCGAGAGGATGAGCAGAAGATGAGGTGGCTAGAGAAGCACAGAGCGCCAGTGTTCTAAGGGCTACAAGAGCGTTTCCAAGGAAGGGGGCTGGCTAGCAAGAGCTTTCAGTGCTGGCACTTTTCATCTCTGAGCAATTGCTCGACGTTTGCAATTTCTCAGCTCGTGTCTACGAGACGGAAAGAGAATGACCGTGACGTTTGGTGGGTAGAGAAGCGCAGAGAGCAAGTGTTGCTGCGCCTGTGGAAGCGCTTCCAAGGAAGGGTGCTGGCTAGCAACAGCTTTCAGTGCTGGCACTTTTCAGCTCTGAGCAATTGCTCGACGTTTGCAATTTCTCACCGGAGCTTTTGTTAGAGTGCGCGAGAGGATGAGCAGAAGATTAGATGGCTAGAGAAGCACAGAGCGCCAGTGTTCTAAGGGCTACAAGAGCGTTTCCAAGGAAGGGGGCTGGCTAGCAACAGCTTTCAGTGCTGGCACTTTTCATCTCTGAGCAATTGCTCGACGTTTGCAATTTCTCAGCTCGTGTCTACGAGACGGAGAGATAGTGACGGTGACGTTTGGTGGGTAGAGAAGCGCAGAGAGCAAGTGTTGCTGCGCCTGTGAAAGTGCTTCCAAGGAGGGGGCTGGCTAGCAAGAGCTTTCAGTGCTGGCACTTTTCAGCTCTGAGCAATTGCTCGACGTTTGCAATTTCTCACCGGAGCTTTTGTTAGAGTGCGCGAGAGGATGAGCAGAAGATGAGGTGGCTAGAGAAGCACAGAGCCCCAGTGTTCTAAGGGCTACAAAAGCGCTTCCAAGGAAGGGTGCTGGCTAGCAAGAGCTTTCAGTGCTGGCACTTTTCATCTCTGAGCAATTGCTCGACGTTTGCAATTTCTCACCTGTGCTCTCTTTAGACTGCGCGAGAGGATGGGCAGAAGATTAGGTGGCTAGAGAAGCACAGAGCCCCAGTGTTCCAAGGGCTACAAGAGCGTTTCCAAGGAAGGGGGCTGGCTAGCAAGAGCTTTCAGTGCTGGCACTTTTCATCTCTGAGCAGTTGCTCGACGTTTGCAATTTCTCAGCTCGTGTCTACGAGACGGAAAGAGAATGACCGTGACGTTTGGTGGGTAGAGAAGCGCAAAGCCCCAGTGTTGCTGCGCCTGTGAAAGCGCTTCCAAGGAAGGGGGCTGGCTAGCAACAGCTTTCAGTGCTGGCACTTTTCAGCTCTGAGCAATTGCTCGACGTTTGCAATTTCTCACCAGAGCTTTTGTTAGAGTGCGCGAGAGGATGAGCAGAAGATGAGGTGGCTAGAGAAGCACAGAGCGCCAGTGTTCTTAGGGCTACAAGAGCATTTCCAAGGAAGGGGGCTGGCTAGCAAGAGCTTTCAGTGCTGGCACTTTTCATCTCTGAGCAATTGCTCGACGTTTGCAATTTCTCAGCTCGTGTCTACGAGACGGAGAGATAGTGACCGTGACGTTTGGTGGGTAGAGAAGCGCAGAGAGCAAGTGTTGCTGCGCCTGTGAAAGTGCTTCCAAGGAGGGGGCTTGCTAGCAACAGCTTTCAGTGCTGGCACTTTTCAGCTCTGAGCAATTGCTCGACGTTTGCAATTTCTCACCAGAGCTTTTGTTAGAGTGCGCGAGAGGATGAGCAGAAGATGAGGTGGCTAGAGAAGCACAGAGCGGCAGTGTTCTAAGGGCTACAAGAGCGTTTCCAAGGAAGGGGGCTGGCTAGCAAGAGCTTTCAGTGCTGGCACTTTTCATCTCTGAGCAATTGCTCAACGTTTGCAATTTCTCAGCTCGTGTCTACGAGACGGAGAGATAGTGACCGTGACGTTTGGTGGGTAGAGAAGCGCAAAGCCCCAGTGTTGCTGCGCCTGTGAAAGCGCTTCCAAGGAAGGGTGCTGGCTAGCAAGAGCTTTCAGTGCTGGCACTTTTCCTCTCTGAGCAATTGCTCGACATTTGCAATTTCTCAGCTCGTGTCTACGAGACGGAAAGAGAATGACTGTGACGTTTGGTGGGTAGAGAAGCGCAAAGCCCCAGTGTTGCTGCGCCTGTGAAAGCGCTTCCAAGGAAGGGTGCTGGCTAGCAAGAGCTTTCAGTGCTGGCACTTTTCAGCTCTGAGCAATTGCTCGACGTTTGCAATTTCTCACCGGAGCTCTCTTTAGACTGCACGAGAGGATGGGCAGAAGATTAGATGGCTAGAGAAGCACAGAGCGCCAGTGTTCTAAGGGCTACAAGAGCGTTTCCAAGGAAAGGGGCTGGCTAGCAACAGCTTTCAGTGCTGGCACTTTTCATCTTTGAGCAATTGCTCGACGTTTGCAATTTCTCAGCTCGTGTCTACGAGACGGAAAGAGAAGGACCGTGACGTTTGGTGGGTAGAGAAGCGCAAAGCCCCAGTGTTGCTGCGCCTGTGAAAGCGCTTCCAGGGAAGGGTGCTGGCTAGCAAGAGCTTTCAGTGCTGGCACTTTTCAGCTCTGAGCAATTGCTCGACGTTTGCAATTTCTCACCTGAGCTCTCTTTAGAGTGCGCGAGAGGATGAGCAGAAGATGAGGTGGCTAGAGAAGCACAGAGCGCCAGTGTTCTAAGGGCTACAAGAGCGTTTCCAAGGAAGGGGGCTGGCTAGCAAGAGCTTTCAGTGCTGGCACTTTTCATCTCTGAGCAATTGCTCGACGTTTGCCATTTCTCTGCTCGTGTCTACAAGACGGAAAGAGAATGACCGTGACGTTTGGTGGGTAGAGAAGCGCAGAGAGCAAGTGTTGCTGCGCCTGTGAAAGCGCTTCCAAAGAAGGGTGCTGGCTAGCAACAGCTTTCAGTGCTGGCACTTTTCAGCTCTGAGCAATTGCTCGACGTTTGCAATTTCTCACCGGAGCTTTTGTTAGAGTGCGCGAGAGGATGAGCAGAAGATTAGATGGCTAGAGAAGCACAGAGCGCCAGTGTTCTAAGGGCTACAAGAGCGTTTCCAAGGAAGGGAGCTGGCTAGCAATAGCTTTCAGTGCTGGCACTTTTCATCTCTGAGCAATTGCTCGACGTTTGCAATTTCTCACCAGAGCTTTTGTTAGAGTGCGCGAGAGGATGAGCAGAAGATGAGGTGGCTAGAGAAGCACAGAGCGCCAGTGTTCTTAGGGCTACAAGAGCATTTCCAAGGAAGGGGGCTGGCTAGCAAGAGCTTTCAGTGCTGGCACTTTTCATCTCTGAGCAATTGCTCGACGTTTGCAATTTCTCAGCTCGTGTCTACGAGACGGAGAGATAGTGACCGTGACGTTTGGTGGGTAGAGAAGCGCAGAGAGCAAGTGTTGCTGCGCCTGTGAAAGTGCTTCCAAGGAGGGGGCTTGCTAGCAACAGCTTTCAGTGCTGGCACTTTTCAGCTCTGAGCAATTGCTCGACGTTTGCAATTTCTCACCAGAGCTTTTGTTAGAGTGCGCGAGAGGATGAGCAGAAGATGAGGTGGCTAGAGAAGCACAGAGCGGCAGTGTTCTAAGGGCTACAAGAGCGTTTCCAAGGAAGGGGGCTGGCTAGCAAGAGCTTTCAGTGCTGGCACTTTTCATCTCTGAGCAATTGCTCAACGTTTGCAATTTCTCAGCTCGTGTCTACGAGACGGAGAGATAGTGACCGTGACGTTTGGTGGGTAGAGAAGAGCAAAGCCCCAGTGTTGCTGCGCCTGTGAAAGCGCTTCCAAGGAAGGGTGCTGGCTAGCAAGAGCTTTCAGTGCTGGCACTTTTCCTCTCTGAGCAATTGCTCGACATTTGCAATTTCTCAGCTCGTGTCTACGAGACGGAAAGAGAATGACCGTGACGTTTGGTGGGTAGAGAAGCGCAAAGCCCCAGTGTTGCTGCGCCTGTGAAAGCGCTTCCAAGGAAGGGGGCTGGCTAGCAAGAGCTTTCAGTGCTGGCACTTTTCAGCTCTGAGCAATTGCTCGACGTTTGCAATTTCTCACCGGAGCTCTCTTTAGACTGCACGAGAGGATGGGCAGAAGATTAGATGGCTAGAGAAGCACAGAGCGCCAGTGTTCTAAGGGCTACAAGAGCGTTTCCAAGGAAAGGGGCTGGCTAGCAACAGCTTTCAGTGCTGGCACTTTTCATCTTTGAGCAATTGCTCGACGTTTGCAATTTCTCAGCTCGTGTCTACGAGACGGAAAGAGAAGGACCGTGACGTTTGGTGGGTAGAGAAGCGCAAAGCCCCAGTGTTGCTGCGCCTGTGAAAGCGCTTCCAGGGAAGGGTGCTGGCTAGCAAGAGCTTTCAGTGCTGGCACTTTTCAGCTCTGAGCAATTGCTCGACGTTTGCAATTTCTCACCTGAGCTCTCTTTAGAGTGCGCGAGAGGATGAGCAGAAGATGAGGTGGCTAGAGAAGCACAGAGCGCCAGTGTTCTAAGGGCTACAAGAGCGTTTCCAAGGAAGGGGGCTGGCTAGCAAGAGCTTTCAGTGCTGGCACTTTTCATCTCTGAGCAATTGCTCGACGTTTGCCATTTCTCTGCTCGTGTCTACGAGACGGAAAGAGAATGACCGTGACGTTTGGTGGGTAGAGAAGTGCAAAGCCCCAGTGTTGCTGCGCCTGTGAAAGCGTTTCGAAGGAAGGGGGCTGGCTAGCAACAGCTTTCAGTGCTGGCACTTTTCATCTCTGAGCAATTGCTCGACGTTTGCAATTTCTCAGCTCGTGTCTACGAGACGGAGAGATAGTGACCGTGACGTTTGGTGGGTAGAGAAGCGCAAAGCCCCAGTGTTGCTGCGCCTGTGAAAGCGCTTCCAAGGAAGGGTGCTGGCTAGCAACAGCTTTCAGTGCTGGCACTTTTCAGCTCTGAGCAATTGCTCGACGTTTGCAATTTCTCTCCGGAGCTTTCGTTAGAGTGCGCGAGAGGATGAGCAGAAGATGAGGTGGCTAGAGAAGCACAGAGCGCCAGTGTTCTAAGGGCTACAAGAGCGTTTCCAAGGAAGGGGGCTGGCTAGCAAGAGCTTTCAGTGCTGGCACTTTTCATCTCTGAGCAATTGCTCGACGTTTGCAATTTCTCAGCTCGTGTCTACGAGACGGAAAGAGAAGGACCGTGACGTTTGGTGGGTAGAGAAGCGCAGAGAGCAAGTGTTGCTGCGCCTGTGGAAGCGCTTCCAAGGAAGGGTGCTGGCTAGCAACAGCTTTCAGTGCTGGCACTTTTCAGCTCTGAGCAATTGCTCGACGTTTGCAATTTCTCACCGGAGCTTTTGTTAGAGTGCGCGAGAGGATGAGCAGAAGATTAGATGGCTAGAGAAGCACAGAGCCCCAGTGTTCTAAGGGCTACAAGAGCGTTTGCAAGGAAGGGGGCTGGCTAGGAACAGCTTTCAGTGCTGGCACTTTTCATCTCTGAGCAATTGCTCGACGTTTGCAATTTCTCAGCTCGTGTCTACGAGACGGAGAGATAGTGACCGTGACGTTTGGTGGGTAGAGAAGCGCAGAGAGCAAGTGTTGCTGCGCCTGTGAAAGTGCTTCCAAGGAGGGGGCTGGCTAGCAAGAGCTTTCAGTGCTGGCACTTTTCATCTCTGAGCAATTGCTCGACGTTTGCAATTTCTCACCGGAGCTTTTGTTAGAGTGCGCGAGAGGATGAGCAGAAGATGAGGTGGGTAGAGAAGCACAGAGCCCCAGTGTTCTAAGGGCTACAAAAGCGCTTCCAAGGAAGGGTGCTGGCTAGCAACAGCTTTCAGTGCTGGCACTTGTCAGCTCTGAGCAATTGCTCGACGTTTGCAATTTCTCACCTGTGCTCTCTTTAGACTGCGCGAGAGGATGGGCAGAAGATTAGGTGGCTAGAGAAGCACAGAGCCCCAGTGTTCTAAGGGCTACAAGAGCGTTTCCAAGGAAGGGGGCTGGCTAGCAAGAGCTTTCAGTGCTGGCACTTTTCATCTCTGAGCAGTTGCTCGACGTTTGCAATTTCTCAGCTCGTGTCTACGAGACGGAGAGATAGTGACCGTGACGTTTGGTGGGTAGAGAAGCGCAGAGAGCAAGTGTTGCTGCGCCTGTGAAAGTGCTTCCAAGGAGGGGGCTTGCTAGCAACAGCTTTCAGTGCTGGCACTTTTCATCTCTGAGCAATTGCTCGACGTTTGCAATTTCTCACCAGAGCTTTTGTTAGAGTGCGCGAGAGGATGAGCAGAAGATGAGGTGGCTAGAGAAGCACAGAGCGCCAGTGTTCTAAGGGCTACAAGAGCGTTTCCAAGGAAAGGGGCTGGCTAGCAAGAGCTTTCAGTGCTGGCACTTTTCATCTCTGAGCAATTGCTCGACGTTTGCAATTTCTCAGCTCGTGTCTACAAGACGGAAAGAGAATGACCGTGACGTTTGGTGGGTAGAGAAGTGCAAAGCCCCAGTGTTGCTGCGCCTGTGAAAGCGTTTCGAAGGAAGGGGGCTGGCTAGCAACAGCTTTCAGTGCTGGCACTTTTCATCTCTGAGCAATTGCTCGACGTTTGCAATTTCTCACCAGAGCTTTTGTTAGAGTGCGCGAGAGGATGAGCAGAAGATGAGGTGGCTAGAGAAGCACAGAGCGCCAGTGTTCTAAGGGCTACAAGAGCGTTTCCAAGGAAAGGGGCTGGCTAGCAAGAGCTTTCAGTGCTGGCACTTTTCATCTCTGAGCAATTGCTCGACGTTTGCAATTTCTCAGCTCGTGTCTACAAGACGGAAAGAGAATGACCGTGACGTTTGGTGGGTAGAGAAGTGCAAAGCCCCAGTGTTGCTGCGCCTGTGAAAGCGCTTCCAAGGAAGGGGGCTGGCTAGCAACAGCTTTCAGTGCTGGCACTTTTCATCTCTGAGCAATTGCTCGACGTTTGCAATTTCTCAGCTCGTGTCTACGAGACGGAGAGATAGTGACCGTGACGTTTGGTGGGTAGAGAAGCGCAAAGCCCCAGTGTTGCTGCGGCTGTGAAAGCGCTTCCAAGGAAGGGTGCTGGCTAGCAACAGCTTTCAGTGCTGGCACTTTTCATCTCTGAGCAATTGCTCGACGTTTGCAATTTCTCTCCGGAGCTTTCGTTAGAGTGCGCGAGAGGATGAGCAGAAGATGAGGTGGCTAGAGAAGCACAGAGCGCCAGTGTTCTAAGGGCTACAAGAGCGTTTCCAAGGAAGGGGGCTGGCTAGCAAGAGCTTTCAGTGCTGGCACTTTTCATCTCTGAGCAATTGCTCGACGTTTGCAATTTCTCAGCTCGTGTCTACGAGACGGAAAGAGAAGGACCGTGACGTTTGGTGGGTAGAGAAGCGCAGAGAGCAAGTGTTGCTGCGCCTGTGGAAGCGCTTCCAAGGAAGGGTGCTGGCTAGCAACAGCTTTCAGTGCTGGCACTTTTCAGCTCTGAGCAATTGCTCGACGTTTGCAATTTCTCACCGGAGCTTTTGTTAGAGTGCGCGAGAGGATGAGCAGAAGATTAGATGGCTAGAGAAGCACAGAGCGCCAGTGTTCTAAGGGCTACAAGAGCGTTTGCAAGGAAGGGGGCTGGCTAGGAACAGCTTTCAGTGCTGGCACTTTTCATCTCTGAGCAATTGCTCGACGTTTGCAATTTCTCAGCTCGTGTCTACGAGACGGAGAGATAGTGACCGTGACGTTTGGTGGGTAGAGAAGCGCAGAGAGCAAGTGTTGCTGCGCCTGTGAAAGTGCTTCCAAGGAGGGGGCTGGCTAGCAAGAGCTTTCAGTGCTGGCACTTTTCAGCTCTGAGCAATTGCTCGACGTTTGCAATTTCTCACCGGAGCTTTTGTTAGAGTGCGCGAGAGGATGAGCAGAAGATGAGGTGGGTAGAGAAGCACAGAGCCCCAGTGTTCTAAGGGCTACAAAAGCGCTTCCAAGGAAGGGTGCTGGCTAGCAACAGCTTTCAGTGCTGGCACTTGTCAGCTCTGAGCAATTGCTCGACGTTTGCAATTTCTCACCTGTGCTCTCTTTAGACTGCGCGAGAGGATGGGCAGAAGATTAGGTGGCTAGAGAAGCACAGAGCCCCAGTGTTCTAAGGGCTACAAGAGCGTTTCCAAGGAAGGGGGCTGGCTAGCAAGAGCTTTCAGTGCTGGCACTTTTCATCTCTGAGCAGTTGCTCGACGTTTGCAATTTCTCAGCTCGTGTCTACGAGACGGAGAGATAGTGACCGTGACGTTTGGTGGGTAGAGAAGCGCAGAGAGCAAGTGTTGCTGCGCCTGTGAAAGTGCTTCCAAGGAGGGGGCTTGCTAGCAACAGCTTTCAGTGCTGGCACTTTTCATCTCTGAGCAATTGCTCGACGTTTGCAATTTCTCACCAGAGCTTTTGTTAGAGTGCGCGAGAGGATGAGCAGAAGATGAGGTGGCTAGAGAAGCACAGAGCGCCAGTGTTCTAAGGGCTACAAGAGCGTTTCCAAGGAAAGGGGCTGGCTAGCAAGAGCTTTCAGTGCTGGCACTTTTCATCTCTGAGCAATTGCTCGACGTTTGCAATTTCTCAGCTCGTGTCTACAAGACGGAAAGAGAATGACCGTGACGTTTGGTGGGTAGAGAAGTGCAAAGCCCCAGTGTTGCTGCGCCTGTGAAAGCGTTTCGAAGGAAGGGGGCTGGCTAGCAACAGCTTTCAGTGCTGGCACTTTTCATCTCTGAGCAATTGCTCGACGTTTGCAATTTCTCACCTGAGCTCTCTTTAGAGTGCGCGAGAGGATGAGCAGAAGATGAGGTGGCTAGAGAAGCACAGAGCGCCAGTGTTCTAAGGACTACAAGAGCGTTTCCAAGGAAGGGGGCTGGCTAGCAAGAGCTTTCAGTGCTGGCACTTTTCATCTCTGAGCAATTGCTCGACGTTTGCCATTTCTCAGCTCGTGTCTACGAGACGGAAAGAGAATGACCGTGACGTTTGGTGGGTAGAGAAGCGCAGAGAGCAAGTGTTGCTGCGCCTGTGAAAGTGCTTCCAAGGAAGGGTGCTGGCTAGCAACAGCTTTCAGTGCTGGCACTTTTCATCTCTGAGCAATTGCTCGACGTTTGCAATTTCTCACCAGAGCTCTTGTTAGAGCGCGCGAGAGGATGAGAAGAAGATGAGGTGGCTAGAGAAGCACAGAGCGCCAGTGTTCTAAGGGCTACAAGAGCGTTTCCAAGGAAAGGGGCTGGCTAGCAAGAGCTTTCAGTGCTGGCACTTTTCATCTCTGAGCAATTGCTCGACGTTTGCAATTTCTCACCGGAGCTTTTGTTAGAGTGCGCGAGAGGATGAGCAGAAGATTAGATGGCTAGAGAAGCACAGAGCGCCAGTGTTCTAAGGGCTACAAGAGCGTTTCCAAGGAAGGGGGCTGGCTAGCAAGAGCTTTCAGTGCTGGCACTTTTCATCTCTGAGCAATTGCTCGACGTTTGCAATTTCTCAGCTCGTGTCTACGAGACGGAGAGATAGTGACCGTGACGTTTGGTGGTTAGAGAAGCGCAGAGAGCAAGTGTTGCTGCGCCTGTGAAAGTGCTTCCAAGGAGGGGGCTGGCTAGCAACAGCTTTCAGTGCTGGCACTTTTCATCTCTGAGCAATTGCTCGACGTTTGCAATTTCTCACCGGAGCTTTTGTTAGAGTGCGCGAGAGGATGAGCAGAAGATGAGGTGGCTAGAGAAGCACAGAGCGCCAGTGTTCTAAGGGCTACAAGAGCGTTTCCAAGGAAGGGGGCTGGCTAGCAACAGCTTTCAGTGCTGGCACTTTTCATCTCTGAGCAATTGGTCGACGTTTGCAATTTCTCAGCTCGTGTCTACGAGACGGAGAGATAGTGACCGTGATGTTTGGTGGATAGACAAGCGCAAAGCCCCAGTGTTGCTGCGCCTGTGAAAGCGCTCCCAAGGAAGGGAGCTGGCTAGCAACAGCTTTCAGTGCTGGCACTTTTCATCTCTGAGCAATTGCTGGACGTTTGCAATTTCTCACCGGAGCTTTTGTTAGAGTGCGCGAGAGGATGAGCAGAAGATGAGGTGGCTAGAGAAGCACAGAGCCCCACTGTTCTTAGGGCTACAAGAGCGTTTCCATGGAAGGGGGCTGGCTAGCAACAGCTTTCAGTGCTGGCACTTTTCATCTCTGAGCAATTGCTCGACGTTTGCAATTTCTCAGCTCGTGTCTACGAGACGGAGAGATAGTGACCGTGACGTTTGGTGGGTAGAGAAGCGCAAAGCCCCAGTGTTGCTGCGCCTGTGAAAGCGCTTCCAAGGAAGGGTGCTGGCTAGCAACAGCTTTCAGTGCTGGCACTTTTCTTCTCTGAGCAATTGCTCGACGTTTGCAATTTCTCTCCGGAGCTTTCGTTAGAGTGCGCGAGAGGATGAGCAGAAGATGAGGTGGCTAGAGAAGCACAGAGCGCCAGTGTTCTAAGGGCTACAAGAGCGTTTCCAAGGAAGGGGGCTGGCTAGCAAGAGCTTTCAGTGCTGGCACTTTTCATCTCTGAGCAATTGCTCGACGTTTGCAATTTCTCAGCTCGTGTCTACGAGACGGAAAGAGAAGGACCGTGACGTTTGGTGGGTAGAGAAGCGCAGAGAGCAAGTGTTGCTGCGCCTGTGAAAGCGCTTCCAAGGAAGGGTGCTGGCTAGCAACAGCTTTCAGTGCTGGCACTTTTCAGCTCTGAGCAATTGCTCGACGTTTGCAATTTCTCACCGGAGCTTTTGTTAGAGTGCGCGAGAGGATGAGCAGAAGATTAGATGGCTAGAGAAGCACAGAGCCCCAGTGTTCTAAGGGCTACAAGAGCGTTTCCAAGGAAGGGGGCTGGCTAGGAACAGCTTTCAGTGCTGGCACTTTTCATCTCTGAGCAATTGCTCGACGTTTGCAATTTCTCAGCTCGTGTCTACGAGACGGAGAGATAGTGACCGTGACGTTTGGTGGGTAGAGAAGCGCAGAGAGCAAGTGTTGCTGCGCCTGTGAAAGTGCTTCCAAGGAGGGGGCTGGCTAGCAAGAGCTTTCAGTGCTGGCACTTTTCATCTCTGAGCAATTGCTCGACGTTTGCAATTTCTCACCGGAGCTTTTGTTAGAGTGCGCGAGAGGATGAGCAGAAGATGAGGTGGCTAGAGAAGCACAGAGCCCCAGTGTTCTAAGGGCTACAAAAGCGCTTCCAAGGAAGGGTGCTGGCTAGCAACAGCTTTCAGTGCTGGCACTTTTCATCTCTGAGCAATTGCTCGACGTTTGCAATTTCTCACCTGTGCTCTCTTTAGACTGCGCGAGAGGATGGGCAGAAGATTAGGTGGCTAGAGAAGCACAGAGCCCCAGTGTTCCAAGGGCTACAAGAGCGTTTCCAAGGAAGGGGGCTGGCTAGCAAGAGCTTTCAGTGCTGGCACTTTTCAGCTCTGAGCAGTTGCTCGACGTTTTGCAATTTCTCAGCTCGTGTCTACGAGACGGAAAGAGAATGACCGTGACGTTTGGTGGGTAGAGAAGCGCAAAGCCCCAGTGTTGCTGCGCCTGTGAAAGCGCTTCCAAGGAAGGGGGCTGGCTAGCAACAGCTTTCAGTGCTGGCACTTTTCATCTCTGAGCAATTGCTCGACGTTTGCAATTTCTCACCTGAGCTTTTGTTAGAGTGCGCGAGAGGATGAGCAGAAGATGAGGTGGCTAGAGAAGCACAGAGCCCCAGTGTTCTTAGGGCTACAAGAGCATTTCCAAGGAAGGGGGCTGGCTAGCAAGAGCTTTCAGTGCTGGCACTTTTCATCTCTGAGCAATTGCTCGACGTTTGCAATTTCTCAGCTCGTGTCTACGAGACGGAGAGATAGTGACCGTGACGTTTGGTGGGTAGAGAAGCGCAGAGAGCAAGTGTTGCTGCGCCTGTGAAAGTGCTTCCAAGGAGGGGGCTTGCTAGCAACAGCTTTCAGTGCTGGCACTTTTCAGCTCTGAGCAATTGCTCGACGTTTGCAATTTCTCACCAGAGCTTTTGTTAGAGTGCGCGAGAGGATGAGCAGAAGATGAGGTGGCTAGAGAAGCACAGAGCGGCAGTGTTCTTAGGGCTACAAGAGCGTTTCCATGGAAGGGGGCTGGCTAGCAAGAGCTTTCAGTGCTGGCACTTTTCATCTCTGAGCAATTGCTCGACGTTTGCAATTTCTCAGCTCGTGTCTACGAGACGGAGAGATAGTGACCGTGACGTTTGGTGGGTAGAGAAGCGCAGAGAGCAAGTGTTGCTGCGCCTGTGAAAGTGCTTCCAAGGAGGGGGCTTGCTAGCAACAGCTTTCAGTGCTGGCACTTTTCATCTCTGAGCAATTGCTCGACGTTTGCAATTTCTCACCAGAGCTTTTGTTAGAGTGCGCGAGAGGATGAGCAGAAGATGAGGTGGCTAGAGAAGCACAGAGCGCCAGTGTTCTAAGGGCTACAAGAGCGTTTCCAAGGAAAGGGGCTGGCTAGCAAGAGCTTTCAGTGCTGGCACTTTTCATCTCTGAGCAATTGCTCGACGTTTGCAATTTCTCAGCTCGTGTCTACAAGACGGAAAGAGAATGACCGTGACGTTTGGTGGGTAGAGAAGTGCAAAGCCCCAGTGTTGCTGTGCCTGTGAAAGCGTTTCGAAGGAAGGGGGCTGGCTAGCAAGAGCTTTCAGTGCTGGCACTTTTCATCTCTGAGCAATTGCTCGACGTTTGCCATTTCTCAGCTCGTGTCTACGAGACGGAAAGAGAATGACCGTGACGTTTGGTGGGTAGAGAAGCGCAGAGAGCAAGTGTTGCTGCGCCTGTGAAAGTGCTTCCAAGGAAGGGTGCTGGCTAGCAACAGCTTTCAGTGCTGGCACTTTTCATCTCTGAGCAATTGCTCGACGTTTGCAATTTCTCACCAGAGCTCTTGTTAGAGCGCGCGAGAGGATGAGAAGAAGATGAGGTGGCTAGAGAAGCACAGAGCGCCAGTGTTCTAAGGGCTACAAGAGCGTTTCCAAGGAAAGGGGCTGGCTAGCAAGAGCTTTCAGTGCTGGCACTTTTCATCTCTGAGCAATTGCTCGACGTTTGCAATTTCTCAGCTCGTGTCTACGAGACGGAGAGATAGTGTCCGTGACGTTTGGTGGTTAGAGAAGCGCAGAGAGCAAGTGTTGCTGCGCCTGTGAAAGTGCTTCCAAGGAGGGGGCTGGCTAGCAACAGCTTTCAGTGCTGGCACATTTCATCTCTGAGCAATTGCTCGACGTTTGCAATTTCTCACCGGAGCTTTTGTTAGAGTGCGCGAGAGGATGAGCAGAAGATGAGGTGGCTAGAGAAGCACAGAGCGCCAGTGTTCTAAGGGCTACAAGAGCGTTTCCAAGGAAGGGGGCTGGCTAGCAAGAGCTTTCAGTGCTGGCACTTTTCATCTCTGAGCAATTGGTCGACGTTTGCAATTTCTCAGCTCGTGTCTACGAGACGGAGAGATAGTGACCGTGATGTTTGGTGGATAGACAAGCGCAAAGCCCCAGTGTTGCTGCGCCTGTGAAAGCGCTCCCAAGGAAGGGAGCTGGCTAGCAACAGCTTTCAGTGCTGGCACTTTTCATCTCTGAGCAATTGCTGGACGTTTGCAATTTCTCACCGGAGCTTTTGTTAGAGTGCGCGAGAGGATGAGCAGAAGATGAGGTGGCTAGAGAAGCACAGAGCCCCACTGTTCTTAGGGCTACAAGAGCGTTTCCATGGAAGGGGGCTGGCTAGCAACAGCTTTCAGTGCTGGCACTTTTCATCTCTGAGCAATTGCTCGACGTTTGCAATTTCTCAGCTCGTGTCTACGAGACGGAGAGATAGTGACCGTGACGTTTGGTGGGTAGAGAAGCGCAAAGCCCCAGTGTTGCTGCGCCTGTGACAGCGCTTCCAAGGAAGGGGGCTGCCTAGCAACAGCTTTCAGTGCTGGCACTTTTCTTCTCTGAGCAATTGCTCGACGTTTGCAATTTCTCACCGGAGCTCTCTTTAGACTGCGCGAGAGGATGAGCAGAAGATTAGATGGCTAGAGAAGCACAGAGCGCCAGTGTTCTTAGGGCTACAAGAGCGTTTCCAAGGAAGGGGGCTGGCTAGCAACAGCTTTCAGTGCTGGCACTTTTCAGCTCTGAGCAATTGCTCGACGTTTGCAATTTCTCAGCTCGTGTCTACGAGACGGAGAGATAGTGACCGTGACGTTTGGTGGGTAGAGAAGCGCAAAGCCCCAGTGTTGCTGCGCCTGTGAAAGCGCTTCCAAGGAAGGGTGCTGGCTAGCAAGAGCTTTCAGTGCTGGCACTTTTCATCTCTGAGCAATTGCTCGACGTTTGCAATTTTGAGCTCGTGTCTATGAGACGGAAAGAGAATGACCGTGACGTTTGGTGGGTAGAGAAGCGCAAAGCCCCAGTGTTGCTGCGCCTGTGAAAGCGCTTCCAAGGAAGGGGGCTGGCTAGCAAGAGCTTTCAGTGCTGGCACTTTTCAGCTCTGAGCAATTGCTCGACGTTTGCAATTTCTCACCGGAGCTCTCTTTAGACTGCACGAGAGGATGGGCAGAAGATTAGATGGCTAGAGAAGCACAGAGCGCCAGTGTTCTAAGGGCTACAAGAGCGTTTCCAAGGAAGGGGGCTGGCTAGCAACAGCTTTCAGTGCTGGCACTTTTCATCTTTGAGCAATTGCTCGACGTTTGCAATTTCTCAGCTCATGTCTATGAGACGGAAAGAGAATGACCGTGACGTTTGGTGGGTAGAGAAGCGCAAAGCCCCAGTGTTGCTGCGCCTGTGAAAGCGCTTCCAAGGAAGGGGGCTGGCTAGCAACAGCTTTCAGTGCTGGCACTTTTCATCTCTGAGCAATTGCTCAACGTTTGCAATTTCTCAGCTCGTGTCTATGAGACGGAGAGATAGTGACCGTGACGTTTGGTGGGTAGAGAAGCGCAAAGCCCCAGTGTTGCTGCGCCTGTGAAAGCGCTTCCAAGGAAGGGTGCTGGCTAGCAACAGCTTTCAGTGCTGGCACTTTTCAGGTCTGAGCAATTGCTCGACGTTTGCAATTTCTCACCTGAGCTCTCTTTAGACTACGCGAGAGGATGAGCAGAAGATGAGGTGGCTAGAGAAGCACAGAGCGCCAGTGTTCTAAGGGCTACAAGAGCGTTTCCAAGGAAGGGGGCTGGCTAGCAAGAGCTTTCAGTGCTGGCACTTTTCATCTCTGAGCAATTGCTCGACGTTTGCCATTTCTCAGCTCGTGTCTACGAGACGGAAAGAGAATGACCGTGACGTTTGGTGGGTAGAGAAGCGCAGAGAGCAAGTGTTGCTGCGCCTGTGAAAGCGCTTCCAAAGAAGGGTGCTGGCTAGCAAGAGCTTTCAGTGCTGGCACTTTTCAGCTCTGAGCAATTGCTGGACGTTTGCAATTTCTCACCGGAGCTTTTGTTAGAGTGCGCGAGAGGATGAGCAGAAGATTAGATGGCTAGAGAAGCACAGAGCGCCAGTGTTCTAAGGGCTACAAGAGCGTTTCCAAGGAAGGGGGCTGGCTAGCAAGAGCTTTCAGTGCTGGCACTTTTCATCTCTGAGCAATTGCTGGACGTTTGCAATTTCTCAGCTCGTGTCTACGAGACGGAGAGATAGTGACCGTGACGTTTGGTGCGTAGAGAAGCGCAGAGAGCAAGTGTTGCTGCGCCTGTGAAAGTGCTTCCAAGGAGGGGGCTGGCTAGCAACAGCTTTCAGTGCTGGCACTTTTCATCTCTGAGCAATTGCTCGACGTTTGCAATTTCTCACCAGAGCTTTTGTTAGAGTGCGCGAGAGGATGAGCAGAAGATTAGATGGCTAGAGAAGCACAGAGCCCCAGTGTTCTAAGGGCTACAAGAGCGTTTCCAAGGAAAGGGGCTGGCTAGCAACAGCTTTCAGTGCTGGCACTTTTCATCTCTGAGCAATTGCTCGACGTTTGCAATTTCTCAGCTCGTGTCTACAAGACAGAAAGAGAATGACCGTGACGTTTGGTGGGTAGAGAAGCGCAAAGCCCCAGTGTTGCTGCGCCTGTGAAAGCGCTTCCAAGGAAGGGGGCTGGCTAGCAACAGCTTTCAGTGCTGGCACTTTTCATCTCTGAGCAATTGCTCGACGTTTGCAATTTTGAGCTCGTGTCTATGAGACGGAAAGAGAATGACCGTGACGTTTGGTGGGTAGAGAAGCGCAAAGCCCCAGTGTTGCTGCGCCTGTGAAAGCGCTTCCAAGGAAGGGGGCTGGCTAGCAACAGCTTTCAGTGCTGGCACTTTTCATCTCTGAGCAATTGCTCAACGTTTGCAATTTCTCAGCTCGTGTCTATGAGACGGAGAGATAGTGACCGTGACGTTTGGTGGGTAGAGAAGCGCAGAGAGCAAGTGTTGCTGCGCCTGTGAAAGTGCTTCCAAGGAAGGGTGCTGGCTAGCAACAGCTTTCAGTGCTGGCACTTTTCATCTCTGAGCAATTGCTCGACGTTTGCAATTTCTCACCAGAGCTTTTGTTAGAGCGCGCGAGAGGATGAGCAGAAGATGAGGTGGCTAGAGAAGCACAGAGCGCCAGTGTTCTAAGGGCTACAAGAGCGTTTCCAAGGAAAGGGGCTGGCTAGCAAGAGCTTTCAGTGCTGGCACTTTTCATCTCTGAGCAATTGCTCGACGTTTGCAATTTCTCACCGGAGCTTTTGTTAGAGTGCGCGAGAGGATGAGCAGAAGATTAGATGGCTAGAGAAGCACAGAGCGCCAGTGTTCTAAGGGCTACAAGAGCGTTTCCAAGGAAGGGGGCTGGCTAGCAAGAGCTTTCAGTGCTGGCACTTTTCATCTCTGAGCAATTGCTCGACGTTTGCAATTTCTCACCGGAGCTTTTGTTAGAGTGCGCGAGAGGATGAGCAGAAGATGAGGTGGCTAGAGAAGCACAGAGCGCCAGTGTTCTAAGGGCTACAAGAGCGTTTCCAAGGAAGGGGGCTGGCTAGCAACAGCTTTCAGTGCTGGCACTTTTCATCTCTGAGCAATTGCTCGACGTTTGCAATTTCTCAGCTCGTGTCTACGAGACGGAGAGATAGTGACCGTGATGTTTGGTGGATAGACAAGCGCAAAGCCCCAGTGTTGCTGCGCCTGTGAAAGCGCTCCCAAGGAAGGGAGCTGGCTAGCATAAGCTTTCAGTGCTGGCACTTTTCTTCTCTGAGCAATTGCTCGACGTTTGCAATTTCTCACCGGAGCTCTCTTTAGACTGCGCGAGAGGATGAGCAGAAGATGAGGTGGCTAGAGAAGCACAGAGCGCCAGTGTTCTTAGGGCTACAAGAGCGTTTCCAAGGAAGGGTGCTGGCTAGCAAGAGCTTTCAGTGCTGGCACTTTTCATCTCTGAGCAATTGCTCGACGTTTGCAATTTCTCAGCTCGTGTCTACGAGACGGAGAGATAGTGACCGTGACGTTTGGTGGGTAGAGAAGCGCAAAGCCCCAGTGTTGCTGCGCCTGTGAAAGCGCTTCCAAGGAAGGGGGCTGGCTAGCAAGAGCTTTCAGTGCTGGCACTTTTCATCTCTGAGCAATTGCTCGACGTTTGCAATTTTGAGCTCGTGTCTATGAGACGGAAAGAGAATGACCGTGACGTTTGGTGGGTAGAGAAGCGCAAAGCCCCAGTGTTGCTGCGCCTGTGAAAGCGCTTCCAAGGAAGGGGGCTGGCTAGCAACAGCTTTCAGTGCTGGCACTTTTCAGCTCTGAGCAATTGCTCGACGTTTGCAATTTCTCACCGGAGCTCTCTTTAGACTGCACGAGAGGATGGGCAGAAGATTAGATGGCTAGAGAAGCACAGAGCGCCAGTGTTCTAAGGGCTACAAGAGCGTTTCCAAGGAAGGGGGCTGGCTAGCAACAGCTTTCAGTGCTGGCACTTTTCATCTTTGAGCAATTGCTCGACGTTTGCAATTTCTCAGCTCATGTCTATGAGACGGAAAGAGAATGACCGTGACGTTTGGTGGGTAGAGAAGCGCAAAGCCCCAGTGTTGCTGCGCCTGTGAAAGCGCTTCCAAGGAAGGGGGCTGGCTAGCAACAGCTTTCAGTGCTGGCACTTTTCATCTCTGAGCAATTGCTCAACGTTTGCAATTTCTCAGCTCGTGTCTATGAGACGGAGAGATAGTGACCGTGACGTTTGGTGGGTAGAGAAGCGCAAAGCCCCAGTGTTGCTGCGCCTGTGAAAGCGCTTCCAAGGAAGGGTGCTGGCTAGCAACAGCTTTCAGTGCTGGCACTTTTCAGCTCTGAGCAATTGCTCGACGTTTGCAATTTCTCACCTGAGCTCTCTTTAGAGTGCGCGAGAGGATGAGCAGAAGATGAGGTGGCTAGAGAAGCACAGAGCGCCAGTGTTCTAAGGGCTACAAGAGCGTTTCCAAGGAAGGGGGCTGGCTAGCAAGAGCTTTCAGTGCTGGCACTTTTCATCTCTGAGCAATTGCTCGACGTTTGCCATTTCTCAGCTCGTGTCTACGAGACGGAAAGAGAATGACCGTGACGTTTGGTGGGTAGAGAAGCGCAGAGAGCAAGTGTTGCTGCGCATGTGAAAGCGCTTCCAAAGAAGGGTGCTGGCTAGCAACAGCTTTCAGTGCTGGCACTTTTCAGCTCTGAGCAATTGCTCGACGTTTGCAATTTCTCACCGGAGCTTTTGTTAGAGTGCGCGAGAGGATGAGCAGAAGATTAGATGGCTAGAGAAGCACAGAGCGCCAGTGTTCTAAGGGCTACAAGAGCGTTTCCAAGGAAGGGAGCTGGCTAGCAAGAGCTTTCAGTGCTGGCACTTTTCATCTCTGAGCAATTGCTCGACGTTTGCAATTTCTCAGCTCGTGTCTACGAGACGGAGAGATAGTGACCGTGACGTTTGGTGGGTAGAGAAGCGCAGAGAGCAAGTGTTGCTGCGCCTGTGAAAGTGCTTCCAAGGAGGGGGCTTGCTAGCAACAGCTTTCAGTGCTGGCACTTTTCAGCTCTGAGCAATTGCTCGACGTTTGCAATTTCTCACCAGAGCTTTTGTTAGAGTGCGCGAGAGGATGAGCAGAAGATGAGGTGGCTAGAGAAGCACAGAGCGCCAGTGTTCTAAGGGCTACAAGAGCGTTTCCAAGGAAAGGGGCTGGCTAGCAAGAGCTTTCAGTGCTGGCACTTTTCATCTCTGAGCAATTGCTCGACGTTTGCAATTTCTCAGCTCATGTCTACAAGACGGAGAGATAGTGACCGTGACGTTTGGTGGGTAGAGAAGCGCAAAGCCCCAGTGTTGCTGCGCCTGTGAAAGCGCTTCCAAGGAAGGGGGCTGGCTAGCAAGAGCTTTCAGTGCTGGCACTTTTCATCTCTGAGCAATTGCTCGACGTTTGCAATTTCTCAGCTCGTGTCTACGAGACGGAGAGATAGTGACCGTGACGTTTGGTGGGTAGAGAAGCGCAAAGCCCCAGTGTTGCTGCGCCTGTGAAAGCGCTTCCAAGGAAGGGTGCTGGCTAGCAACAGCTTTCAGTGCTGGCACTTGTCAGCTCTGAGCAATTGCTCGACGTTTGCAATTTCTCACCTCTGCTCTCTTTAGACTGCGCGAGAGGATGGGCAGAAGATTAGGTGGCTAGAGAAGCACAGAGCCCCAGTGTTCCAAGGGCTACAAGAGCGTTTCCAAGGAAGGGGGCTGGCTAGCAACAGCTTTCAGTGCTGGCACTTTTCATCTCTGAGCAGTTGCTCGACGTTTGCAATTTCTCAGCTCGTGTCTACGAGACGGAAAGAGAATGACCGTGACGTTTGGTGGGTGGAGAAGCGCAAAGCCCCAGTGTTGCTGCGCCTGTGAAAGCGCTTCCAAGGAAGGGGGCTGGCTAGCAACAGCTTTCAGTGCTGGCACTTTTCATCTTTGAGCAATTGCTCGACGTTTGCAATTTCTCAGCTCATGTCTATGAGACGGAAAGAGAATGACCGTGACGTTTGGTGGGTAGAGAAGCGCAAAGCCCCAGTGTTGCTGCGCCTGTGAAAGCGCTTCCAAGGAAGGGGGCTGGCTAGCAACAGCTTTCAGTGCTGGCACTTTTCATCTCTGAGCAATTGCTCAACGTTTGCAATTTCTCAGCTCGTGTCTATGAGACGGAGAGATAGTGACCGTGACGTTTGGTGGGTAGAGAAGCGCAGAGAGCAAGTGTTGCTGCGCCTGTGAAAGTGCTTCCAAGGAAGGGTGCTGGCTAGCAACAGCTTTCAGTGCTGGCACTTTTCATCTCTGAGCAATTGCTCGACGTTTGCAATTTCTCACCAGAGCTTTTGTTAGAGCGCGCGAGAGGATGAGCAGAAGATGAGGTGGCTAGAGAAGCACAGAGCGCCAGTGTTCTAAGGGCTACAAGAGCGTTTCCAAGGAAAGGGGCTGGCTAGCAAGAGCTTTCAGTGCTGGCACTTTTCATCTCTGAGCAATTGCTCGACGTTTGCAATTTCTCACCGGAGCTTTTGTTAGAGTGCGCGAGAGGATGAGCAGAAGATTAGATGGCTAGAGAAGCACAGAGCGCCAGTGTTCTAAGGGCTACAAGAGCGTTTCCAAGGAAGGGGGCTGGCTAGCAAGAGCTTTCAGTGCTGGCACTTTTCATCTCTGAGCAATTGCTCGACGTTTGCAATTTCTCACCAGAGCTTTTGTTAGAGTGCGCGAGAGGATGAGCAGAAGATGAGGTGGCTAGAGAAGCACAGAGCGCCAGTGTTCTAAGGGCTACAAGAGCGTTTGCAAGGAAGGGGGCTGGCTAGCAACAGCTTTCAGTGCTGGCACTTTTCATCTCTGAGCAATTGCTCGACGTTTGCAATTTCTCAGCTCGTGTCTACGAGACGGAGAGATAGTGACCGTGATGTTTGGTGGATAGACAAGCGCAAAGCCCCAGTGTTGCTGCGCCTGTGAAAGCGCTCCCAAGGAAGGGAGCTGGCTAGCAACAGCTTTCAGTGCTGGCACTTTTCTTCTCTGAGCAATTGCTCGACGTTTGCAATTTCTCACCGGAGCTCTCTTTAGACTGCGCGAGAGGATGAGCAGAAGATGAGGTGGCTAGAGAAGCACAGAGCGCCAGTGTTCTTAGGGCTACAAGAGCGTTTCCAAGGAAGGGGGCTGGCTAGCAAGAGCTTTCAGTGCTGGCACTTTTCATCTCTGAGCAATTGCTCGACGTTTGCAATTTCTCAGCTCGTGTCTACGAGACGGAGAGATAGTGACCGTGACGTTTGGTGGGTAGAGAAGCGCAAAGCCCCAGTGTTGCTGCGCCTGTGAAAGCGCTTCCAAGGAAGGGGGCTGGCTAGCAAGAGCTTTCAGTGCTGGCACTTTTCATCTCTGAGCAATTGCTCGACGTTTGCAATTTTGAGCTCGTGTCTATGAGACGGAAAGAGAATGACCGTGACGTTTGGTGGGTAGAGAAGCGCAAAGCCCCAGTGTTGCTGCGCCTGTGAAAGCGCTTCCAAGGAAGGGGGCTGGCTAGCAACAGCTTTCAGTGCTGGCACTTTTCAGCTCTGAGCAATTGCTCGACGTTTGCAATTTCTCACCGGAGCTCTCTTTAGACTGCACGAGAGGATGGGCAGAATATTAGGTGGCTAGAGAAGCACAGAGCGCCAGTGTTCTAAGGGCTACAAGAGCGTTTCCAAGGAAGGGGGCTGGCTAGCAACAGCTTTCAGTGCTGGCACTTTTCATCTCTGAGCAATTGCTCGACGTTTGCAATTTCTCAGCTCGTGTCTATGAGACGGAGAGATAGTGACCGTGACGTTTGGTGGGTAGAGAAGCGCAAAGCCCCAGTGTTGCTGCGTCTGTCAAAGCGCTTCCAAGGAAGGGTGCTGGCTAGCAACAGCTTTCAGTGCTGGCACTTTTCATCTCTGAGCAATTGCTCGACGTTTGCAATTTCTCACCGGAGCTCTCTTTAGACTGCGCGAGAGGATGAGCAGAAGATGAGGTGGCTAGAGAAGCACAGAGCGCCAGTGTTCTTAGGGCTACAAGAGCGTTTCCAAGGAAGGGGGCTGGCTAGCAACAGCTTTCAGTGCTGGCACTTTTCATCTTTGAGCAATTGCTCGACGTTTGCAATTTCTCACCGGAGCTTTTGTTAGAGTGCGCGAGAGGATGAGCAGAAGATGAGGTGGCTAGAGAAGCACAGAGCCCCAGTGTTCCAAGGGCTACAAGAGCGTTTCCAAGGAAGGGGGCTGGCTAGCAAGAGCTTTCAGTGCTGGCACTTTTCATCTCTGAGCAATTGCTCGACGTTTGCAATTTCTCAGCTCGTGTCTACAAGACGGAAAGAGAATGACCGTGACGTTTGGTGGGTAGAGAAGCGCAAAGCCCCAGTGTTGCTGCGCCTGTGAAAGCGCTTCCAAGGAAGGGGGCTGGCTAGCAACAGCTTTCAGTGCTGGCACTTTTCATCTCTGAGCAATTGCTGGACGTTTGCAATTTCTCAGCTCGTGTCTATGAGACGGAGAGATAGTGACCGTGATGTTTGGTGGGTAGAGAAGCGCAAAGCCCCAGTGTTGCTGCGCCTGTGAAAGCGCTTCCAAGGAAGGGTGCTGGCTAGCAACAGCTTTCAGTGCTGGCACTTTTCAGCTCTGAGCAATTGCTCGACGTTTGCAATTTCTCACCAGAGCTTTTGTTAGAGTGCGCGAGAGGATGAGCAGAAGATGAGGTGGCTAGAGAAGCACAGAGCCCCAGTGTTCTAAGGGCTACAAGAGCGTTTCCAAGGAAGGGGGCTGGCTAGCAAGAGCTTTCAGTGCTGGCACTTTTCATCTCTGAGCAATTGCTCGACGTTTGCAATTTCTCAGCTCGTGTCTACGAGACGGAGAGATAGTGACCGTGACGTTTGGTGGGTAGAGAAGCGCAGAGAGCAAGTGTTGCTGCGCCTGTGAAAGCGCTTCCAAGGAAGGGTGCTGGCTAGCAACAGCTTTCAGTGCTGGCACTTTTCAGCTCTGAGCAATTGCTCGACGTTTGCAATTTCTCACCAGAGCTTTTGTTAGAGTGCGCGAGAGGATGAGCAGAAGATGAGGTGGCTAGAGAAGCACAGAGCGCCAGTGTTCTAAGGGCTACAAGAGCGTTTCCAAGGAAGGGGGCTGGCTAGCAACAGCTTTCAGTGCTGGCACTTTTCATCTCTGAGCAATTGCTCGACGTTTGCAATTTCTCAGCTCGTGTCTATGAGACGGAGAGATAGTGACCGTGACGTTTGGTGGGTAGAGAAGCGCAAAGCCCCAGTGTTGCTGCGTCTGTCAAAGCGCTTCCAAGGAAGGGTGCTGGCTAGCAACAGCTTTCAGTGCTGGCACTTTTCATCTCTGAGCAATTGCTGGACGTTTGCAATTTCTCACCGGAGCTTTTGTTAGAGTGCGCGAGAGGATGAGCAGAAGATGAGGTGGCTAGAGAAGCACAGAGCGCCAGTGTTCTTAGGGCTACAAGAGCGTTTCCAAGGAAGGGGGCTGGCTAGCAACAGCTTTCAGTGCTGGCACTTTTCATCTTTGAGCAATTGCTCGACGTTTGCAATGTCTCACCGGAGCTTTTGTTAGAGTGCGCGAGAGGATGAGCAGAAGATGAGGTGGCTAGAGAAGCACAGAGCCCCAGTGTTCCAAGGGCTACAAGAGCGTTTCCAAGGAAGGGGGCTGGCTAGCAAGAGCTTTCAGTGCTGGCACTTTTCATCTTTGAGCAATTGCTCGACGTTTGCAATTTCTCAGCTCGTGTCTACAAGACGGAAAGAGAATGACCGTGACGTTTGGTGGGTAGAGAAGCGCAAAGCCCCAGTGTTGCTGCGCCTGTGAAAGCGCTTCCAAGGAAGGGGGCTGGCTAGCAAGAGCTTTCAGTGCTGGCACTTTTCATCTTTGAGCAATTGCTCGACGTTTGCAATTTCTCACCGGAGCTTTTGTTAGAGTGCGCGAGAGGATGAGCAGAAGATGAGGTGGCTAGAGAAGCACAGAGCGCCAGTGTTCTAAGGGCTACAAGAGCGTTTCCAAGGAAGGGGGCTGGCTAGCAACAGCTTTCAGTGCTGGCACTTTTCTTCTCTGAGCAATTGCTCGACGTTTGCAATTTCTCAGCTCGTGTCTACGAGACGGAGAGATAGTGACCGTGACGTTTGGTGGCTAAAGAAGCGCAGAGAGCAAGTGTTGCTGCGCCTGTGAAAGTGCTTCCAAGGAGGGGGCTTGCTAGCAACAGCTTTCAGTGCTGGCACTTTTCAGCTCTGAGCAATTGCTCGACGTTTGCTATTTCTCACCGGAGCTTTTGTTAGAGTGCGCGAGAGGATGAGCAGAAGATGAGGTGGCTAGAGAAGCACAGAGCGCCAGTGTTCCAAGGGCTACAAGAGCGTTTCCAAGGAAGGGGGCTGGCTAGCAACAGCTTTCAGTGCTGGCACTTTTCATCTCTGAGCAATTGCTGGACGTTTGCAATTTCTCAGCTCGTGTCTATGAGACGGAGAGATAGTGACCGTGACGTTTGGTGGATAGAGAAGCGCAAAGCCCCAGTGTTGCTGCGCCTGTGAAAGCGCTTCCAAGGAAGGGTGCTGGCTAGCAACAGCTTTCAGTGCTGGCACTTTTCATCTCTGAGCAATTGCTCGACGTTTGCAATTTCTCACCAGAGCTTTTGTTAGAGTGCGCGAGAGGATGAGCAGAAGATGAGGTGGCTAGAGAAGCACAGAGCGCCAGTGTTCTAAGGGCTACAAGAGCGTTTCCAAGGAAGGGGGCTGGCTAGCAAGAGCTTTCAGTGCTGGCACTTTTCATCTCTGAGCAATTGCTCGACGTTTGCAATTTCTCAGCTCGTGTCTATGAGACAGAAAGAGAATGACCGTGACATTTGGTGGGTAGAGAAGCGCAAAGCCCCAGTGTTGCTGCGCCTGTGAAAGCGCTTCCAGGGAAGGGTGCTGGCTAGCAAGAGCTTTCAGTGCTGGCACTTTTCTTCTCTGAGCAATTGCTCGACGTTTGCAATCTCTCACCGGAGCTTTTGTTAGAGTGCGCGAGAGGATGAGCAGTAGATGAGGTGGCTAGAGAAGCACAGAGCCCCAGTGTTCTAAGGGCTACAAGAGCGTTTCCAAGGAAGGGGGCTGGCTAGCAAGAGCTTTCAGTGCTGGCACTTTTCATCTCTGAGCAATTGCTCGACGTTTGCAATTTCTCAGCTCGTGTCTATGAGACAGAGAGATAGTGACCGTGACGTTTGGTGGGTAGAGAAGCGCAAAGCCCCAGTGTTACTGCGCCTGTGAAAGCGCTTCCAAGGAAGAGGGCTGGCTAGCAACAGCTTTCAGTGCTGGCACTTTTCATCTTTGAGCAATTGCTCGACGTTTGCAATTTCTCACCGGAGCTTTTGTTAGAGTGCGCGAGAGGATGAGCAGAAGATGAGGTGGCTAGAGAAGCACAGAGCGCCAGTGTTCTAAGGGCTACAAGAGCGTTTCCAAGGAAGGGGGCTGGCTAGCAAGAGCTTTCAGTGCTGGCACTTTTCATCTCTGAGCAATTGCTCGACGTTTGCAATTTCTCAGCTCGTGTCTACGAGACGGAAAGAGAATGACCGTGACGTTTGGTGGGTAGAGAAGCGCAAAGCCCCAGTGTTGCTGCGTCTGTGAAAGCGCTTCCAGGGAAGGGTGCTGGCTAGCAACAGCTTTCAGTGCTGGCACTTTTCATCTCTGAGCAATTGCTCGATGTTTGCAATTTCTCAGCTCGTGTCTACGAGACGGAAAGAGAATGACCGTGACGTTTGGTGGGTAGAGAAGCGCAAAGCCCCAGTGTTGCTGCGCCTGTGAAAGCGCTTCCAAGGAAGGGTGCTGGCTAGCAAGAGTTTTCAGTGCTGGCACTTTTCATCTCTGAGCAATTGCTCGACGTTTGCAACTTCTCACCGGAGCTTTTGTTAGAGTGCGCGAGAGGATGAGCAGAAGATGAGGTGGCTAGAGAAGCACAGAGCGCCAGTGTTCTAAGGGCTACAAGAGCGTTTCCAAGGAAGGGGGCTGGCTAGCAAGAGCTTTCAGTGCTGGCACTTTTCATCTCTGAGCAATTGCTCGACGTTTGCAATTTCTCAGCTCGTGTCTATGAGACGGAGAGATAATGACCGTGACGTTTGGTGGGTAGAGAAGCGCAGAGAGCAAGTGTTGCTGCGCTTGTGAAAGCGCTTCCAAGGAGGGGGCTTGCTAGCAAGAGCTTTCAGTGCTGGCACTTTTCATCTCTGAGCAATTGCTTGACGTTTGCAATTTCTCTCCGGAGCTTTTGTTAGAGTGCGCGAGAGGATGAGCAGAAGATGAGGTGGCTAGAGAAGCACAGAGCCCCAGTGTTCTTAGGGCTACAAGAGCGTTTCCAAGGAAGGGGGCTGGCTAGCAAGAGCTTTCAGTGCTGGCACTTTTCATCTCTGAGCAATTGCTCGACGTTTGCAATTTCTCAGCTCGTGTCTACGAGACGGAGAGATAGTGACCTTGATATTTGGTGGCTAGAGAAGTGCAAAGCCCCAGTGTTGCTGCGCCTGTGAAAGCGCATCCAAGGAAGGGTGCTGGCTAGCAACAGCTTTCAGTGCTGGCACTTTTCATCTCTGAGCAATTGCTCGACGTTTGCAATTTCTCACCTGAGCTCTCTTTAGACTGCGCGAGAGGATGAGCAGAAGATGAGGTGGCTAGAGAAGCTCAGAGCCCCATTGTTGTAAGGGCTACAAAAGCGCTTCCAAGGAAGGGCGCTGGCTAGCAACAGCTTTCAGTGCTGGCACTTTTCATCTCTGAGCAATTGCTCGACCTTTGCAATTTCTCACCTGTGCTCTCTTTAGACTGCGCGAGAGGATGGGCAGAAGGTTAGGTGGCTAGAGAAGCACAGAGCCCCATTGTTCTTAGGGCTACAAGAGCGTTTCCAAGGAAGGGGGCTGGCTAGCAAGAGCTTTCAGTGCTGGCACTTTTCATCTCTGAGCAGTTGCTCGACGTTTGCAATTTCTCAGCTCGTGTCTACGAGACGGAGAGATAGTGACCTTGATATTTGGTGGCTAGAGAAGCGCAAAGCCCCAGTGTTCCTGCGCCTGTGAAAGCGCTTCCAAGGAAGGGCGCTGGCTAGCAACAGCTTTCAGTGCTGGCACTTTTCATCTCTGAGCAATTGCTCGACGTTTGCAATTTCTCACCTGTGCTCTCTTTAGACTGCGCGAGAGGATGGGCAGAAGATTAGGTGGCTAGAGAAGCACAGAGCCCCAGTGTTCTTAGGGCTACAAGAGCGTTTCCAAGGAAGGGGGCTGGCTAGCAAGAGCTTTCAGTGCTGGCACTTTTCATCTCTGAGCAGTTGCTCGACGTTTGCAATTTCTCAGCTCGTGTCTACGAGACGGAAAGAGAATGACTGTGACGTTTGGTGGGTAGAGAAGCGCAAAGCCCCAGTGTTGCTGCGTCTGTGAAAGCGCTTCCAAGGAAGGGTGCTGGCTAGCAACAGCTTTCAGTGCTGGCACTTTTCAGCTCTGAGCAATTGCTCGACGTTTGCAATTTCTCACCGGAGCTTTTGTTAGAGTGCGCGAGAGGATGAGCAGAAGATGAGGTGGCTAGAGAAGCACAGAGCGCCAGTGTTCCAAGGGCTACAAGAGCGTTTCCAAGGAAGGGGGCTGGCTAGCAACAGCTTTCAGTGCTGGCACTTTTCTTCTCTGAGCAATTGCTCGACGTTTGCAATTTCTCAGCTCGTGTCTATGAGACGGAGAGATAATGACCGTGACGTTTGGTGGGTAGAGAAGCGCAGAGAGCAAGTGTTGCTGCGCTTGTGAAAGCGCTTCCAAGGAGGGGGCTTGCTAGCAAGAGCTTTCAGTGCTGGCACTTTTCATCTCTGAGCAATTGCTTGACGTTTGCAATTTCTCTCCGGAGCTTTTGTTAGAGTGCGCGAGAGGATGAGCAGAAGATGAGGTGGCTAGAGAAGCACAGAGCCCCAGTGTTCTTAGGGCTACAAGAGCGTTTCCAAGGAAGGGGGCTGGCTAGCAAGAGCTTTCAGTGCTGGCACTTTTCATCTCTGAGCAATTGCTCGACGTTTGCAATTTCTCAGCTCGTGTCTACGAGACGGAGAGATAGTGACCGTGACGTTTGGTGGGTAGAGAAGCGCAAAGCCCCAGTGTTGCTGCGCCTGTGAAAGCGCTTCCAAGGAAGGGGGCTGGCTAGCAAGAGCTTTCAGTGCTGGCACTTTTCATCTCTGAGCAATTGCTCGACGTTTGCAATTTCTCAGCTCGTGTCTACGAGACGGAGAGATAGTGACCGTGACGTTTGGTGGGTAGAGAAGCGCAAAGCCCCAGTGTTGCTGCGCCTGTGAAAGCGCTTCCAAGGAAGGGTGCTGGCTAGCAACAGCTTTCAGTGCTGGCACTTGTCAGCTCTGAGCAATTGCTCGACGTTTGCAATTTCTCACCTCTGCTCTCTTTAGACTGCGCGAGAGGATGGGCAGAAGATGAGGTGGCTAGAGAAGCACAGAGCCCCAGTGTTCCAAGGGCTACAAGAGCGTTTCCAAGGAAGGGGGCTGGCTAGCAACAGCTTTCAGTGCTGGCACTTTTCATCTCTGAGCAGTTGCTCGACGTTTTCAATTTCTCAGCTCGTGTCTACGAGACGGAAAGAGAATGACCGTGACGTTTGGTGGGTGGAGAAGCGCAAAGCCCCAGTGTTGCTGCGCCTGTGAAAGCGCTTCCAAGGAAGGGGGCTGGCTAGCAACAGCTTTCAGTGCTGGCACTTTTCAGCTCTGAGCAATTGCTCGACGTTTGCAATTTCTCACCAGAGCTTTTGTTAGAGTGCGCGAGAGGATGAGCAGAAGATGAGGTGGCTAGAGAAGCACAGAGCCCCAGTGTTCTTAGGGCTACAAGAGCATTTCCAAGGAAGGGGGCTGGCTAGCAAGAGCTTTCAGTGCTGGCACTTTTCATCTCTGAGCAATTGCTCGACGTTTGCAATTTCTCAGCTCGTGTCTACGAGACGGAGAGATAGTGACCGTGACGTTTAGGTTAGAGAAGCGCAGAGAGCAAGTGTTGCTGCGCCTGTGAAAGTGCTTCCAAGGAGGGGGCTTGCTAGCAACAGCTTTCAGTGCTGGCACTTTTCAGCTCTGAGCAATTGCTCGACGTTTGCAATTTCTCACCAGAGCTTTTGTTAGAGTGCGCGAGAGGATGAGCAGAAGATGAGGTGGCTAGAGAAGCACAGAGCGGCAGTGTTCTAAGGGCTACAAGAGCGTTTCCAAGGAAGGGGGCTGGCTAGCAAGAGCTTTCAGTGCTGGCACTTTTCATCTCTGAGCAATTGCTCAACGTTTGCAATTTCTCAGCTCGTGTCTACGAGACGGAAAGAGAATGACTGTGACGTTTGGTGGGTAGAGAAGCGCAAAGCCCCAGTGTTGCTGCACCTGTGAAAGCGCTTCCAAGGAAGGGTGCTGGCTAGCAAGAGCTTTCAGTGCTGGCACTTTTCCTCTCTGAGCAATTGCTCGATATTTGCAATTTCTCAGCTCGTGTCTACGAGACGGAAAGAGAATGACTGTGACGTTTGGTGGGTAGAGAAGCGCAAAGCCCCAGTGTTGCTGCGCCTGTGAAAGCGCTTCCAAGGAAGGGGGCTGGCTAGCAAGAGCTTTCAGTGCTGGCACTTTTCATCTCTGAGCAATTGCTCGACGTTTGCAATTTCTCAGCTCGTGTCTACGAGACGGAGAGATAGTGACCTTGATATTTGGTGGCTAGAGAAGTGCAAAGCCCCAGTGTTGCTGCGCCTGTGAAAGCGCATCCAAGGAAGGGTGCTGGCTAGCAACAGCTTTCAGTGCTGGCACTTTTCATCTCTGAGCAATTGCTCGACGTTTGCAATTTCTCACCTGAGCTCTCTTTAGACTGCGCGAGAGGATGAGCAGAAGATGAGGTGGCTAGAGAAGCTCAGAGCCCCATTGTTGTAAGGGCTACAAAAGCGCTTCCAAGGAAGGGCGCTGGCTAGCAACAGCTTTCAGTGCTGGCACTTTTCATCTCTGAGCAATTGCTCGACCTTTGCAATTTCTCACCTGTGCTCTCTTTAGACTGCGCGAGAGGATGGGCAGAAGGTTAGGTGGCTAGAGAAGCACAGAGCCCCATTGTTCTTAGGGCTACAAGAGCGTTTCCAAGGAAGGGGGCTGGCTAGCAAGAGCTTTCAGTGCTGGCACTTTTCATCTCTGAGCAGTTGCTCGACGTTTGCAATTTCTCAGCTCGTGTCTACGAGACGGAGAGATAGTGACCTTGATATTTGGTGGCTAGAGAAGCGCAAAGCCCCAGTGTTGCTGCGCCTGTGAAAGCGCTTCCAAGGAAGGGCGCTGGCTAGCAACAGCTTTCAGTGCTGGCACTTTTCATCTCTGAGCAATTGCTCGACGTTTGCAATTTCTCACCTGTGCTCTCTTTAGACTGCGCGAGAGGATGGGCAGAAGATTAGGTGGCTAGAGAAGCACAGAGCCCCAGTGTTCTTAGGGCTACAAGAGCGTTTCCAAGGAAGGGGGCTGGCTAGCAAGAGCTTTCAGTGCTGGCACTTTTCATCTCTGAGCAGTTGCTCGACGTTTGCAATTTCTCAGCTCGTGTCTACGAGACGGAAAGAGAATGACTGTGACGTTTGGTGGGTAGAGAAGCGCAAAGCCCCAGTGTTGCTGCGTCTGTGAAAGCGCTTCCAAGGAAGGGTGCTGGCTAGCAACAGCTTTCAGTGCTGGCACTTTTCAGCTCTGAGCAATTGCTCGACGTTTGCAATTTCTCACCGGAGCTTTTCTTAGAGTGCGCGAGAGGATGAGCAGAAGATGAGGTGGCTAGAGAAGCACAGAGCGCCAGTGTTCCAAGGGCTACAAGAGCGTTTCCAAGGAAGGGGGCTGGCTAGCAACAGCTTTCAGTGCTGGCACTTTTCTTCTCTGAGCAATTGCTCGACGTTTGCAATTTCTCAGCTCGTGTCTATGAGACGGAGAGATAATGACCGTGACGTTTGGTGGGTAGAGAAGCGCAGAGAGCAAGTGTTGCTGCGCTTGTGAAAGCGCTTCCAAGGAGGGGGCTTGCTAGCAAGAGCTTTCAGTGCTGGCACTTTTCATCTCTGAGCAATTGCTTGACGTTTGCAATTTCTCTCCGGAGCTTTTGTTAGAGTGCGCGAGAGGATGAGCAGAAGATGAGGTGGCTAGAGAAGCACAGAGCCCCAGTGTTCTTAGGGCTACAAGAGCGTTTCCAAGGAAGGGGGCTGGCTAGCAAGAGCTTTCAGTGCTGGCACTTTTCATCTCTGAGCAATTGCTCGACGTTTGCAATTTCTCAGCTCGTGTCTACGAGACGGAGAGATAGTGACCGTGACGTTTGGTGGGTAGAGAAGCGCAAAGCCCCAGTGTTGCTGCGCCTGTGAAAGCGCTTCCAAGGAAGGGGGCTGGCTAGCAAGAGCTTTCAGTGCTGGCACTTTTCATCTCTGAGCAATTGCTCGACGTTTGCAATTTCTCAGCTCGTGTCTACGAGACGGAGAGATAGTGACCGTGACGTTTGGTGGGTAGAGAAGCGCAAAGCCCCAGTGTTGCTGCGCCTGTGAAAGCGCTTCCAAGGAAGGGTGCTGGCTAGCAACAGCTTTCAGTGCTGGCACTTGTCAGCTCTGAGCAATTGCTCGACGTTTGCAATTTCTCACCTCTGCTCTCTTTAGACTGCGCGAGAGGATGGGCAGAAGATGAGGTGGCTAGAGAAGCACAGAGCCCCAGTGTTCCAAGGGCTACAAGAGCGTTTCCAAGGAAGGGGGCTGGCTAGCAACAGCTTTCAGTGCTGGCACTTTTCATCTCTGAGCAGTTGCTCGACGTTTTCAATTTCTCAGCTCGTGTCTACGAGACGGAAAGAGAATGACCGTGACGTTTGGTGGGTGGAGAAGCGCAAAGCCCCAGTGTTGCTGCGCCTGTGAAAGCGCTTCCAAGGAAGGGGGCTGGCTAGCAACAGCTTTCAGTGCTGGCACTTTTCAGCTCTGAGCAATTGCTCGACGTTTGCAATTTCTCACCAGAGCTTTTGTTAGAGTGCGCGAGAGGATGAGCAGAAGATGAGGTGGCTAGAGAAGCACAGAGCCCCAGTGTTCTTAGGGCTACAAGAGCATTTCCAAGGAAGGGGGCTGGCTAGCAAGAGCTTTCAGTGCTGGCACTTTTCATCTCTGAGCAATTGCTCGACGTTTGCAATTTCTCAGCTCGTGTCTACGAGACGGAGAGATAGTGACCGTGACGTTTAGGTTAGAGAAGCGCAGAGAGCAAGTGTTGCTGCGCCTGTGAAAGTGCTTCCAAGGAGGGGGCTTGCTAGCAACAGCTTTCAGTGCTGGCACTTTTCAGCTCTGAGCAATTGCTCGACGTTTGCAATTTCTCACCAGAGCTTTTGTTAGAGTGCGCGAGAGGATGAGCAGAAGATGAGGTGGCTAGAGAAGCACAGAGCGGCAGTGTTCTAAGGGCTACAAGAGCGTTTCCAAGGAAGGGGGCTGGCTAGCAAGAGCTTTCAGTGCTGGCACTTTTCATCTCTGAGCAATTGCTCAACGTTTGCAATTTCTCAGCTCGTGTCTACGAGACGGAAAGAGAATGACTGTGACGTTTGGTGGGTAGAGAAGCGCAAAGCCCCAGTGTTGCTGCACCTGTGAAAGCGCTTCCAAGGAAGGGTGCTGGCTAGCAAGAGCTTTCAGTGCTGGCACTTTTCCTCTCTGAGCAATTGCTCGATATTTGCAATTTCTCAGCTCGTGTCTACGAGACGGAAAGAGAATGACTGTGACGTTTGGTGGGTAGAGAAGCGCAAAGCCCCAGTGTTGCTGCGCCTGTGAAAGCGCTTCCAAGGAAGGGGGCTGGCTAGCAACAGCTTTCAGTGCTGGCACTTTTCAGCTCTGAGCAATTGCTCGACGTTTGCAATTTCTCACCGGAGCTCTCTTTAGACTGCACGAGAGGATGGGCAGAAGATTAGATGGCTAGAGAAGCACAGAGCGGCAGTGTTCTAAGGGCTACAAGAGCGTTTCCAAGGAAAGGGGCTGGCTAGCAAGAGCTTTCAGTGCTGGCACTTTTCATCTCTGAGCAATTGCTCGACGTTTGCAATTTCTCAGCTCATGTCTATGAGACGGAAAGAGAATGACCGTGACGTTTGGTGGGTAGAGAAGCGCAAAGCCCCAGTGTTGCTGCGCCTGTGAAAGCGCTTCCAGGGAAGGGTGCTGGCTAGCAACAGCTTTCAGTGCTGGCATTTTTCCTCTCTGAGCAATTGCTCGACGTTTGCAATTTCTCAGCTCGTGTCTATGAGACGGAGAGATAGTGACCGTGATGTTTGGTGGGTAGAGAAGCGCAAAGCCCCAGTGTTGCTGCGCCTGTGAAAGCGCTTCCAAGGAAGGGTGCTGGCTAGCAACAGCTTTCAGTGCTGGCACTTTTCAGCTCTGAGCAATTGCTCGACCTTTGCAATTTCTCACCTGTGCTCTCTTTAGACTGCGCGAGAGGATGGGCAGAAGATGAGGTGGCTAGAGAAGCACAGAGCCCCAGTGTTCCAAGGGCTACAAGAGCGTTTCCAAGGAAGGGGGCTGGCTAGCAAGAGCTTTCAGTGCTGGCACTTTTCATCTCTGAGCAATTGCTCGACGTTTGCCATTTCTCAGCTCGTGTCTACGAGACGGAAAGAGAATGACCGTGACGTTTGGTGGGTAGAGAAGCGCAGAGAGCAAGTGTTGCTGCGCCTGTGAAAGTGCTTCCAAGGAGGGGGCTGGCTAGCAACAGCTTTCAGTGCTGGCACTTTTCATCTCTGAGCAATTGCTCGACGTTTGCAATTTCTCACCAGAGCTTTTGTTAGAGTGCGCGAGAGGATGAGCAGAAGATGAGGTGGCTAGAGAAGCACAGAGCGCCAGTGTTCTAAGGGCTACAAGAGCGTTTCCAAGGAAAGGGGTTGGCTAGCAAGAGCTTTCAGTGCTGGCACTTTTCATCTCTGAGCAATTGCTCGACGTTTGCAATTTCTCACCGGAGCTTTTGTTAGAGTGCGCGAGAGGATGAGCAGAAGATTAGATGGCTAGAGAAGCACAGAGCCCCAGTGTTCTAAGGGCTACAAGAGCGTTTCCAAGGAAGGGGGCTGGCTAGCAAGAGCTTTCAGTGCTGGCACTTTTCATCTCTGAGCAATTGCTCGACGTTTGCAATTTCTCAGCTCGTGTCTACGAGACGGAGAGATAGTGACCGTGACGTTTGGTGGTTAGAGAAGCGCAGAGAGCAAGTGTTGCTGCGCCTGTGAAAGTGCTTCCAAGGAGGGGGCTGGCTAGCAACAGCTTTCAGTGCTGGCACTTTTCATCTCTGAGCAATTGCTCGACGTTTGCAATTTCTCACCGGAGCTTTTGTTAGAGTGCGCGAGAGGATGAGCAGAAGATGAGGTGGCTAGAGAAGCACAGAGCGCCAGTGTTCTAAGGGCTACAAGAGCGTTTCCAAGGAAGGGGGCTGGCTAGCAAGAGCTTTCAGTGCTGGCACTTTTCATCTCTGAGCAATTGCTCGACGTTTGCAATTTCTCAGCTCGTGTCTACGAGACGGAGAGATAGTGACCGTGATGTTTGGTGGATAGACAAGCGCAAAGCCCCAGTGTTGCTGCGCCTGTGAAAGCGCTCCCAAGGAAGGGAGCTGGCTAGCAACAGCTTTCAGTGCTGGCACTTTTCATCTCTGAGCAATTGCTGGACGTTTGCAATTTCTCAGCTCGTGTCTACGAGACGGAGAGATAGTGACCGTGACGTTTGGTGGGTAGAGAAGCGCAAAGCCCCAGTGTTGCTGCACCTGTGAAAGCGCTTCCAGGGAAGGGTGCTGGCTAGCAACAGCTTTCAGTGCTGGCACTTTTCAGCTCTGAGCAATTGCTCGACGTTTGCAATTTCTCACCGGAGCTTTTGTTAGAGTGCGCGAGAGGATGAGCAGAAGATGAGGTGGCTAGAGAAGCACAGAGCGCCAGTGTTCTAAGGGCTACAAGAGCGTTTCCAAGGAAGGGGGCTGGCTAGCAACAGCTTTCAGTGCTGGCACTTTTCATATCTGAGCAATTGCTCAACGTTTGCAATTTCTCAGCTCGTGTCTACGAGACGGAGAGATAGTGACCGTGACGTTTGGTGGGTAGAGAAGCGCAAAGCCCCAGTGTTGCTGCGTCTGTGAAAGCGCTTCCAAGGAAGGGGGCTGGCTAGCAACAGCTTTCAGTGCTGGCACTTTTCAGCTCTGAGCAATTGCTCGACGTTTGCAATTTCTCACCGGAGCTCTCTTTAGACTGCGCGAGAGGATGAGCAGAAGATGAGGTGGCTAGAGAAGCACAGAGCGCCAGTGTTCTTAGGGCTACAAGAGCGTTTCCAAGGATGGGTGCTGGCTAGCAAGAGCTTTCAGTGCTGGCACTTTTCTTCTCTGAGCAATTGCTCGACGTTTGCAATTTCTCAGCTCGTGTCTATGAGACGGAGAGATAGTGACCGTGACGTTTGGTGGGTAGAGAAGCGCAAAGCCCCAGTGTTGCTGCGCCTGTGAAAGCGCTTCCAAGGAAGGGTGCTGGTTAGCAACAGCTTTCAGTGCTGGCACTTTTCAGCTCTGAGCAATTGCTCGACGTTTGCAATTTCTCACCTGAGCTCTCTTTAGACTACGCGAGAGGATGAGCAGAAGATGAGGTGGCTAGAGAAGCACAGAGCGCCAGTGTTCTAAGGGCTACAAGAGCGTTTCCAAGGAAGGGGGCTGGCTAGCAAGAGCTTTCAGTGCTGGCACTTTTCATCTCTGAGCAATTGCTCGACGTTTGCCATTTCTCAGCTCGTGTCTACGAGACGGAAAGAGAATGACCGTGACGTTTGGTGGGTAGAGAAGCGCAGAGAGCAAGTGTTGCTGCGCCTGTGAAAGTGCTTCCAAGGAGGGGGCTGGCTAGCAACAGCTTTCAGTGCTGGCACTTTTCATCTCTGAGCAATTGCTCGACGTTTGCAATTTCTCACCGGAGCTTTTGTTAGAGCGCGCGAGAGGATGAGCAGAAGATGAGGTGGCTAGAGAAGCACAGAGCGCCAGTGTTCTAAGGGCTACAAGAGCGTTTCCAAGGAAAGGGTCTGGCTAGCAAGAGCTTTCAGTGCTGGCACTTTTCATCTCTGAGCAATTGCTCGACGTTTGCAATTTCTCACCGGAGCTTTTGTTAGAGTGCGCGAGAGGATGAGCAGAAGATGAGGTGGCTAGAGAAGCACAGAGCCCCACTGTTCTAAGGGCTACAAGAGCGTTTCCAAGGAAGGGGGCTGGCTAGCAAGAGCTTTCAGTGCTGGCACTTTTCATCTCTGAGCAATTGCTCGACGTTTGCAATTTCTCAGCTCGTGTCTACGAGACGGAGAGATAGTGACCGTGATGTTTGGTGGATAGACAAGCGCAAAGCCCCAGTGTTGCTGCGCCTGTGAAAGCGCTCCCAAGGAAGGGAGCTGGCTAGCAACAGCTTTCAGTGCTGGCACTTTTCATCTCTGAGCAATTGCTGGACGTTTGCAATTTCTCAGCTCGTGTCTACGAGACGGAGAGATAGTGACCGTGACGTTTGGTGGGTAGAGAAGCGCAAAGCCCCAGTGTTGCTGCACCTGTGAAAGCGCTTCCAGGGAAGGGTGCTGGCTAGCAACAGCTTTCAGTGCTGGCACTTGTCAGCTCTGAGCAATTGCTCGACGTTTGCAATTTCTCACCGGAGCTTTTGTTAGAGTGCGCGAGAGGATGAGCAGAAGATGAGGTGGCTAGAGAAGCACAGAGCCCCACTGTTCTAAGGGCTACAAGAGCGTTTCCAAGGAAGGGGGCTGGCTAGCAACAGCTTTCAGTGCTGGCACTTTTCATATCTGAGCAATTGCTCAACGTTTGCAATTTCTCAGCTCGTGTCTACGAGATGGAGAGATAGTGACCGTGACGTTTGGTGGGTAGAGAAGCGCAAAGCCGCAGTGTTGCTGCGCCTGTGAAAGCGTTTCGAAGGAAGGGGGCTGGCTAGCAACAGCTTTCAGTGCTGGCACTTTTCAGCTCTGAGCAATTGCTCGACGTTTGCAATTTCTCACCGGAGCTCTCTTTAGACTGCGCGAGAGGATGAGCAGAAGATGAGGTGGCTAGAGAAGCACAGAGCGCCAGTGTTCTTAGGGCTACAAGAGCGTTTCCAAGGATGGGTGCTGGCTAGCAAGAGCTTTCAGTGCTGGCACTTTTCTTCTCTGAGCAATTGCTCGACGTTTGCAATTTCTCAGCTCGTGTCTACGAGACGGAGAGATAGTGACCGTGACGTTTGGTGGGTAGAGAAGCGCAGAGAGCAAGTGTTGCTGCGCCTGTGAAAGCGCTTCCAAGGAAGGGGGCTGGCTAGCAACAGCTTTCAGTGCTGGCACTTTTCATCTCTGAGCAATTGCTCGACGTTTGCAATTTTGAGCTCGTGTCTATGAGACGGAAAGAGAATGACCGTGACGTTTGGTGGGTAGAGAAGCGCAAAGCCCCAGTGTTGCTGCGCCTGTGAAAGCGCTTCCAAGGAAGGGGGCTGGCTAGCAACAGCTTTCAGTGCTGGCACTTTTCAGCTCTGAGCAATTGCTCGACGTTTGCAATTTTGTCACCGGAGCTCTCTTTAGACTGCACGAGAGGATGGGCAGAAGATTAGATGGCTAGAGAAGCACAGAGCGCCAGTGTTCTAAGGGCTACAAGAGCGTTTCCAAGGAAGGGGGCTGGCTAGCAACAGCTTTCAGTGCTGGCACTTTTCATCTTTGAGCAATTGCTCGACGTTTGCAATTTCTCAGCTCGTGTCTACAAGACGGAAAGAGAATGACCGTGACGTTTGGTGGGTAGAGAAGCGCAAAGCCCCAGTGTTGCTGCGCCTGTGAAAGCGCTTCCAAGGAAGGGGGCTGGCTAGCAACAGCTTTCAGTGCTGGCACTTTTCATCTCTGAGCAATTGCTCAACGTTTGCAATTTCTCAGCTCGTGTCTATGAGACGGAGAGATAGTGACCGTGACGTTTGGTGGGTAGAGAAGCGCAAAGCCCCAGTGTTGCTGCACCTGTGAAAGCGCTTCCAAGGAAGGGTGCTGGCTAGCAACAGCTTTCAGTGCTGGCACTTTTCAGCTCTGAGCAATTGCTCGACGTTTGCAATTTCTCACCGGAGCTTTTGTTAGAGTGCGCGAGAGGATGAGCAGAAGATGAGGTGGCTAGAGAAGCACAGAGCGGCAGTGTTCTAAGGGCTACAAGAGCGTTTCCAAGGAAAGGGGCTGGCTAGCAACAGCTTTCAGTGCTGGCACTTTTCATCTCTGAGCAATTGCTCGACGTTTGCAATTTCTCAGCTCGTGTCTACAAGACGGAAAGAGAATGACCGTGACGTTTGGTGGGTAGAGAAGCGCAAAGCCCCAGTGTTGCTGCGCCTGTGAAAGCGTTTCGAAGGAAGGGGGCTGGCTAGCAACAGCTTTCAGTGCTGGCACTTTTCATCTCTGAGCAATTGCTCGACGTTTGCAATTTCTCAGCTCGTGTCTACGAGACGGAGATATAGTGACCGTGACGTTTGGTGGGTACAGAAGCGCAAAGCCCCAGTGTTGCTGCGCCTGTGAAAGCGCTTCCAAGGAAGGGTGCTGGCTAGCAAGAGCTTTCAGTGCTGGCACTTTTCAGCTCTGAGCAATTGCTCGACGTTTGCAATTTCTCTCCGGAGCTTTCGTTAGAGTGCGCGAGAGGATGAGCAGAAGATGAGGTGGCTAGAGAAGCACAGAGCGCCAGTGTTCTAAGGGCTACAAGAGCGTTTCCAAGGAAGGGTGCTGGCTAGCAACAGCTTTCAGTGCTGGCACTTTTCATCTCTGAGCAATTGCTCGACGTTTGCAATTTCTCAGCTCGTGTCTACGAGACGGAGAGATAGTGACCGTGATGTTTGGTGGATAGACAAGCGCAAAGCCCCAGTGTTGCTGCGCCTGTGAAAGCGCTCCCAAGGAAGGGAGCTGGCTAGCAACAGCTTTCAGTGCTGGCACTTTTCTTCTCTGAGCAATTGCTGGACGTTTGCAATTTCTCAGCTCATGTCTACGAGACGGAGAGATAGTGACCATGACGTTTGGTGGGTAGAGAAGCGCAGAGAGCAAGTGTTGCTGCGCCTGTGAAAGTGCTTCCAAGGAGGGGGCTTGCTAGCAACAGCTTTCAGTGCTGGCACTTTTCATCTCTGAGCAATTGCTCGACGTTTGCAATTTCTCACCAGAGCTTTTGTTAGAGTGCGCGAGAGGATGAGCAGAAGATGAGGTGGCTAGAGAAGCACAGAGCGGCAGTGTTCTAAGGGCTACAAGAGCGTTTCCAAGGAAAGGGGCTGGCTAGCAAGAGCTTTCAGTGCTGGCACTTTTCATCTCTGAGCAATTGCTCGACGTTTGCAATTTCTCAGCTCGTGTCTACAAGACGGAAAGAGAATGACCGTGACGTTTGGTGGGTAGAGAAGCGCAAAGCCCCAGTGTTGCTGCGCCTGTGAAAGCGTTTCGAAGGAAGGGGGCTGGCTAGCAACAGCTTTCAGTGCTGGCACTTTTCATCTCTGAGCAGTTGCTCGACGTTTGCAATTTCTCAGCTCGTGTCTACGAGACGGAGAGATAGTGACCGTGACGTTTGGTGGGTAGAGAAGCGCAAAGCCCCAGTGTTGCTGCGCCTGTGAAAGCGCTTCCAAGGAAGGGTGCTGGCTAGCAAGAGCTTTCAGTGCTGGCACTTTTCAGCTCTGAGCAATTGCTCGACGTTTGCAATTTCTCTCCGGAGCTTTCGTTAGAGTGCGCGAGAGGATGAGCAGAAGATGAGGTGGCTAGAGAAGCACAGAGCGCCAGTGTTCTAAGGGCTACAAGAGCGTTTCCAAGGAAGGGGGCTGGCTAGCAAGAGCTTTCAGTGCTGGCACTTTTCATCTCTGAGCAATTGCTCAACGTTTGCAATTTCTCAGCTCGTGTCTATGAGACGGAAAGAGAATGACCGTGACGTTTGGTGGGTAGAGAAGCGCAAAGCCCCAGTGTTGCTGCGCCTGTGAAAGCGCTTCCAAGGAAGGGGGCTGGCTAGCAACAGCTTTCAGTGCTGGCACTTTTCAGCTCTGAGCAATTGCTCGACGTTTGCAATTTCTCACCTGAGCTCTCTTTAGAGTGGGCGAGAGGATGAGCAGAAGATTAGATGTCTAGAGAAGCACAGAGCGCCAGTGTTCTAAGGGCTACAAGAGCGTTTCCAAGGAAGGGAGCTGGCTAGCAAGAGCTTTCAGTGCTGGCACTTTTCATCTCTGAGCAATTGCTTGACGTTTGCAATTTCTCAGCTCGTGTCTACGAGACGGAGAGATAGTGACCGTGACGTTTGGTGGGTAGAGAAGCGCAGAGAGCAAGTGTTGCTGCGCCTGTGAAAGTGCTTCCAAGGAGGGGGCTGGCTAGCAAGAGCTTTCAGTGCTGGCACTTTTCAGCTCTGAGCAATTGCTCGACGTTTGCAATTTCTCACCGGAGCTTTTGTTAGAGTGCGCGAGAGGATGAGCAGAAGATGAGGTGGCTAGAGAAGCACAGAGCCCCAGTGTTCTAAGGGCTACAAAAGCGCTTCCAAGGAAGGGTGCTGGCTAGCAACAGCTTTCAGTGCTGGCACTTGTCAGCTCTGAGCAATTGCTCGACGTTTGCAATTTCTCACCTGTGCTCTCTTTAGACTGCGCGAGAGGATGGGCAGAAGATTAGGTGGCTAGAGAAGCACAGAGCCCCAGTGTTCCAAGGGCTACAAGAGCGTTTCCAAGGAAGGGTGCTGGCTAGCAAGAGCTTTCAGTGCTGGCACTTTTCATCTCTGAGCAGTTGCTCGACGTTTGCAATTTCTCAGCTCGTGTCTACGAGACGGAAAGAGAATGACCGTGACGTTTGGTGGGTAGAGAAGCGCAGAGAGCAAGTGTTGCTGCGCCTGTGAAAGCGCTTCCAAGGAAGGGTGCTGGCTAGCAACAGCTTTCAGTGCTGGCACTTTTCAGCTCTGAGCAATTGCTCGACGTTTGCAATTTCTCACCGGAGCTTTTGTTAGAGTGCGCGAGAGGATGAGCAGAAGATTAGATGGCTAGAGAAGCACAGAGCGCCAGTGTTCTAAGGGCTACAAGAGCGTTTCCAAGGAAGGGAGCTGGCTAGCAAGAGCTTTCAGTGCTGGCACTTTTCATCTCTGAGCAATTGCTGGACGTTTGCAATTTCTCAGCTCGTGTCTACGAGACGGAGAGATAGTGACCATGACGTTTGGTGGGTAGAGAAGCGCAGAGAGCAAGTGTTGCTGCGCCTGTGAAAGTGCTTCCAAGGAGGGGGCTTGCTAGCAACAGCTTTCAGTGCTGGCACTTTTCATCTCTGAGCAATTGCTCGACGTTTGCAATTTCTCACCAGAGCTTTTGTTAGAGTGCGCGAGAGGATGAGCAGAAGATGAGGTGGCTAGAGAAGCACAGAGCGGCAGTGTTCTAAGGGCTACAAGAGCGTTTCCAAGGAAAGGGGCTGGCTAGCAAGAGCTTTCAGTGCTGGCACTTTTCATCTCTGAGCAATTGCTTGACGTTTGCAATTTCTCAGCTCGTGTCTACAAGACGGAAAGAGAATGACCGTGACGTTTGGTGGGTAGAGAAGCGCAAAGCCCCAGTGTTGCTGCGCCTGTGAAAGCGTTTCGAAGGAAGGGGGCTGGCTAGCAACAGCTTTCAGTGCTGGCACTTTTCATCTCTGAGCAGTTGCTCGACGTTTGCAATTTCTCAGCTCGTGTCTACGAGACGGAGAGATAGTGACCGTGACGTTTGGTGGGTAGAGAAGCGCAAAGCCCCAGTGTTGCTGCGCCTGTGAAAGCGCTTCCAAGGAAGGGGGCTGGCTAGCAAGAGCTTTCAGTGCTGGCACTTTTCAGCTCTGAGCAATTGCTCGACGTTTGCAATTTCTCTCCGGAGCTTTCGTTAGAGTGCGCGAGAGGATGAGCAGAAGATGAGGTGGCTAGAGAAGCACAGAGCACCAGTGTTCTAAGGGCTACAAGAGCGTTTCCAAGGAAGGGGGCTGGCTAGCAAGAGCTTTCAGTGCTGGCACTTTTCATCTCTGAGCAATTGCTCGACGTTTGCAATTTCTCAGCTCATGTCTACGAGACGGTAAGAGAATGACCGTGACGTTTGGTGGGTAGAGCAGCGCAAAGCCCCAGTGTTGCTGCGCCTGTGAAAGCGCTTCCAAGGAAGGGTGCTGGCTAGCAAGAGCTTTCAGTGCTGGCACTTTTCATCTCTGAGCAATTGCTCGACGTTTGCAATTTCTCAGCTCGTGTCTACGAGACGGAGAGATAGTGACCGTGACGTTTGGTGGGTAGAGAAGCGCAAAGCCCCAGTGTTGCTGCGCCTGTGAAAGCGCTTCCAAGGAAGGGTGCTGGCTAGCAACAGCTTTCAGTGCTGGCACTTTTCAGCTCTGAGCAATTGCTCGACGTTTGCAATTTCTCACCGGAGCTTTTGTTAGAGCGCGCGAGAGGATGAGCAGAAGATGAGGTGGCTAGAGAAGCACTGAGCCCCAGTGTTCTAAGGGCTACAACAGCGTTTCCAAGGAAGGGGGCTGGCTAGCAACAGCTTTCAGTGCTGGCACTTTTCTTCTCTGAGCAATTGGTCGACGTTTGCAATTTCTCAGCTCGTGTCTACGAGACGGAAAGAGAATGACCGTGACGTTTGGTGGGTAGAGAAGCGCAGAGAGCAAGTGTTGCTGCGCCTGTGAAAGTGCTTCCAAGGAAGGGGGCTTGCTAGCAACAGCTTTCAGTGCTGGCACTTTTCAGCTCTGAGCAATTGCTCGACGTTTGCAATTTCTCACCGGAGCTTTTGTTAGAGTGCGCGAGAGGATGAGCAGAAGATTAGATGGCTAGAGAAGCACAGAGCGGCAGTGTTCTAAGGGCTACAAGAGCGTTTCCAAGGAAGGGGGCTGGCTAGCAAGAGCTTTCAGTGCTGGCACTTTTCATCTCTGAGCAATTGCTCGACGTTTGCAATTTCTCAGCTCGTGTCTACGAGACGGAAAGAGAATGACCGTGACGTTTGGTGGGTAGAGAAGCACAAAGCCCCAGTGTTGCTGCGCCTGTGAAAGCGCTTCCAAGGAAGGGGGCTGGCTAGCAACAGCTTTCAGTGCTGGCACATTTCTTCTCTGAGCAATTGCTGGACGTTTGCAATTTCTCTCCGGAGCTTTTGTTAGAGTGCGCGAGAGGATGAGCAGAAGATGAGGTGGCTAGAGAAGCACAGAGCCCCAGTGTACTTAGGGCTACAAGAGCGTTTCCAAGGAAGGGAGCTGGCTAGCAACAGCTTTCAGTGCTGGCACTTTTCATCTCTGAGCAATTGCTCGACGTTTGCAATTTCTCAGCTCGTGTCTACGAGACGGAGAGAAAGTGACCATGACGTTTGGTGGGTAGAGAAGCGCAAAGCCCCAGTGTTTCTGCGCCTGTGAAAGCGCTTCCAAGGAAGGGGGCTGGCTAGCAAGAGCTTTCAGTGCTGGCACTTTTCATCTCTGAGCAATTGCTCGACGTTTGCAATTTCTCAGCTCGTGTCTACGAGACGGTAAGAGAATGACCGTGACGTTTGGTGGGTAGAGAAGCGCAGAGAGCAAGTGTTGCTGCGCCTGTGAAAGCGCTTCCAAAGAAGGGTGCTGGCTAGCAACAGCTTTCAGTGCTGGCACTTTTCAGCTCTGAGCAATTGCTCGACGTTTGCAATTTCTCACCGGAGCTTTTGTTAGAGTGCGCGAGAGGATGAGCAGAAGATTAGATGGCTAGAGAAGCACAGAGCGCCAGTGTTCTAAGGGCTACAAGAGCGTTTCCAAGGAAGGGAGCTGGCTAGCAAGAGCTTTCAGTGCTGGCACTTTTCATCTCTGAGCAATTGCTCGACGTTTGCAATTTCTCTCCGGAGCTTTCGTTAGAGTGCGCGAGAGGATGAGCAGAAGATGAGGTGGCTAGAGAAGCACAGAGCGCCAGTGTTCTAAGGGCTACAAGAGCGTTTCCAAGGAAGGGGGCTGGCTAGCAAGAGCTTTCAGTGCTGGCACTTTTCATCTCTGAGCAATTGCTCGACGTTTGCAATTTCTCAGCTCGTGTCTACGAGACGGAAAGAGAATGACCGTGACGTTTGGTGGGTAGAGAAGCGCAGAGAGCAAGTGTTGCTGCGCCTGTGGAAGCGCTTCCAAGGAAGGGTGCTGGCTAGCAACAGCTTTCAGTGCTGGCACTTTTCAGCTCTGAGCAATTGCTCGACGTTTGCAATTTCTCACCGGAGCTTTTGTTAGAGTGCGCGAGAGGATGAGCAGAAGATTAGATGGCTAGAGAAGCACAGAGCGCCAGTGTTCTAAGGGCTACAAGAGCGTTTCCAAGGAAGGGGGCTGGCTAGCAAGAGCTTTCAGTGCTGGCACTTTTCATCTCTGAGCAATTGCTTGACGTTTGCAATTTCTCAGCTCGTGTCTACGAGACGGAGAGATAGTGACCGTGACGTTTGGTGGGTAGAGAAGCGCAGAGAGCAAGTGTTGCTGCGCCTGTGAAAGTGCTTCCAAGGAGGGGGCTTGCTAGCAACAGCTTTCAGTGCTGGCACTTTTCAGCTCTGAGCAATTGCTCGACGTTTGCAATTTCTCAGCTCGTGTCTACAAGACGGAAAGAGAATGACCGTGACGTTTGGTGGGTAGAGAAGTGCAAAGCCCCAGTGTTGCTGCGCCTGTGAAAGCGTTTCGAAGGAAGGGGGCTGGCTAGCAAGAGCTTTCAGTGCTGGCACTTTTCAGCTCTGAGCAATTGCTCGACGTTTGCAATTTCTCAGCTCGTGTCTACGAGACGGAGAGATAGTGACCGTGACGTTTGGTGGTTAGAGAAGCGCAGAGAGCAAGTGTTGCTGCGCCTGTGAAAGTGCTTCCAAGGAGGGGGCTTGCTAGCAACAGCTTTCAGTGCTGGCACTTTTCAGCTCTGAGCAATTGCTCGACGTTTGCAATTTCTCACCAGAGCTTTTGTTAGAGTGCGCGAGAGGATGAGCAGAAGATGAGGTGGCTAGAGAAGCACAGAGCGGCAGTGTTCTAAGGGCTACAAGAGCGTTTCCAAGGAAGGGGGCTGGCTAGCAAGAGCTTTCAGTGCTGGCACTTTTCATCTCTGAGCAATTGCTCAACGTTTGCAATTTCTCAGCTCGTGTCTACGAGACGGAAAGAGAATGACCGTGACGTTTGGTGGGTAGAGAAGCGCAAAGCCCCAGTGTTGCTGCGCCTGTGAAAGCGCTTCCAAGGAAGGGTGCTGGCTAGCAAGAGCTTTCAGTGCTGGCACTTTTCATCTCTGAGCAATTGCTCAACGTTTGCAATTTCTCAGCTCGTGTCTATGAGACGGAGAGATAGTGACCGTGACGTTTGGTGGGTAGAGAAGCGCAAAGCCCCAGTGTTGCTGCGCCTGTGAAAGCGCTTCCAAGGAAGGGGGCTGGCTAGTAACAGCTTTCAGTGCTGGCACTTTTCAGCTCTGAGCAATTGCTCGACGTTTGCAATTTCTCACCTGAGCTCTCTTTAGACTGCGCGAGAGGATGAGCAGAAGATGAGGTGGCTAGAGAAGCACAGAGCCCCAGTGTTCTAAGGGCTACAAAAGCGCTTCCAAGGAAGGGTGCTGGCTAGCAAGAGCTTTCAGTGCTGGCACTTGTCAGCTCTGAGCAATTGCTCGACGTTTGCAATTTCTCACCTGTGCTCTCTTTAGACTGCGCGAGAGGATGGGCAGAAGATTAGGTGGCTAGAGAAGCACAGAGCCCCAGTGTTCCAAGGGCTACAAGAGCGTTTCCAAGGAAGGGGGCTGGCTAGCAAGAGCTTTCAGTGCTGGCACTTTTCATCTCTGAGCAATTGCTCGACGTTTGCAATTTCTCAGCTCCTGTCTACGAGACGGAGAGATAGTGACCGTGACGTTTGGTGGGTAGAGAAGCGCAAAGCCCCAGTGTTGCTGCGCCTGTGAAAGCGCTTCCAAGGAAGGGGACTGGCTAGCAACAGCTTTCAGTGCTGGCACTTTTCAGCTCTGAGCAATTGCTCGACGTTTGCAATTTCTCACCGGAGCTTTTGTTAGAGTGCGCGAGAGGATGAGCAGAAGATGAGGTGGCTAGAGAAGCACTGAGCCCCAGTGTTCTAAGGGCTACAAGAGCGTTTCCAAGGAAGGGGGCTGGCTAGCAACAGCTTTCAGTGCTGGCACTTTTCATCTCTGAGCAATTGCTCGACGTTTGCCATTTCTCAGCTCGTGTCTACGAGACGGAGAGATAGTGACCGTGACGTTTGGTGGGTAGAGAAGCGCAGAGAGCAAGTGTTGCTGCGCCTGTGAAAGTGCTTCCAAGGAGGGGGCTTGCTAGCAACAGCTTTCAGTGCTGGCACTTTTCAGCTCTGAGCAATTGCTCGACGTTTGCAATTTCTCACCTGAGCTTTTGTTAGAGTGCGCGAGAGGATGAGCAGAAGATGAGGTGGCTAGAGAAGCACAGAGCGCCAGTGTTCTAAGGGCTACAAGACCGTTTCCAAGGAAGGGGGCTGGCTAGCAAGAGCTTTCAGTGCTGGCACTTTTCATCTCTGAGCAATTGCTCGACGTTTGCAATTTCTCAGCTCGTGTCTACAAGACGGAAAGAGAATGACCGTGACGTTTGGTGGGTAGAGAAGCGCAAAGCCCCAGTGTTGCTGCGTCTGTGAAAGCATTTCGAAGGAAGGGGGCTGGCTAGCAAGAGCTTTCAGTGCTGGCACTTTTCATCTCTGAGCAATTGCTCGACGTTTGCAATTTCTCAGCTCGTGTCTACGAGACGGAGAGATAGTGACCGTGACGTTTGGTGGGTAGAGAAGCGCAAAGCCCCAGTGTTGCTGCGCCTGTGAAAGCGCTTCCAAGGAAGGGTGCTGGCTAGCAACAGCTTTCAGTGCTGGCACTTTTCAGCTCTGAGCAATTGCTCGACGTTTGCAATTTCTCACCGGAGCTTTTGTTAGAGTGCGCGAGAGGATGAGCAGAAGATGAGGTGGCTAGAGAAGCACTGAGCCCCAGTGTTCTAAGGGCTACAAGAGCGTTTCCAAGGAAGGGGGCTGGCTAGCAACAGCTTTCAGTGCTGGCACTTTTCTTCTCTGAACAATTGGTCGACGTTTGCAATTTCTCAGCTCGTGTCTACAAGACGGAAAGAGAATGACCGTGACGTTTGGTGGGTAGAGAAGCGCAAAGCCCCAGTGTTTCTGCGCCTGTGAAAGCGCTTCCAAGGAAGGGGGCCGGCTAGCAAGAGCTTTCAGTGCTGGCACTTTTCATCTCTGAGCAATTGCTCGACGTTTGCCATTTCTCAGCTCGTGTCTACGAGACGGAAAGAGAATGACCGTGACATTTGGTGGGTAGAGAAGCGCAGAGAGCAAGTGTTGCTGCGCCTGTGAAAGCGCTTCCAAGGAAGGGTGCTGGCTAGCAACAGCTTTCAGTGCTGGCACTTTTCAGCTCTGAGCAATTGCTCGACGTTTGCAATTTCTCACCGGAGCTTTTGTTAGAGTGCGCGAGAGGATGAGCAGAAGATTAGATGGCTAGAGAAGCACAGAGCGCCAGTGTTCTAAGGGCTACAAGAGCGCTTCCAAGGAAGGGAGCTGGCTAGCAAGAGCTTTCAGTGCTGGCACTTTTCATCTCTGAGCAATTGCTCGACGTTTGCAATTTCTCACCGGAGCTTTTGTTAGAGTGCGCGAGAGGATGAGCAGAAGATGAGGTGGCTAGAGAAGCACAGAGCCCCAGTGTTCTAAGGGCTACAAGAGCGTTTCCAAGGAAAGGGGCTGGCTAGCAACAGCTTTCAGTGCTGGCACTTTTCATCTCTGAGCAATTGCTCGACGTTTGCAATTTCTCAGCTCGTGTCTACAAGACGGAAAGAGAATGACCGTGACGTTTGGTGGGTAGAGAAGCGCAAAGCCCCAGTGTTGCTGCGCCTGTGAAAGCGTTTCGAAGGAAGGGGGCTGGCTAGCAACAGCTTTCAGTGCTGGCACTTTTCATCTCTGAGCAATTGCTCGACGTTTGCAATTTCTCAGCTCGTGTCTACGAGACGGAGAGATAGTGACCGTGACGTTTGGTGGGTAGAGAAGCGCAGAGAGCAAGTGTTGCTGCGCCTGTGAAAGCGCTTCCAAGGAAGGGTGCTGGCTAGCAACAGCTTTCAGTGCTGGCACTTTTCATCTCTGAGCAATTGCTCGACGTTTGCAATTTCTCACCTGTGCTGTCTTTAGACTGCGCGAGAGGATGGGCAGAAGATTAGGTGGCTAGAGAAGCACAGAGCGCCAGTGTTCTAAGGGCTACAAGAGCGTTTCCAAGGAAGGGGGCTGGCTAGCAAGAGCTTTCAGTGCTGGCACTTTTCATCTCTGAGCAGTTGCTCGACGTTTGCAATTTCTCAGCTCGTTGTCTACGAGACGGAAAGAGAATGACCGTGACGTTTGGAGGGTAGAGAAGCGCAAAGCCCCAGTGTTGCTGCGCCTGTGAAAGCGCTTCCAAGGAAGGGGGCTGGCTAGCAAGAGCTTTCAGTGCTGGCACTTTTCAGCTCTGAGCAATTGCTCGACGTTTGCAATTTCTCACCGGAGCTCTCTTTAGACTGCGCGAGAGGATGAGCAGAAGATGAGGTGGCTAGAGAAGCACAGAGCCCCAGTGTTCTTAGGGCTACAAGAGCATTTCCAAGGAAGGGGGCTGGCTAGCAAGAGATTTCAGTGCTGGCACTTTTCATCTCTGAGCAATTGCTCGACGTTTGCAATTTCTCAGCTCGTGTCTACGAGACGGAGAGATAGTGACCGTGACGTTTGGTGGTTAGAGAAGCGCAGAGAGCAAGTGTTGCTGCGCCTGTGAAAGTGCTTCCAAGGAGGGGGCTTGCTAGCAACAGCTTTCAGTGCTGGCACTTTTCAGCTCTGAGCAATTGCTCGACGTTTGCAATTTCTCACCAGAGCTTTTGTTAGAGTGCGCGAGAGGATGAGCAGAAGATGAGGTGGCTAGAGAAGCACAGAGCCCCAGTGTTCTAAGGGCTACAAGAGCGTTTCCAAGGAAGGGGGCTGGCTAGCAAGAGCTTTCAGTGCTGGCACTTTTCATCTCTGAGCAATTGCTCGACGTTTGCAATTTCTCAGCTCGTGTCTACAAGACGGAAAGAGAATGACCGTGACGTTTGGTGGGTAGAGCAGCGCAAAGCCCCAGTGTTGCTGCGTCTGTGAAAGCATTTCGAAGGAAGGGGGCTGGCTAGCAAGAGCTTTCAGTGCTGGCACTTTTCAGCTCTGAGCAATTGCTCGACGTTTGCAATTTTGCGCTCGTGTCTATGAGACGGAAAGAGAATGACCGTGACGTTTGGTGGGTAGAGAAGCGCAAAGCCCCAGTGTTGCTGCGCCTGTGAAAGCGCTTCCAAGGAAGGGGGCTGGCTAGCAAGAGCTTTCAGTGCTGGCACTTTTCAGCTCTGAGCAATTGCTCAACGTTTGCAATTTCTCACCGGAGCTCTCTTTAGACTGCACGAGAGGATGGGCAGAAGATTAGATGGCTAGAGAAGCACAGAGCGCCAGTGTTCTAAGGGCTACAAGAGCGTTTCCAAGGAAGGGGGCTGGCTAGCAACAGCTTTCAGTGCTGGCACTTTTCATCTTTGAGCAATTGCTCGACGTTTGCAATTTCTCAGCTCATGTCTATGAGACGGAAAGAGAATGACCGTGACGTTTGGTGGGTAGAGAAGCGCAAAGCCCCAGTGTTGCTGCACCTGTGAAAGCGCTTCCAAGGAAGGGTGCTGGCTAGCAACAGCTTTCAGTGCTGGCACTTTTCATCTCTGAGCAATTGCTCAACGTTTGCAATTTCTCAGCTCGTGTCTATGAGACGGAGAGATAGTGACCGTGACGTTTGGTGGGTAGAGAAGCGCAAAGCCCCAGTGTTGCTGCGCCTGTGAAAGCGCTTCCAAGGAAGGGTGCTGGCTAGCAACAGCTTTCAGTGCTGGCACTTTTCAGCTCTGAGCAATTGCTCGACGTTTGCAATTTCTCACCTGAGCTTTCTTTAGAGTGCGCGAGAGGATGAGCAGAAGATGAGGTGGCTAGAGAAGCACAGAGCGCCAGTGTTCTAAGGGCTACAAGAGCGTTTCCAAGGAAGGGGGCTGGCTAGCAAGAGCTTTCAGTGCTGGCACTTTTCATCTCTGAGCAATTGCTCGACGTTTGCCATTTCTCAGCTCGTGTCTACGAGACGGAGAGATAGTGACCGTGACGTTTGGTGGGTAGAGAAGCGCAAAGCCCCAGTGTTGCTGCGCCTGTGAAAGCGCTTCCAAGGAAGGGTGCTGGCTAGCAACAGCTTTCAGTGCTGGCACTTTTCAGCTCTGAGCAATTGCTCGACGTTTGCAATTTCTCTCCGGAGCTTTCGTTACAGTGCGCGAGAGGATGAGCAGAAGATGAGGTGGCTAGAGAAGCACAGAGCGCCAGTGTTCTAAGGGCTACAAGAGCGTTTCCAAGGAAGGGGGCTGGCTAGCAAGAGCTTTCAGTGCTGGCACTTTTCATCTCTGAGCAATTGCTCGACGTTTGCAATTTCTCCGCTCGTGTCTACAAGACGGAAAGAGAATGACCGTGACGTTTGGTGGGTAGAGAAGCGCAGAGAGCAAGTGTTGCTGCGCCTGTGAAAGCGCTTCCAAGGAAGGGTGCTGGCTAGCAACAGCTTTCAGTGCTGGCACTTTTCAGCTCTGAGCAATTGCTCGACGTTTGCAATTTCTCACCGGAGCTTTTGTTAGAGTGCGCGAGAGGATGAGCAGAAGATTAGATGGCTAGAGAAGCACAGAGCGCCAGTGTTCTAAGGGCTACAAGAGCGTTTCCAAGGAAGGGAGCTGGCTAGCAAGAGCTTTCAGTGCTGGCACTTTTCATCTCTGAGCAATTGCTCGACGTTTGCAATTTCTCAGCTCGTGTCTACGAGATGGAGAGATAGTGACCGTGACGTTTGGTGGGTAGAGAAGCGCAGAGAGCAAGTGTTGCTGCGCCTGTGAAAGTGCTTCCAAGGAGGGGGCTTGCTAGCAACAGCTTTCAGTGCTGGCACTTTTCAGCTCTGAGCAATTGCTCGACGTTTGCAATTTCTCACCAGAGCTTTTGTTAGAGTGCGCGAGAGGATGAGCAGAAGATGAGGTGGCTAGAGAAGCACAGAGCGGCAGTGTTCTAAGGGCTACAAGAGCGTTTCCAAGGAAGGGGGCTGGCTAGCAAGAGCTTTCAGTGCTGGCACTTTTCATCTCTGAGCAATTGCTCGAGGTTTGCCATTTCTCAGCTCGTGTCTACGAGACGGAGAGATAGTGACCGTGACGTTTGGTGGGTAGAGAAGCGCAAAGCCCCAGTGTTGCTGCGCCTGTGAAAGCGCTTCCAAGGAAGGGTGCTGGCTAGCAACAGCTTTCAGTGCTGGCACTTTTCAGCTCTGAGCAATTGCTCGACGTTTGCAATTTCTCTCCGGAGCTTTCGTTACAGTGCGCGAGAGGATGAGCAGAAGATGAGGTGGCTAGAGAAGCACAGAGCGCCAGTGTTCTAAGGGCTACAAGAGCGTTTCCAAGGAAGGGAGCTGGCTAGCAAGAGCTTTCAGTGCTGGCACTTTTCATCTCTGAGCAATTGCTCGACGTTTGCAATTTCTCAGCTCGTGTCTACGAGACGGAGAGATAGTGACCGTGACGTTTGGTGGGTAGAGAAGCGCAGAGAGCAAGTGTTGCTGCGCCTGTGAAAGTGCTTCCAAGGAGGGGGCTTGCTAGCAACAGCTTTCAGTGCTGGCACTTTTCATCTCTGAGCAATTGCTCGACGTTTGCAATTTCTCAGCTCGTGTCTACAAGACGGAAAGAGAATGACCGTGACGTTTGGTGGGTAGAGAAGCGCAAAGCCCCAGTGTTGCTGCGCCTGTGAAAGCGTTTCGAAGGAAGGGGGCTGGCTAGCAACAGCTTTCAGTGCTGGCACTTTTCATCTCTGAGCAATTGCTCGACGTTTGCAATTTCTCAGCTCGTGTCTACGAGACGGAGAGATAGTGACCGTGACGTTTGGTGGGTAGAGAAGCGCAAAGCCCCAGTGTTGCTGCGCCTGTGAAAGCGCTTCCAAGGAAGGGGGCTGGCTAGCAAGAGCTTTCAGTGCTGGCACTTTTCATCTCTGAGCAATTGCTCGACGTTTGCAATTTCTCAGCTCGTGTCTACAAGACGGAAAGAGAATGACCGTGACGTTTGGTGGGTAGAGCAGCGCAAAGCCCCAGTGTTGCTGCGTCTGTGAAAGCATTTCGAAGGAAGGGGGCTGGCTAGCAAGAGCTTTCAGTGCTGGCACTTTTCATCTCTGAGCAATTGCTCGACGTTTGCAATTTCTCAGCTCGTGTCTACGAGACGGAGAGATAGTGACCGTGACGTTTGGAGGGTAGAGAAGCGCAAAGCCCCAGTGTTGCTGCGCCTGTGAAAGCGCTTCCAAGGAAGGGGGCTGGCTAGCAACAGCTTTCAGTGCTGGCACTTTTCAGCTCTGAGCAATTGCTCGACGTTTGCAATTTCTCAGCGGAGCTTTTGTTAGAGTGCGCGAGAGGATGAGCAGAAGATGAGGTGGCTAGAGAAGCACTGAGCCCCAGTGTTCTAAGGGCTACAAGAGCGTTTCCAAGGAAGGGGGCTGGCTAGCAACAGCTTTCAGTGCTGGCACTTTTCATCTCTGAGCAATTGCTCGACGTTTGCCATTTCTCAGCTCGTGTCTACGAGACGGAGAGATAGTGACCGTGACGTTTGGTGGGTAGAGAAGCGCAGAGAGCAAGTGTTGCTGCGCCTGTGAAAGTGCTTCCAAGGAGGGGGCTTGCTAGCAACAGCTTTCAGTGCTGGCACTTTTCAGCTCTGAGCAATTGCTCGACGTTTGCAATTTCTCACCTGAGCTTTTGTTAGAGTGCGCGAGAGGATGAGCAGAAGATGAGGTGGCTAGAGAAGCACAGAGAGCCAGTGTTCTAAGGGCTACAAGAGCGTTTCCAAGGAAGGGGGCTGGCTAGCAGGAGCTTTCAGTGCTGGCACTTTTCATCTCTGAGCAATTGCTCGACGTTTGCAATTTCTCAGCTCGTGTCTACAAGACGGAAAGAGAATGACCGTGACGTTTGGTGGGTAGAGAAGCGCAAAGCCCCAGTGTTGCTGCGCCTGTGAAAGCGCTTCCAAGGAAGGGTGCTGGCTAGCAACAGCTTTCAGTGCTGGCACTTTTCAGCTCTGAGCAATTGCTCGACGTTTGCAATTTCTCACCGGAGCTTTTGTTAGAGTGCGCGAGAGGATGAGCAGAAGATGAGGTGGCTAGAGAAGCACTGAGCCCCAGTGTTCTAAGGGCTACAAGAGCGTTTCCAAGGAAGGGGGCTGGCTAGCAACAGCTTTCAGTGCTGGCACTTTTCTTCTCTGAACAATTGGTCGACGTTTACAATTTCTCAGCTCGTGTCTACGAGACGGAAAGAGAATGACCGTGACGTTTGGTGGGTAGAGAAGCGCAAAGCCCCAGTGTTTCTGCGCCTGTGAAAGCGCTTCCAAGGAAGGGGGCTGGCTAGCAAGAGCTTTCAGTGCTGGCACTTTTCATCTCTGAGCAATTGCTCGACGTTTGCCATTTCTCAGCTCGTGTCTACAAGACGGAAAGAGAATGACCGTGACGTTTGGTGGGTAGAGAAGCGCAAAGCCCCAGTGTTTCTGCGCCTGTGAAAGCGCTTCCAAAGAAGGGTGCTGGCTAGCAACAGCTTTCAGTGCTGGCACTTTTCAGCTCTGAGCAATTGCTCGACGTTTGCAATTTCTCACCGGAGCTTTTGTTAGAGTGCGCGAGAGGATGAGCAGAAGATTAGATGGCTAGAGAAGCACAGAGCGCCAGTGTTCTAAGGGCTACAAGAGCGTTTCCAAGGAAGGGAGCTGGCTAGCAAGAGCTTTCAGTGCTGGCACTTTTCATCTCTGAGCAATTGCTCGACGTTTGCAATTTCTCAGCTCGTGTCTACGAGACGGAGAGATAGTGACCGTGACGTTTGGTGGGTAGAGAAGCGCAGAGAGCAAGTGTTGCTGCGCCTGTGAAAGTGCTTCCAAGGAGGGGGCTTGCTAGCAACAGCTTTCAGTGCTGGCACTTTTCATCTCTGAGCAATTGCTCGACGTTTGCAATTTCTCACCAGAGCTTTTGTTAGAGTGCGCGAGAGGATGAGCAGAAGATGAGGTGGCTAGAGAAGCACAGAGCGCCAGTGTTCTAAGGGCTACAAGAGCGTTTCCAAGGAAGGGGGCTGGCTAGCAAGAGCTTTCAGTGCTGGCACTTTTCATCTCTGAGCAATTGCTCGACGTTTGCAATTTCTCAGCTCGTGTCTACAAGACGGAAAGAGAATGACCGTGACGTTTGGTGGGTAGAGAAGCGCAAAGCCCCAGTGTTGCTGCGCCTGTGAAAGCGTTTCGAAGGAAGGGGGCTGGCTAGCAAGAGCTTTCAGTGCTGGCACTTTTCATCTCTGAGCAATTGCTCGACCTTTGCAATTTCTCAGCTCGTGTCTACGAGACGGAGAGATAGTGACCGTGACGTTTGGTGGGTAGAGAAGCGCAAAGCCCCAGTGTTGCTGCGCCTGTGAAAGCGCTTCCAAGGAAGGGGGCTGGCTAGCAAGAGCTTTCAGTGCTGGCACTTTTCATCTCTGAGCAATTGCTCGACGTTTGCAATTTCTCAGCTCGTGTCTATGAGACGGAAAGAGAATGACCGTGACGTTTGGTGGGTAGAGCAGCGCAAAGCCCCAGTGTTGCTGCGTCTGTGAAAGCATTTCGAAGGAAGGGGGCTGGCTAGCAACAGCTTTCAGTGCTGGCACTTTTCATCTCTGAGCAATTGCTCGACCTTTGCAATTTCTCAGCTCGTGTCTACGAGACGGAGAGATAGTGACCGTGACGTTTGGTGGGTAGAGAAGCGCAAAGCCCCAGTGTTGCTGCGCCTGTGAAAGCGCTTCCAAGGAAGGGGGCTGGCTAGCAACAGCTTTCAGTGCTGGCACTTTTCATCTCTGAGCAATTGCTCGACGTTTGCAATTTCTCACCGGAGCTTTTGTTAGAGTGCGCGAGAGGATGAGCAGAAGATGAGGTGGCTAGAGAAGCACTGAGCCCCAGTGTTCTAAGGGCTACAAGAGCGTTTCCAAGGAAGGGGGCTGGCTAGCAACAGCTTTCAGTGCTGGCACTTTTCATCTCTGAGCAATTGCTCGACGTTTGCCATTTCTCAGCTCGTGTCTACGAGACGGAGAGATAGTGACCGTGACGTTTGGTGGGTAGAGAAGCGCAGAGAGCAAGTGTTGCTGCGCCTGTGAAAGTGCTTCCAAGGAGGGGGCTTGCTAGCAACAGCTTTCAGTGCTGGCACTTTTCAGCTCTGAGCAATTGCTCGACGTTTGCAATTTCTCACCTGAGCTTTTGTTAGAGTGCGCGAGAGGATGAGCAGAAGATGAGGTGGCTAGAGAAGCACAGAGCGCCAGTGTTCTAAGGGCTACAAGAGCGTTTCCAAGGAAGGGGGCTGGCTAGAAAGAGCTTTCAGTGCTGGCACTTTTCATCTCTGAGCAATTGCTCGACGTTTGCAATTTCTCAGCTCGTGTCTACAAGACGGAAAGAGAATGACCGTGACGTTTGGTGGGTAGAGCAGCGCAAAGCCCCAGTGTTGCTGCGTCTGTGAAAGCATTTCGAAGGAAGGGGGCTGGCTAGCAAGAGCTTTCAGTGCTGGCACTTTTCATCTCTGAGCAATTGCTCGACGTTTGCAATTTCTCAGCTCGTGTCTACGAGACGGAGAGATAGTGACCGTGACGTTTGGTGGGTAGAGAAGCGCAAAGCCCCAGTGTTGCTGCGCCTGTGAAAGCGCTTCCAAGGAAGGGTGCTGGCTAGCAACAGCTTTCAGTGCTGGCACTTTTCAGCTCTGAGCAATTGCTCGACGTTTGCAATTTCTCACCGGAGCTTTTGTTAGAGTGCGCGAGAGGATGAGCAGAAGATGAGGTGGCTAGAGAAGCACTGAGCCCCAGTGTTCTAAGGGCTACAACAGCGTTTCCAAGGAAGGGGGCTGGCTAGCAACAGCTTTCAGTGCTGGCACTTTTCTTCTCTGAGCAATTGCTCGACGTTTGCAATTTCTCAGCTCGTGTCTACGAGACGGAAAGAGAATGACCGTGACGTTTGGTGGGTAGAGCAGCGCAAAGCCCCAGTGTTGCTGCGCCTGTGGAAGCGCTTCCAAGGAAGGGTGCTGGCTAGCAAGAGCTTTCAGTGCTGGCACTTTTCATCTCTGAGCAATTGCTCGACGTTTGCAATTTCTCAGCTCGTGTCTACGAGACGGAGAGATAGTGACCGTGACGTTTGGTGGGTAGAGAAGCGCAAAGCCCCAGTGTTGCTGCGCCTGTGAAAGCGCTTCCAAGGAAGGGTGCTGGCTAGCAACAGCTTTCAGTGCTGGCACTTTTCAGCTCTGAGCAATTGCTCGACGTTTGCAATTTCTCACCGGAGCTTTTGTTAGAGCGCGCGAGAGGATGAGCAGAAGATGAGGTGGCTAGAGAAGCACTGAGCCCCAGTGTTCTAAGGGCTACAACAGCGTTTCCAAGGAAGGGGGCTGGCTAGCAACAGCTTTCAGTGCTGGCACTTTTCTTCTCTGAGCAATTGGTCGACGTTTGCAATTTCTCAGCTCGTGTCTACGAGACGGAAAGAGAATGACCGTGACGTTTGGTGGGTAGAGAAGCGCAGAGAGCAAGTGTTGCTGCGCCTGTGAAAGTGCTTCCAAGGAAGGGGGCTTGCTAGCAACAGCTTTCAGTGCTGGCACTTTTCAGCTCTGAGCAATTGCTCGACGTTTGCAATTTCTCACCGGAGCTTTTGTTAGAGTGCGCGAGAGGATGAGCAGAAGATTAGATGGCTAGAGAAGCACAGAGCGGCAGTGTTCTAAGGGCTACAAGAGCGTTTCCAAGGAAGGGGGCTGGCTAGCAAGAGCTTTCAGTGCTGGCACTTTTCATCTCTGAGCAATTGCTCGACGTTTGCAATTTCTCAGCTCGTGTCTACGAGACGGAAAGAGAATGACCGTGACGTTTGGTGGGTAGAGAAGCGCAAAGCCCCAGTGTTGCTGCGCCTGTGAAAGCGCTTCCAAGGAAGGGGGCTGGCTAGCAAGAGCTTTCAGTGCTGGCACTTTTCATCTCTGAGCAATTGCTCGACGTTTGCCATTTCTCAGCTCGTGTCTACGAGACGGAAAGAGAATGACCGTGACATTTGGTGGGTAGAGAAGCGCAGAGAGCAAGTGTTGCTGCGCCTGTGAAAGCGCTTCCAAAGAAGGGTGCTGGCTAGCAACAGCTTTCAGTGCTGGCACTTTTCAGCTCTCAGCAATTGCTCGACGTTTGCAATTTCTCACCGGAGCTTTTGTTAGAGTGCGCGAGAGGATGAGCAGAAGATTAGATGGCTAGAGAAGCACAGAGCGCCAGTGTTCTAAGGGCTACAAGAGCGTTTCCAAGGAAGGGAGCTGGCTAGCAAGAGCTTTCAGTGCTGGCACTTTTCATCTCTGAGCAATTGCTCGACGTTTGCAATTTCTCACCTGAGCTTTTGTTAGAGTGCGCGAGAGGATGAGCAGAAGATGAGGTGGCTAGAGAAGCACAGAGCGCCAGTGTTCTAAGGGCTACAAGAGCGTTTCCAAGGAAAGGGGCTGGCTAGCAACAGCTTTCAGTGCTGGCACTTTTCAGCTCTGAGCAATTGCTCGACGTTTGCAATTTCTCAGCTCGTGTCTACAAGACGGAAAGAGAATGACCGTGACGTTTGGTGGGTAGAGAAGCGCAAAGCCCCAGTGTTGCTGCGCCTGTGAAAGCGTTTCGAAGGAAGGGGGCTGGCTAGCAACAGCTTTCAGTGCTGGCACTTTTCATCTCTGAGCAATTGCTCGACGTTTGCAATTTCTCAGCTCGTGTCTACGAGACGGAGAGATAGTGACCGTGACGTTTGGTGGGTAGAGAAGCGCAAAGCCCCAGTGTTGCTGCGCCTGTGAAAGCGCTTCCAAGGAAGGGTGCTGGCTAGCAAGAGCTTTCAGTGCTGGCACTTTTCAGCTCTGAGCAATTGCTCGACGTTTGCAATTTCTCTCCGGAGCTTTCGTTAGAGTGCGCGAGAGGATGAGCAGAAGATGAGGTGGCTAGAGAAGCACAGAGCGCCGGTGTTCTAAGGGCTACAAGAGCGTTTCCAAGGAAGGGAGCTGGCTAGCAACAGCTTTCAGTGCTGGCACTTTTCATCTCTGAGCAATTGCTCGACGTTTGCAATTTCTCAGCTCGTGTCTACGAGACGGTAAGAGAATGACCGTGACGTTTGGTGGGTAGAGAAGCGCAGAGAGCAAGTGTTGCTGCGCCTGTGAAAGCGCTTCCAAGGAAGGGTGCTGGCTAGCAACAGCTTTCAGTGCTGGCACTTTTCAGCTCTGAGCAATTGCTCGACGTTTGCAATTTCTCACCTGTGCTCTCTTTAGACTGCGCGAGAGGATGGGCAGAAGATTAGGTGGCTAGAGAAGCACAGAGCGCCAGTGTTCTAAGGGCTACAAGAGCGTTTCCAAGGAAGGGGGCTGGCTAGCAAGAGCTTTCAGTGCTGGCACTTTTCATCTTTGAGCAATTGCTCGACGTTTGCAATTTCTCAGCTCATGTCTATGAGACGGAAAGAGAATGACCGTGACGTTTGGTGGGTAGAGAAGCGCAAAGCCCCAGTGTTGCTGCGCCTGTGAAAGCGCTTCCAAGGAAGGGTGCTGGCTAGCAAGAGCTTTCAGTGCTGGCACTTTTCATCTCTGAGCAATTGCTCAACGTTTGCAATTTCTCAGCTCGTGTCTATGAGACGGAGAGATAGTGACCGTGACGTTTGGTGGGTAGAGAAGCGCAAAGCCCCAGTGTTGCTGCGCCTGTGAAAGCGCTTCCAAGGAAGGGGGCTGGCTAGCAACAGCTTTCAGTGCTGGCACTTTTCAGCTCTGAGCAATTGCTCGACGTTTGCAATTTCTCACCTGAGCTCTCTTTAGAGTGCGCGAGAGGATGAGCAGAAGATGAGGTGGCTAGAGAAGCACAGAGCGCCAGTGTTCTAAGGGCTACAAGAGCGTTTCCAAGGAAGGGGGCTGGCTAGCAAGAGCTTTCAGTGCTGGCACTTTTCATCTCTGAGCAATTGCTCGACGTTTGCCATTTCTCAGCTCGTGTCTACGAGACGGAGAGATAGTGACCGTGACGTTTGGTGGGTAGAGAAGCGCAAAGCCCCAGTGTTGCTGCGCCTGTGAAAGCGCTTCCAAGGAAGGGGGCTGGCTAGCAACAGCTTTCAGTGCTGGCACTTTTCAGCTCTGAGCAATTGCTCGACGTTTGCAATTTCTCACCGGAGCTTTTGTTAGAGTGCGCGAGAGGATGAGCAGAAGATTAGATGGCTAGAGAAGCACAGAGCGCCAGTGTTCTAAGGGCTACAAGAGCGTTTCCAAGGAAGGGAGCTGGCTAGCAAGAGCTTTCAGTGCTGGCACTTTTCATCTCTGAGCAATTGCTCGACGTTTGCAATTTCTCAGCTCGTGTCTACGAGACGGAGAGATAGTGACCGTGACGTTTGGTGGGTAGAGAAGCGCAGAGAGCAAGTGTTGCTGCGCCTGTGAAAGTGCTTCCAAGGAGGGGGCTTGCTAGCAACAGCTTTCAGTGCTGGCACTTTTCATCTCTGAGCAATTGCTCGACGTTTGCAATTTCTCACCTGAGCTTTTGTTAGAGTGCGCGAGAGGATGAGCAGAAGATGAGGTGGCTAGAGAAGCACAGAGCGCCAGTGTTCTAAGGGCTACAAGAGCGTTTCCAAGGAAGGGGGCTGGCTAGCAACAGCTTTCAGTGCTGGCACTTTTCATCTCTGAGCAATTGCTCGACGTTTGCAATTTCTCAGCTCGTGTCTACAAGACGGAAAGAGAATGACCGTGACGTTTGGTGGGTAGAGAAGCGCAAAGCCCCAGTGTTTCTGCGCCTGTGAAAGCGTTTCGAAGGAAGGGGGCTGGCTAGCAACAGCTTTCAGTGCTGGCACTTTTCATCTCTGAGCAATTGCTCGACGTTTGCAATTTCTCAGCTCGTGTCTACGAGACGGAGAGATAGTGACCGTGACGTTTGGTGGGTAGAGAAGCGCAAAGCCCCAGTGTTGCTGCGCCTGTGAAAGCGCTTCCAAGGAAGGGGGCTGGCTAGCAAGAGCTTTCAGTGCTGGCACTTTTCATCTCTGAGCAATTGCTCGACGTTTGCAATTTCTCAGCTCGTGTCTACAAGACGGAAAGAGAATGACCGTGACGTTTGGTGGGTAGAGCAGCGCAAAGCCCCAGTGTTGCTGCGTCTGTGAAAGCATTTCGAAGGAAGGGGGCTGGCTAGCAAGAGCTTTCAGTGCTGGCACTTTTCATCTCTGAGCAATTGCTCGACGTTTGCCATTTCTCAGCTCGTGTCTACGAGACGGAGAGATAGTGACCGTGACGTTTGGTGGGTAGAGAAGCGCAGAGAGCAAGTGTTGCTGCGCCTGTGAAAGTGCTTCCAAGGAGGGGGCTTGCTAGCAACAGCTTTCAGTGCTGGCACTTTTCAGCTCTGAGCAATTGCTCGACGTTTGCAATTTCTCACCTGAGCTTTTGTTAGAGTGCGCGAGAGGATGAGCAGAAGATGAGGTGGCTAGAGAAGCACAGAGCGCCAGTGTTCTAAGGGCTACAACAGCGTTTCCAAGGAAGGGGGCTGGCTAGCAAGAGCTTTCAGTGCTGGCACTTTTCATCTCTGAGCAATTGCTCGACGTTTGCAATTTCTCAGCTCGTCTCTACAAGACGGAAAGAGAATGACCGTGACGTTTGGTGGGTAGAGCAGCGCAAAGCCCCAGTGTTGCTGCGTCTGTGAAAGCATTTCGAAGGAAGGGGGCTGGCTAGCAAGAGCTTTCAGTGCTGGCACTTTTCATCTCTGAGCAATTGCTCGACGTTTGCAATTTCTCAGCTCGTGTCTACGAGACGGAGAGATAGTGACCGTGACGTTTGGTGGGTAGAGAAGCGCAAAGCCCCAGTGTTGCTGCGCCTGTGAAAGCGCTTCCAAGGAAGGGTGCTGGCTAGCAACAGCTTTCAGTGCTGGCACTTTTCAGCTCTGAGCAATTGCTCGACGTTTGCAATTTCTCACCGGAGCTTTTGTTAGAGTGCGCGAGAGGATGAGCAGAAGATGAGGTGGCTAGAGAAGCACTGAGCCCCAGTGTTCTAAGGGCTACAAGAGCGTTTCCAAGGAAGGGGGCTGGCTAGCAACAGCTTTCAGTGCTGGCACTTTTCTTCTCTGAACAATTGGTCGACGTTTACAATTTCTCAGCTCGTGTCTACGAGACGGAAAGAGAATGACCGTGACATTTGGTGGGTAGAGAAGCGCAAAGCCCCAGTGTTTCTGCGCCTGTGAAAGCGCTTCCAAGGAAGGGGGCTGGCTAGCAAGAGCTTTCAGTGCTGGCACTTTTCATCTCTGAGCAATTGCTCGACGTTTGCCATTTCTCAGCTCGTGTCTACGAGACGGAAAGAGAATGACCGTGACATTTGGTGGGTAGAGAAGCGCAGAGAGCAAGTGTTGCTGCGCCTGTGAAAGCGCTTCCAAAGAACGGTGCTGGCTAGCAACAGCTTTCAGTGCTGGCACTTTTCAGCTCTGAGCAATTGCTCGACGTTTGCAATTTCTCTCCGGAGCTTTTGTTAGAGTGCGCGAGAGGATGAGCAGAAGATTAGATGGCTAGAGAAGCACAGAGCGCCAGTGTTCTAAGGGCTACAAGAGCGTTTCCAAGGAAGGGAGCTGGCTAGCAAGAGCTTTCAGTGCTGGCACTTTTCATCTCTGAGCAATTGCTCGACGTTTGCAATTTCTCACCTGAGCTTTTGTTAGAGTGCGCGAGAGGATGAGCAGAAGATGAGGTGGCTAGAGAAGCACAGAGCGCCAGTGTTCTAAGGGCTACAAGAGCGTTTCCAAGGAAAGGGGCTGGCTAGCAAGAGCTTTCAGTGCTGGCACTTTTCATCTCTGAGCAATTGCTCGACGTTTGCAATTTCTCAGCTCGTGTCTACAAGACGGAAAGAGAATGACCGTGACGTTTGGTGGGTAGAGAAGCGCAAAGCCCCAGTGTTGCTGCGTCTGTGAAAGCGTTTCGAAGGAAGGGGGCTGGCTAGCAACAGCTTTCAGTGCTGGCACTTTTCATCTCTGAGCAATTGCTCGACGTTTGCAATTTCTCAGCTCGTGTCTACGAGACGGAGAGATAGTGACCGTGACGTTTGGTGGGTAGAGAAGCGCAAAGCCCCAGTGTTGCTGCGCCTGTGAAAGCGCTTCCAAGGAAGGGGGCTGGCTAGCAAGAGCTTTCAGTGCTGGCACTTTTCAGCTCTGAGCAATTGCTCGACGTTTGCAATTTCTCTCCGGAGCTTTCGTTAGAGTGCGCGAGAGGATGAGCAGAAGATGAGGTGGCTAGAGAAGCACAGAGCGCCGGTGTTCTAAGGGCTACAAGAGCGTTTCCAAGGAAGGGAGCTGGCTAGCAACAGCTTTCAGTGCTGGCACTTTTCATCTCTGAGCAATTGCTCGACGTTTGCAATTTCTCAGCTCGTGTCTACGAGACGGTAAGAGAATGACCGTGACGTTTGGTGGGTAGAGAAGCGCAGAGAGCAAGTGTTGCTGCGCCTGTGAAAGCGCTTCCAAGGAAGGGTGCTGGCTAGCAAGAGCTTTCAGTGCTGGCACTTTTCAGCTCTGAGCAATTGCTCGACGTTTGCAATTTCTCACCTGTGCTCTCTTTAGACTGCGCGAGAGGATGGGCAGAAGATTAGGTGGCTAGAGAAGCACAGAGCGCCAGTGTTCTAAGGGCTACAAGAGCGTTTCCAAGGAAGGGGGCTGGCTAGCAAGAGCTTTCAGTGCTGGCACTTTTCATCTCTGAGCAGTTGCTCGACGTTTGCAATTTCTCAGCTCGTTGTCTACGAGACGGAGAGATAGTGACCGTGACGTTTGGTGGTTAGAGAAGCGCAGAGAGCAAGTGTTGCTGCGCCTGTGAAAGTGCTTCCAAGGAGGGGGCTTGCTAGCAACAGCTTTCAGTGCTGGCACTTTTCAGCTCTGAGCAATTGCTCGACGTTTGCAATTTCTCACCTGAGCTTTTGTTAGAGTGCGCGAGAGGATGAGCAGAAGATGAGGTGGCTAGAGAAGCACAGAGCGCCAGTGTTCTAAGGGCTACAAGAGCGTTTCCAAGGAAGGGGGCTGGCTAGCAAGAGCTTTCAGTGCTGGCACTTTTCATCTCTGAGCAATTGCTCGACGTTTGCAATTTCTCAGCTCGTGTCTACGAGACGGAAAGAGAATGACCGTGACGTTTGGTGGGTAGAGCAGCGCAAAGCCCCAGTGTTGCTGCGTCTGTGAAAGCATTTCGAAGGAAGGGGGCTGGCTAGCAAGAGCTTTCAGTGCTGGCACTTTTCAGCTCTGAGCAATTGCTCGACGTTTGCAATTTTGCGCTCGTGTCTATGAGACGGAAAGAGAATGACCGTGACGTTTGGTGGGTAGAGAAGCGCAAAGCCCCAGTGTTGCTGCGCCTGTGAAAGCGCTTCCAAGGAAGGGGGCTGGCTAGCAACAGCTTTCAGTGCTGGCACTTTTCAGCTCTGAGCAATTGCTCAACGTTTGCAATTTCTCACCGGAGCTCTCTTTAGACTGCACGAGAGGATGGGCAGAAGATTAGATGGCTAGAGAAGCACAGAGCGCCAGTGTTCTAAGGGCTACAAGAGCGTTTCCAAGGAAGGGTGCTGGCTAGCAACAGCTTTCAGTGCTGGCACTTTTCATCTTTGAGCAATTGCTCGACGTTTGCAATTTCTCAGCTCATGTCTATGAGACGGAAAGAGAATGACCGTGACGTTTGGTGGGTAGAGAAGCGCAAAGCCCCAGTGTTGCTGCGCCTGTGAAAGCGCTTCCAAGGAAGGGTGCTGGCTAGCAAGAGCTTTCAGTGCTGGCACTTTTCATCTCTGAGCAATTGCTCGACGTTTGCCATTTCTCAGCTCGTGTCTACGAGACGGAGAGATAGTGACCGTGACGTTTGGTGGGTAGAGAAGCGCAAAGCCCCAGTGTTGCTGCGCCTGTGAAAGCGCTTCCAAGGAAGGGGGCTGGCTAGCAACAGCTTTCAGTGCTGGCACTTTTCAGCTCTGAGCAATTGCTCGACGTTTGCAATTTCTCTCCGGAGCTTTCGTTACAGTGCGCGAGAGGATGAGCAGAAGATGAGGTGGCTAGAGAAGCACAGAGCGCCAGTGTTCTAAGGGCTACAAGAGCGTTTCCAAGGAAGGGGGCTGGCTAGCAAGAGCTTTCAGTGCTGGCACTTTTCATCTCTGAGCAATTGCTCGACGTTTGCAATTTCTCAGCTCGTGTCTACAAGACGGAAAGAGAATGACCGTGACGTTTGGTGGGTAGAGAAGCGCAGAGAGCAAGTGTTGCTGCGCCTGTGAAAGCGCTTCCAAGGAAGGGTGCTGGCTAGCAACAGCTTTCAGTGCTGGCACTTTTCAGCTCTGAGCAATTGCTCGACGTTTGCAATTTCTCACCGGAGCTTTTGTTAGAGTGCGCGAGAGGATGAGCAGAAGATTAGATGGCTAGAGAAGCACAGAGCGCCAGTGTTCTAAGGGCTACAAGAGCGTTTCCAAGGAAGGGAGCTGGCTAGCAAGAGCTTTCAGTGCTGGCACTTTTCATCTCTGAGCAATTGCTCGACGTTTGCAATTTCTCAGCTCGTGTCTACGAGACGGAGAGATAGTGACCGTGACGTTTGGTGGGTAGAGAAGCGCAGAGAGCAAGTGTTGCTGCGCCTGTGAAAGTGCTTCCAAGGAGGGGGCTTGCTAGCAACAGCTTTCAGTGCTGGCACTTTTCATCTCTGAGCAATTGCTCGACGTTTGCAATTTCTCACCAGAGCTTTTGTTAGAGTGCGCGAGAGGATGAGCAGAAGATGAGGTGGCTAGAGAAGCACAGAGCGCCAGTGTTCTAAGGGCTACAAGAGCGTTTCCAAGGAAGGGGGCTGGCTAGCAAGAGCTTTCAGTGCTGGCACTTTTCATCTCTGAGCAATTGCTCGACGTTTGCAATTTCTCAGCTCGTGTCTACAAGACGGAAAGAGAATGACCGTGACGTTTGGTGGGTAGAGAAGCGCAAAGCCCCAGTGTTGCTGCGCCTGTGAAAGCGTTTCGAAGGAAGGGGGCTGGCTAGCAACAGCTTTCAGTGCTGGCACTTTTCATCTCTGAGCAATTGCTCGACGTTTGCAATTTCTCAGCTCGTGTCTACGAGACGGAGAGATAGTGACCGTGACGTTTGGTGGGTAGAGAAGCGCAAAGCCCCAGTGTTGCTGCGCCTGTGAAAGCGCTTCCAAGGAAGGGTGCTGGCTAGCAAGAGCTTTCAGTGCTGGCACTTTTCAGCTCTGAGCAATTGCTCGACGTTTGCAATTTCTCTCCGGAGCTTTCGTTAGAGTGCGCGAGAGGATGAGCAGAAGATGAGGTGGCTAGAGAAGCACAGAGCGCCAGTGTTCTAAGGGCTACAAGAGCGTTTCCAAGGAAGGGGGCTGGCTAGCAAGAGCTTTCAGTGCTGGCACTTTTCATCTCTGAGCAATTGCTCGACGTTTGCAATTTCTCAGCTCGTGTCTACAAGACGGAAAGAGAATGACCGTGACGTTTGGTGGGTAGAGAAGCGCAAAGCCCCAGTGTTGCTGCGCCTGTGAAAGCGTTTCGAAGGAAGGGGGCTGGCTAGCAACAGCTTTCAGTGCTGGCACTTTTCATCTCTGAGCAATTGCTCGACGTTTGCAATTTCTCAGCTCGTGTCTACGAGACGGAGAGATAGTGACCGTGACGTTTGGTGGGTAGAGAAGCGCAAAGCCCCAGTGTTGCTGCGCCTGTGAAAGCGCTTCCAAGGAAGGGTGCTGGCTAGCAACAGCTTTCAGTGCTGGCACTTTTCAGCTCTGAGCAATTGCTCGACGTTTGCAATTTCTCTCCGGAGCTTTCGTTAGAGTGCGCGAGAGGATGAGCAGAAGATGAGGTGGCTAGAGAAGCACAGAGCGCCGGTGTTCTAAGGGCTACAAGAGCGTTTCCAAGGAAGGGAGCTGGCTAGCAACAGCTTTCAGTGCTGGCACTTTTCATCTCTGAGCAATTGCTCGACGTTTGCAATTTCTCAGCTCGTGTCTACGAGACGGTAAGAGAATGACCGTGACGTTTGGTGGGTAGAGAAGCGCAGAGAGCAAGTGTTGCTGCGCCTGTGAAAGCGCTTCCAAGGAAGGGTGCTGGCTAGCAAGAGCTTTCAGTGCTGGCACTTTTCAGCTCTGAGCAATTGCTCGACGTTTGCAATTTCTCACCTGTGCTCTCTTTAGACTGCGCGAGAGGATGGGCAGAAGATTAGGTGGCTAGAGAAGCACAGAGCGCCAGTGTTCTAAGGGCTACAAGAGCGTTTCCAAGGAAGGGGGCTGGCTAGCAAGAGCTTTCAGTGCTGGCACTTTTCATCTCTGAGCAGTTGCTCGACGTTTGCAATTTCTCAGCTCGTTGTCTACGAGACGGAGAGATAGTGACCGTGACGTTTGGTGGTTAGAGAAGCGCAGAGAGCAAGTGTTGCTGCGCCTGTGAAAGTGCTTCCAAGGAGGGGGCTTGCTAGCAACAGCTTTCAGTGCTGGCACTTTTCAGCTCTGAGCAATTGCTCGACGTTTGCAATTTCTCACCTGAGCTTTTGTTAGAGTGCGCGAGAGGATGAGCAGAAGATGAGGTGGCTAGAGAAGCACAGAGCGCCAGTGTTCTAAGGGCTACAAGAGCGTTTCCAAGGAAGGGGGCTGGCTAGCAAGAGCTTTCAGTGCTGGCACTTTTCATCTCTGAGCAATTGCTCGACGTTTGCAATTTCTCAGCTCGTGTCTACGAGACGGAAAGAGAATGACCGTGACGTTTGGTGGGTAGAGCAGCGCAAAGCCCCAGTGTTGCTGCGTCTGTGAAAGCATTTCGAAGGAAGGGGGCTGGCTAGCAAGAGCTTTCAGTGCTGGCACTTTTCAGCTCTGAGCAATTGCTCGACGTTTGCAATTTTGCGCTCGTGTCTATGAGACGGAAAGAGAATGACCGTGACGTTTGGTGGGTAGAGAAGCGCAAAGCCCCAGTGTTGCTGCGCCTGTGAAAGCGCTTCCAAGGAAGGGGGCTGGCTAGCAACAGCTTTCAGTGCTGGCACTTTTCAGCTCTGAGCAATTGCTCAACGTTTGCAATTTCTCACCGGAGCTCTCTTTAGACTGCACGAGAGGATGGGCAGAAGATTAGATGGCTAGAGAAGCACAGAGCGCCAGTGTTCTAAGGGCTACAAGAGCGTTTCCAAGGAAGGGGGCTGGCTAGCAACAGCTTTCAGTGCTGGCACTTTTCATCTTTGAGCAATTGCTCGACGTTTGCAATTTCTCAGCTCATGTCTATGAGACGGAAAGAGAATGACCGTGACGTTTGGTGGGTAGAGAAGCGCAAAGCCCCAGTGTTGCTGCGCCTGTGAAAGCGCTTCCAAGGAAGGGTGCTGGCTAGCAAGAGCTTTCAGTGCTGGCACTTTTCATCTCTGAGCAATTGCTCGACGTTTGCCATTTCTCAGCTCGTGTCTACGAGACGGAGAGATAGTGACCGTGACGTTTGGTGGGTAGAGAAGCGCAAAGCCCCAGTGTTGCTGCGCCTGTGAAAGCGCTTCCAAGGAAGGGGGCTGGCTAGCAACAGCTTTCAGTGCTGGCACTTTTCAGCTCTGAGCAATTGCTCGACGTTTGCAATTTCTCTCCGGAGCTTTCGTTACAGTGCGCGAGAGGATGAGCAGAAGATGAGGTGGCTAGAGAAGCACAGAGCGCCAGTGTTCTAAGGGCTACAAGAGCGTTTCCAAGGAAGGGGGCTGGCTAGCAAGAGCTTTCAGTGCTGGCACTTTTCATCTCTGAGCAATTGCTCGACGTTTGCAATTTCTCAGCTCGTGTCTACAAGACGGAAAGAGAATGACCGTGACGTTTGGTGGGTAGAGAAGCGCAGAGAGCAAGTGTTGCTGCGCCTGTGAAAGCGCTTCCAAGGAAGGGTGCTGGCTAGCAACAGCTTTCAGTGCTGGCACTTTTCAGCTCTGAGCAATTGCTCGACGTTTGCAATTTCTCACCGGAGCTTTTGTTAGAGTGCGCGAGAGGATGAGCAGAAGATTAGATGGCTAGAGAAGCACAGAGCGCCAGTGTTCTAAGGGCTACAAGAGCGTTTCCAAGGAAGGGAGCTGGCTAGCAAGAGCTTTCAGTGCTGGCACTTTTCATCTCTGAGCAATTGCTCGACGTTTGCAATTTCTCAGCTCGTGTCTACGAGACGGAGAGATAGTGACCGTGACGTTTGGTGGGTAGAGAAGCGCAGAGAGCAAGTGTTGCTGCGCCTGTGAAAGTGCTTCCAAGGAGGGGGCTTGCTAGCAACAGCTTTCAGTGCTGGCACTTTTCAGCTCTGAGCAATTGCTCGACGTTTGCAATTTCTCACCAGAGCTTTTGTTAGAGTGCGCGAGAGGATGAGCAGAAGATGAGGTGGCTAGAGAAGCACAGAGCGCCAGTGTTCTAAGGGCTACAAGAGCGTTTCCAAGGAAGGGGGCTGGCTAGCAAGAGCTTTCAGTGCTGGCACTTTTCATCTCTGAGCAATTGCTCGACGTTTGCAATTTCTCAGCTCGTGTCTACAAGACGGAAAGAGAATGACCGTGACGTTTGGTGGGTAGAGAAGCGCAAAGCCCCAGTGTTGCTGCGCCTGTGAAAGCGTTTCGAAGGAAGGGGGCTGGCTAGCAAGAGCTTTCAGTGCTGGCACTTTTCATCTCTGAGCAATTGCTCGACGTTTGCAATTTCTCAGCTCGTGTCTACGAGACGGAGAGATAGTGACCGTGACGTTTGGTGGGTAGAGAAGCGCAAAGCCCCAGTGTTGCTGCGCCTGTGAAAGCGCTTCCAAGGAAGGGTGCTGGCTAGCAAGAGCTTTCAGTGCTGGCACTTTTCAGCTCTGAGCAATTGCTCGACGTTTGCAATTTCTCTCCGGAGCTTTCGTTAGAGTGCGCGAGAGGATGAGCAGAAGATGAGGTGGCTAGAGAAGCACAGAGCGCCAGTGTTCTAAGGGCTACAAGAGCGTTTCCAAGGAAGGGGGCTGGCTAGCAAGAGCTTTCAGTGCTGGCACTTTTCATCTCTGAGCAATTGCTCGACGTTTGCAATTTCTCAGCTCGTGTCTACAAGACGGAAAGAGAATGACCGTGACGTTTGGTGGGTAGAGAAGCGCAAAGCCCCAGTGTTGCTGCGCCTGTGAAAGCGTTTCGAAGGAAGGGGGCTGGCTAGCAACAGCTTTCAGTGCTGGCACTTTTCATCTCTGAGCAATTGCTCGACGTTTGCAATTTCTCAGCTCGTGTCTACGAGACGGAGAGATAGTGACCGTGACGTTTGGTGGGTAGAGAAGCGCAAAGCCCCAGTGTTGCTGCGCCTGTGAAAGCGCTTCCAAGGAAGGGGGCTGGCTAGCAAGAGCTTTCAGTGCTGGCACTTTTCAGCTCTGAGCAATTGCTCGACGTTTGCAATTTCTCAGCTCGTGTCTACGAGACGGAAAGAGAATGACCGTGACGTTTGGTGGGTAGAGCAGCGCAAAGCCCCAGTGTTGCTGCGTCTGTGAAAGCATTTCGAAGGAAGGGGGCTGGCTAGCAAGAGCTTTCAGTGCTGGCACTTTTCATCTCTGAGCAATTGCTCGACGTTTGCAATTTTGCGCTCGTGTCTATGAGACGGAAAGAGAATGACCGTGACGTTTGGTGGGTAGAGAAGCGCAAAGCCCCAGTGTTGCTGCGCCTGTGAAAGCGCTTCCAAGGAAGGGGGCTGGCTAGCAACAGCTTTCAGTGCTGGCACTTTTCAGCTCTGAGCAATTGCTCAACGTTTGCAATTTCTCACCAGAGCTCTCTTTAGACTGCACGAGAGGATGGGCAGAAGATTAGATGGCTAGAGAAGCACAGAGCGCCAGTGTTCTAAGGGCTACAAGAGCGTTTCCAAGGAAGGGGGCTGGCTAGCAACAGCTTTCAGTGCTGGCACTTTTCATCTTTGAGCAATTGCTCGACGTTTGCAATTTCTCAGCTCATGTCTATGAGACGGAAAGAGAATGACCGTGACGTTTGGTGGGTAGAGAAGCGCAAAGCCCCAGTGTTGCTGCGCCTGTGAAAGCGCTTCCAAGGAAGGGTGCTGGCTAGCAAGAGCTTTCAGTGCTGGCACTTTTCATCTCTGAGCAATTGCTCGACGTTTGCCATTTCTCAGCTCGTGTCTACGAGACGGAGAGATAGTGACCGTGACGTTTGGTGGGTAGAGAAGCGCAAAGCCCCAGTGTTGCTGCGCCTGTGAAAGCGCTTCCAAGGAAGGGGGCTGGCTAGCAACAGCTTTCAGTGCTGGCACTTTTCAGCTCTGAGCAATTGCTCGACGTTTGCAATTTCTCTCCGGAGCTTTCGTTACAGTGCGCGAGAGGATGAGCAGAAGATGAGGTGGCTAGAGAAGCACAGAGCGCCAGTGTTCTAAGGGCTACAAGAGCGTTTCCAAGGAAGGGGGCTGGCTAGCAAGAGCTTTCAGTGCTGGCACTTTTCATCTCTGAGCAATTGCTCGACGTTTGCAATTTCTCAGCTCGTGTCTACAAGACGGAAAGAGAATGACCGTGACGTTTGGTGGGTAGAGAAGCGCAGAGAGCAAGTGTTGCTGCGCCTGTGAAAGCGCTTCCAAGGAAGGGTGCTGGCTAGCAACAGCTTTCAGTGCTGGCACTTTTCAGCTCTGAGCAATTGCTCGACGTTTGCAATTTCTCACCAGAGCTTTTGTTAGAGTGCGCGAGAGGATGAGCAGAAGATTAGATGGCTAGAGAAGCACAGAGCGCCAGTGTTCTAAGGGCTACAAGAGCGTTTCCAAGGAAGGGAGCTGGCTAGCAAGAGCTTTCAGTGCTGGCACTTTTCATCTCTGAGCAATTGCTCGACGTTTGCAATTTCTCAGCTCGTGTCTACGAGACGGAGAGATAGTGACCGTGACGTTTGGTGGGTAGAGAAGCGCAGAGAGCAAGTGTTGCTGCGCCTGTGAAAGTGCTTCCAAGGAGGGGGCTTGCTAGCAACAGCTTTCAGTGCTGGCACTTTTCATCTCTGAGCAATTGCTCGACGTTTGCAATTTCTCACCAGAGCTTTTGTTAGAGTGCGCGAGAGGATGAGCAGAAGATGAGGTGGCTAGAGAAGCACAGAGCGCCAGTGTTCTAAGGGCTACAAGAGCGTTTCCAAGGAAGGGGGCTGGCTAGCAAGAGCTTTCAGTGCTGGCACTTTTCATCTCTGAGCAATTGCTCGACGTTTGCAATTTCTCAGCTCGTGTCTACAAGACGGAAAGAGAATGACCGTGACGTTTGGTGGGTAGAGAAGCGCAAAGCCCCAGTGTTGCTGCGCCTGTGAAAGCGTTTCGAAGGAAGGGGGCTGGCTAGCAAGAGCTTTCAGTGCTGGCACTTTTCATCTCTGAGCAATTGCTCGACGTTTGCAATTTCTCAGCTCGTGTCTACGAGACGGAGAGATAGTGACCGTGACGTTTGGTGGGTAGAGAAGCGCAAAGCCCCAGTGTTGCTGCGCCTGTGAAAGCGCTTCCAAGGAAGGGGGCTGGCTAGCAAGAGCTTTCAGTGCTGGCACTTTTCAGCTCTGAGCAATTGCTCGACGTTTGCAATTTCTCTCCGGAGCTTTCGTTAGAGTGCGCGAGAGGATGAGCAGAAGATGAGGTGGCTAGAGAAGCACAGAGCGCCAGTGTTCTAAGGGCTACAAGAGCGTTTCCAAGGAAGGGGGCTGGCTAGCAAGAGCTTTCAGTGCTGGCACTTTTCATCTCTGAGCAATTGCTCGACGTTTGCAATTTCTCAGCTCGTGTCTACAAGACGGAAAGAGAATGACCGTGACGTTTGGTGGGTAGAGAAGCGCAAAGCCCCAGTGTTGCTGCGCCTGTGAAAGCGTTTCGAAGGAAGGGGGCTGGCTAGCAACAGCTTTCAGTGCTGGCACTTTTCAGCTCTGAGCAATTGCTCGACGTTTGCAATTTCTCAGCTCGTGTCTACGAGACGGAGAGATAGTGACCGTGACGTTTGGTGGGTAGAGAAGCGCAAAGCCCCAGTGTTGCTGCGCCTGTGAAAGCGCTTCCAAGGAAGGGGGCTGGCTAGCAAGAGCTTTCAGTGCTGGCACTTTTCAGCTCTGAGCAATTGCTCGACGTTTGCAATTTCTCTCCGGAGCTTTCGTTAGAGTGCGCGAGAGGATGAGCAGAAGATGAGGTGGCTAGAGAAGCACAGAGCGCCAGTGTTCTAAGGGCTACAAGAGCGTTTCCAAGGAAGGGGGCTGGCTAGCAAGAGCTTTCAGTGCTGGCACTTTTCATCTCTGAGCAATTGCTCGACGTTTGCAATTTCTCAGCTCGTGTCTACGAGACGGAGAGATAGTGACCGTGACGTTTGGTGGGTAGAGAAGCGCAGAGAGCAAGTGTTGCTGCGCCTGTGGAAGCGCTTCCAAGGAAGGGTGCTGGCTAGCAACAGCTTTCAGTGCTGGCACTTTTCATCTCTGAGCAATTGCTCGACGTTTGCAATTTCTCACCAGAGCTTTTGTTAGAGTGCGCGAGAGGATGAGCAGAAGATTAGATGGCTAGAGAAGCACAGAGCGCCAGTGTTCTAAGGGCTACAAGAGCGTTTCCAAGGAAGGGAGCTGGGTAGCAAGAGCTTTCAGTGCTGGCACTTTTCATCTCTGAGCAATTGCTTGACGTTTGCAATTTCTCTCCGGAGCTTAAGTTAGAGTGCGCGAGAGGATGAGCAGAAGATGAGGTGGCTAGAGAAGCACAGAGCGCCAGTGTTCTAAGGGCTACAAGAGCGTTTCCAAGGAAGGGGGCTGGCTAGCAAGAGCTTTCAGTGCTGGCACTTTTCATCTCTGAGCAATTGCTCGACGTTTGCAATTTCTCAGCTCGTGTCTACGAGACGGAAAGAGAATGACCGTGACGTTTGGTGGGTAGAGAAGCGCAGAGAGCAAGTGTTGCTGCGCCTGTGGAAGCGCTTCCAAGGAAGGGTGCTGGCTAGCAACAGCTTTCAGTGCTGGCACTTTTCAGCTCTGAGCAATTGCTCGACGTTTGCAATTTCTCACCGGAGCTTTTGTTAGAGTGCGCGAGAGGATGAGCAGAAGATTAGATGGCTAGAGAAGCACAGAGCGCCAGTGTTCTAAGGGCTACAAGAGCGTTTCCAAGGAAGGGGGCTGGCTAGCAACAGCTTTCAGTGCTGGCACTTTTCATCTCTGAGCAATTGCTCAACGTTTGCAATTTCTCAGCTCGTGTCTACGAGACGGAAAGAGAATGACCGTGACGTTTGGTGGGTAGAGCAGCGCAAAGCCCCAGTGTTGCTGCGCCTGTGAAAGCGCTTCCAAGGAAGGGTGCTGGCTAGCAAGAGCTTTCAGTGCTGGCACTTTTCCTCTCTGAGCAATTGCTCGACATTTGCAATTTCTCAGCTCGTGTCTACGAGACGGAAAGAGAATGACTGTGACGTTTGGTGGGTAGAGAAGCGCAAAGCCCCAGTGTTGCTGCGCCTGTGAAAGCGCTTCCAGGGAAGGGTGCTGGCTAGCAAGAGCTTTCAGTGCTGGCACTTTTCCTCTCTGAGCAATTGCTCGACGTTTGCAATTTCTCAGCTCGTGTCTACGAGACGGAGAGATAGTGACCGTGACGTTTGGTGGGTAGAGAAGCGCAAAGCCCCAGTTTTGCTGCGCCTGTGAAAGCGCTTCCAAGGAAGGGGACTGGCTAGCAAGAGCTTTCAGTGCTGGCACTTTTCATCTCTGAGCAATTGCTCGACGTTTGCAATTTCTCAGCTCGTGTCTATGAGACGGAGAGATAGTGACCGTGACGTTTGGTGGGTAGAGAAGCGCAAAGCCCCAGTGTTGCTGCGCCTGTGAAAGCGCTTCCAAGGAAGGGGGCTGGCTAGCAACAGCTTTCAGTGCTGGCACTTTTCAGCTCTGAGCAATTGCTCGACGTTTGCAATTTCTCACCAGAGCTTTTGTTAGAGTGCGCGAGAGGATGAGCAGAAGATGAGGTGGCTAGAGAAGCACAGAGCGCCAGTGTTCTAAGGGCTACAAGAGCGTTTCCAAGGAAGGGGGCTGGCTAGCAACAGCTTTCAGTGCTGGCACTTTTCATCTCTGAGCAATTGCTCGACGTTTGCCATTTCTCAGCTCGTGTCTACGAGACGGAGAGATAGTGACCGTGACGTTTGGTGGGTAGAGAAGCGCAAAGCCCCAGTGTTGCTGCGCCTGTGAAAGCGCTTCCAAGGAAGGGTGCTGGCTAGCAACAGCTTTCAGTGCTGGCACTTTTCAGCTCTGAGCAATTGCTCGACGTTTGCAATTTCTCTCCGGAGCTTTCGTTACAGTGCGCGAGAGGATGAGCAGAAGATGAGGTGGCTAGAGAAGCACAGAGCGCCAGTGTTCTAAGGGCTACAAGAGCGTTTCCAAGGAAGGGAGCTGGCTAGCAAGAGCTTTCAGTGCTGGCACTTTTCATCTCTGAGCAATTGCTCGACGTTTGCAATTTCTCAGCTCGTGTCTACGAGACGGAGAGATAGTGACCGTGACGTTTGGTGGGTAGAGAAGCGCAGAGAGCAAGTGTTGCTGCGCCTGTGAAAGTGCTTCCAAGGAGGGGGCTTGCTAGCAACAGCTTTCAGTGCTGGCACTTTTCATCTCTGAGCAATTGCTCGACGTTTGCAATTTCTCAGCTCGTGTCTACAAGACGGAAAGAGAATGACCGTGACGTTTGGTGGGTAGAGAAGCGCAAAGCCCCAGTGTTGCTGCGCCTGTGAAAGCGTTTCGAAGGAAGGGGGCTGGCTAGCAACAGCTTTCAGTGCTGGCACTTTTCATCTCTGAGCAATTGCTCGACGTTTGCAATTTCTCAGCTCGTGTCTACGAGACGGAGAGATAGTGACCGTGACGTTTGGTGGGTAGAGAAGCGCAAAGCCCCAGTGTTGCTGCGCCTGTGAAAGCGCTTCCAAGGAAGGGGGCTGGCTAGCAAGAGCTTTCAGTGCTGGCACTTTTCAGCTCTGAGCAATTGCTCGACGTTTGCAATTTCTCTCCGGAGCTTTCGTTAGAGTGCGCGAGAGGATGAGCAGAAGATGAGGTGGCTAGAGAAGCACAGAGCGCCAGTGTTCTAAGGGCTACAAGAGCGTTTCCAAGGAAGGGGGCTGGCTAGCAAGAGCTTTCAGTGCTGGCACTTTTCATCTCTGAGCAATTGCTGGACGTTTGCAATTTCTCAGCTCGTGTCTACGAGACGGAGAGATAGTGACCGTGACGTTTGGTGGGTAGAGAAGCGCAGAGAGCAAGTGTTGCTGCGCCTGTGAAAGTGCTTCCAAGGAGGGGGCTGGCTAGCAAGAGCTTTCAGTGCTGGCACTTTTCATCTCTGAGCAATTGCTGGACGTTTGCAATTTCTCACCGGAGCTTTTGTTAGAGTGCGCGAGAGGATGAGCAGAAGATGAGGTGGCTAGAGAAGCACAGAGCCCCAGTGTTCTAAGGGCTACAAAAGCGCTTCCAAGGAAGGGTGCTGGCTAGCAAGAGCTTTCAGTGCTGGCACTTTTCAGCTCTGAGCAATTGCTCGACGTTTGCAATTTCTCAGCTCGTGTCTACGAGACGGAGAGATAGTGACCGTGACGTTTGGTGGGTAGAGAAGCGCAAAGCCCCAGTGTTGCTGCGCCTGTGAAAGCGCTTCCAAGGAAGGGTGCTGGCTAGCAACAGCTTTCAGTGCTGGCACTTTTCAGCTCTGAGCAATTGCTCGACGTTTGCAATTTCTCACCGGAGCTTTTGTTAGAGTGCGCGAGAGGATGAGCAGAAGATGAGGTGGCTAGAGAAGCACTGAGCCCCAGTGTTCTAAGGGCTACAACAGCGTTTCCAAGGAAGGGGGCTGGCTAGCAACAGCTTTCAGTGCTGGCACTTTTCTTCTCTGAACAATTGGTCGACGTTTACAATTTCTCAGCTCGTGTCTACGAGACGGAAAGAGAATGACCGTGACGTTTGGTGGGTAGAGAAGCGCAAAGCCCCAGTGTTTCTGCGCCTGTGAAAGCGCTTCCAAGGAAGGGGGCTGGCTAGCAAGAGCTTTCAGTGCTGGCACTTTTCATCTCTGAGCAATTGCTCGACGTTTGCCATTTCTCAGCTCGTGTCTACGAGACGGAAAGAGAATGACCGTGACATTTGGTGGGTAGAGAAGCGCAGAGAGCAAGTGTTGCTGCGCCTGTGAAAGCGCTTCCAAAGAAGGGTGCTGGCTAGCAACAGCTTTCAGTGCTGGCACTTTTCAGCTCTGAGCAATTGCTCGACGTTTGCAATTTCTCACCGGAGCTTTCGTTAGAGTGCGCGAGAGGATGAGCAGAAGATGAGGTGGCTAGAGAAGCACAGAGCGCCAGTGTTCTAAGGGCTACAAGAGCGTTTCCAAGGAAGGGAGCTGGCTAGCAACAGCTTTCAGTGCTGGCACTTTTCATCTCTGAGCAATTGCTCGACGTTTGCAATTTCTCAGCTCGTGTCTACGAGACGGTAAGAGAATGACCGTGACGTTTGGTGGGTAGAGAAGCGCAGAGAGCAAGTGTTGCTGCGCCTGTGAAAGCGCGTCCAAGGAGGGGGCTGGCTAGCAACAGCTTTCAGTGCTGGCACTTTTCATCTCTGAGCAATTGCTCGACGTTTGCAATTTCTCACCGGAGCTTTTGTTAGAGTGCGCGAGAGGATGAGGAGAAGATGAGGTGGCTAGAGAAGCACAGAGCCCCAGTGTTCTAAGGGCTACAAAAGCGCTTCCAAGGAAGGGTGCTGGCTAGCAACAGCTTTCAGTGCTGGCACTTTTCAGCTCTGAGCAATTGCTCGACGTTTGCAATTTCTCACCTGTGCTCTCTTTAGACTGCGCGAGAGGATGGGCAGAAGATTAGGTGGCTAGAGAAGCACAGAGCCCCAGTGTTCTAAGGGCTACAAGAGCGTTTCCAAGGAAGGGGGCTGGCTAGCAAGAGCTTTCAGTGCTGGCACTTTTCATCTCTGAGCAATTGCTCGACGTTTGCAATTTCTCAGCTCGTGTCTACGAGACGGAAAGAGAATGACCGTGACGTTTGGTGGGTAGAGCAGCGCAAAGCCCCAGTGTTGCTGCGTCTGTGAAAGCCCTTCCAGGGAAGGGGGCTGGCTAGCAAGAGCTTTCAGTGCTGGCACTTTTCATCTCTGAGCAATTGCTCGACGTTTGCAATTTCTCAGCTCGTGTCTACGAGACGGAGAGATAGTGACCGTGACGTTTGGTGGGTAGAGAAGCGCAAAGCCCAGTGTTGCTGCGCCTGTGAAAGTGCTTCCAAGGAGGGGGCTGGCTAGCAACAGCTTTCAGTGCTGGCACTTTTCATCTCTGAGCAATTGCTCGACGTTTGCAATTTCTCACCAGAGCTTTTGTTAGAGTGCGCGAGAGGATGAGCAGAAGATGAGGTGGCTAGAGAAGCACAGAGCGCCAGTGTTCTAAGGGCTACAAGAGCGTTTCCAAGGAAGGGGGCTGGCTAGCAAGAGCTTTCAGTGCTGGCACTTTTCAGCTCTGAGCAATTGCTCGACGTTTGCAATTTCTCACCGGAGCTTTTGTTAGAGTGCGCGAGAGGATGAGCAGAAGATTAGATGGCTAGAGAAGCACAGAGCGCCAGTGTTCTAAGGGCTACAAGAGCGTTTCCAAGGAAGGGAGCTGGCTAGCAAGAGCTTTCAGTGCTGGCACTTTTCATCTCTGAGCAATTACTCGACGTTTGCAATTTCTCAGCTCGTGTCTACAAGACGGAAAGAGAATGACAGTGACGTTTGGTGGGTAGAGAAGCGCAAAGCCCCAGTGTTGCTGCGCCTGTGAAAGCGTTTCGAAGGAAGGGGGCTGGCTAGCAACAGCTTTCAGTGCTGGCACTTTTCATCTCTGAGCAATTGCTCAACGTTTGCAATTTCTCAGCTCGTGTCTACGAGACGGAGAGATAGTGACCGTGACGTTTGGTGGGTAGAGAAGCGCAAAGCCCCAGTGTTGCTGCGCCTGTGAAAGCGCTTCCAAGGAAGGGTGCTGGCTAGCAAGAGCTTTCAGTGCTGGCACTTTTCAGCTCTGAGCAATTGCTCGACGTTTGCAATTTCTCTCCGGAGCTTTCGTTAGAGTGCGCGAGAGGATGAGCAGAAGATGAGGTGGCTAGAGAAGCACAGAGCGCCAGTGTTCTAAGGGCTACAAAAGCGCTTCCAAGGAAGGGTGCTGGCTAGCAACAGCTTTCAGTGCTGGCACTTTTCATCTCTGAGCAATTGCTCGACGTTTGCAATTTCTCACCGGAGATTTTGTTAGAGTGCGCGAGAGGATGAGCAGAAGATGAGGTGGCTAGAGAAGCACAGAGCCCCAGTGTTCTAAGGGCTACAAAAGCGCTTCCAAGAAAGGGTGCTGGCTAGCAACAGCTTTCAGTGCTGGCACTTGTCAGCTCTGAGCAATTGCTCGACGTTTGCAATTTCTCACCTGTGCTCTCTTTAGACTGCGCGAGAGGATGGGCAGAAGATTAGGTGGCTAGAGAAGCACAGAGCCCCAGTGTTCCAAGGGCTACAAGAGCGTTTCCAAGGAAGGGGGCTGGCTAGCAAGAGCTTTCAGTGCTGGCACTTTTCATCTCTGAGCAGTTGCTCGACGTTTGCAATTTCTCAGCTCGTGTCTACGAGACGGAAAGAGAATGACCGTGACGTTTGGAGGGTAGAGAAGCGCAAAGCCCCAGTGTTGCTGCGCCTGTGAAAGCGCTTCCAAGGAAGGGGGCTGGCTAGCAACAGCTTTCAGTGCTGGCACTTTTCAGCTCTGAGCAATTACTCGACGTTTGCAATTTCTCACCAGAGCTTTTGTTAGAGTGCGCGAGAGGATGAGCAGAAGATGAGGTGGCTAGAGAAGCACAGAGCGCCAGTGTTCTAAGGGCTACAAGAGCACTTCCAAGGAAGGGGGCTGGCTAGCAAGAGCTTTCAGTGCTGGCACTTTTCATCTCTGAGCAATTGCTCGACGTTTGCAATTTCTCAGCTCGTGTCTACGAGACGGAGAGATAGTGACCGTGACGTTTGGTGGGTAGAGAAGCGCAGAGAGCAAGTGTTGCTGCGCCTGTGAAAGTGCTTCCAAGGAGGGGGCTTGCTAGCAACAGCTTTCAGTGCTGGCACTTTTCAGCTCTGAGCAATTGCTCGACGTTTGCAATTTCTCACCAGAGCTTTTGTTAGAGTGCGCGAGAGGATGAGCAGAAGATGAGGTGGCTAGAGAAGCACAGAGCGGCAGTGTTCTAAGGGCTACAAGAGCGTTTCCAAGGAAGGGGGCTGGCTAGCAAGAGCTTTCAGTGCTGGCACTTTTCATCTCTGAGCAATTGCTCGACGTTTGCAATTTCTCAGCTCGTGTCTACAAGACGGAAAGAGAATGACCGTGACGTTTGGTGGGTAGAGCAGCGCAAAGCCCCAGTGTTGCTGCGCCTGTGAAAGCATTTCGAAGGAAGGGGGCTGGCTAGCAAGAGCTTTCAGTGCTGGCACTTTTCATCTCTGAGCAATTGCTCGACGTTTGCAATTTCTCAGCTCGTGTCTACGAGACGGAGAGATAGTGACCGTGACGTTTGGTGGGTAGAGAAGCGCAAAGCCCCAGTGTTGCTGCGCCTGTGAAAGCGCTTCCAAGGAAGGGTGCTGGCTAGCAAGAGCTTTCAGTGCTGGCACTTTTCAGCTCTGAGCAATTGCTCGACGTTTGCAATTTCTCACCAGAGCTTTTGTTAGAGTGCGCGAGAGGATGAGCAGAAGATGAGGTGGCTAGAGAAGCACAGAGCGCCAGTGTTCTAAGGGCTACAAGAGCGTTTCCAAGGAAGGGGGCTGGCTAGCAAGAGCTTTCAGTGCTGGCACTTTTCATCTCTGAGCAATTGCTCGACGTTTGCAATTTCTCAGCTCGTGTCTACGAGACGGAGAGATAGTGACCGTGATGTTTGGTGGATAGACAAGCGCAAAGCCCCAGTGTTGCTGCACCTGTGAAAGCGCTTCCAAGGAAGGGAGCTGGCTAGCAACAGCTTTCAGTGCTGGCACTTTTCATCTCTGAGCAATTGCTGGACGTTTGCAATTTCTCAGCTCGTGTCTACGAGACGGAGAGATAGTGACCGTGACGTTTGGTGGGTAGAGAAGCGCAAAGCCCCAGTGTTGCTGCACCTGTGAAAGCGCTTCCAGGGAAGGGTGCTGGCTAGCAAGAGCTTTCAGTGCTGGCACTTTTCATCTCTGAGCAATTGCTCGACGTTTGCAATTTCTCACCGGAGCTTTTGTTAGAGTGCGCGAGAGGATGAGCAGAAGATGAGGTGGCTAGAGAAGCACAGAGCCCCACTGTTCTTAGGGCTACAAGAGCGTTTCCAAGGAAGGGGGCTGGCTAGCAAGAGCTTTCAGTGCTGGCACTTTTCATCTCTGAGCAATTGCTCAACGTTTGCAATTTCTCAGCTCGTGTCTACGAGACGGAGAGATAGTGACCGTGACGTTTGGTGGGTAGAGAAGCGCAAAGCCCCAGTGTTGCTGCGCCTGTGAAAGCGCTTCCAAGGAAGGGTGCTGACTAGCAAGAGCTTTCAGCGCTGGCACTTTTCAGCTCGGAGCAATTGCTCGACGTTTGCAATTTCTCACCAGAGCTTTTGTTAGAGTGCGCGAGAGGATGAGGAGAAGATGAGGTGCCTAGAGAAGCACAGAGCGCCAGTGTTCTAAGGGCTACAAGAGCGTTTCCAAGGAAGGGGGCTGGCTAGCAAGAGCTTTCAGTGCTGGCACTTTTCATCTCTGAGCAGTTGCTCGACGTTTGCAATTTCTCAGCTCGTGTCTACGAGACGGAGAGAAAGTGACCATGACGTTTGGTGGGTAGAGAAGCGCAAAGCCCCAGTGTTTCTGCGCCTGTGAAAGCCCTTCCAAGGAAGGGGGCTGGCTAGCAAGAGCTTTCAGTGCTGGCACTTTTCATCTCTGAGCAATTGCTCGACGTTTGCAATTTCTCAGCTCGTGTCTACAAGACGGAAAGAGAATGACCGTGACGTTTGGTGGGTAGAGAAGCGCAAAGCCCCAGTGTTGCTGCGCCTGTGAAAGCGTTTCGAAGGAAGGGGGCTGGCTAGCAACAGCTTTCAGTGCTGGCACTTTTCAGCTCTGAGCAATTGCTCGACGTTTGCAATTTCTCAGCTCGTGTCTACGAGACGGAGAGATAGTGACCGTGACGTTTGGTGGGTAGAGAAGCGCAAAGCCCCAGTGTTGCTGCGCCTGTGAAAGCGCTTCCAAGGAAGGGTGCTGGCTAGCAACAGCTTTCAGTGCTGGCACTTTTCAGCTCTGAGCAATTGCTCGACGTTTGCAATTTCTCTCCGGAGCTTTCGTTAGAGTGCGCGAGAGGATGAGCAGAAGATGAGGTGGCTAGAGAAGCACAGAGCGCCAGTGTTCTAAGGGCTACAAGAGCGTTTCCAAGGAAGGGAGCTGGCTAGCAACAGCTTTCAGTGCTGGCACTTTTCATCTCTGAGCAATTGCTCGACGTTTGCAATTTCTCAGCTCGTGTCTACGAGACGGTAAGAGAATGACCGTGACGTTTGGTGGGTAGAGAAGCGCAGAGAGCAAGTGTTGCTGCGCCTGTGGAAGCGCGTCCAAGGAGGGGGCTGGCTAGCAAGAGCTTTCAGTGCTGGCACTTTTCATCTCTGAGCAATTGCTCGACGTTTGCAATTTCTCACCGGAGCTTTTGTTAGAGTGCGCGAGAGGATGAGCAGAAGATGAGGTGGCTAGAGAAGCACAGAGCGCCAGTGTTCTAAGGGCTACAAAAGCGCTTCCAAGGAAGGGTGCTGGCTAGCAACAGCTTTCAGTGCTGGCACTTGTCAGCTCTGAGCAATTGCTCGACGTTTGCAATTTCTCACCTGTGCTCTCTTTAGACTGCGCGAGAGGATGGGCAGAAGATTAGGTGGCTAGAGAAGCACTGAGCCCCAGTGTTCTAAGGGCTACAAGAGCGTTTCCAAGGAAGGGGGCTGGCTAGCAAGAGCTTTCAGTGCTGGCACTTTTCATCTCTGAGCAGTTGCTCGACGTTTGCAATTTCTCAGCTCGTTGTCTACAAGACGGAAAGAGAATGACCGTGACGTTTGGAGGGTAGAGAAGCGCAAAGCCCCAGTGTTGCTGCGCCTGTGAAAGCGCTTCCAAGGAAGGGGGCTGGCTAGCAACAGCTTTCAGTGCTGGCACTTTTCAGCTCTGAGCAATTGCTCGACGTTTGCAATTTCTCACCAGAGCTTTTGTTAGAGTGCGCGAGAGGATGAGCAGAAGATGAGGTGGCTAGAGAAGCACAGAGCGCCAGTGTTCTTAGGGCTACAAGAGCATTTCCAAGGAAGGGGGCTGGCTAGCAAGAGATTTCAGTTCTGGCACTTTTCATCTCTGAGCAATTGCTCGACGTTTGCAATTTCTCAGCTCGTGTCTACGAGACGGAGAGATAGTGACCGTGACGTTTGGTGGTTAGAGAAGCGCAGAGAGCAAGTGTTGCTGCGCCTGTGAAAGTGCTTCCAAGGAGGGGGCTTGCTAGCAACAGCTTTCAGTGCTGGCACTTTTCAGCTCTGAGCAATTGCTCGACGTTTGCAATTTCTCACCAGAGCTTTTGTTAGAGTGCGCGAGAGGATGAGCAGAAGATGAGGTGGCTAGAGAAGCACAGAGCGCCAGTGTTCTAAGGGCTACAAGAGCGTTTCCAAGGAAGGGGGCTGCCTAGCAAGAGCTTTCAGTGCTGGCACTTTTCATCTCTGAGCAATTGCTCGACGTTTGCAATTTCTCAGCTCGTGTCTACAAGACGGAAAGAGAATGACCGTGACGTTTGGTGGGTAGAGCAGCGCAAAGCCCCAGTGTTGCTGCGTCTGTGAAAGCATTTCGAAGGAAGGGGGCTGGCTAGCAAGAGCTTTCAGTGCTGGCACTTTTCATCTCTGAGCAATTGCTCGACGTTTGCAATTTCTCAGCTCGTGTCTACGAGACGGAGAGATAGTGACCGTGACGTTTGGTGGGTAGAGAAGCGCAAAGCCCCAGTGTTGCTGCGCCTGTGAAAGCGCTTCCAAGGAAGGGTGCTGGCTAGCAACAGCTTTCAGTGCTGGCACTTTTCAGCTCTGAGCAGTTGCTGGACGTTTGCAATTTCTCACCGGAGCTTTTGTTAGAGTGCGCGAGAGGATGAGCAGAAGATGAGGTGGCTAGAGAAGCACAGAGCGCCAGTGTTCTAAGGGCTACAAGAGCGTTTCCAAGGAAGGGGGCTGCCTAGCAACAGCTTTCAGTGCTGGCACTTTTCTTCTCTGAGCAATTGGTCGACGTTTACAATTTCTCAGCTCGTGTCTACGAGACGGAAAGAGAATGACCGTGACGTTTGGTGGGTAGAGAAGCGCAGAGAGCAAGTGTTGCTGCGCCTGTGAAAGTGCTTCCAAGGAAGGGGGCTTGCTAGCAACAGCTTTCAGTGCTGGCACTTTTCAGCTCTGAGCAATTGCTGGACGTTTGCAATTTCTCACCGGAGCTTTTGTTAGAGTGCGCGAGAGGATGAGCAGAAGATGAGGTGGCTAGAGAAGCACAGAGCGCCAGTGTTCTAAGGGCTACAAGAGCGTTTCCAAGGAAGGGGGCTGGCTAGCAACAGCTTTCAGTGCTGGCACTTTTCATCTCTGAGCAATTGCTCGACGTTTGCAATTTCTCAGCTCGTGTCTACGAGACGGAGAGATAGTGACCGTGACGTTTGGTGGGTAGAGAAGCGCAAAGCCCCAGTGTTGCTGCGCCTGTGAAAGTGCTTCCAAGGAGGGGGCTGGCTAGCAACAGCTTTCAGTGCTGGCACTTTTCATCTCTGAGCAATTGCTCGACGTTTGCAATTTCTCACCGGAGCTTTTGTTAGAGTGCGCGAGAGGATGAGCAGAAGTTGAGGTGGCTAGAGAAGCACAGAGCGGCAGTGTTCTAAGGGCTACAAGAGCGTTTCCAAGGAAGGGGGCTGGCTAGCAACAGCTTTCAGTGCTGGCACTTTTCATCTCTGAGCAATTGCTCGACGTTTGCAATTTCTCAGCTCGTGTCTACGAGACGGAGAGATAGTGACCGTGATGTTTGGTGGATAGACAAGCGCAAAGCCCCAGTGTTGCTGCACCTGTGAAAGCGCTTCCAAGGAAGGGAGCTGGCTAGCAACAGCTTTCAGTGCTGGCACTTTTCATCTCTGAGCAATTGCTCGACGTTTGCAATTTCTCAGCTCGTGTCTACGAGACGGAAAGAGAATGACCGTGACGTTTGGTGGGTAGAGAAGCGCAAAGCCCCAGTGTTGCTGCGCCTGTGAAAGCGCTTCCAAGGAAGGGGGCTGGCTAGCAAGAGCTTTCAGTGCTGGCACTTTTCATCTCTGAGCAATTGGTCGACGTTTGCAATTTCTCAGCTCGTGTCTACAAGACGGAAAGAGAATGACCGTGACGTTTGGTGGGTAGAGAAGCGCAGAGAGCAAGTGTTGCTGCGCCTGTGAAAGCGCTTCCAAAGAAGGGTGCTGGCTAGCAAGAGCTTTCAGTGCTGGCACTTTTCATCTCTGAGCAATTGCTCGACGTTTGCAATTTCTCACCGGAGCTTTTGTTAGAGTGCGCGAGAGGATGAGCAGAAGATTAGATGGCTAGAGAAGCACAGAGCGCCAGTGTTCTAAGGGCTACAAGAGCGTTTCCAAGGAAGGGAGCTGGCTAGCAAGAGCTTTCAGTGCTGGCACTTTTCAGCTCTGAGCAATTGCTCGACGTTTGCAATTTCTCACCTGAGCTCTCTTTAGAGTGCGCGAGAGGATGAGCAGAAGATGAGGTGGCTAGAGAAGCACAGAGCGCCAGTGTTCCAAAGGCTACAAGAGCGTTTCCAAGGAAAGGGGCTGGCTAGCAACAGCTTTCAGTGCTGGCACTTTTCATCTCTGAGCAATTACTCGACGTTTGCAATTTCTCAGCTCGTGTCTACAAGAGGGAAAGAGAATGACAGTGACGTTTGGTGGGTAGAGAAGCGCAAAGCCCCAGTGTTGCTGCGCCTGTGAAAGCGTTTCGAAGGAAGGGGGCTGGCTAGCAACAGCTTTCAGTGCTGGCACTTTTCATCTCTGAGCAATTGCTCGACGTTTGCAATTTCTCAGCTCGTGTCTACAAGACGGAAAGAGAATGACCGTGACGTTTGGTGGGTAGAGAAGCGCAAAGCCCCAGTGTTGCTGCGCCTGTGAAAGCGTTTCGAAGGAAGGGGGCTGGCTAGCAACAGCTTTCAGTGCTGGCACTTTTCAGCTCTGAGCAATTGCTCGACGTTTGCAATTTCTCAGCTCGTGTCTACGAGACGGAGAGATAGTGACCGTGACGTTTGGTGGGTAGAGAAGCGCAAAGCCCCAGTGTTGCTGCGCCTGTGAAAGCGCTTCCAAGGAAGGGTGCTGGCTAGCAACAGCTTTCAGTGCTGGCACTTTTCAGCTCTGAGCAATTGCTCGACGTTTGCAATTTCTCTCCGGAGCTTTCGTTAGAGTGCGCGAGAGGATGAGCAGAAGATGAGGTGGCTAGAGAAGCACAGAGCGCCAGTGTTCTAAGGGCTACAAGAGCGTTTCCAAGGAAGGGAGCTGGCTAGCAACAGCTTTCAGTGCTGGCACTTTTCATCTCTGAGCAATTGCTCGACGTTTGCAATTTCTCAGCTCGTGTCTACGAGACGGTAAGAGAATGACCGTGACGTTTGGTGGGTAGAGAAGCGCAGAGAGCAAGTGTTGCTGCGCCTGTGGAAGCGCGTCCAAGGAGGGGGCTGGCTAGCAAGAGCTTTCAGTGCTGGCACTTTTCATCTCTGAGCAATTGCTCGACGTTTGCAATTTCTCACCGGAGCTTTTGTTAGAGTGCGCGAGAGGATGAGCAGAAGATGAGGTGGCTAGAGAAGCACAGAGCGCCAGTGTTCTAAGGGCTACAAAAGCGCTTCCAAGGAAGGGTGCTGGCTAGCAACAGCTTTCAGTGCTGGCACTTGTCAGCTCTGAGCAATTGCTCGACGTTTGCAATTTCTCACCTGTGCTCTCTTTAGACTGCGCGAGAGGATGGGCAGAAGATTAGGTGGCTAGAGAAGCACTGAGCCCCAGTGTTCTAAGGGCTACAAGAGCGTTTCCAAGGAAGGGGGCTGGCTAGCAAGAGCTTTCAGTGCTGGCACTTTTCATCTCTGAGCAGTTGCTCGACGTTTGCAATTTCTCAGCTCGTTGTCTACAAGACGGAAAGAGAATGACCGTGACGTTTGGAGGGTAGAGAAGCGCAAAGCCCCAGTGTTGCTGCGCCTGTGAAAGCGCTTCCAAGGAAGGGGGCTGGCTAGCAACAGCTTTCAGTGCTGGCACTTTTCAGCTCTGAGCAATTGCTCGACGTTTGCAATTTCTCACCAGAGCTTTTGTTAGAGTGCGCGAGAGGATGAGCAGAAGATGAGGTGGCTAGAGAAGCACAGAGCGCCAGTGTTCTTAGGGCTACAAGAGCATTTCCAAGGAAGGGGGCTGGCTAGCAAGAGATTTCAGTTCTGGCACTTTTCATCTCTGAGCAATTGCTCGACGTTTGCAATTTCTCAGCTCGTGTCTACGAGACGGAGAGATAGTGACCGTGACGTTTGGTGGTTAGAGAAGCGCAGAGAGCAAGTGTTGCTGCGCCTGTGAAAGTGCTTCCAAGGAGGGGGCTTGCTAGCAACAGCTTTCAGTGCTGGCACTTTTCAGCTCTGAGCAATTGCTCGACGTTTGCAATTTCTCACCAGAGCTTTTGTTAGAGTGCGCGAGAGGATGAGCAGAAGATGAGGTGGCTAGAGAAGCACAGAGCGCCAGTGTTCTAAGGGCTACAAGAGCGTTTCCAAGGAAGGGGGCTGGCTAGCAAGAGCTTTCAGTGCTGGCACTTTTCATCTCTGAGCAATTGCTCGACGTTTGCAATTTCTCAGCTCGTGTCTACAAGACGGAAAGAGAATGACCGTGACGTTTGGTGGGTAGAGCAGCGCAAAGCCCCAGTGTTGCTGCGTCTGTGAAAGCATTTCGAAGGAAGGGGGCTGGCTAGCAAGAGCTTTCAGTGCTGGCACTTTTCATCTCTGAGCAATTGCTCGACGTTTGCAATTTCTCAGCTCGTGTCTACGAGACGGAGAGATAGTGACCGTGACGTTTGGTGGGTAGAGAAGCGCAAAGCCCCAGTGTTGCTGCGCCTGTGAAAGCGCTTCCAAGGAAGGGTGCTGGCTAGCAACAGCTTTCAGTGCTGGCACTTTTCAGCTCTGAGCAGTTGCTGGACGTTTGCAATTTCTCACCGGAGCTTTTGTTAGAGTGCGCGAGAGGATGAGCAGAAGATGAGGTGGCTAGAGAAGCACAGAGCGCCAGTGTTCTAAGGGCTACAAGAGCGTTTCCAAGGAAGGGGGCTGCCTAGCAACAGCTTTCAGTGCTGGCACTTTTCTTCTCTGAGCAATTGGTCGACGTTTACAATTTCTCAGCTCGTGTCTACGAGACGGAAAGAGAATGACCGTGACGTTTGGTGGGTAGAGAAGCGCAGAGAGCAAGTGTTGCTGCGCCTGTGAAAGCGCTTCCAAGGAAGGGGGCTTGCTAGCAACAGCTTTCAGTGCTGGCACTTTTCAGCTCTGAGCAATTGCTGGACGTTTGCAATTTCTCACCGGAGCTTTTGTTAGAGTGCGCGAGAGGATGAGCAGAAGATGAGGTGGCTAGAGAAGCACAGAGCGCCAGTGTTCTAAGGGCTACAAGAGCGTTTCCAAGGAAGGGGGCTGGCTAGCAACAGCTTTCAGTGCTGGCACTTTTCATCTCTGAGCAATTGCTCGACGTTTGCAATTTCTCAGCTCGTGTCTACGAGACGGAGAGATAGTGACCGTGACGTTTGGTGGGTAGAGAAGCGCAAAGCCCCAGTGTTGCTGCGCCTGTGAAAGTGCTTCCAAGGAGGGGGCTGGCTAGCAACAGCTTTCAGTGCTGGCACTTTTCATCTCTGAGCAATTGCTCGACGTTTGCAATTTCTCACCGGAGCTTTTGTTAGAGTGCGCGAGAGGATGAGCAGAAGTTGAGGTGGCTAGAGAAGCACAGAGCGGCAGTGTTCTAAGGGCTACAAGAGCGTTTCCAAGGAAGGGGGCTGGCTAGCAAGAGCTTTCAGTGCTGGCACTTTTCATCTCTGAGCAATTGCTCGACGTTTGCAATTTCTCAGCTCGTGTCTACAAGACGGAAAGAGAATGACCGTGACGTTTGGTGGGTAGAGAAGCGCAGAGAGCAAGTGTTGCTGCGCCTGTGAAAGCGCTTCCAAAGAAGGGTGCTGGCTAGCAAGAGCTTTCAGTGCTGGCACTTTTCATCTCTGAGCAATTGCTCGACGTTTGCAATTTCTCACCGGAGCTTTTGTTAGAGTGCGCGAGAGGATGAGCAGAAGATTAGATGGCTAGAGAAGCACAGAGCGCCAGTGTTCTAAGGGCTACAAGAGCGTTTCCAAGGAAGGGAGCTGGCTAGCAAGAGCTTTCAGTGCTGGCACTTTTCAGCTCTGAGCAATTGCTCGACGTTTGCAATTTCTCACCTGAGCTCTCTTTAGAGTGCGCGAGAGGATGAGCAGAAGATGAGGTGGCTAGAGAAGCACAGAGCGCCAGTGTTCCAAAGGCTACAAGAGCGTTTCCAAGGAAAGGGGCTGGCTAGCAACAGCTTTCAGTGCTGGCACTTTTCATCTCTGAGCAATTACTCGACGTTTGCAATTTCTCAGCTCGTGTCTACAAGAGGGAAAGAGAATGACAGTGACGTTTGGTGGGTAGAGAAGCGCAAAGCCCCAGTGTTGCTGCGCCTGTGAAAGCGTTTCGAAGGAAGGGGGCTGGCTAGCAACAGCTTTCAGTGCTGGCACTTTTCATCTCTGAGCAATTGCTCGACGTTTGCAATTTCTCAGCTCGTGTCTACGAGACGGAGAGATAGTGACCGTGACGTTTGGTGGGTAGAGAAGCGCAAAGCCCCAGTGTTGCTGCGCCTGTGAAAGCGCTTCCAAGGAAGGGTGCTGGCTAGCAAGAGCTTTCAGTGCTGGCACTTTTCAGCTCTGAGCAATTGCTCGACGTTTGCAATTTCTCTCCGGAGCTTTCATTAGAGTGCGCGAGAGGATGAGGAGAAGATGAGGTGGCTAGAGAAGCACAGAGCGCCAGTGTTCTAAGGGCTACAAGAGCGTTTCCAAGGAAGGGGGCTGCCTAGCAAGAGCTTTCAGTGCTGGCACTTTTCATCTCTGAGCAATTGCTCGACGTTTGCAATTTCTCAGCTCGTGTCTACGAGACGGTAAGAGAATGACCGTGACGTTTGGTGGGTAGAGAAGCGCAGAGAGCAAGTGTTGCTGCGCCTGTGGAAGCGCTTCCAAGGAGGGGGCTGGCTAGCAACAGCTTTCAGTGCTGGCACTTTTCATCTCTGAGCAATTGCTCGACGTTTGCAATTTCTCACCAGAGCTTTTGTTAGAGTGCGCGAGAGGATGAGCAGAAGATGAGGTGGCTAGAGAAGCACAGAGCGGCAGTGTTCTAAGGGCTACAAGAGCGTTTCCAAGGAAGGGGGCTGGCTAGCAACAGCTTTCAGTGCTGGCACTTTTCATCTCTGAGCAATTGCTCGACGTTTGCAATTTCTCAGCTCGTGTCTACGAGACGGAGAGAGAATGACCATGACGTTTGGTGGGTAGAGAAGCGCAAAGCCCCAGTGTTGCTGCGCCTGTGAAAGCGCTTCCAAGGAAGGGGGCTGGCTAGCAAGAGCTTTCAGTGCTGGCACTTTTCATCTCTGAGCAATTGCTCGACGTTTGCAATTTCTCAGCTCGTGTCTACGAGACGGAAAGAGAATGACCGTGACGTTTGGTGGGTAGAGAAGCGCAGAGAGCAAGTGTTGCTGCGCCTGTGAAAGCGCTTCCAAAGAAGGGTGCTGGCTAGCAACAGCTTTCAGTGCTGGCACTTTTCAGCTCTGAGCAATTGCTCGACGTTTGCAATTTCTCACCGGAGCTTTTGTTAGAGTGCGCGAGAGGATGAGCAGAAGATGAGGTGGCTAGAGAAGCACAGAGCGGCAGTGTTCTAAGGGCTACAAGAGCGTTTCCAAGGAAGGGGGCTGGCTAGCAACAGCTTTCAGTGCTGGCACTTTTCATCTCTGAGCAATTGCTCGACGTTTGCAATTTCTCAGCTCGTGTCTACGAGACGGAGAGATAGTGACCGTGATGTTTGGTGGATAGACAAGCGCAAAGCCCCAGTGTTGCTGCACCTGTGAAAGCGCTTCCAAGGAAGGGAGCTGGCTAGCAACAGCTTTCAGTGCTGGCACTTTTCATCTCTGAGCAATTGCTCGACGTTTGCAATTTCTCAGCTCGTGTCTACGAGACGGAGAGAAAGTGACCATGACGTTTGGTGGGTAGAGAAGCGCAAAGCCCCAGTGTTGCTGCGCCTGTGAAAGCGCTTCCAAGGAAGGGGGCTGGCTAGCAAGAGCTTTCAGTGCTGGCACTTTTCATCTCTGAGCAATTGGTCGACGTTTGCAATTTCTCAGCTCGTGTCTACAAGACGGAAAGAGAATGACCGTGACGTTTGGTGGGTAGAGAAGCGCAGAGAGCAAGTGTTGCTGCGCCTGTGAAAGCGCTTCCAAAGAAGGGTGCTGGCTAGCAAGAGCTTTCAGTGCTGGCACTTTTCATCTCTGAGCAATTGCTCGACGTTTGCAATTTCTCACCGGAGCTTTTGTTAGAGTGCGCGAGAGGATGAGCAGAAGATTAGATGGCTAGAGAAGCACAGAGCGCCAGTGTTCTAAGGGCTACAAGAGCGTTTCCAAGGAAGGGAGCTGGCTAGCAAGAGCTTTCAGTGCTGGCACTTTTCATCTCTGAGCAATTGCTCGACGTTTGCAATTTCTCACCTGAGCTCTCTTTAGAGTGCGCGAGAGGATGAGCAGAAGATGAGGTGGCTAGAGAAGCACAGAGCGCCAGTGTTCCAAAGGCTACAAGAGCGTTTCCAAGGAAAGGGGCTGGCTAGCAACAGCTTTCAGTGCTGGCACTTTTCATCTCTGAGCAATTACTCGACGTTTGCAATTTCTCAGCTCGTGTCTACAAGACGGAAAGAGAATGACAGTGACGTTTGGTGGGTAGAGAAGCGCAAAGCCCCAGTGTTGCTGCGCCTGTGAAAGCGTTTCGAAAGAAGGGGGCTGGCTAGCAACAGCTTTCAGTGCTGGCACTTTTCATCTCTGAGCAATTGCTCGACGTTTGCAATTTCTCAGCTCGTGTCTACGAGACGGAGAGATAGTGACCGTGACGTTTGGTGGGTAGAGAAGCGCAAAGCCCCAGTGTTGCTGCGCCTGTGAAAGCGCTTCCAAGGAAGGGTGCTGGCTAGCAAGAGCTTTCAGTGCTGGCACTTTTCAGCTCTGAGCAATTGCTCGACGTTTGCAATTTCTCTCCGGAGCTTTCATTAGAGTGCGCGAGAGGATGAGCAGAAGATGAGGTGGCTAGAGAAGCACAGAGCGCCAGTGTTCTTAGGGCTACAAGAGCATTTCCAAGGAAGGGGGCTGGCTAGCAAGAGATTTCAGTTCTGGCACTTTTCATCTCTGAGCAATTGCTCGACGTTTGCAATTTCTCAGCTCGTGTCTACGAGACGGAGAGATAGTGACCGTGACGTTTGGTGGTTAGAGAAGCGCAGAGAGCAAGTGTTGCTGCGCCTGTGAAAGTGCTTCCAAGGAGGGGGCTTGCTAGCAACAGCTTTCAGTGCTGGCACTTTTCAGCTCTGAGCAATTGCTCGACGTTTGCAATTTCTCACCAGAGCTTTTGTTAGAGTGCGCGAGAGGATGAGCAGAAGATGAGGTGGCTAGAGAAGCACAGAGCGCCAGTGTTCTAAGGGCTACAAGAGCGTTTCCAAGGAAGGGGGCTGCCTAGCAAGAGCTTTCAGTGCTGGCACTTTTCATCTCTGAGCAATTGCTCGACGTTTGCAATTTCTCAGCTCGTGTCTACAAGACGGAAAGAGAATGACCGTGACGTTTGGTGGGTAGAGCAGCGCAAAGCCCCAGTGTTGCTGCGTCTGTGAAAGCATTTCGAAGGAAGGGGGCTGGCTAGCAAGAGCTTTCAGTGCTGGCACTTTTCATCTCTGAGCAATTGCTCGACGTTTGCAATTTCTCAGCTCGTGTCTACGAGACGGAGAGATAGTGACCGTGACGTTTGGTGGGTAGAGAAGCGCAAAGCCCCAGTGTTGCTGCGCCTGTGAAAGCGCTTCCAAGGAAGGGTGCTGGCTAGCAACAGCTTTCAGTGCTGGCACTTTTCAGCTCTGAGCAGTTGCTGGACGTTTGCAATTTCTCACCGGAGCTTTTGTTAGAGTGCGCGAGAGGATGAGCAGAAGATGAGGTGGCTAGAGAAGCACAGAGCGCCAGTGTTCTAAGGGCTACAAGAGCGTTTCCAAGGAAGGGGGCTGCCTAGCAACAGCTTTCAGTGCTGGCACTTTTCTTCTCTGAGCAATTGGTCGACGTTTACAATTTCTCAGCTCGTGTCTACGAGACGGAAAGAGAATGACCGTGACGTTTGGTGGGTAGAGAAGCGCAGAGAGCAAGTGTTGCTGCGCCTGTGAAAGTGCTTCCAAGGAAGGGGGCTTGCTAGCAACAGCTTTCAGTGCTGGCACTTTTCAGCTCTGAGCAATTGCTGGACGTTTGCAATTTCTCACCGGAGCTTTTGTTAGAGTGCGCGAGAGGATGAGCAGAAGATGAGGTGGCTAGAGAAGCACAGAGCGCCAGTGTTCTAAGGGCTACAAGAGCGTTTCCAAGGAAGGGGGCTGGCTAGCAACAGCTTTCAGTGCTGGCACTTTTCATCTCTGAGCAATTGCTCGACGTTTGCAATTTCTCAGCTCGTGTCTACGAGACGGAGAGATAGTGACCGTGACGTTTGGTGGGTAGAGAAGCGCAAAGCCCCAGTGTTGCTGCGCCTGTGAAAGTGCTTCCAAGGAGGGGGCTGGCTAGCAACAGCTTTCAGTGCTGGCACTTTTCATCTCTGAGCAATTGCTCGACGTTTGCAATTTCTCACCGGAGCTTTTGTTAGAGTGCGCGAGAGGATGAGCAGAAGTTGAGGTGGCTAGAGAAGCACAGAGCGGCAGTGTTCTAAGGGCTACAAGAGCGTTTCCAAGGAAGGGGGCTGGCTAGCAACAGCTTTCAGTGCTGGCACTTTTCATCTCTGAGCAATTGCTCGACGTTTGCAATTTCTCAGCTCGTGTCTACGAGACGGAGAGATAGTGACCGTGATGTTTGGTGGATAGACAAGCGCAAAGCCCCAGTGTTGCTGCACCTGTGAAAGCGTTTCGAAGGAAGGGAGCTGGCTAGCAACAGCTTTCAGTGCTGGCACTTTTCATCTCTGAGCAATTGCTCGACGTTTGCAATTTCTCAGCTCGTGTCTACGAGACGGAAAGAGAATGACCGTGACGTTTGGTGGGTAGAGAAGCGCAAAGCCCCAGTGTTGCTGCGCCTGTGAAAGCGCTTCCAAGGAAGGGGGCTGGCTAGCAAGAGCTTTCAGTGCTGGCACTTTTCATCTCTGAGCAATTGGTCGACGTTTGCAATTTCTCAGCTCGTGTCTACAAGACGGAAAGAGAATGACCGTGACGTTTGGTGGGTAGAGAAGCGCAGAGAGCAAGTGTTGCTGCGCCTGTGAAAGCGCTTCCAAAGAAGGGTGCTGGCTAGCAAGAGCTTTCAGTGCTGGCACTTTTCATCTCTGAGCAATTGCTCGACGTTTGCAATTTCTCACCGGAGCTTTTGTTAGAGTGCGCGAGAGGATGAGCAGAAGATTAGATGGCTAGAGAAGCACAGAGCGCCAGTGTTCTAAGGGCTACAAGAGCGTTTCCAAGGAAGGGAGCTGGCTAGCAAGAGCTTTCAGTGCTGGCACTTTTCAGCTCTGAGCAATTGCTCGACGTTTGCAATTTCTCACCTGAGCTCTCTTTAGAGTGCGCGAGAGGATGAGCAGAAGATGAGGTGGCTAGAGAAGCACAGAGCGCCAGTGTTCCAAAGGCTACAAGAGCGTTTCCAAGGAAAGGGGCTGGCTAGCAACAGCTTTCAGTGCTGGCACTTTTCATCTCTGAGCAATTACTCGACGTTTGCAATTTCTCAGCTCGTGTCTACAAGAGGGAAAGAGAATGACAGTGACGTTTGGTGGGTAGAGAAGCGCAAAGCCCCAGTGTTGCTGCGCCTGTGAAAGCGTTTCGAAGGAAGGGGGCTGGCTAGCAACAGCTTTCAGTGCTGGCACTTTTCATCTCTGAGCAATTGCTCGACGTTTGCAATTTCTCAGCTCGTGTCTACAAGACGGAAAGAGAATGACCGTGACGTTTGGTGGGTAGAGAAGCGCAAAGCCCCAGTGTTGCTGCGCCTGTGAAAGCGTTTCGAAGGAAGGGGGCTGGCTAGCAACAGCTTTCAGTGCTGGCACTTTTCAGCTCTGAGCAATTGCTCGACGTTTGCAATTTCTCAGCTCGTGTCTACGAGACGGAGAGATAGTGACCGTGACGTTTGGTGGGTAGAGAAGCGCAAAGCCCCAGTGTTGCTGCGCCTGTGAAAGCGCTTCCAAGGAAGGGTGCTGGCTAGCAACAGCTTTCAGTGCTGGCACTTTTCAGCTCTGAGCAATTGCTCGACGTTTGCAATTTCTCTCCGGAGCTTTCGTTAGAGTGCGCGAGAGGATGAGCAGAAGATGAGGTGGCTAGAGAAGCACAGAGCGCCAGTGTTCTAAGGGCTACAAGAGCGTTTCCAAGGAAGGGAGCTGGCTAGCAACAGCTTTCAGTGCTGGCACTTTTCATCTCTGAGCAATTGCTCGACGTTTGCAATTTCTCAGCTCGTGTCTACGAGACGGTAAGAGAATGACCGTGACGTTTGGTGGGTAGAGAAGCGCAGAGAGCAAGTGTTGCTGCGCCTGTGGAAGCGCGTCCAAGGAGGGGGCTGGCTAGCAAGAGCTTTCAGTGCTGGCACTTTTCATCTCTGAGCAATTGCTCGACGTTTGCAATTTCTCACCGGAGCTTTTGTTAGAGTGCGCGAGAGGATGAGCAGAAGATGAGGTGGCTAGAGAAGCACAGAGCGCCAGTGTTCTAAGGGCTACAAAAGCGCTTCCAAGGAAGGGTGCTGGCTAGCAACAGCTTTCAGTGCTGGCACTTGTCAGCTCTGAGCAATTGCTCGACGTTTGCAATTTCTCACCTGTGCTCTCTTTAGACTGCGCGAGAGGATGGGCAGAAGATTAGGTGGCTAGAGAAGCACTGAGCCCCAGTGTTCTAAGGGCTACAAGAGCGTTTCCAAGGAAGGGGGCTGGCTAGCAAGAGCTTTCAGTGCTGGCACTTTTCATCTCTGAGCAGTTGCTCGACGTTTGCAATTTCTCAGCTCGTTGTCTACAAGACGGAAAGAGAATGACCGTGACGTTTGGAGGGTAGAGAAGCGCAAAGCCCCAGTGTTGCTGCGCCTGTGAAAGCGCTTCCAAGGAAGGGGGCTGGCTAGCAACAGCTTTCAGTGCTGGCACTTTTCAGCTCTGAGCAATTGCTCGACGTTTGCAATTTCTCACCAGAGCTTTTGTTAGAGTGCGCGAGAGGATGAGCAGAAGATGAGGTGGCTAGAGAAGCACAGAGCGCCAGTGTTCTTAGGGCTACAAGAGCATTTCCAAGGAAGGGGGCTGGCTAGCAAGAGATTTCAGTTCTGGCACTTTTCATCTCTGAGCAATTGCTCGACGTTTGCAATTTCTCAGCTCGTGTCTACGAGACGGAGAGATAGTGACCGTGACGTTTGGTGGTTAGAGAAGCGCAGAGAGCAAGTGTTGCTGCGCCTGTGAAAGTGCTTCCAAGGAGGGGGCTTGCTAGCAACAGCTTTCAGTGCTGGCACTTTTCAGCTCTGAGCAATTGCTCGACGTTTGCAATTTCTCACCAGAGCTTTTGTTAGAGTGCGCGAGAGGATGAGCAGAAGATGAGGTGGCTAGAGAAGCACAGAGCGCCAGTGTTCTAAGGGCTACAAGAGCGTTTCCAAGGAAGGGGGCTGGCTAGCAAGAGCTTTCAGTGCTGGCACTTTTCATCTCTGAGCAATTGCTCGACGTTTGCAATTTCTCAGCTCGTGTCTACAAGACGGAAAGAGAATGACCGTGACGTTTGGTGGGTAGAGCAGCGCAAAGCCCCAGTGTTGCTGCGTCTGTGAAAGCATTTCGAAGGAAGGGGGCTGGCTAGCAAGAGCTTTCAGTGCTGGCACTTTTCATCTCTGAGCAATTGCTCGACGTTTGCAATTTCTCAGCTCGTGTCTACGAGACGGAGAGATAGTGACCGTGACGTTTGGTGGGTAGAGAAGCGCAAAGCCCCAGTGTTGCTGCGCCTGTGAAAGCGCTTCCAAGGAAGGGTGCTGGCTAGCAACAGCTTTCAGTGCTGGCACTTTTCAGCTCTGAGCAGTTGCTGGACGTTTGCAATTTCTCACCGGAGCTTTTGTTAGAGTGCGCGAGAGGATGAGCAGAAGATGAGGTGGCTAGAGAAGCACAGAGCGCCAGTGTTCTAAGGGCTACAAGAGCGTTTCCAAGGAAGGGGGCTGCCTAGCAACAGCTTTCAGTGCTGGCACTTTTCTTCTCTGAGCAATTGGTCGACGTTTACAATTTCTCAGCTCGTGTCTACGAGACGGAAAGAGAATGACCGTGACGTTTGGTGGGTAGAGAAGCGCAGAGAGCAAGTGTTGCTGCGCCTGTGAAAGTGCTTCCAAGGAAGGGGGCTTGCTAGCAACAGCTTTCAGTGCTGGCACTTTTCAGCTCTGAGCAATTGCTGGACGTTTGCAATTTCTCACCGGAGCTTTTGTTAGAGTGCGCGAGAGGATGAGCAGAAGATGAGGTGGCTAGAGAAGCACAGAGCGCCAGTGTTCTAAGGGCTACAAGAGCGTTTCCAAGGAAGGGGGCTGGCTAGCAACAGCTTTCAGTGCTGGCACTTTTCATCTCTGAGCAATTGCTCGACGTTTGCAATTTCTCAGCTCGTGTCTACGAGACGGAGAGATAGTGACCGTGACGTTTGGTGGGTAGAGAAGCGCAAAGCCCCAGTGTTGCTGCGCCTGTGAAAGTGCTTCCAAGGAGGGGGCTGGCTAGCAACAGCTTTCAGTGCTGGCACTTTTCATCTCTGAGCAATTGCTCGACGTTTGCAATTTCTCACCGGAGCTTTTGTTAGAGTGCGCGAGAGGATGAGCAGAAGTTGAGGTGGCTAGAGAAGCACAGAGCGGCAGTGTTCTAAGGGCTACAAGAGCGTTTCCAAGGAAGGGGGCTGGCTAGCAACAGCTTTCAGTGCTGGCACTTTTCATCTCTGAGCAATTGCTCGACGTTTGCAATTTCTCAGCTCGTGTCTACGAGACGGAGAGATAGTGACCGTGATGTTTGGTGGATAGACAAGCGCAAAGCCCCAGTGTTGCTGCACCTGTGAAAGCGCTTCCAAGGAAGGGAGCTGGCTAGCAACAGCTTTCAGTGCTGGCACTTTTCATCTCTGAGCAATTGCTCGACGTTTGCAATTTCTCAGCTCGTGTCTACGAGACGGAAAGAGAATGACCGTGACGTTTGGTGGGTAGAGAAGCGCAAAGCCCCAGTGTTGCTGCGCCTGTGAAAGCGCTTCCAAGGAAGGGGGCTGGCTAGCAAGAGCTTTCAGTGCTGGCACTTTTCATCTCTGAGCAATTGGTCGACGTTTGCAATTTCTCAGCTCGTGTCTACAAGACGGAAAGAGAATGACCGTGACGTTTGGTGGGTAGAGAAGCGCAGAGAGCAAGTGTTGCTGCGCCTGTGAAAGCGCTTCCAAAGAAGGGTGCTGGCTAGCAAGAGCTTTCAGTGCTGGCACTTTTCATCTCTGAGCAATTGCTCGACGTTTGCAATTTCTCACCGGAGCTTTTGTTAGAGTGCGCGAGAGGATGAGCAGAAGATTAGATGGCTAGAGAAGCACAGAGCGCCAGTGTTCTAAGGGCTACAAGAGCGTTTCCAAGGAAGGGAGCTGGCTAGCAAGAGCTTTCAGTGCTGGCACTTTTCAGCTCTGAGCAATTGCTCGACGTTTGCAATTTCTCACCTGAGCTCTCTTTAGAGTGCGCGAGAGGATGAGCAGAAGATGAGGTGGCTAGAGAAGCACAGAGCGCCAGTGTTCCAAAGGCTACAAGAGCGTTTCCAAGGAAAGGGGCTGGCTAGCAACAGCTTTCAGTGCTGGCACTTTTCATCTCTGAGCAATTACTCGACGTTTGCAATTTCTCAGCTCGTGTCTACAAGAGGGAAAGAGAATGACAGTGACGTTTGGTGGGTAGAGAAGCGCAAAGCCCCAGTGTTGCTGCGCCTGTGAAAGCGTTTCGAAGGAAGGGGGCTGGCTAGCAACAGCTTTCAGTGCTGGCACTTTTCATCTCTGAGCAATTGCTCGACGTTTGCAATTTCTCAGCTCGTGTCTACGAGACGGAGAGATAGTGACCGTGACGTTTGGTGGGTAGAGAAGCGCAAAGCCCCAGTGTTGCTGCGCCTGTGAAAGCGCTTCCAAGGAAGGGTGCTGGCTAGCAAGAGCTTTCAGTGCTGGCACTTTTCAGCTCTGAGCAATTGCTCGACGTTTGCAATTTCTCTCCGGAGCTTTCATTAGAGTGCGCGAGAGGATGAGGAGAAGATGAGGTGGCTAGAGAAGCACAGAGCGCCAGTGTTCTAAGGGCTACAAGAGCGTTTCCAAGGAAGGGGGCTGCCTAGCAAGAGCTTTCAGTGCTGGCACTTTTCATCTCTGAGCAATTGCTCGACGTTTGCAATTTCTCAGCTCGTGTCTACGAGACGGTAAGAGAATGACCGTGACGTTTGGTGGGTAGAGAAGCGCAGAGAGCAAGTGTTGCTGCGCCTGTGGAAGCGCTTCCAAGGAGGGGGCTGGCTAGCAACAGCTTTCAGTGCTGGCACTTTTCATCTCTGAGCAATTGCTCGACGTTTGCAATTTCTCACCAGAGCTTTTGTTAGAGTGCGCGAGAGGATGAGCAGAAGATGAGGTGGCTAGAGAAGCACAGAGCGGCAGTGTTCTAAGGGCTACAAGAGCGTTTCCAAGGAAGGGGGCTGGCTAGCAACAGCTTTCAGTGCTGGCACTTTTCATCTCTGAGCAATTGCTCGACGTTTGCAATTTCTCAGCTCGTGTCTACGAGACGGAGAGAGAATGACCATGACGTTTGGTGGGTAGAGAAGCGCAAAGCCCCAGTGTTGCTGCGCCTGTGAAAGCGCTTCCAAGGAAGGGGGCTGGCTAGCAAGAGCTTTCAGTGCTGGCACTTTTCATCTCTGAGCAATTGCTCGACGTTTGCAATTTCTCAGCTCGTGTCTACGAGACGGAAAGAGAATGACCGTGACGTTTGGTGGGTAGAGAAGCGCAGAGAGCAAGTGTTGCTGCGCCTGTGAAAGCGCTTCCAAAGAAGGGTGCTGGCTAGCAAGAGCTTTCAGTGCTGGCACTTTTCATCTCTGAGCAATTGCTCGACGTTTGCAATTTCTCACCGGAGCTTTTGTTAGAGTGCGCGAGAGGATGAGCAGAAGATGAGGTGGCTAGAGAAGCACAGAGCGGCAGTGTTCTAAGGGCTACAAGAGCGTTTCCAAGGAAGGGGGCTGGCTAGCAACAGCTTTCAGTGCTGGCACTTTTCATCTCTGAGCAATTGCTCGACGTTTGCAATTTCTCAGCTCGTGTCTACGAGACGGAGAGATAGTGACCGTGATGTTTGGTGGATAGACAAGCGCAAAGCCCCAGTGTTGCTGCACCTGTGAAAGCGCTTCCAAGGAAGGGAGCTGGCTAGCAACAGCTTTCAGTGCTGGCACTTTTCATCTCTGAGCAATTGCTCGACGTTTGCAATTTCTCAGCTCGTGTCTACGAGACGGAGAGAAAGTGACCATGACGTTTGGTGGGTAGAGAAGCGCAAAGCCCCAGTGTTGCTGCGCCTGTGAAAGCGCTTCCAAGGAAGGGGGCTGGCTAGCAAGAGCTTTCAGTGCTGGCACTTTTCATCTCTGAGCAATTGGTCGACGTTTGCAATTTCTCAGCTCGTGTCTACAAGACGGAAAGAGAATGACCGTGACGTTTGGTGGGTAGAGAAGCGCAGAGAGCAAGTGTTGCTGCGCCTGTGAAAGCGCTTCCAAAGAAGGGTGCTGGCTAGCAAGAGCTTTCAGTGCTGGCACTTTTCATCTCTGAGCAATTGCTCGACGTTTGCAATTTCTCACCGGAGCTTTTGTTAGAGTGCGCGAGAGGATGAGCAGAAGATTAGATGGCTAGAGAAGCACAGAGCGCCAGTGTTCTAAGGGCTACAAGAGCGTTTCCAAGGAAGGGAGCTGGCTAGCAAGAGCTTTCAGTGCTGGCACTTTTCATCTCTGAGCAATTGCTCGACGTTTGCAATTTCTCACCTGAGCTCTCTTTAGAGTGCGCGAGAGGATGAGCAGAAGATGAGGTGGCTAGAGAAGCACAGAGCGCCAGTGTTCCAAAGGCTACAAGAGCGTTTCCAAGGAAAGGGGCTGGCTAGCAACAGCTTTCAGTGCTGGCACTTTTCATCTCTGAGCAATTACTCGACGTTTGCAATTTCTCAGCTCGTGTCTACAAGACGGAAAGAGAATGACAGTGACGTTTGGTGGGTAGAGAAGCGCAAAGCCCCAGTGTTGCTGCGCCTGTGAAAGCGTTTCGAAAGAAGGGGGCTGGCTAGCAACAGCTTTCAGTGCTGGCACTTTTCATCTCTGAGCAATTGCTCGACGTTTGCAATTTCTCAGCTCGTGTCTACGAGACGGAGAGATAGTGACCGTGACGTTTGGTGGGTAGAGAAGCGCAAAGCCCCAGTGTTGCTGCGCCTGTGAAAGCGCTTCCAAGGAAGGGTGCTGGCTAGCAAGAGCTTTCAGTGCTGGCACTTTTCAGCTCTGAGCAATTGCTCGACGTTTGCAATTTCTCTCCGGAGCTTTCATTAGAGTGCGCGAGAGGATGAGGAGAAGATGAGGTGGCTAGAGAAGCACAGAGCGCCAGTGTTCTAAGGGCTACAAGAGCACTTCCAAGGAAGGGGGCTGCCTAGCAAGAGCTTTCAGTGCTGGCACTTTTCATCTCTGAGCAATTGCTCGACGTTTGCAATTTCTCAGCTCGTGTCTACGAGACGGTAAGAGAATGACCGTGACGTTTGGTGGGTAGAGAAGCGCAGAGAGCAAGTGTTGCTGCGCCTGTGGAAGCGCTTCCAAGGAGGGGGCTGGCTAGCAACAGCTTTCAGTGCTGGCACTTTTCATCTCTGAGCAATTGCTCGACGTTTGCAATTTCTCACCAGAGCTTTTGTTAGAGTGCGCGAGAGGATGAGCAGAAGATGAGGTGGCTAGAGAAGCACAGAGCGCCAGTGTTCTAAGGGCTACAAGAGCGTTTCCAAGGAAGGGGGCTGGCTAGCAACAGCTTTCAGTGCTGGCACTTTTCATCTCTGAGCAATTGCTCGACGTTTGCAATTTCTCAGCTCGTGTCTACGAGACGGAGAGAGAATGACCATGACGTTTGGTGGGTAGAGAAGCGCAAAGCCCCAGTGTTGCTGCGCCTGTGAAAGCGCTTCCAAGGAAGGGGGCTGGCTAGCAAGAGCTTTCAGTGCTGGCACTTTTCATCTCTGAGCAATTGCTCGACGTTTGCAATTTCTCAGCTCGTGTCTACGAGACGGAAAGAGAATGACCGTGACGTTTGGTGGGTAGAGAAGCGCAGAGAGCAAGTGTTGCTGCGCCTGTGAAAGCGCTTCCAAAGAAGGGTGCTGGCTAGCAACAGCTTTCAGTGCTGGCACTTTTCAGCTCTGAGCAATTGCTCGACGTTTGCAATTTCTCACCGGAGCTTTTGTTAGAGTGCGCGAGAGGATGAGCAGAAGATGAGGTGGCTAGAGAAGCACAGAGCGCCAGTGTTCTAAGGGCTACAAGAGCGTTTCCAAGGAAGGGAGCTGGCTAGCAAGAGCTTTCAGTGCTGGCACTTTTCATCTCTGAGCAATTGCTCGACGTTTGCAATTTCTCAGCTCGTGTCTACAAGACGGAAAGAGAATGACCGTGACGTTTGGTGGGTAGAGAAGCGCAAAGCCCCAGTGTTGCTGCGCCTGTGAAAGCGTTTCGAAGGAAGGGGGCTGGCTAGCAACAGCTTTCAGTGCTGGCACTTTTCATCTCTGAGCAATTGCTCGACGTTTGCAATTTCTCAGCTCGTGTCTACGAGACGGAGAGATAGTGACCGTGACGTTTGGTGGGTAGAGAAGCGCAAAGCCCCAGTGTTGCTGCGCCTGTGAAAGCGCTTCCAAGGAAGGGTGCTGGCTAGCAAGAGCTTTCAGTGCTGGCACTTTTCATCTCTGAGCAATTGCTCGACGTTTGCAATTTCTCACCGGAGCTTTTGTTAGAGTGCGCGAGAGGATGAGCAGAAGATGAGGTGGCTAGAGAAGCACAGAGCCCCAGTGTTCTAAGGGCTACAAAAGCGCTTCCAAGGAAGGGTGCTGGCTAGCAAGAGCTTTCAGTGCTGGCACTTGTCAGCTCTGAGCAATTGCTCGACGTTTGCAATTTCTCACCTGTGCTCTCTTTAGACTGCGCGAGAGGATGGGCAGAAGATTAGGTGGCTAGAGAAGCACAGAGCCCCAGTGTTCCAAGGGCTACAAGAGCGTTTCCAAGGAAGGGGGCTGGCTAGCAAGAGCTTTCAGTGCTGGCACTTTTCATCTCTGAGCAGTTGCTCGACGTTTGCAATTTCTCAGCTCGTGTCTACGAGACGGAAAGAGAATGACCGTGACGTTTGGAGGGTAGAGAAGCGCAAAGCCCCAGTGTTGCTGCGCCTGTGAAAGCGCTTCCAAGGAAGGGTGCTGGCTAGCAACAGCTTTCAGTGCTGGCACTTTTCAGCTCTGAGCAATTGCTCGACGTTTGCAATTTCTCACCAGAGCTTTTGTTAGAGTGCGCGAGAGGATGAGCAGAAGATGAGGTGGCTAGAGAAGCACAGAGCCCCAGTGTTCTTAGGGCTACAAGAGCACTTCCAAGGAAGGGGGCTGGCTAGCAAGAGCTTTCAGTGCTGGCACTTTTCATCTCTGAGCAATTGGTCGACGTTTGCAATTTCTCAGCTCGTGTCTACGAGACGGAGAGATAGTGACCGTGACGTTTGGTGGTTAGAGAAGCGCAGAGAGCAAGTGTTGCTGCGCCTGTGAAAGTGCTTCCAAAGAAGGGTGCTGGCTAGCAACAGCTTTCAGTGCTGGCACTTTTCAGCTCTGAGCAATTGCTCGACGTTTGCAATTTCTCACCGGAGCTTTTGTTAGAGTGCGCGAGAGGATGAGCAGAAGATGAGGTGGCTAGAGAAGCACAGAGCGCCAGTGTTCTAAGGGCTACAAGAGCGTTTCCAAGGAAGGGAGCTGGCTAGCAAGAGCTTTCAGTGCTGGCACTTTTCATCTCTGAGCAATTGCTCGACGTTTGCAATTTCTCAGCTCGTGTCTACAAGACGGAAAGAGAATGACCGTGACGTTTGGTGGGTAGAGAAGCGCAAAGCCCCAGTGTTGCTGCGCCTGTGAAAGCGTTTCGAAGGAAGGGGGCTGGCTAGCAACAGCTTTCAGTGCTGGCACTTTTCATCTCTGAGCAATTGCTCGACGTTTGCAATTTCTCAGCTCGTGTCTACGAGACGGAGAGATAGTGACCGTGACGTTTGGTGGGTAGAGAAGCGCAAAGCCCCAGTGTTGCTGCGCCTGTGAAAGCGCTTCCAAGGAAGGGTGCTGGCTAGCAAGAGCTTTCAGTGCTGGCACTTTTCATCTCTGAGCAATTGCTCGACGTTTGCAATTTCTCACCGGAGCTTTTGTTAGAGTGCGCGAGAGGATGAGCAGAAGATGAGGTGGCTAGAGAAGCACAGAGCCCCAGTGTTCTAAGGGCTACAAAAGCGCTTCCAAGGAAGGGTGCTGGCTAGCAAGAGCTTTCAGTGCTGGCACTTGTCAGCTCTGAGCAATTGCTCGACGTTTGCAATTTCTCACCTGTGCTCTCTTTAGACTGCGCGAGAGGATGGGCAGAAGATTAGGTGGCTAGAGAAGCACAGAGCCCCAGTGTTCCAAGGGCTACAAGAGCGTTTCCAAGGAAGGGGGCTGGCTAGCAAGAGCTTTCAGTGCTGGCACTTTTCATCTCTGAGCAATTGCTCGACGTTTGCAATTTCTCACCGGAGCTTTTGTTAGAGTGCGCGAGAGGATGAGCAGAAGATGAGGTGGCTAGAGAAGCACAGAGCGCCAGTGTTCTTAGGGCTACAAGAGCGTTTCCAAGGAAGGGGGCTGGCTAGCAACAGCTTTCAGTGCTGGCACTTTTCATCTCTGAGCAATTGCTCGACGTTTGCAATTTCTCACCGGAGCTTTTGTTAGAGTGCGCGAGAGGATGAGCAGAAGATGAGGTGGCTAGAGAAGCACAGAGCGCCAGTGTTCTAAGGGCTACAAGAGCGTTTCCAAGGAAGGGGGCTGGCTAGCAAGAGCTTTCAGTGCTGGCACTTTTCATCTCTGAGCAATTGCTCGACGTTTGCAATTTCTCAGCTCGTGTCTACAAGACGGAAAGAGAATGACCGTGACGTTTGGTGGGTAGAGAAGCGCAAAGCCCCAGTGTTGCTGCGCCTGTGAAAGCGTTTCGAAGGAAGGGGGCTGGCTAGCAACAGCTTTCAGTGCTGGCACTTTTCATCTCTGAGCAATTGCTCGACGTTTGCAATTTCTCAGCTCGTGTCTACGAGACGGAGAGATAGTGACCGTGACGTTTGGTGGGTAGAGAAGCGCAAAGCCCCAGTGTTGCTGCGCCTGTGAAAGCGCTTCCAAGGAAGGGTGCTGGCTAGCAAGAGCTTTCAGTGCTGGCACTTTTCAGCTCTGAGCAATTGCTCGACGTTTGCAATTTCTCTCCGGAGCTTTCGTTAGAGTGCGCGAGAGGATGAGCAGAAGATGAGGTGGCTAGAGAAGCACAGAGCGCCAGTGTTCTAAGGGCTACAAGAGCGTTTCCAAGGAAGGGGGCTGGCTAGCAAGAGCTTTCAGTGCTGGCACTTTTCATCTCTGAGCAATTGCTCGACGTTTGCAATTTCTCAGCTCGTGTCTACGAGACGGAAAGAGAATGACCGTGACGTTTGGTGGGTAGAGAAGCGCAGAGCGCCAGTGTTCTAAGGGCTACAAGAGCGTTTCCAAGGAAGGGGGCTGGCTAGCAAGAGCTTTCAGTGCTGGCACTTTTCATCTCTGAGCAATTGCTCGACGTTTGCAATTTCTCAGCTCGTGTCTACGAGACGGAAAGAGAATGACCGTGACGTTTGGTGGGTAGAGAAGCGCAGAGAGCAAGTGTTGCTGCGCCTGTGGAAGCGCTTCCAAGGAGGGGGCTGGCTAGCAACAGCTTTCAGTGCTGGCACTTTTCATCTCTGAGCAATTGCTCGACGTTTGCAATTTCTCACCGGAGCTTTTGTTAGAGTGCGCGAGAGGATGAGCAGAAGATGAGGTGGCTAGAGAAGCACAGAGCCCCAGTGTTCTAAGGGCTACAAAAGCGCTTCCAAGGAAGGGTGCTGGCTAGCAACAGCTTTCAGTGCTGGCACTTTTCAGCTCTGAGCAATTGCTCGACGTTTGCAATTTCTCACCTGTGCTCTCTTTAGACTGCGCGAGAGGATGGGCAGAAGATTAGGTGGCTAGAGAAGCACAGAGCGCCAGTGTTCCAAGGGCTACAAGAGCGTTTCCAAGGAAGGGGGCTGGCTAGCAAGAGCTTTCAGTGCTGGCACTTTTCAGCTCTGAGCAGTTGCTCGACGTTTGCAATTTCTCAGCTCGTGTCTACGAGACGGAAAGAGAATGACCGTGACGTTTGGAGGGTAGAGAAGCGCAAAGCCCCAGTGTTGCTGCGCCTGTGAAAGCGCTTCCAAGGAAGGGGGCTGGCTAGCAACAGCTTTCAGTGCTGGCACTTTTCAGCTCTGAGCAATTGCTCGACGTTTGCAATTTCTCACCGGAGCTTTTGTTAGAGTGCGCGAGAGGATGAGCAGAAGATGAGGTGGCTAGAGAAGCACAGAGCGGCAGTGTTCTAAGGGCTACAAGAGCGTTTCCAAGGAAGGGGGCTGGCTAGCAACAGCTTTCAGTGCTGGCACTTTTCATCTCTGAGCAATTGCTCGACGTTTGCAATTTCTCAGCTCGTGTCTACGAGACGGAGAGATAGTGACCGTGATGTTTGGTGGATACACAAGCGCAAAGCCCCAGTGTTGCTGCACCTGTGAAAGCGCTTCCAAGGAAGGGTGCTGGCTAGCAACAGCTTTCAGTGCTGGCACTTTTCATCTCTGAACAATTGCTGGACGTTTGCAATTTCTCAGCTCGTGTCTACGAGATGGAGAGATAGTGACCGTGACGTTTGGTGGGTAGAGAAGCGCAAAGCCCCAGTGTTGCTGCACCTGTGAAAGCGCTTCCAGGGAAGGGTGCTGGCTAGCAAGAGCTTTCAGTGCTGGCACTTTTCATCTCTGAGCAATTGCTCGACGTTTGCAATTTCTCACCGGAGCTTTTGTTAGAGTGCGCGAGAGGATGAGCAGAAGATGAGGTGGCTAGAGAAGCACAGAGCCCCACTGTTCTTAGGGCTACAAGAGCGTTTCCAAGGAAGGGGGCTGGCTAGCAAGAGCTTTCAGTGCTGGCACTTTTCATCTCTGAGCAATTGCTCAACGTTTGCAATTTCTCAGCTCGTGTCTACGAGACGGAGAGATAGTGACCGTGAAGTTTGGTGGGTAGAGAAGCGCAAAGCCCCAGTGTTGCTGCGCCTGTGGAAGCGCTTCCAAGGAAGGGGGCTGGCTAGCAACAGCTTTCAGTGCTGGCACATTTCTTCTCTGAGCAATTGCTCGACGTTTGCAATTTCTCACCTGTGCTGTCTTTAGACTGCGCGAGAGGATGGGCAGAAGATTAGGTGGCTAGAGAAGCACAGAGCGCCAGTGTTCTAAGGGCTACAAGAGCGTTTCCAAGGAAGGGGGCTGGCTAGCAAGAGCTTTCAGTGCTGGCACTTTTCATCTCTGAGCAGTTGCTCGACGTTTGCAATTTCTCAGCTCGTTGTCTACGAGACGGAAAGAGAATGACCGTGACGTTTGGAGGGTAGAGAAGCGCAAAGCCCCAGTGTTGCTGCGCCTGTGAAAGCGCTTCCAAGGAAGGGGGCTGGCTAGCAAGAGCTTTCAGTGCTGGCACTTTTCAGCTCTGAGCAATTGCTCGACGTTTGCAATTTCTCACCAGAGCTTTTGTTAGAGTGCGCGAGAGGATGAGCAGAAGATGAGGTGGCTAGAGAAGCACAGAGCCCCAGTGTTCTTAGGGCTACAAGAGCATTTCCAAGGAAGGGGGCTGGCTAGCAAGAGATTTCAGTGCTGGCACTTTTCATCTCTGAGCAATTGCTCGACGTTTGCAATTTCTCAGCTCGTGTCTACGAGACGGAGAGATAGTGACCGTGACGTTTGGTGGTTAGAGAAGCGCAGAGAGCAAGTGTTGCTGCGCCTGTGAAAGTGCTTCCAAGGAGGGGGCTTGCTAGCAACAGCTTTCAGTGCTGGCACTTTTCAGCTCTGAGCAATTGCTCGACGTTTGCAATTTCTCACCAGAGCTTTTGTTAGAGTGCGCGAGAGGATGAGCAGAAGATGAGGTGGCTACAGAAGCACAGAGCCCCAGTGTTCTAAGGGCTACAAGAGCGTTTCCAAGGAAGGGGGCTGGCTAGCAAGAGCTTTCAGTGCTGGCACTTTTCATCTCTGAGCAATTGCTCGACGTTTGCAATTTCTCAGCTCGTGTCTACAAGACGGAAAGAGAATGACCGTGACGTTTGGTGGGTAGAGCAGCGCAAAGCCCCAGTGTTGCTGCGTCTGTGAAAGCATTTCGAAGGAAGGGGGCTGGCTAGCAAGAGCTTTCAGTGCTGGCACTTTTCAGCTCTGAGCAATTGCTCGACGTTTGCAATTTTGCGCTCGTGTCTATGAGACGGAAAGAGAATGACCGTGACGTTTGGTGGGTAGAGAAGCGCAAAGCCCCAGTGTTGCTGCGCCTGTGAAAGCGCTTCCAAGGAAGGGGGCTGGCTAGCAAGAGCTTTCAGTGCTGGCACTTTTCAGCTCTGAGCAATTGCTCAACGTTTGCAATTTCTCACCGGAGCTCTCTTTAGACTGCACGAGAGGATGGGCAGAAGATTAGATGGCTAGAGAAGCACAGAGCGCCAGTGTTCTAAGGGCTACAAGAGCGTTTCCAAGGAAGGGGGCTGGCTAGCAACAGCTTTCAGTGCTGGCACTTTTCATCTTTGAGCAATTGCTCGACGTTTGCAATTTCTCAGCTCATGTCTATGAGACGGAAAGAGAATGACCGTGACGTTTGGTGGGTAGAGAAGCGCAAAGCCCCAGTGTTGCTGCGCCTGTGAAAGCGCTTCCAAGGAAGGGTGCTGGCTAGCAACAGCTTTCAGTGCTGGCACTTTTCATCTCTGAGCAATTACTCAACGTTTGCAATTTCTCAGCTCGTGTCTATGAGACGGAGAGATAGTGACCGTGACGTTTGGTGGGTAGAGAAGCGCAAAGCCCCAGTGTTGCTGCGCCTGTGAAAGCGCTTCCAAGGAAGGGGGCTGGCTAGCAAGAGCTTTCAGTGCTGGCACTTTTCAGCTCTGAGCAATTGCTCGACGTTTGCAATTTCTCACCTGAGCTCTCTTTAGAGTGCGCGAGAGGATGGGCAGAAGATGAGGTGGCTAGAGAAGCACAGAGCGCCAGTGTTCTAAGGGCTACAAGAGCGTTTCCAAGGAAGGGGGCTGGCTAGCAAGAGCTTTCAGTGCTGGCACTTTTCATCTCTGAGCAATTGCTCGACGTTTGCAATTTCTCAGCTCGTGTCTACAAGACGGAAAGAGAATGACCGTGACGTTTGGTGGGTAGAGAAGCGCAGAGAGCAAGTGTTGCTGCGCCTGTGAAAGCGCTTCCAAGGAAGGGTGCTGGCTAGCAACAGCTTTCAGTGCTGGCACTTTTCAGCTCTGAGCAATTGCTCGACGTTTGCAATTTCTCACCGGAGCTTTTGTTAGAGTGCGCGAGAGGATGAGCAGAAGATTAGATGGCTAGAGAAGCACAGAGCGCCAGTGTTCTAAGGGCTACAAGAGCGTTTCCAAGGAAGGGAGCTGGCTAGCAAGAGCTTTCAGTGCTGGCACTTTTCATCTCTGAGCAATTGCTCGACGTTTGCAATTTCTCAGCTCGTGTCTACGAGATGGAGAGATAGTGACCGTGACGTTTGGTGGGTAGAGAAGCGCAGAGAGCAAGTGTTGCTGCGCCTGTGAAAGTGCTTCCAAGGAGGGGGCTTGCTAGCAACAGCTTTCAGTGCTGGCACTTTTCATCTCTGAGCAATTGCTCGACGTTTGCAATTTCTCACCAGAGCTTTTGTTAGAGTGCGCGAGAGGATGAGCAGAAGATGAGGTGGCTAGAGAAGCACAGAGCGCCAGTGTTCTAAGGGCTACAAGAGCGTTTCCAAGGAAGGGGGCTGGCTAGCAAGAGCTTTCAGTGCTGGCACTTTTCATCTCTGAGCAATTGCTCGACGTTTGCAATTTCTCAGCTCGTGTCTACAAGACGGAAAGAGAATGACCGTGACGTTTGGTGGGTAGAGAAGCGCAAAGCCCCAGTGTTGCTGCGCCTGTGAAAGCGTTTCGAAGGAAGGGGGCTGGCTAGCAACAGCTTTCAGTGCTGGCACTTTTCATCTCTGAGCAATTGCTCGACGTTTGCAATTTCTCAGCTCGTGTCTACGAGACGGAGAGATAGTGACCGTGACGTTTGGTGGGTAGAGAAGCGCAAAGCCCCAGTGTTGCTGCGCCTGTGAAAGCGCTTCCAAGGATGGGGGCTGGCTAGCAAGAGCTTTCAGTGCTGGCACTTTTCATCTCTGAGCAATTGCTCGACGTTTGCAATTTCTCAGCTCGTGTCTACAAGACGGAAAGAGAATGACCGTGACGTTTGGTGGGTAGAGCAGCGCAAAGCCCCAGTGTTGCTGCGTCTGTGAAAGCATTTCGAAGGAAGGGGGCTGGCTAGCAAGAGCTTTCAGTGCTGGCACTTTTCATCTCTGAGCAATTGCTCGACGTTTGCAATTTCTCAGCTCGTGTCTACGAGACGGAGAGATAGTGACCGTGACGTTTGGTGGGTAGAGAAGCGCAAAGCCCCAGTGTTGCTGCGCCTGTGAAAGCGCTTCCAAGGAAGGGTGCTGGCTAGCAACAGCTTTCAGTGCTGGCACTTTTCAGCTCTGAGCAATTGCTCGACGTTTGCAATTTCTCAGCGGAGCTTTTGTTAGAGTGCGCGAGAGGATGAGCAGAAGATGAGGTGGCTAGAGAAGCACTGAGCCCCAGTGTTCTAAGGGCTACAAGAGCGTTTCCAAGGAAGGGGGCTGGCTAGCAACAGCTTTCAGTGCTGGCACTTTTCATCTCTGAGCAATTGCTCGACGTTTGCCATTTCTCAGCTCGTGTCTACGAGACGGAGAGATAGTGACCGTGACGTTTGGTGGGTAGAGAAGCGCAGAGAGCAAGTGTTGCTGCGCCTGTGAAAGTGCTTCCAAGGAGGGGGCTTGCTAGCAACAGCTTTCAGTGCTGGCACTTTTCAGCTCTGAGCAATTGCTCGACGTTTGCAATTTCTCACCTGAGCTTTTGTTAGAGTGCGCGAGAGGATGAGCAGAAGATGAGGTGGCTAGAGAAGCACAGAGCGCCAGTGTTCTAAGGGCTACAAGAGCGTTTCCAAGGAAGGGGGCTGGCTAGCAAGAGCTTTCAGTGCTGGCACTTTTCATCTCTGAGCAATTGCTCGACGTTTGCAATTTCTCAGCTCGTGTCTACAAGACGGAAAGAGAATGACCGTGACGTTTGGTGGGTAGAGAAGCGCAAAGCCCCAGTGTTGCTGCGCCTGTGAAAGCGCTTCCAAGGAAGGGTGCTGGCTAGCAACAGCTTTCAGTGCTGGCACTTTTCAGCTCTGAGCAATTGCTCGACGTTTGCAATTTCTCACCGGAGCTTTTGTTAGAGTGCGCGAGAGGATGAGCAGAAGATGAGGTGGCTAGAGAAGCACTGAGCCCCAGTGTTCTAAGGGCTACAAGAGCGTTTCCAAGGAAGGGGGCTGGCTAGCAACAGCTTTCAGTGCTGGCACTTTTCTTCTCTGAACAATTGGTCGACGTTTACAATTTCTCAGCTCGTGTCTACGAGACGGAAAGAGAATGACCGTGACGTTTGGTGGGTAGAGAAGCGCAAAGCCCCAGTGTTTCTGCGCCTGTGAAAGCGCTTCCAAGGAAGGGGGCTGGCTAGCAAGAGCTTTCAGTGCTGGCACTTTTCATCTCTGAGCAATTGCTCGACGTTTGCCATTTCTCAGCTCGTGTCTACGAGACGGAAAGAGAATGACCGTGACGTTTGTTGGGTAGAGAAGCGCAAAGCCCCAGTGTTTCTGCGCCTGTGAAAGCGCTTCCAAAGAAGGGTGCTGGCTAGCAACAGCTTTCAGTGCTGGCACTTTTCAGCTCTGAGCAATTGCTCGACGTTTGCAATTTCTCACCGGAGCTTTTGTTAGAGTGCGCGAGAGGATGAGCAGAAGATTAGATGGCTAGAGAAGCACAGAGCGCCAGTGTTCTAAGGGCTACAAGAGCGTTTCCAAGGAAGGGAGCTGGCTAGCAAGAGCTTTCAGTGCTGGCACTTTTCATCTCTGAGCAATTGCTCGACGTTTGCAATTTCTCAGCTCGTGTCTACGAGACGGAGAGATAGTGACCGTGACGTTTGGTGGGTAGAGAAGCGCAGAGAGCAAGTGTTGCTGCGCCTGTGAAAGTGCTTCCAAGGAGGGGGCTTGCTAGCAACAGCTTTCAGTGCTGGCACTTTTCATCTCTGAGCAATTGCTCGACGTTTGCAATTTCTCACCAGAGCTTTTGTTAGAGTGCGCGAGAGGATGAGCAGAAGATGAGGTGGCTAGAGAAGCACAGAGCGCCAGTGTTCTAAGGGCTACAAGAGCGTTTCCAAGGAAGGGAGCTGGCTAGCAAGAGCTTTCAGTGCTGGCACTTTTCATCTCTGAGCAATTGCTCAACGTTTGCAATTTCTCAGCTCGTGTCTATGAGACGGAGAGATAGTGACCGTGACGTTTGGTGGGTAGAGAAGCGCAAAGCCCCAGTGTTGCTGCGCCTGTGAAAGCGCTTCCAAGGAAGGGGGCTGGCTAGCAACAGCTTTCAGTGCTGGCACTTTTCAGCTCTGAGCAATTGCTCGACGTTTGCAATTTCTCACCTGAGCTCTCTTTAGAGTGCGCGAGAGGATGAGCAGAAGATGAGGTGGCTAGAGAAGCACAGAGCGCCAGTGTTCTAAGGGCTACAAGAGCGTTTCCAAGGAAGGGGGCTGGCTAGCAAGAGCTTTCAGTGCTGGCACTTTTCATCTCTGAGCAATTGCTCGACGTTTGCCATTTCTCAGCTCGTGTCTACGAGACGGAGAGATAGTGACCGTGACGTTTGGTGGGTAGAGAAGCGCAAAGCCCCAGTGTTGCTGCGCCTGTGAAAGCGCTTCCAAGGAAGGGGGCTGGCTAGCAACAGCTTTCAGTGCTGGCACTTTTCAGCTCTGAGCAATTGCTCGACGTTTGCAATTTCTCTCCGGAGCTTTCGTTACAGTGCGCGAGAGGATGAGCAGAAGATGAGGTGGCTAGAGAAGCACAGAGCGCCAGTGTTCTAAGGGCTACAAGAGCGTTTCCAAGGAAGGGGCTGGCTAGCAACAGCTTTCAGTGCTGGCACTTTTCATCTCTGAGCAATTGCTCGACGTTTGCAATTTCTCAGCTCGTGTCTACAAGACGGAAAGAGAATGACCGTGACGTTTGGTGGGTAGAGAAGCGCAGAGAGCAAGTGTTGCTGCGCCTGTGAAAGCGCTTCCAAGGAAGGGTGCTGGCTAGCAACAGCTTTCAGTGCTGGCACTTTTCAGCTCTGAGCAATTGCTCGACGTTTGCAATTTCTCACCGGAGCTTTTGTTAGAGTGCGCGAGAGGATGAGCAGAAGATTAGATGGCTAGAGAAGCACAGAGCGCCAGTGTTCTAAGGGCTACAAGAGCGTTTCCAAGGAAGGGAGCTGGCTAGCAAGAGCTTTCAGTGCTGGCACTTTTTATCTCTGAGCAATTGCTCGACGTTTGCAATTTCTCAGCTCGTGTCTACGAGACGGAGAGATAGTGACCGTGACGTTTGGTGGGTAGAGAAGCGCAGAGAGCAAGTGTTGCTGCGCCTGTGAAAGTGCTTCCAAGGAGGGGGCTTGCTAGCAACAGCTTTCAGTGCTGGCACTTTTCATCTCTGAGCAATTGCTCGACGTTTGCAATTTCTCACCAGAGCTTTTGTTAGAGTGCGCGAGAGGATGAGCAGAAGATGAGGTGGCTAGAGAAGCACAGAGCGCCAGTGTTCTAAGGGCTACAAGAGCGTTTCCAAGGAAGGGGGCTGGCTAGCAACAGCTTTCAGTGCTGGCACTTTTCATCTCTGAGCAATTGCTCGACGTTTGCAATTTCTCAGCTCGTGTCTACAAGACGGAAAGAGAATGACCGTGACGTTTGGTGGGTAGAGAAGCGCAGAGAGCAAGTGTTGCTGCGCCTGTGAAAGCGCTTCCAAAGAAGGGTGCTGGCTAGCAACAGCTTTCAGTGCTGGCACTTTTCATCTCTGAGCAATTGCTCGACGTTTGCAATTTCTCACCGGAGCTTTTGTTAGAGTGCGCGAGAGGATGAGCAGAAGATTAGATGGCTAGAGAAGCACAGAGCGCCAGTGTTCTAAGGGCTACAAGAGCGTTTCCAAGGAAGGGAGCTGGCTAGCAAGAGCTTTCAGTGCTGGCACTTTTCATCTCTGAGCAATTGCTCGACGTTTGCAATTTCTCAGCTCGTGTCTACGAGACGGAGAGATAGTGACCGTGACGTTTGGTGGGTAGAGAAGCGCAGAGAGCAAGTGTTGCTGCGCCTGTGAAAGTGCTTCCAAGGAGGGGGCTTGCTAGCAACAGCTTTCAGTGCTGGCACTTTTCATCTCTGAGCAATTGCTCGACGTTTGCAATTTCTCACCTGAGCTTTTGTTAGAGTGCGCGAGAGGATGAGCAGAAGATGAGGTGGCTAGAGAAGCACAGAGCGCCAGTGTTCTAAGGGCTACAAGAGCGTTTCCAAGGAAGGGGGCTGGCTAGCAACAGCTTTCAGTGCTGGCACTTTTCATCTCTGAGCAATTGCTCGACGTTTGCAATTTCTCAGCTCGTGTCTACAAGACGGAAAGAGAATGACCGTGACGTTTGGTGGGTAGAGAAGCGCAAAGCCCCAGTGTTTCTGCGCCTGTGAAAGCGTTTCGAAGGAAGGGGGCTGGCTAGCAACAGCTTTCAGTGCTGGCACTTTTCATCTCTGAGCAATTGCTCGACGTTTGCAATTTCTCAGCTCGTGTCTACGAGACGGAGAGATAGTGACCGTGACGTTTGGTGGGTAGAGAAGCGCAAAGCCCCAGTGTTGCTGCGCCTGTGAAAGCGCTTCCAAGGAAGGGTGCTGGCTAGCAAGAGCTTTCAGTGCTGGCACTTTTCATCTCTGAGCAATTGCTCGACGTTTGCAATTTCTCAGCTCGTGTCTACAAGACGGAAAGAGAATGACCGTGACGTTTGGTGGGTAGAGCAGCGCAAAGCCCCAGTGTTGCTGCGTCTGTGAAAGCATTTCGAAGGAAGGGGGCTGGCTAGCAAGAGCTTTCAGTGCTGGCACTTTTCATCTCTGAGCAATTGCTCGACGTTTGCAATTTCTCAGCTCGTGTCTACGAGACGGAGAGATAGTGACCGTGACGTTTGGTGGGTAGAGAAGCGCAAAGCCCCAGTGTTGCTGCGCCTGTGAAAGCGCTTCCAAGGAAGGGGGCTGGCTAGCAACAGCTTTCAGTGCTGGCACTTTTCAGCTCTGAGCAATTGCTCGACGTTTGCAATTTCTCTCCGGAGCTTTCGTTACAGTGCGCGAGAGGATGAGCAGAAGATGAGGTGGCTAGAGAAGCACAGAGCGCCAGTGTTCTAAGGGCTACAAGAGCGTTTCCAAGGAAGGGGCTGGCTAGCAAGAGCTTTCAGTGCTGGCACTTTTCATCTCTGAGCAATTGCTCGACGTTTGCAATTTCTCAGCTCGTGTCTACAAGACGGAAAGAGAATGACCGTGACGTTTGGTGGGTAGAGAAGCGCAGAGAGCAAGTGTTGCTGCGCCTGTGAAAGCGCTTCCAAGGAAGGGTGCTGGCTAGCAACAGCTTTCAGTGCTGGCACTTTTCAGCTCTGAGCAATTGCTCGACGTTTGCAATTTCTCACCGGAGCTTTTGTTAGAGTGCGCGAGAGGATGAGCAGAAGATTAGATGGCTAGAGAAGCACAGAGCGCCAGTGTTCTAAGGGCTACAAGAGCGTTTCCAAGGAAGGGAGCTGGCTAGCAAGAGCTTTCAGTGCTGGCACTTTTCATCTCTGAGCAATTGCTCGACGTTTGCAATTTCTCAGCTCGTGTCTACGAGACGGAGAGATAGTGACCGTGACGTTTGGTGGGTAGAGAAGCGCAGAGAGCAAGTGTTGCTGCGCCTGTGAAAGTGCTTCCAAGGAGGGGGCTTGCTAGCAACAGCTTTCAGTGCTGGCACTTTTCATCTCTGAGCAATTGCTCGACGTTTGCAATTTCTCACCAGAGCTTTTGTTAGAGTGCGCGAGAGGATGAGCAGAAGATGAGGTGGCTAGAGAAGCACAGAGCGCCAGTGTTCTAAGGGCTACAAGAGCGTTTCCAAGGAAGGGGGCTGGCTAGCAACAGCTTTCAGTGCTGGCACTTTTCATCTCTGAGCAATTGCTCGACGTTTGCAATTTCTCAGCTCGTGTCTACAAGACGGAAAGAGAATGACCGTGACGTTTGGTGGGTAGAGAAGCGCAGAGAGCAAGTGTTGCTGCGCCTGTGAAAGCGCTTCCAAAGAAGGGTGCTGGCTAGCAAGAGCTTTCAGTGCTGGCACTTTTCAGCTCTGAGCAATTGCTCGACGTTTGCAATTTCTCACCGGAGCTTTTGTTAGAGTGCGCGAGAGGATGAGCAGAAGATTAGATGGCTAGAGAAGCACAGAGCGCCAGTGTTCTAAGGGCTACAAGAGCGTTTCCAAGGAAGGGAGCTGGCTAGCAAGAGCTTTCAGTGCTGGCACTTTTCATCTCTGAGCAATTGCTCGACGTTTGCAATTTCTCAGCTCGTGTCTACGAGACGGAGAGATAGTGACCGTGACGTTTGGTGGGTAGAGAAGCGCAGAGAGCAAGTGTTGCTGCGCCTGTGAAAGTGCTTCCAAGGAGGGGGCTTGCTAGCAACAGCTTTCAGTGCTGGCACTTTTCATCTCTGAGCAATTGCTCGACGTTTGCAATTTCTCACCTGAGCTTTTGTTAGAGTGCGCGAGAGGATGAGCAGAAGATGAGGTGGCTAGAGAAGCACAGAGCGCCAGTGTTCTAAGGGCTACAAGAGCGTTTCCAAGGAAGGGGGCTGGCTAGCAACAGCTTTCAGTGCTGGCACTTTTCATCTCTGAGCAATTGCTCGACGTTTGCAATTTCTCAGCTCGTGTCTACAAGACGGAAAGAGAATGACCGTGACGTTTGGTGGGTAGAGAAGCGCAAAGCCCCAGTGTTTCTGCGCCTGTGAAAGCGTTTCGAAGGAAGGGGGCTGGCTAGCAACAGCTTTCAGTGCTGGCACTTTTCATCTCTGAGCAATTGCTCGACGTTTGCAATTTCTCAGCTCGTGTCTACGAGACGGAGAGATAGTGACCGTGACGTTTGGTGGGTAGAGAAGCGCAAAGCCCCAGTGTTGCTGCGCCTGTGAAAGCGCTTCCAAGGAAGGGGGCTGGCTAGCAAGAGCTTTCAGTGCTGGCACTTTTCATCTCTGAGCAATTGCTCGACGTTTGCAATTTCTCAGCTCGTGTCTACAAGACGGAAAGAGAATGACCGTGACGTTTGGTGGGTAGAGCAGCGCAAAGCCCCAGTGTTGCTGCGTCTGTGAAAGCATTTCGAAGGAAGGGGGCTGGCTAGCAAGAGCTTTCAGTGCTGGCACTTTTCATCTCTGAGCAATTGCTCGACGTTTGCAATTTCTCAGCTCGTGTCTACGAGACGGAGAGATAGTGACCGTGACGTTTGGTGGGTAGAGAAGCGCAAAGCCCCAGTGTTGCTGCGCCTGTGAAAGCGCTTCCAAGGAAGGGTGCTGGCTAGCAACAGCTTTCAGTGCTGGCACTTTTCAGCTCTGAGCAATTGCTCGACGTTTGCAATTTCTCACCGGAGCTTTTGTTAGAGTGCGCGAGAGGATGAGCAGAAGATGAGGTGGCTAGAGAAGCACAGAGCCCCAGTGTTCTAAGGGCTACAAGAGCGTTTCCAAGGAAGGGTGCTGGCTAGCAACAGCTTTCAGTGCTGGCACTTTTCATCTCTGAGCAATTGCTCGACGTTTGCCATTTCTCAGCTCGTGTCTACGAGACGGAGAGATAGTGACCGTGACGTTTGGTGGGTAGAGAAGCGCAGAGAGCAAGTGTTGCTGCGCCTGTGAAAGTGCTTCCAAGGAGGGGGCTTGCTAGCAACAGCTTTCAGTGCTGGCACTTTTCAGCTCTGAGCAATTGCTCGACGTTTGCAATTTCTCACCTGAGCTTTTGTTAGAGTGCGCGAGAGGATGAGCAGAAGATGAGGTGGCTAGAGAAGCACAGAGCGCCAGTGTTCTAAGGGCTACAAGAGCGTTTCCAAGGAAGGGGGCTGGCTAGCAAGAGCTTTCAGTGCTGGCACTTTTCATCTCTGAGCAATTGCTCGACGTTTGCAATTTCTCAGCTCGTGTCTACAAGACGGAAAGAGAATGACCGTGACGTTTGGTGGGTAGAGCAGCGCAAAGCCCCAGTGTTGCTGCGTCTGTGAAAGCATTTCGAAGGAAGGGGGCTGGCTAGCAAGAGCTTTCAGTGCTGGCACTTTTCATCTCTGAGCAATTGCTCGACGTTTGCAATTTCTCAGCTCGTGTCTACGAGACGGAGAGATAGTGACCGTGACGTTTGGTGGGTAGAGAAGCGCAAAGCCCCAGTGTTGCTGCGCCTGTGAAAGCGCTTCCAAGGAAGGGTGCTGGCTAGAAACAGCTTTCAGTGCTGGCACTTTTCAGCTCTGAGCAATTGCTCGACGTTTGCAATTTCTCACCGGAGCTTTTGTTAGAGTGCGCGAGAGGATGAGCAGAAGATTAGATGGCTAGAGAAGCACAGAGCGCCAGTGTTCTAAGGGCTACAAGAGCGTTTCCAAGGAAGGGAGCTGGCTAGCAAGAGCTTTCAGTGCTGGCACTTTTCATCTCTGAGCAATTGCTCGACGTTTGCAATTTCTCACCTGAGCTTTTGTTAGAGTGCGCGAGAGGATGAGCAGAAGATGAGGTGGCTAGAGAAGCACAGAGCGCCAGTGTTCTAAGGGCTACAAGAGCGTTTCCAAGGAAAGGGGCTGGCTAGCAAGAGCTTTCAGTGCTGGCACTTTTCATCTCTGAGCAATTGCTCGACGTTTGCAATTTCTCAGCTCGTGTCTACAAGACGGAAAGAGAATGACCGTGACGTTTGGTGGGTAGAGAAGCGCAAAGCCCCAGTGTTGCTGCGCCTGTGAAAGCGTTTCGAAGGAAGGGGGCTGGCTAGCAACAGCTTTCAGTGCTGGCACTTTTCATCTCTGAGCAATTGCTCGACGTTTGCAATTTCTCAGCTCGTGTCTACGAGACGGAGAGATAGTGACCGTGACGTTTGGTGGGTAGAGAAGCGCAAAGCCCCAGTGTTGCTGCGCCTGTGAAAGCGCTTCCAAGGAAGGGGGCTGGCTAGCAAGAGCTTTCAGTGCTGGCACTTTTCAGCTCTGAGCAATTGCTCGACGTTTGCAATTTCTCTCCGGAGCTTTCGTTAGAGTGCGCGAGAGGATGAGCAGAAGATGAGGTGGCTAGAGAAGCACAGAGCGCCGGTGTTCTAAGGGCTACAAGAGCGTTTCCAAGGAAGGGAGCTGGCTAGCAACAGCTTTCAGTGCTGGCACTTTTCATCTCTGAGCAATTGCTCGACGTTTGCAATTTCTCAGCTCGTGTCTACGAGACGGTAAGAGAATGACCGTGACGTTTGGTGGGTAGAGAAGCGCAGAGAGCAAGTGTTGCTGCGCCTGTGAAAGCGCTTCCAAGGAAGGGTGCTGGCTAGCAAGAGCTTTCAGTGCTGGCACTTTTCAGCTCTGAGCAATTGCTCGACGTTTGCAATTTCTCACCTGTGCTCTCTTTAGACTGCGCGAGAGGATGGGCAGAAGATTAGGTGGCTAGAGAAGCACAGAGCGCCAGTGTTCTAAGGGCTACAAGAGCGTTTCCAAGGAAGGGGGCTGGCTAGCAAGAGCTTTCAGTGCTGGCACTTTTCATCTCTGAGCAGTTGCTCGACGTTTGCAATTTCTCAGCTCGTTGTCTACGAGACGGAGAGATAGTGACCGTGACGTTTGGTGGTTAGAGAAGCGCAGAGAGCAAGTGTTGCTGCGCCTGTGAAAGTGCTTCCAAGGAGGGGGCTTGCTAGCAACAGCTTTCAGTGCTGGCACTTTTCAGCTCTGAGCAATTGCTCGACGTTTGCAATTTCTCACCTGAGCTTTTGTTAGAGTGCGCGAGAGGATGAGCAGAAGATGAGGTGGCTAGAGAAGCACAGAGCGCCAGTGTTCTAAGGGCTACAAGAGCGTTTCCAAGGAAGGGGGCTGGCTAGCAAGAGCTTTCAGTGCTGGCACTTTTCATCTCTGAGCAATTGCTCGACGTTTGCAATTTCTCAGCTCGTGTCTACGAGACGGAAAGAGAATGACCGTGACGTTTGGTGGGTAGAGCAGCGCAAAGCCCCAGTGTTGCTGCGTCTGTGAAAGCATTTCGAAGGAAGGGGGCTGGCTAGCAAGAGCTTTCAGTGCTGGCACTTTTCAGCTCTGAGCAATTGCTCGACGTTTGCAATTTTGCGCTCGTGTCTATGAGACGGAAAGAGAATGACCGTGACGTTTGGTGGGTAGAGAAGCGCAAAGCCCCAGTGTTGCTGCGCCTGTGAAAGCGCTTCCAAGGAAGGGGGCTGGCTAGCAACAGCTTTCAGTGCTGGCACTTTTCAGCTCTGAGCAATTGCTCAACGTTTGCAATTTCTCACCGGAGCTCTCTTTAGACTGCACGAGAGGATGGGCAGAAGATTAGATGGCTAGAGAAGCACAGAGCGCCAGTGTTCTAAGGGCTACAAAAGCGTTTCCAAGGAAGGGGGCTGGCTAGCAACAGCTTTCAGTGCTGGCACTTTTCATCTTTGAGCAATTGCTCGACGTTTGCAATTTCTCAGCTCATGTCTATGAGACGGAAAGAGAATGACCGTGACGTTTGGTGGGTAGAGAAGCGCAAAGCCCCAGTGTTGCTGCGCCTGTGAAAGCGCTTCCAAGGAAGGGTGCTGGCTAGCAAGAGCTTTCAGTGCTGGCACTTTTCATCTCTGAGCAATTGCTCGACGTTTGCCATTTCTCAGCTCGTGTCTACGAGACGGAGAGATAGTGACCGTGACGTTTGGTGGGTAGAGAAGCGCAAAGCCCCAGTGTTGCTGCGCCTGTGAAAGCGCTTCCAAGGAAGGGGGCTGGCTAGCAACAGCTTTCAGTGCTGGCACTTTTCAGCTCTGAGCAATTGCTCGACGTTTGCAATTTCTCTCCGGAGCTTTCGTTACAGTGCGCGAGAGGATGAGCAGAAGATGAGGTGGCTAGAGAAGCACAGAGCGCCAGTGTTCTAAGGGCTACAAGAGCGTTTCCAAGGAAGGGGGCTGGCTAGCAAGAGCTTTCAGTGCTGGCACTTTTCATCTCTGAGCAATTGCTCGACGTTTGCAATTTCTCAGCTCGTGTCTACAAGACGGAAAGAGAATGACCGTGACGTTTGGTGGGTAGAGAAGCGCAGAGAGCAAGTGTTGCTGCGCCTGTGAAAGCGCTTCCAAGGAAGGGTGCTGGCTAGCAACAGCTTTCAGTGCTGGCACTTTTCAGCTCTGAGCAATTGCTCGACGTTTGCAATTTCTCACCGGAGCTTTTGTTAGAGTGCGCGAGAGGATGAGCAGAAGATTAGATGGCTAGAGAAGCACAGAGCGCCAGTGTTCTAAGGGCTACAAGAGCGTTTCCAAGGAAGGGAGCTGGCTAGCAAGAGCTTTCAGTGCTGGCACTTTTCATCTCTGAGCAATTGCTCGACGTTTGCAATTTCTCAGCTCGTGTCTACGAGACGGAGAGATAGTGACCGTGACGTTTGGTGGGTAGAGAAGCGCAGAGAGCAAGTGTTGCTGCGCCTGTGAAAGTGCTTCCAAGGAGGGGGCTTGCTAGCAACAGCTTTCAGTGCTGGCACTTTTCATCTCTGAGCAATTGCTCGACGTTTGCAATTTCTCACCTGAGCTTTTGTTAGAGTGCGCGAGAGGATGAGCAGAAGATGAGGTGGCTAGAGAAGCACAGAGCGCCAGTGTTCTAAGGGCTACAAGAGCGTTTCCAAGGAAGGGAGCTGGCTAGCAAGAGCTTTCAGTGCTGGCACTTTTCATCTCTGAGCAATTGCTCGACGTTTGCAATTTCTCAGCTCGTGTCTACGAGACGGAGAGATAGTGACCGTGACGTTTGGTGGGTAGAGAAGCGCAGAGAGCAAGTGTTGCTGCGCCTGTGAAAGTGCTTCCAAGGAGGGGGCTTGCTAGCAACAGCTTTCAGTGCTGGCACTTTTCATCTCTGAGCAATTGCTCGACGTTTGCAATTTCTCACCTGAGCTTTTGTTAGAGTGCGCGAGAGGATGAGCAGAAGATGAGGTGGCTAGAGAAGCACAGAGCGCCAGTGTTCTAAGGGCTACAAGAGCGTTTCCAAGGAAGGGGGCTGGCTAGCAAGAGCTTTCAGTGCTGGCACTTTTCATCTCTGAGCAATTGCTCGACGTTTGCAATTTCTCAGCTCGTGTCTACAAGACGGAAAGAGAATGACCGTGACGTTTGGTGGGTAGAGAAGCGCAAAGCCCCAGTGTTGCTGCGCCTGTGAAAGCGTTTCGAAGGAAGGGGGCTGGCTAGCAAGAGCTTTCAGTGCTGGCACTTTTCATCTCTGAGCAATTGCTCGACGTTTGCAATTTCTCAGCTCGTGTCTACGAGACGGAGAGATAGTGACCGTGACGTTTGGTGGGTAGAGAAGCGCAAAGCCCCAGTGTTGCTGCGCCTGTGAAAGCGTTTCGAAGGAAGGGAGTTGGCTAGCAAGAGCTTTCAGTGCTGGCACTTTTCATCTCTGAGCAATTGCTTGACGTTTGCAATTTCTCAGCTCGTGTCTACGAGACGGAGAGATAGTGACCGTGACGTTTGGTGGGTAGAGAAGCGCAGAGAGCAAGTGTTGCTGCGCCTGTGAAAGTGCTTCCAAGGAGGGGGCTTGCTAGCAACAGCTTTCAGTGCTGGCACTTTTCAGCTCTGAGCAATTGCTCGACGTTTGCAATTTCTCAGCTCGTGTCTACAAGACGGAAAGAGAATGACCGTGACGTTTGGTGGGTAGAGAAGCGCAAAGCCCCAGTGTTGCTGCGCCTGTGAAAGCGTTTCGAAGGAAGGGGGCTGGCTAGCAACAGCTTTCAGTGCTGGCACTTTTCAGCTCTGAGCAATTGCTGGACGTTTGCAATTTCTCACCGGAGCTTTTGTTAGAGTGCGCGAGAGGATGAGCAGAAGATGAGGTGGCTAGAGAAGCACAGAGCGGCAGTGTTCTAAGGGCTACAAGAGCGTTTCCAAGGAAGGGGGCTGGCTAGCAAGAGCTTTCAGTGCTGGCACTTTTCATCTCTGAGCAATTGCTCAACGTTTGCAATTTCTCAGCTCGTGTCTACGAGACGGAAAGAGAATGACCGTGACGTTTGGTGGGTAGAGCAGCGCAAAGCCCCAGTGTTGCTGCGCCTGTGAAAGCGCTTCCAAGGAAGGGTGCTGGCTAGCAAGAGCTTTCAGTGCTGGCACTTTTCCTCTCTGAGCAATTGCTCGACATTTGCAATTTCTCAGCTCGTGTCTACGAGACGGAAAGAGAATGACTGTGACGTTTGGTGGGTAGAGAAGCGCAAAGCCCCAGTGTTGCTGCGCCTGTGAAAGCGCTTCCAGGGAAGGGTGCTGGCTAGCAAGAGCTTTCAGTGCTGGCACTTTTCCTCTCTGAGCAATTGCTCGACGTTTGCAATTTCTCAGCTCGTGTCTACGAGACGGAGAGATAGTGACCGTGACGTTTGGTGGGTAGAGAAGCGCAAAGCCCCAGTTTTGCTGCGCCTGTGAAAGCGCTTCCAAGGAAGGGGACTGGCTAGCAAGAGCTTTCAGTGCTGGCACTTTTCATCTCTGAGCAATTGCTCGACGTTTGCAATTTCTCAGCTCGTGTCTATGAGACGGGAAGAGAATGACCGTGACGTTTGGTGGGTAGAGAAGCGCAAAGCCCCAGTGTTGCTGCGCCTGTGAAAGCGCTTCCAAGGAAGGGGGCTGGCTAGCAACAGCTTTCAGTGCTGGCACTTTTCAGCTCTGAGCAATTGCTCAACGTTTGCAATTTCTCACCGGAGCTCTCTTTAGACTGCACGAGAGGATGGGCAGAAGATTAGATGGCTAGAGAAGCACAGAGCCCCAGTGTTCTAAGGGCTACAAGAGCGTTTCCAAGGAAGGGGGCTGGCTAGCAACAGCTTTCAGTGCTGGCACTTTTCATCTCTGAGCAATTGCTCGACGTTTGCAATTTCTCAGCTCATGTCTATGAGACGGAAAGAGAATGACCGTGACGTTTGGTGGGTAGAGAAGCGCAAAGCCCCAGTGTTGCTGCGCCTGTGAAAGCGCTTCCAAGGAAGGGGGCTGGCTAGCAACAGCTTTCAGTGCTGGCACTTTTCATCTCTGAGCAATTGCTCAACGTTTGCAATTTCTCAGCTCGTGTCTATGAGACGGAGAGATAGTGACCGTGACGTTTGGTGGGTAGAGAAGCGCAAAGCCCCAGTGTTGCTGCGCCTGTGAAAGCGCTTCCAAGGAAGGGGGCTGGCTAGCAACAGCTTTCAGTGCTGGCACTTTTCAGCTCTGAGCAATTGCTCGACGTTTGCAATTTCTCACCTGAGCTCTCTTTAGACTGCGCGAGAGGATGAGCAGAAGATGAGGTGGCTAGAGAAGCACAGAGCGCCAGTGTTCTAAGGGCTACAAGAGCGTTTCCAAGGAAGGGGGCTGGCTAGCAACAGCTTTCAGTGCTGGCACTTTTCATCTCTGAGCAATTGCTCGACGTTTGCAATTTCTCAGCTCGTGTCTACGAGACGGAGAGATAGTGACCGTGACGTTTGGTGGGTAGAGAAGCGCAGAGAGCAAGTGTTGCTGCGCCTGTGAAAGTGCTTCCAAGGAGGGGGCTTGCTAGCAACAGCTTTCAGTGCTGGCACTTTTCATCTCTGAGCAATTGCTCGACGTTTGCAATTTCTCACCTGAGCTTTTGTTAGAGTGCGCGAGAGGATGAGCAGAAGATGAGGTGGCTAGAGAAGCACAGAGCGCCAGTGTTCTAAGGGCTACAAGAGCGTTTCCAAGGAAGGGGGCTGGCTAGCAAGAGCTTTCAGTGCTGGCACTTTTCATCTCTGAGCAATTGCTCGACGTTTGCAATTTCTCAGCTCGTGTCTACAAGACGGAAAGAGAATGACCGTGACGTTTGGTGGGTAGAGAAGCGCAAAGCCCCAGTGTTGCTGCGCCTGTGAAAGCGTTTCGAAGGAAGGGGGCTGGCTAGCAAGAGCTTTCAGTGCTGGCACTTTTCATCTCTGAGCAATTGCTCGACGTTTGCAATTTCTCAGCTCGTGTCTACGAGACGGAGAGATAGTGACCGTGACGTTTGGTGGGTAGAGAAGCGCAAAGCCCCAGTGTTGCTGCGCCTGTGAAAGCGTTTCGAAGGAAGGGAGTTGGCTAGCAAGAGCTTTCAGTGCTGGCACTTTTCATCTCTGAGCAATTGCTTGACGTTTGCAATTTCTCAGCTCGTGTCTACGAGACGGAGAGATAGTGACCGTGACGTTTGGTGGGTAGAGAAGCGCAGAGAGCAAGTGTTGCTGCGCCTGTGAAAGTGCTTCCAAGGAGGGGGCTTGCTAGCAACAGCTTTCAGTGCTGGCACTTTTCAGCTCTGAGCAATTGCTCGACGTTTGCAATTTCTCAGCTCGTGTCTACAAGACGGAAAGAGAATGACCGTGACGTTTGGTGGGTAGAGAAGCGCAAAGCCCCAGTGTTGCTGCGCCTGTGAAAGCGTTTCGAAGGAAGGGGGCTGGCTAGCAACAGCTTTCAGTGCTGGCACTTTTCAGCTCTGAGCAATTGCTGGACGTTTGCAATTTCTCACCGGAGCTTTTGTTAGAGTGCGCGAGAGGATGAGCAGAAGATGAGGTGGCTAGAGAAGCACAGAGCGGCAGTGTTCTAAGGGCTACAAGAGCGTTTCCAAGGAAGGGGGCTGGCTAGCAAGAGCTTTCAGTGCTGGCACTTTTCATCTCTGAGCAATTGCTCAACGTTTGCAATTTCTCAGCTCGTGTCTACGAGACGGAAAGAGAATGACCGTGACGTTTGGTGGGTAGAGCAGCGCAAAGCCCCAGTGTTGCTGCGCCTGTGAAAGCGCTTCCAAGGAAGGGTGCTGGCTAGCAAGAGCTTTCAGTGCTGGCACTTTTCCTCTCTGAGCAATTGCTCGACATTTGCAATTTCTCAGCTCGTGTCTACGAGACGGAAAGAGAATGACTGTGACGTTTGGTGGGTAGAGAAGCGCAAAGCCCCAGTGTTGCTGCGCCTGTGAAAGCGCTTCCAGGGAAGGGTGCTGGCTAGCAAGAGCTTTCAGTGCTGGCACTTTTCCTCTCTGAGCAATTGCTCGACGTTTGCAATTTCTCAGCTCGTGTCTACGAGACGGAGAGATAGTGACCGTGACGTTTGGTGGGTAGAGAAGCGCAAAGCCCCAGTTTTGCTGCGCCTGTGAAAGCGCTTCCAAGGAAGGGGACTGGCTAGCAAGAGCTTTCAGTGCTGGCACTTTTCATCTCTGAGCAATTGCTCGACGTTTGCAATTTCTCAGCTCGTGTCTATGAGACGGGAAGAGAATGACCGTGACGTTTGGTGGGTAGAGAAGCGCAAAGCCCCAGTGTTGCTGCGCCTGTGAAAGCGCTTCCAAGGAAGGGGGCTGGCTAGCAACAGCTTTCAGTGCTGGCACTTTTCAGCTCTGAGCAATTGCTCAACGTTTGCAATTTCTCACCGGAGCTCTCTTTAGACTGCACGAGAGGATGGGCAGAAGATTAGATGGCTAGAGAAGCACAGAGCGCCAGTGTTCTAAGGGCTACAAGAGCGTTTCCAAGGAAGGGGGCTGGCTAGCAACAGCTTTCAGTGCTGGCACTTTTCATCTGTGAGCAATTGCTCGACGTTTGCAATTTCTCAGCTCATGTCTATGAGACGGAAAGAGAATGACCGTGACGTTTGGTGGGTAGAGAAGCGCAAAGCCCCAGTGTTGCTGCGCCTGTGAAAGCGCTTCCAAGGAAGGGGGCTGGCTAGCAACAGCTTTCAGTGCTGGCACTTTTCATCTCTGAGCAATTGCTCAACGTTTGCAATTTCTCAGCTCGTGTCTATGAGACGGAGAGATAGTGACCGTGACGTTTGGTGGGTAGAGAAGCGCAAAGCCCCAGTGTTGCTGCGCCTGTGAAAGCGCTTCCAAGGAAGGGGGCTGGCTAGCAACAGCTTTCAGTGCTGGCACTTTTCAGCTCTGAGCAATTGCTCGACGTTTGCAATTTCTCACCTGAGCTCTCTTTAGACTGCGCGAGAGGATGAGCAGAAGATGAGGTGGCTAGAGAAGCACAGAGCGCCAGTGTTCTAAGGGCTACAAGAGCGTTTCCAAGGAAGGGGGCTGGCTAGCAACAGCTTTCAGTGCTGGCACTTTTCATCTCTGAGCAATTGCTCGACGTTTGCCATTTCTCAGCTCGTGTCTACGAGACGGAGAGATAGTGACCGTGACGTTTGGTGGGTAGAGAAGCGCAAAGCCCCAGTGTTGCTGCGCCTGTGAAAGCGCTTCCAAGGAAGGGTGCTGGCTAGCAACAGCTTTCAGTGCTGGCACTTTTCAGCTCTGAGCAATTGCTCGACGTTTGCAATTTCTCACCGGAGCTTTTGTTAGAGTGCGCGAGAGGATGAGCAGAAGATGAGGTGGCTAGAGAAGCACAGAGCGCCAGTGTTCTAAGGGCTACAAGAGCGTTTCCAAGGAAGGGGGCTGGCTAGCAAGAGCTTTCAGTGCTGGCACTTTTCATCTCTGAGCAATTGCTCGACGTTTGCAATTTCTCAGCTCGTGTCTACAAGACGGAAAGAGAATGACCGTGACGTTTGGTGGGTAGAGAAGCGCAGAGAGCAAGTGTTGCTGCGCCTGTGAAAGCGCTTCCAAGGAAGGGTGCTGGCTAGCAACAGCTTTCAGTGCTGGCACTTTTCAGCTCTGAGCAATTGCTCGACGTTTGCAATTTCTCACCAGAGCTTTTGTTAGAGTGCGCGAGAGGATGAGCAGAAGATTAGATGGCTAGAGAAGCACAGAGCGCCAGTGTTCTAAGGGCTACAAGAGCGTTTCCAAGGAAGGGAGCTGGCTAGCAAGAGCTTTCAGTGCTGGCACTTTTCATCTCTGAGCAATTGCTCGACGTTTGCAATTTCTCAGCTCGTGTCTACGAGACGGAGAGATAGTGACCGTGACGTTTGGTGGGTAGAGAAGCGCAGAGAGCAAGTGTTGCTGCGCCTGTGAAAGTGCTTCCAAGGAGGGGGCTTGCTAGCAACAGCTTTCAGTGCTGGCACTTTTCATCTCTGAGCAATTGCTCGACGTTTGCAATTTCTCACCAGAGCTTTTGCTAGAGTGCTCGAGAGGATGAGCAGAAGATGAGGTGGCTAGAGAAGCACAGAGCGCCAGTGTTCTAAGGGCTACAAGAGCGTTTCCAAGGAAGGGGGCTGGCTAGCAAGAGCTTTCAGTGCTGGCACTTTTCATCTCTGAGCAATTGCTCGACGTTTGCAATTTCTCAGCTCGTGTCTACAAGACGGAAAGAGAATGACCGTGACGTTTGGTGGGTAGAGAAGCGCAAAGCCCCAGTGTTGCTGCGCCTGTGAAAGCGTTTCGAAGGAAGGGGGCTGGCTAGCAAGAGCTTTCAGTGCTGGCACTTTTCATCTCTGAGCAATTGCTCGACGTTTGCAATTTCTCAGCTCGTGTCTACGAGACGGAGAGATAGTGACCGTGACGTTTGGTGGGTAGAGAAGCGCAAAGCCCCAGTGTTGCTGCGCCTGTGAAAGCGCTTCCAAGGAAGGGTGCTGGCTAGCAAGAGCTTTCAGTGCTGGCACTTTTCAGCTCTGAGCAATTGCTCGACGTTTGCAATTTCTCTCCGGAGCTTTCGTTAGAGTGCGCGAGAGGATGAGCAGAAGATGAGGTGGCTAGAGAAGCACAGAGCGCCAGTGTTCTAAGGGCTACAAGAGCGTTTCCAAGGAAGGGGGCTGGCTAGCAAGAGCTTTCAGTGCTGGCACTTTTCATCTCTGAGCAATTGCTGGACGTTTGCAATTTCTCAGCTCGTGTCTACGAGACGGAGAGATAGTGACCGTGACGTTTGGTGGGTAGAGAAGCGCAGAGAGCAAGTGTTGCTGCGCCTGTGAAAGTGCTTCCAAGGAGGGGGCTGGCTAGCAAGAGCTTTCAGTGCTGGCACTTTTCATCTCTGAGCAATTGCTGGACGTTTGCAATTTCTCACCGGAGCTTTTGTTAGAGTGCGCGAGAGGATGAGCAGAAGATGAGGTGGCTAGAGAAGCACAGAGCCCCAGTGTTCTAAGGGCTACAAAAGCGCTTCCAAGGAAGGGTGCTGGCTAGCAAGAGCTTTCAGTGCTGGCACTTGTCAGCTCTGAGCAATTGCTCGACGTTTGCAATTTCTCACCTGTGCTCTCTTTAGACTGCGCGAGAGGATGGGCAGAAGGTTAGGTGGCTAGAGAAGCACAGAGCCCCAGTGTTCCAAGGGCTACAAGAGCGTTTCCAAGGAAGGGTGCTGGCTAGCAAGAGCTTTCAGTGCTGGCACTTTTCATCTCTGAGCAATTGCTCAACGTTTGCAATTTCTCACCGGAGCTCTCTTTAGACTGCACGAGAGGATGGGCAGAAGATTAGATGGCTAGAGAAGCACAGAGCGCCAGTGTTCTAAGGGCTACAAAAGCGTTTCCAAGGAAGGGGGCTGGCTAGCAACAGCTTTCAGTGCTGGCACTTTTCATCTTTGAGCAATTGCTCGACGTTTGCAATTTCTCAGCTCATGTCTATGAGACGGAAAGAGAATGACCGTGACGTTTGGTGGGTAGAGAAGCGCAAAGCCCCAGTGTTGCTGCGCCTGTGAAAGCGCTTCCAAGGAAGGGTGCTGGCTAGCAAGAGCTTTCAGTGCTGGCACTTTTCATCTCTGAGCAATTGCTCGACGTTTGCCATTTCTCAGCTCGTGTCTACGAGACGGAGAGATAGTGACCGTGACGTTTGGTGGGTAGAGAAGCGCAAAGCCCCAGTGTTGCTGCGCCTGTGAAAGCGCTTCCAAGGAAGGGGGCTGGCTAGCAAGAGCTTTCAGTGCTGGCACTTTTCAGCTCTGAGCAATTGCTCGACGTTTGCAATTTCTCTCCGGAGCTTTCGTTACAGTGCGCGAGAGGATGAGCAGAAGATGAGGTGGCTAGAGAAGCACAGAGCGCCAGTGTTCTAAGGGCTACAAGAGCGTTTCCAAGGAAGGGGGCTGGCTAGCAAGAGCTTTCAGTGCTGGCACTTTTCATCTCTGAGCAATTGCTCGACGTTTGCAATTTCTCAGCTCGTGTCTACAAGACGGAAAGAGAATGACCGTGACGTTTGGTGGGTAGAGAAGCGCAGAGAGCAAGTGTTGCTGCGCCTGTGAAAGCGCTTCCAAGGAAGGGTGCTGGCTAGCAACAGCTTTCAGTGCTGGCACTTTTCAGCTCTGAGCAATTGCTCGACGTTTGCAATTTCTCACCGGAGCTTTTGTTAGAGTGCGCGAGAGGATGAGCAGAAGATTAGATGGCTAGAGAAGCACAGAGCGCCAGTGTTCTAAGGGCTACAAGAGCGTTTCCAAGGAAGGGAGCTGGCTAGCAAGAGCTTTCAGTGCTGGCACTTTTCATCTCTGAGCAATTGCTCGACGTTTGCAATTTCTCAGCTCGTGTCTACGAGACGGAGAGATAGTGACCGTGACGTTTGGTGGGTAGAGAAGCGCAGAGAGCAAGTGTTGCTGCGCCTGTGAAAGTGCTTCCAAGGAGGGGGCTTGCTAGCAACAGCTTTCAGTGCTGGCACTTTTCATCTCTGAGCAATTGCTCGACGTTTGCAATTTCTCACCTGAGCTTTTGTTAGAGTGCGCGAGAGGATGAGCAGAAGATGAGGTGGCTAGAGAAGCACAGAGCGCCAGTGTTCTAAGGGCTACAAGAGCGTTTCCAAGGAAGGGGGCTGGCTAGCAAGAGCTTTCAGTGCTGGCACTTTTCATCTCTGAGCAATTGCTCGACGTTTGCAATTTCTCAGCTCGTGTCTACAAGACGGAAAGAGAATGACCGTGACGTTTGGTGGGTAGAGAAGCGCAAAGCCCCAGTGTTGCTGCGCCTGTGAAAGCGTTTCGAAGGAAGGGGGCTGGCTAGCAAGAGCTTTCAGTGCTGGCACTTTTCATCTCTGAGCAATTGCTCGACGTTTGCAATTTCTCAGCTCGTGTCTACGAGACGGAGAGATAGTGACCGTGACGTTTGGTGGGTAGAGAAGCGCAAAGCCCCAGTGTTGCTGCGCCTGTGAAAGCGTTTCGAAGGAAGGGAGTTGGCTAGCAAGAGCTTTCAGTGCTGGCACTTTTCATCTCTGAGCAATTGCTTGACGTTTGCAATTTCTCAGCTCGTGTCTACGAGACGGAGAGATAGTGACCGTGACGTTTGGTGGGTAGAGAAGCGCAGAGAGCAAGTGTTGCTGCGCCTGTGAAAGTGCTTCCAAGGAGGGGGCTTGCTAGCAACAGCTTTCAGTGCTGGCACTTTTCAGCTCTGAGCAATTGCTCGACGTTTGCAATTTCTCAGCTCGTGTCTACAAGACGGAAAGAGAATGACCGTGACGTTTGGTGGGTAGAGAAGCGCAAAGCCCCAGTGTTGCTGCGCCTGTGAAAGCGTTTCGAAGGAAGGGGGCTGGCTAGCAACAGCTTTCAGTGCTGGCACTTTTCAGCTCTGAGCAATTGCTGGACGTTTGCAATTTCTCACCGGAGCTTTTGTTAGAGTGCGCGAGAGGATGAGCAGAAGATGAGGTGGCTAGAGAAGCACAGAGCGGCAGTGTTCTAAGGGCTACAAGAGCGTTTCCAAGGAAGGGGGCTGGCTAGCAAGAGCTTTCAGTGCTGGCACTTTTCATCTCTGAGCAATTGCTCAACGTTTGCAATTTCTCAGCTCGTGTCTACGAGACGGAAAGAGAATGACCGTGACGTTTGGTGGGTAGAGCAGCGCAAAGCCCCAGTGTTGCTGCGCCTGTGAAAGCGCTTCCAAGGAAGGGTGCTGGCTAGCAAGAGCTTTCAGTGCTGGCACTTTTCCTCTCTGAGCAATTGCTCGACATTTGCAATTTCTCAGCTCGTGTCTACGAGACGGAAAGAGAATGACTGTGACGTTTGGTGGGTAGAGAAGCGCAAAGCCCCAGTGTTGCTGCGCCTGTGAAAGCGCTTCCAGGGAAGGGTGCTGGCTAGCAAGAGCTTTCAGTGCTGGCACTTTTCCTCTCTGAGCAATTGCTCGACGTTTGCAATTTCTCAGCTCGTGTCTACGAGACGGAGAGATAGTGACCGTGACGTTTGGTGGGTAGAGAAGCGCAAAGCCCCAGTTTTGCTGCGCCTGTGAAAGCGCTTCCAAGGAAGGGGACTGGCTAGCAAGAGCTTTCAGTGCTGGCACTTTTCATCTCTGAGCAATTGCTCGACGTTTGCAATTTCTCAGCTCGTGTCTATGAGACGGGAAGAGAATGACCGTGACGTTTGGTGGGTAGAGAAGCGCAAAGCCCCAGTGTTGCTGCGCCTGTGAAAGCGCTTCCAAGGAAGGGGGCTGGCTAGCAACAGCTTTCAGTGCTGGCACTTTTCAGCTCTGAGCAATTGCTCAACGTTTGCAATTTCTCACCGGAGCTCTCTTTAGACTGCACGAGAGGATGGGCAGAAGATTAGATGGCTAGAGAAGCACAGAGCGCCAGTGTTCTAAGGGCTACAAGAGCGTTTCCAAGGAAGGGGGCTGGCTAGCAACAGCTTTCAGTGCTGGCACTTTTCATCTGTGAGCAATTGCTCGACGTTTGCAATTTCTCAGCTCATGTCTATGAGACGGAAAGAGAATGACCGTGACGTTTGGTGGGTAGAGAAGCGCAAAGCCCCAGTGTTGCTGCGCCTGTGAAAGCGCTTCCAAGGAAGGGGGCTGGCTAGCAACAGCTTTCAGTGCTGGCACTTTTCATCTCTGAGCAATTGCTCAACGTTTGCAATTTCTCAGCTCGTGTCTATGAGACGGAGAGATAGTGACCGTGACGTTTGGTGGGTAGAGAAGCGCAAAGCCCCAGTGTTGCTGCGCCTGTGAAAGCGCTTCCAAGGAAGGGGGCTGGCTAGCAACAGCTTTCAGTGCTGGCACTTTTCAGCTCTGAGCAATTGCTCGACGTTTGCAATTTCTCACCTGAGCTCTCTTTAGACTGCGCGAGAGGATGAGCAGAAGATGAGGTGGCTAGAGAAGCACAGAGCGCCAGTGTTCTAAGGGCTACAAGAGCGTTTCCAAGGAAGGGGGCTGGCTAGCAACAGCTTTCAGTGCTGGCACTTTTCATCTCTGAGCAATTGCTCGATGTTTGCAATTTCTCAGCTCGTGTCTACGAGACGGAGAGATAGTGACCGTGACGTTTGGTGGGTAGAGAAGCGCAGAGAGCAAGTGTTGCTGCGCCTGTGAAAGTGCTTCCAAGGAGGGGGCTTGCTAGCAACAGCTTTCAGTGCTGGCACTTTTCATCTCTGAGCAATTGCTCGACGTTTGCAATTTCTCACCTGAGCTTTTGTTAGAGTGCGCGAGAGGATGAGCAGAAGATGAGGTGGCTAGAGAAGCACAGAGCGCCAGTGTTCTAAGGGCTACAAGAGCGTTTCCAAGGAAGGGGGCTGGCTAGCAAGAGCTTTCAGTGCTGGCACTTTTCATCTCTGAGCAATTGCTCGACGTTTGCAATTTCTCAGCTCGTGTCTACAAGACGGAAAGAGAATGACCGTGACGTTTGGTGGGTAGAGAAGCGCAAAGCCCCAGTGTTGCTGCGCCTGTGAAAGCGTTTCGAAGGAAGGGGGCTGGCTAGCAAGAGCTTTCAGTGCTGGCACTTTTCATCTCTGAGCAATTGCTCGACGTTTGCAATTTCTCAGCTCGTGTCTACGAGACGGAGAGATAGTGACCGTGACGTTTGGTGGGTAGAGAAGCGCAAAGCCCCAGTGTTGCTGCGCCTGTGAAAGCGTTTCGAAGGAAGGGAGTTGGCTAGCAAGAGCTTTCAGTGCTGGCACTTTTCATCTCTGAGCAATTGCTTGACGTTTGCAATTTCTCAGCTCGTGTCTACGAGACGGAGAGATAGTGACCGTGACGTTTGGTGGGTAGAGAAGCGCAGAGAGCAAGTGTTGCTGCGCCTGTGAAAGTGCTTCCAAGGAGGGGGCTTGCTAGCAACAGCTTTCAGTGCTGGCACTTTTCAGCTCTGAGCAATTGCTCGACGTTTGCAATTTCTCAGCTCGTGTCTACAAGACGGAAAGAGAATGACCGTGACGTTTGGTGGGTAGAGAAGCGCAAAGCCCCAGTGTTGCTGCGCCTGTGAAAGCGTTTCGAAGGAAGGGGGCTGGCTAGCAACAGCTTTCAGTGCTGGCACTTTTCAGCTCTGAGCAATTGCTGGACGTTTGCAATTTCTCACCGGAGCTTTTGTTAGAGTGCGCGAGAGGATGAGCAGAAGATGAGGTGGCTAGAGAAGCACAGAGCGGCAGTGTTCTAAGGGCTACAAGAGCGTTTCCAAGGAAGGGGGCTGGCTAGCAAGAGCTTTCAGTGCTGGCACTTTTCATCTCTGAGCAATTGCTCAACGTTTGCAATTTCTCAGCTCGTGTCTACGAGACGGAAAGAGAATGACCGTGACGTTTGGTGGGTAGAGCAGCGCAAAGCCCCAGTGTTGCTGCGCCTGTGAAAGCGCTTCCAAGGAAGGGTGCTGGCTAGCAAGAGCTTTCAGTGCTGGCACTTTTCCTCTCTGAGCAATTGCTCGACATTTGCAATTTCTCAGCTCGTGTCTACGAGACGGAAAGAGAATGACTGTGACGTTTGGTGGGTAGAGAAGCGCAAAGCCCCAGTGTTGCTGCGCCTGTGAAAGCGCTTCCAGGGAAGGGTGCTGGCTAGCAAGAGCTTTCAGTGCTGGCACTTTTCCTCTCTGAGCAATTGCTCGACGTTTGCAATTTCTCAGCTCGTGTCTACGAGACGGAGAGATAGTGACCGTGACGTTTGGTGGGTAGAGAAGCGCAAAGCCCCAGTTTTGCTGCGCCTGTGAAAGCGCTTCCAAGGAAGGGGACTGGCTAGCAAGAGCTTTCAGTGCTGGCACTTTTCATCTCTGAGCAATTGCTCGACGTTTGCAATTTCTCAGCTCGTGTCTATGAGACGGGAAGAGAATGACCGTGACGTTTGGTGGGTAGAGAAGCGCAAAGCCCCAGTGTTGCTGCGCCTGTGAAAGCGCTTCCAAGGAAGGGGGCTGGCTAGCAACAGCTTTCAGTGCTGGCACTTTTCAGCTCTGAGCAATTGCTCAACGTTTGCAATTTCTCACCGGAGCTCTCTTTAGACTGCACGAGAGGATGGGCAGAAGATTAGATGGCTAGAGAAGCACAGAGCGCCAGTGTTCTAAGGGCTACAAGAGCGTTTCCAAGGAAGGGGGCTGGCTAGCAACAGCTTTCAGTGCTGGCACTTTTCATCTGTGAGCAATTGCTCGACGTTTGCAATTTCTCAGCTCATGTCTATGAGACGGAAAGAGAATGACCGTGACGTTTGGTGGGTAGAGAAGCGCAAAGCCCCAGTGTTGCTGCGCCTGTGAAAGCGCTTCCAAGGAAGGGGGCTGGCTAGCAACAGCTTTCAGTGCTGGCACTTTTCATCTCTGAGCAATTGCTCAACGTTTGCAATTTCTCAGCTCGTGTCTATGAGACGGAGAGATAGTGACCGTGACGTTTGGTGGGTAGAGAAGCGCAAAGCCCCAGTGTTGCTGCGCCTGTGAAAGCGCTTCCAAGGAAGGGTGCTGGCTAGCAACAGCTTTCAGTGCTGGCACTTTTCAGCTCTGAGCAATTGCTCGACGTTTGCAATTTCTCACCGGAGCTTTTGTTAGAGTGCGCGAGAGGATGAGCAGAAGATGAGGTGGCTAGAGAAGCACAGAGCGCCAGTGTTCTAAGGGCTACAAGAGCGTTTCCAAGGAAGGGGGCTGGCTAGCAAGAGCTTTCAGTGCTGGCACTTTTCATCTCTGAGCAATTGCTCGACGTTTGCAATTTCTCAGCTCGTGTCTACAAGACGGAAAGAGAATGACCGTGACGTTTGGTGGGTAGAGAAGCGCAGAGAGCAAGTGTTGCTGCGCCTGTGAAAGCGCTTCCAAGGAAGGGTGCTGGCTAGCAACAGCTTTCAGTGCTGGCACTTTTCAGCTCTGAGCAATTGCTCGACGTTTGCAATTTCTCACCAGAGCTTTTGTTAGAGTGCGCGAGAGGATGAGCAGAAGATTAGATGGCTAGAGAAGCACAGAGCGCCAGTGTTCTAAGGGCTACAAGAGCGTTTCCAAGGAAGGGAGCTGGCTAGCAAGAGCTTTCAGTGCTGGCACTTTTCATCTCTGAGCAATTGCTCGACGTTTGCAATTTCTCAGCTCGTGTCTACGAGACGGAGAGATAGTGACCGTGACGTTTGGTGGGTAGAGAAGCGCAGAGAGCAAGTGTTGCTGCGCCTGTGAAAGTGCTTCCAAGGAGGGGGCTTGCTAGCAACAGCTTTCAGTGCTGGCACTTTTCATCTCTGAGCAATTGCTCGACGTTTGCAATTTCTCACCAGAGCTTTTGTTAGAGTGCTCGAGAGGATGAGCAGAAGATGAGGTGGCTAGAGAAGCACAGAGCGCCAGTGTTCTAAGGGCTACAAGAGCGTTTCCAAGGAAGGGGGCTGGCTAGCAAGAGCTTTCAGTGCTGGCACTTTTCATCTCTGAGCAATTGCTCGACGTTTGCAATTTCTCAGCTCGTGTCTACAAGACGGAAAGAGAATGACCGTGACGTTTGGTGGGTAGAGAAGCGCAAAGCCCCAGTGTTGCTGCGCCTGTGAAAGCGTTTCGAAGGAAGGGGGCTGGCTAGCAACAGCTTTCAGTGCTGGCACTTTTCATCTCTGAGCAATTGCTCGACGTTTGCAATTTCTCAGCTCGTGTCTACGAGACGGAGAGATAGTGACCGTGACGTTTGGTGGGTAGAGAAGCGCAAAGCCCCAGTGTTGCTGCGCCTGTGAAAGCGCTTCCAAGGAAGGGTGCTGGCTAGCAAGAGCTTTCAGTGCTGGCACTTTTCAGCTCTGAGCAATTGCTCGACGTTTGCAATTTCTCACCGGAGCTTTCGTTAGAGTGCGCGAGAGGATGAGCAGAAGATGAGGTGGCTAGAGAAGCACAGAGCGCCAGTGTTCTAAGGGCTACAAGAGCGTTTCCAAGGAAGGGGGCTGGCTAGCAAGAGCTTTCAGTGCTGGCACTTTTCATCTCTGAGCAATTGCTGGACGTTTGCAATTTCTCAGCTCGTGTCTACGAGACGGAGAGATAGTGACCGTGACGTTTGGTGGGTAGAGAAGCGCAGAGAGCAAGTGTTGCTGCGCCTGTGAAAGTGCTTCCAAGGAGGGGGCTGGCTAGCAAGAGCTTTCAGTGCTGGCACTTTTCATCTCTGAGCAATTGCTGGACGTTTGCAATTTCTCACCGGAGCTTTTGTTAGAGTGCGCGAGAGGATGAGCAGAAGATGAGGTGGCTAGAGAAGCACAGAGCCCCAGTGTTCTAAGGGCTACAAAAGCGCTTCCAAGGAAGGGTGCTGGCTAGCAAGAGCTTTCAGTGCTGGCACTTGTCAGCTCTGAGCAATTGCTCGACGTTTGCAATTTCTCACCTGTGCTCTCTTTAGACTGCGCGAGAGGATGGGCAGAAGATTAGGTGGCTAGAGAAGCACAGAGCCCCAGTGTTCCAAGGGCTACAAGAGCGTTTCCAAGGAAGGGTGCTGGCTAGCAAGAGCTTTCAGTGCTGGCACTTTTCATCTCTGAGCAGTTGCTCGACGTTTGCAATTTCTCAGCTCGTGTCTACGAGACGGAAAGAGAATGACCGTGACGTTTGGTGGGTAGAGAAGCGCAGAGAGCAAGTGTTGCTGCGCCTGTGAAAGCGCTTCCAAGGAAGGGGGCTGGCTAGCAACAGCTTTCAGTGCTGGCACTTTTCAGCTCTGAGCAATTGCTCGACGTTTGCAATTTCTCACCAGAGCTTTTGTTAGAGTGCGCGAGAGGATGAGCAGAAGATGAGGTGGCTAGAGAAGCACAGAGCCCCAGTGTTCTTAGGGCTACAAGAGCATTTCCAAGGAAGGGGGCTGGCTAGCAAGAGCTTTCAGTGCTGGCACTTTTCATCTCTGAGCAATTGCTCGACGTTTGCCATTTCTCAGCTCGTGTCTACGAGACGGAGAGATAGTGACCGTGACGTTTGGTGGTTAGAGAAGCGCAGAGAGCAAGTGTTGCTGCGCCTGTGAAAGTGCTTCCAAGGAGGGGGCTTGCTAGCAACAGCTTTCAGTGCTGGCACTTTTCATCTCTGAGCAATTGCTCGACGTTTGCAATTTCTCACCTGAGCTTTTGTTAGAGTGCGCGAGAGGATGAGCAGAAGATGAGGTGGCTAGAGAAGCACAGAGCGCCAGTGTTCTAAGGGCTACAAGAGCGTTTCCAAGGAAGGGGGCTGCCTAGCAAGAGCTTTCAGTGCTGGCACTTTTCATCTCTGAGCAATTGCTCGACGTTTGCAATTTCTCAGCTCGTGTCTACAAGACGGAAAGAGAATGACCGTGACGTTTGGTGGGTAGAGCAGCGCAAAGCCCCAGTGTTGCTGCGTCTGTGAAAGCATTTCGAAGGAAGGGGGCTGGCTAGCAAGAGCTTTCAGTGCTGGCACTTTTCATCTCTGAGCAATTGCTCGACGTTTGCAATTTCTCAGCTCGTGTCTACGAGACGGAGAGATAGTGACCGTGACGTTTGGTGGGTAGAGAAGCGCAAAGCCCCAGTGTTGCTGCGCCTGTGAAAGCGCTTCCAAGGAAGGGTGCTGGCTAGCAAGAGCTTTCAGTGCTGGCACTTTTCAGCTCTGAGCAATTGCTCGACGTTTGCAATTTCTCACCGGAGCTTTTGTTAGAGTGCGCGAGAGGATGAGCAGAAGATGAGGTGGCTAGAGAAGCACTGAGCCCCAGTGTTCTAAGGGCTACAACAGCGTTTCCAAGGAAGGGGGCTGGCTAGCAACAGCTTTCAGTGCTGGCACTTTTCTTCTCTGAACAATTGGTCGACGTTTACAATTTCTCAGCTCGTGTCTACGAGACGGAAAGAGAATGACCGTGACGTTTGGTGGGTAGAGAAGCGCAAAGCCCCAGTGTTTCTGCGCCTGTGAAAGCGCTTCCAAGGAAGGGTGCTGGCTAGCAAGAGCTTTCAGTGCTGGCACTTTTCATCTCTGAGCAATTGCTCGACGTTTGCCATTTCTCAGCTCGTGTCTACGAGACGGAAAGAGAATGACCGTGACATTTGGTGGGTAGAGAAGCGCAGAGAGCAAGTGTTGCTGCGCCTGTGAAAGCGCTTCCAAAGAAGGGTGCTGGCTAGCAACAGCTTTCAGTGCTGGCACTTTTCAGCTCTGAGCAATTGCTCGACGTTTGCAATTTCTCACCGGAGCTTTCGTTAGAGTGCGCGAGAGGATGAGCAGAAGATGAGGTGGCTAGAGAAGCACAGAGCGCCAGTGTTCTAAGGGCTACAAGAGCGTTTCCAAGGAAGGGAGCTGGCTAGCAACAGCTTTCAGTGCTGGCACTTTTCATCTCTGAGCAATTGGTCGACGTTTGCCATTTCTCAGCTCGTGTCTACGAGACGGTAAGAGAATGACCGTGACGTTTGGTGGGTAGAGAAGCGCAGAGAGCAAGTGTTGCTGCGCCTGTGAAAGCGCGTCCAAGGAGGGGGCTGGCTAGCAAGAGCTTTCAGTGCTGGCACTTTTCATCTCTGAGCAATTGCTCGACGTTTGCAATTTCTCACCGGAGCTTTTGTTAGAGTGCGCGAGAGGATGAGCAGAAGATGAGGTGGCTAGAGAAGCACAGAGCGCCAGTGTTCTAAGGGCTACAAAAGCGCTTCCAAGGAAGGGTGCTGGCTAGCAACAGCTTTCAGTGCTGGCACTTTTCAGCTCTGAGCAATTGCTCGACGTTTGCAATTTCTCACCTGTGCTCTCTTTAGACTGCGCGAGAGGATGGGCAGAAGATTAGGTGGCTAGAGAAGCACAGAGCCCCAGTGTTCTAAGGGCTACAAGAGCGTTTCCAAGGAAGGGGGCTGGCTAGCAAGAGCTTTCAGTGCTGGCACTTTTCATCTCTGAGCAGTTGCTCGACGTTTGCAATTTCTCAGCTCGTTGTCTACGAGACGGAAAGAGAATGACCGTGACGTTTGGAGGGTAGAGAAGCGCAAAGCCCCAGTGTTGCTGCGCCTGTGAAAGCGCTTCCAAGGAAGGGGGCTGGCTAGCAACAGCTTTCAGTGCTGGCACTTTTCAGCTCTGAGCAATTGCTCGACGTTTGCAATTTCTCAGCTCGTGTCTACGAGACGGAGAGATAGTGACCGTGACGTTTGGTGGTTAGAGAAGCGCAGAGAGCAAGTGTTGCTGCGCCTGTGAAAGTGCTTCCAAGGAGGGGGCTTGCTAGCAACAGCTTTCAGTGCTGGCACTTTTCAGCTCTGAGCAATTGCTCGACGTTTGCAATTTCTCACCAGAGCTTTTGTTAGAGTGCGCGAGAGGATGAGCAGAAGATGAGGTGGCTAGAGAAGCACAGAGCGCCAGTGTTCTAAGGGCTACAAGAGCGTTTCCAAGGAAGGGGGCTGGCTAGCAAGAGCTTTCAGTGCTGGCACTTTTCATCTCTGAGCAATTGCTCGACGTTTGCCATTTCTCAGCTCGTGTCTACGAGACGGAGAGATAGTGACCGTGACGTTTGGTGGTTAGAGAAGCGCAGAGAGCAAGTGTTGCTGCGCCTGTGAAAGTGCTTCCAAGGAGGGGGCTTGCTAGCAACAGCTTTCAGTGCTGGCACTTTTCATCTCTGAGCAATTGCTCGACGTTTGCAATTTCTCACCTGAGCTTTTGTTAGAGTGCGCGAGAGGATGAGCAGAAGATGAGGTGGCTAGAGAAGCACAGAGCGCCAGTGTTCTAAGGGCTACAAGAGCGTTTCCAAGGAAGGGGGCTGCCTAGCAAGAGCTTTCAGTGCTGGCACTTTTCATCTCTGAGCAATTGCTCGACGTTTGCAATTTCTCAGCTCGTGTCTACGAGACGGAAAGAGAATGACCGTGACGTTTGGTGGGTAGAGCAGCGCAAAGCCCCAGTGTTGCTGCGTCTGTGAAAGCATTTCGAAGGAAGGGGGCTGGCTAGCAAGAGCTTTCAGTGCTGGCACTTTTCATCTCTGAGCAATTGCTCGACGTTTGCAATTTCTCAGCTCGTGTCTACGAGACGGAGAGATAGTGACCGTGACGTTTGGTGGGTAGAGAAGCGCAAAGCCCCAGTGTTGCTGCGCCTGTGAAAGCGCTTCCAAGGAAGGGTGCTGGCTAGCAAGAGCTTTCAGTGCTGGCACTTTTCAGCTCTGAGCAATTGCTCGACGTTTGCAATTTCTCACCGGAGCTTTTGTTAGAGTGCGCGAGAGGATGAGCAGAAGATGAGGTGGCTAGAGAAGCACTGAGCCCCAGTGTTCTAAGGGCTACAACAGCGTTTCCAAGGAAGGGGGCTGGCTAGCAACAGCTTTCAGTGCTGGCACTTTTCTTCTCTGAACAATTGGTCGACGTTTACAATTTCTCAGCTCGTGTCTACGAGACGGAAAGAGAATGACCGTGACGTTTGGTGGGTAGAGAAGCGCAAAGCCCCAGTGTTTCTGCGCCTGTGAAAGCGCTTCCAAGGAAGGGTGCTGGCTAGCAAGAGCTTTCAGTGCTGGCACTTTTCATCTCTGAGCAATTGCTCGACGTTTGCCATTTCTCAGCTCGTGTCTACGAGACGGAAAGAGAATGACCGTGACATTTGGTGGGTAGAGAAGCGCAGAGAGCAAGTGTTGCTGCGCCTGTGAAAGCGCTTCCAAAGAAGGGTGCTGGCTAGCAACAGCTTTCAGTGCTGGCACTTTTCAGCTCTGAGCAATTGCTCGACGTTTGCAATTTCTCACCGGAGCTTTCGTTAGAGTGCGCGAGAGGATGAGCAGAAGATGAGGTGGCTAGAGAAGCACAGAGCGCCAGTGTTCTAAGGGCTACAAGAGCGTTTCCAAGGAAGGGAGCTGGCTAGCAACAGCTTTCAGTGCTGGCACTTTTCATCTCTGAGCAATTGGTCGACGTTTGCCATTTCTCAGCTCGTGTCTACGAGACGGTAAGAGAATGACCGTGACGTTTGGTGGGTAGAGAAGCGCAGAGAGCAAGTGTTGCTGCGCCTGTGAAAGCGCGTCCAAGGAGGGGGCTGGCTAGCAAGAGCTTTCAGTGCTGGCACTTTTCATCTCTGAGCAATTGCTCGACGTTTGCAATTTCTCACCGGAGCTTTTGTTAGAGTGCGCGAGAGGATGAGCAGAAGATGAGGTGGCTAGAGAAGCACAGAGCGCCAGTGTTCTAAGGGCTACAAAAGCGCTTCCAAGGAAGGGTGCTGGCTAGCAACAGCTTTCAGTGCTGGCACTTTTCAGCTCTGAGCAATTGCTCGACGTTTGCAATTTCTCACCTGTGCTCTCTTTAGACTGCGCGAGAGGATGGGCAGAAGATTAGGTGGCTAGAGAAGCACAGAGCCCCAGTGTTCTAAGGGCTACAAGAGCGTTTCCAAGGAAGGGGGCTGGCTAGCAAGAGCTTTCAGTGCTGGCACTTTTCATCTCTGAGCAGTTGCTCGACGTTTGCAATTTCTCAGCTCGTTGTCTACGAGACGGAAAGAGAATGACCGTGACGTTTGGAGGGTAGAGAAGCGCAAAGCCCCAGTGTTGCTGCGCCTGTGAAAGCGCTTCCAAGGAAGGGGGCTGGCTAGCAACAGCTTTCAGTGCTGGCACTTTTCAGCTCTGAGCAATTGCTCGACGTTTGCAATTTCTCAGCTCGTGTCTACGAGACGGAGAGATAGTGACCGTGACGTTTGGTGGTTAGAGAAGCGCAGAGAGCAAGTGTTGCTGCGCCTGTGAAAGTGCTTCCAAGGAGGGGGCTTGCTAGCAACAGCTTTCAGTGCTGGCACTTTTCAGCTCTGAGCAATTGCTCGACGTTTGCAATTTCTCACCAGAGCTTTTGTTAGAGTGCGCGAGAGGATGAGCAGAAGATGAGGTGGCTAGAGAAGCACAGAGCGCCAGTGTTCTAAGGGCTACAAGAGCGTTTCCAAGGAAGGGGGCTGGCTAGCAAGAGCTTTCAGTGCTGGCACTTTTCATCTCTGAGCAATTGCTCGACGTTTGCAATTTCTCAGCTCGTGTCTACGAGACGGAAAGAGAATGACCGTGACGTTTGGTGGGTAGAGCAGCGCAAAGCCCCAGTGTTGCTGCGTCTGTGAAAGCCCTTCCAGGGAAGGGGGCTGGCTAGCAAGAGCTTTCAGTGCTGGCACTTTTCATCTCTGAGCAATTGCTCGACGTTTGCAATTTCTCAGCTCGTGTCTATGAGACGGAGAGATAGTGACCGTGACGTTTGGTGGGTAGAGAAGCGCAAAGCCCCAGTGTTGCTGCGCCTGTGAAAGCGCCTCCAAGGAAGGGTGCTGGCTAGCAACAGCTTTCAGTGCTGGCACTTTTCAGCTCTGAGCAATTGCTCGACGTTTGCAATTTCTCACCAGAGCTTTTGTTAGAGTGCGCGAGAGGATGAGCAGAAGATGAGGTGGCTAGAGAAGCACAGAGCGCCAGTGTTCTAAGGGCTACAAGAGCGTTTCCAAGGAAGGGGGCTGCCTAGCAACAGCTTTCAGTGCTGGCACTTTTCATCTCTGAGCAATTGGTCGACGTTTACAATTTCTCAGCTCGTGTCTACGAGACGGAAAGAGAATGACCGTGACGTTTGGTGGGTAGAGAAGCGCAGAGAGCAAGTGTTGCTGCGCCTGTGAAAGTGCTTCCAAGGAAGGGGGCTTGCTAGCAACAGCTTTCAGTGCTGGCACTTTTCAGCTCTGAGCAATTGCTGGACGTTTGCAATTTCTCACCGGAGCTTTTGTTAGAGTGCGCGAGAGGATGAGCAGAAGATGAGGTGGCTAGAGAAGCACAGAGCGCCAGTGTTCTAAGGGCTACAAGAGCGTTTCCAAGGAAGGGGGCTGGCTAGCAAGAGCTTTCAGTGCTGGCACTTTTCATCTCTGAGCAATTGCTCGACGTTTGCAATTTCTCAGCTCGTGTCTACGAGACGGAGAGATAGTGACCGTGACGTTTGGTGGGTAGAGAAGCGCAAAGCCCAGTGTTGCTGCGCCTGTGAAAGTGCTTCCAAGGAGGGGGCTGGCTAGCAACAGCTTTCAGTGCTGGCACTTTTCAGCTCTGAGCAATTGCTCGACGTTTGCAATTTCTCACCAGAGCTTTTGTTAGAGTGCGCGAGAGGATGAGCAGAAGATGAGGTGGCTAGAGAAGCACAGAGCGCCAGTGTTCTAAGGGCTACAAGAGCGTTTCCAAGGAAGGGTGCTGGCTAGCAACAGCTTTCAGTGCTGGCACTTTTCAGCTCTGAGCAATTGCTCGACGTTTGCAATTTCTCACCGGAGCTTTTGTTAGAGTGCGCGAGAGGATGAGCAGAAGATTAGATGGCTAGAGAAGCACAGAGCGCCAGTGTTCTAAGGGCTACAAGAGCGTTTCCAAGGAAGGGAGCTGGCTAGCAAGAGCTTTCAGTGCTGGCACTTTTCATCTCTGAGCAATTGCTCGACGTTTGCAATTTCTCACCGGAGCTTTTGTTAGAGTGCGCGAGAGGATGAGCAGAAGATGAGGTGGCTAGAGAAGCACAGAGCGCCACTGTTCTAAGGGCTACAAGAGCGTTTCCAAGGAAAGGGGCTGGCTAGCAAGAGCTTTCAGTGCTGGCACTTTTCATCTCTGAGCAATTACTCGACGTTTGCAATTTCTCAGCTCGTGTCTACAAGACGGAAAGAGAATGACAGTGACGTTTGGTGGGTAGAGAAGCGCAAAGCCCCAGTGTTGCTGCGCCTGTGAAAGCGTTTCGAAGGAAGGGGGCTGGCTAGCAACAGCTTTCAGTGCTGGCACTTTTCATCTCTGAGCAATTGCTCAACGTTTGCAATTTCTCAGCTCGTGTCTACGAGACGGAGAGATAGTGACCGTGACGTTTGGTGGGTAGAGAAGCGCAAAGCCCCAGTGTTGCTGCGCCTGTGAAAGCGCTTCCAAGGAAGGGTGCTGGCTAGCAAGAGCTTTCAGTGCTGGCACTTTTCAGCTCTGAGCAATTGCTCGACGTTTGCAATTTCTCTCCGGAGCTTTCGTTAGAGTGCGCGAGAGGATGAGCAGAAGATGAGGTGGCTAGAGAAGCACAGAGCGCCAGTGTTCTAAGGGCTACAAGAGCGTTTCCAAGGAAGGGTGCTGGCTAGCAACAGCTTTCAGTGCTGGCACTTTTCATCTCTGAGCAATTGCTCGACGTTTGCAATTTCTCACCGGAGATTTTGTTAGAGTGCGCGAGAGGATGAGCAGAAGATGAGGTGGCTAGAGAAGCACAGAGCTCCAGTGTTCTAAGGGCTACAAAAGCGCTTCCAAGAAAGGGTGCTGGCTAGCAACAGCTTTCAGTGCTGGCACTTGTCAGCTCTGAGCAATTGCTCGACGTTTGCAATTTCTCACCTGTGCTCTCTTTAGACTGCGCGAGAGGATGGGCAGAAGATTAGGTGGCTAGAGAAGCACAGAGCCCCAGTGTTCTAAGGGCTACAAGAGCGTTTCCAAGGAAGGGGGCTGGCTAGCAAGAGCTTTCAGTGCTGGCACTTTTCATCTCTGAGCAGTTGCTCGACGTTTGCAATTTCTCAGCTCGTGTCTACGAGACGGAAAGAGAATGACCGTGACGTTTGGAGGGTAGAGAAGCGCAAAGCCCCAGTGTTGCTGCGCCTGTGAAAGCGCTTCCAAGGAAGGGGGCTGGCTAGCAACAGCTTTCAGTGCTGGCACTTTTCAGCTCTGAGCAATTGCTCGACGTTTGCAATTTCTCACCGGAGCTTTTGTTAGAGTGCGCGAGAGGATGAGCAGAAGATGAGGTGGCTAGAGAAGCACAGAGCGCCAGTGTTCTAAGGGCTACAAGAGCACTTCCAAGGAAGGGGGCTGGCTAGCAAGAGCTTTCAGTGCTGGCACTTTTCATCTCTGAGCAATTGCTCGACGTTTGCAATTTCTCAGCTCGTGTCTACGAGACGGAGAGATAGTGACCGTGACGTTTGGTGGTTAGAGAAGCGCAGAGAGCAAGTGTTGCTGCGCCTGTGAAAGTGCTTCCAAGGAGGGGGCTTGCTAGCAACAGCTTTCAGTGCTGGCACTTTTCAGCTCTGAGCAATTGCTCGACGTTTGCAATTTCTCACCAGAGCTTTTGTTAGAGTGCGCGAGAGGATGAGCAGAAGATGAGGTGGCTAGAGAAGCACAGAGCGGCAGTGTTCTAAGGGCTACAAGAGCGTTTCCAAGGAAGGGGGCTGGCTAGCAAGAGCTTTCAGTGCTGGCACTTTTCATCTCTGAGCAATTGCTCGACGTTTGCAATTTCTCAGCTCGTGTCTACAAGACGGAAAGAGAATGACCGTGACGTTTGGTGGGTAGAGCAGCGCAAAGCCCCAGTGTTGCTGCGCCTGTGAAAGCATTTCGAAGGAAGGGGGCTGGCTAGCAAGAGCTTTCAGTGCTGGCACTTTTCATCTCTGAGCAATTGCTCGACGTTTGCAATTTCTCAGCTCGTGTCTACGAGACGGAGAGATAGTGACCGTGACGTTTGGTGGGTAGAGAAGCGCAAAGCCCCAGTGTTGCTGCGCCTGTGAAAGCGCTTCCAAGGAAGGGTGCTGGCTAGCAAGAGCTTTCAGTGCTGGCACTTTTCAGCTCTGAGCAATTGCTCGACGTTTGCAATTTCTCACCAGAGCTTTTGTTAGAGTGCGCGAGAGGATGAGCAGAAGATGAGGTGGCTAGAGAAGCACAGAGCGCCAGTGTTCTAAGGGCTACAAGAGCGTTTCCAAGGAAGGGGGCTGGCTAGCAAGAGCTTTCAGTGCTGGCACTTTTCATCTCTGAGCAATTGCTCGACGTTTGCAATTTCTCAGCTCGTGTCTACGAGACGGAGAGATAGTGACCGTGATGTTTGGTGGATAGACAAGCGCAAAGCCCCAGTGTTGCTGCACCTGTGAAAGCGCTTCCAAGGAAGGGAGCTGGCTAGCAACAGCTTTCAGTGCTGGCACTTTTCATCTCTGAGCAATTGCTGGACGTTTGCAATTTCTCAGCTCGTGTCTACGAGACGGAGAGATAGTGACCGTGACGTTTGGTGGGTAGAGAAGCGCAAAGCCCCAGTGTTGCTGCACCTGTGAAAGCGCTTCCAGGGAAGGGTGCTGGCTAGCAAGAGCTTTCAGTGCTGGCACTTTTCATCTCTGAGCAATTGCTCGACGTTTGCAATTTCTCACCGGAGCTTTTGTTAGAGTGCGCGAGAGGATGAGCAGAAGATGAGGTGGCTAGAGAAGCACAGAGCCCCACTGTTCTTAGGGCTACAAGAGCGTTTCCAAGGAAGGGGGCTGGCTAGCAAGAGCTTTCAGTGCTGGCACTTTTCATCTCTGAGCAATTGCTCAACGTTTGCAATTTCTCAGCTCGTGTCTACGAGACGGAGAGATAGTGACCGTGACGTTTGGTGGGTAGAGAAGCGCAAAGCCCCAGTGTTGCTGCGCCTGTGAAAGCGCTTCCAAGGAAGGGTGCTGACTAGCAAGAGCTTTCAGTGCTGGCACTTTTCAGCTCGGAGCAATTGCTCGACGTTTGCAATTTCTCACCAGAGCTTTTGTTAGAGTGCGCGAGAGGATGAGGAGAAGATGAGGTGCCTAGAGAAGCACAGAGCGCCAGTGTTCTAAGGGCTACAAGAGCGTTTCCAAGGAAGGGGGCTGGCTAGCAAGAGCTTTCAGTGCTGGCACTTTTCATCTCTGAGCAGTTGCTCGACGTTTGCAATTTCTCAGCTCGTGTCTACGAGACGGAAAGAGAATGACCGTGACGTTTGCAGGGTAGAGAAGCGCAAAGCCCCAGTGTTGCTGCGCCTGTGAAAGCGCTTCCAAGGAAGGGGGCTGGCTAGCAACAGCTTTCAGTGCTGGCACTTTTCATCTCTGAGCAATTGCTCGACGTTTGCAATTTCTCACCAGAGCTTTTGTTAGAGTGCGCGAGAGGATGAGCAGAAGATGAGGTGGCTAGAGAAGCACAGACCCCAGTGTTCTTAGGGCTACAAGAGCACTTCCAAGGAAGGGGGCTGGCTAGCAAGAGCTTTCAGTGCTGGCACTTTTCATCTCTGAGCAATTGCTCGACGTTTGCAATTTCTCAGCTCGTGTCTACGAGACGGAGAGAAAGTGACCATGACGTTTGGTGGGTAGAGAAGCGCAAAGCCCCAGTGTTTCTGCGCCTGTGAAAGCCCTTCCAAGGAAGGGGGCTGGCTAGCAAGAGCTTTCAGTGCTGGCACTTTTCATCTCTGAGCAATTGCTCGACGTTTGCAATTTCTCAGCTCGTGTCTACAAGACGGAAAGAGAATGACCGTGACGTTTGGTGGGTAGAGAAGCGCAAAGCCCCAGTGTTGCTGCGCCTGTGAAAGCGTTTCGAAGGAAGGGGGCTGGCTAGCAACAGCTTTCAGTGCTGGCACTTTTCAGCTCTGAGCAATTGCTCGACGTTTGCAATTTCTCAGCTCGTGTCTACGAGACGGAGAGATAGTGACCGTGACGTTTGGTGGGTAGAGAAGCGCAAAGCCCCAGTGTTGCTGCGCCTGTGAAAGCGCTTCCAAGGAAGGGTGCTGGCTAGCAACAGCTTTCAGTGCTGGCACTTTTCAGCTCTGAGCAATTGCTCGACGTTTGCAATTTCTCTCCGGAGCTTTCGTTAGAGTGCGCGAGAGGATGAGCAGAAGATGAGGTGGCTAGAGAAGCACAGAGCGCCAGTGTTCTAAGGGCTACAACAGCGTTTCCAAGGAAGGGAGCTGGCTAGCAACAGCTTTCAGTGCTGGCACTTTTCATCTCTGAGCAATTGCTCGACGTTTGCAATTTCTCAGCTCGTGTCTACGAGACGGAAAGAGAATGACCGTGACGTTTGGTGGGTAGAGAAGCGCAGAGAGCAAGTGTTGCTGCGCCTGTGGAAGCGCGTCCAAGGAGGGGGCTGGCTAGCAAGAGCTTTCAGTGCTGGCACTTTTCATCTCTGAGCAATTGCTCGACGTTTGCAATTTCTCACCGGAGCTTTTGTTAGAGTGCGCGAGAGGATGAGCAGAAGATGAGGTGGCTAGAGAAGCACAGAGCGCCAGTGTTCTAAGGGCTACAAAAGCGCTTCCAAGGAAGGGTGCTGGCTAGCAACAGCTTTCAGTGCTGGCACTTGTCAGCTCTGAGCAATTGCTCGACGTTTGCAATTTCTCACCTGTGCTCTCTTTAGACTGCGCGAGAGGATGGGCAGAAGATTAGGTGGCTAGAGAAGCACAGAGCCCCAGTGTTCTAAGGGCTACAAGAGCGTTTCCAAGGAAGGGGGCTGGCTAGCAAGAGCTTTCAGTGCTGGCACTTTTCATCTCTGAGCAGTTGCTCGACGTTTGCAATTTCTCAGCTCGTTGTCTACGAGACGGAAAGAGAATGACCGTGACGTTTGGAGGGTAGAGAAGCGCAAAGCCCCAGTGTTGCTGCGCCTGTGAAAGCGCTTCCAAGGAAGGGGGCTGGCTAGCAACAGCTTTCAGTGCTGGCACTTTTCAGCTCTGAGCAATTGCTCGACGTTTGCAATTTCTCACCAGAGCTTTTGTTAGAGTGCGCGAGAGGATGAGCAGAAGATGAGGTGGCTAGAGAAGCACAGAGCCCCAGTGTTCTTAGGGCTACAAGAGCATTTCCAAGGAAGGGGGCTGGCTAGCAAGAGATTTCAGTTCTGGCACTTTTCATCTCTGAGCAATTGCTCGACGTTTGCAATTTCTCAGCTCGTGTCTACGAGACGGAGAGATAGTGACCGTGACGTTTGGTGGTTAGAGAAGCGCAGAGAGCAAGTGTTGCTGCGCCTGTGAAAGTGCTTCCAAGGAGGGGGCTTGCTAGCAACAGCTTTCAGTGCTGGCACTTTTCAGCTCTGAGCAATTGCTCGACGTTTGCAATTTCTCACCAGAGCTTTTGTTAGAGTGCGCGAGAGGATGAGCAGAAGATGAGGTGGCTAGAGAAGCACAGAGCGCCAGTGTTCTAAGGGCTACAAGAGCGTTTCCAAGGAAGGGGGCTGCCTAGCAAGAGCTTTCAGTGCTGGCACTTTTCATCTCTGAGCAATTGCTCGACGTTTGCAATTTCTCAGCTCGTGTCTACAAGACGGAAAGAGAATGACCGTGACGTTTGGTGGGTAGAGCAGCGCAAAGCCCCAGTGTTGCTGCGTCTGTGAAAGCATTTCGAAGGAAGGGGGCTGGCTAGCAAGAGCTTTCAGTGCTGGCACTTTTCATCTCTGAGCAATTGCTCGACGTTTGCAATTTCTCAGCTCGTGTCTACGAGACGGAGAGATAGTGACCGTGACGTTTGGTGGGTAGAGAAGCGCAAAGCCCCAGTGTTGCTGCGCCTGTGAAAGCGCTTCCAAGGAAGGGTGCTGGCTAGCAACAGCTTTCAGTGCTGGCACTTTTCAGCTCTGAGCAATTGCTGGACGTTTGCAATTTCTCACCGGAGCTTTTGTTAGAGTGCGCGAGAGGATGAGCAGAAGATGAGGTGGCTAGAGAAGCACAGAGCGCCAGTGTTCTAAGGGCTACAAGAGCGTTTCCAAGGAAGGGGGCTGCCTAGCAAGAGCTTTCAGTGCTGGCACTTTTCTTCTCTGAGCAATTGGTCGACGTTTACAATTTCTCAGCTCGTGTCTACGAGACGGAAAGAGAATGACCGTGACATTTGGTGGGTAGAGAAGCGCAGAGAGCAAGTGTTGCTGCGCCTGTGAAAGTGCTTCCAAGGAAGGGGGCTTGCTAGCAACAGCTTTCAGTGCTGGCACTTTTCAGCTCTGAGCAATTGCTGGACGTTTGCAATTTCTCACCGGAGCTTTTGTTAGAGTGCGCGAGAGGATGAGCAGAAGATGAGGTGGCTAGAGAAGCACAGAGCGCCAGTGTTCTAAGGGCTACAAGAGCGTTTCCAAGGAAGGGGGCTGGCTAGCAACAGCTTTCAGTGCTGGCACTTTTCATCTCTGAGCAATTGCTCGACGTTTGCAATTTCTCAGCTCGTGTCTACGAGACGGAGAGATAGTGACCGTGACGTTTGGTGGGTAGAGAAGCGCAAAGCCCCAGTGTTGCTGCGCCTGTGAAAGTGCTTCCAAGGAGGGGGCTGGCTAGCAACAGCTTTCAGTGCTGGCACTTTTCATCTCTGAGCAATTGCTCGACGTTTGCAATTTCTCACCGGAGCTTTTGTTAGAGTGCGCGAGAGGATGAGCAGAAGATGAGGTGGCTAGAGAAGCACAGAGCGCCGGTGTTCTAAGGGCTACAAGAGCGTTTCCAAGGAAGGGGGCTGGCTAGCAACAGCTTTCAGTGCTGGCACTTTTCATCTCTGAGCAATTGCTCGACGTTTGCAATTTCTCAGCTCGTGTCTACGAGACGGAGAGATAGTGACCGTGATGTTTGGTGGATAGACAAGCGCAAAGCCCCAGTGTTGCTGCACCTGTGAAAGCGCTTCCAAGGAAGGGGGCTGGCTAGCAAGAGCTTTCAGTGCTGGCACTTTTCATCTCTGAGCAATTGCTCGACGTTTGCAATTTCTCAGCTCGTGTCTACGAGACGGAGAGAAAGTGACCATGACGTTTGGTGGGTAGAGAAGCGCAAAGCCCCAGTGTTGCTGCGCCTGTGAAAGCGCTTCCAAGGAAGGGGGCTGGCTAGCAAGAGCTTTCAGTGCTGGCACTTTTCATCTCTGAGCAATTGGTCGACGTTTGCAATTTCTCAGCTCGTGTCTACAAGACGGAAAGAGAATGACCGTGACGTTTGGTGGGTAGAGAAGCGCAGAGAGCAAGTGTTGCTGCGCCTGTGAAAGCGCTTCCAAAGAAGGGTGCTGGCTAGCAAGAGCTTTCAGTGCTGGCACTTTTCATCTCTGAGCAATTGCTCGACGTTTGCAATTTCTCACCGGAGCTTTTGTTAGAGTGCGCGAGAGGATGAGCAGAAGATTAGATGGCTAGAGAAGCACAGAGCGCCAGTGTTCTAAGGGCTACAAGAGCGTTTCCAAGTAAGGGAGCTGGCTAGCAAGAGCTTTCAGTGCTGGCACTTTTCAGCTCTGAGCAATTGCTCGACGTTTGCAATTTCTCACCTGAGCTCTCTTTAGAGTGCGCGAGAGGATGAGCAGAAGATGAGGTGGCTAGAGAAGCACAGAGCGCCAGTGTTCCAAAGGCTACAAGAGCGTTTCCAAGGAAAGGGGCTGGCTAGCAACAGCTTTCAGTGCTGGCACTTTTCATCTCTGAGCAATTACTCGACGTTTGCAATTTCTCAGCTCGTGTCTACAAGACGGAAAGAGAATGACAGTGACGTTTGGTGGGTAGAGAAGCGCAAAGCCCCAGTGTTGCTGCGCCTGTGAAAGCGTTTCGAAGGAAGGGGGCTGGCTAGCAACAGCTTTCAGTGCTGGCACTTTTCATCTCTGAGCAATTGCTCGACGTTTGCAATTTCTCAGCTCGTGTCTACGAGACGGAGAGATAGTGACCGTGACGTTTGGTGGGTAGAGAAGCGCAAAGCCCCAGTGTTGCTGCGCCTGTGAAAGCGCTTCCAAGGAAGGGTGCTGGCTAGCAAGAGCTTTCAGTGCTGGCACTTTTCAGCTCTGAGCAATTGCTCGACGTTTGCAATTTCTCACCAGAGCTTTCATTAGAGTGCGCGAGAGGATGAGGAGAAGATGAGGTGGCTAGAGAAGCACAGAGCGCCAGTGTTCTAAGGGCTACAAGAGCGTTTCCAAGGAAGGGGGCTGCCTAGCAAGAGCTTTCAGTGCTGGCACTTTTCATCTCTGAGCAATTGCTCGACGTTTGCAATTTCTCAGCTCGTGTCTACGAGACGGAGAGAGAATGACCATGACGTTTGGTGGGTAGAGAAGCGCAAAGCCCCAGTGTTGCTGCGCCTGTGAAAGCGCTTCCAAGGAAGGGGGCTGGCTAGCAAGAGCTTTCAGTGCTGGCACTTTTCATCTCTGAGCAATTGCTCGACGTTTGCAATTTCTCAGCTCGTGTCTACGAGACGGAAAGAGAATGACCGTGACGTTTGGAGGGTAGAGAAGCGCAGAGAGCAAGTGTTGCTGCGCCTGTGAAAGCGCTTCCAAAGAAGGGTGCTGGCTAGCAACAGCTTTCAGTGCTGGCACTTTTCAGCTCTGAGCAATTGCTCGACGTTTGCAATTTCTCACCGGAGCTTTTGTTAGAGTGCGCGAGAGGATGAGCAGAAGATGAGGTGGCTAGAGAAGCACAGAGCGGCAGTGTTCTAAGGGCTACAAGAGCGTTTCCAAGGAAGGGAGCTGGCTAGCAAGAGCTTTCAGTGCTGGCACTTTTCATCTCTGAGCAATTGCTCGACGTTTGCAATTTCTCAGCTCGTGTCTACAAGACGGAAAGAGAATGACCGTGACGTTTGGTGGGTAGAGAAGCGCAAAGCCCCAGTGTTGCTGCGCCTGTGAAAGCGTTTCGAAGGAAGGGGGCTGGCTAGCAACAGCTTTCAGTGCTGGCACTTTTCATCTCTGAGCAATTGCTCGACGTTTGCAATTTCTCAGCTCGTGTCTACGAGACGGAGAGATAGTGACCGTGACGTTTGGTGGGTAGAGAAGCGCAAAGCCCCAGTGTTGCTGCGCCTGTGAAAGCGCTTCCAAGGAAGGGTGCTGGCTAGCAAGAGCTTTCAGTGCTGGCACTTTTCATCTCTGAGCAATTGCTCGACGTTTGCAATTTCTCACCGGAGCTTTTGTTAGAGTGCGCGAGAGGATGAGCAGAAGATGAGGTGGCTAGAGAAGCACAGAGCCCCAGTGTTCTAAGGGCTACAAAAGCGCTTCCAAGGAAGGGTGCTGGCTAGCAAGAGCTTTCAGTGCTGGCACTTGTCAGCTCTGAGCAATTGCTCGACGTTTGCAATTTCTCACCTGTGCTCTCTTTAGACTGCGCGAGAGGATGGGCAGAAGATTAGGTGGCTAGAGAAGCACAGAGCCCCAGTGTTCCAAGGGCTACAAGAGCGTTTCCAAGGAAGGGGGCTGGCTAGCAAGAGCTTTCAGTGCTGGCACTTTTCATCTCTGAGCAGTTGCTCGACGTTTGCAATTTCTCAGCTCGTGTCTACGAGACGGAAAGAGAATGACCGTGACGTTTGGAGGGTAGAGAAGCGCAAAGCCCCAGTGTTGCTGCGCCTGTGAAAGCGCTTCCAAGGAAGGGGGCTGGCTAGCAACAGCTTTCAGTGCTGGCACTTTTCATCTCTGAGCAATTGCTCGACGTTTGCAATTTCTCACCAGAGCTTTTGTTAGAGTGCGCGAGAGGATGAGCAGAAGATGAGGTGGCTAGAGAAGCACAGAGCCCCAGTGTTCTTAGGGCTACAAGAGCACTTCCAAGGAAGGGGGCTGGCTAGCAAGAGCTTTCAGTGCTGGCACTTTTCATCTCTGAGCAATTGCTCGACGTTTGCAATTTCTCAGCTCGTGTCTACGAGACGGAGAGATAGTGACCGTGACGTTTGGTGGTTAGAGAAGCGCAGAGAGCAAGTGTTGCTGCGCCTGTGAAAGTGCTTCCAAGGAGGGGGCTTGCTAGCAACAGCTTTCAGTGCTGGCACTTTTCAGCTCTGAGCAATTGCTCGACGTTTGCAATTTCTCACCAGAGCTTTTGTTAGAGTGCGCGAGAGGATGAGCAGAAGATGAGGTGGCTAGAGAAGCACAGAGCGGCAGTGTTCTAAGGGCTACAAGAGCGTTTCCAAGGAAGGGGGCTGGCTAGCAAGAGCTTTCAGTGCTGGCACTTTTCATCTCTGAGCAATTGCTCGACGTTTGCAATTTCTCAGCTCGTGTCTACAAGACGGAAAGAGAATGACCGTGACGTTTGGTGGGTAGAGCAGCGCAAAGCCCCAGTGTTGCTGCGCCTGTGAAAGCATTTCGAAGGAAGGGGGCTGGCTAGCAAGAGCTTTCAGTGCTGGCACTTTTCATCTCTGAGCAATTGCTGGACGTTTGCAATTTCTCAGCTCGTGTCTACGAGACGGAGAGATAGTGACCGTGACGTTTGGTGGGTAGAGAAGTGCAAAGCCCCAGTGTTGCTGCACCTGTGAAAGCGCTTCCAGGGAAGGGTGCTGGCTAGCAAGAGCTTTCAGTGCTGGCACTTTTCATCTCTGAGCAATTGCTCGACGTTTGCAATTTCTCACCGGAGCTTTTGTTAGAGTGCGCGAGAGGATGAGCAGAAGATGAGGTGGCTAGAGAAGCACAGAGCCCCACTGTTCTTAGGGCTACAAGAGCGTTTCCAAGGAAGGGGGCTGGCTAGCAACAGCTTTCAGTGCTGGCACTTTTCATCTCTGAGCAATTGCTCAACGTTTGCAATTTCTCAGCTCGTGTCTACGAGACGGAGAGATAGTGACCGTGACGTTTGGTGGGTAGAGAAGCGCAAAGCCCCAGTGTTGCTGCGCCTGCGAAAGCGCTTCCAAGGAAGGGTGCTGACTAGCAAGAGCTTTCAGTGCTGGCACTTTTCAGCTCGGAGCAATTGCTCGACGTTTGCAATTTCTCACCAGAGCTTTTGTTAGAGTGCGCGAGAGGATGAGCAGAAGATGAGGTGGCTAGAGAAGCACAGAGCGCCAGTGTTCTAAGGGCTACAAGAGCGTTTCCAAGGAAGGGGGCTGGCTAGCAAGAGCTTTCAGTGCTGGCACTTTTCATCTCTGAGCAATTGCTCGACGTTTGCAATTTCTCAGCTCGTGTCTACGAGACGGAAAGAGAATGACCGTGACGTTTGGTGGGTAGAGAAGCGCAAAGCCCCAGTGTTGCTGCGCCTGTGAAAGCGCTTCCAAGGAAGGGGGCTGGCTAGCAACAGCTTTCAGTGCTGGCACATTTCTTCTCTGAGCAATTGCTGGACGTTTGCAATTTCTCTCCGGAGCTTTTGTTAGAGTGCGCGAGAGGATGAGCAGAAGATGAGGTGGCTAGAGAAGCACAGAGCCCCAGTGTACTTAGGGCTACAAGAGCGTTTCCAAGGAAGGGAGCTGGCTAGCAAGAGCTTTCAGTGCTGGCACTTTTCATCTCTGAGCAATTGCTGGACGTTTGCAATTTCTCAGCTCGTGTCTACGAGACGGAGAGAAAGTGACCATGACGTTTGGTGGGTAGAGAAGCGCAAAGCCCCAGTGTTGCTGCGCCTGTGAAAGCGCTTCCAAGGAAGGGGGCTGGCTAGCAAGAGCTTTCAGTGCTGGCACTTTTCATCTCTGAGCAATTGCTCGACGTTTGCAATTTCTCAGCTCGTGTCTACGAGACGGAAAGAGAATGACCGTGACGTTTGGTGGGTAGAGAAGCGCAGAGAGCAAGTGTTGCTGCGCCTGTGAAAGCGCTTCCAAAGAAGGGTGCTGGCTAGCAAGAGCTTTCAGTGCTGGCACTTTTCAGCTCTGAGGAATTGCTCGACGTTTGCAATTTCTCACCGGAGCTTTTGTTAGAGTGCGCGAGAGGATGAGCAGAAGATTAGATGGCTAGAGAAGCACAGAGCGCCAGTGTTCTAAGGGCTACAAGAGCGTTTCCAAGGAAGGGAGCTGGCTAGCAAGAGCTTTCAGTGCTGGCACTTTTCATCTCTGAGCAATTGCTCGACGTTTGCAATTTCTCACCGGAGCTTTTGTTAGAGTGCGCGAGAGGATGAGCAGAAGATGAGGTGGCTAGAGAAGCACAGAGCGCCAGTGTTCTTAGGGCTACAAGAGCGTTTCCAAGGAAAGGGGCTGGATAGCAAGAGCTTTCAGTGCTGGCACTTTTCATCTCTGAGCAATTGCTCGACGTTTGCAATTTCTCAGCTCGTGTCTACAAGACGGAAAGAGAATGACCGTGACGTTTGGTGGGTAGAGAAGCGCAAAGCCCCAGTGTTGCTGCGCCTGTGAAAGCGTTTCGAAGGAAGGGGGCTGGCTAGCAACAGCTTTCAGTGCTGGCACTTTTCATCTCTGAGCAATTGCTCGACGTTTGCAATTTCTCAGCTCGTGTCTACGAGACGGAGAGATAGTGACCGTGACGTTTGGTGGGTAGAGAAGCGCAAAGCCCCAGTGTTGCTGCGCCTGTGAAAGCGCTTCCAAGGAAGGGGGCTGGCTAGCAAGAGCTTTCAGTGCTGGCACTTTTCAGCTCTGAGCAATTGCTCGACGTTTGCAATTTCTCTCCGGAGCTTTCGTTAGAGTGCGCGAGAGGATGAGCAGAAGATGAGGTGGCTAGAGAAGCACAGAGCGCCAGTGTTCTAAGGGCTACAAGAGCGTTTCCAAGGAAGGGGGCTGGCTAGCAAGAGCTTTCAGTGCTGGCACTTTTCATCTCTGAGCAATTGCTCGACGTTTGCAATTTCTCAGCTCGTGTCTACGAGACGGAAAGAGAATGACCGTGACGTTTGGTGGGTAGAGAAGCGCAGAGCGCCAGTGTTCTAAGGGCTACAAGAGCGTTTCCAAGGAAGGGGGCTGGCTAGCAAGAGCTTTCAGTGCTGGCACTTTTCATCTCTGAGCAATTGCTCGACGTTTGCAATTTCTCAGCTCGTGTCTACGAGACGGAAAGAGAATGACCGTGACGTTTGGTGGGTAGAGAAGCGCAGAGAGCAAGTGTTGCTGCGCCTGTGGAAGCGCTTCCAAGGAGGGGGCTGGCTAGCAACAGCTTTCAGTGCTGGCACTTTTCATCTCTGAGCAATTGCTCGACGTTTGCAATTTCTCACCGGAGCTTTTGTTAGAGTGCGCGAGAGGATGAGCAGAAGATGAGGTGGCTAGAGAAGCACAGAGCCCCAGTGTTCTAAGGGCTACAAAAGCGCTTCCAAGGAAGGGTGCTGGCTAGCAACAGCTTTCAGTGCTGGCACTTTTCAGCTCTGAGCAATTGCTCGACGTTTGCAATTTCTCACCTGTGCTCTCTTTAGACTGCGCGAGAGGATGGGCAGAAGATTAGGTGGCTAGAGAAGCACAGAGCCCCAGTGTTCCAAGGGCTACAAGAGCGTTTCCAAGGAAGGGGGCTGGCTAGCAAGAGCTTTCAGTGCTGGCACTTTTCAGCTCTGAGCAGTTGCTCGACGTTTGCAATTTCTCAGCTCGTGTCTATGAGACGGAAAGAGAATGACCGTGACGTTTGGAGGGTAGAGAAGCGCAAAGCCCCAGTGTTGCTGCGCCTGTGAAAGCGCTTCCAAGGAAGGGGGCTGGCTAGCAACAGCTTTCAGTGCTGGCACTTTTCAGCTCTGAGCAATTGCTCGACGTTTGCAATTTCTCACCAGAGCTTTTGTTAGAGTGCGCGAGAGGATGAGCGGAAGATGAGGTGGCTAGAGAAGCACAGAGCGGCAGTGTTCTAAGGGCTACAAGAGCGTTTCCAAGGAAGGGGGCTGGCTAGCAACAGCTTTCAGTGCTGGCACTTTTCATCTCTGAGCAATTGCTCGACGTTTGCAATTTCTCAGCTCGTGTCTACGAGACGGAGAGATAGTGACCGTGATGTTTGGTGGATACACAAGCGCAAAGCCCCAGTGTTGCTGCACCTGTGAAAGCGCTTCCAAGGAAGGGTGCTGGCTAGCAACAGCTTTCAGTGCTGGCACTTTTCATCTCTGAGCAATTGCTGGACGTTTGCAATTTCTCAGCTCGTGTCTACGAGATGGAGAGATAACGACCGTGACGTTTGGTGGGTAGAGAAGCGCAAAGCCCCAGTGTTGCTGCACCTGTGAAAGCGCTTCCAGGGAAGGGTGCTGGCTAGCAAGAGCTTTCAGTGCTGGCACTTTTCAGCTCTGAGCAATTGCTCGACGTTTGCAATTTCTCACCGGAGCTTTTGTTAGAGTGCGCGAGAGGATGAGCAGAAGATGAGGTGGCTAGAGAAGCACAGAGCCCCACTGTTCTTAGGGCTACAAGAGCGTTTCCAAGGAAGGGGGCTGGCTAGCAAGAGCTTTCAGTGCTGGCACTTTTCATCTCTGAGCAATTGCTCAACGTTTGCAATTTCTCAGCTCGTGTCTACGAGACGGAGAGATAGTGACCGTGACGTTTGGTGGGTAGAGAAGCGCAAAGCCCCAGTGTTGCTGCGCCTGTGGAAGCGCTTCCAAGGAAGGGGGCTGGCTAGCAACAGCTTTCAGTGCTGGCACATTTCTTCTCTGAGCAATTGCTGGACGTTTGCAATTTCTCACCGGAGCTTTTGTTAGAGTGCGCGAGAGGATGAGCAGAAGATGAGGTGGCTAGAGAAGCACAGAGCCCCAGTGTACTTAGGGCTACAAGAGCGTTTCCAAGGAAGGGAGCTGGCTAGCAACAGCTTTCAGTGCTGGCACTTTTCATCTCTGAGCAATTGCTCGACGTTTGCAATTTCTCAGCTCGTGTCTACGAGACGGAGAGAAAGTGACCATGACGTTTGGTGGGTAGAGAAGCGCAAAGCCCCAGTGTTTCTGCGCCTGTGAAAGCGCTTCCAAGGAAGGGGGCGGGCTAGCAAGAGCTTTCAGTGCTGGCACTTTTCATCTCTGAGCAATTGCTCGACGTTTGCAATTTCTCAGCTCGTGTCTACGAGACGGAAAGAGAATGACCGTGACGTTTGGTGGGTAGAGAAGCGCAGAGAGCAAGTGTTGCTGCGCCTGTGAAAGCGCTTCCAAAGAAGGGTGCTGGCTAGCAAGAGCTTTCAGTGCTGGCACTTTTCAGCTCTGAGCAATTGCTCGACGTTTGCAATTTCTCACCAGAGCTTTTGTTAGAGTGCGCGAGAGGATGAGCAGAAGATGAGGTGGCTAGAGAAGCACAGAGCCCCAGTGTTCTTAGGGCTACAAGAGCACTTCCAAGGAAGGGGGCTGGCTAGCAAGAGCTTTCAGTGCTGGCACTTTTCATCTCTGAGCAATTGCTCGACGTTTGCAATTTCTCAGCTCGTGTCTACGAGACGGAGAGATAGTGACCGTGACGTTTGGTGGTTAGAGAAGCGCAGAGAGCAAGTGTTGCTGCGCCTGTGAAAGTACTTCCAAGGAGGGGGCTTGCTAGCAACAGCTTTCAGTGCTGGCACTTTTCAGCTCTGAGCAATTGCTCGACGTTTGCAATTTCTCACCAGAGCTTTTGTTAGAGTGCGCGAGAGGATGAGCAGAAGATGAGGTGGCTAGAGAAGCACAGAGCGGCAGTGTTCTAAGGGCTACAAGAGCGTTTCCAAGGAAGGGGGCTGCCTAGCAAGAGCTTTCAGTGCTGGCACTTTTCATCTCTGAGCAATTGCTCGACGTTTGCAATTTCTCAGCTCGTGTCTACAAGACGGAAAGAGAATGACCGTGACGTTTGGTGGGTAGAGCAGCGCAAAGCCCCAGTGTTGCTGCGCCTGTGAAAGCATTTCGAAGGAAGGGGGCTGGCTAGCAAGAGCTTTCAGTGCTGGCACTTTTCATCTCTGAGCAATTGCTGGACGTTTGCAATTTCTCAGCTCGTGTCTACGAGACGGAGAGATAGTGACCGTGACGTTTGGTGGGTAGAGAAGTGCAAAGCCCCAGTGTTGCTGCACCTGTGAAAGCGCTTCCAGGGAAGGGTGCTGGCTAGCAAGAGCTTTCAGTGCTGGCACTTTTCATCTCTGAGCAATTGCTCGACGTTTGCAATTTCTCACCGGAGCTTTTGTTAGAGTGCGCGAGAGGATGAGCAGAAGATGAGGTGGCTAGAGAAGCACAGAGCGGCAGTGTTCTAAGGGCTACAAGAGCGTTTCCAAGGAAGGGGGCTGGCTAGCAACAGCTTTCAGTGCTGGCACTTTTCATCTCTGAGCAATTGCTCAACGTTTGCAATTTCTCAGCTCGTGTCTACGAGACGGAGAGATAGTGACCGTGACGTTTGGTGGGTAGAGAAGCGCAAAGCCCCAGTGTTGCTGCGCCTGTGAAAGCGCTTCCAAGGAAGGGTGCTGACTAGCAAGAGCTTTCAGCGCTGGCACTTTTCAGCTCGGAGCAATTGCTCGACGTTTGCAATTTCTCACCAGAGCTTTTGTTAGAGTGCGCGAGAGGATGAGCAGAAGATGAGGTGGCTAGAGAAGCACAGAGCGCCAGTGTTCTAAGGGCTACAAGAGCGTTTCCAAGGAAGGGGGCTGCCTAGCAAGAGCTTTCAGTGCTGGCACTTTTCATCTCTGAGCAATTGCTCGACGTTTGCAATTTCTCAGCTCGTGTCTACGAGACGGAAAGAGAATGACCGTGACGTTTGGTGGGTAGAGAAGCGCAAAGCCCCAGTGTTGCTGCGCCTGTGAAAGCGCTTCCAAGGAAGGGGGCTGGCTAGCAACAGCTTTCAGTGCTGGCACATTTCTTCTCTGAGCAATTGCTGGACGTTTGCAATTTCTCTCCGGAGCTTTTGTTAGAGTGCGCGAGAGGATGAGCAGAAGATGAGGTGGCTAGAGAAGCACAGAGCCCCAGTGTACTTAGGGCTACAAGAGCGTTTCCAAGGAAGGGAGCTGGCTAGCAACAGCTTTCAGTGCTGGCACTTTTCATCTCTGAGCAGTTGCTGGACGTTTGCAATTTCTCAGCTCGTGTCTACGAGACGGAGAGAAAGTGACCATGACGTTTGGTGGGTAGAGAAGCGCAAAGCCCCAGTGTTGCTGCGCCTGTGAAAGCGCTTCCAAGGAAGGGGGCTGGCTAGCAAGAGCTTTCAGTGCTGGCACTTTTCATCTCTGAGCAATTGCTCGACGTTTGCAATTTCTCAGCTCGTGTCTACGAGACGGAGAGATAGTGACCGTGACGTTTGGTGGGTAGAGAAGCGCAGAGAGCAAGTGTTGCTGCGCCTGTGAAAGCGCTTCCAAAGAAGGGTGCTGGCTAGCAAGAGCTTTCAGTGCTGGCACTTTTCAGCTCTGAGCAATTGCTCGACGTTTGCAATTTCTCACCGGAGCTTTTGTTAGAGTGCGCGAGAGGATGAGCAGAAGATTAGATGGCTAGAGAAGCACAGAGCGCCAGTGTTCTAAGGGCTACAAGAGCGTTTCCAAGGAAGGGAGCTGGCTAGCAAGAGCTTTCAGTGCTGGCACTTTTCATCTCTGAGCAATTGCTCGACGTTTGCAATTTCTCACCGGAGCTTTTGTTAGAGTGCGCGAGAGGATGAGCAGAAGATGAGGTGGCTAGAGAAGCACAGAGCGCCAGTGTTCTTAGGGCTACAAGAGCGTTTCCAAGGAAAGGGGCTGGATAGCAAGAGCTTTCAGTGCTGGCACTTTTCATCTCTGAGCAATTGCTCGACGTTTGCAATTTCTCAGCTCGTGTCTACAAGACGGAAAGAGAATGACCGTGACGTTTGGTGGGTAGAGAAGCGCAAAGCCCCAGTGTTGCTGCGCCTGTGAAAGCGTTTCGAAGGAAGGGGGCTGGCTAGCAACAGCTTTCAGTGCTGGCACTTTTCATCTCTGAGCAATTGCTCGACGTTTGCAATTTCTCAGCTCGTGTCTACGAGACGGAGAGATAGTGACCGTGACGTTTGGTGGGTAGAGAAGCGCAAAGCCCCAGTGTTGCTGCGCCTGTGAAAGCGCTTCCAAGGAAGGGTGCTGGCTAGCAAGAGCTTTCAGTGCTGGCACTTTTCAGCTCTGAGCAATTGCTCGACGTTTGCAATTTCTCTCCGGAGCTTTCGTTAGAGTGCGCGAGAGGATGAGCAGAAGATGAGGTGGCTAGAGAAGCACAGAGCGCCAGTGTTCTAAGGGCTACAAGAGCGTTTCCAAGGAAGGGGGCTGCCTAGCAACAGCTTTCAGTGCTGGCACTTTTCATCTCTGAGCAATTGCTCGACGTTTGCAATTTCTCAGCTCGTGTCTACGAGACGGAAAGAGAATGACCGTGACGTTTGGTGGGTAGAGAAGCGCAGAGCGCCAGTGTTCTAAGGGCTACAAGAGCGTTTCCAAGGAAGGGGGCTGGCTAGCAAGAGCTTTCAGTGCTGGCACTTTTCATCTCTGAGCAATTGCTCGACGTTTGCAATTTCTCAGCTCGTGTCTACAAGACGGAAAGAGAATGACCGTGACGTTTGGTGGGTAGAGAAGCGCAGAGAGCAAGTGTTGCTGCGCCTGTGGAAGCGCTTCCAAGGAGGGGGCTGGCTAGCAACAGCTTTCAGTGCTGGCACTTTTCATCTCTGAGCAATTGCTCGACGTTTGCAATTTCTCACCGGAGCTTTTGTTAGAGTGCGCGAGAGGATGAGCAGAAGATGAGGTGGCTAGAGAAGCACAGAGCCCCAGTGTTCTAAGGGCTACAAAAGCGCTTCGAAGGAAGGGTGCTGGCTAGCAACAGCTTTCAGTGCTGGCACTTTTCAGCTCTGAGCAATTGCTCGACGTTTGCAATTTCTCACCTGTGCTCTCTTTAGACTGCGCGAGAGGATGGGCAGAAGATTAGGTGGCTAGAGAAGCACAGAGCCCCAGTGTTCCAAGGGCTACAAGAGCGTTTCCAAGGAAGGGGGCTGGCTAGCAAGAGCTTTCAGTGCTGGCACTTTTCAGCTCTGAGCAGTTGCTCGACGTTTGCAATTTCTCAGCTCGTGTCTACGAGACGGAAAGAGAATGACCGTGACGTTTGGAGGGTAGAGAAGCGCAAAGCCCCAGTGTTGCTGCGCCTGTGAAAGCGCTTCCAAGGAAGGGGGCTGGCTAGCAACAGCTTTCAGTGCTGGCACTTTTCAGCTCTGAGCAATTGCTCGACGTTTGCAATTTCTCACCAGAGCTTTTGTTAGAGTGCGCGAGAGGATGAGCAGAAGATGAGGTGGCTAGAGAAGCACAGAGCGGCAGTGTTCTAAGGGCTACAAGAGCGTTTCCAAGGAAGGGGGCTGGCTAGCAACAGCTTTCAGTGCTGGCACTTTTCATCTCTGAGCAATTGCTCGACGTTTGCAATTTCTCAGCTCGTGTCTACGAGACGGAGAGATAGTGACCGTGATGTTTGGTGGATAGACAAGCGCAAAGCCCCAGTGTTGCTGCACCTGTGAAAGCGCTTCCAAGGAAGGGTGCTGGCTAGCAACAGCTTTCAGTGCTGGCACTTTTCATCTCTGAGCAATTGCTGGACGTTTGCAATTTCTCAGCTCGTGTCTACGAGACGGAGAGATAGTGACCATGACGTTTGGTGGGTAGAGAAGCGCAAAGCCCCAGTGTTGCTGCACCTGTGAAAGCGCTTCCAGGGAAGGGTGCTGGCTAGCAAGAGCTTTCAGTGCTGGCACTTTTCATCTCTGAGCAATTGCTCGACGTTTGCAATTTCTCACCGGAGCTTTTGTTAGAGTGCGCGAGAGGATGAGCAGAAGATGAGGTGGCTAGAGAAGCACAGAGCCCCACTGTTCTTAGGGCTACAAGAGCGTTTCCAAGGAAGGGGGCTGGCTAGCAAGAGCTTTCAGTGCTGGCACTTTTCATCTCTGAGCAATTGCTCAACGTTTGCAATTTCTCAGCTCGTGTCTACGAGACGGAGAGATAGTGACCGTGACGTTTGGTGGGTAGAGAAGCGCAAAGCCCCAGTGTTGCTGCGCCTGTGGAAGCGCTTCCAAGGAAGGGGGCTGGCTAGCAACAGCTTTCAGTGCTGGCACATTTCTTCTCTGAGCAATTGCTGGACGTTTGCAATTTCTCACCGGAGCTTTTGTTAGAGTGCGCGAGAGGATGAGCAGAAGATGAGGTGGCTAGAGAAGCACAGAGCCCCAGTGTACTTAGGGCTACAAGAGCGTTTCCAAGGAAGGGAGCTGGCTAGCAACAGCTTTCAGTGCTGGCACTTTTCATCTCTGAGCAATTGCTCGACGTTTGCAATTTCTCAGCTCGTGTCTACGAGACGGAGAGAAAGTGACCATGACGTTTGGTGGGTAGAGAAGCGCAAAGCCCCAGTGTTTCTGCGCCTGTGAAAGCGCTTCCAAGGAAGGGGGCGGGCTAGCAAGAGCTTTCAGTGCTGGCACTTTTCATCTCTGAGCAATTGCTCGACGTTTGCAATTTCTCAGCTCGTGTCTACGAGACGGAAAGAGAATGACCGTGACGTTTGGTGGGTAGAGAAGCGCAGAGAGCAAGTGTTGCTGCGCCTGTGAAAGCGCTTCCAAAGAAGGGTGCTGGCTAGCAACAGCTTTCAGTGCTGGCACTTTTCAGCTCTGAGCAATTGCTCGACGTTTGCAATTTCTCACCGGAGCTTTTGTTAGAGTGCGCGAGAGGATGAGCAGAAGATTAGATGGCTAGAGAAGCACAGAGCGGCAGTGTTCTAAGGGCTACAAGAGCGTTTCCAAGGAAGGGTGCTGGCTAGCAAGAGCTTTCAGTGCTGGCACTTTTCATCTCTGAGCAATTGCTCGACGTTTGCAATTTCTCACCGGAGCTTTTGTTAGAGTGCGCGAGAGGATGAGCAGAAGATGAGGTGGCTAGAGAAGCACAGACCCCAGTGTTCTTAGGGCTACAAGAGCACTTCCAAGGAAGGGGGCTGGCTAGCAAGAGCTTTCAGTGCTGGCACTTTTCATCTCTGAGCAATTGCTCGACGTTTGCAATTTCTCAGCTCGTGTCTACGAGACGGAGAGAAAGTGACCATGACGTTTGGTGGGTAGAGAAGCGCAAAGCCCCAGTGTTTCTGCGCCTGTGAAAGCCCTTCCAAGGAAGGGGGCTGGCTAGCAAGAGCTTTCAGTGCTGGCACTTTTCATCTCTGAGCAATTGCTCGACGTTTGCAATTTCTCAGCTCGTGTCTACAAGACGGAAAGAGAATGACCGTGACGTTTGGTGGGTAGAGAAGCGCAAAGCCCCAGTGTTGCTGCGCCTGTGAAAGCGTTTCGAAGGAAGGGGGCTGGCTAGCAACAGCTTTCAGTGCTGGCACTTTTCAGCTCTGAGCAATTGCTCGACGTTTGCAATTTCTCAGCTCGTGTCTACGAGACGGAGAGATAGTGACCGTGACGTTTGGTGGGTAGAGAAGCGCAAAGCCCCAGTGTTGCTGCGCCTGTGAAAGCGCTTCCAAGGAAGGGTGCTGGCTAGCAACAGCTTTCAGTGCTGGCACTTTTCAGCTCTGAGCAATTGCTCGACGTTTGCAATTTCTCACCAGAGCTTTTGTTAGAGTGCGCGAGAGGATGAGCAGAAGATGAGGTGGCTAGAGAAGCACAGAGCGCCAGTGTTCTAAGGGCTACAAGAGCACTTCCAAGGAAGGGGGCTGGCTAGCAAGAGCTTTCAGTGCTGGCACTTTTCATCTCTGAGCAATTGCTCGACGTTTGCAATTTCTCAGCTCGTGTCTACAAGACGGAAAGAGAATGACCGTGACGTTTGGTGGGTAGAGCAGCGCAAAGCCCCAGTGTTGCTGCGTCTGTGAAAGCATTTCGAAGGAAGGGGGCTGCCTAGCAAGAGCTTTCAGTGCTGGCACTTTTCATCTCTGAGCAATTGCTCGACGTTTGCAATTTCTCAGCTCGTGTCTACGAGACGGAGAGATAGTGACCGTGATGTTTGGTGGATAGACAAGCGCAAAGCCCCAGTGTTGCTGCACCTGTGAAAGCGCTTCCAAGGAAGGGAGCTGGCTAGCAACAGCTTTCAGTGCTGGCACTTTTCATCTCTGAGCAATTGCTCGACGTTTGCAATTTCTCAGCTCGTGTCTACGAGACGGAGAGAAAGTGACCATGACGTTTGGTGGGTAGAGAAGCGCAAAGCCCCAGTGTTGCTGCGCCTGTGAAAGCGCTTCCAAGGAAGGGGGCTGGCTAGCAACAGCTTTCAGTGCTGGCACTTTTCATCTCTGAGCAATTGCTCGACGTTTGCAATTTCTCACCGGAGCTTTTGTTAGAGTGCGCGAGAGGATGAGCAGAAGATGAGGTGGCTAGAGAAGCACAGACCCCAGTGTTCTTAGGGCTACAAGAGCACTTCCAAGGAAGGGGGCTGGCTAGCAAGAGCTTTCAGTGCTGGCACTTTTCATCTCTGAGCAATTGCTCGACGTTTGCAATTTCTCAGCTCGTGTCTACGAGACGGAGAGAAAGTTACCATGACGTTTGGTGGGTAGAGAAGCGCAAAGCCCCAGTGTTTCTGCGCCTGTGAAAGCCCTTCCAAGGAAGGGGGCTGGCTAGCAAGAGCTTTCAGTGCTGGCACTTTTCATCTCTGAGCAATTGCTCGACGTTTGCAATTTCTCAGCTCGTGTCTACAAGACGGAAAGAGAATGACCGTGACGTTTGGTGGGTAGAGAAGCGCAAAGCCCCAGTGTTGCTGCGCCTGTGAAAGCGTTTCGAAGGAAGGGGGCTGGCTAGCAACAGCTTTCAGTGCTGGCACTTTTCAGCTCTGAGCAATTGCTCGACGTTTGCAATTTCTCAGCTCGTGTCTACGAGACGGAGAGATAGTGACCGTGACGTTTGGTGGGTAGAGAAGCGCAAAGCCCCAGTGTTGCTGCGCCTGTGAAAGCGCTTCCAAGGAAGGGTGCTGGCTAGCAACAGCTTTCAGTGCTGGCACTTTTCAGCTCTGAGCAATTGCTCGACGTTTGCAATTTCTCAGCTCGTGTCTACGAGACGGTAAGAGAATGACCGTGACGTTTGGTGGGTAGAGAAGCGCAGAGAGCAAGTGTTGCTGCGCCTGTGGAAGCGCGTCCAAGGAGGGGGCTGGCTAGCAAGAGCTTTCAGTGCTGGCACTTTTCATCTCTGAGCAATTGCTCGACGTTTGCAATTTCTCACCGGAGCTTTTGTTAGAGTGCGCGAGAGGATGGGCAGAAGATTAGGTGGCTAGAGAAGCACAGAGCCCCAGTGTTCTAAGGGCTACAAGAGCGTTTCCAAGGAAGGGGGCTGGCTAGCAAGAGCTTTCAGTGCTGGCACTTTTCATCTCTGAGCAGTTGCTCGACGTTTGCAATTTCTCAGCTCGTTGTCTACGAGACGGAAAGAGAATGACCGTGACGTTTGGAGGGTAGAGAAGCGCAAAGCCCCAGTGTTGCTGCGCCTGTGAAAGCGCTTCCAAGGAAGGGGGCTGGCTAGCAACAGCTTTCAGTGCTGGCACTTTTCAGCTCTGAGCAATTGCTCGACGTTTGCAATTTCTCACCAGAGCTTTTGTTAGAGTGCGCGAGAGGATGAGCAGAAGATGAGGTGGCTAGAGAAGCACAGAGCCCCAGTGTTCTTAGGGCTACAAGAGCATTTCCAAGGAAGGGGGCTGGCTAGCAAGAGATTTCAGTTCTGGCACTTTTCATCTCTGAGCAATTGCTCGACGTTTGCAATTTCTCAGCTCGTGTCTACGAGACGGAGAGATAGTGACCGTGACGTTTGGTGGTTAGAGAAGCGCAGAGAGCAAGTGTTGCTGCGCCTGTGAAAGTGCTTCCAAGGAGGGGGCTTGCTAGCAACAGCTTTCAGTGCTGGCACTTTTCAGCTCTGAGCAATTGCTCGACGTTTGCAATTTCTCAGCTCGTGTCTACAAGACGGAAAGAGAATGACCGTGACGTTTGGTGGGTAGAGCAGCGCAAAGCCCCAGTGTTGCTGCGTCTGTGAAAGCATTTCGAAGGAAGGGGGCTGGCTAGCAAGAGCTTTCAGTGCTGGCACTTTTCATCTCTGAGCAATTGCTCGACGTTTGCAATTTCTCAGCTCGTGTCTACGAGACGGAGAGATAGTGACCGTGACGTTTGGTGGGTAGAGAAGCGCAAAGCCCCAGTGTTGCTGCGCCTGTGAAAGCGCTTCCAAGGAAGGGTGCTGGCTAGCAACAGCTTTCAGTGCTGGCACTTTTCAGCTCTGAGCAATTGCTGGACGTTTGCAATTTCTCACCGGAGCTTTTGTTAGAGTGCGCGAGAGGATGAGCAGAAGATGAGGTGGCTAGAGAAGCACAGAGCGCCAGTGTTCTAAGGGCTACAAGAGCGTTTCCAAGGAAGGGGGCTGCCTAGCAACAGCTTTCAGTGCTGGCACTTTTCTTCTCTGAGCAATTGGTCGACGTTTACAATTTCTCAGCTCGTGTCTACGAGACGGAAAGAGAATGACCGTGACGTTTGGTGGGTAGAGAAGCGCAGAGAGCAAGTGTTGCTGCGCCTGTGAAAGTGCTTCCAAGGAAGGGAGCTTGCTAGCAACAGCTTTCAGTGCTGGCACTTTTCAGCTCTGAGCAATTGCTGGACGTTTGCAATTTCTCACCGGAGCTTTTGTTAGAGTGCGCGAGAGGATGAGCAGAAGATGAGGTGGCTAGAGAAGCACAGAGCGCCAGTGTTCTAAGGGCTACAAGAGCGTTTCCAAGGAAGGGGGCTGGCTAGCAACAGCTTTCAGTGCTGGCACTTTTCATCTCTGAGCAATTGCTCGACGTTTGCAATTTCTCAGCTCGTGTCTACGAGACGGAGAGATAGTGACCGTGACGTTTGGTGGGTAGAGAAGCGCAGAGAGCAAGTGTTGCTGCGCCTGTGAAAGTGCTTCCAAGGAGGGGGCTGGCTAGCAACAGCTTTCAGTGCTGGCACTTTTCAGCTCTGAGCAATTGCTCGACGTTTGCAATTTCTCACCGGAGCTTTTGTTAGTGCGCGAGAGGATGAGCAGAAGATGAGGTGGCTAGAGAAGCACAGAGCGCCAGTGTTCTAAGGGCTACAAGAGCGTTTCCAAGGAAGGGGGCTGGCTAGCAAGAGCTTTCAGTGCTGGCACTTTTCATCTCTGAGCAATTGCTCGACGTTTGCAATTTCTCAGCTCGTGTCTACGAGACGGAGAGATAGTGACCGTGATGTTTGGTGGATAGACAAGCGCAAAGCCCCAGTGTTGCTGCACCTGTGAAAGCGCTTCCAAGGAAGGGAGCTGGCTAGCAACAGCTTTCAGTGCTGGCACTTTTCATCTCTGAGCAATTGCTCGACGTTTGCAATTTCTCAGCTCGTGTCTACGAGACGGAGAGAAAGTGACCATGACGTTTGGTGGGTAGAGAAGCGCAAAGCCCCAGTGTTGCTGCGCCTGTGAAAGCGCTTCCAAGGAAGGGGGCTGGCTAGCAAGAGCTTTCAGTGCTGGCACTTTTCATCTCTGAGCAATTGCTCGACGTTTGCAATTTCTCAGCTCGTGTCTACAAGACGGAAAGAGAATGACCGTGACGTTTGGTGGGTAGAGAAGCGCAGAGAGCAAGTGTTGCTGCGCCTGTGAAAGCGCTTCCAAAGAAGGGTGCTGGCTAGCAAGAGCTTTCAGTGCTGGCACTTTTCATCTCTGAGCAATTGCTCGACGTTTGCAATTTCTCACCGGAGCTTTTGTTAGAGTGCGCGAGAGGATGAGCAGAAGATTAGATGGCTAGAGAAGCACAGAGCGCCAGTGTTCTAAGGGCTACAAGAGCGTTTCCAAGGAAGGGAGCTGGCTAGCAAGAGCTTTCAGTGCTGGCACTTTTCAGCTCTGAGCAATTGCTCGACGTTTGCAATTTCTCACCTGAGCTCTCTTTAGAGTGCGCGAGAGGATGAGCAGAAGATGAGGTGGCTAGAGAAGCACAGAGCGCCAGTGTTCCAAAGGCTACAAGAGCGTTTCCAAGGAAAGGGGCTGGCTAGCAACAGCTTTCAGTGCTGGCACTTTTCATCTCTGAGCAATTACTCGACGTTTGCAATTTCTCAGCTCGTGTCTACAAGACGGAAAGAGAATGACAGTGACGTTTGGTGGGTAGAGAAGCGCAAAGCCCCAGTGTTGCTGCGCCTGTGAAAGCGTTTCGAAGGAAGGGGGCTGGCTAGCAACAGCTTTCAGTGCTGGCACTTTTCATCTCTGAGCAATTGCTCGACGTTTGCAATTTCTCAGCTCGTGTCTACGAGACGGAGAGATAGTGACCGTGACGTTTGGTGGGTAGAGAAGCGCAAAGCCCCAGTGTTGCTGCGCCTGTGAAAGCGCTTCCAAGGAAGGGTGCTGGCTAGCAAGAGCTTTCAGTGCTGGCACTTTTCAGCTCTGAGCAATTGCTCGACGTTTGCAATTTCTCTCCGGAGCTTTCATTAGAGTGCGCGAGAGGATGAGGAGAAGATGAGGTGGCTAGAGAAGCACAGAGCGCCAGTGTTCTAAGGGCTACAAGAGCGTTTCCAAGGAAGGGGGCTGCCTAGCAAGAGCTTTCAGTGCTGGCACTTTTCATCTCTGAGCAATTGCTCGACGTTTGCAATTTCTCAGCTCGTGTCTACGAGACGGTAAGAGAATGACCGTGACGTTTGGTGGGTAGATAAGCGCAGAGAGCAAGTGTTGCTGCGCCTGTGGAAGCGCTTCCAAGGAGGGGGCTGGCTAGCAACAGCTTTCAGTGCTGGCACTTTTCATCTCTGAGCAATTGCTCGACGTTTGCAATTTCTCACCAGAGCTTTTGTTAGAGTGCGCGAGAGGATGAGCAGAAGATGAGGTGGCTAGAGAAGCACAGAGCCCCAGTGTTCTTAGGGCTACAAGAGCACTTCCAAGGAAGGGGGCTGGCTAGCAAGAGCTTTCAGTGCTGGCACTTTTCATCTCTGAGCAATTGCTCGACGTTTGCAATTTCTCAGCTCGTGTCTACGAGACGGAGAGAGAATGACCATGACGTTTGGTGGGTAGAGAAGCGCAAAGCCCCAGTGTTGCTGCGCCTGTGAAAGCGCTTCCAAGGAAGGGGGCTGGCTAGCAAGAGCTTTCAGTGCTGGCACTTTTCATCTCTGAGCAATTGCTCGACGTTTGCAATTTCTCAGCTCGTGTCTACGAGACGGAAAGAGAATGACCGTGACGTTTGGTGGGTAGAGAAGCGCAGAGAGCAAGTGTTGCTGCGCCTGTGAAAGCGCTTCCAAAGAAGGGTGCTGGCTAGCAACAGCTTTCAGTGCTGGCACTTTTCAGCTCTGAGCAATTGCTCGACGTTTGCAATTTCTCACCGGAGCTTTTGTTAGAGTGCGCGAGAGGATGAGCAGAAGATTAGATGGCTAGAGAAGCACAGAGCGCCAGTGTTCTAAGGGCTACAAGAGCGTTTCCAAGGAAGGGAGCTGGCTAGCAAGAGCTTTCAGTGCTGGCACTTTTCATCTCTGAGCAATTGCTCGACGTTTGCAATTTCTCAGCTCGTGTCTACAAGACGGAAAGAGAATGACCGTGACGTTTGGTGGGTAGAGAAGCGCAAAGCCCCAGTGTTGCTGCGCCTGTGAAAGCGTTTCGAAGGAAGGGGGCTGGCTAGCAACAGCTTTCAGTGCTGGCACTTTTCATCTCTGAGCAATTGCTCGACGTTTGCAATTTCTCAGCTCGTGTCTACGAGACGGAGAGATAGTGACCGTGACGTTTGGTGGGTAGAGAAGTGCAAAGCCCCAGTGTTGCTGCGCCTGTGAAAGCGCTTCCAAGGAAGGGTGCTGGCTAGCAAGAGCTTTCAGTGCTGGCACTTTTCATCTCTGAGCAATTGCTCGACGTTTGCAATTTCTCACCGGAGCTTTTGTTAGAGTGCGCGAGAGGATGAGCAGAAGATGAGGTGGCTAGAGAAGCACAGAGCCCCAGTGTTCTAAGGGCTACAAAAGCGCTTCCAAGGAAGGGTGCTGGCTAGCAAGAGCTTTCAGTGCTGGCACTTGTCAGCTCTGAGCAATTGCTCGACGTTTGCAATTTCTCACCTGTGCTCTCTTTAGACTGCGCGAGAGGATGGGCAGAAGATTAGGTGGCTAGAGAAGCACAGAGCCCCAGTGTTCCAAGGGCTACAAGAGCGTTTCCAAGGAAGGGGGCTGCCTAGCAAGAGCTTTCAGTGCTGGCACTTTTCATCTCTGAGCAGTTGCTCGACGTTTGCAATTTCTCAGCTCGTGTCTACGAGACGGAAAGAGAATGACCGTGACGTTTGGAGGGTAGAGAAGCGCAAAGCCCCAGTGTTGCTGCGCCTGTGAAAGTGCTTCCAAGGAAGGGTGCTGGCTAGCAACAGCTTTCAGTGCTGGCACTTTTCAGCTCTGAGCAATTGCTCGACGTTTGCAATTTCTCACCGGAGCTTTTGTTAGAGTGCGCGAGAGGATGAGCAGAAGATGAGGTGGCTAGAGAAGCACAGAGCCCCACTGTTCTTAGGGCTACAAGAGCGTTTCCAAGGAAGGGGGCTGGCTAGCAACAGCTTTCAGTGCTGGCACTTTTCATCTCTGAGCAATTGCTCAACGTTTGCAATTTCTCAGCTCGTGTCTACGAGACGGAGAGATAGTGACCGTGACGTTTGGTGGGTAGAGAAGCGCAAAGCCCCAGTGTTGCTGCGCCTGTGAAAGCGCTTCCAAGGAAGGGGGCTGGCTAGCAAGAGCTTTCAGCGCTGGCACTTTTCAGCTCTGAGCAATTGCTCGACGTTTGCAATTTCTCACCAGAGCTTTTGTTAGAGTGCGCGAGAGGATGAGCAGAAGATGAGGTGGCTAGAGAAGCACAGAGCGCCAGTGTTCTAAGGGCTACAAGAGCGTTTCCAAGGAAGGGTGCTGCCTAGCAAGAGCTTTCAGTGCTGGCACTTTTCATCTCTGAGCAATTGCTCGACGTTTGCAATTTCTCAGCTCGTGTCTACGAGACGGAAAGAGAATGACCGTGACGTTTGGTGGGTAGAGAAGCGCAAAGCCCCAGTGTTGCTGCACCTGTGAAAGCGCTTCCAAGGAAGGGGGCTGGCTAGCAACAGCTTTCAGTGCTGGCACATTTCTTCTCTGAGCAATTGCTGGACGTTTGCAATTTCTCTCCGGAGCTTTTGTTAGAGTGCGCGAGAGGATGAGCAGAAGATGAGGTGGCTAGAGAAGCACAGAGCCCCAGTGTACTTAGGGCTACAAGAGCGTTTCCAAGGAAGGGAGCTGGCTAGCAACAGCTTTCAGTGCTGGCACTTTTCATCTCTGAGCAATTGCTCGACGTTTGCAATTTCTCAGCTCGTGTCTACGAGACGGAGAGAAAGTGACCATGACGTTTGGTGGGTAGAGAAGCGCAAAGCCCCAGTGTTGCTGCGCCTGTGAAAGCGCTTCCAAGGAAGGGGGCTGGCTAGCAAGAGCTTTCAGTGCTGGCACTTTTCATCTCTGAGCAATTGCTCGACGTTTGCAATTTCTCAGCTCGTGTCTACGAGACGGAAAGAGAATGACCGTGACGTTTGGTGGGTAGAGAAGCGCAGAGAGCAAGTGTTGCTGCGCCTGTGAAAGCGCTTCCAAAGAAGGGTGCTGGCTAGCAAGAGCTTTCAGTGCTGGCACTTTTCAGCTCTGAGCAATTGCTCGACGTTTGCAATTTCTCACCGGAGCTTTTGTTAGAGTGCGCGAGAGGATGAGCAGAAGATTAGATGGCTAGAGAAGCACAGAGCGCCAGTGTTCTAAGGGCTACAAGAGCGTTTCCAAGGAAGGGAGCTGGCTAGCAAGAGCTTTCAGTGCTGGCACTTTTCAGCTCTGAGCAATTGCTCGACGTTTGCAATTTCTCACCGGAGCTTTTGTTAGAGTGCGCGAGAGGATGAGCAGAAGATGAGGTGGCTAGAGAAGCACAGAGCGCCAGTGTTCTAAGGGCTACAAGAGCGTTTCCAAGGAAAGGGGCTGGATAGCAAGAGCTTTCAGTGCTGGCACTTTTCATCTCTGAGCAATTGCTCGACGTTTGCAATTTCTCAGCTCGTGTCTACAAGACGGAAAGAGAATGACCGTGACGTTTGGTGGGTAGAGAAGCGCAAAGCCCCAGTGTTGCTGCGCCTGTGAAAGCGTTTCGAAGGAAGGGGGCTGGCTAGCAACAGCTTTCAGTGCTGGCACTTTTCATCTCTGAGCAATTGCTCGACGTTTGCAATTTCTCAGCTCGTGTCTACGAGACGGAGAGATAGTGACCGTGACGTTTGGTGGGTAGAGAAGCGCAAAGCCCCAGTGTTGCTGCGCCTGTGAAAGCGCTTCCAAGGAAGGGTGCTGGCTAGCAAGAGCTTTCAGTGCTGGCACTTTTCATCTCTGAGCAATTGCTCGACGTTTGCAATTTCTCACCGGAGCTTTTGTTAGAGTGCGCGAGAGGATGAGCAGAAGATGAGGTGGCTAGAGAAGCACAGAGCCCCAGTGTTCTAAGGGCTACAAAAGCGCTTCCAAGGAAGGGTGCTGGCTAGCAACAGCTTTCAGTGCTGGCACTTGTCAGCTCTGAGCAATTGCTCGACGTTTGCAATTTCTCACCAGAGCTTTTGTTAGAGTGCGCGAGAGGATGAGCAGAAGATTAGGTGGCTAGAGAAGCACAGAGCCCCAGTGTTCCAAGGGCTACAAGAGCGTTTCCAAGGAAGGGGGCTGGCTAGCAAGAGCTTTCAGTGCTGGCACTTTTCAGCTCTGAGCAGTTGCTCGACGTTTGCAATTTCTCAGCTCGTGTCTACGAGACGGAGAGATAGTGACCGTGACGTTTGGTGGGTAGAGAAGCGCAAAGCCCCAGTGTTGCTGCGCCTGTGAAAGCGCTTCCAAGGAGGGTGCTGGCTAGCAACAGCTTTCAGTGCTGGCACTTTTCATCTCTGAGCAATTGCTCGACGTTTGCAATTTCTCACCAGAGCTTTTGTTAGAGTGCGCGAGAGGATGAGCAGAAGATGAGGTGGCTAGAGAAGCACAGAGCCCCAGTGTTCTTAGGGCTACAAGAGCACTTCCAAGGAAGGGGGCTGGCTAGCAAGAGCTTTCAGTGCTGGCACTTTTCATCTCTGAGCAATTGCTCGACGTTTGCAATTTCTCAGCTCGTGTCTACGAGACGGAGAGATAGTGACCGTGATGTTTGGTGGATAGACAAGCGCAAAGCCCCAGTGTTGCTGCACCTGTGAAAGCGCTTCCAAGGAAGGGAGCTGGCTAGCAACAGCTTTCAGTGCTGGCACTTTTCATCTCTGAGCAATTGCTCGACGTTTGCAATTTCTCAGCTCGTGTCTACGAGACGGAGAGATAGTGACCGTGACGTTTGGTGGGTAGAGAAGCGCAAAGCCCCAGTGTTGCTGCACCTGTGAAAGCGCTTCCAGGGAAGGGTGCTGGCTAGCAAGAGCTTTCAGTGCTGGCACTTTTCATCTCTGAGCAATTGCTCGACGTTTGCAATTTCTCACCGGAGCTTTTGTTAGAGTGCGCGAGAGGATGAGCAGAAGATGAGGTGGCTAGAGAAGCACAGAGCCCCAGTGTTCTAAGGGCTACAAAAGCGCTTCCAAGGAAGGGGGCTGGCTAGCAACAGCTTTCAGTGCTGGCACTTTTCAGCTCTGAGCAATTGCTGGACGTTTGCAATTTCTCACCAGAGCTTTTGTTAGAGTGCGCGAGAGGATGAGCAGAAGATTAGATGGCTAGAGAAGCACAGAGCGGCAGTGTTCTAAGGGCTACAAGAGCGTTTCCAAGGAAGGGTGCTGGCTAGCAACAGCTTTCAGTGCTGGCACTTTTCATCTCTGAGCAATTGCTCGACGTTTGCAATTTCTCAGCTCGTGTCTACGAGACGGAGAGATAGTGACCGTGACGTTTGGTGGGTAGAGAAGCGCAAAGCCCCAGTGTTGCTGCGCCTGTGAAAGTGCTTCCAAGGAGGGAGCTTGCTAGCAACAGCTTTCAGTGCTGGCACTTTTCATCTCTGAGCAATTGCTCGACGTTTGCAATTTCTCACCGGAGCTTTTGTTAGAGTGCGCGAGAGGATGAGCAGAAGATGAGGTGGCTAGAGAAGCACAGAGCGCCAGTGTTCTAAGGGCTACAAGAGCGTTTCCAAGGAAGGGGGCTGGCTAGCAAGAGCTTTCAGTGCTGGCACTTTTCATCTCTGAGCAATTGCTCGACGTTTGCAATTTCTCAGCTCGTGTCTACGAGACGGAGAGATAGTGACCGTGATGTTTGGTGGATAGACAAGCGCAAAGCCCCAGTGTTGCTGCACCTGTGAAAGCGCTTCCAAGGAAGGGAGCTGGCTAGCAACAGCTTTCAGTGCTGGCACTTTTCATCTCTGAGCAATTGCTCGACGTTTGCAATTTCTCAGCTCGTGTCTACGAGACGGAGAGATAGTGACCGTGACGTTTGGTGGGTAGAGAAGCGCAAAGCCCCAGTGTTGCTGCACCTGTGAAAGCGCTTCCAGGGAAGGGTGCTGGCTAGCAAGAGCTTTCAGTGCTGGCACTTTTCATCTCTGAGCAATTGCTCGACGTTTGCAATTTCTCACCGGAGCTTTTGTTAGAGTGCGCGAGAGGATGAGCAGAAGATGAGGTGGCTAGAGAAGCACAGAGCCCCACTGTTCTTAGGGCTACAAGAGCGTTTCCAAGGAAGGGGGCTGGCTAGCAACAGCTTTCAGTGCTGGCACTTTTCATCTCTGAGCAATTGCTCAACGTTTGCAATTTCTCAGCTCGTGTCTACGAGACGGAGAGATAGTGACCGTGACGTTTGGTGGGTAGAGAAGCGCAAAGCCCCAGTGTTGCTGCGCCTGTGAAAGCGCTTCCAAGGAAGGGTGCTGGCTAGCAAGAGCTTTCAGCGCTGGCACTTTTCAGCTCTGAGCAATTGCTCGACGTTTGCAATTTCTCACCAGAGCTTTTGTTAGAGTGCGCGAGAGGATGAGCAGAAGATGAGGTGGCTAGAGAAGCACAGAGCGCCAGTGTTCTTAGGGCTACAAGAGCGTTTCCAAGGAAGGGAGCTGCCTAGCAAGAGCTTTCAGTGCTGGCACTTTTCATCTCTGAGCAATTGCTCAACGTTTGCAATTTCTCAGCTCGTGTCTACGAGACGGAAAGAGAATGACCGTGACGTTTGGTGGGTAGAGAAGCGCAAAGCCCCAGTGTTGCTGCGCCTGTGGAAGCGCTTCCAAGGAAGGGGGCTGGCTAGCAACAGCTTTCAGTGCTGGCACATTTCTTCTCTGAGCAATTGCTGGACGTTTGCAATTTCTCACCGGAGCTTTTGTTAGAGTGCGCGAGAGGATGAGCAGAAGATGAGGTGGCTAGAGAAGCACAGAGCCCCAGTGTACTTAGGGCTACAAGAGCGTTTCCAAGGAAGGGAGCTGGCTAGCAAAAGCTTTCAGTGCTGGCACTTTTCATCTCTGAGCAATTGCTCGACGTTTGCAATTTCTCAGCTCGTGTCTACGAGACGGAGAGAAAGTGACCATGACGTTTGGTGGGTAGAGAAGCGCAAAGCCCCAGTGTTTCTGCGCCTGTGAAAGCGCTTCCAAGGAAGGGGGCTGGCTAGCAAGAGCTTTCAGTGCTGGCACTTTTCATCTCTGAGCAATTGCTCGACGTTTGCAATTTCTCAGCTCGTGTCTACGAGACGGAAAGAGAATGACCGTGACGTTTGGTGGGTAGAGAAGCGCAGAGAGCAAGTGTTGCTGCGCCTGTGAAAGCGCTTCCAAAGAAGGGTGCTGGCTAGCAACAGCTTTCAGTGCTGGCACTTTTCAGCTCTGAGCAATTGCTCGACGTTTGCAATTTCTCACCGGAGCTTTTGTTAGAGTGCGCGAGAGGATGAGCAGAAGATTAGATGGCTAGAGAAGCACAGAGCGGCAGTGTTCTAAGGGCTACAAGAGCGTTTCCAAGGAAGGGGGCTGGCTAGCAAGAGCTTTCAGTGCTGGCACTTTTCATCTCTGAGCAATTGCTCGACGTTTGCAATTTCTCAGCTCGTGTCTACAAGACGGAAAGAGAATGACCGTGACGTTTGGTGGGTAGAGAAGCGCAAAGCCCCAGTGTTGCTGCGCCTGTGAAAGCGTTTCGAAGGAAGGGGGCTGGCTAGCAACAGCTTTCAGTTCTGGCACTTTTCAGCTCTGAGCAATTGCTCGACGTTTGCAATTTCTCAGCTCGTGTCTACGAGACGGAGAGATAGTGACCGTGACGTTTGGTGGGTAGAGAAGCGCAAAGCCCCAGTGTTGCTGCGCCTGTGAAAGCGCTTCCAAGGAAGGGTGCTGGCTAGCAACAGCTTTCAGTGCTGGCACTTTTCAGCTCTGAGCAATTGCTCGACGTTTGCAATTTCTCTCCGGAGCTTTCGTTAGAGTGCGCGAGAGGATGAGCAGAAGATGAGGTGGCTAGAGAAGCACAGAGCGCCAGTGTTCTAAGGGCTACAAGAGCGTTTCCAAGGAAGGGAGCTGGCTAGCAACAGCTTTCAGTGCTGGCACTTTTCATCTCTGAGCAATTGCTCGACGTTTGCAATTTCTCAGCTCGTGTCTACGAGACGGTAAGAGAATGACCGTGACGTTTGGTGGGTAGAGAAGCGCAGAGAGCAAGTGTTGCTGCGCCTGTGGAAGCGCGTCCAAGGAGGGGGCTGGCTAGCAAGAGCTTTCAGTGCTGGCACTTTTCATCTCTGAGCAATTGCTCGACGTTTGCAATTTCTCACCGGAGCTTTTGTTAGAGTGCGCGAGAGGATGAGCAGAAGATGAGGTGGCTAGAGAAGCACAGAGCCCCAGTGTTCTAAGGGCTACAAAAGCGCTTCGAAGGAAGGGTGCTGGCTAGCAACAGCTTTCAGTGCTGGCACTTTTCAGCTCTGAGCAATTGCTCGACGTTTGCAATTTCTCACCTGTGCTCTCTTTAGACTGCGCGAGAGGATGGGCAGAAGATTAGGTGGCTAGAGAAGCACAGAGCCCCAGTGTTCTAAGGGCTACAAGAGCGTTTCCAAGGAAGGGGGCTGGCTAGCAAGAGCTTTCAGTGCTGGCACTTTTCATCTCTGAGCAGTTGCTCGACGTTTGCAATTTCTCAGCTCGTTGTCTACGAGACGGAAAGAGAATGACCGTGACGTTTGGAGGGTAGAAAAGCGCAAAGCCCCAGTGTTGCTGCGCCTGTGAAAGCGCTTCCAAGGAAGGGGGCTGGCTAGCAACAGCTTTCAGTGCTGGCACTTTTCAGCTCTGAGCAATTGCTCGACGTTTGCAATTTCTCACCAGAGCTTTTGTTAGAGTGCGCGAGAGGATGAGCAGAAGATGAGGTGGCTAGAGAAGCACAGAGCCCCAGTGTTCTTAGGGCTACAAGAGCATTTCCAAGGAAGGGGGCTGGCTAGCAAGAGATTTCAGTTCTGGCACTTTTCATCTCTGAGCAATTGCTCGACGTTTGCAATTTCTCAGCTCGTGTCTACGAGACGGAGAGATAGTGACCGTGACGTTTGGTGGTTAGAGAAGCGCAGAGAGCAAGTGTTGCTGCGCCTGTGAAAGTGCTTCCAAGGAGGGGGCTTGCTAGCAACAGCTTTCAGTGCTGGCACTTTTCAGCTCTGAGCAATTGCTCGACGTTTGCAATTTCTCACCAGAGCTTTTGTTAGAGTGCGCGAGAGGATGAGCAGAAGATGAGGTGGCTAGAGAAGCAGAGAGCGGCAGTGTTCTAAGGGCTACAAGAGCGTTTCCAAGGAAGGGGGCTGGCTAGCAAGAGCTTTCAGTGCTGGCACTTTTCATCTCTGAGCAATTGCTCGACGTTTGCAATTTCTCAGCTCGTGTCTACAAGACGGAAAGAGAATGACCGTGACGTTTGGTGGGTAGAGCAGCGCAAAGCCCCAGTGTTGCTGCGTCTGTGAAAGCATTTCGAAGGAAGGGGGCTGGCTAGCAAGAGCTTTCAGTGCTGGCACTTTTCATCTCTGAGCAATTGCTCGACGTTTGCAATTTCTCAGCTCGTGTCTACGAGACGGAGAGATAGTGACCGTGACGTTTGGTGGGTAGAGAAGCGCAAAGCCCCAGTGTTGCTGCGCCTGTGAAAGCGCTTCCAAGGAAGGGTGCTGGCTAGCAACAGCTTTCAGTGCTGGCACTTGTCAGCTCTGAGCAATTGCTCGACGTTTGCAATTTCTCACCGGAGCTTTTGTTAGAGTGCGCGAGAGGATGAGCAGAAGATGAGGTGGCTAGAGAAGCACAGAGCGCCAGTGTTCTAAGGGCTACAAGAGCGTTTCCAAGGAAGGGGGCTGCCTAGCAACAGCTTTCAGTGCTGGCACTTTTCTTCTCTGAGCAATTGGTCGACGTTTACAATTTCTCAGCTCGTGTCTACGAGACGGAAAGAGAATGACCGTGACGTTTGGTGGGTAGAGAAGCGCAGAGAGCAAGTGTTGCTGCGCCTGTGAAAGTGCTTCCAAGGAAGGGGGCTTGCTAGCAACAGCTTTCAGTGCTGGCACTTTTCAGCTCTGAGCAATTGCTGGACGTTTGCAATTTCTCACCGGAGCTTTTGTTAGAGTGCGCGAGAGGATGAGCAGAAGATGAGGTGGCTAGAGAAGCACAGAGCGCCAGTGTTCTAAGGGCTACAAGAGCGTTTCCAAGGAAGGGGGCTGGCTAGCAACAGCTTTCAGTGCTGGCACTTTTCATCTCTGAGCAATTGCTCGACGTTTGCAATTTCTCAGCTCGTGTCTACGAGACGGAGAGATAGTGACCGTGACGTTTGGTGGGTAGAGAAGCGCAAAGCCCCAGTGTTGCTGCGCCTGTGAAAGTGCTTCCAAGGAGGGGGCTGGCTAGCAACAGCTTTCAGTGCTGGCACTTTTCAGCTCTGAGCAATTGCTCGACGTTTGCAATTTCTCACCGGAGCTTTTGTTAGAGTGCGCGAGAGGATGAGCAGAAGATGAGGTGGCTAGAGAAGCACAGAGCGCCAGTGTTCTAAGGGCTACAAGAGCGTTTCCAAGGAAGGGGGCTGGCTAGCAACAGCTTTCAGTGCTGGCACTTTTCATCTCTGAGCAATTGCTCGACGTTTGCAATTTCTCAGCTCGTGTCTACGAGACGGAGAGATAGTGACCGTGATGTTTGGTGGATAGACAAGCGCAAAGCCCCAGTGTTGCTGCACCTGTGAAAGCGCTTCCAAGGAAGGGAGCTGGCTAGCAACAGCTTTCAGTGCTGGCACTTTTCATCTCTGAGCAATTGCTCGACGTTTGCAATTTCTCAGCTCGTGTCTACGAGACGGAGAGAAAGTGACCATGACGTTTGGTGGGTAGAGAAGCGCAAAGCCCCAGTGTTGCTGCGCCTGTGAAAGCGCTTCCAAGGAAGGGGGCTGGCTAGCAAGAGCTTTCAGTGCTGGCACTTTTCATCTCTGAGCAATTGGTCGACGTTTGCAATTTCTCAGCTCGTGTCTACAAGACGGAAAGAGAATGACCGTGACGTTTGGTGGGTAGAGAAGCGCAGAGAGCAAGTGTTGCTGCGCCTGTGAAAGCGCTTCCAAAGAAGGGTGCTGGCTAGCAAGAGCTTTCAGTGCTGGCACTTTTCATCTCTGAGCAATTGCTCGACGTTTGCAATTTCTCACCGGAGCTTTTGTTAGAGTGCGCGAGAGGATGAGCAGAAGATTAGATGGCTAGAGAAGCACAGAGCGCCAGTGTTCTAAGGGCTACAAGAGCGTTTCCAAGGAAGGGAGCTGGCTAGCAAGAGCTTTCAGTGCTGGCACTTTTCAGCTCTGAGCAATTGCTCGACGTTTGCAATTTCTCACCTGAGCTCTCTTTAGTGTGCGCGAGAGGATGAGCAGAAGATGAGGTGGCTAGAGAAGCACAGAGCGCCAGTGTTCCAAAGGCTACAAGAGCGTTTCCAAGGAAAGGGGCTGGCTAGCAACAGCTTTCAGTGCTGGCACTTTTCATCTCTGAGCAATTACTCGACGTTTGCAATTTCTCAGCTCGTGTCTACAAGACGGAAAGAGAATGACAGTGACGTTTGGTGGGTAGAGAAGCGCAAAGCCCCAGTGTTGCTGCGCCTGTGAAAGCGTTTCGAAGGAAGGGGGCTGGCTAGCAACAGCTTTCAGTGCTGGCACTTTTCATCTCTGAGCAATTGCTCGACGTTTGCAATTTCTCAGCTCGTGTCTACGAGACGGAGAGATAGTGACCGTGACGTTTGGTGGGTAGAGAAGCGCAAAGCCCCAGTGTTGCTGCGCCTGTGAAAGCGCTTCCAAGGAAGGGTGCTGGCTAGCAAGAGCTTTCAGTGCTGGCACTTTTCAGCTCTGAGCAATTGCTCGACGTTTGCAATTTCTCTCCGGAGCTTTCATTAGAGTGCGCGAGAGGATGAGGAGAAGATGAGGTGGCTAGAGAAGCACAGAGCGCCAGTGTTCTAAGGGCTACAAGAGCGTTTCCAAGGAAGGGGGCTGGCTAGCAACAGCTTTCAGTGCTGGCACTTTTCATCTCTGAGCAATTGCTCGACGTTTGCAATTTCTCAGCTCGTGTCTACGAGACGGTAAGAGAATGACCGTGACGTTTGGTGGGTAGAGAAGCGCAGAGAGCAAGTGTTGCTGCGCCTGTGGAAGCGCTTCCAAGGAGGGGTGCTGGCTAGCAAGAGCTTTCAGTGCTGGCACTTTTCATCTCTGAGCAATTGCTCGACGTTTGCAATTTCTCACCAGAGCTTTTGTTAGAGTGCGCGAGAGGATGAGCAGAAGATGAGGTGGCTAGAGAAGCACAGAGCCCCAGTGTTCTTAGGGCTACAAGAGCACTTCCAAGGAAGGGGGCTGGCTAGCAAGAGCTTTCAGTGCTGGCACTTTTCATCTCTGAGCAATTGCTCGACGTTTGCAATTTCTCAGCTCGTGTCTACGAGACGGAGAGAGAATGACCATGACGTTTGGTGGGTAGAGAAGCGCAAAGCCCCAGTGTTGCTGCGCCTGTGAAAGCGCTTCCAAGGAAGGGGGCTGGCTAGCAAGAGCTTTCAGTGCTGGCACTTTTCATCTCTGAGCAATTGCTCGACGTTTGCAATTTCTCAGCTCGTGTCTACGAGACGGAAAGAGAATGACCGTGACGTTTGGTGGGTAGAGAAGCGCAGAGAGCAAGTGTTGCTGCGCCTGTGAAAGCGCTTCCAAAGAAGGGTGCTGGCTAGCAACAGCTTTCAGTGCTGGCACTTTTCAGCTCTGAGCAATTGCTCGACGTTTGCAATTTCTCACCGGAGCTTTTGTTAGAGTGCGCGAGAGGATGAGCAGAAGATTAGATGGCTAGAGAAGCACAGAGCGCCAGTGTTCTAAGGGCTACAAGAGCGTTTCCAAGGAAGGGAGCTGGCTAGCAAGAGCTTTCAGTGCTGGCACTTTTCATCTCTGAGCAATTGCTCGACGTTTGCAATTTCTCAGCTCGTGTCTACAAGACGGAAAGAGAATGACCGTGACGTTTGGTGGGTAGAGCAGCGCAAAGCCCCAGTGTTGCTGCGCCTGTGAAAGCGTTTCGAAGGAAGGGGGCTGGCTAGCAACAGCTTTCAGTGCTGGCACTTTTCATCTCTGAGCAATTGCTCGACGTTTGCAATTTCTCAGCTCGTGTCTACGAGACGGAGAGATAGTGACCGTGACGTTTGGTGGGTAGAGAAGTGCAAAGCCCCAGTGTTGCTGCGCCTGTGAAAGCGCTTCCAAGGAAGGGTGCTGGCTAGCAAGAGCTTTCAGTGCTGGCACTTTTCATCTCTGAGCAATTGCTCGACGTTTGCAATTTCTCACCGGAGCTTTTGTTAGAGTGCGCGAGAGGATGAGCAGAAGATGAGGTGGCTAGAGAAGCACAGAGCCCCAGTGTTCTAAGGGCTACAAAAGCGCTTCCAAGGAAGGGTGCTGGCTAGCAAGAGCTTTCAGTGCTGGCACTTGTCAGCTCTGAGCAATTGCTCGACGTTTGCAATTTCTCACCTGTGCTCTCTTTAGACTGCGCGAGAGGATGGGCAGAAGATTAGGTGGCTAGAGAAGCACAGAGCCCCAGTGTTCCAAGGGCTACAAGAGCGTTTCCAAGGAAGGGGGCTGCCTAGCAAGAGCTTTCAGTGCTGGCACTTTTCATCTCTGAGCAGTTGCTCGACGTTTGCAATTTCTCAGCTCGTGTCTACGAGACGGAAAGAGAATGACCGTGACGTTTGGAGGGTAGAGAAGCGCAAAGCCCCAGTGTTGCTGCGCCTGTGAAAGCGCTTCCAAGGAAGGGTGCTGGCTAGCAACAGCTTTCAGTGCTGGCACTTTTCAGCTCTGAGCAATTGCTCGACGTTTGCAATTTCTCACCGGAGCTTTTGTTAGAGTGCGCGAGAGGATGAGCAGAAGATGAGGTGGCTAGAGAAGCACAGAGCCCCACTGTTCTTAGGGCTACAAGAGCGTTTCCAAGGAAGGGGGCTGGCTAGCAACAGCTTTCAGTGCTGGCACTTTTCATCTCTGAGCAATTGCTCAACGTTTGCAATTTCTCAGCTCGTGTCTACGAGACGGAGAGATAGTGACCGTGACGTTTGGTGGGTAGAGAAGCGCAAAGCCCCAGTGTTGCTGCGCCTGTGAAAGCGCTTCCAAGGAAGGGGGCTGGCTAGCAAGAGCTTTCAGCGCTGGCACTTTTCAGCTCTGAGCAATTGCTCGACGTTTGCAATTTCTCACCAGAGCTTTTGTTAGAGTGCGCGAGAGGATGAGCAGAAGATGAGGTGGCTAGAGAAGCACAGAGCGCCAGTGTTCTAAGGGCTACAAGAGCGTTTCCAAGGAAGGGGGCTGCCTAGCAAGAGCTTTCAGTGCTGGCACTTTTCATCTCTGAGCAATTGCTCGACGTTTGCAATTTCTCAGCTCGTGTCTACGAGACGGAAAGAGAATGACCGTGACGTTTGGTGGGTAGAGAAGCGCAAAGCCCCAGTGTTGCTGCGCCTGTGAAAGCGCTTCCAAGGAAGGGTGCTGGCTAGCAACAGCTTTCAGTGCTGGCACATTTCTTCTCTGAGCAATTGCTGGACGTTTGCAATTTCTCTCCGGAGCTTTTGTTAGAGTGCGCGAGAGGATGAGCAGAAGATGAGGTGGCTAGAGAAGCACAGAGCCCCAGTGTACTTAGGGCTACAAGAGCGCTTCCAAGGAAGGGGGCTGGCTAGCAAGAGCTTTCAGTGCTGGCACTTTTCATCTCTGAGCAATTGCTCGACGTTTGCAATTTCTCAGCTCGTGTCTACGAGACGGAAAGAGAATGACCGTGACGTTTGGTGGGTAGAGAAGCGCAGAGAGCAAGTGTTGCTGCGCCTGTGAAAGCGCTTCCAAAGAAGGGTGCTGGCTAGCAAGAGCTTTCAGTGCTGGCACTTTTCAGCTCTGAGCAATTGCTCGACGTTTGCAATTTCTCACCGGAGGTTTTGTTAGAGTGCGCGAGAGGATGAGCAGAAGATTAGATGGCTAGAGAAGCACAGAGCGCCAGTGTTCTAAGGGCTACAAGAGCGTTTCCAAGGAAGGGAGCTGGCTAGCAAGAGCTTTCAGTGCTGGCACTTTTCAGCTCTGAGCAATTGCTCGACGTTTGCAATTTCTCACCGGAGCTTTTGTTAGAGTGCGCGAGAGGATGAGCAGAAGATGAGGTGGCTAGAGAAGCACAGAGCGCCAGTGTTCTAAGGGCTACAAGAGCGTTTCCAAGGAAAGGGGCTGGATAGCAAGAGCTTTCAGTGCTGGCACTTTTCATCTCTGAGCAATTGCTCGACGTTTGCAATTTCTCAGCTCGTGTCTACAAGACGGAAAGAGAATGACCGTGACGTTTGGTGGGTAGAGAAGCGCAAAGCCCCAGTGTTGCTGCGCCTGTGAAAGCGTTTCGAAGGAAGGGGGCTGGCTAGCAACAGCTTTCAGTGCTGGCACTTTTCATCTCTGAGCAATTGCTCGACGTTTGCAATTTCTCAGCTCGTGTCTACGAGACGGAGAGATAGTGACCGTGACGTTTGGTGGGTAGAGAAGCGCAAAGCCCCAGTGTTGCTGCGCCTGTGAAAGCGCTTCCAAGGAAGGGTGCTGGCTAGCAAGAGCTTTCAGTGCTGGCACTTTTCATCTCTGAGCAATTGCTCGACGTTTGCAATTTCTCACCGGAGCTTTTGTTAGAGTGCGCGAGAGGATGAGCAGAAGATGAGGTGGCTAGAGAAGCACAGAGCCCCAGTGTTCTAAGGGCTACAAAAGCGCTTCCAAGGAAGGGTGCTGGCTAGCAACAGCTTTCAGTGCTGGCACTTGTCAGCTCTGAGCAATTGCTCGACGTTTGCAATTTCTCACCTGTGCTCTCTTTAGACTGCGCGAGAGGATGGGCAGAAGATTAGGTGGCTAGAGAAGCACAGAGCCACAGTGTTCCAAGGGCTACAAGAGCGTTTCCAAGGAAGGGGGCTGGCTAGCAAGAGCTTTCAGTGCTGGCACTTTTCAGCTCTGAGCAGTTGCTCGACGTTTGCAATTTCTCAGCTCGTGTCTACGAGACGGAGAGATAGTGACCGTGACGTTTGGTGGGTAGAGAAGCGCAAAGCCCCAGTGTTACTGCGCCTGTGAAAGCGCTTCCAAGGAAGGGTGCTGGCTAGCAACAGCTTTCAGTGCTGGCACTTTTCAGCTCTGAGCAATTGCTCGACGTTTGCAATTTCTCACCAGAGCTTTTGTTAGAGTGCGCGAGAGGATGAGCAGAAGATGAGGTGGCTAGAGAAGCACAGAGCCCCACTGTTCTTAGGGCTACAAGAGCGTTTCCAAGGAAGGGGGCTGCCTAGCAAGAGCTTTCAGTGCTGGCACTTTTCATCTCTGAGCAATTGCTCGACGTTTGCAATTTCTCAGCTCGTGTCTACGAGACGGAGAGATAGTGACCGTGAATTTTGGTGGTTAGAGAAGCGCAGAGAGCAAGTGTTGCTGCGCCTGTGAAAGTGCTTCCAAGGAGGGGGCTTGCTAGCAACAGCTTTCAGTGCTGGCACTTTTCAGCTCTGAGCAATTGCTCGACGTTTGCAATTTCTCACCAGAGCTTTTGTTAGAGTGCGCGAGAGGATGAGCAGAAGATGAGGTGGCTAGAGAAGCACAGAGCGGCAGTGTTCTAAGGGCTACAAGAGCGTTTCCAAGGAAGGGGGCTGGCTAGCAACAGCTTTCAGTGCTGGCACTTTTCATCTCTGAGCAATTGCTCGACGTTTGCAATTTCTCAGCTCGTGTCTACAAGACGGAAAGAGAATGACCGTGACGTTTGGTGGGTAGAGCAGCGCAAAGCCCCAGTGTTGCTGCGCCTGTGAAAGCATTTCGAAGGAAGGGGGCTGGCTAGCAACAGCTTTCAGTGCTGGCACTTTTCATCTCTGAGCAATTGCTCGACGTTTGCAATTTCTCAGCTCGTGTCTACGAGACGGAGAGATAGTGACCGTGACGTTTGGTGGGTAGAGAAGCGCAAAGCCCCAGTGTTGCTGCGCCTGTGAAAGCGCTTCCAAGGAAGGGTGCTGGCTAGCAACAGCTTTCAGTGCTGGCACTTTTCAGCTCTGAGCAATTGCTCGACGTTTGCAATTTCTCACCGGAGCTTTTGTTAGAGTGCGCGAGAGGATGAGCAGAAGATGAGGTGGCTAGAGAAGCACAGAGCGCCAGTGTTCTAAGGGCTACAAGAGCGTTTCCAAGGAAGGGGGCTGCCTAGCAACAGCTTTCAGTGCTGGCACTTTTCTTCTCTGAGCAATTGGTCGACGTTTACAATTTCTCAGCTCGTGTCTACGAGACGGAAAGAGAATGACCGTGACGTTTGGTGGGTAGAGAAGCGCAGAGAGCAAGTGTTGCTGCGCCTGTGAAAGTGCTTCCAAGGAAGGGGGCTTGCTAGCAACAGCTTTCAGTGCTGGCACTTTTCAGCTCTGAGCAATTGCTGGACGTTTGCAATTTCTCACCGGAGCTTTTGTTAGAGTGCGCGAGAGGATGAGCAGAAGATTAGATGGCTAGAGAAGCACAGAGCGGCAGTGTTCTAAGGGCTACAAGAGCGTTTCCAAGGAAGGGTGCTGGCTAGCAACAGCTTTCAGTGCTGGCACTTTTCATCTCTGAGCAATTGCTCGACGTTTGCAATTTCTCAGCTCGTGTCTACGAGACGGAGAGATAGTGACCGTGACGTTTGGTGGGTAGAGAAGCGCAAAGCCCCAGTGTTGCTGCGCCTGTGAAAGTGCTTCCAAGGAGGGTGCTGGCTAGCAACAGCTTTCAGTGCTGGCACTTTTCATCTCTGAGCAATTGCTCGACGTTTGCAATTTCTCACCGGAGCTTTTGTTAGAGTGCGCGAGAGGATGAGCAGAAGATGAGGTGGCTAGAGAAGCACAGAGCGCCAGTGTTCTAAGGGCTACAAGAGCGTTTCCAAGGAAGGGGGCTGGCTAGCAAGAGCTTTCAGTGCTGGCACTTTTCATCTCTGAGCAATTGCTCGACGTTTGCAATTTCTCAGCTCGTGTCTACGAGACGGAGAGATAGTGACCGTGATGTTTGGTGGATAGACAAGCGCAAAGCCCCAGTGTTGCTGCACCTGTGAAAGCGCTTCCAAGGAAGGGAGCTGGCTAGCAACAGCTTTCAGTGCTGGCACTTTTCATCTCTGAGCAATTGCTCGACGTTTGCAATTTCTCAGCTCGTGTCTACGAGACGGAGAGATAGTGACCGTGACGTTTGGTGGGTAGAGAAGCGCAAAGCCCCAGTGTTGCTGCACCTGTGAAAGCGCTTCCAGGGAAGGGTGCTGGCTAGCAAGAGCTTTCAGTGCTGGCACTTTTCATCTCTGAGCAATTGCTCGACGTTTGCAATTTCTCACCGGAGCTTTTGTTAGAGTGCGCGAGAGGATGAGCAGAAGATGAGGTGGCTAGAGAAGCACAGAGCCCCACTGTTCTTAGGGCTACAAGAGCGTTTCCAAGGAAGGGGGCTGCCTAGCAACAGCTTTCAGTGCTGGCACTTTTCATCTCTGAGCAATTGCTCAACGTTTGCAATTTCTCAGCTCGTGTCTACGAGACGGAGAGATAGTGACCGTGACGTTTGGTGGGTAGAGAAGCGCAAAGCCCCAGTGTTGCTGCGCCTGTGAAAGCGCTTCCAAGGAAGGGTGCTGGCTAGCAAGAGCTTTCAGCGCTGGCACCTTTCAGCTCTGAGCAATTGCTCGACGTTTGCAATTTCTCACCAGAGCTTTTGTTAGAGTGCGCGAGAGGATGAGCAGAAGATGAGGTGGCTAGAGAAGCACAGAGCGCCAGTGTTCTTAGGGCTACAAGAGCGTTTCCAAGGAAGGGGGCTGCCTAGCAAGAGCTTTCAGTGCTGGCACTTTTCATCTCTGAGCAATTGCTCAACGTTTGCAATTTCTCAGCTCGTGTCTACGAGACGGAGAGATAGTGACCGTGACGATTGGTGGGTAGAGAAGCGCAAAGCCCCAGTGTTGCTGCGCCTGTGGAAGCGCTTCCAAGGAAGGGGGCTGGCTAGCAACAGCTTTCAGTGCTGGCACATTTCTTCTCTGAGCAATTGCTGGACGTTTGCAATTTCTCACCGGAGCTTTTGTTAGAGTGCGCGAGAGGATGAGCAGAAGATGAGGTGGCTAGAGAAGCACAGAGCCCCAGTGTACTTAGGGCTACAAGAGCGTTTCCAAGGAAGGGAGCTGGCTAGCAAAAGCTTTCAGTGCTGGCACTTTTCATCTCTGAGCAATTGCTCGACGTTTGCAATTTCTCAGCTCGTGTCTACGAGACGGAGAGAAAGTGACCATGACGTTTGGTGGGTAGAGAAGCGCAAAGCCCCAGTGTTTCTGCGCCTGTGAAAGCGCTTCCAAGGAAGGGGGCTGGCTAGCAAGAGCTTTCAGTGCTGGCACTTTTCATCTCTGAGCAATTGCTCGACGTTTGCAATTTCTCAGCTCGTGTCTACGAGACGGAAAGAGAATGACCGTGACGTTTGGTGGGTAGAGAAGCGCAGAGAGCAAGTGTTGCTGCGCCTGTGAAAGCGCTTCCAAAGAAGGGTGCTGGCTAGCAACAGCTTTCAGTGCTGGCACTTTTCTTCTCTGAGCAATTGCTCGACGTTTGCAATTTCTCACCGGAGCTTTTGTTAGAGTGCGCGAGAGGATGAGCAGAAGATTAGATGGCTAGAGAAGCACAGAGCGGCAGTGTTCTAAGGGCTACAAGAGCGTTTCCAAGGAAGGGGGCTGGCTAGCAAGAGCTTTCAGTGCTGGCACTTTTCATCTCTGAGCAATTGCTCGACGTTTGCAATTTCTCACCGGAGCTTTTGTTAGAGTGCGCGAGAGGATGAGCAGAAGATGAGGTGGCTAGAGAAGCACAGAGCCCCACTGTTCTTAGGGCTACAAGAGCGTTTCCAAGGAAGGGGGCTGGCTAGCAACAGCTTTCAGTGCTGGCACTTTTCATCTCTGAGCAATTGCTGGACGTTTGCAATTTCTCAGCTCGTGTCTACGAGACGGAGAGATAGTGACCGTGACGTTTGGTGGGTAGAGAAGCGCAAAGCCCCAGTGTTGCTGCGCCTGTGAAAGCGCTTCCAAGGAAGGGGGCTGGCTAGCAAGAGCTTTCAGCGCTGGCACTTTTCAGCTCTGAGCAATTGCTCGACGTTTGCAATTTCTCACCAGAGCTTTTGTTAGAGTGCGCGAGAGGATGAGCAGAAGATGAGGTGGCTAGAGAAGCACAGAGCGCCAGTGTTCTAAGGGCTACAAGAGCGTTTCCAAGGAAGGGGGCTGCCTAGCAAGAGCTTTCAGTGCTGGCACTTTTCATCTCTGAGCAATTGCTCGACGTTTGCAATTTCTCAGCTCGTGTCTACGAGACGGAAAGAGAATGACCGTGACGTTTGGTGGGTAGAGAAGCGCAAAGCCCCAGTGTTGCTGCGCCTGTGAAAGCGCTTCCAAGGAAGGGTGCTGGCTAGCAACAGCTTTCAGTGCTGGCACATTTCTTCTCTGAGCAATTGCTGGACGTTTGCAATTTCTCTCCGGAGCTTTTGTTAGAGTGCGCGAGAGGATGAGCAGAAGATGAGGTGGCTAGAGAAGCACAGAGCCCCAGTGTACTTAGGGCTACAAGAGCGCTTCCAAGGAAGGGGGCTGGCTAGCAAGAGCTTTCAGTGCTGGCACTTTTCATCTCTGAGCAATTGCTCGACGTTTGCAATTTCTCAGCTCGTGTCTACGAGACGGAAAGAGAATGACCGTGACGTTTGGTGGGTAGAGAAGCGCAGAGAGCAAGTGTTGCTGCGCCTGTGAAAGCGCTTCCAAAGAAGGGTGCTGGCTAGCAAGAGCTTTCAGTGCTGGCACTTTTCAGCTCTGAGCAATTGCTCGACGTTTGCAATTTCTCACCGGAGCTTTTGTTAGAGTGCGCGAGAGGATGAGCAGAAGATTAGATGGCTAGAGAAGCACAGAGCGCCAGTGTTCTAAGGGCTACAAGAGCGTTTCCAAGGAAGGGAGCTGGCTAGCAAGAGCTTTCAGTGCTGGCACTTTTCAGCTCTGAGCAATTGCTCGACGTTTGCAATTTCTCACCGGAGCTTTTGTTAGAGTGCGCGAGAGGATGAGCAGAAGATGAGGTGGCTAGAGAAGCACAGAGCGCCAGTGTTCTAAGGGCTACAAGAGCGTTTCCAAGGAAAGGGGCTGGATAGCAAGAGCTTTCAGTGCTGGCACTTTTCATCTCTGAGCAATTGCTCGACGTTTGCAATTTCTCAGCTCGTGTCTACAAGACGGAAAGAGAATGACCGTGACGTTTGGTGGGTAGAGAAGCGCAAAGCCCCAGTGTTGCTGCGCCTGTGAAAGCGTTTCGAAGGAAGGGGGCTGGCTAGCAACAGCTTTCAGTGCTGGCACTTTTCATCTCTGAGCAATTGCTCGACGTTTGCAATTTCTCAGCTCGTGTCTACGAGACGGAGAGATAGTGACCGTGACGTTTGGTGGGTAGAGAAGCGCAAAGCCCCAGTGTTGCTGCGCCTGTGAAAGCGCTTCCAAGGAAGGGTGCTGGCTAGCAAGAGCTTTCAGTGCTGGCACTTTTCATCTCTGAGCAATTGCTCGACGTTTGCAATTTCTCACCGGAGCTTTTGTTAGAGTGCGCGAGAGGATGAGCAGAAGATGAGGTGGCTAGAGAAGCACAGAGCCCCAGTGTTCTAAGGGCTACAAAAGCGCTTCCAAGGAAGGGTGCTGGCTAGCAACAGCTTTCAGTGCTGGCACTTGTCAGCTCTGAGCAATTGCTCGACGTTTGCAATTTCTCACCTGTGCTCTCTTTAGACTGCGCGAGAGGATGGGCAGAAGATTAGGTGGCTAGAGAAGCACAGAGCCACAGTGTTCCAAGGGCTACAAGAGCGTTTCCAAGGAAGGGGGCTGGCTAGCAAGAGCTTTCAGTGCTGGCACTTTTCAGCTCTGAGCAGTTGCTCGACGTTTGCAATTTCTCAGCTCGTGTCTACGAGACGGAGAGATAGTGACCGTGACGTTTGGTGGGTAGAGAAGCGCAAAGCCCCAGTGTTACTGCGCCTGTGAAAGCGCTTCCAAGGAAGGGTGCTGGCTAGCAACAGCTTTCAGTGCTGGCACTTTTCAGCTCTGAGCAATTGCTCGACGTTTGCAATTTCTCACCAGAGCTTTTGTTAGAGTGCGCGAGAGGATGAGCAGAAGATGAGGTGGCTAGAGAAGCACAGAGCCCCACTGTTCTTAGGGCTACAAGAGCGTTTCCAAGGAAGGGGGCTGCCTAGCAAGAGCTTTCAGTGCTGGCACTTTTCATCTCTGAGCAATTGCTCGACGTTTGCAATTTCTCAGCTCGTGTCTACGAGACGGAGAGATAGTGACCGTGAATTTTGGTGGTTAGAGAAGCGCAGAGAGCAAGTGTTGCTGCGCCTGTGAAAGTGCTTCCAAGGAGGGGGCTTGCTAGCAACAGCTTTCAGTGCTGGCACTTTTCAGCTCTGAGCAATTGCTCGACGTTTGCAATTTCTCACCAGAGCTTTTGTTAGAGTGCGCGAGAGGATGAGCAGAAGATGAGGTGGCTAGAGAAGCACAGAGCGGCAGTGTTCTAAGGGCTACAAGAGCGTTTCCAAGGAAGGGGGCTGGCTAGCAACAGCTTTCAGTGCTGGCACTTTTCATCTCTGAGCAATTGCTCGACGTTTGCAATTTCTCAGCTCGTGTCTACAAGACGGAAAGAGAATGACCGTGACGTTTGGTGGGTAGAGCAGCGCAAAGCCCCAGTGTTGCTGCGCCTGTGAAAGCATTTCGAAGGAAGGGGGCTGGCTAGCAAGAGCTTTCAGTGCTGGCACTTTTCATCTCTGAGCAATTGCTCGACGTTTGCAATTTCTCAGCTCGTGTCTACGAGACGGAGAGATAGTGACCGTGACGTTTGGTGGGTAGAGAAGCGCAAAGCCCCAGTGTTGCTGCGCCTGTGAAAGCGCTTCCAAGGAAGGGTGCTGGCTAGCAACAGCTTTCAGTGCTGGCACTTTTCAGCTCTGAGCAATTGCTCGACGTTTGCAATTTCTCACCGGAGCTTTTGTTAGAGTGCGCGAGAGGATGAGCAGAAGATGAGGTGGCTAGAGAAGCACAGAGCGCCAGTGTTCTAAGGGCTACAAGAGCGTTTCCAAGGAAGGGGGCTGCCTAGCAACAGCTTTCAGTGCTGGCACTTTTCTTCTCTGAGCAATTGGTCGACGTTTACAATTTCTCAGCTCGTGTCTACGAGACGGAAAGAGAATGACCGTGACGTTTGGTGGGTAGAGAAGCGCAGAGAGCAAGTGTTGCTGCGCCTGTGAAAGTGCTTCCAAGGAAGGGGGCTTGCTAGCAACAGCTTTCAGTGCTGGCACTTTTCAGCTCTGAGCAATTGCTGGACGTTTGCAATTTCTCACCGGAGCTTTTGTTAGAGTGCGCGAGAGGATGAGCAGAAGATTAGATGGCTAGAGAAGCACAGAGCGGCAGTGTTCTAAGGGCTACAAGAGCGTTTCCAAGGAAGGGTGCTGGCTAGCAACAGCTTTCAGTGCTGGCACTTTTCATCTCTGAGCAATTGCTCGACGTTTGCAATTTCTCAGCTCGTGTCTACGAGACGGAGAGATAGTGACCGTGACGTTTGGTGGGTAGAGAAGCGCAAAGCCCCAGTGTTGCTGCGCCTGTGAAAGTGCTTCCAAGGAGGGTGCTGGCTAGCAACAGCTTTCAGTGCTGGCACTTTTCATCTCTGAGCAATTGCTCGACGTTTGCAATTTCTCACCGGAGCTTTTGTTAGAGTGCGCGAGAGGATGAGCAGAAGATGAGGTGGCTAGAGAAGCACAGAGCGCCAGTGTTCTAAGGGCTACAAGAGCGTTTCCAAGGAAGGGGGCTGGCTAGCAAGAGCTTTCAGTGCTGGCACTTTTCATCTCTGAGCAATTGCTCGACGTTTGCAATTTCTCAGCTCGTGTCTACGAGACGGAGAGATAGTGACCGTGATGTTTGGTGGATAGACAAGCGCAAAGCCCCAGTGTTGCTGCACCTGTGAAAGCGCTTCCAAGGAAGGGAGCTGGCTAGCAACAGCTTTCAGTGCTGGCACTTTTCATCTCTGAGCAATTGCTCGACGTTTGCAATTTCTCAGCTCGTGTCTACGAGACGGAGAGATAGTGACCGTGACGTTTGGTGGGTAGAGAAGCGCAAAGCCCCAGTGTTGCTGCACCTGTGAAAGCGCTTCCAGGGAAGGGTGCTGGCTAGCAAGAGCTTTCAGTGCTGGCACTTTTCATCTCTGAGCAATTGCTCGACGTTTGCAATTTCTCACCGGAGCTTTTGTTAGAGTGCGCGAGAGGATGAGCAGAAGATGAGGTGGCTAGAGAAGCACAGAGCCCCACTGTTCTTAGGGCTACAAGAGCGTTTCCAAGGAAGGGGGCTGCCTAGCAACAGCTTTCAGTGCTGGCACTTTTCATCTCTGAGCAATTGCTCAACGTTTGCAATTTCTCAGCTCGTGTCTACGAGACGGAGAGATAGTGACCGTGACGTTTGGTGGGTAGAGAAGCGCAAAGCCCCAGTGTTGCTGCGCCTGTGAAAGCGCTTCCAAGGAAGGGTGCTGGCTAGCAAGAGCTTTCAGCGCTGGCACCTTTCAGCTCTGAGCAATTGCTCGACGTTTGCAATTTCTCACCAGAGCTTTTGTTAGAGTGCGCGAGAGGATGAGCAGAAGATGAGGTGGCTAGAGAAGCACAGAGCGCCAGTGTTCTTAGGGCTACAAGAGCGTTTCCAAGGAAGGGGGCTGCCTAGCAAGAGCTTTCAGTGCTGGCACTTTTCATCTCTGAGCAATTGCTCAACGTTTGCAATTTCTCAGCTCGTGTCTACGAGACGGAGAGATAGTGACCGTGACGATTGGTGGGTAGAGAAGCGCAAAGCCCCAGTGTTGCTGCGCCTGTGGAAGCGCTTCCAAGGAAGGGGGCTGGCTAGCAACAGCTTTCAGTGCTGGCACATTTCTTCTCTGAGCAATTGCTGGACGTTTGCAATTTCTCACCGGAGCTTTTGTTAGAGTGCGCGAGAGGATGAGCAGAAGATGAGGTGGCTAGAGAAGCACAGAGCCCCAGTGTACTTAGGGCTACAAGAGCGTTTCCAAGGAAGGGAGCTGGCTAGCAAAAGCTTTCAGTGCTGGCACTTTTCATCTCTGAGCAATTGCTCGACGTTTGCAATTTCTCAGCTCGTGTCTACGAGACGGAGAGAAAGTGACCATGACGTTTGGTGGGTAGAGAAGCGCAAAGCCCCAGTGTTTCTGCGCCTGTGAAAGCGCTTCCAAGGAAGGGGGCTGGCTAGCAAGAGCTTTCAGTGCTGGCACTTTTCATCTCTGAGCAATTGCTCGACGTTTGCAATTTCTCAGCTCGTGTCTACGAGACGGAAAGAGAATGACCGTGACGTTTGGTGGGTAGAGAAGCGCAGAGAGCAAGTGTTGCTGCGCCTGTGAAAGCGCTTCCAAAGAAGGGTGCTGGCTAGCAACAGCTTTCAGTGCTGGCACTTTTCTTCTCTGAGCAATTGCTCGACGTTTGCAATTTCTCACCGGAGCTTTTGTTAGAGTGCGCGAGAGGATGAGCAGAAGATTAGATGGCTAGAGAAGCACAGAGCGGCAGTGTTCTAAGGGCTACAAGAGCGTTTCCAAGGAAGGGGGCTGGCTAGCAAGAGCTTTCAGTGCTGGCACTTTTCATCTCTGAGCAATTGCTCGACGTTTGCAATTTCTCACCGGAGCTTTTGTTAGAGTGCGCGAGAGGATGAGCAGAAGATGAGGTGGCTAGAGAAGCACAGAGCCCCACTGTTCTTAGGGCTACAAGAGCGTTTCCAAGGAAGGGGGCTGGCTAGCAACAGCTTTCAGTGCTGGCACTTTTCATCTCTGAGCAATTGCTCAACGTTTGCAATTTCTCAGCTCGTGTCTACGAGACGGAGAGATAGTGACCGTGACGTTTGGTGGGTAGAGAAGCGCAAAGCCCCAGTGTTGCTGCGCCTGTGAAAGCGCTTCCAAGGAAGGGTGCTGGCTAGCAACAGCTTTCAGCGCTGGCACTTTTCAGCTCTGAGCAATTGCTCGACGTTTGCAATTTCTCACCAGAGCTTTTGTTAGAGTGCGCGAGAGGATGAGCAGAAGATGAGGTGGCTAGAGAAGCACAGAGCCCCAGTGTTCTTAGGGCTACAAGAGCGTTTCCAAGGAAGGGGGCTGCCTAGCAAGAGCTTTCAGTGCTGGCACTTTTCATCTCTGAGCAATTGCTCGACGTTTGCAATTTCTCAGCTCGTGTCTACGAGACGGAGAGAAAGTGACCATGACGTTTGGTGGGTAGAGAAGCGCAAAGCCCCAGTGTTTCTGCGCCTGTGAAAGCGCTTCCAAGGAAGGGGGCTGGCTAGCAAGAGCTTTCAGTGCTGGCACTTTTCATCTCTGAGCAATTGCTCGACGTTTGCAATTTCTCAGCTCGTGTCTACGAGACGGAAAGAGAATGACCGTGACGTTTGGTGGGTAGAGAAGCGCAGAGAGCAAGTGTTGCTGCGCCTGTGAAAGCGCTTCCAAAGAAGGGTGCTGGCTAGCAACAGCTTTCAGTGCTGGCACTTTTCAGCTCTGAGCAATTGCTCGACGTTTGCAATTTCTCACCGGAGCTTTTGTTAGAGTGCGCGAGAGGATGAGCAGAAGATTAGATGGCTAGAGAAGCACAGAGCGGCAGTGTTCTAAGGGCTACAAGAGCGTTTCCAAGGAAGGGTGCTGGCTAGCAAGAGCTTTCAGTGCTGGCACTTTTCATCTCTGAGCAATTGCTCGACGTTTGCAATTTCTCACCTGAGCTTTTGTTAGAGTGCGCGAGAGGATGAGCAGAAGATGAGGTGGCTAGAGAAGCACAGAGCGCCAGTGTTCTAAGGGCTACAAGAGCGTTTCCAAGGAAAGGGGCTGGCTAGCAAGAGCTTTCAGTGCTGGCACTTTTCATCTCTGAGCAATTGCTCGACGTTTGCAATTTCTCAGCTCGTGTCTACAAGACGGAAAGAGAATGACCGTGACGTTTGGTGGGTAGAGAAGCGCAAAGCCCCAGTGTTGCTGCGCCTGTGAAAGCGTTTCGAAGGAAGGGGGCTGGCTAGCAACAGCTTTCAGTGCTGGCACTTTTCAGCTCTGAGCAATTGCTCGACGTTTGCAATTTCTCAGCTCGTGTCTACGAGACGGAGAGATAGTGACCGTGACGTTTGGTGGGTAGAGAAGCGCAAAGCCCCAGTGTTGCTGCGCCTGTGAAAGCGCTTCCAAGGAAGGGTGCTGGCTAGCAAGAGCTTTCAGTGCTGGCACTTTTCAGCTCTGAGCAATTGCTCGACGTTTGCAATTTCTCTCCGGAGCTTTCGTTAGAGTGCGCGAGAGGATGAGCAGAAGATGAGGTGGCTAGAGAAGCACAGAGCGCCAGTGTTCTAAGGGATACAAGAGCGTTTCCAAGGAAGGGGGCTGGCTAGCAAGAGCTTTCAGTGCTGGCACTTTTCATCTCTGAGCAATTGCTCGACGTTTGCAATTTCTCAGCTCGTGTCTACGAGACGGTAAGAGAATGACCGTGACGTTTGGTGGGTAGAGAAGCGCAGAGAGCAAGTGTTGCTGCGCCTGTGGAAGCGCTTCCAAGGAGGGGGCTGGCTAGCAACAGCTTTCAGTGCTGGCACTTTTCATCTCTGAGCAATTGCTCGACGTTTGCAATTTCTCACCGGAGCTTTTGTTAGAGTGCGCGAGAGGATGAGCAGAAGATGAGGTGGCTAGAGAAGCACAGAGCGGCAGTGTTCTAAGGGCTAAAAAAGCGCTTCCAAGGAAGGGTGCTGGCTAGCAACAGCTTTCAGTGCTGGCACTTGTCAGCTCTGAGCAATTGCTCGACGTTTGCAATTTCTCACCTGTGCTCTCTTTAGACTGCGCGAGAGGATGGGCAGAAGGTTAGGTGGCTAGAGAAGCACAGAGCCCCAGTGTTCCAAGGGCTACAAGAGCGTTTCCAAGGAAGGGGGCTGGCTAGCAAGAGCTTTCAGTGCTGGCACTTTTCATCTCTGAGCAGTTGCTCGACGTTTGCAATTTCTCAGCTCGTGTCTACGAGACGGAAAGAGAATGACCGTGACGTTTGGAGGGTAGAGAAGCGCAAAGCCCCAGTGTTGCTGCGCCTGTGAAAGCGCTTCCAAGGAAGGGTGCTGGCTAGCAAGAGCTTTCAGTGCTGGCACTTTTCAGCTCTGAGCAATTGCTCGACGTTTGCAATTTCTCACCAGCGCTTTTGTTAGAGTGCGCGAGAGGATGAGCAGAAGATGAGGTGGCTAGAGAAGCACAGAGCCCCAGTGTTCTTAGGGCTACAAGAGCACTTCCAAGGAAGGGGGCTGGCTAGCAAGAGCTTTCAGTGCTGGCACTTTTCATCTCTGAGCAATTGCTCGACGTTTGCAATTTCTCAGCTCGTGTCTACGAGACGGAGAGATAGTGACCGTGACGTTTGGTGGTTAGAGAAGCGCAGAGAGCAAGTGTTGCTGCGCCTGTGAAAGTGCTTCCAAGGAGGGGGCTTGCTAGCAACAGCTTTCAGTGCTGGCACTTTTCAGCTCTGAGCAATTGCTCGACGTTTGCAATTTCTCACCAGAGCTTTTGTTAGAGTGCGCGAGAGGATGAGCAGAAGATTAGGTGGCTAGAGAAGCACAGAGCGCCAGTGTTCTAAGGGCTACAAGAGCGTTTCCAAGGAAGGGGGCTGGCTAGCAAGAGCTTTCAGTGCTGGCACTTTTCATCTCTGAGCAATTGCTCGACGTTTGCAATTTCTCAGCTCGTGTCTACAAGACGGAAAGAGAATGACCGTGACGTTTGGTGGGTAGAGAAGCGCAAAGCCCCAGTGTTGCTGCGCCTGTGAAAGCATTTCGAAGGAAGGGGGCTGGCTAGCAAGAGCTTTCAGTGCTGGCACTTTTCATCTCTGAGCATTTGCTCGACGTTTGCAATTTCTCAGCTCGTGTCTACGAGACGGAGAGATAGTGACCGTGACGTTTGGAGGGTAGAGAAGCGCAAAGCCCCAGTGTTGCTGCGCCTGTGAAAGCGCTTCCAAGGAAGGGTGCTGGCTAGCAACAGCTTTCAGTGCTGGCACTTTTCTTCTCTGAGCAATTGGTCGACGTTTACAATTTCTCAGCTCGTGTCTACGAGACGGAAAGAGAATGACCGTGACGTTTGGTGGGTAGAGAAGCGCAGAGAGCAAGTGTTGCTGCGCCTGTGAAAGTGCTTCCAAGGAAGGGGGCTTGCTAGCAAGAGCTTTCAGTGCTGGCACTTTTCAGCTCTGAGCAATTGCTCGACGTTTGCAATTTCTCAGCTCGTGTCTACGAGACGGAGAGATAGTGACCGTGACGTTTGGTGGGTAGAGAAGCGCAGAGAGCAAGTGTTGCTGCGCCTGTGAAAGTGCTTCCAAGGAGGGGGCTTGCTAGCAACAGCTTTCAGTGCTGGCACTTTTCAGCTCTGAGCAATTGCTCGACGTTTGCAATTTCTCTCCGGAGCTTTCGTTAGAGTGCGCGAGAGGATGAGCAGAAGATGAGGTGGCTAGAGAAGCACAGAGCGCCAGTGTTCTAAGGGCTACAAGAGCGTTTCCAAGGAAGGGGGCTGGCTAGCAAGAGCTTTCAGTGCTGGCACTTTTCATCTCTGAGCAATTGCTCGACGTTTGCAATTTCTCAGCTCGTGTCTACGAGACGGAAAGAGAATGACCGTGACGTTTGGTGGGTAGAGAAGCGCAGAGAGCAAGTGTTGCTGCGCCTGTGGAAGCGCTTCCAAGGAGGGGGCTGGCTAGCAAGAGCTTTCAGTGCTGGCACTTTTCATCTCTGAGCAATTGCGCGACGTTTGCAATTTCTCACCGGAGCTTTTGTTAGAGTGCGCGAGAGGATGAGCAGAAGATGAGGTGGCTAGAGAAGCACAGAGCCCCAGTGTTCTAAGGGCTACAAAAGCGCTTCCAAGGAAGGGTGCTGGCTAGCAAGAGCTTTCAGTGCTGGCACTTTTCATCTCTGAGCAATTGCTCGACGTTTGCAATTTCTCACCGGAGCTTTTGTTAGAGTGCGCGAGAGGATGAGCAGAAGATGAGGTGGCTAGAGAAGCACAGAGCGCCAGTGTTCTAAGGGCTACAAGAGCGTTTCCAAGGAAGGGTGCTGGCTAGCAACAGCTTTCAGTGCTGGCACTTTTCATCTCTGAGCAGTTGCTCGACGTTTGCAATTTCTCAGCTCGTGTCTACGAGACGGAAAGAGAATGACCGTGACGTTTGGAGGGTAGAGAAGCGCAAAGCCCCAGTGTTGCTGCGCCTGTGAAAGCGCTTCCAAGGAAGGGGGCTGGCTAGCAACAGCTTTCAGTGCTGGCACTTTTCAGCTCTGAGCAATTGCTCGACGTTTGCAATTTCTCACCAGAGCTTTTGTTAGCGTGCGCGAGAGGATGAGCAGAAGATGAGGTGGCTAGAGAAGCACAGAGCCCCAGTGTTCTTAGGGCTACAAGAGCATTTCCAAGGAAGGGGGCTGGCTAGCAAGAGCTTTCAGTGCTGGCACTTTTCATCTCTGAGCAATTGCTCGACGTTTGCAATTTCTCAGCTCGTGTCTACGAGACGGAGAGATAGTGACCGTGACGTTTGGTGGTTAGAGAAGCGCAGAGAGCAAGTGTTGCTGCGCCTGTGAAAGCGCTTCCAAGGAAGGGGGCTGGCTAGCAAGAGCTTTCAGTGCTGGCACTTTTCATCTCTGAGCAATTGCTCGACGTTTGCAATTTCTCAGCTCGTGTCTACAAGACGGAAAGAGAATGACCGTGACGTTTGGTGGGTAGAGAAGCGCAAAGCCCCAGTGTTGCTGCGCCTGTGAAAGCGCTTCCAAGGAAGGGGGCTGGCTAGCAAGAGCTTTCAGTGCTGGCACTTTTCTTCTCTGAGCAATTGCTCGACGTTTGCAATTTCTCACCGGAGCTTTTGTTAGAGTGCGCGAGAGGATGAGCAGAAGATGAGGTGGCTAGAGAAGCACAGAGCGCCAGTGTTCTAAGGGCTACAAAAGCGTTTCCAAGGAAGGGGGCTGGCTAGCAAGAGCTTTCAGTGCTGGCACTTTTCATCTCTGAGCAATTGCTCGACGTTTGCAATTTCTCAGCTCGTGTCTACGAGACGGAGAGATAGTGACCGTGACGTTTGGTGGATAGAGAAGCGCAAAGCCCCAGTGTTGCTGCGCCTGTGAAAGCGCTTCCAAGGAAGGGGGCTGGCTAGCAAGAGCTTTCAGTGCTGGCACTTTTCATCTTTGAGCAATTGCTCGACGTTTGCTATTTCTCACCGGAGCTTTTGTTAGAGTGCGCGAGAGGATGAGCAGAAGATGAGGTGGCTAGAGAAGCACAGAGCGCCAGTGTTCTAAGGGCTACAAGAGCGTTTCCAAGGAAGGGGGCTGGCTAGCAACAGCTTTCAGTGCTGGCACTTTTCATCTCTGAGCAATTGCTGGACGTTTGCAATTTCTCAGCTCGTGTCTACGAGACGGAGAGATAGTGACCGTGACGTTTGGTGGATAGAGAAGCGCAAAGCCCCAGTGTTGCTGCGCCTGTGAAAGCGCTTCCAAGGAAGGGTGCTGGCTAGCAACAGCTTTCAGTGCTGGCACTTTTCATCTCTGAGCAATTGCTCGACGTTTGCAATTTCTCACCGGAGCTTTTGTTAGAGTGCGCGAGAGGATGAGCGGAAGATGAGGTGGCTAGAGAAGCACAGAGCGCCAGTGTTCTAAGGGCTACAAGAGCGTTTCCAAGGAAGGGTGCTGGCTAGCAAGAGCTTTCAGTGCTGGCACTTTTCAGCTCTGAGCAATTGCTCGACGTTTGCAATTTCTCAGCTCGTGTCTACGAGACGGAAAGAGAATGACTGTGACGTTTGGTGGGTAGAGAAGCGCAAAGCCCCAGTGTTGCTGCGCCTGTGAAAGCGCTTCCAGGGAAGGGTGCTGGCTAGCAAGAGCTTTCAGTGCTGGCACTTTTCATCTCTGAGCAATTGCTCGACGTTTGCAATTTCTCAGCTCGTGTCTACAAGACGGAAAGAGAATGACCGTGACGTTTGGTGGGTAGAGAAGCGCAAAGCCCCAGTGTTGCTGCGCCTGTGAAAGCGCTTCCAAGGAAGGGGGCTGGCTAGCAAGAGCTTTCAGTGCTGGCACTTTTCATCTCTGAGCAAATGCTCGACGTTTGCAATTTCTCACCTGAGCTTTTGTTAGAGTGCGCGAGAGGATGAGCAGAAGATGAGGTGGCTAGAGAAGCACAGAGCGCCAGTGTTCTAAGGGCTACAAAAGCGTTTCCAAGGAAGGGGGCTGGCTAGCAAGAGCTTTCAGTGCTGGCACTTTTCATCTCTGAGCAATTGCTCGACGTTTGCAATTTCTCAGCTCGTGTCTACAAGACGGAAAGAGAATGACCGTGACGTTTGGTGGGTAGAGAAGCGCAAAGCCCCAGTGTTGCTGCGCCTGTGAAAGCGCTTCCAAGGAAGGGGGCTGGCTAGCAAGAGCTTTCAGTGCTGGCACTTTTCTTCTCTGAGCAATTGCTCGACGTTTGCAATTTCTCACCGGAGCTCTCTTTAGACTACGCGAGAGGATGAGGAGAAGATTAGGTGGCTAGAGAAGCACACACCGGAGCTCTCTTTAGACTACGCGAGAGGATGAGGAGAAGATTAGGTGGCTAGAGAAGCACAGAGCGCCAGTGTTCTAAGGGCTACAAGAGCGTTTCCAAGGAAGGGGGCTGGCTAGCAAGAGCTTTCAGTGCTGGCACTTTTCATCTCTGAGCAATTGCTCGACGTTTGCAATTTCTCAGCTCGTGTCTACGAGACGGAGAGATAGTGACCGTGACGTTTGGTGGGTAGAGAAGCGCAAAGCCCCAGTGTTGCTGCGCCTGTGAAAGCGCTTCCAAGGAAGGGTGCTGGCTAGCAACAGCTTTCAGTGCTGGCACTTTTCATCTCTGAGCAATTGCTCGACGTTTGCAATTTCTCACCGGAGCTTTTGTTAGAGTGCGCGAGAGGATGAGCAGACGATGAGGTGGCTAGAGAAGCACAGAGTGCCAGTGTTCTAAGGGCTACAAGAGCGTTTCCAAGGAAGGGTGCTGGCTAGCAAGAGCTTTCAGTGCTGGCACTTTTCATCTCTGAGCAATTGCTCGACGTTTGCAATTTCTCAGCTCGTGTCTACGAGACGGAAAGAGAATGACTGTGACGTTTGGTGGGTAGAGAAGCGCAAAGCCCCAGTGTTGCTGCGCCTGTGAAAGCGCTTCCAGGGAAGGGTGCTGGCTAGCAAGAGCTTTCAGTGCTGGCACTTTTCATCTCTGAGCAATTGCTCGACGTTTGCAATTTCTCAGCTCATGTCTACGAGACGGAAAGAGAATGACCGTGAAGGGGGCTGGCTAGCAACAGCTTTCAGTGCTGGCACTTTTCAGCTCTGAGCAATTGCTCGACGTTTGCAATTTCTCACCGGAGCTTTTGTTAGAGTGCGCGAGAGGATGAGCAGAAGATGAGGTGGCTAGAGAAGCACAGAGCGCCAGTGTTCTAAGGGCTACAAAAGCGTTTCCAAGGAAGGGGGCTGGCTAGCAAGAGCTTTCAGTGCTGGCACTTTTCATCTCTGAGCAATTGCTCGACGTTTGCAATTTCTCAGCTCGTGTCTACGAGACGGAGAGATAGTGACCGTGACGTTTGGTGGGTAGAGAAGCGCAAAGCCCCAGTGTTGCTGCGCCTGTGAAAGCGCTTCCAAGGAAGGGTGCTGGCTAGCAACAGCTTTCAGTGCTGGCACTTTTCATCTCTGAGCAATTGCTCGACGTTTGCAATTTCTCACCAGAGCTTTTGTTAGAGTGCGCGAGAGGATGAGCAGACGATGAGGTGGCTAGAGAAGCACAGAGCGCCAGTGTTCTAAGGGCTACAAGAGCGTTTCCAAGGAAGGGTGCTGGCTAGCAAGAGCTTTCAGTGCTGGCACTTTTCATCTCTGAGCAATTGCTCGACGTTTGCAATTTCTCAGCTCGTGTCTACGAGACGGAAAGAGAATGACCGTGACGTTTGGTGGGTAGAGAAGCGCAAAGCCCCAGTGTTGCTGCGCCTGTGAAAGCGCTTCCAAGGAAGGGTGCTGGCTAGCAAGAGCTTTCAGTGCTGGCACTTTTCATCTCTGAGCAATTGCTCGACGTTTGCAATTTCTCACCGGAGCTTTTGTTAGAGTGCGCGAGAGGATGAGCAGAAGATGAGGTGGCTAGAGAAGCACAGAGCGCCAGTGTTCTAAGGGCTACAAGAGCGTTTCCAAGGAAGGGGGCTGGCTAGCAAGAGCTTTCAGTGCTGGCACTTTTCATCTCTGAGCAATTGCTCGACGTTTGCAATTTCTCAGCTCGTGTCTACGAGACGGAGAGATAGTGACCGTGACGTTTGGTGGATAGAGAAGCGCAAAGCCCCAGTGTTGCTGCGCCTGTGAAAGCGCTTCCAAGGAAGGGGGCTGGCTAGCAAGAGCTTTCAGTGCTGGCACTTTTCATCTTTGAGCAATTGCTCGACGTTTGCTATTTCTCACCGGAGCTTTTGTTAGAGTGCGCGAGAGGATGAGCAGAAGATGAGGTGGCTAGAGAAGCACAGAGCGCCAGTGTTCTAAGGGCTACAAGAGCGTTTCCAAGGAAGGGGGCTGGCTAGCAACAGCTTTCAGTGCTGGCACTTTTCATCTCTGAGCAATTGCTGGACGTTTGCAATTTCTCAGCTCGTGTCTACGAGACGGAGAGATAGTGACCGTGACGTTTGGTGGATAGAGAAGCGCAAAGCCCCAGTGTTGCTGCGCCTGTGAAAGCGCTTCCAAGGAAGGGTGCTGGCTAGCAACAGCTTTCAGTGCTGGCACTTTTCATCTCTGAGCAATTGCTCGACGTTTGCAATTTCTCACCGGAGCTTTTGTTAGAGTGCGCGAGAGGATGAGCGGAAGATGAGGTGGCTAGAGAAGCACAGAGCGCCAGTGTTCTAAGGGCTACAAGAGCGTTTCCAAGGAAGGGTGCTGGCTAGCAAGAGCTTTCAGTGCTGGCACTTTTCAGCTCTGAGCAATTGCTCGACGTTTGCAATTTCTCAGCTCGTGTCTACGAGACGGAAAGAGAATGACTGTGACGTTTGGTGGGTAGAGAAGCGCAAAGCCCCAGTGTTGCTGCGCCTGTGAAAGCGCTTCCAGGGAAGGGTGCTGGCTAGCAAGAGCTTTCAGTGCTGGCACTTTTCATCTCTGAGCAATTGCTCGACGTTTGCAATTTCTCAGCTCGTGTCTACAAGACGGAAAGAGAATGACCGTGACGTTTGGTGGGTAGAGAAGCGCAAAGCCCCAGTGTTGCTGCGCCTGTGAAAGCGCTTCCAAGGAAGGGGGCTGGCTAGCAAGAGCTTTCAGTGCTGGCACTTTTCATCTCTGAGCAAATGCTCGACGTTTGCAATTTCTCACCTGAGCTTTTGTTAGAGTGCGCGAGAGGATGAGCAGAAGATGAGGTGGCTAGAGAAGCACAGAGCGCCAGTGTTCTAAGGGCTACAAAAGCGTTTCCAAGGAAGGGGGCTGGCTAGCAAGAGCTTTCAGTGCTGGCACTTTTCATCTCTGAGCAATTGCTCGACGTTTGCAATTTCTCAGCTCGTGTCTACAAGACGGAAAGAGAATGACCGTGACGTTTGGTGGGTAGAGAAGCGCAAAGCCCCAGTGTTGCTGCGCCTGTGAAAGCGCTTCCAAGGAAGGGGGCTGGCTAGCAAGAGCTTTCAGTGCTGGCACTTTTCTTCTCTGAGCAATTGCTCGACGTTTGCAATTTCTCACCGGAGCTCTCTTTAGACTACGCGAGAGGATGAGGAGAAGATTAGGTGGCTAGAGAAGCACAGAGCGCCAGTGTTCTAAGGGCTACAAGAGCGTTTCCAAGGAAGGGTGCTGGCTAGCAAGAGCTTTCAGTGCTGGCACTTTTCATCTCTGAGCAATTGCTCGACGTTTGCAATTTCTCAGCTCGTGTCTACGAGACGGAGAGATAGTGACCGTGACGTTTGGTGGGTAGAGAAGCGCAAAGCCCCAGTGTTGCTGCGCCTGTGAAAGCGCTTCCAAGGAAGGGTGCTGGCTAGCAACAGCTTTCAGTGCTGGCACTTTTCATCTCTGAGCAATTGCTCGACGTTTGCAATTTCTCACCGGAGCTTTTGTTAGAGTGCGCGAGAGGATGAGCAGACGATGAGGTGGCTAGAGAAGCACAGAGCGCCAGTGTTCTAAGGGCTACAAGAGCGTTTCCAAGGAAGGGTGCTGGCTAGCAAGAGCTTTCAGTCCTGGCACTTTTCATCTCTGAGCAATTGCTCGACGTTTGCAATTTCTCAGCTCGTGTCTACGAGACGGAAAGAGAATGACTGTGACGTTTGGTGGGTAGAGAAGCGCAAAGCCCCAGTGTTGCTGCGCCTGTGAAAGCGCTTCCAGGGAAGGGTGCTGGCTAGCAAGAGCTTTCAGTGCTGGCACTTTTCATCTCTGAGCAATTGCTCGACGTTTGCAATTTCTCAGCTCATGTCTACGAGACGGAAAGAGAATGACCGTGACGTTTGGTGGGTAGAGAAGCGCAAAGCCCCAGTGTTGCTGCGCCTGTGAAAGCGCTTCCAAGGAAGGGGGCTGGCTAGCAACAGCTTTCAGTGCTGGCACTTTTCAGCTCTGAGCAATTGCTCGACGTTTGCAATTTCTCACCGGAGCTTTTGTTAGAGTGCGCGAGAGGATGAGCAGAAGATGAGGTGGCTAGAGAAGCACAGAGCGCCAGTGTTCTAAGGGCTACAAAAGCGTTTCCAAGGAAGGGGGCTGGCTAGCAAGAGCTTTCAGTGCTGGCACTTTTCATCTCTGAGCAATTGCTCGACGTTTGCAATTTCTCAGCTCGTGTCTACGAGACGGAGAGATAGTGACCGTGACGTTTGGTGGGTAGAGAAGCGCAAAGCCCCAGTGTTGCTGCGCCTGTGAAAGCGCTTCCAAGGAAGGGTGCTGGCTAGCAACAGCTTTCAGTGCTGGCACTTTTCATCTCTGAGCAATTGCTCGACGTTTGCAATTTCTCACCAGAGCTTTTGTTAGAGTGCGCGAGAGGATGAGCAGACGATGAGGTGGCTAGAGAAGCACAGAGCGCCAGTGTTCTAAGGGCTACAAGAGCGTTTCCAAGGAAGGGTGCTGGCTAGCAAGAGCTTTCAGTGCTGGCACTTTTCATCTCTGAGCAATTGCTCGACGTTTGCAATTTCTCAGCTCGTGTCTACGAGACGGAAAGAGAATGACCGTGACGTTTGGTGGGTAGAGAAGCGCAAAGCCCCAGTGTTGCTGCGCCTGTGAAAGCGCTTCCAAGGAAGGGGGCTGGCTAGCAACAGCTTTCAGTGCTGGCACTTTTCATCTCTGAGCAATTGCTCGACGTTTGCAATTTCTCACCGGAGCTTTTGTTAGAGTGCGCGAGAGGATGAGCAGAAGATGAGGTGGCTAGAGAAGCACAGAGCGCCAGTGTTCTAAGGGCTACAAAAGCGTTTCCAAGGAAGGGGGCTGGCTAGCAAGAGCTTTCAGTGCTGGCACTTTTCATCTCTGAGCAATTGCTCGACGTTTGCAATTTCTCAGCTCGTGTCTACGAGACGGAAAGAGAATGACCGTGACGTTTGGTGGGTAGAGAAGCGCAAAGCCCCAGTGTTGCTGCGCCTGTGAAAGCGCTTCCAAGGAAGGGGGCTGGCTAGCAACAGCTTTCAGTGCTGGCACTTTTCATCTTTGAGCAATTGCTCGACGTTTGCAATTTCTCACCGGAGCTTTTGTTAGAGTGCGCGAGAGGATGAGCAGAAGATTAGATGGCTAGAGAAGGACAGAGCGCCAGTGTTCTAAGGGCTACAAGAGCGTTTCCAAGGAAGGGGGCTGGCTAGCAAGAGCTTTCAGTGCTGGCACTTTTCATCTCTGAGCAATTGCTCGACGTTTGCAATTTCTCAGCTCGTGTCTACGAGACGGAAAGAGAATGACTGTGACGTTTGGTGGGTAGAGCAGCGCAAAGCCCCAGTGTTGCTGCGCCTGTGAAAGCGCTTCCAGGGAAGGGTGCTGGCTAGCAAGAGCTTTCAGTGCTGGCACTTTTCATCTCTGAGCAATTGCTGACGTTTGCAATTTCTCAGCTCGTGTCTACGAGACGGAAAGAGAATGACCGTGACGTTTGGTGGGTAGAGAAGCGCAAAGCCCCAGTGTTGCTGCGCCTGTGAAAGCGCTTCCAAGGAAGGGTGCTGGCTAGCAAGAGCTTTCAGTGCTGGCACATTTCATCTCTGAGCAATTGCTCGACGTTTGCAATTTCTCACCGGAGCTTTTGTTAGAGTGCGCGAGAGGATGAGGAGAAGATGAGGTGGCTAGAGAAGCACAGAGCGCCAGTGTTCTAAGGGCTACAAGAGCGTTTCCAAGGAAGGGGGCTGGCTAGCAAGAGCTTTCAGTGCTGGCACTTTTCATCTCTGAGCAATTGCTGGACGTTTGCAATTTCTCAGCTCGTGTCTACGAGACGGAGAGATAGTGACCGTGATGTTTGGTGGGTAGAGAAGCGCAAAGCCCCAGTGTTGCTGCGCCTGTGAAAGCGCTTCCAAGGAAGGGTGCTGGCTAGCAACAGCTTTCAGTGCTGGCACTTTTCAGCTCTGAGCAATTGCTCGACGTTTGCAATTTCTCACCAGAGCTTTTGTTAGAGTGCGCGAGAGGATGAGCAGAAGATGAGGTGGCTAGAGAAGCACAGAGCGCCAGTGTTCTAAGGGCTACAAGAGCGTTTCCAAGGAAGGGGGCTGGCTAGCAAGAGCTTTCAGTGCTGGCACTTTTCATCTCTGAGCAATTGCTCGACGTTTGCAATTTCTCAGCTCGTGTCTACGAGACGGAGAGATAGTGACCGTGACGTTTGGTGGGTAGAGAAGCGCAGAGAGCAAGTGTTGCTGCGCCTGTGAAAGCGCTTCCAAGGAAGGGTGCTGGCTAGCAACAGCTTTCAGTGCTGGCACTTTTCAGCTCTGAGCAATTGCTCGACGTTTGCAATTTCTCACCAGAGCTTTTGTTAGAGTGTGCGACAGGATGAGCAGAAGATGAGGTGGCTAGAGAAGCACAGAGCGCCAGTGTTCTAAGGGCTACAAGAGCGTTTCCAAGGAAGGGGGCTGCCTAGCAACAGCTTTCAGTGCTGGCACTTTTCATCTCTGAGCAATTGCTCGACGTTTGCAATTTCTCAGCTCGTGTCTACGAGACGGAAAGAGAATGACCGTGACGTTTGGTGGGTAGAGAAGCGCAAAGCCCCAGTGTTGCTGCGCCTGTGAAAGCGCTTCCAGGGAAGGGTGCTGGCTAGCAACAGCTTTCAGTGCTGGCACTTTTCAGCTCTGAGCAATTGCTCGACGTTTGCAATCTCTCACCGGAGCTTTTGTTAGAGTGCGCGAGAGGATGAGCAGTAGATGAGGTGGCTAGAGAAGCACAGAGCGCCAGTGTTCTAAGGGCTACAAGAGCGTTTCCAAGGAAGGGGGCTGGCTAGCAAGAGCTTTCAGTGCTGGCACTTTTCATCTCTGAGCAATTGCTCGACGTTTGCAATTTCTCAGCTCGTGTCTACGAGACGGAGAGATAGTGACCGTGACGTTTGGTGGGTAGAGAAGCGCAAAGCCCCAGTGTTGCTGCGCCTGTGAAAGCGCTTCCAAGGAAGAGTGCTGGCTAGCAACAGCTTTCAGTGCTGGCACTTTTCTTCTCTGAGCAATTGCTCGACGTTTGCAATTTCTCACCGGAGCTTTTGTTAGAGTGCGCGAGAGGATGAGCGGAAGATGAGGTGGCTAGAGAAGCACAGAGCGCCAGTGTTCTAAGGGCTACAAGAGCGTTTCCAAGGAAGGGTGCTGGCTAGCAAGAGCTTTCAGTGCTGGCACTTTTCAGCTCTGAGCAATTGCTCGACGTTTGCAATTTCTCAGCTCGTGTCTACGAGACGGAAAGAGAATGACTGTGACGTTTGGTGGGTAGAGAAGCGCAAAGCCCCAGTGTTGCTGCGCCTGTGAAAGCGCTTCCAGGGAAGGGTGCTGGCTAGCAAGAGCTTTCAGTGCTGGCACTTTTCATCTCTGAGCAATTGCTCGACGTTTGCAATTTCTCAGCTCGTGTCTACGAGACGGAAAGAGAATGACCGTGACGTTTGGTGGGTAGAGAAGCGCAAAGCCCCAGTGTTGCTGCGCCTGTGAAAGCGCTTCCAAGGAAGGGTGCTGGCTAGCAAGAGCTTTCAGTGCTGGCACATTTCATCTCTGAGCAATTGCTCGACGTTTGCAATTTCTCACCGGAGCTTTTGTTAGAGTGCGCGAGAGGATGAGGAGAAGATGAGGTGGCTAGAGAAGCACAGAGCGCCAGTGTTCTAAGGGCTACAAGAGCGTTTCCAAGGAAGGGGGCTGGCTAGCAAGAGCTTTCAGTGCTGGCACTTTTCATCTCTGAGCAATTGCTGGACGTTTGCAATTTCTCAGCTCGTGTCTACGAGACGGAGAGATAGTGACCGTGATGTTTGGTGGGTAGAGAAGCGCAAAGCCCCAGTGTTGCTGCGCCTGTGAAAGCGCTTCCAAGGAAGGGTGCTGGCTAGCAACAGCTTTCAGTGCTGGCACTTTTCAGCTCTGAGCAATTGCTCGACGTTTGCAATTTCTCACCAGAGCTTTTGTTAGAGTGCGCGAGAGGATGAGCAGAAGATGAGGTGGCTAGAGAAGCACAGAGCGCCAGTGTTCTAAGGGCTACAAGAGCGTTTCCAAGGAAGGGGGCTGGCTAGCAAGAGCTTTCAGTGCTGGCACTTTTCATCTCTGAGCAATTGCTCGACGTTTGCAATTTCTCAGCTCGTGTCTACGAGACGGAGAGATAGTGACCGTGACGTTTGGTGGGTAGAGAAGCGCAGAGAGCAAGTGTTGCTGCGCCTGTGAAAGCGCTTCCAAGGAAGGGTGCTGGCTAGCAACAGCTTTCAGTGCTGGCACTTTTCAGCTCTGAGCAATTGCTCGACGTTTGCAATTTCTCACCAGAGCTTTTGTTAGAGTGCGCGACAGGATGAGCAGAAGATGAGGTGGCTAGAGAAGCACAGAGCGCCAGTGTTCTAAGGGCTACAAGAGCGTTTCCAAGGAAGGGGGCTGCCTAGCAACAGCTTTCAGTGCTGGCACTTTTCATCTCTGAGCAATTGCTCGACGTTTGCAATTTCTCAGCTCGTGTCTACGAGACGGAAAGAGAATGACCGTGACGTTTGGTGGGTAGAGAAGCGCAAAGCCCCAGTGTTGCTGCGCCTGTGAAAGCGCTTCCAAGGAAGGGGGCTGGCTAGCAACAGCTTTCAGTGCTGGCACTTTTCTTCTCTGAGCAATTGCTCGACGTTTGCAATCTCTCACCGGAGCTTTTGTTAGAGTGCGCGAGAGGATGAGCAGTAGATGAGGTGGCTAGAGAAGCACAGAGCGCCAGTGTTCTAAGGGCTACAAGAGCGTTTCCAAGGAAGGGGGCTGGCTAGCAAGAGCTTTCAGTGCTGGCACTTTTCATCTCTGAGCAATTGCTCGACGTTTGCAATTTCTCAGCTCGTGTCTACGAGACGGAGAGATAGTGACCGTGACGTTTGGTGGGTAGAGAAGCGCAAAGCCCCAGTGTTGCTGCGCCTGTGAAAGCGCTTCCAAGGAAGAGTGCTGGCTAGCAACAGCTTTCAGTGCTGGCACTTTTCTTCTCTGAGCAATTGCTCGACGTTTGCAATTTCTCACCGGAGCTTTTGTTAGAGTGCGCGAGAGGATGAGCGGAAGATGAGGTGGCTAGAGAAGCACAGAGCGCCAGTGTTCTAAGGGCTACAAGAGCGTTTCCAAGGAAGGGTGCTGGCTAGCAAGAGCTTTCAGTGCTGGCACTTTTCAGCTCTGAGCAATTGCTCGACGTTTGCAATTTCTCAGCTCGTGTCTACGAGACGGAAAGAGAATGACTGTGACGTTTGGTGGGTAGAGAAGCGCAAAGCCCCAGTGTTGCTGCGCCTGTGAAAGCGCTTCCAGGGAAGGGTGCTGGCTAGCAAGAGCTTTCAGTGCTGGCACTTTTCATCTCTGAGCAATTGCTCGACGTTTGCAATTTCTCAGCTCGTGTCTACGAGACGGAAAGAGAATGACCGTGACGTTTGGTGGGTAGAGAAGCGCAAAGCCCCAGTGTTGCTGCGCCTGTGAAAGCGCTTCCAAGGAAGGGGGCTGGCTAGCAAGAGCTTTCAGTGCTGGCACTTTTCATCTCTGAGCAAATGCTCGACGTTTGCAATTACTCACCTGAGCTTTTGTTAGAGTGCGCGAGAGGATGAGCAGAAGATGAGGTGGCTAGAGAAGCACAGAGCGCCAGTGTTCTAAGGGCTACAAAAGCGTTTCCAAGGAAGGGGGCTGGCTAGCAAGAGCTTTCAGTGCTGGCACTTTTCATCTCTGAGCAATTGCTCGACGTTTGCAATTTCTCAGCTCGTGTCTACAAGACGGAAAGAGAATGACCGTGACGTTTGGTGGGTAGAGAAGCGCAAAGCCCCAGTGTTGCTGCGCCTGTGAAAGCGCTTCCAAGGAAGGGGGCTGGCTAGCAAGAGCTTTCAGTGCTGGCACTTTTCTTCTCTGAGCAATTGCTCGACGTTTGCAATTTCTCACCGGAGCTCTCTTTAGACTACGCGAGAGGATGAGGAGAAGATTAGGTGGCTAGAGAAGCACAGAGCGCCAGTGTTCTAAGGGCTACAAGAGCGTTTCCAAGGAAGGGTGCTGGCTAGCAAGAGCTTTCAGTGCTGGCACTTTTCATCTCTGAGCAATTGCTCGACGTTTGCAATTTCTCAGCTCGTGTCTACGAGACGGAGAGATAGTGACCGTGACGTTTGGTGGGTAGAGAAGCGCAAAGCCCCAGTGTTGCTGCGCCTGTGAAAGCGCTTCCAAGGAAGGGTGCTGGCTAGCAACAGCTTTCAGTGCTGGCACTTTTCATCTCTGAGCAATTGCTCGACGTTTGCAATTTCTCACCGGAGCTTTTGTTAGAGTGCGCGAGAGGATGAGCAGACGATGAGGTGGCTAGAGAAGCACAGAGCGCCAGTGTTCTAAGGGCTACAAGAGCGTTTCCAAGGAAGGGTGCTGGCTAGCAAGAGCTTTCAGTGCTGGCACTTTTCATCTCTGAGCAATTGCTCGACGTTTGCAATTTCTCAGCTCGTGTCTACGAGACGGAAAGAGAATGACTGTGACGTTTGGTGGGTAGAGAAGCGCAAAGCCCCAGTGTTGCTGCGCCTGTGAAAGCGCTTCCAGGGAAGGGTGCTGGCTAGCAAGAGCTTTCAGTGCTGGCACTTTTCATCTCTGAGCAATTGCTCGACGTTTGCAATTTCTCAGCTCATGTCTACGAGACGGAAAGAGAATGACCGTGACGTTTGGTGGGTAGAGAAGCGCAAAGCCCCAGTGTTGCTGCGCCTGTGAAAGCGCTTCCAAGGAAGGGGGCTGGCTAGCAACAGCTTTCAGTGCTGGCACTTTTCAGCTCTGAGCAATTGCTCGACGTTTGCAATTTCTCACCGGAGCTTTTGTTAGAGTGCGCGAGAGGATGAGCAGAAGATGAGGTGGCTAGAGAAGCACAGAGCGCCAGTGTTCTAAGGGCTACAAAAGCGTTTCCAAGGAAGGGGGCTGGCTAGCAAGAGCTTTCAGTGCTGGCACTTTTCATCTCTGAGCAATTGCTCGACGTTTGCAATTTCTCAGCTCGTGTCTACGAGACGGAGAGATAGTGACCGTGACGTTTGGTGGGTAGAGAAGCGCAAAGCCCCAGTGTTGCTGCGCCTGTGAAAGCGCTTCCAAGGAAGGGTGCTGGCTAGCAACAGCTTTCAGTGCTGGCACTTTTCATCTCTGAGCAATTGCTCGACGTTTGCAATTTCTCACCAGAGCTTTTGTTAGAGTGCGCGAGAGGATGAGCAGACGATGAGGTGGCTAGAGAAGCACAGAGCGCCAGTGTTCTAAGGGCTACAAGAGCGTTTCCAAGGAAGGGTGCTGGCTAGCAAGAGCTTTCAGTGCTGGCACTTTTCATCTCTGAGCAATTGCTCGACGTTTGCAATTTCTCAGCTCGTGTCTACGAGACGGAAAGAGAATGACCGTGACGTTTGGTGGGTAGAGAAGCGCAAAGCCCCAGTGTTGCTGCGCCTGTGAAAGCGCTTCCAAGGAAGGGGGCTGGCTAGCAACAGCTTTCAGTGCTGGCACTTTTCAGCTCTGAGCAATTGCTCGACGTTTGCAATTTCTCACCGGAGCTTTTGTTAGAGTGCGCGAGAGGATGAGCAGAAGATGAGGTGGCTAGAGAAGCACAGAGCGCCAGTGTTCTAAGGGCTACAAAAGCGTTTCCAAGGAAGGGGGCTGGCTAGCAAGAGCTTTCAGTGCTGGCACTTTTCATCTCTGAGCAATTGCTCGACGTTTGCAATTTCTCAGCTCGTGTCTACGAGACGGAAAGAGAATGACCGTGACGTTTGGTGGGTAGAGAAGCGCAAAGCCCCAGTGTTGCTGCGCCTGTGAAAGCGCTTCCAAGGAAGGGGGCTGGCTAGCAACAGCTTTCAGTGCTGGCACTTTTCATCTTTGAGCAATTGCTCGACGTTTGCAATTTCTCACCGGAGCTTTTGTTAGAGTGCGCGAGAGGATGAGCAGAAGATGAGGTGGCTAGAGAAGCACAGAGCGCCAGTGTTCTAAGGGCTACAAGAGCGTTTCCAAGGAAGGGGGCTGGCTAGCAAGAGCTTTCAGTGCTGGCACTTTTCATCTCTGAGCAATTGCTCGACGTTTGCAATTTCTCAGCTCGTGTCTACGAGACGGAAAGAGAATGACTGTGACGTTTGGTGGGTAGAGCAGCGCAAAGCCCCAGTGTTGCTGCGCCTGTGAAAGCGCTTCCAGGGAAGGGTGCTGGCTAGCAAGAGCTTTCAGTGCTGGCACTTTTCATCTCTGAGCAATTGCTGACGTTTGCAATTTCTCAGCTCGTGTCTACGAGACGGAAAGAGAATGACCGTGACGTTTGGTGGGTAGAGAAGCGCAAAGCCCCAGTGTTGCTGCGCCTGTGAAAGCGCTTCCAAGGAAGGGTGCTGGCTAGCAAGAGCTTTCAGTGCTGGCACATTTCATCTCTGAGCAATTGCTCGACGTTTGCAATTTCTCACCGGAGCTTTTGTTAGAGTGCGCGAGAGGATGAGGAGAAGATGAGGTGGCTAGAGAAGCACAGAGCGGCAGTGTTCTAAGGGCTACAAGAGCGTTTCCAAGGAAGGGGGCTGGCTAGCAAGAGCTTTCAGTGCTGGCACTTTTCATCTCTGAGCAATTGCTGGACGTTTGCAATTTCTCAGCTCGTGTCTACGAGACGGAGAGATAGTGACCGTGATGTTTGGTGGGTAGAGAAGCGCAAAGCCCCAGTGTTGCTGCGCCTGTGAAAGCGCTTCCAAGGAAGGGTGCTGGCTAGCAACAGCTTTCAGTGCTGGCACTTTTCATCTCTGAGCAATTGCTCGACGTTTGCAATTTCTCACCAGAGCTTTTGTTAGAGTGCGCGAGAGGATGAGCAGAAGATGAGGTGGCTAGAGAAGCACAGAGCGCCAGTGTTCTAAGGGCTACAAGAGCGTTTCCAAGGAAGGGGGCTGGCTAGCAAGAGCTTTCAGTGCTGGCACTTTTCATCTCTGAGCAATTGCTCGACGTTTGCAATTTCTCAGCTCGTGTCTACGAGACGGAGAGATAGTGACCGTGACGTTTGGTGGGTAGAGAAGCGCAGAGAGCAAGTGTTGCTGCGCCTGTGAAAGCGCTTCCAGGGAAGGGTGCTGGCTAGCAACAGCTTTCAGTGCTGGCACTTTTCTTCTCTGAGCAATTGCTGGACGTTTGCAATCTCTCACCGGAGCTTTTGTTAGAGTGCGCGAGAGGATGAGCAGTAGATGAGGTGGCTAGAGAAGCACAGAGCGCCAGTGTTCTAAGGGCTACAAGAGCGTTTCCAAGGAAGGGGGCTGGCTAGCAAGAGCTTTCAGTGCTGGCACTTTTCATCTCTGAGCAATTGCTCGACGTTTGCAATTTCTCAGCTCGTGTCTACGAGACGGAGAGATAGTGACCGTGACGTTTGGTGGGTAGAGAAGCGCAAAGCCCCAGTGTTGCTGCGCCTGTGAAAGCGCTTCCAAGGAAGAGTGCTGGCTAGCAACAGCTTTCAGTGCTGGCACTTTTCATCTTTGAGCAATTGCTCCACGTTTGCAATTTCTCACCACAGCTTTTGTTAGAGTGCGCGAGAGGATGAGCAGAAGATGAGGTGGCTAGAGAAGCACAGAGCGCCAGTGTTCCAAGGGCTACAAGAGCGTTTCCAAGGAAGGGGGCTGGCTAGCAACAGCTTTCAGTGCTGGCACTTTTCTTCTCTGAGCAATTGCTCGACGTTTGCAATTTCTCAGCTCGTGTCTACGAGACGGAGAGATAGTGACCGTGACGTTTGGTGGCTAAAGAAGCGCAGAGAGCAAGTGTTGCTGCGCCTGTGAAAGTGCTTCCAAGGAGGGGGCTTGCTAGCAAGAGCTTTCAGTGCTGGCACTTTTCATCTCTGAGCAATTGCTCGACGTTTGCTATTTCTCTCCGGAGCTTTTGTTAGAGTGCGCGAGAGGATGAGCAGAAGATGAGGTGGCTAGAGAAGCACAGAGCCCCACTGTTCTAAGGGCTACAAGAGCGTTTCCAAGGAAGGGGGCTGGCTAGCAAGAGCTTTCAGTGCTGGCACTTTTCATCTCTGAGCAATTGCTGGACGTTTGCAATTTCTCAGCTCGTGTCTACGAGACGGAGAGATAGTGACCGTGACGTTTGGTGGATAGAGAAGCGGAAAGCCCCAGTGTTGCTGCGCCTGTGAAAGCGCTTCCAAGGAAGGGTGCTGGCTAGCAAGAGCTTTCAGTGCTGGCACTTTTCATCTCTGAGCAATTGCTCGACGTTTGCAATTTCTCACCGGAGCTTTTGTTAGAGTGCGCGAGAGGATGAGCAGAAGATGAGGTGGCTAGAGAAGGACAGAGCGCCAGTGTTCTAAGGGCTACAAGAGCGTTTCCAAGGAAGGGTGCTGGCTAGCAAGAGCTTTCAGTGCTGGCACTTTTCATCTCTGAGCAATTGCTCGACGTTTGCAATTTCTCAGCTCGTGTCTACGAGACGGAAAGAGAATGACTGTGACGTTTGGTGGGTAGAGAAGCGCAAAGCCCCAGTGTTGCTGCGCCTGTGAAAGCGCTTCCAGGGAAGGGTGCTGGCTAGCAAGAGCTTTCAGTGCTGGCACTTTTCATCTCTGAGCAATTGCTCGACGTTTGCAATTTCTCAGCTCGTGTCTACGAGACGGAAAGAGAATGACCGTGACGTTTGGTGGGTAGAGAAGCGCAAAGCCCCAGTGTTGCTGCGCCTGTGAAAGCGCTTCCAAGGAAGGGTGCTGGCTAGCAAGAGCTTTCAGTGCTGGCACTTTTCATCTCTGAGCAATTGCTCGACGTTTGCAATTTCTCACCGGAGGTTTTGTTAGAGTGCGCGAGAGGATGAGCAGAAGATGAGGTGGCTAGAGAAGCACAGAGCGCCAGTGTTCTAAGGGCTACAAGAGCGTTTCCAAGGAAGGGGGCTGGCTAGCAAGAGCTTTCAGTGCTGGCACTTTTCATCTCTGAGCAATTGCTCGACGTTTGCAATTTCTCAGCTCGTGTCTACGAGACGGAGAGATAGTGACCGTGACGTTTGGTGGATAGAGAAGCGCAAATCCCCAGTGTTGCTGCGCCTGTGAAAGCGCTTCCAAGGAAGGGTGCTGGCTAGCAACAGCTTTCAGTGCTGGCACTTTTCATCTCTGAGCAATTGCTCGACGTTTGCAATTTCTCACCAGAGCTTTTGTTAGAGTGCGCGAGAGGATGAGCAGACGATGAGGTGGCTAGAGAAGCACAGAGCGCCAGTGTTCTAAGGGCTACAAGAGCGTTTCCAAGGAAGGGGGCTGCCTAGCAAGAGCTTTCAGTGCTGGCACTTTTCATCTCTGAGCAATTGCTCGACGTTTGCAATTTCTCAGCTCGTGTCTACGAGACGGAGAGATAGTGACCGTGACGTTTGGTGGGTAGAGAAGCGCAAAGCCCCAGTGTTGCTGCGCCTGTGAAAGCGCTTCCAAGGAAGGGGCCTGGCTAGCAACAGCTTTCAGTGCTGGCACTTTTCATCTTTGAGCAATTGCTCGACGTTTGCAATGTCTCACCGGAGCTTTTGTTAGAGTGCGCGAGAGGATGAGCAGACGATGAGGTGGCTAGAGAAGCACAGAGCGCCAGTGTTCTAAGGGCTACAAGAGCGTTTCCAAGGAAGGGTGCTGGCTAGCAAGAGCTTTCAGTGCTGGCACTTTTCATCTCTGAGCAATTGCTCGACGTTTGCAATTTCTCAGCTCGTGTCTACGAGACGGAAAGAGAATGACCGTGACGTTTGGTGGGTAGAGAAGCGCAAAGCCCCAGTGTTGCTGCGCCTGTGAAAGCGCTTCCAGGGAAGGGTGCTGGCTAGCAAGAGCTTTCAGTGCTGGCACTTTTCATCTCTGAGCAATTGCTCGACGTTTGCAATTTCTCACCGGAGCTTTTGTTAGAGTGCGCGAGAGGATGAGCGGAAGATGAGGTGGCTAGAGAAGCACAGAGCGCCAGTGTTCTAAGGGCTACAAGAGCGTTTCCAAGGAAGGGGGCTGGCTAGCAAGAGCTTTCAGTGCTGGCACTTTTCAGCTCTGAGCAATTGCTCGACGTTTGCAATTTCTCAGCTCGTGTCTACGAGACGGAAAGAGAATGACTGTGACGTTTGGTGGGTAGAGAAGCGCAAAGCCCCAGTGTTGCTGCGCCTGTGAAAGCGCTTCCAAGGAAGGGTGCTGGCTAGCAAGAGCTTTCAGTGCTGGCACTTTTCATCTCTGAGCAATTGCTCGACGTTTGCAATTTCTCAGCTCGTGTCTACGAGACGGAAAGAGAATGACCGTGACGTTTGGTGGGTAGAGAAGCGCAAAGCCCCAGTGTTGCTGCGCCTGTGAAAGCGCTTCCAAGGAAGGGTGCTGGCTAGCAACAGCTTTCAGTGCTGGCACTTTTCAGCTCTGAGCAATTGCTCGACGTTTGCAATTTCTCACCGGAGCTTTTGTTAGAGTGCGCGAGAGGATGAGCAGAAGATGAGGTGGCTAGAGAAGCACAGAGCGCCAGTGTTCTAAGGGCTACAAGAGCGTTTCCAAGGAAGGGTGCTGGCTAGCAACAGCTTTCAGTGCTGGCACTTTTCTTCTCTGAGCAATTGCTCGACGTTTGCAATTTCTCAGCTCGTGTCTACGAGTCGGAGAGATAGTGACCGTGACGTTTGGTGGCTAAAGAAGCGCAGAGAGCAAGTGTTGCTGCGCCTGTGAAAGTGCTTCCAAGGAGGGGGCTTGCTAGCAAGAGCTTTCAGTGCTGGCACTTTTCATCTCTGAGCAATTGCTCGACGTTTGCTATTTCTCACCGGAGCTTTTGTTAGAGTGCGCGAGAGGATGAGCAGAAGATGAGGTGGCTAGAGAAGCACAGAGCGCCAGTGTTCTAAGGGCTACAAGAGCGTTTCCAAGGAAGGGTGCTGGCTAGCAAGAGCTTTCAGTGCTGGCACTTTTCATCTCTGAGCAATTGCTGGACGTTTGCAATTTCTCAGCTCGTGTCTACGAGACGGAGAGATAGTGACCGTGACGTTTGGTGGATAGAGAAGCGCAAAGCCCCAGTGTTGCTGCGCCTGTGAAAGCGCTTCCAAGGAAGGGTGCTGGCTAGCAAGAGCTTTCAGTGCTGGCACTTTTCATCTCTGAGCAATTGCTCGACGTTTGCAATTTCTCACCGGAGCTTTTGTTAGAGTGCGCGAGAGGATGAGCGGAAGATGAGGTGGCTAGAGAAGCACAGAGCCCCAGTGTTCTAAGGGCTACAAGAGCGTTTCCAAGGAAGGGGGCTGGCTAGCAAGAGCTTTCAGTGCTGGCACTTTTCAGCTCTGAGCAATTGCTCGACGTTTGCAATTTCTCAGCTCGTGTCTACGAGACGGAAAGAGAATGACTGTGACGTTTGGTGGGTAGAGAAGCGCAAAGCCCCAGTGTTGCTGCGCCTGTGAAAGCGCTTCCAGGGAAGGGTGCTGGCTAGCAAGAGCTTTCAGTGCTGGCACTTTTCATCTCTGAGCAATTGCTCGACGTTTGCAATTTCTCAGCTCGTGTCTACGAGACGGAAAGAGAATGACCGTGACGTTTGGTGGGTAGAGAAGCGCAAAGCCCCAGTGTTGCTGCGCCTGTGAAAGCGCTTCCAAGGAAGGGGGCTGGCTAGCAACAGCTTTCAGTGCTGGCACTTTTCAGCTCTGAGCAATTGCTCGACGTTTGCAATTTCTCACCGGAGCTTTTGTTAGAGTGCGCGAGAGGATGAGCAGAAGATGAGGTGGCTAGAGAAGCACAGAGCGCCAGTGTTCTAAGGGCTACAAGAGCGTTTCCAAGGAAGGGTGCTGGCTAGCAAGAGCTTTCAGTGCTGGCACTTTTCATCTCTGAGCAATTGCTCGACGTTTGCAATTTCTCAGCTCGTGTCTACGAGACGGAGAGATAGTGACCGTGACGTTTGGTGGGTAGAGAAGCGCAAAGCCCCAGTGTTGCTGCGCCTGTGAAAGCGCTTCCAAGGAAGGGTGCTGGCTAGCAAGAGCTTTCAGTGCTGGCACTTTTCATCTCTGAGCAATTGCTCGACGTTTGCAATTTCTCAGCTCGTGTCTACGAGACGGAAAGAGAATGACCGTGACGTTTGGTGGGTAGAGAAGCGCAAAGCCCCAGTGTTGCTGCGCCTGTGAAAGCGCTTCCAAGGAAGGGGGCTGGCTAGCAAGAGCTTTCAGTGCTGGCACTTTTCATCTCTGAGCAATTGCTCGACGTTTGCAATTTCTCACCGGAGCTTTTGTTAGAGTGCGCGAGAGGATGAGCAGAAGATGAGGTGGCTAGAGAAGCACAGAGCGCCAGTGTTCTAAGGGCTACAAAAGCGTTTCCAAGGAAGGGGGCTGGCTAGCAAGAGCTTTCAGTGCTGGCACTTTTCATCTCTGAGCAATTGCTCGACGTTTGCAATTTCTCAGCTCGTGTCTACAAGACGGAAAGAGAATGACCGTGACGTTTGGTGGGTAGAGAAGCGCAAAGCCCCAGTGTTGCTGCGCCTGTGAAAGCGCTTCCAAGGAAGGGGGCTGGCTAGCAACAGCTTTCAGTGCTGGCACTTTTCTTCTCTGAGCAATTGCTCGACGTTTGCAATTTCTCACCGGAGCTCTCTTTAGACTACGCGAGAGGATGAGGAGAAGATGAGGTGGCTAGAGAAGCACAGAGCGCCAGTGTTCTAAGGGCTACAAGAGCGTTTCCAAGGAAGGGGGCTGGCTAGCAACAGCTTTCAGTGCTGGCACTTTTCATCTCTGAGCAATTGCTGGACGTTTGCAATTTCTCAGCTCGTGTCTATGAGACGGAGAGATAGTGACCGTGATGTTTGGTGGGTAGAGAAGCGCAAAGCCCCAGTGTTGCTGCGCCTGTGAAAGCGCTTCCAAGGAAGGGTGCTGGCTAGCAAGAGCTTTCAGTGCTGGCACTTTTCATCTCTGAGCAATTGCTCGACGTTTGCAATTTCTCAGCTCGTGTCTACGAGACGGAGAGATAGTGACCGTGACGTTTGGTGGGTAGAGAAGCGCAGAGAGCAAGTGTTGCTGCGCCTGTGAAAGCGCTTCCAGGGAAGGGTGCTGGCTAGCAAGAGCTTTCAGTGCTGGCACTTTTCAGCTCTGAGCAATTGCTCGACGTTTGCAATTTCTCAGCTCGTGTCTACGAGACGGAAAGAGAATGACTGTGACGTTTGGTGGGTAGAGAAGCGCAAAGCCCCAGTGTTGCTGCGCCTGTGAAAGCGCTTCCAGGGAAGGGTGCTGGCTAGCAAGAGCTTTCAGTGCTGGCACTTTTCATCTCTGAGCAATTGCTCGACGTTTGCAATTTCTCACCAGAGCTTTTGTTAGAGTGCGCGAGAGGATGAGCAGACGATGAGGTGGCTAGAGAAGCACAGAGCGCCAGTGTTCTAAGGGCTACAAGAGCGTTTCCAAGGAAGGGTGCTGGCTAGCAAGAGCTTTCAGTGCTGGCACTTTTCATCTCTGAGCAATTGCTCGACGTTTGCAATTTCTCAGCTCGTGTCTACGAGACGGAAAGAGAATGACCGTGACGTTTGGTGGGTAGAGAAGCGCAAAGCCCCAGTGTTGCTGCGCCTGTGAAAGCGCTTCCAAGGAAGGGGGCTGGCTAGCAACAGCTTTCAGTGCTGGCACTTTTCATCTCTGAGCAATTGCTCGACGTTTGCAATTTCTCACCGGAGCTTTTGTTAGAGTGCGCGAGAGGATGAGCAGAAGATGAGGTGGCTAGAGAAGCACAGAGCCCCAGTGTTCCAAGGGCTACAAGAGCGTTTCCAAGGAAGGGGGCTGGCTAGCAAGAGCTTTCAGTGCTGGCACTTTTCATCTCTGAGCAATTGCTCGACGTTTGCAATTTCTCAGCTCGTGTCTACGAGACGGAAAGAGAATGACCGTGACGTTTGGTGGGTAGAGAAGCGCAAAGCCCCAGTGTTGCTGCGCCTGTGAAAGCGCTTCCAAGGAAGGGGGCTGGCTAGCAACAGCTTTCAGTGCTGGCACTTTTCATCTTTGAGCAATTGCTCGACGTTTGCAATTTCTCACCGGAGCTTTTGTTAGAGTGCGCGAGAGGATGAGCAGAAGATGAGGTGGCTAGAGAAGGACAGAGCGCCAGTGTTCTAAGGGCTACAAGAGCGTTTCCAAGGAAGGGGGCTGGCTAGCAAGAGCTTTCAGTGCTGGCACTTTTCATCTCTGAGCAATTGCTCGACGTTTGCAATTTCTCAGCTCGTGTCTACGAGACGGAAAGAGAATGACTGTGACGTTTGGTGGGTAGAGCAGCGCAAAGCCCCAGTGTTGCTGCGCCTGTGAAAGCGCTTCCAGGGAAGGGTGCTGGCTAGCAAGAGCTTTCAGTGCTGGCACTTTTCATCTCTGAGCAATTGCTGACGTTTGCAATTTCTCAGCTCGTGTCTACGAGACGGAAAGAGAATGACCGTGACGTTTGGTGGGTAGAGAAGCGCAAAGCCCCAGTGTTGCTGCGCCTGTGAAAGCGCTTCCAAGGAAGGGTGCTGGCTAGCAAGAGCTTTCAGTGCTGGCACATTTCATCTCTGAGCAATTGCTCGACGTTTGCAATTTCTCACCGGAGCTTTTGTTAGAGTGCGCGAGAGGATGAGGAGAAGATGAGGTGGCTAGAGAAGCACAGAGCGCCAGTGTTCTAAGGGCTACAAGAGCGTTTCCAAGGAAGGGTGCTGGCTAGCAAGAGCTTTCAGTGCTGGCACTTTTCATCTCTGAGCAATTGCTGGACGTTTGCAATTTCTCAGCTCGTGTCTACGAGACGGAGAGATAGTGACCGTGATGTTTGGTGGGTAGAGAAGCGCAAAGCCCCAGTGTTGCTGCGCCTGTGAAAGCGCTTCCAAGGAAGGGTGCTGGCTAGCAACAGCTTTCAGTGCTGGCACTTTTCAGCTCTGAGCAATTGCTCGACGTTTGCAATTTCTCACCAGAGCTTTTGTTAGAGTGCGCGAGAGGATGAGCAGAAGATGAGGTGGCTAGAGAAGCACAGAGCGCCAGTGTTCTAAGGGCTACAAGAGCGTTTCCAAGGAAGGGGGCTGGCTAGCAAGAGCTTTCAGTGCTGGCACTTTTCATCTCTGAGCAATTGCTCGACGTTTGCAATTTCTCAGCTCGTGTCTACGAGACGGAGAGATAGTGACCGTGACGTTTGGTGGGTAGAGAAGCGCAGAGAGCAAGTGTTGCTGCGCCTGTGAAAGCGCTTCCAAGGAAGGGTGCTGGCTAGCAACAGCTTTCAGTGCTGGCACTTTTCAGCTCTGAGCAATTGCTCGACGTTTGCAATTTCTCACCAGAGCTTTTGTTAGAGTGCGCGAGAGGATGAGCAGAAGATGAGGTGGCTAGAGAAGCACAGAGCGCCAGTGTTCTAAGGGCTACAAGAGCGTTTCCAAGGAAGGGGGCTGGCTAGCAACAGCTTTCAGTGCTGGCACTTTTCATCTCTGAGCAATTGCTCGACGTTTGCAATTTCTCAGCTCGTGTCTACGAGACGGAAAGAGAATGACCGTGACGTTTGGTGGGTAGAGAAGCGCAAAGCCCCAGTGTTGCTGCGCCTGTGAAAGCGCTTCCAGGGAAGGGTGCTGGCTAGCAACAGCTTTCAGTGCTGGCACTTTTCTTCTCTGAGCAATTGCTCGACGTTTGCAATCTCTCACCGGAGCTTTTGTTAGAGTGCGCGAGAGGATGAGCAGACGATGAGGTGGCTAGAGAAGCACAGAGCGCCAGTGTTCTAAGGGCTACAAGAGCGTTTCCAAGGAAGGGGGCTGGCTAGCAAGAGCTTTCAGTGCTGGCACTTTTCATCTCTGAGCAATTGCTCGACGTTTGCAATTTCTCAGCTCGTGTCTACGAGACGGAGAGATAGTGACCGTGACGTTTGGTGGGTAGAGAAGCGCAAAGCCCCAGTGTTGCTGCGCCTGTGAAAGCGCTTCCAAGGAAGAGTGCTGGCTAGCAACAGCTTTCAGTGCTGGCACTTTTCATCTTTGAGCAATTGCTCCACGTTTGCAATTTCTCACCACAGCTTTTGTTAGAGTGCGCGAGAGGATGAGCAGAAGATGAGGTGGCTAGAGAAGCACAGAGCGCCAGTGTTCCAAGGGCTACAAGAGCGTTTCCAAGGAAGGGGGCTGGCTAGCAACAGCTTTCAGTGCTGGCACTTTTCATCTCTGAGCAATTGCTCGACGTTTGCAATTTCTCAGCTCGTGTCTACGAGACGGAGAGATAGTGACCGTGACGTTTGGTGGCTAAAGAAGCGCAGAGAGCAAGTGTTGCTGCGCCTGTGAAAGTGCTTCCAAGGAGGGGGCTTGCTAAGCAAGAGCTTTCAGTGCTGGCACTTTTCATCTCTGAGCAATTGCTCGACGTTTGCTATTTCTCTCCGGAGCTTTTGTTAGAGTGCGCGAGAGGATGAGCAGAAGATGAGGTGGCTAGAGAAGCACAGAGCCCCACTGTTCTAAGGGCTACAAGAGCGTTTCCAAGGAAGGGGGCTGGCTAGCAAGAGCTTTCAGTGCTGGCACTTTTCATCTCTGAGCAATTGCTGGACGTTTGCAATTTCTCAGCTCGTGTCTACGAGACGGAGAGATAGTGACCGTGACGTTTGGTGGATAGAGAAGCGCAAAGCCCCAGTGTTGCTGCGCCTGTGAAAGCGCTTCCAAGGAAGGGTGCTGGCTAGCAAGAGCTTTCAGTGCTGGCACTTTTCATCTCTGAGCAATTGCTCGACGTTTGCAATTTCTCACCGGAGCTTTTGTTAGAGTGCGCGAGAGGATGAGCAGAAGATGAGGTGGCTAGAGAAGGACAGAGCGCCAGTGTTCTAAGGGCTACAAGAGCGTTTCCAAGGAAGGGGGCTGGCTAGCAAGAGCTTTCAGTGCTGGCACTTTTCATCTCTGAGCAATTGCTCGACGTTTGCAATTTCTCAGCTCGTGTCTACGAGACGGAAAGAGAATGACTGTGACGTTTGGTGGGTAGAGAAGCGCAAAGCCCCAGTGTTGCTGCGCCTGTGAAAGCGCTTCCAGGGAAGGGGGCTGGCTAGCAAGAGCTTTCAGTGCTGGCACTTTTCATCTCTGAGCAATTGCTCGACGTTTGCAATTTCTCAGCTCGTGTCTACGAGACGGAGAGATAGTGACCGTGACGTTTGGTGGATAGAGAAGCGCAAAGCCCCAGTGTTGCTGTGCCTGTGAAAGCGCTTCCAAGGAAGGGTGCTGGCTAGCAACAGCTTTCAGTGCTGGCACTTTTCATCTCTGAGCAATTGCTCGACGTTTGCAATTTCTCACCAGAGCTTTTGTTAGAGTGCGCGAGAGGATGAGCAGACGATGAGGTGGCTAGAGAAGCACAGAGCGCCAGTGTTCTAAGGGCTACAAGAGCGTTTCCAAGGAAGGGGGCTGCCTAGCAAGAGCTTTCAGTGCTGGCACTTTTCATCTCTGAGCAATTGCTCGACGTTTGCAATTTCTCAGCTCGTGTCTACGAGACGGAGAGATAGTGACCGTGACGTTTGGTGGGTAGAGAAGCGCAAAGCCCCAGTGTTGCTGCGCCTGTGAAAGCGCTTCCAAGGAAGGGTGCTGGCTAGCAACAGCTTTCAGTGCTGGCACTTTTCATCTTTGAGCAATTGCTCGACGTTTGCAATGTCTCACCGGAGCTTTTGTTAGAGTGCGCGAGAGGATGAGCAGACGATGAGGTGGCTAGAGAAGCACAGAGCGCCAGTGTTCTAAGGGCTACAAGAGCGTTTCCAAGGAAGGGTGCTGGCTAGCAAGAGCTTTCAGTGCTGGCACTTTTCATCTCTGAGCAATTGCTCGACGTTTGCAATTTCTCAGCTCGTGTCTACGAGACGGAAAGAGAATGACCGTGACGTTTGGTGGGTAGAGAAGCGCAAAGCCCCAGTGTTGCTGCGCCTGTGAAAGCGCTTCCAGGGAAGGGTGCTGGCTAGCAAGAGCTTTCAGTGCTGGCACTTTTCATCTCTGAGCAATTGCTCGACGTTTGCAATTTCTCAGCTCGTGTCTACGAGACGGAAAGAGAATGACCGTGACGTTTGGTGGGTAGAGAAGCGCAAAGCCCCAGTGTTGCTGCGCCTGTGAAAGCGTTTCCAAGGAAGGGTGCTGGCTAGCAAGAGCTTTCAGTGCTGGCACTTTTCATCTCTGAGCAATTGCTCGACGTTTGCAATTTCTCAGCTCGTGTCTACAAGACGGAAAGAGAATGACCGTGACGTTTGGTGGGTAGAGCAGCGCAAAGCCCCAGTGTTGCTGCGCCTGTGAAAGCGTTTCGAAGGAAGGGGGCTGGCTAGCAACAGCTTTCAGTGCTGGCACTTTTCAGCTCTGAGCAATTGCTCGACGTTTGCAATTTCTCACCGGAGCTTTTGTTAGAGTGCGCGAGAGGATGAGCAGAAGATGAGGTGGCTAGAGAAGCACAGAGCGCCAGTGTTCTAAGGGCTACAAGAGCGTTTCCAAGGAAGGGTGCTGGCTAGCAACAGCTTTCAGTGCTGGCACTTTTCTTCTCTGAGCAATTGCTCGACGTTTGCAATTTCTCAGCTCTTGTCTACGAGACGGAGAGATAGTGACCGTGACGTTTGGTGGATAGAGAAGCGCAAAGCCCCAGTGTTGCTGCGCCTGTGAAAGCGCTTCCAAGGAAGGGTGCTGGCTAGCAACAGCTTTCAGTGCTGGCACTTTTCATCTCTGAGCAATTGCTCGACGTTTGCAATTTCTCACCGGAGCTTTTGTTAGAGTGCGCGATAGGATGAGCGGAAGATGAGGTGGCTAGAGAAGCACAGAGCGCCAGTGTTCTAAGGGCTACAAGAGCGTTTCCAAGGAAGGGTGCTGGCTAGCAAGAGCTTTCAGTGCTGGCACTTTTCAGCTCTGAGCAATTGCTCGACGTTTGCAATTTCTCAGCTCGTGTCTACGAGACGGAAAGAGAATGACTGTGACGTTTGGTGGGTAGAGAAGCGCAAAGCCCCAGTGTTGCTGCGCCTGTGAAAGCGCTTCCAGGGAAGGGTGCTGGCTAGCAAGAGCTTTCAGTGCTGGCACTTTTCATCTCTGAGCAATTGCTCGACGTTTGCAATTTCTCAGCTCGTGTCTACGAGACGGAAAGAGAATGACCGTGACGTTTGGTGGGTAGAGAAGCGCAAAGCCCCAGTGTTGCTGCGCCTGTGAAAGCGCTTCCAAGGAAGGGGGCTGGCTAGCAACAGCTTTCAGTGCTGGCACTTTTCATCTCTGAGCAATTGCTCGACGTTTGCAATTTCTCACCGGAGCTTTTGTTAGAGTGCGCGAGAGGATGAGCAGAAGATGAGGTGGCTAGAGAAGCACAGAGCGCCAGTGTTCTAAGGGCTACAAGAGCGTTTCCAAGGAAGGGTGCTGGCTAGCAAGAGCTTTCAGTGCTGGCACTTTTCATCTCTGAGCAATTGCTCGACGTTTGCAATTTCTCAGCTCGTGTCTACGAGACGGAGAGATAGTGACCGTGACGTTTGGTGGGTAGAGAAGCGCAAAGCCCCAGTGTTGCTGCGCCTGTGAAAGCGCTTCCAAGGAAGGGTGCTGGCTAGCAAGAGCTTTCAGTGCTGGCACTTTTCATCTCTGAGCAATTGCTCGACGTTTGCAATTTCTCAGCTCGTGTCTACGAGACGGAAAGAGAATGACCGTGACGTTTGGTGGGTAGAGAAGCGCAAAGCCCCAGTGTTGCTGCGCCTGTGAAAGCGCTTCCAAGGAAGGGGGCTGGCTAGCAACAGCTTTCAGTGCTGGCACTTTTCATCTCTGAGCAATTGCTCGACGTTTGCAATTTCTCACCGGAGCTTTTGTTAGAGTGCGCGAGAGGATGAGCAGAAGATGAGGTGGCTAGAGAAGCACAGAGCGCCAGTGTTCTAAGGGCTACAAAAGCGTTTCCAAGGAAGGGGGCTGGCTAGCAAGAGCTTTCAGTGCTGGCACTTTTCATCTCTGAGCAATTGCTCGACGTTTGCAATTTCTCAGCTCGTGTCTACAAGACGGAAAGAGAATGACCGTGACGTTTGGTGGGTAGAGAAGCGCAAAGCCCCAGTGTTGCTGCGCCTGTGAAAGCGCTTCCAAGGAAGGGGGCTGGCTAGCAAGAGCTTTCAGTGCTGGCACATTTCATCTCTGAGCAATTGCTCGACGTTTGCAATTTCTCACCGGAGCTCTCTTTAGACTACGCGAGAGGATGAGGAGAAGATGAGGTGGCTAGAGAAGCACAGAGCGCCAGTGTTCTAAGGGCTACAAGAGCGTTTCCAAGGAAGGGGGCTGGCTAGCAACAGCTTTCAGTGCTGGCACTTTTCATCTCTGAGCAATTGCTGGACGTTTGCAATTTCTCAGCTCGTGTCTATGAGACGGAGAGATAGTGACCGTGATGTTTGGTGGGTAGAGAAGCGCAAAGCCCCAGTGTTGCTGCGCCTGTGAAAGCGCTTCCAAGGAAGGGTGCTGGCTAGCAACAGCTTTCAGTGCTGGCACTTTTCATCTCTGAGCAATTGCTCGACGTTTGCAATTTCTCAGCTCGTGTCTACGAGACGGAGAGATAGTGACCGTGACGTTTGGTGGGTAGAGAAGCGCAGAGAGCAAGTGTTGCTGCGCCTGTGAAAGCGCTTCCAAGGAAGGGTGCTGGCTAGCAAGAGCTTTCAGTGCTGGCACTTTTCAGCTCTGAGCAATTGCTCGACGTTTGCAATTTCTCAGCTCGTGTCTACGAGACGGAAAGAGAATGACTGTGACGTTTGGTGGGTAGAGAAGCGCAAAGCCCCAGTGTTGCTGCGCCTGTGAAAGCGCTTCCAGGGAAGGGTGCTGGCTAGCAACAGCTTTCAGTGCTGGCACTTTTCATCTCTGAGCAATTGCTCGACGTTTGCAATTTCTCAGCTCGTGTCTACGAGACGGAAAGAGAATGACCGTGACGTTTGGTGGGTAGAGAAGCGCAAAGCCCCAGTGTTGCTGCGCCTGTGAAAGCGCTTCCAAGGAAGGGGGCTGGCTAGCAACAGCTTTCAGTGCTGGCACTTTTCATCTCTGAGCAATTGCTCGACGTTTGCAATTTCTCACCGGAGCTTTTGTTAGAGTGCGCGAGAGGATGAGCAGACGATGAGGTGGCTAGAGAAGCACAGAGCGCCAGTGTTCTAAGGGCTACAAGAGCGTTTCCAAGGAAGGGTGCTGGCTAGCAAGAGCTTTCAGTGCTGGCACTTTTCATCTCTGAGCAATTGCTCGACGTTTGCAATTTCTCAGCTCGTGTCTACAAGACGGAAAGAGAATGACTGTGACGTTTGGTGGGTAGAGAAGCGCAAAGCCCCAGTGTTGCTGCGCCTGTGAAAGCGCTTCCAGGGAAGGGTGCTGGCTAGCAAGAGCTTTCAGTGCTGGCACTTTTCATCTCTGAGCAATTGCTCGACGTTTGCAATTTCTCAGCTCGTGTCTACGAGACGGAAAGAGAATGACCGTGACGTTTGGTGGGTAGAGAAGCGCAAAGCCCCAGTGTTGCTGCGCCTGTGAAAGCGCTTCCAAGGAAGGGGGCTGGCTAGCAACAGCTTTCAGTGCTGGCACTTTTCAGCTCTGAGCAATTGCTCGACGTTTGCAATTTCTCACCGGAGCTTTTGTTAGAGTGCGCGAGAGGATGAGCAGAAGATGAGGTGGCTAGAGAAGCACAGAGCGCCAGTGTTCTAAGGGCTACAAAAGCGTTTCCAAGGAAGGGGGCTGGCTAGCAAGAGCTTTCAGTGCTGGCACTTTTCATCTCTGAGCAATTGCTCGACGTTTGCAATTTCTCAGCTCGTGTCTACGAGACGGAGAGATAGTGACCGTGACGTTTGGTGGGTAGAGAAGCGCAAAGCCCCAGTGTTGCTGCGCCTGTGAAAGCGCTTCCAAGGAAGGGTGCTGGCTAGCAACAGCTTTCAGTGCTGGCACTTTTCATCTCTGAGCAATTGCTCGACGTTTGCAATTTCTCACCGGAGCTTTTGTTAGAGTGCGCGAGAGGATGAGCAGACGATGAGGTGGCTAGAGAAGCACAGAGCGCCAGTGTTCTAAGGGCTACAAGAGCGTTTCCAAGGAAGGGTGCTGGCTAGCAAGAGCTTTCAGTGCTGGCACTTTTCATCTCTGAGCAATTGCTCGACGTTTGCAATTTCTCAGCTCGTGTCTACGAGACGGAAAGAGAATGACCGTGACGTTTGGTGGGTAGAGAAGCGCAAAGCCCCAGTGTTGCTGCGCCTGTGAAAGCGCTTCCAAGGAAGGGGGCTGGCTAGCAACAGCTTTCAGTGCTGGCACTTTTCATCTCTGAGCAATTGCTCGACGTTTGCAATTTCTCACCGGAGCTTTTGTTAGAGTGCGCGAGAGGATGAGCAGAAGATGAGGTGGCTAGAGAAGCACAGAGCGCCAGTGTTCTAAGGGCTACAAAAGCGTTTCCAAGGAAGGGGGCTGGCTAGCAAGAGCTTTCAGTGCTGGCACTTTTCATCTCTGAGCAATTGCTCGACGTTTGCAATTTCTCAGCTCGTGTCTACAAGACGGAAAGAGAATGACCGTGACGTTTGGTGGGTAGAGAAGCGCAAAGCCCCAGTGTTGCTGCGCCTGTGAAAGCGCTTCCAAGGAAGGGGGCTGGCTAGCAACAGCTTTCAGTGCTGGCACTTTTCTTCTCTGAGCAATTGCTCGACGTTTGCAATTTCTCACCGGAGCTCTCTTTAGAGTGCGCGAGAGGATGAGCAGAAGATGAGGTGGCTAGAGAAGCACAGAGCGCCAGTGTTCTAAGGGCTACAAGAGCGTTTCCAAGGAAGGGGGCTGGCTAGCAAGAGCTTTCAGTGCTGGCACTTTTCATCTCTGAGCAATTGCTGGACGTTTGCAATTTCTCAGCTCGTGTCTATGAGACGGAGAGATAGTGACCGTGATGTTTGGTGGGTAGAGAAGCGCAAAGCCCCAGTGTTGCTGCGCCTGTGAAAGCGCTTCCAAGGAAGGGAGCTGGCTAGCAACAGCTTTCAGTGCTGGCACTTTTCAGCTCTGAGCAATTGCTCGACGTTTGCAATTTCTCACCAGAGCTTTTGTTAGAGTGCGCGAGAGGATGAGCAGAAGATGAGGTGGCTAGAGAAGCACAGAGCGCCAGTGTTCTAAGGGCTACAAAAGCGTTTCCAAGGAAGGGGGCTGGCTAGCAAGAGCTTTCAGTGCTGGCACTTTTCATCTCTGAGCAATTGCTCGACGTTTGCAATTTCTCAGCTCGTGTCTACGAGACGGAGAGATAGTGACCGTGACGTTTGGTGGGTAGAGAAGCGCAAAGCCCCAGTGTTGCTGCGCCTGTGAAAGCGCTTCCAAGGAAGGGTGCTGGCTAGCAACAGCTTTCAGTGCTGGCACTTTTCATCTCTGAGCAATTGCTCGACGTTTGCAATTTCTCACCAGAGCTTTTGTTAGAGTGCGCGAGAGGATGAGCAGACGATGAGGTGGCTAGAGAAGCACAGAGCGCCAGTGTTCTAAGGGCTACAAGAGCGTTTCCAAGGAAGGGTGCTGGCTAGCAAGAGCTTTCAGTGCTGGCACTTTTCATCTCTGAGCAATTGCTCGACGTTTGCAATTTCTCAGCTCGTGTCTACGAGACGGAAAGAGAATGACCGTGACGTTTGGTGGGTAGAGAAGCGCAAAGCCCCAGTGTTGCTGCGCCTGTGAAAGCGCTTCCAAGGAAGGGGGCTGGCTAGCAACAGCTTTCAGTGCTGGCACTTTTCATCTCTGAGCAATTGCTCGACGTTTGCAATTTCTCACCGGAGCTTTTGTTAGAGTGCGCGAGAGGATGAGCAGAAGATGAGGTGGCTAGAGAAGCACAGAGCGCCAGTGTTCTAAGGGCTACAAAAGCGTTTCCAAGGAAGGGGGCTGGCTAGCAAGAGCTTTCAGTGCTGGCACTTTTCATCTCTGAGCAATTGCTCGACGTTTGCAATTTCTCAGCTCGTGTCTACAAGACGGAAAGAGAATGACCGTGACGTTTGGTGGGTAGAGAAGCGCAAAGCCCCAGTGTTGCTGCGCCTGTGAAAGCGCTTCCAAGGAAGGGGGCTGGCTAGCAACAGCTTTCAGTGCTGGCACTTTTCTTCTCTGAGCAATTGCTCGACGTTTGCAATTTCTCACCGGAGCTCTCTTTAGACTACGCGAGAGGATGAGGAGAAGATGAGGTGGCTAGAGAAGCACAGAGCGCCAGTGTTCTAAGGGCTACAAGAGCGTTTCCAAGGAAGGGGGCTGGCTAGCAACAGCTTTCAGTGCTGGCACTTTTCATCTCTGAGCAATTGCTGGACGTTTGCAATTTCTCAGCTCGTGTCTATGAGACGGAGAGATAGTGACCGTGATGTTTGGTGGGTAGAGAAGCGCAAAGCCCCAGTGTTGCTGCGCCTGTGAAAGCGCTTCCAAGGAAGGGTGCTGGCTAGCAACAGCTTTCAGTGCTGGCACTTTTCATCTCTGAGCAATTGCTCGACGTTTGCAATTTCTCAGCTCGTGTCTACGAGACGGAGAGATAGTGACCGTGACGTTTGGTGGGTCGAGAAGCGCAGAGAGCAAGTGTTGCTGCGCCTGTGAAAGCGCTTCCAAGGAAGGGTGCTGGCTAGCAAGAGCTTTCAGTGCTGGCACTTTTCAGCTCTGAGCAATTGCTCGACGTTTGCAATTTCTCAGCTCGTGTCTACGAGACGGAAAGAGAATGACTGTGACGTTTGGTGGGTAGAGAAGCGCAAAGCCCCAGTGTTGCTGCGCCTGTGAAAGCGCTTCCAGGGAAGGGTGCTGGCTAGCAAGAGCTTTCAGTGCTGGCACTTTTCAGCTCTGAGCAATTGCTCGACGTTTGCAATTTCTCAGCTCGTGTCTACGAGACGGAAAGAGAATGACCGTGACGTTTGGTGGGTAGAGAAGCGCAAAGCCCCAGTGTTGCTGCGCCTGTGAAAGCGCTTCCAAGGAAGGGGGCTGGCTAGCAACAGCTTTCAGTGCTGGCACTTTTCATCTCTGAGCAATTGCTCGACGTTTGCAATTTCTCACCAGAGCTTTTGTTAGAGTGCGCGAGAGGATGAGCAGACGATGAGGTGGCTAGAGAAGCACAGAGCGCCAGTGTTCTAAGGGCTACAAGAGCGTTTCCAAGGAAGGGTGCTGGCTAGCAAGAGCTTTCAGTGCTGGCACTTTTCATCTCTGAGCAATTGCTCGACGTTTGCAATTTCTCAGCTCGTGTCTCTGAGACGGAAAGAGAATGACTGTGACGTTTGGTGGGTAGAGAAGCGCAAAGCCCCAGTGTTGCTGCGCCTGTGAAAGCGCTTCCAGGGAAGGGTGCTGGCTAGCAAGAGCTTTCAGTGCTGGCACTTTTCATCTCTGAGCAATTGCTCGACGTTTGCAATTTCTCAGCTCGTGTCTACGAGACGGAAAGAGAATGACCGTGACGTTTGGTGGGTAGAGAAGCGCAAAGCCCCAGTGTTGCTGCGCCTGTGAAAGCGCTTCCAAGGAAGGGGGCTGGCTAGCAACAGCTTTCAGTGCTGGCACTTTTCAGCTCTGAGCAATTGCTCGACGTTTGCAATTTCTCACCGGAGCTTTTGTTAGAGTGCGCGAGAGGATGAGCAGAAGATGAGGTGGCTAGAGAAGCACAGAGCGCCAGTGTTCTAAGGGCTACAAAAGCGTTTCCAAGGAAGGGGGCTGGCTAGCAAGAGCTTTCAGTGCTGGCACTTTTCATCTCTGAGCAATTGCTCGACGTTTGCAATTTCTCAGCTCGTGTCTACGAGACGGAGAGATAGTGACCGTGACGTTTGGTGGGTAGAGAAGCGCAAAGCCCCAGTGTTGCTGCGCCTGTGAAAGCGCTTCCAAGGAAGGGTGCTGGCTAGCAACAGCTTTCAGTGCTGGCACTTTTCATCTCTGAGCAATTGCTCGACGTTTGCAATTTCTCACCAGAGCTTTTGTTAGAGTGCGCGAGAGGATGAGCAGACGATGAGGTGGCTAGAGAAGCACAGAGCGCCAGTGTTCTAAGGGCTACAAGAGCGTTTCCAAGGAAGGGTGCTGGCTAGCAAGAGCTTTCAGTGCTGGCACTTTTCATCTCTGAGCAATTGCTCGACGTTTGCAATTTCTCAGCTCGTGTCTACGAGACGGAGAGATAGTGACCGTGACGTTTGGTGGGTAGAGAAGCGCAAAGCCCCAGTGTTGCTGCGCCTGTGAAAGCGCTTCCAAGGAAGGGGCCTGGCTAGCAACAGCTTTCAGTGCTGGCACTTTTCATCTTTGAGCAATTGCTCGACGTTTGCAATGTCTCACCGGAGCTTTTGTTAGAGTGCGCGAGAGGATGAGCAGACGATGAGGTGGCTAGAGAAGCACAGAGCGCCAGTGTTCTAAGGGCTACAAGAGCGTTTCCAAGGAAGGGTGCTGGCTAGCAAGAGCTTTCAGTGCTGGCACTTTTCATCTCTGAGCAATTGCTCGACGTTTGCAATTTCTCAGCTCGTGTCTACGAGACGGAAAGAGAATGACCGTGACGTTTGGTGGGTAGAGAAGCGCAAAGCCCCAGTGTTGCTGCGCCTGTGAAAGCGCTTCCAGGGAAGGGTGCTGGCTAGCAAGAGCTTTCAGTGCTGGCACTTTTCATCTCTGAGCAATTGCTCGACGTTTGCAATTTCTCAGCTCGTGTCTACGAGACGGAAAGAGAATGACCGTGACGTTTGGTGGATAGAGAAGCGCAAAGCCCCAGTGTTGCTGCGCCTGTGAAAGCGCTTCCAAGGAAGGGGGCTGGCTAGCAACAGCTTTCAGTGCTGGCACTTTTCATCTCTGAGCAATTGCTCGACGTTTGCAATTTCTCACCGGAGCTTTTGTTAGAGTGCGCGAGAGGATGAGCAGAAGATGAGGTGGCTAGAGAAGCACAGAGCCCCAGTGTTCTAAGGGCTACAAGAGCGTTTCCAAGGAAGGGTGCTGGCTAGCAAGAGCTTTCAGTGCTGGCACTTTTCATCTCTGAGCAATTGCTCGACGTTTGCAATTTCTCAGCTCGTGTCTACAAGACGGAAAGAGAATGACCGTGACGTTTGGTGGGTAGAGAAGCGCAAAGCCCCAGTGTTGCTGCGCCTGTGAAAGCGCTTCCAAGGAAGGGTGCTGGCTAGCAACAGCTTTCAGTGCTGGCACTTTTCAGCTCTGAGCAATTGCTCGACGTTTGCAATTTCTCACCGGAGCTTTTGTTAGAGTGCGCGAGAGGATGAGCAGAAGATGAGGTGGCTAGAGAAGCACAGAGCGCCAGTGTTCTAAGGGCTACAAGAGCGTTTCCAAGGAAGGGTGCTGGCTAGCAACAGCTTTCAGTGCTGGCACTTTTCATCTCTGAGCAATTGCTCGACGTTTGCAATTTCTCAGCTCATGTCTATGAGACGGAAAGAGAATGACCGTGACGTTTGGTGGATAGAGAAGCGCAAAGCCCCAGTGTTGCTGCGCCTGTGAAAGCGCTTCCAAGGAAGGGTGCTGGCTAGCAACAGCTTTCAGTGCTGGCACTTTTCATCTCTGAGCAATTGCTCGACGTTTGCAATTTCTCACCGGAGCTTTTGTGAGAGTGCGCGAGAGGATGAGCGGAAGATGAGGTGGCTAGAGAAGCACAGAGCGCCAGTGTTCTAAGGGCTACAAGAGCGTTTCCAAGGAAGGGTGCTGGCTAGCAAGAGCTTTCAGTGCTGGCACTTTTCAGCTCTGAGCAATTGCTCGACGTTTGCAATTTCTCAGCTCGTGTCTACGAGACGGAAAGAGAATGACCGTGACGTTTGGTGGGTAGAGAAGCGCAAAGCCCCAGTGTTGCTGCGCCTGTGAAAGCGCTTCCAAGGAAGGGGGCTGGCTAGCAACAGCTTTCAGTGCTGGCACTTTTCAGCTCTGAGCAATTGCTCGACGTTTGCAATTTCTCACCGGAGCTTTTGTTAGAGTGCGCGAGAGGATGAGCAGAAGATGAGGTGGCTAGAGAAGCACAGAGCGCCAGTGTTCTAAGGGCTACAAGAGCGTTTCCAAGGAAGGGTGCTGGCTAGCAAGAGCTTTCAGTGCTGGCACTTTTCATCTCTGAGCAATTGCTCGACGTTTGCAATTTCTCAGCTCGTGTCTACGAGACGGAGAGATAGTGACCGTGACGTTTGGTGGGTAGAGAAGCGCAAAGCCCCAGTGTTGCTGCGCCTGTGAAAGCGCTTCCAAGGAAGGGTGCTGGCTAGCAACAGCTTTCAGTGCTGGCACTTTTCATCTCTGAGCAATTGCTCGACGTTTGCAATTTCTCACCAGAGCTTTTGTTAGAGTGCGCGAGAGGATGAGCAGACGATGAGGTGGCTAGAGAAGCACAGAGCGCCAGTGTTCTAAGGGCTACAAGAGCGTTTCCAAGGAAGGGTGCTGGCTAGCAAGAGCTTTCAGTGCTGGCACTTTTCATCTCTGAGCAATTGCTCGACGTTTGCAATTTCTCAGCTCGTGTCTACGAGACGGAAAGAGAATGACCGTGACGTTTGGTGGGTAGAGAAGCGCAAAGCCCCAGTGTTGCTGCGCCTGTGAAAGCGCTTCCAAGGAAGGGGGCTGGCTAGCAACAGCTTTCAGTGCTGGCACTTTTCATCTCTGAGCAATTGCTCGACGTTTGCAATTTCTCACCGGAGCTTTTGTTAGAGTGCGCGAGAGGATGAGCAGAAGATGAGGTGGCTAGAGAAGCACAGAGCGCCAGTGTTCTAAGGGCTACAAAAGCGTTTCCAAGGAAGGGGGCTGGCTAGCAAGAGCTTTCAGTGCTGGCACTTTTCATCTCTGAGCAATTGCTCGACGTTTGCAATTTCTCAGCTCGTGTCTACAAGACGGAAAGAGAATGACCGTGACGTTTGGTGGGTAGAGAAGCGCAAAGCCCCAGTGTTGCTGCGCCTGTGAAAGCGCTTCCAAGGAAGGGGGCTGGCTAGCAACAGCTTTCAGTGCTGGCACTTTTCTTCTCTGAGCAATTGCTCGACGTTTGCAATTTCTCACCGGAGCTCTCTTTAGACTACGCGAGAGGATGAGGAGAAGATGAGGTGGCTAGAGAAGCACAGAGCGCCAGTGTTCTAAGGGCTACAAGAGCGTTTCCAAGGAAGGGGGCTGGCTAGCAACAGCTTTCAGTGCTGGCACTTTTCATCTCTGAGCAATTGCTGGACGTTTGCAATTTCTCAGCTCGTGTCTATGAGACGGAGAGATAGTGACCGTGATGTTTGGTGGGTAGAGAAGCGCAAAGCCCCAGTGTTGCTGCGTCTGTGAAAGCGCTTCCAAGGAAGGGTGCTGGCTAGCAACAGCTTTCAGTGCTGGCACTTTTCATCTCTGAGCAATTGCTCGACGTTTGCAATTTCTCAGCTCGTGTCTACGAGACGGAGAGATAGTGACCGTGACGTTTGGTGGGTAGAGAAGCGCAGAGAGCAAGTGTTGCTGCGCCTGTGAAAGCGCTTCCAAGGAAGGGTGCTGGCTAGCAAGAGCTTTCAGTGCTGGCACTTTTCAGCTCTGAGCAATTGCTCGACGTTTGCAATTTCTCAGCTCGTGTCTACGAGACGGAAAGAGAATGACTGTGACGTTTGGTGGGTAGAGAAGCGCAAAGCCCCAGTGTTGCTGCGCCTGTGAAAGCGCTTCCAGGGAAGGGTGCTGGCTAGCAAGAGCTTTCAGTGCTGGCACTTTTCATCTCTGAGCAATTGCTCGACGTTTGCAATTTCTCAGCTCGTGTCTACGAGACGGAAAGAGAATGACCGTGACGTTTGGTGGGTAGAGAAGCGCAAAGCCCCAGTGTTGCTGCGCCTGTGAAAGCGCTTCCAAGGAAGGGGGCTGGCTAGCAACAGCTTTCAGTGCTGGCACTTTTCATCTCTGAGCAATTGCTCGACGTTTGCAATTTCTCACCAGAGCTTTTGTTAGAGTGCGCGAGAGGATGAGCAGACGATGAGGTGGCTAGAGAAGCACAGAGCGCCAGTGTTCTAAGGGCTACAAGAGCGTTTCCAAGGAAGGGTGCTGGCTAGCAAGAGCTTTCAGTGCTGGCACTTTTCATCTCTGAGCAATTGCTCGACGTTTGCAATTTCTCAGCTCGTGTCTACAAGACGGAAAGAGAATGACTGTGACGTTTGGTGGGTAGAGAAGCGCAAAGCCCCAGTGTTGCTGCGCCTGTGAAAGCGCTTCCAGGGAAGGGTGCTGGCTAGCAAGAGCTTTCAGTGCTGGCACTTTTCATCTCTGAGCAATTGCTCGACGTTTGCAATTTCTCAGCTCGTGTCTACGAGACGGAGAGATAGTGACCGTGACGTTTGGTGGCTAAAGAAGCGCAGAGAGCAAGTGTTGCTGCGCCTGTGAAAGTGCTTCCAAGGAGGGGGCTTGCTAGCAAGAGCTTTCAGTGCTGGCACTTTTCATCTCTGAGCAATTGCTCGACGTTTGCTATTTCTCTCCGGAGCTTTTGTTAGAGTGCGCGAGAGGATGAGCAGAAGATGAGGTGGCTAGAGAAGCACAGAGCCCCACTGTTCTAAGGGCTACAAGAGCGTTTCCAAGGAAGGGGGCTGGCTAGCAACAGCTTTCAGTGCTGGCACTTTTCATCTCTGAGCAATTGCTGGACGTTTGCAATTTCTCAGCTCGTGTCTACGAGACGGAGAGATAGTGACCGTGACGTTTGGTGGATAGAGAAGCGCAAAGCCCCAGTGTTGCTGCGCCTGTGAAAGCGCTTCCAAGGAAGGGGGCTGGCTAGCAACAGCTTTCAGTGCTGGCACTTTTCATCTCTGAGCAATTGCTCGACGTTTGCAATTTCTCACCGGAGCTTTTGTTAGAGTGCGCGAGAGGATGAGCAGAAGATGAGGTGGCTAGAGAAGCACAGAGCGCCAGTGTTCTAAGGGCTACAAAAGCGTTTCCAAGGAAGGGGGCTGGCTAGCAAGAGCTTTCAGTGCTGGCACTTTTCATCTCTGAGCAATTGCTCGACGTTTGCAATTTCTCAGCTCGTGTCTACAAGACGGAAAGAGAATGACCGTGACGTTTGGTGGGTAGAGAAGCGCAAAGCCCCAGTGTTGCTGCGCCTGTGAAAGCGCTTCCAAGGAAGGGGGCTGGCTAGCAAGAGCTTTCAGTGCTGGCACTTTTCATCTCTGAGCAATTGCTCGACGTTTGCAATTTCTCACCGGAGCTCTCTTTAGACTACGCGAGAGGATGAGGAGAAGATGAGGTGGCTAGAGAAGCACAGAGCGCCAGTGTTCTAAGGGCTACAAGAGCGTTTCCAAGGAAGGGGGCTGGCTAGCAAGAGCTTTCAGTGCTGGCACTTTTCATCTCTGAGCAATTGCTGGACGTTTGCAATTTCTCAGCTCGTGTCTATGAGACGGAGAGATAGTGACCGTGACGTTTGGTGGGTAGAGAAGCGCAAAGCCCCAGTGTTGCTGCGCCTGTGAAAGCGCTTCCAAGGAAGGGTGCTGGCTAGCAACAGCTTTCAGTGCTGGCACTTTTCATCTCTGAGCAATTGCTCGACGTTTGCAATTTCTCAGCTCGTGTCTACGAGACGGAGAGATAGTGACCGTGACGTTTGGTGGGTAGAGAAGCGCAGAGAGCAAGTGTTGCTGCGCCTGTGAAAGCGCTTCCAAGGAAGGGTGCTGGCTAGCAAGAGCTTTCAGTGCTGGCACTTTTCAGCTCTGAGCAATTGCTCGACGTTTGCAATTTCTCAGCTCGTGTCTACGAGACGGAAAGAGAATGACTGTGACGTTTGGTGGGTAGAGAAGCGCAAAGCCCCAGTGTTGCTGCGCCTGTGAAAGCGCTTCCAGGGAAGGGTGCTGGCTAGCAACAGCTTTCAGTGCTGGCACTTTTCATCTCTGAGCAATTGCTCGACGTTTGCAATTTCTCAGCTCGTGTCTACGAGACGGAAAGAGAATGACCGTGACGTTTGGTGGGTAGAGAAGCGCAAAGCCCCAGTGTTGCTGCGCCTGTGAAAGCGCTTCCAAGGAAGGGGGCTGGCTAGCAACAGCTTTCAGTGCTGGCACTTTTCATCTCTGAGCAATTGCTCGACGTTTGCAATTTCTCACCAGAGCTTTTGTTAGAGTGCGCGAGAGGATGAGCAGACGATGAGGTGGCTAGAGAAGCACAGAGCGCCAGTGTTCTAAGGGCTACAAGAGCGTTTCCAAGGAAGGGTGCTGGCTAGCAAGAGCTTTCAGTGCTGGCACTTTTCATCTCTGAGCAATTGCTCGACGTTTGCAATTTCTCAGCTCGTGTCTACAAGACGGAAAGAGAATGACTGTGACGTTTGGTGGGTAGAGAAGCGCAAAGCCCCAGTGTTGCTGCGCCTGTGAAAGCGCTTCCAGGGAAGGGTGCTGGCTAGCAAGAGCTTTCAGTGCTGGCACTTTTCATCTCTGAGCAATTGCTCGACGTTTGCAATTTCTCAGCTCGTGTCTACGAGACGGAAAGAGAATGACCGTGACGTTTGGTGGGTAGAGAAGCGCAAAGCCCCAGTGTTGCTGCGCCTGTGAAAGCGCTTCCAAGGAAGGGGGCTGGCTAGCAACAGCTTTCAGTGCTGGCACTTTTCAGCTCTGAGCAATTGCTCGACGTTTGCAATTTCTCACCGGAGCTTTTGTTAGAGTGCGCGAGAGGATGAGCAGAAGATGAGGTGGCTAGAGAAGCACTGAGCGCCAGTGTTCTAAGGGCTACAAAAGCGTTTCCAAGGAAGGGGGCTGCCTAGCAAGAGCTTTCAGTGCTGGCACTTTTCATCTCTGAGCAATTGCTCGACGTTTGCAATTTCTCAGCTCGTGTCTACGAGACGGAGAGATAGTGACCGTGACGTTTGGTGGGTAGAGAAGCGCAAAGCCCCAGTGTTGCTGCGCCTGTGAAAGCGCTTCCAAGGAAGGGTGCTGGCTAGCAACAGCTTTCAGTGCTGGCACTTTTCATCTCTGAGCAATTGCTCGACGTTTGCAATTTCTCACCAGAGCTTTTGTTAGAGTGCGCGAGAGGATGAGCAGACGATGAGGTGGCTAGAGAAGCACAGAGCGCCAGTGTTCTAAGGGCTACAAGAGCGTTTCCAAGGAAGGGTGCTGGCTAGCAAGAGCTTTCAGTGCTGGCACTTTTCATCTCTGAGCAATTGCTCGACGTTTGCAATTTCTCAGCTCGTGTCTACGAGACGGAAAGAGAATGACCGTGACGTTTGGTGGGTAGAGAAGCGCAAAGCCCCAGTGTTGCTGCGCCTGTGAAAGCGCTTCCAAGGAAGGGGGCTGGCTAGCAACAGCTTTCAGTGCTGGCACTTTTCATCTCTGAGCAATTGCTCGACGTTTGCAATTTCTCACCGGAGCTTTTGTTAGAGTGCGCGAGAGGATGAGCAGAAGATGAGGTGGCTAGAGAAGCACAGAGCGCCAGTGTTCTAAGGGCTACAAAAGCGTTTCCAAGGAAGGGGGCTGGCTAGCAAGAGCTTTCAGTGCTGGCACTTTTCATCTCTGAGCAATTGCTCGACGTTTGCAATTTCTCAGCTCGTGTCTACAAGACGGAAAGAGAATGACCGTGACGTTTGGTGGGTAGAGAAGCGCAAAGCCCCAGTGTTGCTGCGCCTGTGAAAGCGCTTCCAAGGAAGGGGGCTGGCTAGCAACAGCTTTCAGTGCTGGCACTTTTCTTCTCTGAGCAATTGCTCGACGTTTGCAATTTCTCACCGGAGCTCTCTTTAGAGTGCGCGAGAGGATGAGCAGAAGATGAGGTGGCTAGAGAAGCACAGAGCGCCAGTGTTCTAAGGGCTACAAGAGCGTTTCCAAGGAAGGGGGCTGGCTAGCAAGAGCTTTCAGTGCTGGCACTTTTCATCTCTGAGCAATTGCTGGACGTTTGCAATTTCTCAGCTCGTGTCTATGAGACGGAGAGATAGTGACCGTGATGTTTGGTGGGTAGAGAAGCGCAAAGCCCCAGTGTTGCTGCGCCTGTGAAAGCGCTTCCAAGGAAGGGTGCTGGCTAGCAACAGCTTTCAGTGCTGGCACTTTTCAGCTCTGAGCAATTGCTCGACGTTTGCAATTTCTCACCAGAGCTTTTGTTAGAGTGCGCGAGAGGATGAGCAGAAGATGAGGTGGCTAGAGAAGCACAGAGCGCCAGTGTTCTAAGGGCTACAAAAGCGTTTCCAAGGAAGGGGGCTGGCTAGCAAGAGCTTTCAGTGCTGGCACTTTTCATCTCTGAGCAATTGCTCGACGTTTGCAATTTCTCAGCTCGTGTCTACGAGACGGAGAGATAGTGACCGTGACGTTTGGTGGGTAGAGAAGCGCAAAGCCCCAGTGTTGCTGCGCCTGTGAAAGCGCTTCCAAGGAAGGGGGCTGGCTAGCAACAGCTTTCAGTGCTGGCACTTTTCATCTCTGAGCAATTGCTCGACGTTTGCAATTTCTCACCAGAGCTTTTGTTAGAGTGCGCGAGAGGATGAGCAGACGATGAGGTGGCTAGAGAAGCACAGAGCGCCAGTGTTCTAAGGGCTACAAGAGCGTTTCCAAGGAAGGGTGCTGGCTAGCAAGAGCTTTCAGTGCTGGCACTTTTCATCTCTGAGCAATTGCTCGACGTTTGCAATTTCTCAGCTCGTGTCTACGAGACGGAAAGAGAATGACCGTGACGTTTGGTGGGTAGAGAAGCGCAAAGCCCCAGTGTTGCTGCGCCTGTGAAAGCGCTTCCAAGGAAGGGGGCTGGCTAGCAACAGCTTTCAGTGCTGGCACTTTTCATCTCTGAGCAATTGCTCGACGTTTGCAATTTCTCACCGGAGCTTTTGTTAGAGTGCGCGAGAGGATGAGCAGAAGATGAGGTGGCTAGAGAAGCACAGAGCGCCAGTGTTCTAAGGGCTACAAAAGCGATTCCAAGGAAGGGGGCTGGCTAGCAAGAGCTTTCAGTGCTGGCACTTTTCATCTCTGAGCAATTGCTCGACGTTTGCAATTTCTCAGCTCGTGTCTACAAGACGGAAAGAGAATGACCGTGACGTTTGGTGGGTAGAGAAGCGCAAAGCCCCAGTGTTGCTGCGCCTGTGAAAGCGCTTCCAAGGAAGGGGGCTGGCTAGCAACAGCTTTCAGTGCTGGCACTTTTCTTCTCTGAGCAATTGCTCGACGTTTGCAATTTCTCACCGGAGCTCTATTTAGACTACGCGAGAGGATGAGGAGAAGATGAGGTGGCTAGAGAAGCACAGAGCGCCAGTGTTCTAAGGGCTACAAGAGCGTTTCCAAGGAAGGGGGCTGGCTAGCAACAGCTTTCAGTGCTGGCACTTTTCATCTCTGAGCAATTGCTGGACGTTTGCAATTTCTCAGCTCGTGTCTATGAGACGGAGAGATAGTGACCGTGATGTTTGGTGGGTAGAGAAGCGCAAAGCCCCAGTGTTGCTGCGCCTGTGAAAGCGCTTCCAAGGAAGGGTGCTGGCTAGCAACAGCTTTCAGTGCTGGCACTTTTCATCTCTGAGCAATTGCTCGACGTTTGCAATTTCTCAGCTCGTGTCTACGAGACGGAGAGATAGTGACCGTGACGTTTGGTGGGTAGAGAAGCGCAGAGAGCAAGTGTTGCTGCGCCTGTGAAAGCGCTTCCAAGGAAGGGTGCTGGCTAGCAAGAGCTTTCAGTGCTGGCACTTTTCAGCTCTGAGCAATTGCTCGACGTTTGCAATTTCTCAGCTCGTGTCTACGAGACGGAAAGAGAATGACTGTGACGTTTGGTGGGTAGAGAAGCGCAAAGCCCCAGTGTTGCTGCGCCTGTGAAAGCGCTTCCAGGGAAGGGGGCTGGCTAGCAAGAGCTTTCAGTGCTGGCACTTTTCATCTCTGAGCAATTGCTCGACGTTTGCAATTTCTCAGCTCGTGTCTACGAGACGGAAAGAGAATGACCGTGACGTTTGGTGGGTAGAGAAGCGCAAAGCCCCAGTGTTGCTGCGCCTGTGAAAGCGCTTCCAAGGAAGGGGGCTGGCTAGCAACAGCTTTCAGTGCTGGCACTTTTCTTCTCTGAGCAATTGCTCGACGTTTGCAATTTCTCACCGGAGCTCTCTTTAGAGTGCGCGAGAGGATGAGCAGAAGATGAGGTGGCTAGAGAAGCACAGAGCGCCAGTGTTCTAAGGGCTACAAGAGCGTTTCCAAGGAAGGGGGCTGGCTAGCAAGAGCTTTCAGTGCTGGCACTTTTCATCTCTGAGCAATTGCTGGACGTTTGCAATTTCTCAGCTCGTGTCTATGAGACGGAGAGATAGTGACCGTGATGTTTGGTGGGTAGAGAAGCGCAAAGCCCCAGTGTTGCTGCGCCTGTGAAAGCGCTTCCAAGGAAGGGTGCTGGCTAGCAACAGCTTTCAGTGCTGGCACTTTTCAGCTCTGAGCAATTGCTCGACGTTTGCAATTTCTCACCAGAGCTTTTGTTAGAGTGCGCGAGAGGATGAGCAGAAGATGAGGTGGCTAGAGAAGCACAGAGCGCCAGTGTTCTAAGGGCTACAAAAGCGTTTCCAAGGAAGGGGGCTGGCTAGCAAGAGCTTTCAGTGCTGGCACTTTTCATCTCTGAGCAATTGCTCGACGTTTGCAATTTCTCAGCTCGTGTCTACGAGACGGAGAGATAGTGACCGTGACGTTTGGTGGGTAGAGAAGCGCAAAGCCCCAGTGTTGCTGCGCCTGTGAAAGCGCTTCCAAGGAAGGGTGCTGGCTAGCAACAGCTTTCAGTGCTGGCACTTTTCATCTCTGAGCAATTGCTCGACGTTTGCAATTTCTCACCAGAGCTTTTGTTAGAGTGCGCGAGAGGATGAGCAGACGATGAGGTGGCTAGAGAAGCACAGAGCGCCAGTGTTCTAAGGGCTACAAGAGCGTTTCCAAGGAAGGGTGCTGGCTAGCAAGAGCTTTCAGTGCTGGCACTTTTCATCTCTGAGCAATTGCTCGACGTTTGCAATTTCTCAGCTCGTGTCTACGAGACGGAAAGAGAATGACCGTGACGTTTGGTGGGTAGAGAAGCGCAAAGCCCCAGTGTTGCTGCGCCTGTGAAAGCGCTTCCAAGGAAGGGGGCTGGCTAGCAACAGCTTTCAGTGCTGGCACTTTTCATCTCTGAGCAATTGCTCGACGTTTGCAATTTCTCACCGGAGCTTTTGTTAGAGTGCGCGAGAGGATGAGCAGAAGATGAGGTGGCTAGAGAAGCACAGAGCGCCAGTGTTCTAAGGGCTACAAAAGCGTTTCCAAGGAAGGGGGCTGGCTAGCAAGAGCTTTCAGTGCTGGCACTTTTCATCTCTGAGCAATTGCTCGACGTTTGCAATTTCTCAGCTCGTGTCTACAAGACGGAAAGAGAATGACCGTGACGTTTGGTGGGTAGAGAAGCGCAAAGCCCCAGTGTTGCTGCGCCTGTGAAAGCGCTTCCAAGGAAGGGGGCTGGCTAGCAACAGCTTTCAGTGCTGGCACTTTTCTTCTCTGAGCAATTGCTCGACGTTTGCAATTTCTCACCGGAGCTCTCTTTAGACTACGCGAGAGGATGAGGAGAAGATGAGGTGGCTAGAGAAGCACAGAGCGCCAGTGTTCTAAGGGCTACAAGAGCGTTTCCAAGGAAGGGGGCTGGCTAGCAACAGCTTTCAGTGCTGGCACTTTTCATCTCTGAGCAATTGCTGGACGTTTGCAATTTCTCAGCTCGTGTCTATGAGACGGAGAGATAGTGACCGTGATGTTTGGTGGGTAGAGAAGCGCAAAGCCCCAGTGTTGCTGCGCCTGTGAAAGCGCTTCCAAGGAAGGGTGCTGGCTAGCAACAGCTTTCAGTGCTGGCACTTTTCATCTCTGAGCAATTGCTCGACGTTTGCAATTTCTCAGCTCGTGTCTACGAGACGGAGAGATAGTGACCGTGACGTTTGGTGGGTAGAGAAGCGCAGAGAGCAAGTGTTGCTGCGCCTGTGAAAGCGCTTCCAAGGAAGGGTGCTGGCTAGCAAGAGCTTTCAGTGCTGGCACTTTTCAGCTCTGAGCAATTGCTCGACGTTTGCAATTTCTCAGCTCGTGTCTACGAGACGGAAAGAGAATGACTGTGACGTTTGGTGGGTAGAGAAGCGCAAAGCCCCAGTGTTGCTGCGCCTGTGAAAGCGCTTCCAGGGAAGGGTGCTGGCTAGCAACAGCTTTCAGTGCTGGCACTTTTCATCTCTGAGCAATTGCTCGACGTTTGCAATTTCTCAGCTCGTGTCTACGAGACGGAAAGAGAATGACCGTGACGTTTGGTGGGTAGAGAAGCGCAAAGCCCCAGTGTTGCTGCGCCTGTGAAAGCGCTTCCAAGGAAGGGGGCTGGCTAGCAACAGCTTTCAGTGCTGGCACTTTTCATCTCTGAGCAATTGCTCGACGTTTGCAATTTCTCACCAGAGCTTTTGTTAGAGTGCGCGAGAGGATGAGCAGACGATGAGGTGGCTAGAGAAGCACAGAGCGCCAGTGTTCTAAGGGCTACAAGAGCGTTTCCAAGGAAGGGTGCTGGCTAGCAAGAGCTTTCAGTGCTGGCACTTTTCATCTCTGAGCAATTGCTCGACGTTTGCAATTTCTCAGCTCGTGTCTCTGAGACGGAAAGAGAATGACTGTGACGTTTGGTGGGTAGAGAAGCGCAAAGCCCCAGTGTTGCTGCGCCTGTGAAAGCGCTTCCAGGGAAGGGTGCTGGCTAGCAAGAGCTTTCAGTGCTGGCACTTTTCATCTCTGAGCAATTGCTCGACGTTTGCAATTTCTCAGCTCGTGTCTACGAGACGGAAAGAGAATGACCGTGACGTTTGGTGGGTAGAGAAGCGCAAAGCCCCAGTGTTGCTGCGCCTGTGAAAGCGCTTCCAAGGAAGGGGGCTGGCTAGCAACAGCTTTCAGTGCTGGCACTTTTCAGCTCTGAGCAATTGCTCGACGTTTGCAATTTCTCACCGGAGCTTTTGTTAGAGTGCGCGAGAGGATGAGCAGAAGATGAGGTGGCTAGAGAAGCACAGAGCGCCAGTGTTCTAAGGGCTACAAAAGCGTTTCCAAGGAAGGGGGCTGGCTAGCAAGAGCTTTCAGTGCTGGCACTTTTCATCTCTGAGCAATTGCTCGACGTTTGCAATTTCTCAGCTCGTGTCTACGAGACGGAGAGATAGTGACCGTGACGTTTGGTGGGTAGAGAAGCGCAAAGCCCCAGTGTTGCTGCGCCTGTGAAAGCGCTTCCAAGGAAGGGTGCTGGCTAGCAACAGCTTTCAGTGCTGGCACTTTTCTTCTCTGAGCAATTGCTCGACGTTTGCAATTTCTCACCAGAGCTTTTGTTAGAGTGCGCGAGAGGATGAGCAGACGATGAGGTGGCTAGAGAAGCACAGAGCGCCAGTGTTCTAAGGGCTACAAGAGCGTTTCCAAGGAAGGGTGCTGGCTAGCAAGAGCTTTCAGTGCTGGCACTTTTCATCTCTGAGCAATTGCTCGACGTTTGCAATTTCTCAGCTCGTGTCTACGAGACGGAGAGATAGTGACCGTGACGTTTGGTGGGTAGAGAAGCGCAAAGCCCCAGTGTTGCTGCGCCTGTGAAAGCGCTTCCAAGGAAGGGGCCTGGCTAGCAACAGCTTTCAGTGCTGGCACTTTTCATCTTTGAGCAATTGCTCGACGTTTGCAATGTCTCACCGGAGCTTTTGTTAGAGTGCGCGAGAGGATGAGCAGACGATGAGGTGGCTAGAGAAGCACAGAGCGCCAGTGTTCTAAGGGCTACAAGAGCGTTTCCAAGGAAGGGTGCTGGCTAGCAAGAGCTTTCAGTGCTGGCACTTTTCAGCTCTGAGCAATTGCTCGACGTTTGCAATTTCTCAGCTCGTGTCTACGAGACGGAAAGAGAATGACCGTGACGTTTGGTGGGTAGAGAAGCGCAAAGCCCCAGTGTTGCTGCGCCTGTGAAAGCGCTTCCAGGGAAGGGTGCTGGCTAGCAAGAGCTTTCAGTGCTGGCACTTTTCATCTCTGAGCAATTGCTCGACGTTTGCAATTTCTCAGCTCGTGTCTACGAGACGGAAAGAGAATGACCGTGACGTTTGGTGGGTAGAGAAGCGCAAAGCCCCAGTGTTGCTGCGCCTGTGAAAGCGCTTCCAAGGAAGGGGGCTGGCTAGCAACAGCTTTCAGTGCTGGCACTTTTCATCTCTGAGCAATTGCTCGACGTTTGCAATTTCTCACCGGAGCTTTTGTTAGAGTGCGCGAGAGGATGAGCAGAAGATGAGGTGGCTAGAGAAGCACAGAGCCCCAGTGTTCTAAGGGCTACAAGAGCGTTTCCAAGGAAGGGTGCTGGCTAGCAAGAGCTTTCAGTGCTGGCACTTTTCATCTCTGAGCAATTGCTCGACGTTTGCAATTTCTCAGCTCGTGTCTACAAGACGGAAAGAGAATGACCGTGACGTTTGGTGGGTAGAGAAGCGCAAAGCCCCAGTGTTGCTGCGCCTGTGAAAGCGCTTCCAAGGAAGGGTGCTGGCTAGCAACAGCTTTCAGTGCTGGCACTTTTCAGCTCTGAGCAATTGCTCGACGTTTGCAATTTCTCACCGGAGCTTTTGTTAGAGTGCGCGAGAGGATGAGCAGAAGATGAGGTGGCTAGAGAAGCACAGAGCGCCAGTGTTCTAAGGGCTACAAGAGCGTTTCCAAGGAAGGGTGCTGGCTAGCAACAGCTTTCAGTGCTGGCACTTTTCTTCTCTGAGCAATTGCTCGACGTTTGCAATTTCTCAGCTCGTGTCTACGAGACGGAGAGATAGTGACCGTGACGTTTGGTGGCTAAAGAAGCGCAGAGAGCAAGTGTTGCTGCGCCTGTGAAAGTGCTTCCAAGGAGGGGGCTTGCTAGCAAGAGCTTTCAGTGCTGGCACTTTTCAGCTCTGAGCAATTGCTCGACGTTTGCTATTTCTCACCGGAGCTTTTGTTAGAGTGCGCGAGAGGATGAGCAGAAGATGAGGTGGCTAGAGAAGCACAGAGCGCCAGTGTTCTAAGGGCTACAAGAGCGTTTCCAAGGAAGGGTGCTGGCTAGCAACAGCTTTCAGTGCTGGCACTTTTCATCTCTGAGCAATTGCTCGACGTTTGCAATTTCTCAGCTCATGTCTATGAGACGGAAAGAGAATGACCGTGACGTTTGGTGGATAGAGAAGCGCAAAGCCCCAGTGTTGCTGCGCCTGTGAAAGCGCTTCCAAGGAAGGGTGCTGGCTAGCAACAGCTTTCAGTGCTGGCACTTTTCATCTCTGAGCAATTGCTCGACGTTTGCAATTTCTCACCGGAGCTTTTGTGAGAGTGCGCGAGAGGATGAGCGGAAGATGAGGTGGCTAGAGAAGCACAGAGCGCCAGTGTTCTAAGGGCTACAAGAGCGTTTCCAAGGAAGGGTGCTGGCTAGCAAGAGCTTTCAGTGCTGGCACTTTTCAGCTCTGAGCAATTGCTCGACGTTTGCAATTTCTCAGCTCGTGTCTACGAGACGGAAAGAGAATGACCGTGACGTTTGGTGGGTAGAGAAGCGCAAAGCCCCAGTGTTGCTGCGCCTGTGAAAGCGCTTCCAAGGAAGGGTGCTGGCTAGCAACAGCTTTCAGTGCTGGCACTTTTCAGCTCTGAGCAATTGCTCGACGTTTGCAATTTCTCACCGGAGCTTTTGTTAGAGTGCGCGAGAGGATGAGCAGAAGATGAGGTGGCTAGAGAAGCACAGAGCGCCAGTGTTCTAAGGGCTACAAGAGCGTTTCCAAGGAAGGGTGCTGGCTAGCAAGAGCTTTCAGTGCTGGCACTTTTCATCTCTGAGCAATTGCTCGACGTTTGCAATTTCTCAGCTCGTGTCTACGAGACGGAGAGATAGTGACCGTGACGTTTGGTGGGTAGAGAAGCGCAAAGCCCCAGTGTTGCTGCGCCTGTGAAAGCGCTTCCAAGGAAGGGTGCTGGCTAGCAACAGCTTTCAGTGCTGGCACTTTTCATCTCTGAGCAATTGCTCGACGTTTGCAATTTCTCACCAGAGCTTTTGTTAGAGTGCGCGAGAGGATGAGCAGACGATGAGGTGGCTAGAGAAGCACAGAGCGCCAGTGTTCTAAGGGCTACAAGAGCGTTTCCAAGGAAGGGTGCTGGCTAGCAAGAGCTTTCAGTGCTGGCACTTTTCATCTCTGAGCAATTGCTCGACGTTTGCAATTTCTCAGCTCGTGTCTACGAGACGGAAAGAGAATGACCGTGACGTTTGGTGGGTAGAGAAGCGCAAAGCCCCAGTGTTGCTGCGCCTGTGAAAGCGCTTCCAAGGAAGGGGGCTGGCTAGCAACAGCTTTCAGTGCTGGCACTTTTCATCTCTGAGCAATTGCTCGACGTTTGCAATTTCTCACCGGAGCTTTTGTTAGAGTGCGCGAGAGGATGAGCAGAAGATGAGGTGGCTAGAGAAGCACAGAGCGCCAGTGTTCTAAGGGCTACAAAAGCGTTTCCAAGGAAGGGGGCTGGCTAGCAAGAGCTTTCAGTGCTGGCACTTTTCATCTCTGAGCAATTGCTCGACGTTTGCAATTTCTCAGCTCGTGTCTACAAGACGGAAAGAGAATGACCGTGACGTTTGGTGGGTAGAGAAGCGCAAAGCCCCAGTGTTGCTGCGCCTGTGAAAGCGCTTCCAAGGAAGGGGGCTGGCTAGCAACAGCTTTCAGTGCTGGCACTTTTCTTCTCTGAGCAATTGCTCGACGTTTGCAATTTCTCACCGGAGCTCTCTTTAGACTACGCGAGAGGATGAGGAGAAGATGAGGTGGCTAGAGAAGCACAGAGCGCCAGTGTTCTAAGGGCTACAAGAGCGTTTCCAAGGAAGGGGGCTGGCTAGCAACAGCTTTCAGTGCTGGCACTTTTCATCTCTGAGCAATTGCTGGACGTTTGCAATTTCTCAGCTCGTGTCTATGAGACGGAGAGATAGTGACCGTGATGTTTGGTGGGTAGAGAAGCGCAAAGCCCCAGTGTTGCTGCGTCTGTGAAAGCGCTTCCAAGGAAGGGTGCTGGCTAGCAACAGCTTTCAGTGCTGGCACTTTTCATCTCTGAGCAATTGCTCGACGTTTGCAATTTCTCAGCTCGTGTCTACGAGACGGAGAGATAGTGACCGTGACGTTTGGTGGGTAGAGAAGCGCAGAGAGCAAGTGTTGCTGCGCCTGTGAAAGCGCTTCCAAGGAAGGGTGCTGGCTAGCAAGAGCTTTCAGTGCTGGCACTTTTCAGCTCTGAGCAATTGCTCGACGTTTGCAATTTCTCAGCTCGTGTCTACGAGACGGAAAGAGAATGACTGTGACGTTTGGTGGGTAGAGAAGCGCAAAGCCCCAGTGTTGCTGCGCCTGTGAAAGCGCTTCCAGGGAAGGGTGCTGGCTAGCAAGAGCTTTCAGTGCTGGCACTTTTCATCTCTGAGCAATTGCTCGACGTTTGCAATTTCTCAGCTCGTGTCTACGAGACGGAAAGAGAATGACCGTGACGTTTGGTGGGTAGAGAAGCGCAAAGCCCCAGTGTTGCTGCGCCTGTGAAAGCGCTTCCAAGGAAGGGGGCTGGCTAGCAACAGCTTTCAGTGCTGGCACTTTTCATCTCTGAGCAATTGCTCGACGTTTGCAATTTCTCACCAGAGCTTTTGTTAGAGTGCGCGAGAGGATGAGCAGACGATGAGGTGGCTAGAGAAGCACAGAGCGCCAGTGTTCTAAGGGCTACAAGAGCGTTTCCAAGGAAGGGTGCTGGCTAGCAAGAGCTTTCAGTGCTGGCACTTTTCATCTCTGAGCAATTGCTCGACGTTTGCAATTTCTCAGCTCGTGTCTACGAGACGGAGAGATAGTGACCGTGACGTTTGGTGGGTAGAGAAGCGCAAAGCCCCAGTGTTGCTGCGCCTGTGAAAGCGCTTCCAAGGAAGGGTGCTGGCTAGCAACAGCTTTCAGTGCTGGCACTTTTCATCTCTGAGCAATTGCTCGACGTTTGCAATTTCTCACCAGAGCTTTTGTTAGAGTGCGCGAGAGGATGAGCAGACGATGAGGTGGCTAGAGAAGCACAGAGCGCCAGTGTTCTAAGGGCTACAAGAGCGTTTCCAAGGAAGGGTGCTGGCTAGCAAGAGCTTTCAGTGCTGGCACTTTTCATCTCTGAGCAATTGCTCGACGTTTGCAATTTCTCAGCTCGTGTCTACGAGACGGAAAGAGAATGACCGTGACGTTTGGTGGGTAGAGAAGCGCAAAGCCCCAGTGTTGCTGCGCCTGTGAAAGCGCTTCCAAGGAAGGGGGCTGGCTAGCAACAGCTTTCAGTGCTGGCACTTTTCATCTCTGAGCAATTGCTCGACGTTTGCAATTTCTCACCGGAGCTTTTGTTAGAGTGCGCGAGAGGATGAGCAGAAGATGAGGTGGCTAGAGAAGCACAGAGCGCCAGTGTTCTAAGGGCTACAAAAGCGTTTCCAAGGAAGGGGGCTGGCTAGCAAGAGCTTTCAGTGCTGGCACTTTTCATCTCTGAGCAATTGCTCGACGTTTGCAATTTCTCAGCTCGTGTCTACAAGACGGAAAGAGAATGACCGTGACGTTTGGTGGGTAGAGAAGCGCAAAGCCCCAGTGTTGCTGCGCCTGTGAAAGCGCTTCCAAGGAAGGGGGCTGGCTAGCAAGAGCTTTCAGTGCTGGCACTTTTCTTCTCTGAGCAATTGCTCGACGTTTGCAATTTCTCACCGGAGCTCTCTTTAGAGTGCGCGAGAGGATGAGCAGAAGATGAGGTGGCTAGAGAAGCACAGAGCGCCAGTGTTCTAAGGGCTACAAGAGCGTTTCCAAGGAAGGGGGCTGGCTAGCAAGAGCTTTCAGTGCTGGCACTTTTCATCTCTGAGCAATTGCTGGACGTTTGCAATTTCTCAGCTCGTGTCTATGAGACGGAGAGATAGTGACCGTGATGTTTGGTGGGTAGAGAAGCGCAAAGCCCCAGTGTTGCTGCGCCTGTGAAAGCGCTTCCAAGGAAGGGTGCTGGCTAGCAACAGCTTTCAGTGCTGGCACTTTTCAGCTCTGAGCAATTGCTCGACGTTTGCAATTTCTCACCAGAGCTTTTGTTAGAGTGCGCGAGAGGATGAGCAGAAGATGAGGTGGCTAGAGAAGCACAGAGCGCCAGTGTTCTAAGGGCTACAAAAGCGTTTCCAAGGAAGGGGGCTGGCTAGCAAGAGCTTTCAGTGCTGGCACTTTTCATCTCTGAGCAATTGCTCGACGTTTGCAATTTCTCAGCTCGTGTCTACGAGACGGAGAGATAGTGACCGTGACGTTTGGTGGGTAGAGAAGCGCAAAGCCCCAGTGTTGCTGCGCCTGTGAAAGCGCTTCCAAGGAAGGGTGCTGGCTAGCAACAGCTTTCAGTGCTGGCACTTTTCATCTCTGAGCAATTGCTCGACGTTTGCAATTTCTCACCAGAGCTTTTGTTAGAGTGCGCGAGAGGATGAGCAGACGATGAGGTGGCTAGAGAAGCACAGAGCGCCAGTGTTCTAAGGGCTACAAGAGCGTTTCCAAGGAAGGGTGCTGGCTAGCAAGAGCTTTCAGTGCTGGCACTTTTCATCTCTGAGCAATTGCTCGACGTTTGCAATTTCTCAGCTCGTGTCTACGAGACGGAAAGAGAATGACCGTGACGTTTGGTGGGTAGAGAAGCGCAAAGCCCCAGTGTTGCTGCGCCTGTGAAAGCGCTTCCAAGGAAGGGGGCTGGCTAGCAAGAGCTTTCAGTGCTGGCACTTTTCATCTCTGAGCAATTGCTCGACGTTTGCAATTTCTCACCGGAGCTTTTGTTAGAGTGCGCGAGAGGATGAGCAGAAGATGAGGTGGCTAGAGAAGCACAGAGCGCCAGTGTTCTAAGGGCTACAAGAGCGTTTCCAAGGAAGGGTGCTGGCTAGCAAGAGCTTTCAGTGCTGGCACTTTTCAGCTCTGAGCAATTGCTCGACGTTTGCAATTTCTCAGCTCGTGTCTACGAGACGGAAAGAGAATGACCGTGAAGTTTGGTGGGTAGAGAAGCGCAAAGCCCCAGTGTTGCTGCGCCTGTGAAAGCGCTTCCAAGGAAGGGGGCTGGCTAGCAACAGCTTTCAGTGCTGGCACTTTTCTTCTCTGAGCAATTGCTCGACGTTTGCAATTTCTCACCGGAGCTCTCTTTAGACTACGCGAGAGGATGAGGAGAAGATGAGGTGGCTAGAGAAGCACAGAGCGCCAGTGTTCTAAGGGCTACAAGAGCGTTTCCAAGGAAGGGGGCTGGCTAGCAAGAGCTTTCAGTGCTGGCACTTTTCATCTCTGAGCAATTGCTGGACGTTTGCAATTTCTCAGCTCGTGTCTATGAGACGGAGAGATAGTGACCGTGATGTTTGGTGGGTAGAGAAGCGCAAAGCCCCAGTGTTGCTGCGCCTGTGAAAGCGCTTCCAAGGAAGGGTGCTGGCTAGCAACAGCTTTCAGTGCTGGCACTTTTCATCTCTGAGCAATTGCTCGACGTTTGCAATTTCTCAGCTCGTGTCTACGAGACGGAGAGATAGTGACCGTGACGTTTGGTGGGTAGAGAAGCGCAGAGAGCAAGTGTTGCTGCGCCTGTGAAAGCGCTTCCAAGGAAGGGTGCTGGCTAGCAAGAGCTTTCAGTGCTGGCACTTTTCAGCTCTGAGCAATTGCTCGACGTTTGCAATTTCTCAGCTCGTGTCTACGAGACGGAAAGAGAATGACTGTGACGTTTGGTGGGTAGAGAAGCGCAAAGCCCCAGTGTTGCTGCGCCTGTGAAAGCGCTTCCAAGGAAGGGTGCTGGCTAGCAACAGCTTTCAGTGCTGGCACTTTTCAGCTCTGAGCAATTGCTCGACGTTTGCAATTTCTCACCGGAGCTTTTGTTAGAGTGCGCGAGAGGATGAGCAGAAGATGAGGTGGCTAGAGAAGCACAGAGCGCCAGTGTTCTAAGGGCTACAAAAGCGTTTCCAAGGAAGGGGGCTGGCTAGCAAGAGCTTTCAGTGCTGGCACTTTTCATCTCTGAGCAATTGCTGGACGTTTGCAATTTCTCAGCTCGTGTCTACGAGACGGAGAGATAGTGACCGTGACGTTTGGTGGGTAGAGAAGCGCAAAGCCCCAGTGTTGCTGCGCCTGTGAAAGCGCTTCCAAGGAAGGGTGCTGGCTAGCAACAGCTTTCAGTGCTGGCACTTTTCATCTCTGAGCAATTGCTCGACGTTTGCAATTTCTCACCGGAGCTTTTGTTAGAGTGCGCGAGAGGATGAGCAGAAGATGAGGTGGCTAGAGAAGCACAGAGCGCCAGTGTTCTAAGGGCTACAAAAGCGTTTCCAAGGAAGGGGGCTGGCTAGCAAGAGCTTTCAGTGCTGGCACTTTTCATCTCTGAGCAATTGCTCGACGTTTGCAATTTCTCAGCTCGTGTCTACAAGACGGAAAGAGAATGACCGTGACGTTTGGTGGGTAGAGAAGCGCAAAGCCCCAGTGTTGCTGCGCCTGTGAAAGCGCTTCCAAGGAAGGGGGCTGGCTAGCAACAGCTTTCAGTGCTGGCACTTTTCTTCTCTGAGCAATTGCTCGACGTTTGCAATTTCTCACCGGAGCTCTCTTTAGACTACGCGAGAGGATGAGGAGAAGATGAGGTGGCTAGAGAAGCACAGAGCGCCAGTGTTCTAAGGGCTACAAGAGCGTTTCCAAGGAAGGGGGCTGGCTAGCAAGAGCTTTCAGTGCTGGCACTTTTCATCTCTGAGCAATTGCTGGACGTTTGCAATTTCTCAGCTCGTGTCTATGAGACGGAGAGATAGTGACCGTGATGTTTGGTGGGTAGAGAAGCGCAAAGCCCCAGTGTTGCTGCGCCTGTGAAAGCGCTTCCAAGGAAGGGTGCTGGCTAGCAACAGCTTTCAGTGCTGGCACTTTTCAGCTCTGAGCAATTGCTCGACGTTTGCAATTTCTCACCAGAGCTTTTGTTAGAGTGCGCGAGAGGATGAGCAGAAGATGAGGTGGCTAGAGAAGCACAGAGCCCCAGTGTTCTAAGGGCTACAAGAGCGTTTCCAAGGAAGGGGGCTGGCTAGCAAGAGCTTTCAGTGCTGGCACTTTTCATCTCTGAGCAATTGCTCGACGTTTGCAATTTCTCAGCTCGTGTCTACGAGACGGAAAGAGAAGGACCGTGACGTTTGGTGGGTAGAGAAGCGCAAAGCCCCAGTGTTGCTGCGCCTGTGAAAGCGCTTCCAGGGAAGGGTGCTGACTAGCAACAGCTTTCAGTGCTGGCACTTTTCAGCTCTGAGCAATTGCTCGACGTTTGCAATTTCTCACCAGAGCTTTTGTTAGAGTGCGCGAGAGGATGAGCAGAAGATGAGGTGGCTAGAGAAGCACAGAGCCCCAGTGTTCTAAGGGCTACAAGAGCGTTTCCAAGGAAGGGGGCTGGCTAGCAAGAGCTTTCAGTGCTGGCACTTTTCATCTCTGAGCAATTGCTCGACGTTTGCAATTTCTCAGCTCGTGTCTAGGAGACGGAAAGAGAAGGACCGTGACGTTTGGTGGGTAGAGAAGCGCAAAGCCCCAGTGTTGCTGCGCCTGTGAAAGCGCTTCCAGGGAAGGGTGCTGACTAGCAACAGCTTTCAGTGCTGGCACTTTTCAGCTCTGAGCAATTGCTCGACGTTTGCAATCTCTCACCGGAGCTTTTGTTAGAGTGCGCGAGAGGATGAGCAGTAGATGAGGTGGCTAGAGAAGCACAGAGCGCCAGTGTTCTAAGGGCTACAAGAGCGTTTCCAAGGAAGGGGGCTGCCTAGCAACAGCTTTCAGTGCTGGCACTTTTCATCTCTGAGCAATTGCTCGACGTTTGCAATTTCTCAGCTCGTGTCTAGGAGACGGAAAGAGAAGGACCGTGACGTTTGGTGGGTAGAGAAGCGCAAAGCCCCAGTGTTGCTGCGCCTGTGAAAGCGCTTCCAGGGAAGGGTGCTGGCTAGCAACAGCTTTCAGTGCTGGCACTTTTCAGCTCTGAGCAATTGCTCGACGTTTGCAATCTCTCACCGGAGCTTTTGTTAGAGTGCGCGAGAGGATGAGCAGTAGATGAGGTGGCTAGAGAAGCACAGAGCGCCAGTGTTCTAAGGGCTACAAGAGCGTTTCCAAGGAAGGGGGCTGGCTAGCAAGAGCTTTCAGTGCTGGCACTTTTCATCTCTGAGCAATTGCTCGACGTTTGCAATTTCTCAGCTCGTGTCTACGAGACGGAGAGATAGTGACCGTGACGTTTGGTGGGTAGAGAAGCGCAAAGCCCCAGTGTTGCTGCGCCTGTGAAAGCGCTTCCAAGGAAGAGTGCTGGCTAGCAACAGCTTTCAGTGCTGGCACTTTTCATCTTTGAGCAATTGCTCGACGTTTGCAATTTCTCACCAGAGCTTTTGTTAGAGTGCGCGAGAGGATGAGCAGAAGATGAGGTGGCTAGAGAAGCACAGAGCGCCAGTGTTCTAAGGGCTACAAGAGCGTTTCCAAGGAAGGGGGCTGGCTAGCAACAGCTTTCAGTGCTGGCACTTTTCATCTCTGAGCAATTGCTCGACGTTTGCAATTTCTCAGCTCGTGTCTATGAGACGGAGAGATAGTGACCGTGACGTTTGGTGGGTAGAGAAGCGCAAAGCCCCAGTGTTGCTGCGTCTGTCAAAGCGCTTCCAAGGAAGGGTGCTGGCTAGCAACAGCTTTCAGTGCTGGCACTTTTCATCTCTGAGCAATTGCTCGACGTTTGCAATTTCTCACCGGAGCTTTTGTTAGAGTGCGCGAGAGGATGAGCAGAAGATGAGGTGGCTAGAGAAGCACAGAGCGCCAGTGTTCTAAGGGCTACAAGAGCGTTTCCAAGGAAGGGGGCTGGCTAGCAACAGCTTTCAGTGCTGGCACTTTTCATCTTTGAGCAATTGCTCGACGTTTGCAATGTCTCACCGGAGCTTTTGTTAGAGTGCGCGAGAGGATGAGCAGAAGATGAGGTGGCTAGAGAAGCACAGAGCCCCAGTGTTCCAAGGGCTACAAGAGCGTTTCCAAGGAAGGGGGCTGGCTAGCAAGAGCTTTCAGTGCTGGCACTTTTCATCTTTGAGCAATTGCTCGACGTTTGCAATTTCTCAGCTCGTGTCTACAAGACGGAAAGAGAATGACCGTGACGTTTGGTGGGTAGAGAAGCGCAAAGCCCCAGTGTTGCTGCGCCTGTGAAAGCGCTTCCAAGGAAGGGGGCTGGCTAGCAAGAGCTTTCAGTGCTGGCACTTTTCATCTTTGAGCAATTGCTCGACGTTTGCAATTTCTCACCGGAGCTTTTGTTAGAGTGCGCGAGAGGATGAGCAGAAGATGAGGTGGCTAGAGAAGCACAGAGCGCCAGTGTTCTAAGGGCTACAAGAGCGTTTCCAAGGAAGGGGGCTGGCTAGCAACAGCTTTCAGTGCTGGCACTTTTCTTCTCTGAGCAATTGCTCGACGTTTGCAATTTCTCAGCTCGTGTCTACGAGACGGAGAGATAGTGACCGTGACGTTTGGTGGCTAAAGAAGCGCAGAGAGCAAGTGTTGCTGCGCCTGTGAAAGTGCTTCCAAGGAGGGGGCTTGCTAGCAACAGCTTTCAGTGCTGGCACTTTTCAGCTCTGAGCAATTGCTCGACGTTTGCTATTTCTCACCGGAGCTTTTGTTAGAGTGCGCGAGAGGATGAGCAGAAGATGAGGTGGCTAGAGAAGCACAGAGCGCCAGTGTTCCAAGGGCTACAAGAGCGTTTCCAAGGAAGGGGGCTGGCTAGCAACAGCTTTCAGTGCTGGCACTTTTCATCTCTGAGCAATTGCTGGACGTTTGCAATTTCTCAGCTCGTGTCTATGAGACGGAGAGATAGTGACCGTGACGTTTGGTGGATAGAGAAGCGCAAAGCCCCAGTGTTGCTGCGCCTGTGAAAGCGCTTCCAAGGAAGGGTGCTGGCTAGCAACAGCTTTCAGTGCTGGCACTTTTCATCTCTGAGCAATTGCTCGACGTTTGCAATTTCTCAGCTCGTGTCTAGGAGACGGAAAGAGAAGGACCGTGACGTTTGGTGGGTAGAGAAGCGCAAAGCCCCAGTGTTGCTGCGCCTGTGAAAGCGCTTCCAGGGAAGGGTGCTGGCTAGCAACAGCTTTCAGTGCTGGCACTTTTCATCTCTGAGCAATTGCTCGACGTTTGCAATTTCTCACCAGAGCTTTTGTTAGAGTGCGCGAGAGGATGAGCAGAAGATGAGGTGGCTAGAGAAGCACAGAGCGCCAGTGTTCTTAGGGCTACAAGAGCGTTTCCAAGGAAGGGGGCTGGCTAGCAACAGCTTTCAGTGCTGGCACTTTTCATCTTTGAGCAATTGCTCGACGTTTGCAATGTCTCACCGGAGCTTTTGTTAGAGTGCGCGAGAGGATGAGCAGAAGATGAGGTGGCTAGAGAAGCACAGAGCCCCAGTGTTCCAAGGGCTACAAGAGCGTTTCCAAGGAAGGGGGCTGGCTAGCAAGAGCTTTCAGTGCTGGCACTTTTCATCTCTGAGCAATTGCTCGACGTTTGCAATTTCTCAGCTCGTGTCTACAAGACGGAAAGAGAATGACCGTGACGTTTGGTGGGTAGAGAAGCGCAAAGCCCCAGTGTTGCTGCGCCTGTGAAAGCGCTTCCAAGGAAGGGGGCTGGCTAGCAACAGCTTTCAGTGCTGGCACTTTTCTTCTCTGAGCAATTGCTCGACGTTTGCAATTTCTCACCGGAGCTCTCTTTAGACTACGCGAGAGGATGAGGAGAAGATGAGGTGGCTAGAGAAGCACAGAGCGCCAGTGTTCTAAGGGCTACAAGAGCGTTTCCAAGGAAGGGGGCTGGCTAGCAAGAGCTTTCAGTGCTGGCACTTTTCATCTCTGAGCAATTGCTGGACGTTTGCAATTTCTCAGCTCGTGTCTATGAGACGGAGAGATAGTGACCGTGATGTTTGGTGGGTAGAGAAGCGCAAAGCCCCAGTGTTGCTGCGCCTGTGAAAGCGCTTCCAAGGAAGGGTGCTGGCTAGCAACAGCTTTCAGTGCTGGCACTTTTCAGCTCTGAGCAATTGCTCGACGTTTGCAATTTCTCACCAGAGCTTTTGTTAGAGTGCGCGAGAGGATGAGCAGAAGATGAGGTGGCTAGAGAAGCACAGAGCCCCAGTGTTCTAAGGGCTACAAGAGCGTTTCCAAGGAAGGGGGCTGGCTAGCAAGAGCTTTCAGTGCTGGCACTTTTCATCTCTGAGCAATTGCTCGACGTTTGCAATTTCTCAGCTCGTGTCTACGAGACGGAGAGATAGTGACCGTGACGTTTGGTGGGTAGAGAAGCGCAGAGAGCAAGTGTTGCTGCGCCTGTGAAAGCGCTTCCAAGGAAGGGTGCTGGCTAGCAACAGCTTTCAGTGCTGGCACTTTTCAGCTCTGAGCAATTGCTCGACGTTTGCAATTTCTCACCAGAGCTTTTGTTAGAGTGCGCGAGAGGATGAGCAGAAGATGAGGTGGCTAGAGAAGCACAGAGCGCCAGTGTTCTAAGGGCTACAAGAGCGTTTCCAAGGAAGGGGGCTGCCTAGCAACAGCTTTCAGTGCTGGCACTTTTCATCTCTGAGCAATTGCTCGACGTTTGCAATTTCTCAGCTCGTGTCTAGGAGACGGAAAGAGAAGGACCGTGACGTTTGGTGGGTAGAGAAGCGCAAAGCCCCAGTGTTGCTGCGCCTGTGAAAGCGCTTCCAGGGAAGGGTGCTGGCTAGCAACAGCTTTCAGTGCTGGCACTTTTCAGCTCTGAGCAATTGCTCGACGTTTGCAATCTCTCACCGGAGCTTTTGTTAGAGTGCGCGAGAGGATGAGCAGTAGATGAGGTGGCTAGAGAAGCACAGAGCGCCAGTGTTCTAAGGGCTACAAGAGCGTTTCCAAGGAAGGGGGCTGGCTAGCAAGAGCTTTCAGTGCTGGCACTTTTCATCTCTGAGCAATTGCTCGACGTTTGCAATTTCTCAGCTCGTGTCTACGAGACGGAGAGATAGTGACCGTGACGTTTGGTGGGTAGAGAAGCGCAAAGCCCCAGTGTTGCTGCGCCTGTGAAAGCGCTTCCAAGGAAGAGTGCTGGCTAGCAACAGCTTTCAGTGCTGGCACTTTTCATCTTTGAGCAATTGCTCGACGTTTGCAATTTCTCACCAGAGCTTTTGTTAGAGTGCGCGAGAGGATGAGCAGAAGATGAGGTGGCTAGAGAAGCACAGAGCGCCAGTGTTCTAAGGGCTACAAGAGCGTTTCCAAGGAAGGGGGCTGGCTAGCAACAGCTTTCAGTGCTGGCACTTTTCATCTCTGAGCAATTGCTCGACGTTTGCAATTTCTCAGCTCGTGTCTATGAGACGGAGAGATAGTGACCGTGACGTTTGGTGGGTAGAGAAGCGCAAAGCCCCAGTGTTGCTGCGTCTGTCAAAGCGCTTCCAAGGAAGGGTGCTGGCTAGCAACAGCTTTCAGTGCTGGCACTTTTCATCTCTGAGCAATTGCTCGACGTTTGCAATTTCTCACCAGAGCTTTTGTTAGAGTGCGCGAGAGGATGAGCAGAAGATGAGGTGGCTAGAGAAGCACAGAGCGCCAGTGTTCCAAGGGCTACAAGAGCGTTTCCAAGGAAGGGGGCTGGCTAGCAACAGCTTTCAGTGCTGGCACTTTTCATCTCTGAGCAATTGCTGGACGTTTGCAATTTCTCAGCTCGTGTCTATGAGACGGAGAGATAGTGACCGTGACGTTTGGTGGATAGAGAAGCGCAAAGCCCCAGTGTTGCTGCGCCTGTGAAAGCGCTTCCAAGGAAGGGTGCTGGCTAGCAACAGCTTTCAGTGCTGGCACTTTTCATCTCTGAGCAATTGCTCGACGTTTGCAATTTCTCAGCTCGTGTCTAGGAGACGGAAAGAGAAGGACCGTGACGTTTGGTGGGTAGAGAAGCGCAAAGCCCCAGTGTTGCTGCGCCTGTGAAAGCGCTTCCAGGGAAGGGTGCTGGCTAGCAACAGCTTTCAGTGCTGGCACTTTTCATCTCTGAGCAATTGCTCGACGTTTGCAATTTCTCACCAGAGCTTTTGTTAGAGTGCGCGAGAGGATGAGCAGAAGATGAGGTGGCTAGAGAAGCACAGAGCGCCAGTGTTCTTAGGGCTACAAGAGCGTTTCCAAGGAAGGGGGCTGGCTAGCAACAGCTTTCAGTGCTGGCACTTTTCATCTTTGAGCAATTGCTCGACGTTTGCAATGTCTCACCGGAGCTTTTGTTAGAGTGCGCGAGAGGATGAGCAGAAGATGAGGTGGCTAGAGAAGCACAGAGCCCCAGTGTTCCAAGGGCTACAAGAGCGTTTCCAAGGAAGGGTGCTGGCTAGCAACAGCTTTCAGTGCTGGCACTTTTCATCTCTGAGCAATTGCTCGACGTTTGCAATTTCTCAGCTCGTGTCTACAAGACGGAAAGAGAATGACCGTGACGTTTGGTGGGTAGAGAAGCGCAAAGCCCCAGTGTTGCTGCGCCTGTGAAAGCGCTTCCAAGGAAGGGGGCTGGCTAGCAACAGCTTTCAGTGCTGGCACTTTTCTTCTCTGAGCAATTGCTCGACGTTTGCAATTTCTCACCGGAGCTCTCTTTAGACTACGCGAGAGGATGAGGAGAAGATGAGGTGGCTAGAGAAGCACAGAGCGCCAGTGTTCTAAGGGCTACAAGAGCGTTTCCAAGGAAGGGGGCTGGCTAGCAAGAGCTTTCAGTGCTGGCACTTTTCATCTCTGAGCAATTGCTGGACGTTTGCAATTTCTCAGCTCGTGTCTATGAGACGGAGAGATAGTGACCGTGATGTTTGGTGGGTAGAGAAGCGCAAAGCCCCAGTGTTGCTGCGCCTGTGAAAGCGCTTCCAAGGAAGGGTGCTGGCTAGCAACAGCTTTCAGTGCTGGCACTTTTCAGCTCTGAGCAATTGCTCGACGTTTGCAATTTCTCACCAGAGCTTTTGTTAGAGTGCGCGAGAGGATGAGCAGAAGATGAGGTGGCTAGAGAAGCACAGAGCCCCAGTGTTCTAAGGGCTACAAGAGCGTTTCCAAGGAAGGGGGCTGGCTAGCAAGAGCTTTCAGTGCTGGCACTTTTCATCTCTGAGCAATTGCTCGACGTTTGCAATTTCTCAGCTCGTGTCTACGAGACGGAGAGATAGTGACCGTGACGTTTGGTGGGTAGAGAAGCGCAGAGAGCAAGTGTTGCTGCGCCTGTGAAAGCGCTTCCAAGGAAGGGTGCTGGCTAGCAACAGCTTTCAGTGCTGGCACTTTTCAGCTCTGAGCAATTGCTCGACGTTTGCAATTTCTCACCAGAGCTTTTGTTAGAGTGCGCGAGAGGATGAGCAGAAGATGAGGTGGCTAGAGAAGCACAGAGCGCCAGTGTTCTAAGGGCTACAAGAGCGTTTCCAAGGAAGGGGGCTGCCTAGCAACAGCTTTCAGTGCTGGCACTTTTCATCTCTGAGCAATTGCTCGACGTTTGCAATTTCTCAGCTCGTGTCTAGGAGACGGAAAGAGAAGGACCGTGACGTTTGGTGGGTAGAGAAGCGCAAAGCCCCAGTGTTGCTGCGCCTGTGAAAGCGCTTCCAGGGAAGGGTGCTGGCTAGCAACAGCTTTCAGTGCTGGCACTTTTCAGCTCTGAGCAATTGCTCGACGTTTGCAATCTCTCACCGGAGCTTTTGTTAGAGTGCGCGAGAGGATGAGCAGTAGATGAGGTGGCTAGAGAAGCACAGAGCGCCAGTGTTCTAAGGGCTACAAGAGCGTTTCCAAGGAAGGGGGCTGGCTAGCAAGAGCTTTCAGTGCTGGCACTTTTCATCTCTGAGCAATTGCTCGACGTTTGCAATTTCTCAGCTCGTGTCTACGAGACGGAGAGATAGTGACCGTGACGTTTGGTGGGTAGAGAAGCGCAAAGCCCCAGTGTTGCTGCGCCTGTGAAAGCGCTTCCAAGGAAGAGTGCTGGCTAGCAACAGCTTTCAGTGCTGGCACTTTTCATCTTTGAGCAATTGCTCGACGTTTGCAATTTCTCACCAGAGCTTTTGTTAGAGTGCGCGAGAGGATGAGCAGAAGATGAGGTGGCTAGAGAAGCACAGAGCGCCAGTGTTCTAAGGGCTACAAGAGCGTTTCCAAGGAAGGGGGCTGGCTAGCAACAGCTTTCAGTGCTGGCACTTTTCATCTCTGAGCAATTGCTCGACGTTTGCAATTTCTCAGCTCGTGTCTATGAGACGGAGAGATAGTGACCGTGACGTTTGGTGGGTAGAGAAGCGCAAAGCCCCAGTGTTGCTGCGTCTGTCAAAGCGCTTCCAAGGAAGGGTGCTGGCTAGCAACAGCTTTCAGTGCTGGCACTTTTCATGTCTGAGCAATTGCTCGACGTTTGCAATTTCTCACCAGAGCTTTTGTTAGAGTGCGCGAGAGGATGAGCAGAAGATGAGGTGGCTAGAGAAGCACAGAGCGCCAGTGTTCTTAGGGCTACAAGAGCGTTTCCAAGGAAGGGGGCTGGCTAGCAACAGCTTTCAGTGCTGGCACTTTTCATCTTTGAGCAATTGCTCGACGTTTGCAATGTCTCACCGGAGCTTTTGTTAGAGTGCGCGAGAGGATGAGCAGAAGATGAGGTGGCTAGAGAAGCACAGAGCCCCAGTGTTCCAAGGGCTACAAGAGCGTTTCCAAGGAAGGGGGCTGGCTAGCAAGAGCTTTCAGTGCTGGCACTTTTCATCTTTGAGCAATTGCTCGACGTTTGCAATTTCTCACCGGAGCTTTTGTTAGAGTGCGCGAGAGGATGAGCAGAAGATGAGGTGGCTAGAGAAGCACAGAGCGCCAGTGTTCTAAGGGCTACAAGAGCGTTTCCAAGGAAGGGGGCTGGCTAGCAACAGCTTTCAGTGCTGGCACTTTTCTTCTCTGAGCAATTGCTCGACGTTTGCAATTTCTCAGCTCGTGTCTACGAGACGGAGAGATAGTGACCGTGACGTTTGGTGGCTAAAGAAGCGCAGAGAGCAAGTGTTGCTGCGCCTGTGAAAGTGCTTCCAAGGAGGGGGCTTGCTAGCAACAGCTTTCAGTGCTGGCACTTTTCAGCTCTGAGCAATTGCTCGACGTTTGCTATTTCTCACCGGAGCTTTTGTTAGAGTGCGCGAGAGGATGAGCAGAAGATGAGGTGGCTAGAGAAGCACAGAGCGCCAGTGTTCCAAGGGCTACAAGAGCGTTTCCAAGGAAGGGGGCTGGCTAGCAACAGCTTTCAGTGCTGGCACTTTTCATCTCTGAGCAATTGCTGGACGTTTGCAATTTCTCAGCTCGTGTCTATGAGACGGAGAGATAGTGACCGTGACGTTTGGTGGATAGAGAAGCGCAAAGCCCCAGTGTTGCTGCGCCTGTGAAAGCGCTTCCAAGGAAGGGTGCTGGCTAGCAACAGCTTTCAGTGCTGGCACTTTTCATCTCTGAGCAATTGCTCGACGTTTGCAATTTCTCACCGGAGCTTTTGTTAGAGTGCGCGAGAGGATGAGCAGAAGATGAGGTGGCTAGAGAAGGACAGAGCGCCAGTGTTCTAAGGGCTACAAGAGCGTTTCCAAGGAAGGGGGCTGGCTAGCAAGAGCTTTCAGTGCTGGCACTTTTCATCTCTGAGCAATTGCTCGACGTTTGCAATTTCTCAGCTCGTGTCTACGAGACGGAAAGAGAATGACTGTGACGTTTGGTGGGTAGAGAGGCGCAAAGCCCCAGTGTTGCTGCGCCTGTGAAAGCGCTTCCAAGGAAGGCTGCTGGCTAGCAAGAGCTTTCAGTGCTGGCACTTTTCATCTCTGAGCAATTGCTCGACGTTTGCAATTTCTCAGCTCGTGTCTACGAGACGGAAAGAGAATGACCGTGACGTTTGGTGGGTAGAGAAGCGCAAAGCCCCAGTGTTGCTGCGCCTGTGAAAGCGCTTCCAAGGAAGGGTGCTGGCTAGCAAGAGCTTTCAGTGCTGGCACTTTTCATCTCTGAGCAATTGCTCGACGTTTGCAATTTCTCACCGGAGCTTTTGTTAGAGTGCGCGAGAGGATGAGCAGAAGATGAGGTGGCTAGAGAAGCACAGAGCGCCAGTGTTCTAAGGGCTACAAGACCGTTTCCAAGGAAGGGGGCTGGCTAGCAAGAGCTTTCAGTGCTGGCACTTTTCATCTCTGAGCAATTGCTCGACGTTTGCAATTTCTCAGCTCGTGTCTACGAGACGGAGAGATAGTGACCGTGACGTTTGGTGGATAGAGAAGCGCAAAGCCCCAGTGTTGCTGCGCCTGTGAAAGCGCTTCCAAGGAAGGGTGCTGGCTAGCAAGAGCTTTCAGTGCTGGCACTTTTCAGCTCTGAGCAATTGCTCGACGTTTGCAATTTCTCACCAGAGCTTTTGTTAGAGTGCGCGAGAGGATGAGCAGAAGATGAGGTGGCTAGAGAAGCACAGAGCGCCAGTGTTCTAAGGGCTACAAGAGCGTTTCCAAGGAAGGGGGCTGGCTAGCAAGAGCTTTCAGTGCTGGCACTTTTCATCTCTGAGCAATTGCTCGACGTTTGCAATTTCTCAGCTCGTGTCTACGAGACGGAGAGATAGTGACCGTGACGTTTGGTGGGTAGAGAAGCGCAGAGAGCAAGTGTTGCTGCGCCTGTGAAAGCGCTTCCAAGGAAGGGTGCTGGCTAGCAACAGCTTTCAGTGCTGGCACTTTTCAGCTCTGAGCAATTGCTCGACGTTTGCAATTTCTCACCAGAGCTTTTGTTAGAGTGCGCGAGAGGATGAGCAGAAGATGAGGTGGCTAGAGAAGCACAGAGCGCCAGTGTTCTAAGGGCTACAAGAGCGTTTCCAAGGAAGGGGGATGCCTAGCAACAGCTTTCAGTGCTGGCACTTTTCATCTCTGAGCAATTGCTCGACGTTTGCAATTTCTCAGCTCGTGTCTAGGAGACGGAAAGAGAAGGACCGTGACGTTTGGTGGGTAGAGAAGCGCAAAGCCCCAGTGTTGCTGCGCCTGTGAAAGCGCTTCCAGGGAAGGGTGCTGGCTAGCAACAGCTTTCAGTGCTGGCACTTTTCAGCTCTGAGCAATTGCTCGACGTTTGCAATCTCTCACCGGAGCTTTTGTTAGAGTGCGCGAGAGGATGAGCAGTAGATGAGGTGGCTAGAGAAGCACAGAGCGCCAGTGTTCTAAGGGCTACAAGAGCGTTTCCAAGGAAGGGGGCTGGCTAGCAAGAGCTTTCAGTGCTGGCACTTTTCATCTCTGAGCAATTGCTCGACGTTTGCAATTTCTCAGCTCGTGTCTACAAGACGGAAAGAGAATGACCGTGACGTTTGGTGGGTAGAGAAGCGCAAAGCCCCAGTGTTGCTGCGCCTGTGAAAGCGCTTCCAAGGAAGGGGGCTGGCTAGCAACAGCTTTCAGTGCTGGCACTTTTCTTCTCTGAGCAATTGCTCGACGTTTGCAATTTCTCACCGGAGCTCTCTTTAGACTACGCGAGAGGATGAGGAGAAGATGAGGTGGCTAGAGAAGCACAGAGCGCCAGTGTTCTAAGGGCTACAAGAGCGTTTCCAAGGAAGGGGGCTGGCTAGCAAGAGCTTTCAGTGCTGGCACTTTTCATCTCTGAGCAATTGCTGGACGTTTGCAATTTCTCAGCTCGTGTCTATGAGACGGAGAGATAGTGACCGTGATGTTTGGTGGGTAGAGAAGCGCAAAGCCCCAGTGTTGCTGCGCCTGTGAAAGCGCTTCCAAGGAAGGGTGCTGGCTAGCAACAGCTTTCAGTGCTGGCACTTTTCAGCTCTGAGCAATTGCTCGACGTTTGCAATTTCTCACCAGAGCTTTTGTTAGAGTGCGCGAGAGGATGAGCAGAAGATGAGGTGGCTAGAGAAGCACAGAGCCCCAGTGTTCTAAGGGCTACAAGAGCGTTTCCAAGGAAGGGGGCTGGCTAGCAAGAGCTTTCAGTGCTGGCACTTTTCATCTCTGAGCAATTGCTCGACGTTTGCAATTTCTCAGCTCGTGTCTACGAGACGGAGAGATAGTGACCGTGACGTTTGGTGGGTAGAGAAGCGCAGAGAGCAAGTGTTGCTGCGCCTGTGAAAGCGCTTCCAAGGAAGGGTGCTGGCTAGCAACAGCTTTCAGTGCTGGCACTTTTCAGCTCTGAGCAATTGCTCGACGTTTGCAATTTCTCACCAGAGCTTTTGTTAGAGTGCGCGAGAGGATGAGCAGAAGATGAGGTGGCTAGAGAAGCACAGAGCGCCAGTGTTCTAAGGGCTACAAGAGCGTTTCCAAGGAAGGGGGCTGCCTAGCAACAGCTTTCAGTGCTGGCACTTTTCATCTCTGAGCAATTGCTCGACGTTTGCAATTTCTCAGCTCGTGTCTAGGAGACGGAAAGAGAAGGACCGTGACGTTTGGTGGGTAGAGAAGCGCAAAGCCCCAGTGTTGCTGCGCCTGTGAAAGCGCTTCCAGGGAAGGGTGCTGGCTAGCAACAGCTTTCAGTGCTGGCACTTTTCAGCTCTGAGCAATTGCTCGACGTTTGCAATCTCTCACCGGAGCTTTTGTTAGAGTGCGCGAGAGGATGAGCAGTAGATGAGGTGGCTAGAGAAGCACAGAGCGCCAGTGTTCTAAGGGCTACAAGAGCGTTTCCAAGGAAGGGGGCTGGCTAGCAAGAGCTTTCAGTGCTGGCACTTTTCATCTCTGAGCAATTGCTCGACGTTTGCAATTTCTCAGCTCGTGTCTACGAGACGGAGAGATAGTGACCGTGACGTTTGGTGGGTAGAGAAGCGCAAAGCCCCAGTGTTGCTGCGCCTGTGAAAGCGCTTCCAAGGAAGAGTGCTGGCTAGCAACAGCTTTCAGTGCTGGCACTTTTCATCTTTGAGCAATTGCTCGACGTTTGCAATTTCTCACCAGAGCTTTTGTTAGAGTGCGCGAGAGGATGAGCAGAAGATGAGGTGGCTAGAGAAGCACAGAGCGCCAGTGTTCTAAGGGCTACAAGAGCGTTTCCAAGGAAGGGGGCTGGCTAGCAACAGCTTTCAGTGCTGGCACTTTTCATCTCTGAGCAATTGCTCGACGTTTGCAATTTCTCAGCTCGTGTCTATGAGACGGAGAGATAGTGACCGTGACGTTTGGTGGGTAGAGAAGCGCAAAGCCCCAGTGTTGCTGCGTCTGTCAAAGCGCTTCCAAGGAAGGGTGCTGGCTAGCAACAGCTTTCAGTGCTGGCACTTTTCATCTCTGAGCAATTGCTCGACGTTTGCAATTTCTCACCAGAGCTTTTGTTAGAGTGCGCGAGAGGATGAGCAGAAGATGAGGTGGCTAGAGAAGCACAGAGCGCCAGTGTTCCAAGGGCTACAAGAGCGTTTCCAAGGAAGGGGGCTGGCTAGCAACAGCTTTCAGTGCTGGCACTTTTCATCTCTGAGCAATTGCTGGACGTTTGCAATTTCTCAGCTCGTGTCTATGAGACGGAGAGATAGTGACCGTGACGTTTGGTGGATAGAGAAGCGCAAAGCCCCAGTGTTGCTGCGCCTGTGAAAGCGCTTCCAAGGAAGGGTGCTGGCTAGCAACAGCTTTCAGTGCTGGCACTTTTCATCTCTGAGCAATTGCTCGACGTTTGCAATTTCTCAGCTCGTGTCTAGGAGACGGAAAGAGAAGGACCGTGACGTTTGGTGGGTAGAGAAGCGCAAAGCCCCAGTGTTGCTGCGCCTGTGAAAGCGCTTCCAGGGAAGGGTGCTGGCTAGCAACAGCTTTCAGTGCTGGCACTTTTCATCTCTGAGCAATTGCTCGACGTTTGCAATTTCTCACCAGAGCTTTTGTTAGAGTGCGCGAGAGGATGAGCAGAAGATGAGGTGGCTAGAGAAGCACAGAGCGCCAGTGTTCTTAGGGCTACAAGAGCGTTTCCAAGGAAGGGGGCTGGCTAGCAACAGCTTTCAGTGCTGGCACTTTTCATCTTTGAGCAATTGCTCGACGTTTGCAATGTCTCACCGGAGCTTTTGTTAGAGTGCGCGAGAGGATGAGCAGAAGATGAGGTGGCTAGAGAAGCACAGAGCCCCAGTGTTCCAAGGGCTACAAGAGCGTTTCCAAGGAAGGGTGCTGGCTAGCAACAGCTTTCAGTGCTGGCACTTTTCATCTCTGAGCAATTGCTCGACGTTTGCAATTTCTCAGCTCGTGTCTACAAGACGGAAAGAGAATGACCGTGACGTTTGGTGGGTAGAGAAGCGCAAAGCCCCAGTGTTGCTGCGCCTGTGAAAGCGCTTCCAAGGAAGGGGGCTGGCTAGCAACAGCTTTCAGTGCTGGCACTTTTCTTCTCTGAGCAATTGCTCGACGTTTGCAATTTCTCACCGGAGCTCTCTTTAGACTACGCGAGAGGATGAGGAGAAGATGAGGTGGCTAGAGAAGCACAGAGCGCCAGTGTTCTAAGGGCTACAAGAGCGTTTCCAAGGAAGGGGGCTGGCTAGCAAGAGCTTTCAGTGCTGGCACTTTTCATCTCTGAGCAATTGCTGGACGTTTGCAATTTCTCAGCTCGTGTCTATGAGACGGAGAGATAGTGACCGTGATGTTTGGTGGGTAGAGAAGCGCAAAGCCCCAGTGTTGCTGCGCCTGTGAAAGCGCTTCCAAGGAAGGGTGCTGGCTAGCAACAGCTTTCAGTGCTGGCACTTTTCAGCTCTGAGCAATTGCTCGACGTTTGCAATTTCTCACCAGAGCTTTTGTTAGAGTGCGCGAGAGGATGAGCAGAAGATGAGGTGGCTAGAGAAGCACAGAGCCCCAGTGTTCTAAGGGCTACAAGAGCGTTTCCAAGGAAGGGGGCTGGCTAGCAAGAGCTTTCAGTGCTGGCACTTTTCATCTCTGAGCAATTGCTCGACGTTTGCAATTTCTCAGCTCGTGTCTACGAGACGGAGAGATAGTGACCGTGACGTTTGGTGGGTAGAGAAGCGCAGAGAGCAAGTGTTGCTGCGCCTGTGAAAGCGCTTCCAAGGAAGGGTGCTGGCTAGCAACAGCTTTCAGTGCTGGCACTTTTCAGCTCTGAGCAATTGCTCGACGTTTGCAATTTCTCACCAGAGCTTTTGTTAGAGTGCGCGAGAGGATGAGCAGAAGATGAGGTGGCTAGAGAAGCACAGAGCGCCAGTGTTCTAAGGGCTACAAAAGCGTTTCCAAGGAAGGGGGCTGCCTAGCAACAGCTTTCAGTGCTGGCACTTTTCATCTCTGAGCAATTGCTCGACGTTTGCAATTTCTCAGCTCGTGTCTAGGAGACGGAAAGAGAAGGACCGTGACGTTTGGTGGGTAGAGAAGCGCAAAGCCCCAGTGTTGCTGCGCCTGTGAAAGCGCTTCCAGGGAAGGGTGCTGGCTAGCAACAGCTTTCAGTGCTGGCACTTTTCAGCTCTGAGCAATTGCTCGACGTTTGCAATCTCTCACCGGAGCTTTTGTTAGAGTGCGCGAGAGGATGAGCAGTAGATGAGGTGGCTAGAGAAGCACAGAGCGCCAGTGTTCTAAGGGCTACAAGAGCGTTTCCAAGGAAGGGGGCTGGCTAGCAAGAGCTTTCAGTGCTGGCACTTTTCATCTCTGAGCAATTGCTCGACGTTTGCAATTTCTCAGCTCGTGTCTACGAGACGGAGAGATAGTGACCGTGACGTTTGGTGGGTAGAGAAGCGCAAAGCCCCAGTGTTGCTGCGCCTGTGAAAGCGCTTCCAAGGAAGAGTGCTGGCTAGCAACAGCTTTCAGTGCTGGCACTTTTCATCTTTGAGCAATTGCTCGACGTTTGCAATTTCTCACCAGAGCTTTTGTTAGAGTGCGCGAGAGGATGAGCAGAAGATGAGGTGGCTAGAGAAGCACAGAGCGCCAGTGTTCTAAGGGCTACAAGAGCGTTTCCAAGGAAGGGGGCTGGCTAGCAACAGCTTTCAGTGCTGGCACTTTTCATCTCTGAGCAATTGCTCGACGTTTGCAATTTCTCAGCTCGTGTCTATGAGACGGAGAGATAGTGACCGTGACGTTTGGTGGGTAGAGAAGCGCAAAGCCCCAGTGTTGCTGCGTCTGTCAAAGCGCTTCCAAGGAAGGGTGCTGGCTAGCAACAGCTTTCAGTGCTGGCACTTTTCATGTCTGAGCAATTGCTCGACGTTTGCAATTTCTCACCAGAGCTTTTGTTAGAGTGCGCGAGAGGATGAGCAGAAGATGAGGTGGCTAGAGAAGCACAGAGCGCCAGTGTTCTTAGGGCTACAAGAGCGTTTCCAAGGAAGGGGGCTGGCTAGCAACAGCTTTCAGTGCTGGCACTTTTCATCTTTGAGCAATTGCTCGACGTTTGCAATGTCTCACCGGAGCTTTTGTTAGAGTGCGCGAGAGGATGAGCAGAAGATGAGGTGGCTAGAGAAGCACAGAGCCCCAGTGTTCCAAGGGCTACAAGAGCGTTTCCAAGGAAGGGGGCTGGCTAGCAACAGCTTTCAGTGCTGGCACTTTTCATCTTTGAGCAATTGCTCGACGTTTGCAATTTCTCACCGGAGCTTTTGTTAGAGTGCGCGAGAGGATGAGCAGAAGATGAGGTGGCTAGAGAAGCACAGAGCGCCAGTGTTCTAAGGGCTACAAGAGCGTTTCCAAGGAAGGGGGCTGGCTAGCAACAGCTTTCAGTGCTGGCACTTTTCTTCTCTGAGCAATTGCTCGACGTTTGCAATTTCTCAGCTCGTGTCTACGAGACGGAGAGATAGTGACCGTGACGTTTGGTGGCTAAAGAAGCGCAGAGAGCAAGTGTTGCTGCGCCTGTGAAAGTGCTTCCAAGGAAGGGGGCTTGCTAGCAACAGCTTTCAGTGCTGGCACTTTTCAGCTCTGAGCAATTGCTCGACGTTTGCTATTTCTCACCGGAGCTTTTGTTAGAGTGCGCGAGAGGATGAGCAGAAGATGAGGTGGCTAGAGAAGCACAGAGCGCCAGTGTTCCAAGGGCTACAAGAGCGTTTCCAAGGAAGGGGGCTGGCTAGCAACAGCTTTCAGTGCTGGCACTTTTCATCTCTGAGCAATTGCTGGACGTTTGCAATTTCTCAGCTCGTGTCTATGAGACGGAGAGATAGTGACCGTGACGTTTGGTGGATAGAGAAGCGCAAAGCCCCAGTGTTGCTGCGCCTGTGAAAGCGCTTCCAAGGAAGGGTGCTGGCTAGCAACAGCTTTCAGTGCTGGCACTTTTCATCTCTGAGCAATTGCTCGACGTTTGCAATTTCTCACCGGAGCTTTTGTTAGAGTGCGCGAGAGGATGAGCAGAAGATGAGGTGGCTAGAGAAGGACAGAGCGCCAGTGTTCTAAGGGCTACAAGAGCGTTTCCAAGGAAGGGGGCTGGCTAGCAAGAGCTTTCAGTGCTGGCACTTTTCATCTCTGAGCAATTGCTCGACGTTTGCAATTTCTCAGCTCGTGTCTACGAGACGGAAAGAGAATGACTGTGACGTTTGGTGGGTAGAGAGGCGCAAAGCCCCAGTGTTGCTGCGCCTGTGAAAGCGCTTCCAAGGAAGGCTGCTGGCTAGCAAGAGCTTTCAGTGCTGGCACTTTTCATCTCTGAGCAATTGCTCGACGTTTGCAATTTCTCAGCTCGTGTCTACGAGACGGAAAGAGAATGACCGTGACGTTTGGTGGGTAGAGAAGCGCAAAGCCCCAGTGTTGCTGCGCCTGTGAAAGCGCTTCCAAGGAAGGGTGCTGGCTAGCAAGAGCTTTCAGTGCTGGCACTTTTCATCTCTGAGCAATTGCTCGACGTTTGCAATTTCTCACCGGAGCTTTTGTTAGAGTGCGCGAGAGGATGAGCAGAAGATGAGGTGGCTAGAGAAGCACAGAGCGCCAGTGTTCTAAGGGCTACAAGAGCGTTTCCAAGGAAGGGGGCTGGCTAGCAAGAGCTTTCAGTGCTGGCACTTTTCATCTCTGAGCAATTGCTCGACGTTTGCAATTTCTCAGCTCGTGTCTACGAGACGGAGAGATAGTGACCGTGACGTTTGGTGGATAGAGAAGCGCAAAGCCCCAGTGTTGCTGCGCCTGTGAAAGCGCTTCCAAGGAAGGGTGCTGGCTAGCAAGAGCTTTCAGTGCTGGCACTTTTCAGCTCTGAGCAATTGCTCGACGTTTGCAATTTCTCACCAGAGCTTTTGTTAGAGTGCGCGAGAGGATGAGCAGAAGATGAGGTGGCTAGAGAAGCACAGAGCGCCAGTGTTCTAAGGGCTACAAGAGCGTTTCCAAGGAAGGGGGCTGGCTAGCAAGAGCTTTCAGTGCTGGCACTTTTCATCTCTGAGCAATTGCTCGACGTTTGCAATTTCTCAGCTCGTGTCTACGAGACGGAGAGATAGTGACCGTGACGTTTGGTGGGTAGAGAAGCGCAGAGAGCAAGTGTTGCTGCGCCTGTGAAAGCGCTTCCAAGGAAGGGTGCTGGCTAGCAACAGCTTTCAGTGCTGGCACTTTTCAGCTCTGAGCAATTGCTCGACGTTTGCAATTTCTCACCAGAGCTTTTGTTAGAGTGCGCGAGAGGATGAGCAGAAGATGAGGTGGCTAGAGAAGCACAGAGCGCCAGTGTTCTAAGGGCTACAAGAGCGTTTCCAAGGAAGGGGGATGCCTAGCAACAGCTTTCAGTGCTGGCACTTTTCATCTCTGAGCAATTGCTCGACGTTTGCAATTTCTCAGCTCGTGTCTAGGAGACGGAAAGAGAAGGACCGTGACGTTTGGTGGGTAGAGAAGCGCAAAGCCCCAGTGTTGCTGCGCCTGTGAAAGCGCTTCCAAGGAAGAGTGCTGGCTAGCAACAGCTTTCAGTGCTGGCACTTTTCATCTTTGAGCAATTGCTCCACGTTTGCAATTTCTCACCAGAGCTTTTGATAGAGTGCGCGAGAGGATGAGCAGAAGATGAGGTGGCTAGAGAAGCACAGAGCGCCAGTGTTCTAAGGGCTACAAGAGCGTTTCCAAGGAAGGGGGCTGGCTAGCAACAGCTTTCAGTGCTGGCACTTTTCATCTCTGAGCAATTGCTCGACGTTTGCAATTTCTCAGCTCGTGTCTATGAGACGGAGAGATAGTGACCGTGACGTTTGGTGGGTAGAGAAGCGCAAAGCCCCAGTGTTGCTGCGTCTGTCAAAGCGCTTCCAAGGAAGGGTGCTGGCTAGCAACAGCTTTCAGTGCTGGCACTTTTCATCTCTGAGCAATTGCTCGACGTTTGCAATTTCTCACCAGAGCTTTTGTTAGAGTGCGCGAGAGGATGAGCAGAAGATGAGGTGGCTAGAGAAGCACAGAGCGCCAGTGTTCTTAGGGCTACAAGAGCGTTTCCAAGGAAGGGGGCTGGCTAGCAACAGCTTTCAGTGCTGGCACTTTTCATCTTTGAGCAATTGCTCGACGTTTGCAATTTCTCACCGGAGCTTTTGTTAGAGTGCGCGAGAGGATGAGCAGAAGATGAGGTGGCTAGAGAAGCACAGAGCCCCAGTGTTCCAAGGGCTACAAGAGCGTTTCCAAGGAAGGGGGCTGGCTAGCAAGAGCTTTCAGTGCTGGCACTTTTCATCTCTGAGCAATTGCTCGACGTTTGCAATTTCTCAGCTCGTGTCTACAAGACGGAAAGAGAATGACCGTGACGTTTGGTGGGTAGAGAAGCGCAAAGCCCCAGTGTTGCTGCGCCTGTGAAAGCGCTTCCAAGGAAGGGGGCTGGCTAGCAACAGCTTTCAGTGCTGGCACTTTTCATCTCTGAGCAATTGCTGGACGTTTGCAATTTCTCAGCTCGTGTCTATGAGACGGAGAGATAGTGACCGTGATGTTTGGTGGGTAGAGAAGCGCAAAGCCCCAGTGTTGCTGCGCCTGTGAAAGCGCTTCCAAGGAAGGGTGCTGGCTAGCAAGAGCTTTCAGTGCTGGCACTTTTCAGCTCTGAGCAATTGCTCGACGTTTGCAATTTCTCACCAGAGCTTTTGTTAGAGTGCGCGAGAGGATGAGCAGAAGATGAGGTGGCTAGAGAAGCACAGAGCGCCAGTGTTCTAAGGGCTACAAGAGCGTTTCCAAGGAAGGGGGCTGGCTAGCAAGAGCTTTCAGTGCTGGCACTTTTCATCTCTGAGCAATTGCTCGACGTTTGCAATTTCTCAGCTCGTGTCTACGAGACGGAGAGATAGTGACCGTGACGTTTGGTGGGTAGAGAAGCGCAGAGAGCAAGTGTTGCTGCGCCTGTGAAAGCGCTTCCAAGGAAGGGTGCTGGCTAGCAACAGCTTTCAGTGCTGGCACTTTTCAGCTCTGAGCAATTGCTCGACGTTTGCAATTTCTCACCAGAGCTTTTGTTAGAGTGCGCGAGAGGATGAGCAGAAGATGAGGTGGCTAGAGAAGCACAGAGCGCCAGTGTTCTAAGGGCTACAAGAGCGTTTCCAAGGAAGGGGGCTGGCTAGCAAGAGCTTTCAGTGCTGGCACTTTTCATCTCTGAGCAATTGCTCGACGTTTGCAATTTCTCAGCTCGTGTCTAGGAGACGGAAAGAGAAGGACCGTGACGTTTGGTGGGTAGAGAAGCGCAAAGCCCCAGTGTTGCTGCGCCTGTGAAAGCGCTTCCAGGGAAGGGTGCTGGCTAGCAACAGCTTTCAGTGCTGGCACTTTTCAGCTCTGAGCAATTGCTCGACGTTTGCAATCTCTCACCGGAGCTTTTGTTAGAGTGCGCGAGAGGATGAGCAGTAGATGAGGTGGCTAGAGAAGCACAGAGCGCCAGTGTTCTAAGGGCTACAAGAGCGTTTCCAAGGAAGGGGGCTGGCTAGCAAGAGCTTTCAGTGCTGGCACTTTTCATCTCTGAGCAATTGCTCGACGTTTGCAATTTCTCAGCTCGTGTCTACGAGACGGAGAGATAGTGACCGTGACGTTTGGTGGGTAGAGAAGCGCAAAGCCCCAGTGTTGCTGCGCCTGTGAAAGCGCTTCCAAGGAAGAGTGCTGGCTAGCAACAGCTTTCAGTGCTGGCACTTTTCATCTTTGAGCAATTGCTCGACGTTTGCAATTTCTCACCAGAGCTTTTGTTAGAGTGCGCGAGAGGATGAGCAGAAGATGAGGTGGCTAGAGAAGCACAGAGCGCCAGTGTTCTAAGGGCTACAAGAGCGTTTCCAAGGAAGGGGGCTGGCTAGCAAGAGCTTTCAGTGCTGGCACTTTTCATCTCTGAGCAATTGCTCGACGTTTGCAATTTCTCAGCTCGTGTCTATGAGACGGAGAGATAGTGACCGTGACGTTTGGTGGGTAGAGAAGCGCAAAGCCCCAGTGTTGCTGCGCCTGTCAAAGCGCTTCCAAGGAAGGGTGCTGGCTAGCAACAGCTTTCAGTGCTGGCACTTTTCATCTCTGAGCAATTGCTCGACGTTTGCAATTTCTCACCAGAGCTTTTGTTAGAGTGCGCGAGAGGATGAGCAGAAGATGAGGTGGCTAGAGAAGCACAGAGCGCCAGTGTTCTTAGGGCTACAAGAGCGTTTCCAAGGAAGGGGGCTGGCTAGCAACAGCTTTCAGTGCTGGCACTTTTCATCTTTGAGCAATTGCTCGACGTTTGCAATGTCTCACCGGAGCTTTTGTTAGAGTGCGCGAGAGGATGAGCAGAAGATGAGGTGGCTAGAGAAGCACAGAGCCCCAGTGTTCCAAGGGCTACAAGAGCGTTTCCAAGGAAGGGGGCTGGCTAGCAAGAGCTTTCAGTGCTGGCACTTTTCATCTTTGAGCAATTGCTCGACGTTTGCAATTTCTCAGCTCGTGTCTACAAGACGGAAAGAGAATGACCGTGACGTTTGGTGGGTAGAGAAGCGCAAAGCCCCAGTGTTGCTGCGCCTGTGAAAGCGCTTCCAAGGAAGGGGGCTGGCTAGCAAGAGCTTTCAGTGCTGGCACTTTTCATCTTTGAGCAATTGCTCGACGTTTGCAATTTCTCACCGGAGCTTTTGTTAGAGTGCGCGAGAGGATGAGCAGAAGATGAGGTGGCTAGAGAAGCACAGAGCGCCAGTGTTCTAAGGGCTACAAGAGCGTTTCCAAGGAAGGGGGCTGGCTAGCAACAGCTTTCAGTGCTGGCACTTTTCTTCTCTGAGCAATTGCTCGACGTTTGCAATTTCTCAGCTCGTGTCTACGAGACGGAGAGATAGTGACCGTGACGTTTGGTGGCTAAAGAAGCGCAGAGAGCAAGTGTTGCTGCGCCTGTGAAAGTGCTTCCAAGGAGGGGGCTTGCTAGCAACAGCTTTCAGTGCTGGCACTTTTCAGCTCTGAGCAATTGCTCGACGTTTGCTATTTCTCACCGGAGCTTTTGTTAGAGTGCGCGAGAGGATGAGCAGAAGATGAGGTGGCTAGAGAAGCACAGAGCGCCAGTGTTCCAAGGGCTACAAGAGCGTTTCCAAGGAAGGGGGCTGGCTAGCAACAGCTTTCAGTGCTGGCACTTTTCATCTCTGAGCAATTGCTGGACGTTTGCAATTTCTCAGCTCGTGTCTATGAGACGGAGAGATAGTGACCGTGACGTTTGGTGGATAGAGAAGCGCAAAGCCCCAGTGTTGCTGCGCCTGTGAAAGCGCTTCCAAGGAAGGGTGCTGGCTAGCAACAGCTTTCAGTGCTGGCACTTTTCATCTCTGAGCAATTGCTCGACGTTTGCAATTTCTCACCAGAGCTTTTGTTAGAGTGCGCGAGAGGATGAGCAGAAGATGAGGTGGCTAGAGAAGCACAGAGCGCCAGTGTTCTAAGGGCTACAAGAGCGTTTCCAAGGAAGGGGGCTGGCTAGCAAGAGCTTTCAGTGCTGGCACTTTTCATCTCTGAGCAATTGCTCGACGTTTGCAATTTCTCAGCTCGTGTCTATGAGACAGAAAGAGAATGACCGTGACATTTGGTGGGTAGAGAAGCGCAAAGCCCCAGTGTTGCTGCGCCTGTGAAAGCGCTTCCAGGGAAGGGTGCTGGCTAGCAACAGCTTTCAGTGCTGGCACTTTTCATCTTTGAGCAATTGCTCGACGTTTGCAATTTCTCACCGGAGCTTTTGTTAGAGTGCGCGAGAGGATGAGCAGAAGATGAGGTGGCTAGAGAAGCACAGAGCGCCAGTGTTCTAAGGGCTACAAGAGCGTTTCCAAGGAAGGGGGCTGGCTAGCAAGAGCTTTCAGTGCTGGCACTTTTCATCTCTGAGCAATTGCTCGACGTTTGCAATTTCTCAGCTCGTGTCTACGAGACGGAAAGAGAATGACCGTGACGTTTGGTGGGTAGAGAAGCGCAAAGCCCCAGTGTTGCTGCGTCTGTGAAAGCGCTTCCAGGGAAGGGTGCTGGCTAGCAACAGCTTTCAGTGCTGGCACTTTTCATCTCTGAGCAATTGCTCGATGTTTGCAATTTCTCAGCTCGTGTCTACGAGACGGAAAGAGAATGACCGTGACGTTTGGTGGGTAGAGAAGCGCAAAGCCCCAGTGTTGCTGCGCCTGTGAAAGCGCTTCCAAGGAAGGGTGCTGGCTAGCAAGAGTTTTCAGTGCTGGCACTTTTCATCTCTGAGCAATTGCTCGACGTTTGCAACTTCTCACCGGAGCTTTTGTTAGAGTGCGCGAGAGGATGAGCAGAAGATGAGGTGGCTAGAGAAGCACAGAGCGCCAGTGTTCTAAGGGCTACAAGAGCGTTTCCAAGGAAGGGGGCTGGCTAGCAAGAGCTTTCAGTGCTGGCACTTTTCATCTCTGAGCAATTGCTCGACGTTTGCAATTTCTCAGCTCGTGTCTATGAGACGGAGAGATAATGACCGTGACGTTTGGTGGGTAGAGAAGCGCAGAGAGCAAGTGTTGCTGCGCTTGTGAAAGCGCTTCCAAGGAGGGGGCTTGCTAGCAAGAGCTTTCAGTGCTGGCACTTTTCATCTCTGAGCAATTGCTTGACGTTTGCAATTTCTCTCCGGAGCTTTTGTTAGAGTGCGCGAGAGGATGAGCAGAAGATGAGGTGGCTAGAGAAGCACAGAGCCCCAGTGTTCTTAGGGCTACAAGAGCGTTTCCAAGGAAGGGGGCTGGCTAGCAAGAGCTTTCAGTGCTGGCACTTTTCATCTCTGAGCAATTGCTCGACGTTTGCAATTTCTCAGCTCGTGTCTACGAGACGGAGAGATAGTGACCTTGATATTTGGTGGCTAGAGAAGTGCAAAGCCCCAGTGTTGCTGCGCCTGTGAAAGCGCATCCAAGGAAGGGTGCTGGCTAGCAACAGCTTTCAGTGCTGGCACTTTTCATCTCTGAGCAATTGCTCGACGTTTGCAATTTCTCACCTGTGCTCTCTTTAGACTGCGCGAGAGGATGAGCAGAAGATGAGGTGGCTAGAGAAGCTCAGAGCCCCATTGTTGTAAGGGCTACAAAAGCGCTTCCAAGGAAGGGCGCTGGCTAGCAACAGCTTTCAGTGCTGGCACTTTTCATCTCTGAGCAATTGCTCGACCTTTGCAATTTCTCACCTGTGCTCTCTTTAGACTGCGCGAGAGGATGGGCAGAAGGTTAGGTGGCTAGAGAAGCACAGAGCCCCATTGTTCTTAGGGCTACAAGAGCGTTTCCAAGGAAGGGGGCTGGCTAGCAAGAGCTTTCAGTGCTGGCACTTTTCATCTCTGAGCAGTTGCTCGACGTTTGCCATTTCTCAGCTCGTGTCTACGAGACGGAAAGAGAATGACTGTGACGTTTGGTGGGTAGAGAAGCGCAAAGCCCCAGTGTTGCTGCGTCTGTGAAAGCGCTTCCAAGGAAGGGTGCTGGCTAGCAACAGCTTTCAGTGCTGGCACTTTTCAGCTCTGAGCAATTGCTCGACGTTTGCAATTTCTCACCGGAGCTTTTCTTAGAGTGCGCGAGAGGATGAGCAGAAGATGAGGTGGCTAGAGAAGCACAGAGCGCCAGTGTTCCAAGGGCTACAAGAGCGTTTCCAAGGAAGGGGGCTGGCTAGCAACAGCTTTCAGTGCTGGCACTTTTCTTCTCTGAGCAATTGCTCGACGTTTGCAATTTCTCAGCTCGTGTCTATGAGACGGAGAGATAATGACCGTGACGTTTGGTGGGTAGAGAAGCGCAGAGAGCAAGTGTTGCTGCGCTTGTGAAAGCGCTTCCAAGGAGGGGGCTTGCTAGCAAGAGCTTTCAGTGCTGGCACTTTTCATCTCTGAGCAATTGCTTGACGTTTGCAATTTCTCTCCGGAGCTTTTGTTAGAGTGCGCGAGAGGATGAGCAGAAGATGAGGTGGCTAGAGAAGCACAGAGCCCCAGTGTTCTTAGGGCTACAAGAGCGTTTCCAAGGAAGGGGGCTGGCTAGCAAGAGCTTTCAGTGCTGGCACTTTTCATCTCTGAGCAATTGCTCGACGTTTGCAATTTCTCAGCTCGTGTCTACGAGACGGAGAGATAGTGACCTTGATATTTGGTGGCTAGAGAAGTGCAAAGCCCCAGTGTTGCTGCGCCTGTGAAAGCGCATCCAAGGAAGGGTGCTGGCTAGCAACAGCTTTCAGTGCTGGCACTTTTCATCTCTGAGCAATTGCTCGACGTTTGCAATTTCTCACCTGAGCTCTCTTTAGACTGCGCGAGAGGATGAGCAGAAGATGAGGTGGCTAGAGAAGCTCAGAGCCCCATTGTTGTAAGGGCTACAAAAGCGCTTCCAAGGAAGGGCGCTGGCTAGCAACAGCTTTCAGTGCTGGCACTTTTCAGCTCTGAGCAATTGCTCGACCTTTGCAATTTCTCACCTGTGCTCTCTTTAGACTGCGCGAGAGGATGGGCAGAAGATGAGGTGGCTAGAGAAGCACAGAGCCCCAGTGTTCCAAGGGCTACAAGAGCGTTTCCAAGGAAGGGGGCTGGCTAGCAAGAGCTTTCAGTGCTGGCACTTTTCATCTCTGAGCAGTTGCTCGACGTTTGCAATTTCTCAGCTCGTGTCTACGAGACGGAAAGAGAATGACCGTGACGTTTGGTGGGTAGAGAAGCTCAAAGCCCCAGTGTTGCTGCGCCTGTGAAAGCGCTTCCAGGGAAGGGTGCTGGCTAGCAAGAGCTTTCAGTGCTGGCACTTTTCAGCTCTGAGCAATTGCTCGACGTTTGCAATTTCTCAGCTCGTGTCTATGAGACGGAGAGATAGTGACCGTGACGTTTGGTGGGTAGAGAAGCGCAAAGCCCCAGTGTTGCTGCGTCTGTGAAAGCGCTTCCAGGGAAGGGAGCTGGCTAGCAACAGCTTTCAGTGCTGGCACTTTTCAGCTCTGAGCAATTGCTCGACGTTTGCAATTTCTCACCGGAGCTTTTGTTAGAGTGCGCGAGAGGATGAGCAGAAGATGAGGTGGCTAGAGAAGCACAGAGCGCCAGTGTTCTTAGGGCTACAAGAGCGTTTCCAAGGAAGGGGGCTGGCTAGCAAGAGCTTTCAGTGCTGGCACTTTTCATCTCTGAGCAGTTGCTCGACGTTTGCAATTTCTCAGCTCGTGTCTACGAGACGGAAAGAGAATGACTGTGACGTTTGGTGGGTAGAGAAGCGCAAAGCCCCAGTGTTGCTGCGCCTGTGAAAGCGCTTCCAGGGAAGGGTGCTGGCTAGCAAGAGCTTTCAGTGCTGGCACTTTTCAGCTCTGAGCAATTGCTCGACGTTTGCAATTTCTCAGCTCGTGTCTATGAGACGGAGAGATAGTGACCGTGACGTTTGGTGGGTAGAGAAGCGCAAAGCCCCAGTGTTGCTGCGTCTGTGAAAGCGCTTCCAGGGAAGGGAGCTGGCTAGCAACAGCTTTCAGTGCTGGCACTTTTCAGCTCTGAGCAATTGCTCGACGTTTGCAATTTCTCACCGGAGCTTTTGTTAGAGTGCGCGAGAGGATGAGCAGAAGATGAGGTGGCTAGAGAAGCACAGAGCGCCAGTGTTCTTAGGGCTACAAGAGCGTTTCCAAGGAAGGGGGCTGGCTAGCAAGAGCTTTCAGTGCTGGCACTTTTCATCTCTGAGCAATTGCTCGACGTTTGCAATTTCTCAGCTCGTGTCTACGAGACGGAGAGATAGTGACCGTGACGTTTGGTGGGTAGAGAAGCGCAAAGCCCCAGTGTTGCTGCGCCTGTGAAAGCGCTTCCAAGGAAGGGAGCTGGCTAGCAACAGCTTTCAGTGCTGGCACTTTTCATCTTTGAGCAATTGCTCGACGTTTGCAATTTCTCACCGGAGCTTTTGTTAGAGTGCGCGAGAGGATGAGCAGAAGATGAGGTGGCTAGAGAAGCACAGAGCGCCAGTGTTCTAAGGGCTACAAGAGCGTTTCCAAGGAAGGGTGCTGGCTAGCAAGAGCTTTCAGTGCTGGCACTTTTCATCTCTGAGCAATTGCTGGACGTTTGCAATTTCTCAGCTCGTGTCTACGAGACGGAAAGAGAATGACCGTGACGTTTGGTGGGTAGAGAAGCGCAAAGCCCCAGTGTTGCTGCGCCTGTGAAAGCGCTTCCAAGGAAGGGTGCTGGCTAGCAAGAGCTTTCAGTGCTGGCACTTTTCATCTCTGAGCAATTGCTCGACGTTTGCAATTTCTCACCAGAGCTTTTGTTAGAGTGCGCGAGAGGATGAGCAGAAGATGAGGTGGCTAGAGAAGCACAGAGCCCCAGTGTTCTTAGTGCTACAAGAGCGTTTCCAAGGAAGGGTGCTGGCTAGCAACAGCTTTCAGTGCTGGCACTTTTCAGCTCTGAGCAATTGCTCGACGTTTGCAATTTCTCTCCGGAGCTTTTGTTAGAGTGCGCGAGAGGATGAGCAGAAGATGAGGTGGCTAGAGAAGCACAGAGCGCCAGTGTTCTTAGGGCTACAAGAGCGTTTCCAAGGAAGGGTGCTGGCTAGCAAGAGCTTTCAGTGCTGGCACTTTTCATCTCTGAGCAATTGCTCGACGTTTGCAATTTCTCAGCTCGTGTCTATGAGACGGAGAGATAGTGACCGTGACGTTTGGTGGGTAGAGAAGCGCAAAGCCCCAGTGTTGCTGCGTCTGTGAAAGCGCTTCCAGGGAAGGGAGCTGGCTAGCAACAGCTTTCAGTGCTGGCACTTTTCAGCTCTGAGCAATTGCTCGACGTTTGCAATTTCTCACCGGAGCTTTTGTTAGAGTGCGCGAGAGGATGAGCAGAAGATGAGGTGGCTAGAGAAGCACAGAGCGCCAGTGTTCTTAGGGCTACAAGAGCGTTTCCAAGGAAGGGGGCTGGCTAGCAAGAGCTTTCAGTGCTGGCACTTTTCATCTCTGAGCAATTGCTCGACGTTTGCAATTTCTCAGCTCGTGTCTACGAGACGGAGAGATAGTGACCGTGACGTTTGGTGGCTAGAGAAGCGCAAAGCCCCAGTGTTGCTGCGCCTGTGAAAGCGCTTCCAAGGAAGGGAGCTGGCTAGCAACAGCTTTCAGTGCTGGCACTTTTCATCTTTGAGCAATTGCTCGACGTTTGCAATTTCTCACCTGAGCTCTCTTTAGACTGCGCGAGAGGATGAGCAGAAGATGAGGTGGCTAGAGAAGCACAGAGCGCCAGTGTTCTAAGGGCTACAAGAGCGTTTCCAAGGAAGGGGGCTGGCTAGCAAGAGCTTTCAGTGCTGGCACTTTTCATCTCTGAGCAATTGCTCGACGTTTGCAATTTCTCAGCTAGTGTCTACGAGACGGAAAGAGAATGACTGTGACGTTTGGTGGGTAGAGAAGCGCAAAGCCCCAGTGTTGCTGCGCCTGTGAAAGCGCTTCCAAGGAAGGGTGCTGGCTAGCAAGAGCTTTCAGTGCTGGCACTTTTCATCTCTGAGCAATTGCTCGACGTTTGCAATTTCTCAGCTCGTGTCTACGAGACGGAAAGAGATTGACCGTGACGTTTGGTGGGTAGAGAAGCGCAAAGCCCCAGTGTTGCTGCGCCTGTGAAAGCGCTTCGAAGGAAGGGGGCTGGCTAGCAACAGCTTTCAGTGCTGGCACTTTTCTTCTCTGAGCAATTGCTCGACGTTTGCAATTTCTCAGCTCGTGTCTACGAGACGGAGAGATAGTGACCTTGGTATTTGGTGGCTAGAGAAGTGCAAAGCCCCAGTGTTGCTGCGCCTGTGAAAGCGCTTCCAAGGAAGGGGGCTTGCTAGCAACAGCTTTCAGTGCTGGCACTTTTCAGCTCTGAGCAATTGCTCGACGTTTGCAATTTCTCACCGGAGCTTTTGTTAGAGTGCGCGAGAGGATGAGCAGAAGATGAGGTGGCTAGAGAAGCACAGAGCGCCAGTGTTCCAAGGGCTACAAGAGCGTTTCCAAGGAAGGGGGCTGGCTAGCAAGAGCTTTCAGTGCTGGCACTTTTCATCTCTGAGCAATTGCTCGACGTTTGCAATTTCTCAGCTCGTGTCTACGAGACGGAAAGAGAATGACCGTGACGTTTGGTGGGTAGAGAAGCGCAAAGCCCCAGTGTTGCTGCGCCTGTGAAAGCGCTTCCAGGGAAGGGTGCTGGCTAGCAAGAGCTTTCAGTGCTGGCACTTTTCATCTCTGAGCAATTGCTCGACGTTTGCAATTTCTCAGCTCGTGTCTACGAGACGGAGAGATAGTGACCGTGACGTTTGGTGGGTAGAGAAGCGCAGAGAGCAAGTGTTGCTGCGCCTGTGAAAGTGCTTCCAAGGAGGGGGCTTGCTAGCAAGAGCTTTCAGTGCTGGCACTTTTCAGCTCTGAGCAATTGCTCGACGTTTGCAATTTCTCACCGGAGCTTTTGTTAGAGTGCGCGAGAGGATGAGCAGAAGATGAGGTGGCTAGAGAAGCACAGAGCGCCAGTGTTCTAAGGGCTAGAAGAGCGTTTCCAAGGAAGGGAGCTGGCTAGCAAGAGCTTTCAGTGCTGGCACTTTTCATCTCTGAGCAATTGCGCGACGTTTGCAATTTCTCAGCTCGTGTCTATGAGACGGAAAGAGAATGACCGTGACGTTTGGTGGGTAGAGAAGCGCAAAGCCCCAGTGTTGCTGCGCCTGTGAAAGCGCTTCCAAGGAAGGGTGCTGGCTAGCAAGAGCTTTCAGTGCTGGCACTTTTCATCTCTGAGCAATTGCTCGACGTTTGCAATTTCTCACCAGAGCTTTTGTTAGAGTGCGCGAGAGGATGAGCAGAAGATGAGGTGGCTAGAGAAGCCCAGAGCCCCAGTGTTCCAAGGGCTACAAGAGCGTTTCCAAGGAAGGGGGCTGGCTAGCAACAGCTTTCAGTGCTGGCACTTTTCAGCTCTGAGCAATTGCTCGACGTTTGCAATTTCTCTCCGGAGCTTTTGTTAGAGTGCGCGAGAGGATGAGCAGAAGATGAGGTGGCTAGAGAAGCACAGAGCGCCAGTGTTCTTAGGGCTACAAGAGCGTTTCCAAGGAAGGGTGCTGGCTAGCAAGAGCTTTCAGTGCTGGCACTTTTCTTCTCTGAGCAATTGCTCGACGTTTGCAATTTCTCAGCTCGTGTCTACGAGACGGAGAGATAGTGACCTTGATATTTGGTGGCTAGAGAAGTGCAAAGCCCCAGTGTTGCTGCGCCTGTGAAAGCGCTTCCAAGGAAGGGGGCTGGCTAGCAACAGCTTTCAGTGCTGGCACTTTTCAGCTCTGAGCAATTGCTCGACGTTTGCAATTTCTCACCGGAGCTTTTCTTAGAGTGCGCGAGAGGATGAGCAGAAGATGAGGTGGCTAGAGAAGCACAGAGCGCCAGTGTTCCAAGGGCTACAAGAGCGTTTCCAAGGAAGGGGGCTGGCTAGCAAGAGCTTTCAGTGCTGGCACTTTTCATCTCTGAGCAATTGCTCGACGTTTGCAATTTCTCAGCTCGTGTCTACGAGACGGAGAGATAGTGACCCTGATATTTGGTGGCTAGAGAAGCGCAAAGCCCCAGTGTTTCTGCGCCTGTGAAAGCGCTTCCAAGGAAGGGCGCTGGCTAGCAACAGCTTTCAGTGCTGGCACTTTTCATCTCTGAGCAATTGCTCGACGTTTGCAATTTCTCACCTGTGCTCTCTTTAGACTGCGCGAGAGGATGGGCAGAAGATTAGGTGGCTAGAGAAGCACAGAGCGCCAGTGTTCTTAGGGCTACAAGAGCGTTTCCAAGGAAGGGGGCTGGCTAGCAAGAGCTTTCAGTGCTGGCACTTTTCATCTCTGAGCAGTTGCTCGACGTTTGCAATTTCTCAGCTCGTGTCTACGAGACGGAAAGAGAATGACCGTGACATTTGGTGGGTAGAGAAGCGCAAAGCCCCAGTGTTGCTGCGCCTGTGAAAGCGCTTCCAAGGAAGGGTGCTGGCTAGCAACAGCTTTCAGTGCTGGCACTTTTCAGCTCTGAGCAATTGCTCGACGTTTGCAATTTCTCACCGGAGCTTTTCTTAGAGTGCGCGAGAGGATGAGCAGAAGATGAGGTGGCTAGAGAAGCACAGAGCCCCAGTGTTCCAAAGGCTACAAGAGCGTTTCCAAGGAAGGGGGCTGGCTATCAACAGCTTTCAGTGCTGGCACTTTTCTTCTCTGAGCAATTGCTCGACGTTTGCAATTTCTCAGCTCGTGTCTACAAGACGGAGAGATAATGACCGTGACGTTTGGTGGGTAGAGAAGCGCAGAGAGCAAGTGTTGCTGCGGCTGTGAAAGCGCTTCCAAGGAGGGGGCTTGCTAGCAAGAGCTTTCAGTGCTGGCACTTTTCATCTCTGAGCAATTGCTTGACGTTTGCAATTTCTCACCGGAGCTTTTGTTAGAGTGCGCGAGAGGATGAGCAGAAGATGAGGTGGCTAGAGAAGCACAGAGCGCCAGTGTTCTAAGGGCTACAAGAGCGTTTCCAAGGAAGGGGGCTGGCTAGCAAGAGCTTTCAGTGCTGGCACTTTTCATCTCTGAGCAATTGCTCGACGTTTGCAATTTCTCAGCTCGTGTCTACGAGACGGAGAGATAGTGACCTTGATATTTGGTGGCTAGAGAAGTGCAAAGCCCCAGTGTTGCTGCGCCTGTGAAAGCGCATCCAAGGAAGGGTGCTGGCTAGCAACAGCTTTCAGTGCTGGCACTTTTCATCTCTGAGCAATTGCTCGACGTTTGCAATTTCTCACCTGAGCTCTCTTTAGACTGCGCGAGAGGATGAGCAGAAGATGAGGTGGCTAGAGAAGCTCAGAGCCCCATTGTTGTAAGGGCTACAAAAGCGCTTCCAAGGAAGGGCGCTGGCTAGCAACAGCTTTCAGTGCTGGCACTTTTCATCTCTGAGCAATTGCTCGACGTTTGCAATTTCTCACCTTTGCTCTCTTTAGACTGCGCGAGAGGATGGGCAGAAGATTAGGTGGCTAGAGAAGCACAGAGCCCCAGTGTTCCAAGGGCTACAAGAGCGTTTCCAAGGAAGGGGGCTGGCTAGCAAGAGCTTTCAGTGCTGGCACTTTTCATCTCTGAGCAGTTGCTCGACGTTTGCAATTTCTCAGCTCGTGTCTACGAGACGGAAAGAGAATGACCGTGACATTTGGTGGGTAGAGAAGCGCAAAGCCCCAGTGTTGCTGCGCCTGTGAAAGCGCTTCCAAGGAAGGGTGCTGGCTACCAACAGCTTTCAGTGCTGGCACTTTTCAGCTCTGAGCAATTGCTCGACGTTTGCAATTTCTCACCGGAGCTTTTGTTAGAGTGCGCGAGAGGATGAGCAGAAGATGAGGTGGCTAGAGAAGCACAGAGCGCCAGTGTTCTTAGGGCTACAAGAGCGTTTCCAAGGAAGGGGGCTGGCTAGCAAGAGCTTTCAGTGCTGGCATTTTTCATCTCTGAGCAATTGCTCGACGTTTGCAATTTCTCAGCTCGTGTCTATGAGACGGAGAGATAGTGACCGTGACGTTTGGTGGGTAGAGAAGCGCAGAGAGCAAGTGTTGCTGCGCCTGTGAAAGCGCTTCCAGGGAAGGGTGCTGGCTAGCAACAGCTTTCAGTGCTGGCACTTTTCTTCTCTGAGCAATTGCTCGACGTTTGCAATTTCTCACCGGAGCTTTTGTTAGAGTGCGCGAGAGGATGAGCAGAAGATGAGGTGGCTAGAGAAGCACAGAGCGCCAGTGTTCTAAGGGCTACAAGAGCGTTTCCAAGGAAGGGGGCTGGCTAGCAACAGCTTTCAGTGCTGGCACTTTTCATCTCTGAGCAATTGCTCGACGTTTGCAATTTCTCAGCTCGTGTCTATGAGACGGAAAGAGAATGACCGTGACGTTTGGTGGGTAGAGAAGCGCAAAGCCCCAGTGTTGCTGCGCCTGTGAAAGCGCTTCCAGGGAAGGGGGCTTGCTAGCAACAGCTTTCAGTGCTGGCACTTTTCTTCTCTGAGCAATTGCTCGACGTTTGCAATTTCTCACCAGATCTTTTGTTAGAGTGCGCGAGAGGATGAGCAGAAGATGAGGTGGCTAGAGAAGCACAGAGCCCCAGTGTTCTTAGGGCTACAAGAGCGTTTCCAAGGAAGGGTGCTGGCTAGCAAGAGCTTTCAGTGCTGGCACTTTTCATCTCTGAGCAATTGCTCGACGTTTGCAATTTCTCAGCTCGTGTCTACGAGACGGAGAGATAGTGACCGTGACGTTTGGTGGGTAGAGAAGCGCAGAGAGCAAGTGTTGCTGCGCCTGTGAAAGTGCTTCCAAGGAGGGCGCTGGCTAGCAACAGCTTTCAGTGCTGGCACTTTTCAGCTCTGAGCAATTGCTCGACGTTTGCAATTTCTCACCGGAGCTTTTGTTAGAGTGCGCGAGAGGATGAGCAGAAGATGAGGTGGCTAGAGAAGCACAGAGCGCCAGTGTTCTTAGGGCTACAAGAGCGTTTCCAAGGAAGGGAGCTGGCTAGCAAGAGCTTTCAGTGCTGGCATTTTTCATCTCTGAGCAATTGCTCGACGTTTGCAATTTCTCAGCTCGTGTCTATGAGACGGAGAGATAGTGACCGTGACGTTTGGTGGGTAGAGAAGCGCAGAGAGCAAGTGTTGCTGCGCCTGTGAAAGCGCTTCCAGGGAAGGGTGCTGGCTAGCAACAGCTTTCAGTGCTGGCACTTTTCTTCTCTGAGCAATTGCTCGACGTTTGCAATTTCTCACCGGAGCTTTTGTTAGAGTGCGCGAGAGGATGAGCAGAAGATGAGGTGGCTAGAGAAGCACAGAGCGCCAGTGTTCTAAGGGCTACAAGAGCGTTTCCAAGGAAGGGGGCTGGCTAGCAACAGCTTTCAGTGCTGGCACTTTTCATCTCTGAGCAATTGCTCGACGTTTGCAATTTCTCAGCTCGTGTCTATGAGACGGAAAGAGAATGACCGTGACGTTTGGTGGGTAGAGAAGCGCAAAGCCCCAGTGTTGCTGCGCCTGTGAAAGCGCTTCCAGGGAAGGGGGCTTGCTAGCAACAGCTTTCAGTGCTGGCACTTTTCTTCTCTGAGCAATTGCTCGACGTTTGCAATTTCTCACCAGATCTTTTGTTAGAGTGCGCGAGAGGATGAGCAGAAGATGAGGTGGCTAGAGAAGCACAGAGCCCCAGTGTTCTTAGGGCTACAAGAGCGTTTCCAAGGAAGGGTGCTGGCTAGCAAGAGCTTTCAGTGCTGGCACTTTTCATCTCTGAGCAATTGCTCGACGTTTGCAATTTCTCAGCTCGTGTCTACGAGACGGAGAGATAGTGACCGTGACGTTTGGTGGGTAGAGAAGCGCAGAGAGCAAGTGTTGCTGCGCCTGTGAAAGTGCTTCCAAGGAGGGCGCTGGCTAGCAACAGCTTTCAGTGCTGGCACTTTTCAGCTCTGAGCAATTGCTCGACGTTTGCAATTTCTCACCGGAGCTTTTGTTAGAGTGCGCGAGAGGATGAGCAGAAGATGAGGTGGCTAGAGAAGCACAGAGCGCCAGTGTTCTTAGGGCTACAAGAGCGTTTCCAAGGAAGGGAGCTGGCTAGCAAGAGCTTTCAGTGCTGGCACTTTTCATCTCTGAGCAATTGCTCGACGTTTGCAATTTCTCAGCTCGTGTCTAGGAGACGGAAAGAGAATGACCGTGACGTTTGGTGGGTAGAGAAGCGCAAAGCCCCATGTTGCTGCGCCTGTGAAAGCGCTTCCAAGGAAGGGTGCTGGCTAGCAACAGCTTTCAGTGCTGGCACTTTTCATCTCTGAGCAATTGCTCGACGTTTGCAATTTCTCACCAGAGCTTTTGTTAGAGTGCGCGAGAGGATGAGCAGAAGATGAGGTGGCTAGAGAAGCACAGAGCGCCAGTGTTCTAAGGGCTACAAGAGCGTTTCCAAGGAAGGGTGCTGGCTAGCAACAGCTTTCAGTGCTGGCACTTTTCAGCTCTGAGCAATTGCTCGACGTTTGCAATTTCTCTCCGGAGCTTTTGTTAGCGTGCGCGAGAGGATGAGCAGAAGATGAGGTGGCTAGAGAAGCACAGAGCGCCAGTGTTCTAAGGGCTACAAGAGCGTTTCCAAGGAAGGGTGCTGGCTAGCAAGAGCTTTCAGTGCTGGCACTTTTCATCTCTGAGCAATTGCTCGACGTTTGCAATTTCTCAGCTCGTGTCTATGAGACGGAGAGATAGTGACCGTGACGTTTGGTGGGTAGAGAAGCGCAAAGCCCCAGTGTTGCTGCGCCTGTGAAAGCGCTTCCAAGGAAGGGAGCTGGCTAGCAACAGCTTTCAGTGCTGGCACTTTTCAGCTCTGAGCAATTGCTCGACGTTTGCAATTTCTCTCCGGAGCTTTTCTTAGAGTGCGCGAGAGGATGAGCAGAAGATGAGGTGGCTAGAGAAGCACAGAGCGCCAGTGTTCCAAGGGCTACAAGAGCGTTTCCAAGGAAGGGGGCTGGCTAGCAACAGCTTTCAGTGCTGGCACTTTTCTTCTCTGAGCAATTGCTCGACGTTTGCAATTTCTCAGCTCGTGTCTACGAGACGGAGAGATAGTGACCGTGACGTTTGGTGGGTAGAGAAGCGCAGAGAGCAAGTGTTGCTGCGCCTGTGAAAGCGCTTCCAAGGAAGGGGGCTTGCTAGCAACAGCTTTCAGTGCTGGCACTTTTCATCTCTGAGCAATTGCTCGACGTTTGCAATTTCTCACCAGAGCTTTTGTTAGAGTGCGCGAGAGGATGAGCAGAAGATGAGGTGGCTAGAGAAGCACAGAGCGCCAGTGTTCTTAGGGCTACAAGAGCGTTTCCAAGGAAGGGGGCTGGCTAGCAAGAGCTTTCAGTGCTGGCACTTTTCATCTCTGAGCAATTGCTCGACGTTTGCAATTTCTCACCTGAGCTCTCTTTAGACTGCGCGAGAGGATGAGCAGAAGATGAGGTGGCTAGAGAAGCTCAGAGCCCCATTGTTGTAAGGGCTACAAAAGCGCTTCCAAGGAAGGGCGCTGGCTAGCAACAGCTTTCAGTGCTGGCACTTTTCATCTCTGAGCAATTGCTCGACGTTTGCAATTTCTCACCTTTGCTCTCTTTAGACTGCGCGAGAGGATGGGCAGAAGATTAGGTGGCTAGAGAAGCACAGAGCCCCAGTGTTCCAAGGGCTACAAGAGCGTTTCCAAGGAAGGGGGCTGGCTAGCAAGAGCTTTCAGTGCTGGCACTTTTCATCTCTGAGCAGTTGCTCGACGTTTGCAATTTCTCAGCTCGTGTCTACGAGACGGAAAGAGAATGACCGTGACATTTGGTGGGTAGAGAAGCGCAAAGCCCCAGTGTTGCTGCGCCTGTGAAAGCGCTTCCAAGGAAGGGTGCTGGCTACCAACAGCTTTCAGTGCTGGCACTTTTCAGCTCTGAGCAATTGCTCGACGTTTGCAATTTCTCACCGGAGCTTTTGTTAGAGTGCGCGAGAGGATGAGCAGAAGATGAGGTGGCTAGAGAAGCACAGAGCCCCAGTGTTCTTAGGGCTACAAGAGCGTTTCCAAGGAAGGGGGCTGGCTAGCAAGAGCTTTCAGTGCTGGCATTTTTCATCTCTGAGCAATTGCTCGACGTTTGCAATTTCTCAGCTCGTGTCTATGAGACGGAGAGATAGTGACCGTGACGTTTGGTGGGTAGAGAAGCGCAGAGAGCAAGTGTTGCTGCGCCTGTGAAAGCGCTTCCAAGGAAGGGTGCTGGCTAGCAACAGCTTTCAGTCCTGGCACTTTTCTTCTCTGAGCAATTGCTCGACGTTTGCAATTTCTCACCGGAGCTTTTGTTAGAGTGCGCGAGAGGATGAGCAGAAGATGAGGTGGCTAGAGAAGCACAGAGCGCCAGTGTTCCAAGGGCTACAAGAGCGTTTCCAAGGAAGGGGGCTGGCTAGCAACAGCTTTCAGTGCTGGCACTTTTCATCTCTGAGCAATTGCTCGACGTTTGCAATTTCTCAGCTCGTGTCTATGAGACGGAAAGAGAATGACCGTGACGTTTGGTGGGTAGAGAAGCGCAAAGCCCCAGTGTTGCTGCGCCTGTGAAAGCGCTTCCAGGGAAGGGGGCTTGCTAGCAACAGCTTTCAGTGCTGGCACTTTTCATCTCTGAGCAATTGCTCGACGTTTGCAATTTCTCACCAGATCTTTTGTTAGAGTGCGCGAGAGGATGAGCAGAAGATGAGGTGGCTAGAGAAGCACAGAGCCCCAGTGTTCTTAGGGCTACAAGAGCGTTTCCAAGGAAGGGGGCTGGCTAGCAACAGCTTTCAGTGCTGGCACTTTTCATCTCTGAGCAATTGCTCGACGTTTGCAATTTCTCAGCTCGTGTCTACGAGACGGAGAGATAGTGACCGTGACGTTTGGTGGGTAGAGAAGCGCAGAGAGCAAGTGTTGCTGCGCCTGTGAAAGTGCTTCCAAGGAGGGCGCTGGCTAGCAACAGCTTTCAGTGCTGGCACTTTTCAGCTCTGAGCAATTGCTCGACGTTTGCAATTTCTCACCGGAGCTTTTGTTAGAGTGCGCGAGAGGATGAGCAGAAGATGAGGTGGCTAGAGAAGCACAGAGCGCCAGTGTTCTTAGGGCTACAAGAGCGTTTCCAAGGAAGGGAGCTGGCTAGCAAGAGCTTTCAGTGCTGGCACTTTTCATCTCTGAGCAATTGCTCGATGTTTGCAATTTCTCAGCTCGTGTCTAGGAGACGGAAAGAGAATGACCGTGACGTTTGGTGGGTAGAGAAGCGCAAAGCCCCATGTTGCTGCGCCTGTGAAAGCGCTTCCAAGGAAGGGTGCTGGCTAGCAACAGCTTTCAGTGCTGGCACTTTTCATCTCTGAGCAATTGCTCGACGTTTGCAATTTCTCACCAGAGCTTTTGTTAGAGTGCGCGAGAGGATGAGCAGAAGATGAGGTGGCTAGAGAAGCACAGAGCGCCAGTGTTCTAAGGGCTACAAGAGCGTTTCCAAGGAAGGGTGCTGGCTAGCAACAGCTTTCAGTGCTGGCACTTTTCAGCTCTGAGCAATTGCTCGACGTTTGCAATTTCTCTCCGGAGCTTTTGTTAGAGTGCGCGAGAGGATGAGCAGAAGATGAGGTGGCTAGAGAAGCACAGAGCGCCAGTGTTCTAAGGGCTACAAGAGCGTTTCCAAGGAAGGGGGCTGGCTAGCAAGAGCTTTCAGTGCTGGCACTTTTCATCTCTGAGCAATTGCTCGACGTTTGCAATTTCTCAGCTCGTGTCTATGAGACGGAGAGATAGTGACCTTGATATTTGGTGGGTAGAGAAGCGCAAAGCCCCAGTGTTGCTGCGCCTGTGAAAGCGCTTCCAAGGAAGGGAGCTGGCTAGCAACAGCTTTCAGTGCTGGCACTTTTCAGCTCTGAGCAATTGCTCGACGTTTGCAATTTCTCTCCGGAGCTTTTCTTAGAGTGCGCGAGAGGATGAGCAGAAGATGAGGTGGCTAGAGAAGCACAGAGCGCCAGTGTTCCAAGGGCTACAAGAGCGTTTCCAAGGAAGGGGGCTGGCTAGCAACAGCTTTCAGTGCTGGCACTTTTCTTCTCTGAGCAATTGCTCGACGTTTGCAATTTCTCAGCTCGTGTCTACGAGACGGAGAGATAGTGACCGTGACGTTTGGTGGGTAGAGAAGCGCAGAGAGCAAGTGTTGCTGCGCCTGTGAAAGCGCTTCCAAGGAAGGGGGCTTGCTAGCAACAGCTTTCAGTGCTGGCACTTTTCATCTCTGAGCAATTGCTCGACGTTTGCAATTTCTCACCGGAGCTTTTGTTAGAGTGCGCGAGAGGATGAGCAGAAGATGAGGTGGCTAGAGAAGCACAGAGCCCCAGTGTTCTTAGGGCTACAAGAGCGTTTCCAAGGAAGGGGGCTGGCTAGCAACAGCTTTCAGTGCTGGCACTTTTCATCTCTGAGCAATTGCTCGACGTTTGCAATTTCTCAGCTCGTGTCTATGAGACGGAGAGATAGTGACCGTGACGTTTGGTGGGTAGAGAAGCGCAAAGCCCCAGTGTTGCTGCGCCTGTGAAAGCGCTTCCAAGGAAGGGAGCTGGCTAGCAACAGCTTTCAGTGCTGGCACTTTTCATCTTTGAGCAATTGCTTGACGTTTGCAATTTCTCACCTGAGCTTTTGTTAGAGTGCGCGAGAGGATGAGCAGAAGATGAGGTGGCTAGAGAAGCACAGAGCCCCAGTGTTCTTAGGGCTACAAGAGCGTTTCCAAGGAAGGGGGCTGGCTAGCAAGAGCTTTCAGTGCTGGCACTTTTCATCTCTGAGCAATTGCGCGACGTTTGCAATTTCTCAGCTCGTGTCTACGAGACGGAGAGATAGTGACCGTGACGTTTGGTGGGTAGAGAAGCGCAGAGAGCAAGTGTTGCTGCGCCTGTGAAAGTGCTTCCAAGGAGGGGGCTTGCTAGCAACAGCTTTCAGTGCTGGCACTTTTCATCTCTGAGCAATTGCTCGACGTTTGCAATTTCTCACCGGAGCTTTTGTTAGAGTGCGCGAGAGGATGAGCAGAAGATGAGGTGGCTAGAGAAGCACAGAGCCCCAGTGTTCCAAGGGCTACAAGAGCGTTTCCAAGGAAGGGGGCTGGCTAGCAACAGCTTTCAGTGCTGGCACTTTTCAGCTCTGAGCAATTGCTCGACGTTTGCAATTTCTCACCGGAGCTTTTGTTAGAGTGCGCGAGAGGATGAGCAGAAGATGAGGTGGCTAGAGAAGCACAGAGCCCCAGTGTTCTTAGGGCTACAAGAGCGTTTCCAAGGAAGGGGGCTGGCTAGCAACAGCTTTCAGTGCTGGCACTTTTCATCTCTGAGCAATTGCTCGACGTTTGCAATTTCTCAGCTCGTGTCTACGAGACGGAGAGATAGTGACCTTGATATTTGGTGGCTAGAGAAGTGCAAAGCCCCAGTGTTGCTGCGCCTGTGAAAGCGCTTCCAAGGAGGGTGGCTTGCTAGCAACAGCTTTCAGTGCTTGCACTTTTCAGCTCTGAGCAATTGCTCGACGTTTGCAATTTCTCACCGGAGCTTTTCTTAGAGTGCGCGAGAGGATGAGCAGAAGATGAGGTGGCTAGAGAAGCACAGAGCCCCAGTGTTCTTAGGGCTACAAGAGCGTTTCCAAGGAAGGGGGCTGGCTAGCAAGAGCTTTCAGTGCTGGCATTTTTCATCTCTGAGCAATTGCTCGACGTTTGCAATTTCTCAGCTCGTGTCTATGAGACGGAGAGATAGTGACCGTGACGTTTGGTGGGTAGAGAAGCGCAAAGCCCCAGTGTTGCTGCGTCTGTGAAAGCGCTTCCAAGGAAGGGGGCTGGCTAGCAACAGCTTTCAGTGCTGGCACTTTTCAGCTCTGAGCAATTGCTCGACGTTTGCAATTTCTCACCGGAGCTTTTGTTAGAGTGCGCGAGAGGATGAGCAGAAGATGAGGTGGCTAGAGAAGCACAGAGCGCCAGTGTTCCAAGGGCTACAAGAGCGTTTCCAAGGAAGGGGGCTGGCTATCAACAGCTTTCAGTGCTGGCACTTTTCTTCTCTGAGCAATTGCTCGACGTTTGCAATTTCTCAGCTCGTGTCTATGAGACGGAGAGATAGTGACCGTGACGTTTGGTGGGTAGAGAAGCGCAGAGAGCAAGTGTTGCTGCGCTTGTGAAAGCGCTTCCAAGGAGGGGGCTTGCTAGCAAGAGCTTTCAGTGCTGGCACTTTTCATCTCTGAGCAATTGCTTGACGTTTGCAATTTCTCACCGGAGCTTTTGTTAGAGTGCGCGAGAGGATGAGCAGAAGATGAGGTGGCTAGAGAAGCACAGAGCCCCAGTGTTCTTAGGGCTACAAGAGCGTTTCCAAGGAAGGGGGCTGGCTAGCAACAGCTTTCAGTGCTGGCACTTTTCATCTCTGAGCAATTGCTCGACGTTTGCAATTTCTCAGCTCGTGTCTACGAGACGGAAAGAGAATGACCGTGACATTTGGTGGGTAGAGAAGCGCAAAGCCCCAGTGTTGCTGCGCCTGTGAAAGCGCTTCCAAGGAAGGGGGCTGGCTACCAACAGCTTTCAGTGCTGGCACTTTTCTTCTCTGAGCAATTGCTCGACGTTTGCAATTTCTCACCGGAGCTTTTGTTAGAGTGCGCGAGAGGATGAGCAGAAGATGAGGTGGCTAGAGAAGCACAGAGCCCCAGTGTTCTTAGGGCTACAAGAGCGTTTCCAAGGAAGGGGGCTGGCTAGCAAGAGCTTTCAGTGCTGGCACTTTTCATCTCTGAGCAATTGCTCGACGTTTGCAATTTCTCAGCTCGTGTCTATGAGACGGAGAGATAGTGACCGTGACGTTTGGTGGGTAAAGAAGCGCAAAGCCCCAGTGTTGCTGCGTCTGTGAAAGCGCTTCCAAGGAAGGGTGCTGGCTAGCAACAGCTTTCAGTGCTGGCACTTTTCAGCTCTGAGCAATTGCTCGACGTTTGCAATTTCTCACCGGAGCTTTTGTTAGAGTGCGCGAGAGGATGAGCAGAAGATGAGGTGGCTAGAGAAGCACAGAGCGCCAGTGTTCTAAGGGCTACAAGAGCGTTTCCAAGGAAGGGGGCTGGCTATCAACAGCTTTCAGTGCTGGCACTTTTCATCTCTGAGCAATTGCTCGACGTTTGCAATTTCTCAGCTCGTGTCTATGAGACGGAAAGAGAATGACCGTGACGTTTGGTGGGTAGAGAAGCGCAAAGCCCCAGTGTTGCTGCGCCTGTGAAAGCGCTTCCAAGGAAGGGGGCTTGCTAGCAACAGCTTTCAGTGCTGGCACTTTTCAGCTCTGAGCAATTGCTCGACGTTTGCAATTTCTCACCGGAGCTTTTGTTAGAGTGCGCGAGAGGATGAGCAGAAGATGAGGTGGCTAGAGAAGCACAGAGCGCCAGTGTTCCAAGGGCTACAAGAGCGTTTCCAAGGAAGGGGGCTGGCTATCAACAGCTTTCAGTGCTGGCACTTTTCTTCTCTGAGCAATTGCTCGACGTTTGCAATTTCTCAGCTCGTGTCTATGAGACGGAGAGATAATGACCGTGACGTTTGGTGGGTAGAGAAGCGCAGAGAGCAAGTGTTGCTGCGCTTGTGAAAGCGCTTCCAAGGAGGGGGCTTGCTAGCAAGAGCTTTCAGTGCTGGCACTTTTCATCTCTGAGCAATTGCTTGACGTTTGCAATTTCTCACCGGAGCTTTTGTTAGAGTGCGCGAGAGGATGAGCAGAAGATGAGGTGGCTAGAGAAGCACAGAGCCCCAGTGTTCTTAGGGCTACAAGAGCGTTTCCAAGGAAGGGGGCTGGCTAGCAAGAGCTTTCAGTGCTGGCACTTTTCATCTCTGAGCAATTGCTCGACGTTTGCAATTTCTCAGCTCGTGTCTACGAGACGGAGAGATAGTGACCTTGATGTTTGGTGGGTAGAGAAGCGCAAAGCCCCAGTGTTGCTGCGCCTGTGAAAGCGCTTCCAAGGAAGGGGGCTGGCTACCAACAGCTTTCAGTGCTGGCACTTTTCTTCTCTGAGCAATTGCTCGACGTTTGCAATTTCTCTCCGGAGCTTTTGTTAGAGTGCGCGAGAGGATGAGCAGAAGATGAGGTGGCTAGAGAAGCACAGAGCCCCAGTGTTCCAAGGGCTACAAGAGCGTTTCCAAGGAAGGGGGCTGGCTAGCAAGAGCTTTCAGTGCTGGCACTTTTCATCTCTGAGCAATTGCTCGACGTTTGCAATTTCTCAGCTCGTGTCTATGAGACGGAGAGATAGTGACCGTGACGTTTGGTGGGTAGAGAAGCGCAGAGAGCAAGTGTTGCTGCGCCTGTGAAAGCGCTTCCAAGGAAGGGTGCTGGCTAGCAACAGCTTTCAGTGCTGGCACTTTTCATCTCTGAGCAATTGCTCGACGTTTGCAATTTCTCACCTTTGCTCTCTTTAGACTGCGCGAGAGGATGGGCAGAAGATGAGGTGGCTAGAGAAGCACAGAGCCCCAGTGTTCCAAGGGCTACAAGAGCGTTTCCAAGGAAGGGGGCTGGCTAGCAAGAGCTTTCAGTGTTGGCACTTTTCATCTCTGAGCAGTTGCTCGACGTTTGCAATTTCTCAGCTCGTGTCTACGAGACGGAAAGAGAATGACCGTGACATTTGGTGGGTAGAGAAGCGCAAAGCCCCAGTGTTGCTGCGCCTGTGAAAGCGCTTCCAAGGAAGGGGGCTGGCTACCAACAGCTTTCAGTGCTGGCACTTTTCTTCTCTGAGCAATTGCTCGACGTTTGCAATTTCTCACCGGAGCTTTTGTTAGAGTGCGCGAGAGGATGAGCAGAAGATGAGGTGGCTAGAGAAGCACAGAGCGCCAGTGTTCTAAGGGCTACAAGAGCGTTTCCAAGGAAGGGGGCTGGCTAGCAACAGCTTTCAGTGCTGGCACTTTTCATCTCTGAGCAATTGCTCGACGTTTGCAATTTCTCAGCTCGTGTCTATGAGACGGAAAGAGAATGACCGTGACGTTTGGTGGGTAGAGAAGCGCAAAGCCCCAGTGTTGCTGCGCCTGTGAAAGCGCTTCCAAGGAAGGGGGCTTGCTAGCAACAGCTTTCAGTGCTGGCACTTTTCAGCTCTGAGCAATTGCTCGACGTTTGCAATTTCTCACCGGAGCTTTTGTTAGAGTGCGCGAGAGGATGAGCAGAAGATGAGGTGGCTAGAGAAGCACAGAGCGCCAGTGTTCCAAGGGCTACAAGAGCGTTTCCAAGGAAGGGGGCTGGCTAGCAACAGCTTTCAGTGCTGGCACTTTTCTTCTCTGAGCAATTGCTCGACGTTTGCAATTTCTCAGCTCGTGTCTATGAGACGGAGAGATAATGACCGTGACGTTTGGTGGGTAGAGAAGCGCAGAGAGCAAGTGTTGCTGCGCTTGTGAAAGTGCTTCCAAGGAGGGGGCTTGCTAGCAAGAGCTTTCAGTGCTGGCACTTTTCATCTCTGAGCAATTGCTTGACGTTTGCAATTTCTCTCCGGAGCTTTTCTTAGAGTGCGCGAGAGGATGAGCAGAAGATGAGGTGGCTAGAGAAGCACAGAGCCCCAGTGTTCTTAGGGCTACAAGAGCGTTTCCAAGGAAGGGGGCTGGCTAGCAAGAGCTTTCAGTGCTGGCACTTTTCATCTCTGAGCAATTGCTCGACGTTTGCAATTTCTCAGCTCGTGTCTACGAGACGGAGAGATAGTGACCTTGATGTTTGGTGGCTAGAGAAGCGCAAAGCCCCAGTGTTGCTGCGCCTGTGAAAGCGCTTCCAAGGAAGGGGGCTGGCTACCAACAGCTTTCAGTGCTGGCACTTTTCTTCTCTGAGCAATTGCTCGACGTTTGCAATTTCTCTCCGGAGCTTTTGTTAGAGTGCGCGAGAGGATGAGCAGAAGATGAGGTGGCTAGAGAAGCACAGAGCCCCAGTGTTCTTAGGGCTACAAGAGCGTTTCCAAGGAAGGGGGCTGGCTAGCAAGAGCTTTCAGTGCTGGCACTTTTCATCTCTGAGCAATTGCTCGACGTTTGCAATTTCTCAGCTCGTGTCTACGAGACGGAGAGATAGTGACCGTGATGTTTGGTGGGTAGAGAAGCGCAGAGAGCAAGTGTTGCTGCGCCTGTGAAAGCGCTTCCAAGGAAGGGGGCTGGCTAGCAACAGCTTTCAGTGCTGGCACTTTTCATCTCTGAGCAATTGCTCGACGTTTGCAATTTCTCACCTGAGCTCTCTTTAGACTGCGCGAGAGGATGGGCAGAAGATTAGGTGGCTAGAGAAGCACAGAGCCCCAGTGTTCCAAGGGCTACAAGAGCGTTTCCAAGGAAGGGGGCTGGCTAGCAACAGCTTTCAGTGCTGGCACTTTTCATCTCTGAGCAGTTGCTCGACGTTTGCAATTTCTCAGCTCGTGTCTACGAGACGGAAAGAGAATGACCGTGACATTTGGTGGGTAGAGAAGCGCAAAGCCCCAGTGTTGCTGCGCCTGTGAAAGCGCTTCCAAGGAAGGGGGCTGGCTACCAACAGCTTTCAGTGCTGGCACTTTTCTTCTCTGAGCAATTGCTCGACGTTTGCAATTTCTCACCGGAGCTTTTGTTAGAGTGCGCGAGAGGATGAGCAGAAGATGAGGTGGCTAGAGAAGCACAGAGCGCCAGTGTTCTTAGGGCTACAAGAGCGTTTCCAAGGAAGGGGGCTGGCTAGCAAGAGCTTTCAGTGCTGGCATTTTTCATCTCTGAGCAATTGCTCGACGTTTGCAATTTCTCAGCTCGTGTCTATGAGACGGAGAGATAGTGACCGTGACGTTTGGTGGGTAGAGAAGCGCAAAGCCCCAGTGTTGCTGCGTCTGTGAAAGCGCTTCCAAGGAAGGGGGCTGGCTAGCAACAGCTTTCAGTGCTGGCACTTTTCATCTCTGAGCAATTGCTCGACGTTTGCAATTTCTCACCGGAGCTTTTGTTAGAGTGCGCGAGAGGATGAGCAGAAGATGAGGTGGCTAGAGAAGCACAGAGCGCCAGTGTTCCAAGGGCTACAAGAGCGTTTCCAAGGAAGGGGGCTGGCTAGCAACAGCTTTCAGTGCTGGCACTTTTCATCTCTGAGCAATTGCTCGACGTTTGCAATTTCTCAGCTCGTGTCTATGAGACGGAAAGAGAATGACCGTGACGTTTGGTGGGTAGAGAAGCGCAAAGCCCCAGTGTTGCTGCGCCTGTGAAAGCGCTTCCAAGGAAGGGGGCTTGCTAGCAACAGCTTTCAGTGCTGGCACTTTTCTTCTCTGAGCAATTGCTCGACGTTTGCAATTTCTCACCGGAGCTTTTGTTAGAGTGCGCGAGAGGATGAGCAGAAGATGAGGTGGCTAGAGAAGCACAGAGCCCCAGTGTTCTAAGGGCTACAAGAGCGTTTCCAAGGAAGGGGGCTGGCTAGCAAGAGCTTTCAGTGCTGGCACTTTTCATCTCTGAGCAATTGCTCGACGTTTGCAATTTCTCAGCTCGTGTCTACGAGACGGAGAGATAGTGACCTTGATATTTGGTGGCTAGAGAAGCGCAAAGCCCCAGTGTTGCTGCGCCTGTGAAAGCGCTTCCAAGGAAGGGAGCTGGCTAGCAACAGCTTTCAGTGCTGGCACTTTTCATCTCTGAGCAATTGCTCGACGTTTGCAATTTCTCACCTGTGCTCTCTTTAGACTGCGCGAGAGGATGGGCAGAAGATGAGGTGGCTAGAGAAGCACAGAGCGCCAGTGTTCCAAGGGCTACAAGAGCGTTTCCAAGGAAGGGGGCTGGCTAGCAAGAGCTTTCAGTGCTGGCACTTTTCATCTCTGATCAGTTGCTCGACGTTTGCAATTTCTCAGCTCGTGTCTACGAGACGGAAAGAGAATGACCGTGACATTTGGTGGGTAGAGAAGCGCAAAGCCCCAGTGTTGCTGCGCCTGTGAAAGCGCTTCCAAGGAAGGGGGCTGGCTACCAACAGCTTTCAGTGCTGGCACTTTTCTTCTCTGAGCAATTGCTCGACGTTTGCAATTTCTCAACTGAGCTCTCTTTAGAGTGCGCGAGAGGATGAGCAGAAGATGAGGTGGCTAGAGAAGCAGAGAGCCCCACTGTTCTAAGGGCTACAAGAGCGTTTCCAAGGAAGGGGGCTGGCTAGCAAGAGCTTTCAGTGCTGGCACTTTTCATCTCTGAGCAATTGCTCGACGTTTGCAATTTCTCAGCTCGTGTCTACGAGACGGAGAGATAGTGACCGTGATGTTTGGTGGCTAGAGAAGCGCAAAGCCCCAGTGTTGCTGCGCCTGTGAAAGCGCTTCCAAGGAAGGGTGCTGGCTAGCAAGAGCTTTCAGTGCTGGCACTTTTCAGCTCTGAGCAATTGCTCGACGTTTGCAATTTCTCACCGGAGCTTTTGTTAGAGTGCGCGAGAGGATGAGCAGAAGATGAGGTGGCTAGAGAAGCACAGAGCGCCAGTGTTCTAAGGGCTACAAGAGCGTTTCCAAGGAAGGGGGCTGGCTAGCAAGAGCTTTCAGTGCTGGCACTTTTCATCTCTGAGCAATTGCTCGACGTTTGCAATTTCTCAGCTCGTGTCTACGAGACGGAAAGAGAATGACCGTGACGTTTGGTGGGTAGAGAAGCGCAAAGCCCCAGTGTTGCTGCGCCTGTGAAAGCGCTTCCAGGGAAGGGGGCTGGCTAGCAAGAGCTTTCAGTGCTGGCACTTTTCATCTCTGAGCAATTGCTCGACGTTTGCAATTTCTCAGCTCGTGTCTACGAGACGGAGAGATAGTGACCGTGACGTTTGGTGGGTAGAGAAGCGCAGAGAGCAAGTGTTGCTGCGCCTGTGAAAGTGCTTCCAAGGAAGGGGGCTTGCTAGCAACAGCTTTCAGTGCTGGCACTTTTCAGCTCTGAGCAATTGCTCGACGTTTGCAATTTCTCACCGGAGCTTTTGTTAGAGTGCGCGAGAGGATGAGCAGAAGATGAGGTGGCTAGAGAAGCACAGAGCCCCAGTGTTCTAAGGGCTACAAGAGCGTTTCCAAGGAAGGGGGCTGGCTAGCAAGAGCTTTCAGTGCTGGCACTTTTCATCTCTGAGCAATTGCGCGACGTTTGCAATTTCTCAGCTCGTGTCTATGAGACGGAAAGAGAATGACCGTGACGTTTGGTGGGTAGAGAAGCGCAAAGCCCCAGTGTTGCTGCGCCTGTGAAAGCGCTTCCAAGGAAGGGGGCTGGCTACCAACAGCTTTCAGTGCTGGCACTTTTCAGCTCTGAGCAATTGCTCGACGTTTGCAATTTCTCACCGGAGCTTTTGTTAGAGTGCGCGAGAGGATGAGCACAAGATGAGGTGGCTAGAGAAGCACAGAGCGCCAGTGTTCTAAGGGCTACAAGAGCGTTTCCAAGGAAGGGTGCTGGCTAGCAACAGCTTTCAGTGCTGGCACTTTTCAGCTCTGAGCAATTGCTCGACGTTTGCAATTTCTCACCGGAGCTTTTCTTAGAGTGCGCGAGAGGATGAGCAGAAGATGAGGTGGCTAGAGAAGCACAGAGCGCCAGTGTTCTTAGGGCTACAAGAGCGTTTCCAAGGAAGGGGGCTGGCTAGCAACAGCTTTCAGTGCTGGCACTTTTCTTCTCTGAGCAATTGCTCGACGTTTGCAATTTCTCAGCTCGTGTCTACGAGACGGAGAGATAGTGACCGTGACGTTTGGTGGGTAGAGAAGCGCAGAGAGCAAGTGTTGCTGCGCCTGTGAAAGCGCTTCCAAGGAAGGGGGCTTGCTAGCAACAGCTTTCAGTGCTGGCACTTTTCATCTCTGAGCAATTGCTCGACGTTTGCAATTTCTCACCGGAGCTTTTGTTAGAGTGCGCGAGAGGATGAGCAGAAGATGAGGTGGCTAGAGAAGCACAGAGCGCCAGTGTTCCAAGGGCTACAAGAGCGTTTCCAAGGAAGGGGGCTGGCTAGCAAGAGCTTTCAGTGCTGGCACTTTTCATCTCTGAGCAATTGCTCGACCTTTGCAATTTCTCAGCTCGTGTCTACGAGACGGAGAGATAGTGACCGTGACGTTTGGTGGGTAGAGAAGCGCAGAGAGCAAGTGTTGCTGCGCCTGTGAAAGCGCTTCCAAGGAAGGGTGCTGGCTAGCAACAGCTTTCAGTGCTGGCACTTTTCAGCTCTGAGCAATTGCTCGACGTTTGCAATTTCTCACCAGAGCTTTTGTTAGAGTGCGCGAGAGGATGAGCAGAAGATGAGGTGGCTAGAGAAGCACAGAGCGCCAGTGTTCTAAGGGCTACAAGAGCGTTTCCAAGGAAGGGGGCTGCCTAGCAACAGCTTTCAGTGCTGGCACTTTTCATCTCTGAGCAATTGCTCGACGTTTGCAATTTCTCAGCTCGTGTCTATGAGACGGAAAGAGAATGACCGTGACGTTTGGTGGGTAGAGAAGCGCAAAGCACCAGTGTTGCTGCGCCTGTGAAAGCGCTTCCAGGGAAGGGTGCTGGCTAGCAACAGCTTTCAGTGCTGGCACTTTTCTTCTCTGAGCAATTGCTCGACGTTTGCAATTTCTCACCGGAGCTTTTGTTAGAGTGCGCGAGAGGATGAGCAGAAGATGAGGTGGCTAGAGAAGCACAGAGCCCCAGTGTTCTAAGGGCTACAAGAGCGTTTCCAAGGAAGGGGGCTGGCTAGCAAGAGCTTTCAGTGCTAGCATTTTTCATTTCTGAGCAATTGCTCGACGTTTGCAATTTCTCAGCTCGTGTCTACGAGACGGAGAGATAGTGACCGTGACGTTTGGTGGGTAGAGAAGCGCAAAGCCCCAGTGTTGCTGCGTCTGTGAAAGCGCTTCCAAGGAAGGGTGCTGGCTAGCAACAGCTTTCAGTGCTGGCACTTTTCATCTCTGAGCAATTGCTCGACGTTTGCAATTTCTCACCGGAGCTTTTGTTAGAGTGCGCGAGAGGATGAGCAGAAGATGAGGTGGCTAGAGAAGCACAGAGCGCCAGTGTTCCAAGGGCTACAAGAGCGTTTCCAAGGAAGGGGGCTGGCTAGCAAGAGCTTTCAGTGCTGGCACTTTTCTTCTCTGAGGAATTGCTCGACGTTTGCAATTTCTCAGCTCGTGTCTACGAGACGGAGAGATAGTGACCGTGACGTTTGGTGGGTAGAGAAGCGCAGAGAGCAAGTGTTGCTGCGCTTGTGAAAGCGCTTCCAAGGAGGGGGCTTGCTAGCAAGAGCTTTCAGTGCTGGCACTTTTCATCTCTGAGCAATTGCTCGACATTTGCAATTTCTCACCTGAGCTTTCATTAGACTGCACGAGAGGATGGGCAGAAGATTAGATGGCTAGAGAAGCCCAGAGCCCCAGTGTTCTAAGGGCTACAAGAGCGTTTCCAAGGAAGGGGGCTGGCTAGCAAGAGCTTTCAGTGCTGGCACTTTTCATCTTTGAGCAATTGCTCAACGTTTGCAATTTCTCAGCTCATGTGTATGAGACGGAAAGAGAATGACCGTGACGTTTGGTGGGTAGAGAAGCGCAAAGCCCCAGTGTTGCTGCGCCTGTGAAAGCGCTTCCAAGGAAGGGTGCTGGCTAGCAAGAGCTTTCAGTGCTGGCACTTTTCATCTCTGAGCAATTGCTCAACGTTTGCAATTTCTCAGCTCGTGTCTATGAGACGGAGAGATAGTGACCGTGACGTTTGGTGGGTAGAGAAGCGCAAAGCCCCAGTGTTGCTGCGCCTGTGAAAGCGCTTCCAAGGAAGGGTGCTGGCTAGCAAGAGCTTTCAGTGCTGGCACTTTTCTTCTCTGAGCAATTGCTCGACGTTTGCAATTTCTCTCCGGAGCTTTTGTTAGAGTGCGCGAGAGGATGAGCAGAAGATGAGGTGGCTAGAGAAGCACAGAGCGCCAGTGTTCTAAGGGCTACAAAAGCGTTTCCAAGGAAGGGAGCTGGCTAGCAAGAGCTTTCAGTGCTGGCACTTTTCATCTCTGAGCAATTGCTCGACGTTTGCAATTTCTCAGCTCGTGTCTATGAGATGGAGAGATAGTGACCGTGACGTTTGGTGGGTAGAGAAGCGCAGAGAGCAAGTGTTGCTGTGCCTGTGAAAGCGCTTCCAAGGAAGGGTGCTGGCTAGCAAGAGCTTTCAGTGCTGGCACTTTTCAGCTCTGAGCAATTGCTCAACGTTTGCAATTTCTCTCCGGAGCTTTTGTTAGAGTGCGCGAGAGGATGAGCAGAAGATGAGGTGGCTAGAGAAGCACAGAGCCCCAGTGTTCCAAGGGCTACAAGAGCGTTTCCAAGGAAGGGGGCTGGCTAGCAAGAGCTTTCAGTGCTGGCACTTTTCTTCTCTGAGCAATTGCTCGACGTTTGCAATTTCTCAGCTAGTGTGTACGAGACGGAGAGATAGTGACCTTGATATTTGGTGGCTAGAGAAGTGCAAAGCCCCAGTGTTGCTGCGCCTGTGAAAGCGCTTCCAAGGAAGGGGGCTTGCTAGCAACAGCTTTAAGTGCTGGCACTTTTCATCTCTGAGCAATTGCTCGACGTTTGCAATTTCTCTCCGGAGCTTTTGTTAGAGTGCGCGAGAGGATGAGCAGAAGATGAGACGGCTAGAGAAGCACAGAGCGCCAGTGTTCTAAGGGCTACAAGAGCGTTTCCAAGGAAGGGTGCTGGCTAGCAAGAGCTTTCAGTGCTGGCACTTTTCAGCTCTGAGCAATTGCTCAACGTTTGCAATTTCTCTCTGGAGCTTTTGTTAGAGTGCGCGAGAGGATGAGCAGAAGATGAGGTGGCTAGAGAAGCACAGAGCCCCAGTGTTCTTAGGGCTACAAGAGCGTTTCCAAGGAAGGGGGCTGGCTAGCAAGAGCTTTCAGTGCTGGCACTTTTCTTCTCTGAGCAATTGCTCGACGTTTGCAATTTCTCAGCTCGTGTCTACGAGACGGAGAGATAGTGACCTTGATATTTGGTGGCTAGAGAAGTGCAAAGCCCCAGTGTTGCTGCGCCTGTGAAAGCGCTTCCAAGGAAGGGGGCTTGCTAGCAACAGCTTTCAGTGCTGGCACTTTTCAGCTCTGAGCAATTGCTCGACGTTTGCAATTTCTCACCGGAGCTTTTGTTAGAGTGCGCGAGAGGATGAGCAGAAGATGAGGTGGCTAGAGAAGCACAGAGCCCCAGTGTTCTTAGGGCTACAAGAGCGTTTCCAAGGAAGGGGGCTGGCTAGCAAGAGCTTTCAGTGCTGGCACTTTTCATCTCTGAGCAATTGCTCGACGTTTGCAATTTCTCAGCTCGTGTCTACGAGACGGAGAGATAGTGACCGTGATGTTTGGTGGGTAGAGAAACGCAGAGAGCAAGTGTTGCTGCGCCTGTGAAAGCGCTTCCAGGGAAGGGAGCTGGCTAGCAACAGCTTTCAGTGCTGGCACTTTTCATCTCTGAGCAATTGCTGGACGTTTGCAATTTCTCAACTGAGCTCTCTTTAGAGTGCGCGAGAGGATGAGCAGAAGATGAGGTGGCTAGAGAAGCACAGAGCCCCAGTGTTCTTAGGGCTACAAAAGCGCTTCCAAGGAAGGGCGCTGGCTAGCAACAGCTTTCAGTGCTGGCACTTTTCATCTCTGAGCAATTGCTCGACGTTTGCAATTTCTCACCTGAGCTCTCTTTAGACTGCGCGAGAGGATGGGCAGAAGATGAGGTGGCTAGAGAAGCTCAGAGCCCCAGTGTTCTAAGGGCTACAAAAGCGCTTCCAAGGAAGGGCGCTGGCTAGCAACAGCTTTCAGTGCTGGCACTTTTCATCTCTGAGCAATTGCTCGACGTTTGCAATTTCTCACCTGTGCTCTCTTTAGACTGCGCGAGAGGATGGGCAGAAGATTAGGTGGCTAGAGAAGCACAGAGCGCCAGTGTTCTAAGGGCTACAAGAGCGTTTCCAAGGAAGGGGGCTGGCTAGCAAGAGCTTTCAGTGCTGGCACTTTTCTTCTCTGAGCAGTTGCTCGACGTTTGCAATTTCTCAGCTCGTGTCTACGAGACGGAAAGAGAATGACCGTGACGTTTGGTGGGTAGAGAAGCGCAAAGCCCCAGTGTTGCTGCGCCTGTGAAAGCGCTTCCAAGGAAGGGTGCTGGCTAGCAACAGCTTTCAGTGCTGGTACTTTTCTTCTCTGAGCAATTGCTCGACGTTTGCAATTTCTCTCCGGAGCTTTTGTTAGAGTGCGCGAGAGGATGAGCAGAAGATGAGGTGGCTAGAGAAGCACAGAGCCCCAGTGTTCTTAGGGCTACAAGAGCGTTTCCAAGGAAGGGGGCTGGCTAGCAACAGCTTTCAGTGCTGGCACTTTTCATCTCTGAGCAATTGCTCGACGTTTACAATTTCTCTGCTCGTGTCTACGAGACGGAGAGATAGTGACCGTGACGTTTGGTGGGTAGAGAAGCGCAGAGAGCAAGTGTTGCTGCGCCTGTGAAAGTGCTTCCAAGGAGGGTGCTGGCTAGCAACAGCTTTCAGTGCTGGCACTTTTCTTCTCTGAGCAATTGCTCGACGTTTGCAATTTCTCACCAGAGCTTTTGTTAGAGTACGCGAGAGGATGAGCAGAAGATGAGGTGGCTAGAGAAGCACAGAGCGCCAGTGTTCTAAGGGCTACAAGAGCGTTTCCAAGGAAGGGGGCTGGCTAGCAAGAGCTTTCAGTGCTGGCACTTTTCATCTCTGAGCAATTGCTCGACGTTTGCAATTTCTCAGCTCGTGTCTACAAGGCGGAAAGAGAATGACCGTGACGTTTGGTGGGTAGAGAAGCGCAAAGCCCCAGTGTTGCTGCGCCTGTGAAAGCGCTTCCAGGGAAGGGTGCTGGCTAGCAACAGCTTTCAGTGCTGGCACTTTTCTTCTCTGAGCAATTGCTCGACGTTTGCAATTTCTCTCCGGAGCTTTTGTTAGAGTGCGCGAGAGGATGAGCAGAAGATGAGGTGGCTAGAGAAGCACAGAGCGCCAGTGTTCTAAGGGCTACAAGAGCGTTTCCAAGGAAGGGGGCTGGCTAGCAAGAGCTTTCAGTGCTGGCACTTTTCATCTCTGAGCAATTGCTCGACGTTTGCAATTTCTCAGCTCGTGTCTACGAGACGGAGAGATAGTGACCGTGACGTTTGGTGGGTAGAGAAGTGCAAAGCCCCAGTGTTGCTGCGCCTGTGAAAGCGCTTCCAAGGAAGGGTGCTGGCTAGCAAGAGCTTTCAGTGCTGGCACTTTTCATCTCTGAGCAATTGCTCGACGTTTGCAATTTCTCACCGGAGCTTTTGTTAGAGTGCGCGAGAGGATGAGCAGAAGATGAGATGGCTAGAGAAGCACAGAGCCCCAGTGTTCTTAGTGCTACAAGAGCCTTTCCAAGGAAGGGGGCTGGCTAGCAAGAGCTTTCAGTGCTGGCACTTTTCATCTCTGAGCAATTGCTCGACGTTTGCAATTTCTCAACTGAGCTCTCTTTAGAGTGCGCGAGAGGATGAGCAGAAGATGAGGTGGCTAGAGAAGCACAGAGTCCCAGTGTTCTTAGGGCTACAAGAGCGTTTCCAAGGAAGGGGGCTGGCTAGCAAGAGCTTTCAGTGCTGGCACTTTTCATCTCTGAGCAATTGCTCGACGTTTGCAATTTCTCAGCTCGTGTCTACGAGACGGAGAGATAGTGACCTTGATATTTGGTGGCTAGAGAAGTGCGAAGCCCCAGTGTTGCTGCGCCTGTGAAAGCGCTTCCAGGGAAGGGGGCTGGCTAGCAACAGCTTTCAGTGCTGGCACTTTTCATCTCTGAGCAATTGCTCGACGTTTGCAATTTCTCACCGGAGCTTTTGTTAGAGTGCGCGAGAGGATGAGCAGAAGATGAGGTGGCTAGAGAAGCACAGAGCGCCAGTGTTCTAAGGGCTACAAGAGCGTTTCCAAGGAAGGGGGCTGCCTAGCAACAGCTTTCAGTGCTGGCACTTTTCATCTCTGAGCAATTGCTCGACGTTTGCAATTTCTCAGCTCGTGTCTATGAGACGGAAAGAGAATGACCGTGACGTTTGGTGGGTAGAGAAGCGCAAAGCACCAGTGTTGCTGCGCCTGTGAAAGCGCTTCCAAGGAAGGGTGCTGGCTAGCAACAGCTTTCAGTGCTGGCACTTTTCTTCTCTGAGCAATTGCTCGACGTTTGCAATTTCTCACCGGAGCTTTTGTTAGAGTGCGCGAGAGGATGAGCAGAAGATGAGGTGGCTAGAGAAGCACAGAGCCCCAGTGTTCTAAGGGCTACAAGAGCGTTTCCAAGGAAGGGGGCTGGCTAGCAAGAGCTTTCAGTGCTAGCATTTTTCATTTCTGAGCAATTGCTCGACGTTTGCAATTTCTCAGCTCGTGTCTACGAGACGGAGAGATAGTGACCGTGACGTTTGGTGGGTAGAGAAGCGCAAAGCCCCAGTGTTGCTGCGTCTGTGAAAGCGCTTCCAAGGAAGGGTGCTGGCTAGCAACAGCTTTCAGTGCTGGCACTTTTCATCTCTGAGCAATTGCTCGACGTTTGCAATTTCTCACCGGAGCTTTTGTTAGAGTGCGCGAGAGGATGAGCAGAAGATGAGGTGGCTAGAGAAGCACAGAGCGCCAGTGTTCCAAGGGCTACAAGAGCGTTTCCAAGGAAGGGGGCTGGCTAGCAAGAGCTTTCAGTGCTGGCACTTTTCTTCTCTGAGGAATTGCTCGACGTTTGCAATTTCTCAGCTCGTGTCTACGAGACGGAGAGATAGTGACCGTGACGTTTGGTGGGTAGAGAAGCGCAGAGAGCAAGTGTTGCTGCGCTTGTGAAAGCGCTTCCAAGGAGGGGGCTTGCTAGCAAGAGCTTTCAGTGCTGGCACTTTTCATCTCTGAGCAATTGCTCGACATTTGCAATTTCTCACCTGAGCTTTCATTAGACTGCACGAGAGGATGGGCAGAAGATTAGATGGCTAGAGAAGCCCAGAGCCCCAGTGTTCTAAGGGCTACAAGAGCGTTTCCAAGGAAGGGGGCTGGCTAGCAAGAGCTTTCAGTGCTGGCACTTTTCATCTTTGAGCAATTGCTCAACGTTTGCAATTTCTCAGCTCATGTGTATGAGACGGAAAGAGAATGACCGTGACGTTTGGTGGGTAGAGAAGCGCAAAGCCCCAGTGTTGCTGCGCCTGTGAAAGCGCTTCCAAGGAAGGGTGCTGGCTAGCAAGAGCTTTCAGTGCTGGCACTTTTCATCTCTGAGCAATTGCTCAACGTTTGCAATTTCTCAGCTCGTGTCTATGAGACGGAGAGATAGTGACCGTGACGTTTGGTGGGTAGAGAAGTGCAAAGCCCCAGTGTTGCTGCGCCTGTGAAAGCGCTTCCAAGGAAGGGTGCTGGCTAGCAAGAGCTTTCAGTGCTGGCACTTTTCTTCTCTGAGCAATTGCTCGACGTTTGCAATTTCTCTCCGGAGCTTTTGTTAGAGTGCGCGAGAGGATGAGCAGAAGATGAGGTGGCTAGAGAAGCACAGAGCCCCAGTGTTCTAAGGGCTACAAAAGCGTTTCCAAGGAAGGGAGCTGGCTAGCAAGAGCTTTCAGTGCTGGCACTTTTCATCTCTGAGCAATTGCTCGACGTTTGCAATTTCTCAGCTCGTGTCTATGAGATGGAGAGATAGTGACCGTGACGTTTGGTGGGTAGAGAAGCGCAGAGAGCAAGTGTTGCTGTGCCTGTGAAAGCGCTTCCAAGGAAGGGTGCTGGCTAGCAAGAGCTTTCAGTGCTGGCACTTTTCAGCTCTGAGCAATTGCTCGACGTTTGCAATTTCTCACCGGAGCTTTTGTTAGAGTGCGCGAGAGGATGAGCAGAAGATGAGATGTGTAGACAAGCACAGAGCCACAGTGTTCTTAGTGCTACAAGAGCGTTTCCAAGGAAGGGGGCTGGCTAGCAAGAGCTTTCAGTGCTGGCACTTTTCTTCTCTGAGCAATTGCTCGACGTTTGCAATTTCTCAGCTCGTGTCTACGAGACGGAGAGATAGTGACCTTGACATTTGGTGGCTAGAGAAGTGCAAAGCCCCAGTGTTGCTGCGCCTGTGAAAGCGCTTCCAAGGAAGGGGGCTTGCTAGCAACAGCTTTCAGTGCTGGCACTTTTCATCTCTGAGCAATTGCTCGACGTTTGCAATTTCTCACCAGAGCTTTTGTTAGAGTGCGCGAGAGGATGAGCAGAAGATGAGGTGGCTAGAGAAGCACAGAGCCCCAGTGTTCTAAGGGCTACAAGAGCGTTTCCAAGGAAGGGGGCTGGCTAGCAAGAGCTTTCAGTGCTGGCACTTTTCATCTTTGAGCAATTGCTCGACATTTGCAATTTCTCAGCTCGTGTCTATGAGACGGAGAGATAGTGACCGTGACGTTTGGTGGGTAGAGAAGTGCAAAGCCCCAGTGTTGCTGCGCCTGTAAAAGCGCTTCCAAGGAAGGGGGCTGGCTAGCAACAGCTTTCAGTGCTGGCACTTTTCATCTCTGAGCAATTGCTCGACGTTTGCAATTTCTCATCGGAGCTTTTTTTAGAGTGCGCGAGACGATGAGCAGAAGATGAGATGGCTAGAGAAGCACAGAGCCCCAGTGTTCTTAGTGCTACAAGAGCGTTTCCAAGGAAGGGGGCTGGCTAGCAAGAGCTTTCAGTGCTGGCACTTTTCAGCTCTGAGCAATTGCTCAACGTTTGCAATTTCTCTCCGGAGCTTTTGTTAGAGTGCGCGAGAGGATGAGCAGAAGATGAGGTGGCTAGAGAAGCACAGAGCCCCAGTGTTCCAAGGGCTACAAGAGCGTTTCCAAGGAAGGGGGCTGGCTAGCAAGAGCTTTCAGTGCTGGCACTTTTCTTCTCTGAGCAATTGCTCGACGTTTGCAATTTCTCAGCTAGTGTGTACGAGACGGAGAGATAGTGACCTTGATATTTGGTGGCTAGAGAAGTGCAAAGCCCCAGTGTTGCTGCGCCTGTGAAAGCGCTTCCAAGGAAGGGGGCTTGCTAGCAACAGCTTTAAGTGCTGGCACTTTTCATCTCTGAGCAATTGCTCGACGTTTGCAATTTCTCACCGGAGCTTTTGTTAGAGTGCGCGAGAGGATGAGCAGAAGATGAGACGGCTAGAGAAGCACAGAGCGCCAGTGTTCTAAGGGCTACAAGAGCGTTTCCAAGGAAGGGTGCTGGCTAGCAAGAGCTTTCAGTGCTGGCACTTTTCAGCTCTGAGCAATTGCTCAACGTTTGCAATTTCTCTCTGGAGCTTTTGTTAGAGTGCGCGAGAGGATGAGCAGAAGATGAGGTGGCTAGAGAAGCACAGAGCCCCAGTGTTCTTAGGGCTACAAGAGCGTTTCCAAGGAAGGGGGCTGGCTAGCAAGAGCTTTCAGTGCTGGCACTTTTCTTCTCTGAGCAATTGCTCGACGTTTGCAATTTCTCAGCTCGTGTCTACGAGACGGAGAGATAGTGACCTTGATATTTGGTGGCTAGAGAAGTGCAAAGCCCCAGTGTTGCTGCGCCTGTGAAAGCGCTTCCAAGGAAGGGGGCTTGCTAGCAACAGCTTTCAGTGCTGGCACTTTTCAGCTCTGAGCAATTGCTCGACGTTTGCAATTTCTCACCGGAGCTTTTGTTAGAGTGCGCGAGAGGATGAGCAGAAGATGAGGTGGCTAGAGAAGCACAGAGCCCCAGTGTTCTTAGGGCTACAAGAGCGTTTCCAAGGAAGGGGGCTGGCTAGCAAGAGCTTTCAGTGCTGGCACTTTTCATCTCTGAGCAATTGCTCGACGTTTGCAATTTCTCAGCTCGTGTCTACGAGACGGAGAGATAGTGACCGTGATGTTTGGTGGGTAGAGAAACGCAGAGAGCAAGTGTTGCTGCGCCTGTGAAAGCGCTTCCAGGGAAGGGTGCTGGCTAGCAACAGCTTTCAGTGCTGGCACTTTTCATCTCTGAGCAATTGCTGGACGTTTGCAATTTCTCAACTGAGCTCTCTTTAGAGTGCGCGAGAGGATGAGCAGAAGATGAGGTGGCTAGAGAAGCACAGAGCCCCAGTGTTCTTAGGGCTACAAAAGCGCTTCCAAGGAAGGGCGCTGGCTAGCAACAGCTTTCAGTGCTGGCACTTTTCATCTCTGAGCAATTGCTCGACGTTTGCAATTTCTCACCTGAGCTCTCTTTAGACTGCGCGAGAGGATGGGCAGAAGATGAGGTGGCTAGAGAAGCTCAGAGCCCCAGTGTTCTAAGGGCTACAAAAGCGCTTCCAAGGAAGGGCGCTGGCTAGCAACAGCTTTCAGTGCTGGCACTTTTCATCTCTGAGCAATTGCTCGACGTTTGCAATTTCTCACCTGTGCTCTCTTTAGACTGCGCGAGAGGATGGGCAGAAGATTAGGTGGCTAGAGAAGCACAGAGCGCCAGTGTTCTAAGGGCTACAAGAGCGTTTCCAAGGAAGGGGGCTGGCTAGCAAGAGCTTTCAGTGCTGGCACTTTTCTTCTCTGAGCAGTTGCTCGACGTTTGCAATTTCTCAGCTCGTGTCTACGAGACGGAAAGAGAATGACCGTGACGTTTGGTGGGTAGAGAAGCGCAAAGCCCCAGTGTTGCTGCGCCTGTGAAAGCGCTTCCAAGGAAGGGTGCTGGCTAGCAACAGCTTTCAGTGCTGGTACTTTTCTTCTCTGAGCAATTGCTCGACGTTTGCAATTTCTCTCCGGAGCTTTTGTTAGAGTGCGCGAGAGGATGAGCAGAAGATGAGGTGGCTAGAGAAGCACAGAGCCCCAGTGTTCTTAGGGCTACAAGAGCGTTTCCAAGGAAGGGGGCTGGCTAGCAACAGCTTTCAGTGCTGGCACTTTTCATCTCTGAGCAATTGCTCGACGTTTACAATTTCTCTGCTCGTGTCTACGAGACGGAGAGATAGTGACCGTGACGTTTGGTGGGTAGAGAAGCGCAGAGAGCAAGTGTTGCTGCGCCTGTGAAAGTGCTTCCAAGGAGGGTGCTGGCTAGCAACAGCTTTCAGTGCTGGCACTTTTCTTCTCTGAGCAATTGCTCGACGTTTGCAATTTCTCACCAGAGCTTTTGTTAGAGTACGCGAGAGGATGAGCAGAAGATGAGGTGGCTAGAGAAGCACAGAGCGCCAGTGTTCTAAGGGCTACAAGAGCGTTTCCAAGGAAGGGGGCTGGCTAGCAAGAGCTTTCAGTGCTGGCACTTTTCATCTCTGAGCAATTGCTCGACGTTTGCAATTTCTCAGCTCGTGTCTACAAGGCGGAAAGAGAATGACCGTGACGTTTGGTGGGTAGAGAAGCGCAAAGCCCCAGTGTTGCTGCGCCTGTGAAAGCGCTTCCAGGGAAGGGTGCTGGCTAGCAACAGCTTTCAGTGCTGGCACTTTTCTTCTCTGAGCAATTGCTCGACGTTTGCAATTTCTCTCTGGAGCTTTTGTTAGAGTGCGCGAGAGGATGAGCAGAAGATGAGGTGGCTAGAGAAGCACAGAGCGCCAGTGTTCTAAGGGCTACAAGAGCGTTTCCAAGGAAGGGGGCTGGCTAGCAAGAGCTTTCAGTGCTGGCACTTTTCATCTCTGAGCAATTGCTCGACGTTTGCAATTTCTCAGCTCGTGTCTACGAGACGGAGAGATAGTGACCGTGACGTTTGGTGGGTAGAGAAGTGCAAAGCCCCAGTGTTGCTGCGCCTGTGAAAGCGCTTCCAAGGAAGGGTGCTGGCTAGCAAGAGCTTTCAGTGCTGGCACTTTTCATCTCTGAGCAATTGCTCGACGTTTGCAATTTCTCACCGGAGCTTTTGTTAGAGTGCGCGAGAGGATGAGCAGAAGATGAGATGGCTAGAGAAGCACAGAGCCCCAGTGTTCTTAGTGCTACAAGAGCCTTTCCAAGGAAGGGGGCTGGCTAGCAAGAGCTTTCAGTGCTGGCACTTTTCATCTCTGAGCAATTGCTCGACGTTTGCAATTTCTCAACTGAGCTCTCTTTAGAGTGCGCGAGAGGATGAGCAGAAGATGAGGTGGCTAGAGAAGCACAGAGTCCCAGTGTTCTTAGGGCTACAAGAGCGTTTCCAAGGAAGGGGGCTGGCTAGCAAGAGCTTTCAGTGCTGGCACTTTTCATCTCTGAGCAATTGCTCGACGTTTGCAATTTCTCAGCTCGTGTCTATGAGATGGAGAGATAGTGACCGTGACGTTTGGTGGGTAGAGAAGCGCAGAGAGCAAGTGTTGCTGTGCCTGTGAAAGCGCTTCCAAGGAAGGGTGCTGGCTAGCAAGAGCTTTCAGTGCTGGCACTTTTCAGCTCTGAGCAATTGCTCGACGTTTGCAATTTCTCACCGGAGCTTTTGTTAGAGTGCGCGAGAGGATGAGCAGAAGATGAGATGTGTAGACAAGCACAGAGCCACAGTGTTCTTAGTGCTACAAGAGCGTTTCCAAGGAAGGGGGCTGGCTAGCAAGAGCTTTCAGTGCTGGCACTTTTCTTCTCTGAGCAATTGCTCGACGTTTGCAATTTCTCAGCTCGTGTCTACGAGACGGAGAGATAGTGACCTTGACATTTGGTGGCTAGAGAAGTGCAAAGCCCCAGTGTTGCTGCGCCTGTGAAAGCGCTTCCAAGGAAGGGGGCTTGCTAGCAACAGCTTTCAGTGCTGGCACTTTTCATCTCTGAGCAATTGCTCGACGTTTGCAATTTCTCACCAGAGCTTTTGTTAGAGTGCGCGAGAGGATGAGCAGAAGATGAGGTGGCTAGAGAAGCACAGAGCCCCAGTGTTCTAAGGGCTACAAGAGCGTTTCCAAGGAAGGGGGCTGGCTAGCAAGAGCTTTCAGTGCTGGCACTTTTCATCTTTGAGCAATTGCTCGACATTTGCAATTTCTCAGCTCGTGTCTATGAGACGGAGAGATAGTGACCGTGACGTTTGGTGGGTAGAGAAGTGCAAAGCCCCAGTGTTGCTGCGCCTGTAAAAGCGCTTCCAAGGAAGGGGGCTGGCTAGCAACAGCTTTCAGTGCTGGCACTTTTCATCTCTGAGCAATTGCTCGACGTTTGCAATTTCTCTCCGGAGCTTTTTTTAGAGTGCGCGAGACGATGAGCAGAAGATGAGATGGCTAGAGAAGCACAGAGCCCCAGTGTTCTTAGTGCTACAAGAGCGTTTCCAAGGAAGGGGGCTGGCTAGCAAGAGCTTTCAGTGCTGGCACTTTTCAGCTCTGAGCAATTGCTCAACGTTTGCAATTTCTCTCCGGAGCTTTTGTTAGAGTGCGCGAGAGGATGAGCAGAAGATGAGGTGGCTAGAGAAGCACAGAGCCCCAGTGTTCCAAGGGCTACAAGAGCGTTTCCAAGGAAGGGGGCTGGCTAGCAAGAGCTTTCAGTGCTGGCACTTTTCTTCTCTGAGCAATTGCTCGACGTTTGCAATTTCTCAGCTAGTGTGTACGAGACGGAGAGATAGTGACCTTGATATTTGGTGGCTAGAGAAGTGCAAAGCCCCAGTGTTGCTGCGCCTGTGAAAGCGCTTCCAAGGAAGGGGGCTTGCTAGCAACAGCTTTAAGTGCTGGCACTTTTCATCTCTGAGCAATTGCTCGACGTTTGCAATTTCTCTCCGGAGCTTTTGTTAGAGTGCGCGAGAGGATGAGCAGAAGATGAGACGGCTAGAGAAGCACAGAGCGCCAGTGTTCTAAGGGCTACAAGAGCGTTTCCAAGGAAGGGTGCTGGCTAGCAAGAGCTTTCAGTGCTGGCACTTTTCAGCTCTGAGCAATTGCTCAACGTTTGCAATTTCTCTCTGGAGCTTTTGTTAGAGTGCGCGAGAGGATGAGCAGAAGATGAGGTGGCTAGAGAAGCACAGAGCCCCAGTGTTCTTAGGGCTACAAGAGCGTTTCCAAGGAAGGGGGCTGGCTAGCAAGAGCTTTCAGTGCTGGCACTTTTCTTCTCTGAGCAATTGCTCGACGTTTGCAATTTCTCAGCTCGTGTCTACGAGACGGAGAGATAGTGACCTTGATATTTGGTGGCTAGAGAAGTGCAAAGCCCCAGTGTTGCTGCGCCTGTGAAAGCGCTTCCAAGGAAGGGGGCTTGCTAGCAACAGCTTTCAGTGCTGGCACTTTTCAGCTCTGAGCAATTGCTCGACGTTTGCAATTTCTCACCGGAGCTTTTGTTAGAGTGCGCGAGAGGATGAGCAGAAGATGAGGTGGCTAGAGAAGCACAGAGCCCCAGTGTTCTTAGGGCTACAAGAGCGTTTCCAAGGAAGGGGGCTGGCTAGCAAGAGCTTTCAGTGCTGGCACTTTTCATCTCTGAGCAATTGCTCGACGTTTGCAATTTCTCAGCTCGTGTCTACGAGACGGAGAGATAGTGACCGTGATGTTTGGTGGGTAGAGAAACGCAGAGAGCAAGTGTTGCTGCGCCTGTGAAAGCGCTTCCAGGGAAGGGTGCTGGCTAGCAACAGCTTTCAGTGCTGGCACTTTTCATCTCTGAGCAATTGCTGGACGTTTGCAATTTCTCAACTGAGCTCTCTTTAGAGTGCGCGAGAGGATGAGCAGAAGATGAGGTGGCTAGAGAAGCACAGAGCCCCAGTGTTCTTAGGGCTACAAAAGCGCTTCCAAGGAAGGGCGCTGGCTAGCAACAGCTTTCAGTGCTGGCACTTTTCATCTCTGAGCAATTGCTCGACGTTTGCAATTTCTCACCTGAGCTCTCTTTAGACTGCGCGAGAGGATGGGCAGAAGATGAGGTGGCTAGAGAAGCTCAGAGCCCCAGTGTTCTAAGGGCTACAAAAGCGCTTCCAAGGAAGGGCGCTGGCTAGCAACAGCTTTCAGTGCTGGCACTTTTCATCTCTGAGCAATTGCTCGACGTTTGCAATTTCTCACCTGTGCTCTCTTTAGACTGCGCGAGAGGATGGGCAGAAGATTAGGTGGCTAGAGAAGCACAGAGCCCCAGTGTTCCAAGGGCTACAAGAGCGTTTCCAAGGAAGGGGGCTGGCTAGCAAGAGCTTTCAGTGCTGGCACTTTTCTTCTCTGAGCAGTTGCTCGACGTTTGCAATTTCTCAGCTCGTGTCTACGAGACGGAAAGAGAATGACCGTGACGTTTGGTGGGTAGAGAAGCGCAAAGCCCCAGTGTTGCTGCGCCTGTGAAAGCGCTTCCAAGGAAGGGTGCTGGCTAGCAACAGCTTTCAGTGCTGGTACTTTTCTTCTCTGAGCAATTGCTCGACGTTTGCAATTTCTCTCCGGAGCTTTTGTTAGAGTGCGCGAGAGGATGAGCAGAAGATGAGGTGGCTAGAGAAGCACAGAGCCCCAGTGTTCTTAGGGCTACAAGAGCGTTTCCAAGGAAGGGGGCTGGCTAGCAACAGCTTTCAGTGCTGGCACTTTTCATCTCTGAGCAATTGCTCGACGTTTACAATTTCTCTGCTCGTGTCTACGAGACGGAGAGATAGTGACCGTGACGTTTGGTGGGTAGAGAAGCGCAGAGAGCAAGTGTTGCTGCGCCTGTGAAAGTGCTTCCAAGGAGGGTGCTGGCTAGCAACAGCTTTCAGTGCTGGCACTTTTCTTCTCTGAGCAATTGCTCGACGTTTGCAATTTCTCACCAGAGCTTTTGTTAGAGTACGCGAGAGGATGAGCAGAAGATGAGGTGGCTAGAGAAGCACAGAGCGCCAGTGTTCTAAGGGCTACAAGAGCGTTTCCAAGGAAGGGGGCTGGCTAGCAAGAGCTTTCAGTGCTGGCACTTTTCATCTCTGAGCAATTGCTCGACGTTTGCAATTTCTCAGCTCGTGTCTACAAGGCGGAAAGAGAATGACCGTGACGTTTGGTGGGTAGAGAAGCGCAAAGCCCCAGTGTTGCTGCGCCTGTGAAAGCGCTTCCAGGGAAGGGTGCTGGCTAGCAACAGCTTTCAGTGCTGGCACTTTTCTTCTCTGAGCAATTGCTCGACGTTTGCAATTTCTCTCCGGAGCTTTTGTTAGAGTGCGCGAGAGGATGAGCAGAAGATGAGGTGGCTAGAGAAGCACAGAGCGCCAGTGTTCTAAGGGCTACAAGAGCGTTTCCAAGGAAGGGGGCTGGCTAGCAAGAGCTTTCAGTGCTGGCACTTTTCATCTCTGAGCAATTGCTCGACGTTTGCAATTTCTCAGCTCGTGTCTACGAGACGGAGAGATAGTGACCGTGACGTTTGGTGGGTAGAGAAGTGCAAAGCCCCAGTGTTGCTGCGCCTGTGAAAGCGCTTCCAAGGAAGGGTGCTGGCTAGCAAGAGCTTTCAGTGCTGGCACTTTTCATCTCTGAGCAATTGCTCGACGTTTGCAATTTCTCACCGGAGCTTTTGTTAGAGTGCCCGAGAGGATGAGCAGAAGATGAGATGGCTAGAGAAGCACAGAGCCCCAGTGTTCTTAGTGCTACAAGAGCCTTTCCAAGGAAGGGGGCTGGCTAGCAAGAGCTTTCAGTGCTGGCACTTTTCATCTCTGAGCAATTGCTCGACGTTTGCAATTTCTCAACTGAGCTCTCTTTAGAGTGCGCGAGAGGATGAGCAGAAGATGAGGTGGCTAGAGAAGCACAGAGTCCCAGTGTTCTTAGGGCTACAAGAGCGTTTCCAAGGAAGGGGGCTGGCTAGCAAGAGCTTTCAGTGCTGGCACTTTTCATCTCTGAGCAATTGCTCGACGTTTGCAATTTCTCAGCTCGTGTCTACGAGACGGAGAGATAGTGACCTTGATATTTGGTGGCTAGAGAAGTGCGAAGCCCCAGTGTTGCTGCGCCTGTGAAAGCGCTTCCAGGGAAGGGGGCTGGCTAGCAACAGCTTTCAGTGCTGGCACTTTTCATCTCTGAGCAATTGCTCGACGTTTGCAATTTCTCACCGGAGCTTTTGTTAGAGTGCGCGAGAGGATGAGCAGAAGATGAGGTGGCTAGAGAAGCACAGAGCGCCAGTGTTCTAAGGGCTACAAGAGCGTTTCCAAGGAAGGGGGCTGCCTAGCAACAGCTTTCAGTGCTGGCACTTTTCATCTCTGAGCAATTGCTCGACGTTTGCAATTTCTCAGCTCGTGTCTATGAGACGGAAAGAGAATGACCGTGACGTTTGGTGGGTAGAGAAGCGCAAAGCACCAGTGTTGCTGCGCCTGTGAAAGCGCTTCCAAGGAAGGGTGCTGGCTAGCAACAGCTTTCAGTGCTGGCACTTTTCTTCTCTGAGCAATTGCTCGACGTTTGCAATTTCTCACCGGAGCTTTTGTTAGAGTGCGCGAGAGGATGAGCAGAAGATGAGGTGGCTAGAGAAGCACAGAGCCCCAGTGTTCTAAGGGCTACAAGAGCGTTTCCAAGGAAGGGGGCTGGCTAGCAAGAGCTTTCAGTGCTAGCATTTTTCATTTCTGAGCAATTGCTCGACGTTTGCAATTTCTCAGCTCGTGTCTACGAGACGGAGAGATAGTGACCGTGACGTTTGGTGGGTAGAGAAGCGCAAAGCCCCAGTGTTGCTGCGTCTGTGAAAGCGCTTCCAAGGAAGGGTGCTGGCTAGCAACAGCTTTCAGTGCTGGCACTTTTCATCTCTGAGCAATTGCTCGACGTTTGCAATTTCTCACCGGAGCTTTTGTTAGAGTGCGCGAGAGGATGAGCAGAAGATGAGGTGGCTAGAGAAGCACAGAGCGCCAGTGTTCCAAGGGCTACAAGAGCGTTTCCAAGGAAGGGGGCTGGCTAGCAAGAGCTTTCAGTGCTGGCACTTTTCTTCTCTGAGGAATTGCTCGACGTTTGCAATTTCTCAGCTCGTGTCTACGAGACGGAGAGATAGTGACCGTGACGTTTGGTGGGTAGAGAAGCGCAGAGAGCAAGTGTTGCTGCGCTTGTGAAAGCGCTTCCAAGGAGGGGGCTTGCTAGCAAGAGCTTTCAGTGCTGGCACTTTTCATCTCTGAGCAATTGCTCGACATTTGCAATTTCTCACCTGAGCTTTCATTAGACTGCACGAGAGGATGGGCAGAAGATTAGATGGCTAGAGAAGCCCAGAGCCCCAGTGTTCTAAGGGCTACAAGAGCGTTTCCAAGGAAGGGGGCTGGCTAGCAAGAGCTTTCAGTGCTGGCACTTTTCATCTTTGAGCAATTGCTCAACGTTTGCAATTTCTCAGCTCATGTGTATGAGACGGAAAGAGAATGACCGTGACGTTTGGTGGGTAGAGAAGCGCAAAGCCCCAGTGTTGCTGCGCCTGTGAAAGCGCTTCCAAGGAAGGGTGCTGGCTAGCAAGAGCTTTCAGTGCTGGCACTTTTCAGCTCTGAGCAATTGCTCGACGTTTGCAATTTCTCACCGGAGCTTTTGTTAGAGTGCGCGAGAGGATGAGCAGAAGATGAGGTGGCTAGAGAAGCACAGAGCCCCAGTGTTCTTAGGGCTACAAGAGCGTTTCCAAGGAAGGGGGCTGGCTAGCAAGAGCTTTCAGTGCTGGCACTTTTCATCTCTGAGCAATTGCTCGACGTTTGCAATTTCTCAGCTCGTGTCTACGAGACGGAGAGATAGTGACCGTGATGTTTGGTGGGTAGAGAAACGCAGAGAGCAAGTGTTGCTGCGCCTGTGAAAGCGCTTCCAGGGAAGGGTGCTGGCTAGCAACAGCTTTCAGTGCTGGCACTTTTCATCTCTGAGCAATTGCTGGACGTTTGCAATTTCTCAACTGAGCTCTCTTTAGAGTGCGCGAGAGGATGAGCAGAAGATGAGGTGGCTAGAGAAGCACAGAGCCCCAGTGTTCTTAGGGCTACAAAAGCGCTTCCAAGGAAGGGCGCTGGCTAGCAACAGCTTTCAGTGCTGGCACTTTTCATCTCTGAGCAATTGCTCGACGTTTGCAATTTCTCACCTGAGCTCTCTTTAGACTGCGCGAGAGGATGGGCAGAAGATGAGGTGGCTAGAGAAGCTCAGAGCCCCAGTGTTCTAAGGGCTACAAAAGCGCTTCCAAGGAAGGGCGCTGGCTAGCAACAGCTTTCAGTGCTGGCACTTTTCATCTCTGAGCAATTGCTCGACGTTTGCAATTTCTCACCTGTGCTCTCTTTAGACTGCGCGAGAGGATGGGCAGAAGATTAGGTGGCTAGAGAAGCACAGAGCCCCAGTGTTCCAAGGGCTACAAGAGCGTTTCCAAGGAAGGGGGCTGGCTAGCAAGAGCTTTCAGTGCTGGCACTTTTCTTCTCTGAGCAGTTGCTCGACGTTTGCAATTTCTCAGCTCGTGTCTACGAGACGGAAAGAGAATGACCGTGACGTTTGGTGGGTAGAGAAGCGCAAAGCCCCAGTGTTGCTGCGCCTGTGAAAGCGCTTCCAAGGAAGGGTGCTGGCTAGCAACAGCTTTCAGTGCTGGTACTTTTCTTCTCTGAGCAATTGCTCGACGTTTGCAATTTCTCTCCGGAGCTTTTGTTAGAGTGCGCGAGAGGATGAGCAGAAGATGAGGTGGCTAGAGAAGCACAGAGCCCCAGTGTTCTTAGGGCTACAAGAGCGTTTCCAAGGAAGGGGGCTGGCTAGCAACAGCTTTCAGTGCTGGCACTTTTCATCTCTGAGCAATTGCTCGACGTTTACAATTTCTCTGCTCGTGTCTACGAGACGGAGAGATAGTGACCGTGACGTTTGGTGGGTAGAGAAGCGCAGAGAGCAAGTGTTGCTGCGCCTGTGAAAGTGCTTCCAAGGAGGGTGCTGGCTAGCAACAGCTTTCAGTGCTGGCACTTTTCTTCTCTGAGCAATTGCTCGACGTTTGCAATTTCTCACCAGAGCTTTTGTTAGAGTACGCGAGAGGATGAGCAGAAGATGAGGTGGCTAGAGAAGCACAGAGCGCCAGTGTTCTAAGGGCTACAAGAGCGTTTCCAAGGAAGGGGGCTGGCTAGCAAGAGCTTTCAGTGCTGGCACTTTTCATCTCTGAGCAATTGCTCGACGTTTGCAATTTCTCAGCTCGTGTCTACAAGGCGGAAAGAGAATGACCGTGACGTTTGGTGGGTAGAGAAGCGCAAAGCCCCAGTGTTGCTGCGCCTGTGAAAGCGCTTCCAGGGAAGGGTGCTGGCTAGCAACAGCTTTCAGTGCTGGCACTTTTCTTCTCTGAGCAATTGCTCGACGTTTGCAATTTCTCTCCGGAGCTTTTGTTAGAGTGCGCGAGAGGATGAGCAGAAGATGAGGTGGCTAGAGAAGCACAGAGCGCCAGTGTTCTAAGGGCTACAAGAGCGTTTCCAAGGAAGGGGGCTGGCTAGCAAGAGCTTTCAGTGCTGGCACTTTTCATCTCTGAGCAATTGCTCGACGTTTGCAATTTCTCAGCTCGTGTCTACGAGACGGAGAGATAGTGACCGTGACGTTTGGTGGGTAGAGAAGTGCAAAGCCCCAGTGTTGCTGCGCCTGTGAAAGCGCTTCCAAGGAAGGGTGCTGGCTAGCAAGAGCTTTCAGTGCTGGCACTTTTCATCTCTGAGCAATTGCTCGACGTTTGCAATTTCTCACCGGAGCTTTTGTTAGAGTGCCCGAGAGGATGAGCAGAAGATGAGATGGCTAGAGAAGCACAGAGCCCCAGTGTTCTTAGTGCTACAAGAGCCTTTCCAAGGAAGGGGGCTGGCTAGCAAGAGCTTTCAGTGCTGGCACTTTTCATCTCTGAGCAATTGCTCGACGTTTGCAATTTCTCAACTGAGCTCTCTTTAGAGTGCGCGAGAGGATGAGCAGAAGATGAGGTGGCTAGAGAAGCACAGAGTCCCAGTGTTCTTAGGGCTACAAGAGCGTTTCCAAGGAAGGGGGCTGGCTAGCAAGAGCTTTCAGTGCTGGCACTTTTCATCTCTGAGCAATTGCTCGACGTTTGCAATTTCTCAGCTCGTGTCTACGAGACGGAGAGATAGTGACCTTGATATTTGGTGGCTAGAGAAGTGCGAAGCCCCAGTGTTGCTGCGCCTGTGAAAGCGCTTCCAGGGAAGGGGGCTGGCTAGCAACAGCTTTCAGTGCTGGCACTTTTCATCTCTGAGCAATTGCTCGACGTTTGCAATTTCTCACCGGAGCTTTTGTTAGAGTGCGCGAGAGGATGAGCAGAAGATGAGGTGGCTAGAGAAGCACAGAGCGCCAGTGTTCTAAGGGCTACAAGAGCGTTTCCAAGGAAGGGGGCTGCCTAGCAACAGCTTTCAGTGCTGGCACTTTTCATCTCTGAGCAATTGCTCGACGTTTGCAATTTCTCAGCTCGTGTCTATGAGACGGAAAGAGAATGACCGTGACGTTTGGTGGGTAGAGAAGCGCAAAGCACCAGTGTTGCTGCGCCTGTGAAAGCGCTTCCAAGGAAGGGTGCTGGCTAGCAACAGCTTTCAGTGCTGGCACTTTTCTTCTCTGAGCAATTGCTCGACGTTTGCAATTTCTCACCGGAGCTTTTGTTAGAGTGCGCGAGAGGATGAGCAGAAGATGAGGTGGCTAGAGAAGCACAGAGCCCCAGTGTTCTAAGGGCTACAAGAGCGTTTCCAAGGAAGGGGGCTGGCTAGCAAGAGCTTTCAGTGCTAGCATTTTTCATTTCTGAGCAATTGCTCGACGTTTGCAATTTCTCAGCTCGTGTCTACGAGACGGAGAGATAGTGACCGTGACGTTTGGTGGGTAGAGAAGCGCAAAGCCCCAGTGTTGCTGCGTCTGTGAAAGCGCTTCCAAGGAAGGGTGCTGGCTAGCAACAGCTTTCAGTGCTGGCACTTTTCATCTCTGAGCAATTGCTCGACGTTTGCAATTTCTCACCGGAGCTTTTGTTAGAGTGCGCGAGAGGATGAGCAGAAGATGAGGTGGCTAGAGAAGCACAGAGCGCCAGTGTTCCAAGGGCTACAAGAGCGTTTCCAAGGAAGGGGGCTGGCTAGCAAGAGCTTTCAGTGCTGGCACTTTTCTTCTCTGAGGAATTGCTCGACGTTTGCAATTTCTCAGCTCGTGTCTACGAGACGGAGAGATAGTGACCGTGACGTTTGGTGGGTAGAGAAGCGCAGAGAGCAAGTGTTGCTGCGCTTGTGAAAGCGCTTCCAAGGAGGGGGCTTGCTAGCAAGAGCTTTCAGTGCTGGCACTTTTCATCTCTGAGCAATTGCTCGACATTTGCAATTTCTCACCTGAGCTTTCATTAGACTGCACGAGAGGATGGGCAGAAGATTAGATGGCTAGAGAAGCCCAGAGCCCCAGTGTTCTAAGGGCTACAAGAGCGTTTCCAAGGAAGGGGGCTGGCTAGCAAGAGCTTTCAGTGCTGGCACTTTTCATCTTTGAGCAATTGCTCAACGTTTGCAATTTCTCAGCTCATGTGTATGAGACGGAAAGAGAATGACCGTGACGTTTGGTGGGTAGAGAAGCGCAAAGCCCCAGTGTTGCTGCGCCTGTGAAAGCGCTTCCAAGGAAGGGTGCTGGCTAGCAAGAGCTTTCAGTGCTGGCACTTTTCATCTCTGAGCAATTGCTCAACGTTTGCAATTTCTCAGCTCGTGTCTATGAGACGGAGAGATAGTGACCGTGACGTTTGGTGGGTAGAGAAGTGCAAAGCCCCAGTGTTGCTGCGCCTGTGAAAGCGCTTCCAAGGAAGGGTGCTGGCTAGCAAGAGCTTTCAGTGCTGGCACTTTTCTTCTCTGAGCAATTGCTCGACGTTTGCAATTTCTCTCCGGAGCTTTTGTTAGAGTGCGCGAGAGGATGAGCAGAAGATGAGGTGGCTAGAGAAGCACAGAGCCCCAGTGTTCTAAGGGCTACAAAAGCGTTTCCAAGGAAGGGAGCTGGCTAGCAAGAGCTTTCAGTGCTGGCACTTTTCATCTCTGAGCAATTGCTCGACGTTTGCAATTTCTCAGCTCGTGTCTATGAGATGGAGAGATAGTGACCGTGACGTTTGGTGGGTAGAGAAGCGCAGAGAGCAAGTGTTGCTGTGCCTGTGAAAGCGCTTCCAAGGAAGGGTGCTGGCTAGCAAGAGCTTTCAGTGCTGGCACTTTTCAGCTCTGAGCAATTGCTCGACGTTTGCAATTTCTCACCGGAGCTTTTGTTAGAGTGCGCGAGAGGATGAGCAGAAGATGAGATGTGTAGACAAGCACAGAGCCACAGTGTTCTTAGTGCTACAAGAGCGTTTCCAAGGAAGGGGGCTGGCTAGCAAGAGCTTTCAGTGCTGGCACTTTTCTTCTCTGAGCAATTGCTCGACGTTTGCAATTTCTCAGCTCGTGTCTACGAGACGGAGAGATAGTGACCTTGACATTTGGTGGCTAGAGAAGTGCAAAGCCCCAGTGTTGCTGCGCCTGTGAAAGCGCTTCCAAGGAAGGGGGCTTGCTAGCAACAGCTTTCAGTGCTGGCACTTTTCATCTCTGAGCAATTGCTCGACGTTTGCAATTTCTCACCAGAGCTTTTGTTAGAGTGCGCGAGAGGATGAGCAGAAGATGAGGTGGCTAGAGAAGCACAGAGCCCCAGTGTTCTAAGGGCTACAAGAGCGTTTCCAAGGAAGGGGGCTGGCTAGCAAGAGCTTTCAGTGCTGGCACTTTTCATCTTTGAGCAATTGCTCGACATTTGCAATTTCTCAGCTCGTGTCTATGAGACGGAGAGATAGTGACCGTGACGTTTGGTGGGTAGAGAAGTGCAAAGCCCCAGTGTTGCTGCGCCTGTAAAAGCGCTTCCAAGGAAGGGGGCTGGCTAGCAACAGCTTTCAGTGCTGGCACTTTTCATCTCTGAGCAATTGCTCGACGTTTGCAATTTCTCATCGGAGCTTTTTTTAGAGTGCGCGAGACGATGAGCAGAAGATGAGATGGCTAGAGAAGCACAGAGCCCCAGTGTTCTTAGTGCTACAAGAGCGTTTCCAAGGAAGGGGGCTGGCTAGCAAGAGCTTTCAGTGCTGGCACTTTTCAGCTCTGAGCAATTGCTCAACGTTTGCAATTTCTCTCCGGAGCTTTTGTTAGAGTGCGCGAGAGGATGAGCAGAAGATGAGGTGGCTAGAGAAGCACAGAGCCCCAGTGTTCCAAGGGCTACAAGAGCGTTTCCAAGGAAGGGGGCTGGCTAGCAAGAGCTTTCAGTGCTGGCACTTTTCTTCTCTGAGCAATTGCTCGACGTTTGCAATTTCTCAGCTAGTGTGTACGAGACGGAGAGATAGTGACCTTGATATTTGGTGGCTAGAGAAGTGCAAAGCCCCAGTGTTGCTGCGCCTGTGAAAGCGCTTCCAAGGAAGGGGGCTTGCTAGCAACAGCTTTAAGTGCTGGCACTTTTCATCTCTGAGCAATTGCTCGACGTTTGCAATTTCTCACCGGAGCTTTTGTTAGAGTGCGCGAGAGGATGAGCAGAAGATGAGACGGCTAGAGAAGCACAGAGCGCCAGTGTTCTAAGGGCTACAAGAGCGTTTCCAAGGAAGGGTGCTGGCTAGCAAGAGCTTTCAGTGCTGGCACTTTTCAGCTCTGAGCAATTGCTCAACGTTTGCAATTTCTCTCTGGAGCTTTTGTTAGAGTGCGCGAGAGGATGAGCAGAAGATGAGGTGGCTAGAGAAGCACAGAGCCCCAGTGTTCTTAGGGCTACAAGAGCGTTTCCAAGGAAGGGGGCTGGCTAGCAAGAGCTTTCAGTGCTGGCACTTTTCTTCTCTGAGCAATTGCTCGACGTTTGCAATTTCTCAGCTCGTGTCTACGAGACGGAGAGATAGTGACCTTGATATTTGGTGGCTAGAGAAGTGCAAAGCCCCAGTGTTGCTGCGCCTGTGAAAGCGCTTCCAAGGAAGGGGGCTTGCTAGCAACAGCTTTCAGTGCTGGCACTTTTCAGCTCTGAGCAATTGCTCGACGTTTGCAATTTCTCACCGGAGCTTTTGTTAGAGTGCGCGAGAGGATGAGCAGAAGATGAGGTGGCTAGAGAAGCACAGAGCCCCAGTGTTCTTAGGGCTACAAGAGCGTTTCCAAGGAAGGGGGCTGGCTAGCAAGAGCTTTCAGTGCTGGCACTTTTCATCTCTGAGCAATTGCTCGACGTTTGCAATTTCTCAGCTCGTGTCTACGAGACGGAGAGATAGTGACCGTGATGTTTGGTGGGTAGAGAAACGCAGAGAGCAAGTGTTGCTGCGCCTGTGAAAGCGCTTCCAGGGAAGGGTGCTGGCTAGCAACAGCTTTCAGTGCTGGCACTTTTCATCTCTGAGCAATTGCTGGACGTTTGCAATTTCTCAACTGAGCTCTCTTTAGAGTGCGCGAGAGGATGAGCAGAAGATGAGGTGGCTAGAGAAGCACAGAGCCCCAGTGTTCTTAGGGCTACAAAAGCGCTTCCAAGGAAGGGCGCTGGCTAGCAACAGCTTTCAGTGCTGGCACTTTTCATCTCTGAGCAATTGCTCGACGTTTGCAATTTCTCACCTGAGCTCTCTTTAGACTGCGCGAGAGGATGGGCAGAAGATGAGGTGGCTAGAGAAGCTCAGAGCCCCAGTGTTCTAAGGGCTACAAAAGCGCTTCCAAGGAAGGGCGCTGGCTAGCAACAGCTTTCAGTGCTGGCACTTTTCATCTCTGAGCAATTGCTCGACGTTTGCAATTTCTCACCTGTGCTCTCTTTAGACTGCGCGAGAGGATGGGCAGAAGATTAGGTGGCTAGAGAAGCACAGAGCGCCAGTGTTCTAAGGGCTACAAGAGCGTTTCCAAGGAAGGGGGCTGGCTAGCAAGAGCTTTCAGTGCTGGCACTTTTCTTCTCTGAGCAGTTGCTCGACGTTTGCAATTTCTCAGCTCGTGTCTACGAGACGGAAAGAGAATGACCGTGACGTTTGGTGGGTAGAGAAGCGCAAAGCCCCAGTGTTGCTGCGCCTGTGAAAGCGCTTCCAAGGAAGGGTGCTGGCTAGCAACAGCTTTCAGTGCTGGTACTTTTCTTCTCTGAGCAATTGCTCGACGTTTGCAATTTCTCTCCGGAGCTTTTGTTAGAGTGCGCGAGAGGATGAGCAGAAGATGAGGTGGCTAGAGAAGCACAGAGCCCCAGTGTTCTTAGGGCTACAAGAGCGTTTCCAAGGAAGGGGGCTGGCTAGCAACAGCTTTCAGTGCTGGCACTTTTCATCTCTGAGCAATTGCTCGACGTTTACAATTTCTCTGCTCGTGTCTACGAGACGGAGAGATAGTGACCGTGACGTTTGGTGGGTAGAGAAGCGCAGAGAGCAAGTGTTGCTGCGCCTGTGAAAGTGCTTCCAAGGAGGGTGCTGGCTAGCAACAGCTTTCAGTGCTGGCACTTTTCTTCTCTGAGCAATTGCTCGACGTTTGCAATTTCTCACCAGAGCTTTTGTTAGAGTACGCGAGAGGATGAGCAGAAGATGAGGTGGCTAGAGAAGCACAGAGCGCCAGTGTTCTAAGGGCTACAAGAGCGTTTCCAAGGAAGGGGGCTGGCTAGCAAGAGCTTTCAGTGCTGGCACTTTTCATCTCTGAGCAATTGCTCGACGTTTGCAATTTCTCAGCTCGTGTCTACAAGGCGGAAAGAGAATGACCGTGACGTTTGGTGGGTAGAGAAGCGCAAAGCCCCAGTGTTGCTGCGCCTGTGAAAGCGCTTCCAGGGAAGGGTGCTGGCTAGCAACAGCTTTCAGTGCTGGCACTTTTCTTCTCTGAGCAATTGCTCGACGTTTGCAATTTCTCTCTGGAGCTTTTGTTAGAGTGCGCGAGAGGATGAGCAGAAGATGAGGTGGCTAGAGAAGCACAGAGCGCCAGTGTTCTAAGGGCTACAAGAGCGTTTCCAAGGAAGGGGGCTGGCTAGCAAGAGCTTTCAGTGCTGGCACTTTTCATCTCTGAGCAATTGCTCGACGTTTGCAATTTCTCAGCTCGTGTCTACGAGACGGAGAGATAGTGACCGTGACGTTTGGTGGGTAGAGAAGTGCAAAGCCCCAGTGTTGCTGCGCCTGTGAAAGCGCTTCCAAGGAAGGGTGCTGGCTAGCAAGAGCTTTCAGTGCTGGCACTTTTCATCTCTGAGCAATTGCTCGACGTTTGCAATTTCTCACCGGAGCTTTTGTTAGAGTGCGCGAGAGGATGAGCAGAAGATGAGATGGCTAGAGAAGCACAGAGCCCCAGTGTTCTTAGTGCTACAAGAGCCTTTCCAAGGAAGGGGGCTGGCTAGCAAGAGCTTTCAGTGCTGGCACTTTTCATCTCTGAGCAATTGCTCGACGTTTGCAATTTCTCAACTGAGCTCTCTTTAGAGTGCGCGAGAGGATGAGCAGAAGATGAGGTGGCTAGAGAAGCACAGAGTCCCAGTGTTCTTAGGGCTACAAGAGCGTTTCCAAGGAAGGGGGCTGGCTAGCAAGAGCTTTCAGTGCTGGCACTTTTCATCTCTGAGCAATTGCTCGACGTTTGCAATTTCTCAGCTCGTGTCTATGAGACGGAGAGACAGTGACCTTGATATTTGGTGGCTAGAGAAGTGCAAAACCCCAGTGTTGCTGCGCCTGTGAAAGCGCTTCCAAGGAAGGGGGCTTGCTAGCAAGAGCTTTCAGTGCTGGCACTTTTCATCTCTGAGCAATTGCTCGACGTTTGCAATTTCTCACCGGAGTTTTTGTTAGAGTGCGCGAGAGGATGAGCAGAAGACGAGGTGGCTAGAGAAGCACAGAGCGCCAGTGTTCTTAGGGCTACAAGAGCGTTTCCAAGGAAGGGGGCTGGCTAGCAAGAGCTTTCAGTGCTGGCACTTTTCATCTCTGAGCAATTGCTCGACGTTTGCAATTTCTCAGCTCGTGTCTACGAGACGGAGAGATAATGACCTTGATATTTGGTGGCTAGAGAAGTGCAAAGCCCCAGTGTTGCTGCGCCTGTGAAAGCGCTTCCAAGGAAGGGGGCTTGCTAGCAACAGCTTTCAGTGCTGGCACTTTTCAGCTCTGAGCAATTGCTCGACGTTTGCAATTTCTCACCGGAGCTTTTGTTAGAGTGCGCGAGAGGATGAGCAGAAGATGAGGTGGCTAGAGAAGCACAGAGCCCCAGTGTTCTTAGGGCTACAAGAGCGTTTCCAAGGAAGGGGGCTGGCTAGCAACAGCTTTCAGTGCTGGCACTTTTCATCTCTGAGCAATTGCTCGACGTTTGCAATTTCTCAGCTCGTGTCTACAAGACGGAAAGAGACTGACCGTGACGTTTGGTGGGTAGAGAAGCGCAAAGCCCCAGTGTTGCTGCGCCTGTGAAAGCGCTTCCAAGGAAGGGTGCTGGCTAGCAAGAGCTTTCAGTGCTGGCACTTTTCATCTCTGAGCAATTGCTCGACGTTTGCAACTTCTCAGCTCGTGTCTACGAGACGGAGATATAGTGACCGTGACGTTTGGTGGGTAGAGAAGCGCAAAGCCCCAGTGTTGCTGCGCCTGTGAAAGCGCTTCCAAGGAAGGGGGCTGGCTAGCAACAGCTTTCAGTGCTGGCACTTTTCATCTTTGAGCAATTGCTTGACGTTTGCAATTTCTCACCGGAGCTTTTGTTAGAGTGCGCGAGAGGATGAGCAGAAGATGAGGTGGCTAGAGAAGCACAGAGCGCCAGTGTTCTAAGGGCTACAAGAGCGTTTCCAAGGAAGGGGGCTGGCTAGCAAGAGCTTTCAGTGCTGGCACTTTTCATCTCTGAGCAATTGCTCGACGTTTGCAATTTCTCAGCTCGTGTCTATGAGACGGAGAGATAGTGACCGTGACGTTTGGTGGCTAGAGAAGTGCAAAGCCCCAGTGTTGCTGCGCCTGTGAAAGCGCTTCCAAGGAAGGGTGCTGGCTAGCAACAGCTTTCAGTGCTGGCACTTTTCATCTCTGAGCAATTGCTCGATGTTTGCAATTTCTCACCGGAGCTTTTGTTAGAGTGCGCGAGAGGATGAGCAGAAGATGAGATGGCTAGACAAGCACAGAGCCCCAGTGTTCTTAGTGCTACAAGAGCGTTTCCAAGGAAGGGTGCTGGCTACCAACAGCTTTCAGTGCTGGCACTTTTCATCTCTGAGCAATTGCTCAACGTTTGCAATTTCTCTCCGGAGCTTTTGTTAGAGTGCGCGAGAGGATGAGCAGAAGATGAGGTGGCTAGAGAAGCACAGAGCCCCAGTGTTCTTAGGGCTACAAGAGCGTTTCCAAGGAAGGGGTCTGGCTAGCAACAGCTTTCAGTGCTGGCACTTTTCTTCTCTGAGTAATTGCTCGACGTTTGCAATTTCTCAGCTCGTGTCTACGAGACGGAGAGATAGTGACCTTGATATTTGGTGGCTAGAGAAGTGCAAAGCCCCAGTGTTGCTGCGCCTGTGAAAGCGCTTCCAAGGAAGGGGGCTTGCTAGCAACAGCTTTCAGTGCTGGCACTTTTCAGCTCTGAGCAATTGCTCGACGTTTGCAATTTCTCACCGGAGCTTTTGTTAGAGTGCGCGAGAGGATGAGCAGAAGATGAGATGGCTAGACAAGCACAGAGCCCCAGTGTTCTTAGTGCTACAAGAGCGTTTCCAAGGAAGGGGGCTTGCTAGCAACAGCTTTCAGTGCTGGCACTTTTCAGCTCTGAGCAATTGCTCGACGTTTGCAATTTCTCTCCGGAGCTTTTGTTAGAGTGCGCGAGAGGATGAGCAGAAGATGAGGTGGCTAGAGAAGCACAGAGCGCCAGTGTTCTAAGGGCTACAAGAGCGTTTCCAAGGAAGGGGGCTGGCTAGCAAGAGCTTTCAGTGCTGGCACTTTTCATCTCTGAGCAATTGCTCGACGTTTGCAATTTCTCAGCTCGTGTCTACGAGACGGAGAGATAGTGACCGTGATGTTTGGTGGGTAGAGAAGCGCAAAGCCCCAGTGTTGCTGCGCCTGTGAAAGCGCTTCCAAGGAAGGGTGCTGGCTAGCAAGAGCTTTCAGTGCTGGCACTTTTCATCTCTGAGCAATTGCTCGACGTTTGCAATTTCTCAACTGAGCTCTCTTTAGAGTGCGCGAGAGGATGAGCAGAAGATGAGGTGGCTAGAGAAGCTCAGAGCCGCAGTGTTCTAAGGGCTACAAAAGCGCTTCCAAGGAAGGGGCCTGGCTAGCAACAGCTTTCAGTGCTGGCACTTTTCATCTCTGAGCAATTGCTGGACGTTTGCAATTTCTCAGCTCGTGTCTACGAGACGGAGAGATAGTGACCGTGACGTTTGGTGGGTAGAGAAGCGCAGAAAGCAAGTGTTGCTGCGCCTGTGAAAGCGCTTCCAAGGAAGGGGGCTTGCTAGCAACAGCTTTCAGTGCTGGCACTTTTCATCTCTGAGCAATTGCTCGACGTTTGCAATTTCTCACCAGAGCTTTTGTTAGAGTGCGCGAGAGGATGAGCAGAAGATGAGGTGGCTAGAGAAGCACAGAGCGCCAGTGTTCTAAGGGCTACAAGAGCGTTTCCAAGGAAGGGGGCTGGCTAGCAAGAGCTTTCAGTGCTGGCACTTTTCATCTCTGAGCAATTGCTCGACGTTTGCAATTTCTCAGCTCGTGTCTACAAGACGGAAAGAGAATGACCGTGACGTTTGGTGGGTAGAGAAGCGCAAAGCCCCAGTGTTGCTGTGCCTGTGAAAGCGCTTCCAAGGAAGGGGGCTGGCTAGCAACAGCTTTCAGTGCTGGCACTTTTCATCTTTGAGCAATTGCTCGACGTTTGCAATTTCTCACCGGAGCTTTTGTTAGAGTGCGCGAGAGGATGAGCAGAAGATGAGGTGGCTAGAGAAGCACAGAGCGCCAGTGTTCTAAGGGCTACAAGAGCGTTTCCAAGGAAGGGGGCTGGCTAGCAACAGCTTTCAGTGCTGGCACTTTTCATCTCTGAGCAATTGCTCGACGTTTGCAATTTCTCAGCTCGTGTCTACGAGACGGAGAGATAGTGACCGTGACGTTTGGTGGGTAGAGAAGCACAAAGCCCCAGTGTTGCTGCGCCTGTGAAAGCGCTTCCAAGGAAGGGGGCTGGCTAGCAAGAGCTTTCAGTGCTGGCACTTTTCATCTCTGAGCAATTGCTCGACGTTTGCAATTTCTCAGCTCGTGTCTACGAGACGGAGAGATAGTGACCGTGACGTTTGGTGGGTAGAGAAGCGCAAAGCCCCAGTGTTACTGCGCCTGTGAAAGCGCTTCCAAGGAAGGGAGCTGGCTAGCAACAGCTTTCAGTGCTGGCACTTTTCACCTCTGAGCAATTGCTCGACGTTTGCAATTTCTCACCAGATCTTTTGTTAGAGTGCGCGAGAGGATGAGCAGAAGATGAGGTGGCTAGAGAAGCACAGAGCGCCAGTGTTCTAAGGGCTACAAGAGCGTTTCCAAGGAAGGGTGCTTGCTAGCAACAGCTTTCAGTGCTGGCACTTTTCATCTCTGAGCAATTGCTCGACGTTTGCAATTTCTCAGCTCGTGTCTACGAGACGGAGAGATAGTGACCTTGATATTTGGTGGCTAGAGAAGTGCAAAGCCCCAGTGTTGCTGCGCCTGTGAAAGTGCTTCCAAGGAGGGTGCTGGCTAGCAACAGCTTTCAGTGCTGGCACTTTTCAGCTCTGAGCAATTGCTCGACGTTTGCAATTTCTCACCAGAGCTTTTGTTAGAGTGCGCGAGAGGATGAGCAGAAGATGAGGTGGCTAGAGAAGCACAGAGCGCCAGTGTTCTAAGGGCTACAAGAGCGTTTCCAAGGAAGGGGGCTTGCTAGCAACAGCTTTCAGTGCTGGCACTTTTCATCTCTGAGCAATTGCTCGACGTTTGCAATTTCTCAGCTCGTGTCTACGAGACGGAGAGATAGTGACCTTGATATTTGGTGGGTAGAGAAGCGCAAAGCCCCACTGTTGCTGCGCCTGTGAAAGCGCTTCCAGGGAAGGGTGCTGGCTAGCAACAGCTTTCAGTGCTGGCACTTTTCTTCTCTGAGCAATTGCTCGACGTTTGCAATTTCTCTCCGGAGCTTTTGTTAGAGTGCGCGAGAGGATGAGCAGAAGATGAGGTGGCTAGAGAAGCACAGAGCGCCAGTGTTCTAAGGGCTACAAGAGCGTTTCCAAGGAAGGGGGCTGGCTAGCAAGAGCTTTCAGTGCTGGCACTTTTCATCTCTGAGCAATTGCTCGACGTTTGCAATTTCTCAGCTCGTGTCTATGAGACGGAGAGATAGTGACCGTGACGTTTGGTGGGTAGAGAAGCGCAAAGCCCCAGTGTTGCTGCGCCTGTGAAAGCGCTTCCAAGGAAGGGGGCTGGCTAGCAACAGCTTTCAGTGCTGGCACTTTTCAGCTCTGAGCAATTGCTCGACGTTTGCAATTTCTCACCGGAGCTTTTGTTAGAGTGCGCGAGAGGATGAGCAGAAGATGAGGTGGCTAGAGAAGCACAGAGCCCCAGTGTTCCAAGGGCTACAAGAGCGTTTCCAAGGAAGGGGGCTGGCTAGCAAGAGCTTTCAGTTCTGGCACTTTTCATCTCTGAGCAATTGCTGGACGTTTGCAATTTCTCAGCTCGTGTCTACAAGGCGGAAAGAGAATGACCGTGACGTTTGGTGGGTAGAGAAGCACAAAGCCCCAGTGTTGCTGCGCCTGTGAAAGCGCTTCCAGGGAAGGGTGCTGGCTAGCAACAGCTTTCAGTGCTGGCACTTTTCTTCTCTGAGCAATTGCTGGACGTTTGCAATTTCTCTCCGGAGCTTTTGTTAGAGCGCGCGAGAGGATGAGCAGAAGATGAGGTGGCTAGAGAAGCACAGAGCGCCAGTGTTCTAAGGGCTACAAGAGCGTTTCCAAGGAAGGGGGCTGCCTAGCAACAGCTTTCAGTGCTGGCACTTTTCATCTCTGAGCAATTGCTCGACGTTTGCAATTTCTCAGCTCGTGTCTACGAGACGGAGAGATAGTGACCGTGACGTTTGGTGGGTAGAGAAGCGCAAAGCCCCAGTGTTGCTGCGCCTGTGAAAGCGCTTCCAAGGAAGGGGGCTGGCTAGCAAGAGCTTTCAGTGCTGGCACTTTTCAGCTCTGAGCAATTGCTCGACGTTTGCAATTTCTCACCGGAGCTTTTGTTAGAGTGCGCGAGAGGATGAGCAGAAGATGAGGTGGCTAGAGAAGCACAGAGCCCCAGTGTTCCAAGGGCTACAAGAGCGTTTCCAAGGAAGGGGGCTGGCTAGCAAGAGCTTTCAGTGCTGGCACTTTTCATCTCTGAGCAATTGCTCGACGTTTGCAATTTCTCAGCTCGTGTCTACGAGACGGAGAGATAGTGACCGTGACGTTTGGTGGGTAGAGAAGCGCAAAGCCCCAGTGTTACTGCGCCTGTGAAAGCGCTTCCAAGGAAGGGAGCTGGCTAGAAAGAGCTTTCAGTGCTGGCACTTTTCTTCTCTGAGCAATTGCTCGACGTTTGCAATTTCTCATCGGAGCTTTTGTTAGAGTGCGCGAGAGGATGAGGAGAAGATTAGATGGCTAGAGAAGCACAGAGCGCCAGTGTTCTAAGGGCTACAAGAGCGTTTCCAAGGAAGGGGGCTGGCTAGCAAGAGCTTTCAGTGCTGGCACTTTTCATCTCTGAGCAATTGCTCGACGTTTGCAATTTCTCAGCTCGTGTCTACGAGACGGAGAGATAGTGACCGTGACGTTTGGTGGGTAGAGAAGCGCAAAGCCCCAGTGTTGCTGCGCCTGTGAAAGTGCTTCCAAGGAGGGTGCTGGCTAGCAAGAGCTTTCAGTGCTGGCACTTTTCATCTCTGAGCAATTGCTCGACGTTTGCAATTTCTCACCGGAGCTTTTGTTAGAGTGCGCGAGAGGATGAGCAGAAGATGAGATGGCTAGACAAGCACAGAGCCCCAGTGTTCTTAGTGCTACAAGAGCGTTTCCAACGAAGGGTGCTGGCTAGCAACAGCTTTCAGTGCTGGCACTTTTCATCTCTGAGCAATTGCTCAACGTTTGCAATTTCTCTCCGGAGCTTTTGTTAGAGTGCGCGAGAGGATGAGCAGAAGATGAGGTGGCTAGAGAAGCACAGAGCCCCAGTGTTCTTAGTGCTATAAGAGCGTTTCCAAGGAAGGGGGCTGGCTAGCAAGAGCTTTCAGTGCTGGCACTTTTCATCTCTGAGCAATTGCTCGACGTTTGCAATTTCTCAGCTCGTGTCTACGAGACGGAGAGATAGTGACGTTTGGTGGGTAGAGAAGCGCAGAGAGCAAGTGTTGCTGCGCCTGTGAAAGCGCTTCCAAGGAAGGGGGCTTGCTAGCAACAGCTTTCAGTGCTGGCACTTTTCAGCTCTGAGCAATTGCTCGACGTTTGCAATTTCTCACCGGAGCTTTTGTTAGAGTGCGCGAGAGGATGAGCAGAAGATGAGGTGGCTAGAGAAGCACAGAGCCCCAGTGTTCTTAGGGCTACAAGAGCGTTTCCAAGGAAGGGGGCTGGCTAGCAAGAGCTTTCAGTGCTGGCACTTTTCATCTCTGAGCAATTGCTCGACGTTTGCAATTTCTCAGCTCGTGTCTACGAGACGGAGAGATAGTGACCTTGATATTTGGTGGGTAGAGAAGCGCAAAGCCCCAGTGTTGCTGCGCCTGTGAAAGCGCTTCCAAGGAAGGGGGCTTGCTAGCAAGAGCTTTCAGTGCTGGCACTTTTCATCTCTGAGCAATTGCTCGACGTTTGCAATTTTGAGCTCGTGTCTACAAGGCGGAAAGAGAATGACCGTGACGTTTGGTGGGTAGAGAAGCGCAAAGCCCCAGTGTTGCTGCGCCTGTGAAAGCGCTTCCAAGGAAGGGTGCTGGCTAGCAAGAGCTTTCAGTGCTGGCACTTTTCATCTCTGAGCAATTGCTCGACGTTTGCTATTTCTCACCTGAGCTCTCTTTAGACTGCACGAGAGGATGGGCAGAAGATTAGATGGCTAGAGAAGCACAGAGCCCCAGTGTTCTAAGGGCTACAAGAGCGTTTCCAAGGAAGGGGGCTGGCTAGCAACAGCTTTCAGTGCTGGCACTTTTCATCTTTGAGCAATTGCTCGACGTTTGCAATTTCTCAGCTCATGTCTATGAGACGGAAAGAGAATGACCGTGACGTTTGGTGGGTAGAGAAGCGCAAAGCCCCAGTGTTGCTGCGCCTGTGAAAGCGCTTCCAAGGAAGGGTGCTGGCTAGAAAGAGCTTTCAGTGCTGGCACTTTTCATCTCTGAGCAATTGCTGGACGTTTGCAATTTCTCACCAGAGCTTTTGTTAGAGTGCGCGAGAGGATGAGCAGAAGATGAGGTGGCTAGAGAAGCACAGAGCGCCAGTGTTCTAAGGGCTACAAGAGCGTTTCCAAGGAAGGGGGCTGGCTAGCAAGAGCTTTCAGTGCTGGCACTTTTCATCTCTGAGCAATTGCTCGACGTTTGCCATTTCTCAGCTCGTGTCTACGAGACGGAAAGAGAATGACCGTGACGTTTGGTGGGTAGAGAAGCGCAAAGCCCCAGTGTTGCTGCGCCTGTGAAAGCGCTTCCAAGGAAGGGTGCTGGCTAGCAAGAGCTTTCAGTGCTGGCACTTTTCATCTCTGAGCAATTACTCGACGTTTGCAATTTCTCACCGGAGCTTTTGTTAGAGTGCGCGAGAGGCTGAGCAGAAGATGAGGTGGCTAGAGAAGCACAGAGCGCCAGTGTTCTTAGGGCTACAAAAGCGTTTCCAAGGAAGGGAGCTGGCTAGCAAGAGCTTTCAGTGCTGGCACTTTTCATCTCTGAGCAATTGCTCGACGTTTGCAATTTCTCACCGGAGCTTTTGTTAGAGTGCGCGAGAGGATGAGCAGAAGATGAGGTGGCTAGAGAAGCACAGAGCGCCAGTGTTCTAAGGGCTACAAGAGCGTTTCCAAGGAAGGGGGCTGGCTAGCAAGAGCTTTCAGTGCTGGCACTTTTCATCTCTGAGCAATTGCTCGACGTTTGCAATTTCTCAGCTCGTGTCTATGAGACGGAGAGATAGTGACCGTGACGTTTGGTGGGTAGAGAAGTGCAAAGCCCCAGTGTTGCTGCGCCTGTGAAAGCGCTTCCAGGGAAGGGTGCTGGCTAGCAACAGCTTTCAGTGCTGGCACTTTTCATCTCTGAGCAATTGCTCGACGTTTGCAATTTCTCACCTGAGCTCTCTTTAGACTGCGCGAGAGGATGAGCAGAAGATGAGATGGCTAGAGAAGCACAGAGCCCCAGTGTTCTTAGTGCTACAAGAGCGTTTCCAAGGAAGGGTGCTGGCTAGCAAGAGCTTTCAGTGCTGGCACTTTTCAGCTCTGAGCAATTGCTCAACGTTTGCAATTTCTCTCCGGAGCTTTTGTTAGATTGCGCGAGAGGATGAGCAGAAAATGAGGTGGCTAGAGAAGCTCAGAGCCCCATTGTTCTAAGGGCTACAAAAGCGCTTCCAAGGAAGGGCGCTGGCTAGCAACAGCTTTCAGTGCTGGCACTTTTCATCTCTGAGCAATTGCTCGACCTTTGCAATTTCTCAACTGTGCTCTCTTTAGACTGCGTGAGAGGATGGGCAGAAGATTAGGTGGCTAGAGAAGCACAGAGCCCCAGTGTTCCAAGGGCTACAAGAGCGTTTCCAAGGAAGGGTGCTGGCTAGCAAGAGCTTTCAGTGCTGGCACTTTTCATCTCTGAGCAATTGCTCGACGTTTGCAATTTCTCAGCTCGTGTCTACGAGACGGAAAGAGAATGACCGTGACGTTTGGTGGGTAGAGAAGCGCAAAGCCCCAGTGTTGCTGCGCCTGTGAAAGCGCTTCCAAGGAAGGGGGCTGGCTAGCAAGAGCTTTCAGTGCTGGCACTTTTCTTCTCTGAGCAATTGCTCGATGTTTGCAATTTCTCTCCGGAGCTTTTGTTAGAGTGCGCGAGAGGATGAGCAGAAGATGAGGTGGCTAGAGAAGCACAGAGCGCCAGTGTTCTAAGGGCTACAAGAGCGTTTCCAAGGAAGGGGGCTGGCTAGCAAGAGCTTTCAGTGCTGGCACTTTTCATCTCTGAGCAATTGCTCGACGTTTGCCATTTCTCAGCTCGTGTCTACGAGACGGAAAGAGAATGACCGTGACGTTTGGTGGGTAGAGAAGCGCAAAGCCCCAGTGTTGCTGCGCCTGTGAAAGCGCTTCCAAGGAAGGGGGCTGGCTACCAACAGCTTTCAGTGCTGGCACTTTTCATCTCTGAGCAATTACTCGACGTTTGCAATTTCTCACCGGAGCTTTTGTTAGAGTGCGCGAGAGGCTGAGCAGAAGATGAGGTGGCTAGAGAAGCACAGAGCGCCAGTGTTCTTAGGGCTACAAAAGCGTTTCCAAGGAAGGGAGCTGGCTAGCAAGAGCTTTCAGTGCTGGCACTTTTCATCTCTGAGCAATTGCTCGACGTTTGCAATTTCTCACCGGAGCTTTTGTTAGAGTGCGCGAGAGGATGAGCAGAAGATGAGGTGGCTAGAGAAGCACAGAGCGCCAGTGTTCTAAGGGCTACAAGAGCGTTTCCAAGGAAGGGGGCTGGCTAGCAAGAGCTTTCAGTGCTGGCACTTTTCATCTCTGAGCAATTGCTCGACGTTTGCAATTTCTCAGCTCGTGTCTATGAGACGGAGAGATAGTGACCGTGACGTTTGGTGGGTAGAGAAGTGCAAAGCCCCAGTGTTGCTGCGCCTGTGAAAGCGCTTCCAGGGAAGGGTGCTGGCTAGCAAGAGCTTTCAGTGCTGGCACTTTTCATCTCTGAGCAATTGCTCGACGTTTGCAATTTCTCACCGGAGCTTTTGTTAGAGTGCGCGAGAGGATGAGCAGAAGATGAGATGGCTAGAGAAGCACAGAGCCCCAGTGTTCTTAGTGCTACAAGAGCGTTTCCAAGGAAGGGTGCTGGCTAGCAAGAGCTTTCAGTGCTGGCACTTTTCAGCTCTGAGCAATTGCTCAACGTTTGCAATTTCTCTCCGGAGCTTTTGTTAGATTGCGCGAGAGGATGAGCAGAAGATGAGGTGGCTAGAGAAGCTCAGAGCCCCATTGTTCTAAGGGCTACAAAAGCGCTTCCAAGGAAGGGCGCTGGCTAGCAACAGCTTTCAGTGCTGGCACTTTTCATCTCTGAGCAATTGCTCGACCTTTGCAATTTCTCAACTGTGCTCTCTTTAGACTGCGTGAGAGGATGGGCAGAAGATTAGGTGGCTAGAGAAGCACAGAGCCCCAGTGTTCCAAGGGCTACAAGAGCGTTTCCAAGGAAGGGTGCTGGCTAGCAATAGCTTTCAGTGGTGGCACTTTTCATCTCTGAGCAGTTGCTCGACGTTTGCAATTTCTCAGCTCGTGTCTACGAGACGGAAAGAGAATGACCGTGACGTTTGGTGGGTAGAGAAGCGCAAAGCCCCAGTGTTGCTGCGCCTGTGAAAGCGCTTCCAAGGAAGGGGGCTGGCTAGCAAGAGCTTTCAGTGCTGGCACTTTTCTTCTCTGAGCAATTGCTGGACGTTTGCAATTTCTCACCGGAGCTTTTGTTAGAGTGCGCGAGAGGATGAGCAGAAGATGAGGTGGCTAGAGAAGCACAGAGCGCCAGTGTTCTAAGGGCTACAAGAGCGTTTCCAAGGAAGGGGGCTGGCTAGCAAGAGCTTTCAGTGCTGGCACTTTTCATCTCTGAGCAATTGCTCGACGTTTGCAATTTCTCAGCTCGTGTCTACGAGACGGAGAGATAGTGACCTTGATGTTTGGTGGCTAGAGAAGTGCAAAGCCCCAGTGTTGCTGCGCCTGTGAAAGCGCTTCCAAGGAAGGGGGCTTGCTAGCAACAGCTTTCAGTGCTGGCACTTTTCATCTCTGAGCAATTGCTCGACGTTTGCAATTTCTCACCTGAGCTCTCTTTAGACTGCGCGAGAGGATGGGCAGAAGATGAGGTGGCTAGAGAAGCTCAGAGCCCCATTGTTCTAAGGGCTACAAGAGCGCTTCCAAGGAAGGGGGCTGGCTAGCAACAGCTTTCAGTGCTGGCACTTTTCATCTTTGAGCAGTTGCTCGACGTTTGCAATTTCTCAGCTCGTGTCTACGAGACGGAGAGATAGTGACCGTGACGTTTGGTGGGTAGAGAAGCGCAGACAGCAAGTGTTGCTGCGCCTGTGAAAGTGCTTCCAAGGAGGGGGCTTGCTAGCAACAGCTTTCAGTCCTGGCACTTTTCTTCTCTGAGCAATTGCTCGACCTTTGCAATTTCTCACCAGAGCTTTTGTTAGAGTGCGCGAGAGGATGAGCAGAAGATGAGGTGGCTAGAGAAGCACAGAGCGCCAGTGTTGTAAGGGCTACAAGAGCGTTTCCAAGGAAGGGGGCTGGCTAGCAACAGCTTTCAGTGCTGGCACTTTTAATCTCTGAGCAATTGCTCGACGTTTGCAATTTCTCAGCTCGTGTCTACAAGACGGAAAGAGAATGACCGTAACGTTTCGTGGGTAGAGAAGCGCAAAGCCCCAGTGTTGCTGCGCCTGTGAAAGCGCTTCCAAGGAAGGGTGCTGGCTAGCAACAGCTTTCAGTGCTGGCACTTTTCATCTTTGAGCAATTGCTCGACGTTTGCAATTTTGAGCTCGTGTCTACAAGGCGGAAAGAGAATGACCGTGACGTTTGGTGGGTAGAGAAGCGCAAAGCCCCAGTGTTGCTGCGCCTGTGAAAGCGCTTCCAGGGAAGGGTGCTGGCTAGCAACAGCTTTCAGTGCTGGCACTTTTCTTCTCTGAGCAATTACTGGAAGTTTGCAATTTCTCTCCGGAGCTTTTGTTAGAGTGCGCGAGAGGATGAGCAGAAGATGAGGTGGCTAGAGAAGCACAGAGCGCCAGTGTTCTAAGGGCTACAAGAGCGTTTCCAAGGAAGGGGGCTGGCTAGCAAGAGCTTTCAGTGCTGGCACTTTTCATCTCTGAGCAATTGCTGGACGTTTGCAATTTCTCAGCTCGTGTCTATGAGACGGAGAGATAGTGACCGTGACGTTTGGTGGGTAGAGAAGTGCAAAACCCCAGTGTTGCTGCGCCTGTGAAAGCGCTTCCAAGGAAGGGGGCTGGCTAGCAAGAGCTTTCAGTGCTGGCACTTTTCATCTCTGAGCAATTGCTCAACGTTTGCAATTTCTCTGCTCGTGTCTACGAGACGGAGAGATAGTGACCGTGACGTTTGGTGGGTAGAGAAGCGCAGAGAGCAAGTGTTGCTGCGCCTGTGAAAGCGCTTCCAAGGAAGGGGGCTGGCTAGCAACAGCTTTCAGTGCTGGCACTTTTCTTCTCTGAGCAATTGCTCGACGTTTGCAATTTCTCTCCGGAGCTTTTGTTAGAGTGCGCGAGAGGATGAGCAGAAGATGAGGTGGCTAGAGAAGCACAGAGCCCCAGTGTTCTTAGGGCTACAAGAGCGTTTCCAAGGAAGGGGGCTGGCTAGCAAGAGCTTTCAGTGCTGGCACTTTTCATCTCTGAGCAATTGCTCGACGTTTGCAATTTCTCAGCTCGTGTCTACGAGACGGAGAGATAGTGACCGTGACGTTTGGTGGGTAGAGAAGTGCAAAGCCCCAGTGTTGCTGCGTCTGTGAAAGCGCTTCCAAGGAAGGGAGCTGGCTAGCAACAGCTTTCAGTGCTGGCACTTTTCTTCTCTGAGCAATTGCTCGACGTTTGCAATTTCTCACCGGAGCTTTTGTTAGAGTGCGCGAGAGGATGAGGAGAAGATTAGATGGCTAGAGAAGCACAGAGCGCCAGTGTTCTAAGGGCTACAAGAGCGTTTCCAAGGAAGGGGGCTGGCTAGCAAGAGCTTTCAGTGCTGGCACTTTTCATCTCTGAGCAATTGCTCGACGTTTGCAATTTCTCAGCTCGTGTCTACGAGACGGAGAGATAGTGACCGTGACGTTTGGTGGGTAGAGAAACGCAGAGAGCAAGTGTTGCTGCGCCTGTGAAAGTGCTTCCAAGGAGGGTGCTGGCTAGCAAGAGCTTTCAGTGCTGGCACTTTTCATCTCTGAGCAATTGCTCGACGTTTGCAATTTCTCAGCTCGTGTCTACGAGACGGAGAGATAGTGACCTTGATATTTGGTGGCTAGAGAAGTGCAAAGCCCCAGTGTTGCTGCGCCTGTGAAAGCGCTTCCAAGGAAGGGGGCTTGCTAGCAACAGCTTTCAGTGCTGGCACTTTTCATCTCTGAGCAATTGCTCGACGTTTGCAATTTCTCACCGGAGCTTTTGTTAGAGTGCGCGAGAGGATGAGCAGAAGATGAGGTGGCTAGAGAAGCACAGAGCGCCAGTGTTCTAAGGGCTACAAGAGCGTTTCCAAGGAAGGGGGCTGGCTAGCAAGAGCTTTCAGTGCTGGCACTTTTCATCTCTGAGCAATTGCTCGACGTTTGCAATTTCTCAGCTCGTGTCTACGAGACGGAGAGATAGTGACCGTGACGTTTGGTGGGTAGAGAAGTGCAAAGCCCCAGTGTTGCTGCGCCTGTGAAAGCGCTTCCAGGGAAGGGTGCTGGCTAGCAACAGCTTTCAGTGCTGGCACTTTTCATCTCTGAGCAATTGCTCGACGTTTGCAATTTCTCACCGGAGCTTTTGTTAGAGTGCGCGAGAGGATGAGCAGAAGATGAGATGGCTAGAGAAGCACAGAGCCCCAGTGTTCTTAGTGCTACAAGAGCGTTTCCAAGGAAGGGTGCTGGCTAGCAACAGCTTTCAGTGCTGGCACTTTTCAGCTCTGAGCAATTGCTCGACGTTTGCAATTTCTCAGCTCGTGTCTACGAGACGGAGAGATAGTGACCTTGATATTTGGTGGCTAGAGAAGTGCAAAGCCCCAGTGTTGCTGCGCCTGTGAAAGCGCTTCCAAGGAAGGGGGCTTGCTAGCAACAGCTTTCAGTGCTGGCACTTTTCATCTCTGAGCAATTGCTCGACGTTTGCAATTTCTCACCGGAGCTTTTGTTAGAGTGCGCGAGAGGATGAGCAGAAGATGAGGTGGCTAGAGAAGCACAGAGCGCCAGTGTTCTAAGGGCTACAAGAGCGTTTCCAAGGAAGGGGGCTGGCTAGCAAGAGCTTTCAGTGCTGGCACTTTTCATCTCTGAGCAATTGCTCGACGTTTGCAATTTCTCAGCTCGTGTCTACGAGACGGAGAGATAGTGACCGTGACGTTTGGTGGCTAGAGAAGCGCAAAGCCCCAGTGTTGCTGCGCCTGTGAAAGCGCTTCCAAGGAAGGGGGCTGGCTAGCAACAGCTTTCAGTGCTGGCACTTTTCATCTCTGAGCAATTGCTCGACCTTTGCAATTTCTCACCTGAGATCTCTTTAGACTGCACGAGAGGATGGGCAGAAGATTAGATGGCTAGAGAAGCACAGAGCGCCAGTGTTCCAAGGGCTACAAGAGCGTTTCCAAGGAAGGGGGCTGGCTAGCAAGAGCTTTCAGTGCTGGCACTTTTCATCTCTGAGCAATTGCTCGACGTTTGCAATTTCTCAGCTCGTGTCTACGAGACGGAGAGATAGTGACCGTGATGTTTGGTGGGTAGAGAAGCGCAAAGCCCCAGTGTTGCTGCGCCTGTGAAAGCGCTTCCAGGGAAGGGTGCTGGCTAGCAACAGCTTTCAGTGCTGGCACTTTTCATCTCTGAGCAATTGCTCGACGTTTGCAATTTCTCACCAGAGCTTTTGTTAGAGTGCGCGAGAGGATGAGCAGAAGATGAGGTGGCTAGAGAAGCTCTGAGCCCCATTGTTCTAAGGGCTACAAAAGCGCTTCCAAGGAAGGGCGCTGGCTAGCAAGAGCTTTCAGTGCTGGCACTTTTCATCTCTGAGCAATTGCTCGACCTTTGCAATTTCTCACCTGTGCTCTCTTTAGACTGCGCGAGAGGATGGGCAGAAGGTTAGGTGGCTAGAGAAGCACAGAGCCCCAGTGTTCTAAGGGCTACAAGAGCGTTTCCAAGGAAGGGTGCTGGCTAGCAACAGCTTTCAGTGCTGGCACTTTTCATCTCTGAGCAATTGCTCGACGTTTGCAATTTTGAGCTCGTGTCTACAAGGCGGAAAGAGAATGACCGTGACGTTTGGTGGGTAGAGAAGCGCAAAGCCCCAGTGTTGCTGCGCCTGTGAAAGCGCTTCCAAGGAAGGGTGCTGGCTAGCAAGAGCTTTCAGTGCTGGCACTTTTCAGCTCTGAGCAATTGCTCAACGTTTGCAATTTCTCACCGGAGCTTTTGTTAGAGTGCGCGAGAGGATGAGCAGAAGATGAGGTGGCTAGAGAAGCACAGAGCCCCAGTGTTCTTAGGGCTACAAGAGCGTTTCCAAGGAAGGGGGCTGGCTAGCAAGAGCTTTCAGTGCTGGCACTTTTCATCTCTGAGCAATTGCTCGACGTTTGCAATTTCTCAGCTCGTGTCTACAAGACGGAAAGAGAATGACCGTGACGTTTGGTGGGTAGAGAAGCGCAAAGCCCCAGTGTTGCTGCGCCTGTGAAAGCGCTTCCAAGGAAGGGGGCTGGCTAGCAACAGCTTTCAGTGCTGGCACTTTTCATCTTTGAGCAATTGCTCGACGTTTGCAATTTTGAGCTCGTGTCTACAAGGCGGAAAGAGAATGACCGTGACGTTTGGTGGGTAGAGAAGCGCAAAGCCCCAGTGTTGCTGCGCCTGTGAAAGTGCTTCCAAGGAGGGGGCTTGCTAGCAACAGCTTTCAGTGCTGGCACTTTTCTTCTCTGAGCAATTACTGGAAGTTTGCAATTTCTCTCCGGAGCTTTTGTTAGAGTGCGCGAGAGGATGAGCAGAAGATGAGGTGGCTAGAGAAGCACAGAGCGCCAGTGTTCTAAGGGCTACAACAGCGTTTCCAAGGAAGGGGGCTGGCTAGCAACAGCTTTCAGTGCTGGCACTTTTCATCTCTGAGCAATTGCTCGACGTTTGCAATTTCTCAGCTCGTGTCTATGAGACGGAGAGATAGTGACCGTGACGTTTGGTGGGTAGAGAAGCGCAAAGCCCCAGTGTTGCTGCGCCTGTGAAAGCGCTTCCAAGGAAGGGTGCTGGCTAGCAAGAGCTTTCAGTGCTGGCACTTTTCATCTCTGAGCAATTGCTCGACGTTTGCAATTTCTCAGCTCGTGTCTATGAGACGGAGAGATAGTGACCGTGATGTTTGGTGGGTAGAGAAGTGCAAAGCCCCAGTGTTGCTGCGCCTGTGAAAGCGCTTCCAAGGAAGGGGGCTGGCTAGCAAGAGCTTTCAGTGCTGGCACTTTTCATCTCTGAGCAATTGCTCGACGTTTGCAATTTCTCATCTCGTGTCTACGAGACGGAGAGATAGTGACCTTGATATTTGGTGGCTAGAGAAGTGCAAAGCCCCAGTGTTGCTGCGCCTGTGAAAGCGCTTCCAAGGAAGGGGGCTTGCTAGCAAGAGCTTTCAGTGCTGGCACTTTTCAGCTCTGAGCAATTGCTCGACGTTTGCAATTTCTCACCGGAGCTTTTGTTAGAGTGCGCGAGAGGATGAGCAGAAGATGAGGTGGCTAGAGAAGCACAGAGCGCCAGTGTTCTAAGGGCTACAAAAGCGTTTCCAAGGAAGGGTGCTGGCTAGCAAGAGCTTTCAGTGCTGGCACTTTTCATCTCTGAGCAATTGCTCGACGTTTGCAATTTCTCAGCTCGTGTCTATGAGACGGAGAGATAGTGACCGTGACGTTTGGTGGGTAGAGAAGCGCAAAGCCCCAGTGTTGCTGTGCCTGTGAAAGCGCTTCCAAGGAAGGGTGCTGGCTAGCAAGAGCTTTCAGTGCTGGCACTTTTCTTCTCTGAGCAATTGCTCGATGTTTGCAATTTCTCACCGGAGCTTTTGTTAGAGTGCGCGAGAGGATGAGCAGAAGATGAGATGGCTAGACAAGCACAGAGCCCCAGTGTTCTTAGGGCTACAAGAGCGTTTCCAAGGAAGGGGGCTGGCTAGCAAGAGCTTTCAGTGCTGGCACTTTTCAGCTCTGAGCAATTGCTCAATGTTTGCAATTTCTCTCCGGAGCTTTTGTTAGAGTGCGCGAGAGGATGAGCAGAAGATGAGGTGGCTAGAGAAGCACAGAGCCCCAGTGTTCTAAGGGCTACAAGAGCGTTTCCAAGGAAGGGTGCTGGCTAGCAAGAGCTTTCAGTGCTGGCACTTTTCATCTCTGAGCAATTGCTCGACGTTTGCAATTTTGAGCTCGTGTCTACAAGGCGGAAAGAGAATGACCGTGACGTTTGGTGGGTAGAGAAGCACAAAGCCCCAGTGTTGCTGCGCCTGTGAAAGCGCTTCCAGGGAAGGGTGCTGGCTAGCAACAGCTTTCAGTGCTGGCACTTTTCTTCTCTGAGCAATTGCTCGACGTTTGCAATTTCTCTCCGGAGCTTTTGTTAGAGTGCGCGAGAGGATGAGCAGAAGATGAGGTGGCTAGAGAAGCACAGAGCGCCAGTGTTCTAAGGGCTACAAGAGCGTTTCCAAGGAAGGGGGCTGGCTAGCAAGAGCTTTCAGTGCTGGCACTTTTCATCTCTGAGCAATTGCTCGACGTTTGCAATTTCTCAGCTCGTGTCTATGAGACGGAGAGATAGTGACCGTGACGTTTGGTGGGTAGAGAAGCGCAAAGCCCCAGTGTTGCTGCGCCTGTGAAAGCGCTTCCAAGGAAGGGGGCTGGCTAGCAAGAGCTTTCAGTGCTGGCACTTTTCAGCTCTGAGCAATTGCTCGACGTTTGCAATTTCTCACCGGAGCTTTTGTTAGAGTGCGCGAGAGGATGAGCAGAAGATGAGGTGGCTAGAGAAGCACAGAGCGCCAGTGTTCTAAGGGCTACAAGAGCGTTTCCAAGGAAGGGGGCTGCCTAGCAAGAGCTTTCAGTTCTGGCACTTTTCATCTCTGAGCAATTGCTCGACGTTTGCAATTTCTCAGCTCGTGTCTACAAGGCGGAAAGAGAATGACCGTGACGTTTGGTGGGTAGAGAAGCACAAAGCCCCAGTGTTGCTGCGCCTGTGAAAGCGCTTCCAGGGAAGGGTGCTGGCTAGCAACAGCTTTCAGTGCTGGCACTTTTCTTCTCTGAGCAATTGCTGGACGTTTGCAATTTCTCTCCGGAGCTTTTGTTAGAGCGCGCGAGAGGATGAGCAGAAGATGAGGTGGCTAGAGAAGCACAGAGCGCCAGTGTTCTAAGGGCTACAAGAGCGTTTCCAAGGAAGGGTGCTGGCTAGCAAGAGCTTTCAGTGCTGGCACTTTTCATCTCTGAGCAATTGCTCGACGTTTGCAATTTCTCAGCTCGTGTCTATGAGACGGAGAGATAGTGACCGTGACGTTTGGTGGGTAGAGAAGCGCAAAGCCCCAGTGTTGCTGCGCCTGTGAAAGCGCTTCCAAGGAAGGGGGCTGGCTAGCAAGAGCTTTCAGTGCTGGCACTTTTCATCTCTGAGCAATTGCTCGACGTTTGCAATTTCTCACCGGAGCTTTTGTTAGAGTGCGCGAGAGGATGAGCAGAAGATGAGGTGGCTAGAGAAGCACAGAGCCCCAGTGTTCTAAGGGCTACAAGAGCGTTTCCAAGGAAGGGGGCTGCCTAGCAACAGCTTTCAGTGCTGGCACTTTTCATCTCTGAGCAATTGCTCGACGTTTGCAATTTCTCAGCTCGTGTCTACGAGACGGAGAGATAGTGACCGTGACGTTTGGTGGGTAGAGAAGCGCAAAGCCCCAGTGTTACTGCGCCTGTGAAAGCGCTTCCAAGGAAGGGAGCTGGCTAGCAACAGCTTTCAGTGCTGGCACTTTTCTTCTCTGAGCAATTGCTCGACGTTTGCAATTTCTCATCGGAGCTTTTGTTAGAGTGCGCGAGAGGATGAGGAGAAGATTAGATGGCTAGAGAAGCACAGAGCCCCAGTGTTCTAAGGGCTACAAGAGCGTTTCCAAGGAAGGGGGCTGGCTAGCAAGAGCTTTCAGTGCTGGCACTTTTCATCTCTGAGCAATTGCTCGACGTTTGCAATTTCTCTGCTCGTGTCTACGAGACGGAGAGATAGTGACCGTGACGTTTGGTGGGTAGAGAAGCGCAAAGCCCCAGTGTTGCTGCGCCTGTGAAAGTGCTTCCAAGGAGGGTGCTGGCTAGCAAGAGCTTTCAGTGCTGGCACTTTTCATCTCTGAGCAATTGCTCGACGTTTGCAATTTCTCACCGGAGCTTTTGTTAGAGTGCGCGAGAGGATGAGCAGAAGATGAGATGGCTAGAGAAGCACAGAGCCCCAGTGTTCTTAGTGCTACAAGAGCGTTTCCAAGGAAGGGGGCTGGCTAGCAAGAGCTTTCAGTGCTGGCACTTTTCATCTCTGAGCAATTGCTCGACGTTTGCAATTTCTCAGCTCGTGTCTACGAGACGGAGAGATAGTGACGTTTGGTGGGTAGAGAAGCGCAAAGCCCCAGTGTTGCTGCGCCTGTGAAAGCGCTTCCAGGGAAGGGTGCTGGCTAGCAACAGCTTTCAGTGCTGGCACTTTTCATCTCTGAGCAATTGCTCGACGTTTGCAATTTCTCACCGGAGCTTTTGTTAGAGTGCGCGAGAGGATGAGCAGAAGATGAGGTGGCTAGAGAAGCACAGAGCCCCAGTGTTCTTAGGGCTACAAGAGCGTTTCCAAGGAAGGGGGCTGGCTAGCAAGAGCTTTCAGTGCTGGCACTTTTCATCTCTGAGCAATTGCTCGACGTTTGCAATTTCTCAGCTCGTGTCTACGAGACGGAGAGATAGTGACCTTGATATTTGGTGGGTAGAGAAGCGCAAAGCCCCAGTGTTGCTGCGCCTGTGAAAGCGCTTCCAAGGAAGGGGGCTTGCTAGCAAGAGCTTTCAGTGCTGGCACTTTTCATCTCTGAGCAATTGCTCGACGTTTGCAATTTTGAGCTCGTGTCTACAAGGCGGAAAGAGAATGACCGTGACGTTTGGTGGGTAGAGAAGCGCAAAGCCCCAGTGTTGCTGCGCCTGTGAAAGCGCTTCCAAGGAAGGGGGCTGGCTAGCAAGAGCTTTCAGTGCTGGCACTTTTCATCTCTGAGCAATTGCTCGACGTTTGCTATTTCTCACCTGAGCTCTCTTTAGACTGCACGAGAGGATGGGCAGAAGATTAGATGGCTAGAGAAGCACAGAGCCCCAGTGTTCTAAGGGCTACAAGAGCGTTTCCAAGGAAGGGGGCTGGCTAGCAACAGCTTTCAGTGCTGGCACTTTTCATCTTTGAGCAATTGCTCGACGTTTGCCATTTCTCAGCTCGTGTCTACGAGACGGAAAGAGAATGACCGTGACGTTTGGTGGGTAGAGAAGCGCAAAGCCCCAGTGTTGCTGTGCCTGTGAAAGCGCTTCCAAGGAAGGGTGCTGGCTACCAACAGCTTTCAGTGCTGGCACTTTTCATCTCTGAGCAATTACTCGACGTTTGCAATTTCTCACCGGAGCTTTTGTTAGAGTGCGCGAGAGGCTGAGCAGAAGATGAGGTGGCTAGAGAAGCACAGAGCGCCAGTGTTCTTAGGGCTACAAAAGCGTTTCCAAGGAAGGGAGCTGGCTAGCAAGAGCTTTCAGTGCTGGCACTTTTCATCTCTGAGCAATTGCTCGACGTTTGCAATTTCTCACCGGAGCTTTTGTTAGAGTGCGCGAGAGGATGAGCAGAAGATGAGGTGGCTAGAGAAGCACAGAGCGCCAGTGTTCTAAGGGCTACAAGAGCGTTTCCAAGGAAGGGGGCTGGCTAGCAAGAGCTTTCAGTGCTGGCACTTTTCATCTCTGAGCAATTGCTCGACGTTTGCAATTTCTCAGCTCGTGTCTATGAGACGGAGAGATAGTGACCGTGATGTTTGGTGGGTAGAGAAGTGCAAAGCCCCAGTGTTGCTGCGCCTGTGAAAGCGCTTCCAGGGAAGGGTGCTGGCTAGCAACAGCTTTCAGTGCTGGCACTTTTCATCTCTGAGCAATTGCTCGACGTTTGCAATTTCTCACCGGAGCTTTTGTTAGAGTGCACGAGAGGATGAGCAGAAGATGAGATGGCTAGAGAAGCACAGAGCCCCAGTGTTCTTAGTGCTACAAGAGCGTTTCCAAGGAAGGGTGCTGGCTAGCAAGAGCTTTCAGTGCTGGCACTTTTCAGCTCTGAGCAATTGCTCAACGTTTGCAATTTCTCTCCGGAGCTTTTGTTAGATTGCGCGAGAGGATGAGCAGAAGATGAGGTGGCTAGAGAAGCTCAGAGCCCCATTGTTCTAAGGGCTACAAAAGCGCTTCCAAGGAAGGGCGCTGGCTAGCAACAGCTTTCAGTGCTGGCACTTTTCATCTCTGAGCAATTGCTCGACCTTTGCAATTTCTCAACTGTGCTCTCTTTAGACTGCGTGAGAGGATGGGCAGAAGATTAGGTGGCTAGAGAAGCACAGAGCCCCAGTGTTCCAAGGGCTACAAGAGCGTTTCCAAGGAAGGGTGCTGGCTAGCAATAGCTTTCAGTGCTGGCACTTTTCATCTCTGAGCAGTTGCTCGACGTTTGCAATTTCTCAGCTCGTGTCTACGAGACGGAAAGAGAATGACCGTGACGTTTGGTGGGTAGAGAAGCGCAAAGCCCCAGTGTTGCTGCGCCTGTGAAAGCGCTTCCAAGGAAGGGTGCTGGCTAGCAACAGCTTTCAGTGCTGGCACTTTTCAGCTCTGAGCAATTGCTCGACGTTTGCAATTTCTCTCCGGAGCTTTTGTTAGAGTGCGCGAGAGGATGAGCAGAAGATGAGGTGGCTAGAGAAGCACAGAGCGCCAGTGTTCTAAGGGCTACAAGAGCGTTTCCAAGGAAGGGGGCTGGCTAGCAAGAGCTTTCAGTGCTGGCACTTTTCATCTCTGAGCAATTGCTCGACGTTTGCAATTTCTCAGCTCGTGTCTACGAGACGGAGAGATAGTGACCTTGATGTTTGGTGGCTAGAGAAGTGCAAAGCCCCAGTGTTGCTGCGCCTGTGAAAGCGCTTCCAAGGAAGGGGGCTTGCTAGCAACAGCTTTCAGTGCTGGCACTTTTCATCTCTGAGCAATTGCTCGACGTTTGCAATTTCTCACCTGAGCTCTCTTTAGACTGCGCGAGAGGATGGGCAGAAGATGAGGTGGCTAGAGAAGCTCAGAGCCCCATTGTTCTAAGGGCTACAAGAGCGCTTCCAAGGAAGGGGGCTGGCTAGCAACAGCTTTCAGTGCTGGCACTTTTCATCTTTGAGCAGTTGCTCGACGTTTGCAATTTCTCAGCTCGTGTCTACGAGACGGAGAGATAGTGACCGTGACGTTTGGTGGGTAGAGAAGCGCAGACAGCAAGTGTTGCTGCGCCTGTGAAAGTGCTTCCAAGGAGGGGGCTTGCTAGCAACAGCTTTCAGTCCTGGCACTTTTCTTCTCTGAGCAATTGCTCGACGTTTGCAATTTCTCACCAGAGCTTTTGTTAGAGTGCGCGAGAGGATGAGCAGAAGATGAGGTGGCTAGAGAAGCACAGAGCGCCAGTGTTCTAAGGGCTACAAGAGCGTTTCCAAGGAAGGGGGCTGGCTAGCAACAGCTTTCAGTGCTGGCACTTTTAATCTCTGAGCAATTGCTCGACGTTTGCAATTTCTCAGCTCGTGTCTACAAGACGGAAAGAGAATGACCGTAACGTTTCGTGGGTAGAGAAGCGCAAAGCCCCAGTGTTGCTGCGCCTGTGAAAGCGCTTCCAAGGAAGGGTGCTGGCTAGCAACAGCTTTCAGTGCTGGCACTTTTCATCTTTGAGCAATTGCTCGACGTTTGCAATTTTGAGCTCGTGTCTACAAGGCGGAAAGAGAATGACCGTGACGTTTGGTGGGTAGAGAAGCGCAAAGCCCCAGTGTTGCTGCGCCTGTGAAAGCGCTTCCAGGGAAGGGTGCTGGCTAGCAACAGCTTTCAGTGCTGGCACTTTTCTTCTCTGAGCAATTACTGGAAGTTTGCAATTTCTCTCCGGAGCTTTTCTTAGAGTGCGCGAGAGGATGAGGAGAAGATGAGGTGGCTAGAGAAGCACAGAGCACCAGTGTTCTAAGGGCTACAAGAGCGTTTCCAAGGAAGGCGGCTGGCTAGCAAGAGCTTTCAGTGCTGGCACTTTTCATCTCTGAGCAATTGCTCGACGTTTGCAATTTCTCAGCTCGTGTCTATGAGACGGAGAGATAGTGACCGTGACGTTTGGTGGGTAGAGAAGCGCAAAACCCCAGTGTTGCTGCGCCTGTGAAAGCGCTTCCAAGGAAGGGGGCTGGCTAGCAAGAGCTTTCAGTGCTGGCACTTTTCATCTCTGAGCAATTGCTCAACGTTTGCAATTTCTCTGCTCGTGTCTACGAGACGGAGAGATAGTGACCGTGACGTTTGGTGGGTAGAGAAGCGCAGAGAGCAAGTGTTGCTGCGCCTGTGAAAGCGCTTCCAAGGAAGGGGGCTGGCTAGCAACAGCTTTCAGTGCTGGCACTTTTCATCTCTGAGCAATTGCTGGACGTTTGCAATTTCTCACCGGAGCTTTTGTTAGAGTGCGCGAGAGGATGAGCAGAAGATGAGGTGGCTAGAGAAGCACAGAGCCCCAGTGTTCTAAGGGCTACAAGAGCGTTTCCAAGGAAGGGGGCTGGCTAGCAAGAGCTTTCAGTGCTGGCACTTTTCATCTCTGAGCAATTGCTCGACGTTTGCAATTTCTCAGCTCGTGTCTACGAGACGGAGAGATAGTGACCGTGACGTTTGGTGGGTAGAGAAGTGCAAAGCCCCAGTGTTGCTGCGCCTGTGAAAGCGCTTCCAAGGAAGGGAGCTGGCTAGCAACAGCTTTCAGTGCTGGCACTTTTCTTCTCTGAGCAATTGCTCGACGTTTGCAATTTCTCACCGGAGCTTTTGTTAGAGTGCGCGAGAGGATGAGGAGAAGATTAGATGGCTAGAGAAGCACAGAGCGCCAGTGTTCTAAGGGCTACAAGAGCGTTTCCAAGGAAGGGGGCTGGCTAGCAAGAGCTTTCAGTGCTGGCACTTTTCATCTCTGAGCAATTGCTCGACGTTTGCAATTTCTCAGCTCGTGTCTACGAGACGGAGAGATAGTGACCGTGACGTTTGGTGGGTAGAGAAACGCAGAGAGCAAGTGTTGCTGCGCCTGTGAAAGTGCTTCCAAGGAGGGTGCTGGCTAGCAAGAGCTTTCAGTGCTGGCACTTTTCATCTCTGAGCAATTGCTCGACGTTTGCAATTTCTCAGCTCGTGTCTACGAGACGGAGAGATAGTGACCTTGATATTTGGTGGCTAGAGAAGTGCAAAGCCCCAGTGTTGCTGCGCCTGTGAAAGCGCTTCCAAGGAAGGGGGCTTGCTAGCAACAGCTTTCAGTGCTGGCACTTTTCATCTCTGAGCAATTGCTCGACGTTTGCAATTTCTCAGCTCGTGTCTACGAGACGGAGAGATAGTGACCGTGACGTTTGGTGGGTAGAGAAGTGCAAAGCCCCAGTGTTGCTGCGCCTGTGAAAGCGCTTCCAGGGAAGGGTGCTGGCTAGCAACAGCTTTCAGTGCTGGCACTTTTCATCTCTGAGCAATTGCTCGACGTTTGCAATTTCTCACCGGAGCTTTTGTTAGAGTGCGCGAGAGGATGAGCAGAAGATGAGATGGCTAGAGAAGCACAGAGCCCCAGTGTTCTTAGTGCTACAAGAGCGTTTCCAAGGAAGGGTGCTGGCTAGCAAGAGCTTTCAGTGCTGGCACTTTTCATCTCTGAGCAATTGCTCGACGTTTGCAATTTCTCAGCTCGTGTCTACGAGACGGAGAGATAGTGACCTTGATATTTGGTGGCTAGAGAAGTGCAAAGCCCCAGTGTTGCTGCGCCTGTGAAAGCGCTTCCAAGGAAGGGGGCTTGCTAGCAACAGCTTTCAGTGCTGGCACTTTTCAGCTCTGAGCAATTGCTCGACGTTTGCAATTTCTCACCGGAGCTTTTGTTAGAGTGCGCGAGAGGATGAGCAGAAGATGAGGTGGCTAGAGAAGCACAGAGCGCCAGTGTTCTAAGGGCTACAAGAGCGTTTCCAAGGAAGGGGGCTGGCTAGCAAGAGCTTTCAGTGCTGGCACTTTTCATCTCTGAGCAATTGCTCGACGTTTGCAATTTCTCAGCTCGTGTCTACGAGACGGAGAGATAGTGACCTTGATATTTGGTGGGTAGAGAAGCGCAAAGCCCCAGTGTTGCTGCGCCTGTGAAAGCACTTCCAAGGAAGGGGGCTGGCTAGCAACAGCTTTCAGTGCTGGCACTTTTCATCTCTGAGCAATTGCTCGACCTTTGCAATGTCTCACCTGAGATCTCTTTAGACTGCACGAGAGGATGGGCAGAAGATTAGATGGCTAGAGAAGCACAGAGCGCCAGTGTTCTTAGTGCTACAAGAGCGTTTCCAAGGAAGGGTGCTGGCTAGCAAGAGCTTTCAGTGCTGGCACTTTTCATCTCTGAGCAATTGCTCGACGTTTGCAATTTCTCAGCTCGTGTCTACGAGACGGAGAGATAGTGACCGTGATGTTTGGTGGGTAGAGAAGCGCAAAGCCCCAGTGTTTCTGCGCCTGTGAAAGCGCTTCCAGGGAAGGGTGCTGGCTAGCAACAGCTTTCAGTGCTGGCACTTTTCATCTCTGAGCAATTGCTGGACGTTTGCAATTTCTCACCGGAGCTTTTGTTAGAGTGCGCGAGAGGATGAGCAGAAGATGAGGTGGCTAGAGAAGCTCTGAGCCCCATTGTTCTAAGGGCTACAAAAGCGCTTCCAAGGAAGGGCGCTGGCTAGCAAGAGCTTTCAGTGCTGGCACTTTTCATCTCTGAGCAATTGCTCGACCTTTGCAATTTCTCACCTGTGCTCTCTTTAGACTGCGCGAGAGGATGGGCAGAAGGTTAGGTGGCTAGAGAAGCACAGAGCCCCAGTGTTCTAAGGGCTACAAGAGCGTTTCCAAGGAAGGGGGCTGGCTAGCAATAGCTTTCAGTGCTGGCACTTTTCATCTCTGAGCAGTTGCTCGACGTTTGCAATTTCTCAGCTCGTGTCTACGAGACGGAGAGATAGTGACCGTGACGTTTGGTGGGTAGAGAAGCGCAGACAGCAAGTGTTGCTGCGCCTGTGAAAGTGCTTCCAAGGAGGGGGCTTGCTAGCAACAGCTTTCAGAGCTGGCACTTTTCTTCTCTGAGCAATTGCTCGACGTTTGCAATTTCTCACCAGAGCTTTTGTTAGAGTGCGCGAGAGGATGAGCAGAAGATGAGGTGGCTAGAGAAGCACAGAGCGCCAGTGTTCTAAGGGCTACAAGAGCGTTTCCAAGGAAGGGGGCTGGCTAGCAACAGCTTTCAGTGCTGGCACTTTTAATCTCTGAGCAATTGCTCGACGTTTGCAATTTCTCAGCTCGTGTCTACAAGACGGAAAGAGAATGACCGTGACGTTTGGTGGGTAGAGAAGCGCAAAGCCCCAGTGTTGCTGCGCCTGTGAAAGCGCTTCCAAGGAAGGGTGCTGGCTAGCAACAGCTTTCAGTGCTGGCACTTTTCACCTCTGAGCAATTGCTCGACGTTTGCAATTTTGAGCTCGTGTCTACAAGGCGGAAAGAGAATGACCGTGACGTTTGGTGGGTAGAGAAGCGCAAAGCCCCAGTGTTGCTGCGCCTGTGAAAGCGCTTCCAGGGAAGGGTGCTGGCTAGCAACAGCTTTCAGTGCTGGCACTTTTCTTCTCTGAGCAATTACTGGAAGTTTGCAATTTCTCTCCGGAGCTTTTGTTAGAGTGCGCGAGAGGATGAGCAGAAGATGAGGTGGCTAGAGAAGCACAGAGCGCCAGTGTTCTAAGGGCTACAAGAGCGTTTCCAAGGAAGGGGGCTGCCTAGCAAGAGCTTTCAGTGCTGGCACTTTTCATCTCTGAGCAATTGCTCAACGTTTGCAATTTCTCAGCTCGTGTCTATGAGACGGAGAGATAGTGACCGTGACGTTTGGTGGGTAGAGAAGCGCAAAGCCCCAGTGTTGCTGCGCCTGTGAAAGCGCTTCCAAGGAAGGGGGCTGGCTAGCAAGAGCTTTCAGTGCTGGCACTTTTCAGCTCTGAGCAATTGCTCAACGTTTGCAATTTCTCTGCTCGTGTCTACGAGACGGAGAGATAGTGACCGTGACGTTTGGTGGGTAGAGAAGCGCAAAGCCCCAGTGTTGCTGCGCCTGTGAAAGCGTTTCCAAGGAAGGGGGCTGGCTAGCAACAGCTTTCAGTGCTGGCACTTTTCATCTCTGAGCAATTGCTCGACGTTTGCAATTTCTCAGCTCGTGTGTACGAGACGGAGAGATAGTGACCTTGATATTTGGTGGCTAGAGAAGTGCAAAGCCCCAGTGTTGCTGCGCCTGTGAAAGCGCTTCCAAGGAAGGGGGCTTGCTAGCAACAGCTTTCAGTGCTGGCACTTTTCAGCTCTGAGCAATTGCTGGACGTTTGCAATTTCTCACCGGAGCTTTTGTTAGAGTGCGCGAGAGGATGTGCAGAAGATGAGGTGGCTAGAGAAGCACAGAGCGCCAGTGTTCTAAGGGCTACAAGAGCGTTTCCAAGGAAGGGGGCTGGCTAGCAACAGCTTTCAGTGCTGGCACTTTTCTTCTCTGAGCAATTGCTCGACGTTTGCAATTTCTCAGCTCGTGTCTACGAGACGGAGAGATAGTGACCGTGATGTTTGGTGGGTAGAGAAACGCAGAGAGCAAGTGTTGCTGCGCCTGTGAAAGTGCTTCCAAGGAGGGTGCTGGCTAGCAACAGCTTTCAGTGCTGGCACTTTTCTTCTCTGAGCAATTGCTGGACGTTTGCAATTTCTCACCGGAGCTTTTGTTAGAGTGCGCGAGAGGATGAGCAGAAGATGAGGTGGCTAGAGAAGCACAGAGCGCCAGTGTTCTAAGGGCTACAAGAGCGTTTCCAAGGAAGGGGGCTGGCTAGCAAGAGCTTTCAGTGCTGGCACTTTTCATCTCTGAGCAATTGCTCGACGTTTGCAATTTCTCAGCTCGTGTCTACAAGACGGAAAGAGAATGACCGTGACGTTTGGTGGGTAGAGAAGCGCAAAGCCCCAGTGTTGCTGCGCCTGTGAAAGCGCTTCCAAGGAAGGGGGCTGGCTAGCAACAGCTTTCAGTGCTGGCACTTTTCATCTTTGAGCAATTGCTCGACGTTTGCAATTTTGAGCTCGTGTCTACAAGGCGGAAAGAGAATGACCGTGACGTTTGGTGGGTAGAGAAGCGCAAAGCCCCAGTGTTGCTGCGCCTGTGAAAGTGCTTCCAAGGAGGGGGCTTGCTAGCAACAGCTTTCAGTGCTGGCACTTTTCTTCTCTGAGCAATTACTGGAAGTTTGCAATTTCTCTCCGGAGCTTTTGTTAGAGTGCGCGAGAGGATGAGCAGAAGATGAGGTGGCTAGAGAAGCACAGAGCGCCAGTGTTCTAAGGGCTACAAGAGCGTTTCCAAGGAAGGGGGCTGGCTAGCAAGAGCTTTCAGTGCTGGCACTTTTCATCTCTGAGCAATTGCTCGACGTTTGCAATTTCTCAGCTCGTGTCTATGAGACGGAGAGATAGTGACCGTGACGTTTGGTGGGTAGAGAAGCGCAAAGCCCCAGTGTTGCTGCGCCTGTGAAAGCGCTTCCAAGGAAGGGGGCTGGCTAGCAAGAGCTTTCAGTGCTGGCACTTTTCATCTCTGAGCAATTGCTCGACGTTTGCAATTTCTCAGCTCGTGTCTATGAGACGGAGAGATAGTGACCGTGATGTTTGGTGGGTAGAGAAGTGCAAAGCCCCAGTGTTGCTGCGCCTGTGAAAGCGCTTCCAAGGAAGGGGGCTGGCTAGCAAGAGCTTTCAGTGCTGGCACTTTTCATCTCTGAGCAATTGCTCGACGTTTGCAATTTCTCATCTCGTGTCTACGAGACGGAGAGATAGTGACCTTGATATTTGGTGGCTAGAGAAGTGCAAAGCCCCAGTGTTGCTGCGCCTGTGAAAGCGCTTCCAAGGAAGGGGGCTTGCTAGCAACAGCTTTCAGTGCTGGCACTTTTCATCTCTGAGCAATTGCTCGACGTTTGCAATTTCTCACCGGAGCTTTTGTTAGAGTGCGCGAGAGGATGAGCAGAAGATGAGGTGGCTAGAGAAGCACAGAGCGCCAGTGTTCTAAGGGCTACAAGAGCGTTTCCAAGGAAGGGGGCTGGCTAGCAAGAGCTTTCAGTGCTGGCACTTTTCATCTCTGAGCAATTGCTCGACGTTTGCAATTTCTCAGCTCGTGTCTATGAGACGGAGAGATAGTGACCGTGACGTTTGGTGGGTAGAGAAGCGCAAAGCCCCAGTGTTGCTGTGCCTGTGAAAGCGCTTCCAAGGAAGGGTGCTGGCTAGCAAGAGCTTTCAGTGCTGGCACTTTTCTTCTCTGAGCAATTGCTCGACGTTTGCAATTTCTCATCGGAGCTTTTGTTAGAGTGCGCGAGAGGATGAGCAGAAGATGAGATGGCTAGACAAGCACAGAGCCCCAGTGTTCTTAGGGCTACAAGAGCGTTTCCAAGGAAGGGGGCTGGCTAGCAAGAGCTTTCAGTGCTGGCACTTTTCATCTCTGAGCAATTGCTCAATGTTTGCAATTTCTCTCCGGAGCTTTTGTTAGAGTGCGCGAGAGGATGAGCAGAAGATGAGGTGGCTAGAGAAGCACAGAGCGCCAGTGTTCCAAGGGCTACAAGAGCGTTTCCAAGGAAGGGTGCTGGCTAGCAACAGCTTTCAGTGCTGGCACTTTTCATCTCTGAGCAATTGCTCGACGTTTGCAATTTCTCAGCTCGTGTCTACGAGACGGAGAGATAGTGACCTTGATATTTGGTGGCTAGAGAAGTGCAAAGCCCCAGTGTTGCTGCGCCTGTGAAAGCGCTTCCAAGGAAGGGGGCTGGCTAGCAACAGCTTTCAGTGCTGGCACTTTTCATCTTTGAGCAATTGCTTGACGTTTGCAATTTCTCACCGGAGCTTTTGTTAGAGTGCGCGAGAGGATGAGCAGAAGATGAGGTGGCTAGAGAAGCACAGAGCGCCAGTGTTCTAAGGGCTACAAGAGCGTTTCCAAGGAAGGGGGCTGGCTAGCAAGAGCTTTCAGTGCTGGCACTTTTCATCTCTGAGCAATTGCTCAACGTTTGCAATTTCTCAGCTCGTGTCTATGAGACGGAGAGATAGTGACCGTGACGTTTGGTGGGTAGAGAAGTGCAAAGCCCCAGTGTTGCTGCGCCTGTGAAAGCGCTTCCAAGGAAGGGTGCTGGCTGGCAAGAGCTTTCAGTGCTGGCACTTTTCAGCTCTGAGCAATTGCTCGACGTTTGCAATTTCTCTCCGGAGCTTTTGTTAGAGTGCGCGAGAGGATGAGCAGAAGATGAGGTGGCTAGAGAAGCACAGAGCGCCAGTGTTCTAAGGGCTACAAGAGCGTTTCCAAGGAAGGGTGCTGGCTAGCAAGAGCTTTCAGTGCTGGCACTTTTCATCTCTGAGCAATTGCTCGACGTTTGCAATTTTGAGCTCGTGTCTACAAGACGGAAAGAGAATGACCGTGACGTTTGGTGGGTAGAGAAGCGCAAAGCCCCAGTGTTGCTGCGCCTGTGAAAGTGCTTCCAAGGAAGGGGGCTGGCTACCAACAGCTTTCAGTGCTGGCACTATTCTTCTCTGAGCAATTGCTCGACGTTTGCAATTTCTCTCCGGATCTTTTGTTAGAGTGCGCGAGAGGATGAGCAGAAGATGAGGTGGCTAGAGAAGCACAGAGCCCCAGTGTTCTAAGGGCTACAAGAGCGTTTCCAAGGAAGGGGGCTGGCTAGCAAGAGCTTTCAGTGCTGGCACTTTTCATCTCTGAGCAATTGCTCGACGTTTGCAATTTCTCAGCTCGTGTCTATGAGACGGAAAGAGAATGACCGTGACGTTTGGTGGGTAGAGAAGCGCAAAGCCCCAGTGTTGCTGCGCCTGTGAAAGCGCTTCCAAGGAAGGGGGCTGGCTAGCAACAGATTTCAGTGCTGGCACTTTTCATCTCTGAGCAATTGCTCGACGTTTGCAATTTCTCACCGGAGCTTTTGTTAGAGTGCGCGAGAGGATGAGCAGAAGATGAGATGGCTAGACAAGCACAGAGCCCCAGTGTTCTTACTGCTACAAGAGCGTTTCCAAGGAAGGGTGCTGGCTAGCAACAGCTTTCAGTGCTGGCACTTTTCAGCTCTGAGCAATTGCTCAACGTTTGCAATTTCTCTCCGGAGCTTTTGTTAGAGTGCGCGAGAGGATGAGCAGAAGATGAGGTGGCTAGAGAAGCACAGAGCCCCAGTGTTCTTAGGGCTACAAGAGCGTTTCCAAGGAAGGGGGCTGGCTAGCAAGAGCTTTCAGTGCTGGCACTTTCCATCTCTGAGCAATTGCTCGACCTTTGCAATTTCTCAGCTCGTGTCTACGAGACGGAGAGATAGTGACCTTGATATTTGGTGGCTAGAGAAGTGCAAAGCCCCAGTGTTGCTGCGCCTGTGAAAGCGCTTCCAAGGAAGGGGGCTGGCTACCAACAGCTTTCAGTGCTGGCACTTTTCTTCTCTGAGCAATTGCTGGACGTTTGCAATTTCTCACCGGAGATTTTGTTAGAGTGCGCGAGAGGATGAGCAGAAGATGAGGTGGCTAGAGAAGCACAGAGCCCCAGTGTTCCAAGGGCTACAAGAGCGTTTCCAAGGAAGGGTGCTGGCTAGCAAGAGCTTTCAGTGCTGGCACTTTTCTTCTCTGAGCAATTGCTCGACGTTTGCAATTTCTCAGCTCGTGTCTATGAGACGGAGAGATAGTGACGTTTGGTGGGTAGAGAAGCGCAAAGCCCCAGTGTTGCTGCGCCTGTGAAAGCGCTTCCAGGGAAGGGTGCTGGCTAGCAACAGCTTTCAGTGCTGGCACTTTTCATCTCTGAGCAATTGCTCGACGTTTGCAATTTCTCACCGGAGCTTTTGTTAGAGTGCGCGAGAGGATGAGCAGAAGATGAGGTGGCTAGAGAAGCACAGAGCCCCAGTGTTCTTAGGGCTACAAGAGCGTTTCCAAGGAAGGGGGCTGGCTAGCAAGAGCTTTCAGTGCTGGCACTTTTCATCTCTGAGCAATTGCTCGACGTTTGCAATTTCTCAGCTCGTGTCTACGAGACGGAGAGATAGTGACCTTGATATTTGGTGGGTAGAGAAGCGCAAAGCCCCAGTGTTGCTGCGCCTGTGAAAGCGCTTCCAAGGAAGGGGGCTTGCTAGCAAGAGCTTTCAGTGCTGGCACTTTTCATCTCTGAGCAATTGCTCGACGTTTGCAATTTTGAGCTCGTGTCTACAAGGCGGAAAGAGAATGACCGTGACGTTTGGTGGGTAGAGAAGCGCAAAGCCCCAGTGTTGCTGCGCCTGTGAAAGCGCTTCCAAGGAAGGGGGCTGGCTAGCAAGAGCTTTCAGTGCTGGCACTTTTCATCTCTGAGCAATTGCTCGACGTTTGCTATTTCTCACCTGAGCTCTCTTTAGACTGCACGAGAGGATGGGCAGAAGATTAGATGGCTAGAGAAGCACAGAGCCCCAGTGTTCTAAGGGCTACAAGAGCGTTTCCAAGGAAGGGGGCTGGCTAGCAACAGCTTTCAGTGCTGGCACTTTTCATCTTTGAGCAATTGCTCGACGTTTGCCATTTCTCAGCTCGTGTCTACGAGACGGAAAGAGAATGACCGTGACGTTTGGTGGGTAGAGAAGCGCAAAGCCCCAGTGTTGCTGTGCCTGTGAAAGCGCTTCCAAGGAAGGGTGCTGGCTACCAACAGCTTTCAGTGCTGGCACTTTTCATCTCTGAGCAATTACTCGACGTTTGCAATTTCTCGCCGGAGCTTTTGTTAGAGTGCGCGAGAGGCTGAGCAGAAGATGAGGTGGCTAGAGAAGCACAGAGCGCCAGTGTTCTTAGGGCTACAAAAGCGTTTCCAAGGAAGGGAGCTGGCTAGCAAGAGCTTTCAGTGCTGGCACTTTTCATCTCTGAGCAATTGCTCGACGTTTGCAATTTCTCACCGGAGCTTTTGTTAGAGTGCGCGAGAGGATGAGCAGAAGATGAGGTGGCTAGAGAAGCACAGAGCGCCAGTGTTCTAAGGGCTACAAGAGCGTTTCCAAGGAAGGGGGCTGGCTAGCAAGAGCTTTCAGTGCTGGCACTTTTCATCTCTGAGCAATTGCTCGACGTTTGCAATTTCTCAGCTCGTGTCTATGAGACGGAGAGATAGTGACCGTGATGTTTGGTGGGTAGAGAAGTGCAAAGCCCCAGTGTTGCTGCGCCTGTGAAAGCGCTTCCAGGGAAGGGTGCTGGCTAGCAACAGCTTTCAGTGCTGGCACTTTTCATCTCTGAGCAATTGCTCGACGTTTGCAATTTCTCACCGGAGCTTTTGTTAGAGTGCACGAGAGGATGAGCAGAAGATGAGATGGCTAGAGAAGCACAGAGCCCCAGTGTTCTTAGTGCTACAAGAGCGTTTCCAAGGAAGGGTGCTGGCTAGCAAGAGCTTTCAGTGCTGGCACTTTTCAGCTCTGAGCAATTGCTCAACGTTTGCAATTTCTCTCCGGAGCTTTTGTTAGATTGCGCGAGAGGATGAGCAGAAGATGAGGTGGCTAGAGAAGCTCAGAGCCCCATTGTTCTAAGGGCTACAAAAGCGCTTCCAAGGAAGGGCGCTGGCTAGCAACAGCTTTCAGTGCTGGCACTTTTCATCTCTGAGCAATTGCTCGACCTTTGCAATTTCTCAACTGTGCTCTCTTTAGACTGCGTGAGAGGATGGGCAGAAGATTAGGTGGCTAGAGAAGCACAGAGCCCCAGTGTTCCAAGGGCTACAAGAGCGTTTCCAAGGAAGGGTGCTGGCTAGCAATAGCTTTCAGTGCTGGCACTTTTCATCTCTGAGCAGTTGCTCGACGTTTGCAATTTCTCAGCTCGTGTCTACGAGACGGAAAGAGAATGACCGTGACGTTTGGTGGGTAGAGAAGCGCAAAGCCCCAGTGTTGCTGCGCCTGTGAAAGCGCTTCCAAGGAAGGGTGCTGGCTAGCAACAGCTTTCAGTGCTGGCACTTTTCAGCTCTGAGCAATTGCTCGACGTTTGCAATTTCTCTCCGGAGCTTTTGTTAGAGTGCGCGAGAGGATGAGCAGAAGATGAGGTGGCTAGAGAAGCACAGAGCGCCAGTGTTCTAAGGGCTACAAGAGCGTTTCCAAGGAAGGGGGCTGGCTAGCAAGAGCTTTCAGTGCTGGCACTTTTCATCTCTGAGCAATTGCTCGACGTTTGCAATTTCTCAGCTCGTGTCTACGAGACGGAGAGATAGTGACCTTGATGTTTGGTGGCTAGAGAAGTGCAAAGCCCCAGTGTTGCTGCGCCTGTGAAAGCGCTTCCAAGGAAGGGGGCTTGCTAGCAACAGCTTTCAGTGCTGGCACTTTTCATCTCTGAGCAATTGCTCGACGTTTGCAATTTCTCACCTGAGCTCTCTTTAGACTGCGCGAGAGGATGGGCAGAAGATGAGGTGGCTAGAGAAGCTCAGAGCCCCATTGTTCTAAGGGCTACAAGAGCGCTTCCAAGGAAGGGGGCTGGCTAGCAACAGCTTTCAGTGCTGGCACTTTTCATCTTTGAGCAGTTGCTCGACGTTTGCAATTTCTCAGCTCGTGTCTACGAGACGGAGAGATAGTGACCGTGACGTTTGGTGGGTAGAGAAGCGCAGACAGCAAGTGTTGCTGCGCCTGTGAAAGTGCTTCCAAGGAGGGGGCTTGCTAGCAACAGCTTTCAGTCCTGGCACTTTTCTTCTCTGAGCAATTGCTCGACGTTTGCAATTTCTCACCAGAGCTTTTGTTAGAGTGCGCGAGAGGATGAGCAGAAGATGAGGTGGCTAGAGAAGCACAGAGCGCCAGTGTTCTAAGGGCTACAAGAGCGTTTCCAAGGAAGGGGGCTGGCTAGCAACAGCTTTCAGTGCTGGCACTTTTAATCTCTGAGCAATTGCTCGACGTTTGCAATTTCTCAGCTCGTGTCTACAAGACGGAAAGAGAATGACCGTAACGTTTCGTGGGTAGAGAAGCGCAAAGCCCCAGTGTTGCTGCGCCTGTGAAAGCGCTTCCAAGGAAGGGTGCTGGCTAGCAACAGCTTTCAGTGCTGGCACTTTTCATCTTTGAGCAATTGCTCGACGTTTGCAATTTTGAGCTCGTGTCTACAAGGCGGAAAGAGAATGACCGTGACGTTTGGTGGGTAGAGAAGCGCAAAGCCCCAGTGTTGCTGCGCCTGTGAAAGCGCTTCCAGGGAAGGGTGCTGGCTAGCAACAGCTTTCAGTGCTGGCACTTTTCTTCTCTGAGCAATTACTGGAAGTTTGCAATTTCTCTCCGGAGCTTTTCTTAGAGTGCGCGAGAGGATGAGGAGAAGATGAGGTGGCTAGAGAAGCACAGAGCACCAGTGTTCTAAGGGCTACAAGAGCGTTTCCAAGGAAGGCGGCTGGCTAGCAAGAGCTTTCAGTGCTGGCACTTTTCATCTCTGAGCAATTGCTCGACGTTTGCAATTTCTCAGCTCGTGTCTATGAGACGGAGAGATAGTGACCGTGACGTTTGGTGGGTAGAGAAGCGCAAAACCCCAGTGTTGCTGCGCCTGTGAAAGCGCTTCCAAGGAAGGGGGCTGGCTAGCAAGAGCTTTCAGTGCTGGCACTTTTCATCTCTGAGCAATTGCTCAACGTTTGCAATTTCTCTGCTCGTGTCTACGAGACGGAGAGATAGTGACCGTGACGTTTGGTGGGTAGAGAAGCGCAGAGAGCAAGTGTTGCTGCGCCTGTGAAAGCGCTTCCAAGGAAGGGGGCTGGCTAGCAACAGCTTTCAGTGCTGGCACTTTTCATCTCTGAGCAATTGCTGGACGTTTGCAATTTCTCACCGGAGCTTTTGTTAGAGTGCGCGAGAGGATGAGCAGAAGATGAGGTGGCTAGAGAAGCACAGAGCCCCAGTGTTCTAAGGGCTACAAGAGCGTTTCCAAGGAAGGGGGCTGGCTAGCAAGAGCTTTCAGTGCTGGCACTTTTCATCTCTGAGCAATTGCTCGACGTTTGCAATTTCTCAGCTCGTGTCTACGAGACGGAGAGATAGTGACCGTGACGTTTGGTGGGTAGAGAAGTGCAAAGCCCCAGTGTTGCTGCGCCTGTGAAAGCGCTTCCAAGGAAGGGAGCTGGCTAGCAACAGCTTTCAGTGCTGGCACTTTTCTTCTCTGAGCAATTGCTCGACGTTTGCAATTTCTCACCGGAGCTTTTGTTAGAGTGCGCGAGAGGATGAGGAGAAGATTAGATGGCTAGAGAAGCACAGAGCGCCAGTGTTCTAAGGGCTACAAGAGCGTTTCCAAGGAAGGGGGCTGGCTAGCAAGAGCTTTCAGTGCTGGCACTTTTCATCTCTGAGCAATTGCTCGACGTTTGCAATTTCTCAGCTCGTGTCTACGAGACGGAGAGATAGTGACCGTGACGTTTGGTGGGTAGAGAAACGCAGAGAGCAAGTGTTGCTGCGCCTGTGAAAGTGCTTCCAAGGAGGGTGCTGGCTAGCAAGAGCTTTCAGTGCTGGCACTTTTCATCTCTGAGCAATTGCTCGACGTTTGCAATTTCTCAGCTCGTGTCTACGAGACGGAGAGATAGTGACCTTGATATTTGGTGGCTAGAGAAGTGCAAAGCCCCAGTGTTGCTGCGCCTGTGAAAGCGCTTCCAAGGAAGGGGGCTTGCTAGCAACAGCTTTCAGTGCTGGCACTTTTCATCTCTGAGCAATTGCTCGACGTTTGCAATTTCTCAGCTCGTGTCTACGAGACGGAGAGATAGTGACCGTGACGTTTGGTGGGTAGAGAAGTGCAAAGCCCCAGTGTTGCTGCGCCTGTGAAAGCGCTTCCAGGGAAGGGTGCTGGCTAGCAACAGCTTTCAGTGCTGGCACTTTTCATCTCTGAGCAATTGCTCGACGTTTGCAATTTCTCACCGGAGCTTTTGTTAGAGTGCGCGAGAGGATGAGCAGAAGATGAGATGGCTAGAGAAGCACAGAGCCCCAGTGTTCTTAGTGCTACAAGAGCGTTTCCAAGGAAGGGTGCTGGCTAGCAAGAGCTTTCAGTGCTGGCACTTTTCATCTCTGAGCAATTGCTCGACGTTTGCAATTTCTCAGCTCGTGTCTACGAGACGGAGAGATAGTGACCTTGATATTTGGTGGCTAGAGAAGTGCAAAGCCCCAGTGTTGCTGCGCCTGTGAAAGCGCTTCCAAGGAAGGGGGCTTGCTAGCAACAGCTTTCAGTGCTGGCACTTTTCAGCTCTGAGCAATTGCTCGACGTTTGCAATTTCTCACCGGAGCTTTTGTTAGAGTGCGCGAGAGGATGAGCAGAAGATGAGGTGGCTAGAGAAGCACAGAGCGCCAGTGTTCTAAGGGCTACAAGAGCGTTTCCAAGGAAGGGGGCTGGCTAGCAAGAGCTTTCAGTGCTGGCACTTTTCATCTCTGAGCAATTGCTCGACGTTTGCAATTTCTCAGCTCGTGTCTACGAGACGGAGAGATAGTGACCTTGATATTTGGTGGGTAGAGAAGCGCAAAGCCCCAGTGTTGCTGCGCCTGTGAAAGCACTTCCAAGGAAGGGGGCTGGCTAGCAACAGCTTTCAGTGCTGGCACTTTTCATCTCTGAGCAATTGCTCGACCTTTGCAATTTCTCACCTGAGATCTCTTTAGACTGCACGAGAGGATGGGCAGAAGATTAGATGGCTAGAGAAGCACAGAGCGCCAGTGTTCTTAGTGCTACAAGAGCGTTTCCAAGGAAGGGTGCTGGCTAGCAAGAGCTTTCAGTGCTGGCACTTTTCATCTCTGAGCAATTGCTCGACGTTTGCAATTTCTCAGCTCGTGTCTACGAGACGGAGAGATAGTGACCGTGATGTTTGGTGGGTAGAGAAGCGCAAAGCCCCAGTGTTGCTGCGCCTGTGAAAGCGCTTCCAGGGAAGGGTGCTGGCTAGCAACAGCTTTCAGTGCTGGCACTTTTCATCTCTGAGCAATTGCTGGACGTTTGCAATTTCTCACCGGAGCTTTTGTTAGAGTGCGCGAGAGGATGAGCAGAAGATGAGGTGGCTAGAGAAGCTCTGAGCCCCATTGTTCTAAGGGCTACAAAAGCGCTTCCAAGGAAGGGCGCTGGCTAGCAAGAGCTTTCAGTGCTGGCACTTTTCATCTCTGAGCAATTGCTCGACCTTTGCAATTTCTCACCTGTGCTCTCTTTAGACTGCGCGAGAGGATGGGCAGAAGGTTAGGTGGCTAGAGAAGCACAGAGCCCCAGTGTTCTAAGGGCTACAAGAGCGTTTCCAAGGAAGGGGGCTGGCTAGCAATAGCTTTCAGTGCTGGCACTTTTCATCTCTGAGCAGTTGCTCGACGTTTGCAATTTCTCAGCTCGTGTCTACGAGACGGAGAGATAGTGACCGTGACGTTTGGTGGGTAGAGAAGCGCAGACAGCAAGTGTTGCTGCGCCTGTGAAAGTGCTTCCAAGGAGGGGGCTTGCTAGCAACAGCTTTCAGAGCTGGCACTTTTCTTCTCTGAGCAATTGCTCGACGTTTGCAATTTCTCACCAGAGCTTTTGTTAGAGTGCGCGAGAGGATGAGCAGAAGATGAGGTGGCTAGAGAAGCACAGAGCGCCAGTGTTCTAAGGGCTACAAGAGCGTTTCCAAGGAAGGGGGCTGGCTAGCAACAGCTTTCAGTGCTGGCACTTTTAATCTCTGAGCAATTGCTCGACGTTTGCAATTTCTCAGCTCGTGTCTACAAGACGGAAAGAGAATGACCGTGACGTTTGGTGGGTAGAGAAGCGCAAAGCCCCAGTGTTGCTGCGCCTGTGAAAGCGCTTCCAAGGAAGGGTGCTGGCTAGCAACAGCTTTCAGTGCTGGCACTTTTCACCTCTGAGCAATTGCTCGACGTTTGCAATTTTGAGCTCGTGTCTACAAGGCGGAAAGAGAATGACCGTGACGTTTGGTGGGTAGAGAAGCGCAAAGCCCCAGTGTTGCTGCGCCTGTGAAAGCGCTTCCAGGGAAGGGTGCTGGCTAGCAACAGCTTTCAGTGCTGGCACTTTTCTTCTCTGAGCAATTACTGGAAGTTTGCAATTTCTCTCCGGAGCTTTTGTTAGAGTGCGCGAGAGGATGAGCAGAAGATGAGGTGGCTAGAGAAGCACAGAGCGCCAGTGTTCTAAGGGCTACAAGAGCGTTTCCAAGGAAGGGGGCTGCCTAGCAAGAGCTTTCAGTGCTGGCACTTTTCATCTCTGAGCAATTGCTCAACGTTTGCAATTTCTCAGCTCGTGTCTATGAGACGGAGAGATAGTGACCGTGACGTTTGGTGGGTAGAGAAGCGCAAAGCCCCAGTGTTGCTGCGCCTGTGAAAGCGCTTCCAAGGAAGGGGGCTGGCTAGCAAGAGCTTTCAGTGCTGGCACTTTTCAGCTCTGAGCAATTGCTCAACGTTTGCAATTTCTCTGCTCGTGTCTACGAGACGGAGAGATAGTGACCGTGACGTTTGGTGGGTAGAGAAGCGCAAAGCCCCAGTGTTGCTGCGCCTGTGAAAGCGTTTCCAAGGAAGGGGGCTGGCTAGCAACAGCTTTCAGTGCTGGCACTTTTCATCTCTGAGCAATTGCTCGACGTTTGCAATTTCTCAGCTCGTGTGTACGAGACGGAGAGATAGTGACCTTGATATTTGGTGGCTAGAGAAGTGCAAAGCCCCAGTGTTGCTGCGCCTGTGAAAGCGCTTCCAAGGAAGGGGGCTTGCTAGCAACAGCTTTCAGTGCTGGCACTTTTCAGCTCTGAGCAATTGCTGGACGTTTGCAATTTCTCACCGGAGCTTTTGTTAGAGTGCGCGAGAGGATGTGCAGAAGATGAGGTGGCTAGAGAAGCACAGAGCGCCAGTGTTCTAAGGGCTACAAGAGCGTTTCCAAGGAAGGGGGCTGGCTAGCAACAGCTTTCAGTGCTGGCACTTTTCTTCTCTGAGCAATTGCTCGACGTTTGCAATTTCTCAGCTCGTGTCTACGAGACGGAGAGATAGTGACCGTGATGTTTGGTGGGTAGAGAAACGCAGAGAGCAAGTGTTGCTGCGCCTGTGAAAGTGCTTCCAAGGAGGGTGCTGGCTAGCAACAGCTTTCAGTGCTGGCACTTTTCTTCTCTGAGCAATTGCTGGACGTTTGCAATTTCTCACCGGAGCTTTTGTTAGAGTGCGCGAGAGGATGAGCAGAAGATGAGGTGGCTAGAGAAGCACAGAGCGCCAGTGTTCTAAGGGCTACAAGAGCGTTTCCAAGGAAGGGGGCTGGCTAGCAAGAGCTTTCAGTGCTGGCACTTTTCATCTCTGAGCAATTGCTCGACGTTTGCAATTTCTCAGCTCGTGTCTACAAGACGGAAAGAGAATGACCGTGACGTTTGGTGGGTAGAGAAGCGCAAAGCCCCAGTGTTGCTGCGCCTGTGAAAGCGCTTCCAAGGAAGGGGGCTGGCTAGCAACAGCTTTCAGTGCTGGCACTTTTCATCTTTGAGCAATTGCTCGACGTTTGCAATTTTGAGCTCGTGTCTACAAGGCGGAAAGAGAATGACCGTGACGTTTGGTGGGTAGAGAAGCGCAAAGCCCCAGTGTTGCTGCGCCTGTGAAAGTGCTTCCAAGGAGGGGGCTTGCTAGCAACAGCTTTCAGTGCTGGCACTTTTCTTCTCTGAGCAATTACTGGAAGTTTGCAATTTCTCTCCGGAGCTTTTGTTAGAGTGCGCGAGAGGATGAGCAGAAGATGAGGTGGCTAGAGAAGCACAGAGCGCCAGTGTTCTAAGGGCTACAAGAGCGTTTCCAAGGAAGGGGGCTGGCTAGCAAGAGCTTTCAGTGCTGGCACTTTTCATCTCTGAGCAATTGCTCGACGTTTGCAATTTCTCAGCTCGTGTCTATGAGACGGAGAGATAGTGACCGTGACGTTTGGTGGGTAGAGAAGCGCAAAGCCCCAGTGTTGCTGCGCCTGTGAAAGCGCTTCCAAGGAAGGGGGCTGGCTAGCAAGAGCTTTCAGTGCTGGCACTTTTCATCTCTGAGCAATTGCTCGACGTTTGCAATTTCTCAGCTCGTGTCTATGAGACGGAGAGATAGTGACCGTGATGTTTGGTGGGTAGAGAAGTGCAAAGCCCCAGTGTTGCTGCGCCTGTGAAAGCGCTTCCAAGGAAGGGGGCTGGCTAGCAAGAGCTTTCAGTGCTGGCACTTTTCATCTCTGAGCAATTGCTCGACGTTTGCAATTTCTCATCTCGTGTCTACGAGACGGAGAGATAGTGACCTTGATATTTGGTGGCTAGAGAAGTGCAAAGCCCCAGTGTTGCTGCGCCTGTGAAAGCGCTTCCAAGGAAGGGGGCTTGCTAGCAACAGCTTTCAGTGCTGGCACTTTTCATCTCTGAGCAATTGCTCGACGTTTGCAATTTCTCACCGGAGCTTTTGTTAGAGTGCGCGAGAGGATGAGCAGAAGATGAGGTGGCTAGAGAAGCACAGAGCGCCAGTGTTCTAAGGGCTACAAGAGCGTTTCCAAGGAAGGGGGCTGGCTAGCAAGAGCTTTCAGTGCTGGCACTTTTCATCTCTGAGCAATTGCTCGACGTTTGCAATTTCTCAGCTCGTGTCTATGAGACGGAGAGATAGTGACCGTGACGTTTGGTGGGTAGAGAAGCGCAAAGCCCCAGTGTTGCTGTGCCTGTGAAAGCGCTTCCAAGGAAGGGTGCTGGCTAGCAAGAGCTTTCAGTGCTGGCACTTTTCTTCTCTGAGCAATTGCTCGACGTTTGCAATTTCTCATCGGAGCTTTTGTTAGAGTGCGCGAGAGGATGAGCAGAAGATGAGATGGCTAGACAAGCACAGAGCCCCAGTGTTCTTAGGGCTACAAGAGCGTTTCCAAGGAAGGGTGCTGGCTAGCAAGAGCTTTCAGTGCTGGCACTTTTCATCTCTGAGCAATTGCTCAATGTTTGCAATTTCTCTCCGGAGCTTTTGTTAGAGTGCGCGAGAGGATGAGCAGAAGATGAGGTGGCTAGAGAAGCACAGAGCGCCAGTGTTCCAAGGGCTACAAGAGCGTTTCCAAGGAAGGGTGCTGGCTAGCAACAGCTTTCAGTGCTGGCACTTTTCATCTCTGAGCAATTGCTCGACGTTTGCAATTTCTCAGCTCGTGTCTACGAGACGGAGAGATAGTGACCTTGATATTTGGTGGCTAGAGAAGTGCAAAGCCCCAGTGTTGCTGCGCCTGTGAAAGCGCTTCCAAGGAAGGGGGCTGGCTAGCAACAGCTTTCAGTGCTGGCACTTTTCATCTTTGAGCAATTGCTTGACGTTTGCAATTTCTCACCGGAGCTTTTGTTAGAGTGCGCGAGAGGATGAGCAGAAGATGAGGTGGCTAGAGAAGCACAGAGCGCCAGTGTTCTAAGGGCTACAAGAGCGTTTCCAAGGAAGGGGGCTGGCTAGCAAGAGCTTTCAGTGCTGGCACTTTTCATCTCTGAGCAATTGCTCAACGTTTGCAATTTCTCAGCTCGTGTCTATGAGACGGAGAGATAGTGACCGTGACGTTTGGTGGGTAGAGAAGTGCAAAGCCCCAGTGTTGCTGCGCCTGTGAAAGCGCTTCCAAGGAAGGGTGCTGGCTGGCAAGAGCTTTCAGTGCTGGCACTTTTCAGCTCTGAGCAATTGCTCGACGTTTGCAATTTCTCTCCGGAGCTTTTGTTAGAGTGCGCGAGAGGATGAGCAGAAGATGAGGTGGCTAGAGAAGCACAGAGCGCCAGTGTTCTAAGGGCTACAAGAGCGTTTCCAAGGAAGGGTGCTGGCTAGCAAGAGCTTTCAGTGCTGGCACTTTTCATCTCTGAGCAATTGCTCGACGTTTGCAATTTTGAGCTCGTGTCTACAAGACGGAAAGAGAATGACCGTGACGTTTGGTGGGTAGAGAAGCGCAAAGCCCCAGTGTTGCTGCGCCTGTGAAAGTGCTTCCAAGGAAGGGGGCTGGCTACCAACAGCTTTCAGTGCTGGCACTATTCTTCTCTGAGCAATTGCTCGACGTTTGCAATTTCTCTCCGGATCTTTTGTTAGAGTGCGCGAGAGGATGAGCAGAAGATGAGGTGGCTAGAGAAGCACAGAGCCCCAGTGTTCTAAGGGCTACAAGAGCGTTTCCAAGGAAGGGGGCTGGCTAGCAAGAGCTTTCAGTGCTGGCACTTTTCATCTCTGAGCAATTGCTCGACGTTTGCAATTTCTCAGCTCGTGTCTATGAGACGGAAAGAGAATGACCGTGACGTTTGGTGGGTAGAGAAGCGCAAAGCCCCAGTGTTGCTGCGCCTGTGAAAGCGCTTCCAAGGAAGGGGGCTGGCTAGCAACAGATTTCAGTGCTGGCACTTTTCATCTCTGAGCAATTGCTCGACGTTTGCAATTTCTCACCGGAGCTTTTGTTAGAGTGCGCGAGAGGATGAGCAGAAGATGAGATGGCTAGACAAGCACAGAGCCCCAGTGTTCTTACTGCTACAAGAGCGTTTCCAAGGAAGGGTGCTGGCTAGCAACAGCTTTCAGTGCTGGCACTTTTCAGCTCTGAGCAATTGCTCAACGTTTGCAATTTCTCTCCGGAGCTTTTGTTAGAGTGCGCGAGAGGATGAGCAGAAGATGAGGTGGCTAGAGAAGCACAGAGCCCCAGTGTTCTTAGGGCTACAAGAGCGTTTCCAAGGAAGGGGGCTGGCTAGCAAGAGCTTTCAGTGCTGGCACTTTCCATCTCTGAGCAATTGCTCGACCTTTGCAATTTCTCAGCTCGTGTCTACGAGACGGAGAGATAGTGACCTTGATATTTGGTGGCTAGAGAAGTGCAAAGCCCCAGTGTTGCTGCGCCTGTGAAAGCGCTTCCAAGGAAGGGGGCTGGCTACCAACAGCTTTCAGTGCTGGCACTTTTCTTCTCTGAGCAATTGCTGGACGTTTGCAATTTCTCACCGGAGATTTTGTTAGAGTGCGCGAGAGGATGAGCAGAAGATGAGGTGGCTAGAGAAGCACAGAGCCCCAGTGTTCCAAGGGCTACAAGAGCGTTTCCAAGGAAGGGTGCTGGCTAGCAAGAGCTTTCAGTGCTGGCACTTTTCTTCTCTGAGCAATTGCTCGACGTTTGCAATTTCTCAGCTCGTGTCTACGAGACGGAGAGATAGTGACCTTGATATTTGGTGGCTAGAGAAGTGCAAAGCCCCAGTGTTGCTGCGCCTGTGAAAGCGCTTCCAAGGAAGGGGGCTTGCTAGCAACAGCTTTCAGTGCTGGCACTTTTCAGCTCTGAGCAATTGCTCGACGTTTGCAATTTCTCACCGGAGTTTTTGTTAGAGTGCGCGAGAGGATGAGCAGAAGATGAGGTGGCTAGAGAAGCACAGAGCCCCACTGTTCTTAGGGCTACAAGAGCGTTTCCAAGGAAGGGTGCTGGCTAGCAAGAGCTTTCAGTGCTGGCACTTTTCATCTCTGAGCAATTGCTCGACGTTTGCAATTTCTCAGCTCGTGTCTACGAGACGGAGAGATAATGACCTTGATATTTGGTGGCTAGAGAAGTGCAAAGCCCCAGTGTTGCTGCGCCTGTGAAAGCGCTTCCAAGGAAGGGGGCTGGCTAGCAACAGCTTTCAGTGCTGGCACTTTTCAGCTCTGAGCAATTGCTCGACGTTTGCAATTTCTCACCGGAGTTTTTGTTAGAGTGCGCGAGAGGATGAGCAGAAGATGAGGTGGCTAGAGAAGCACAGAGCCCCAGTGTTCTAAGGGCTACAAGAGCGTTTCCAAGGAAGGGGGCTGCCTAGCAAGAGCTTTCAGTGCTGGCACTTTTCATCTCTGAGCAATTGCTCGACGTTTGCAATTTCTCAGCTCGTGTCTACGAGACGGAGAGATAGTGACCGTGATGTTTGGTGGGTAGAGAAGCGCAAAGCCCCAGTGTTGCTGCGCCTGTGAAAGCGCTTCCAGGGAAGGGTGCTGGCTAGCAACAGCTTTCAGTGCTGGCACTTTTCAGCTCTGAGCAATTGCTCGACGTTTGCAATTTCTCACCGGAGCTCTCTTTAGAGTGCGCGAGAGGATGAGCAGAAGATGAGGTGGCTAGAGAAGCACAGAGCGCCAGTATTCTAAGGGCTACAAGAGCGTTTCCAAGGAAGGGGGCTGGCTAGCAAGAGCTTTCAGTGCTGGCACTTTTCATCTCTGAGCAATTGCTCGACGTTTGCAATTTCTCAGCTCGTGTCTACGAGACGGAAAGAGAATGACCGTGACGTTTGGTGGGTAGAGAAGCGCAAAGCCCCAGTGTTGCTGCGCCTGTGAAAGCGCTTCCAAGGAAGGGTGCTGGCTAGCAAGAGCTTTCAGTGCTGGCACTTTTCATCTCTGAGCAATTGCTCGACGTTTGCAATTTTGAGCTCGTGTCTACAAGGCGGAAAGAGAATGACCGTGACGTTTGGTGGGTAGAGAAGTGCAAAGCCCCAGTGTTGCTGCGCCTGTGAAAGCGCTTCCAAGGAAGGGGGCTGGCTAGAAAGAGCTTTCAGTGCTGGCACTTTTCATCTCTGAGCAATTGCTCGACGTTTGCAATTTCTCACCTGAGCTCTCTTTAGACTGCACGAGAGGATGGGCTGAAGATTAGATGGCTAGAGAAGCACAGAGCCCCAGTGTTCTAAGGGCTACAAGAGCGTTTCCAAGGAAGGGGGCTGGCTAGCAAGAGCTTTCAGTGCTGGCACTTTTCATCTCTGAGCAATTGCTCGACGTTTGCCATTTCTCAGCTCGTGTCTACGAGACGGAGAGATAGTGACCTTGATATTTGGTGGCTAGAGAAGTGCAAAGCCCCAGTGTTGCTGCGCCTGTGAAAGCGCTTCCAAGGAAGGGTGCTGGCTAGCAACAGCTTTCAGTGCTGGCACTTTTCATCTTTGAGCAATTGCTTGACGTTTGCAATTTCTCACCGGAGCTTTTGTTAGAGTGCGCGAGAGGATGAGGAGAAGATGAGGTGGCTAGAGAAGCACAGAGCGCCAGTGTTCTAAGGGCTACAAGAGCGTTTCCAAGGAAGGGTGCTGGCTAGCAAGAGCTTTCAGTGCTGGCACTTTTCATCTCTGAGCAATTGCTCGACGTTTGCAATTTTGAGCTCGTGTCTACAAGGCGGAAAGAGAATGACCGTGACGTTTGGTGGGTAGAGAAGCACAAAGCCCCAGTGTTGCTGCGCCTGTGAAAGCGCTTCCAGGGAAGGGTGCTGGCTAGCAACAGCTTTCAGTGCTGGCACTTTTCTTCTCTGAGCAATTGCTCGACGTTTGCAATTTCTCTCCGGAGCTTTTGTTAGAGTGCGCGAGAGGATGAGCAGAAGATGAGGTGGCTAGAGAAGCACAGAGCGCCAGTGTTCTAAGGGCTACAAGAGCGTTTCCAAGGAAGGGGGCTGGCTAGCAAGAGCTTTCAGTGCTGGCACTTTTCATCTCTGAGCAATTGCTCGACGTTTGCAATTTCTCAGCTCGTGTCTATGAGACGGAGAGATAGTGACCGTGACGTTTGGTGGGTAGAGAAGCGCAAAGCCCCAGTGTTGCTGCGCCTGTGAAAGCGCTTCCAAGGAAGGGGGCTGGCTAGCAACAGCTTTCAGTGCTGGCACTTTTCAGCTCTGAGCAATTGCTCGACGTTTGCAATTTCTCACCGGAGCTTTTGTTAGAGTGCGCGAGAGGATGAGCAGAAGATGAGGTGGCTAGAGAAGCACAGAGCCCCAGTGTTCTAAGGGCTACAAGAGCGTTTCCAAGGAAGGGGGCTGCCTAGCAAGAGCTTTCAGTTCTGGCACTTTTCATCTCTGAGCAATTGCTCGACGTTTGCAATTTCTCAGCTCGTGTCTACAAGGCGGAAAGAGAATGACCGTGACGTTTGGTGGGTAGAGAAGCACAAAGCCCCAGTGTTGCTGCGCCTGTGAAAGCGCTTCCAGGGAAGGGTGCTGGCTAGCAACAGCTTTCAGTGCTGGCACTTTTCATCTTTGAGCAATTGCTGGACGTTTGCAATTTCTCTCCGGAGCTTTTGTTAGAGTGCGCGAGAGGATGAGCAGAAGATGAGGTGGCTAGAGAAGCACAGAGCGCCAGTGTTCTAAGGGCTACAAGAGCGTTTCCAAGGAAGGGGGCTGGCTAGCAAGAGCTTTCAGTGCTGGCACTTTTCATCTCTGAGCAATTGCTCGACGTTTGCAATTTCTCAGCTCGTGTCTATGAGACGGAGAGATAGTGACCGTGACGTTTGGTGGCTAGAGAAGCGCAAAGCCCCAGTGTTGCTGCGCCTGTGAAAGCGCTTCCAAGGAAGGGGGCTGGCTAGCAACAGCTTTCAGTGCTGGCACTTTTCAGCTCTGAGCAGTTGCTCGACGTTTGCAATTTCTCACCGGAGCTTTTGTTAGAGTGCGCGAGAGGATGAGCAGAAGATGAGGTGGCTAGAGAAGCACAGAGCGCCAGTGTTCCAAGGGCTACAAGAGCGTTTCCAAGGAAGGGTGCTGGCTAGCAAGAGCTTTCAGTGCTGGCACTTTTCTTCTCTGAGCAATTGCTCGACGTTTGCAATTTCTCAGCTCGTGTCTACGAGACGGAGAGATAGTGACCTTGATATTTGGTGGCTAGAGAAGTGCAAAGCCCCAGTGTTGCTGCGCCTGTGAAAGCGCTTCCAAGGAAGGGGGCTTGCTAGCAACAGCTTTCAGTGCTGGCACTTTTCAGCTCTGAGCAATTGCTCGACGTTTGCAATTTCTCACCGGAGTTTTTGTTAGAGTGCGCGAGAGGATGAGCAGAAGATGAGGTGGCTAGAGAAGCACAGACCCCAGTGTTCTTAGGGCTACAAGAGCGTTTCCAAGGAAGGGTGCTGGCTAGCAACAGCTTTCAGTGCTGGCACTTTTCATCTCTGAGCAATTGCTCGACGTTTGCAATTTCTCAGCTCGTGTCTACGAGACGGAGAGATAATGACCTTGATATTTGGTGGCTAGAGAAGTGCAAAGCCCCAGTGTTGCTGCGCCTGTGAAAGCGCTTCCAAGGAAGGGAGCTGGCTAGCAACAGCTTTCAGTGCTGGCACTTTTCAGCTCTGAGCAATTGCTCGACGTTTGCAATTTCTCACCGGAGCTTTTGTTAGAGTGCGCGAGAGGATGAGCAGAAGATGAGATGGCTAGAGAAGCACAGAGCCCCAGTGTTCTAAGGGCTACAAGAGCGTTTCCAAGGAAGGGGGCTGGCTAGCAAGAGCTTTCAGTGCTGGCACTTTTCATCTCTGAGCAATTGCTCGACGTTTGCAATTTCTCAGCTCGTGTCTACGAGACGGAGAGATAGTGACCGTGATGTTTGGTGGGTAGAGAAGCGCAAAGCCCCAGTGTTGCTGCGCCTGTGAAAGCGCTTCCAGGGAAGGGTGCTGGCTAGCAACAGCTTTCAGTGCTGGCACTTTTCAGCTCTGAGCAATTGCTCGACGTTTGCAATTTCTCAACTGAGCTCTCTTTAGAGTGCGCGAGAGGATGAGCAGAAGATGAGGTGGCTAGAGAAGCACAGAGCGCCAGTATTCTAAGGGCTACAAGAGCGTTTCCAAGGAAGGGGGCTGGCTAGCAAGAGCTTTCAGTGCTGGCACTTTTCATCTCTGAGCAATTGCTCGACGTTTGCAATTTCTCAGCTCGTGTCTACGAGACGGAGAGATAGTGACCTTGATGTTTGGTGGCTAGAGAAGTGCAAAGCCCCAGTGTTGCTGCGCCTGTGAAAGCGCTTCCAAGGAAGGGGGCTTGCTAGCAACAGCTTTCAGTGCTGGCACTTTTCATCTCTGAGCAATTGCTCGACGTTTGCAATTTCTCACCTTTGCTCTCTTTAGACTGCGCGAGAGGATGGGCAGAAGATGAGGTGGCTAGAGAAGCTCAGAGCCCCATTGTTCTAAGGGCTACAAGAGCGCTTCCAAGGAAGGGGGCTGGCTAGCAACAGCTTTCAGTGCTGGCACTTTTCATCTTTGAGCAGTTGCTCGACGTTTGCAATTTCTCAGCTCGTGTCTACGAGACGGAGAGATAGTGACCGTGACGTTTGGTGGGTAGAGAAGCGCAGACAGCAAGTGTTGCTGCGCCTGTGAAAGTGCTTCCAAGGAGGGGGCTTGCTAGCAACAGCTTTCAGTCCTGGCACTTTTCTTCTCTGAGCAATTGCTCGACGTTTGCAATTTCTCACCAGAGCTTTTGTTAGAGTGCGCGAGAGGATGAGCAGAAGATGAGGTGGCTAGAGAAGCACAGAGCGCCAGTGTTCTAAGGGCTACAAGAGCGTTTCCAAGGAAGGGGGCTGGCTAGCAACAGCTTTCAGTGCTGGCACTTTTAATCTCTGAGCAATTGCTCGACGTTTGCAATTTCTCAGCTCGTGTCTACAAGACGGAAAGAGAATGACCGTAACGTTTGGTGGGTAGAGAAGCGCAAAGCCCCAGTGTTGCTGCGCCTGTGAAAGCGCTTCCAAGGAAGGGTGCTGGCTAGCAACAGCTTTCAGTGCTGGCACTTTTCATCTTTGAGCAATTGCTCGACGTTTGCAATTTTGAGCTCGTGTCTACAAGGCGGAAAGAGAATGACCGTGACGTTTGGTGGGTAGAGAAGCGCAAAGCCCCAGTGTTGCTGCGCCTGTGAAAGCGCTTCCAGGGAAGGGTGCTGGCTAGCAACAGCTTTCAGTGCTGGCACTTTTCTTCTCTTAGCAATTACTGGAAGTTTGCAATTTCTCTCCGGAGCTTTTCTTAGAGTGCGCGAGAGGATGAGGAGAAGATGAGGTGGCTAGAGAAGCACAGAGCACCAGTGTTCTAAGGGCTACAAGAGCGTTTCCAAGGAAGGGGGCTGGCTAGCAAGAGCTTTCAGTGCTGGCACTTTTCATCTCTGAGCAATTGCTGGACGTTTGCAATTTCTCAGCTCGTGTCTATGAGACGGAGAGATAGTGACCGTGACGTTTGGTGGGTAGAGAAGCGCAAAACCCCAGTGTTGCTGCGCCTGTGAAAGCGCTTCCAAGGAAGGGTGCTGGCTAGCAAGAGCTTTCAGTGCTGGCACTTTTCATCTCTGAGCAATTGCTCAACGTTTGCAATTTCTCTGCTCGTGTCTACGAGACGGAGAGATAGTGACCGTGACGTTTGGTGGGTAGAGAAGCGCAGAGAGCAAGTGTTGCTGCGCCTGTGAAAGCGCTTCCAAGGAAGGGGGCTTGCTAGCAACAGCTTTCAGTGCTGGCACTTTTCATCTCTGAGCAATTGCTCGACGTTTGCAATTTCTCACCGGAGCTTTTGTTAGAGTGCGCGAGAGGATGAGCAGAAGATGAGGTGGCTAGAGAAGCACAGAGCCCCAGTGTTCTAAGGGCTACAAGAGCGTTTCCAAGGAAGGGGGCTGGCTAGCAAGAGCTTTCAGTGCTGGCACTTTTCATCTCTGAGCAATTGCTCGACGTTTGCAATTTCTCAGCTCGTGTCTACGAGACGGAGAGATAGTGACCGTGACGTTTGGTGGGTAGAGAAGTGCAAAGCCCCAGTGTTGCTGCGCCTGTGAAAGCGCTTCCAAGGAAGGGAGCTGGCTAGCAACAGCTTTCAGTGCTGGCACTTTTCTTCTCTGAGCAATTGCTCGACGTTTGCAATTTCTCACCGGAGCTTTTGTTAGAGTGCGCGAGAGGATGAGGAGAAGATTAGATGGCTAGAGAAGCACAGAGCGCCAGTGTTCTAAGGGCTACAAGAGCGTTTCCAAGGAAGGGGGCTGGCTAGCAAGAGCTTTCAGTGCTGGCACTTTTCATCTCTGAGCAATTGCTCGACGTTTGCAATTTCTCAGCTCGTGTCTACGAGACGGAGAGATAGTGACCGTGACGTTTGGTGGGTAGAGAAACGCAGAGAGCAAGTGTTGCTGCGCCTGTGAAAGTGCTTCCAAGGAGGGTGCTGGCTAGCAAGAGCTTTCAGTGCTGGCACTTTTCATCTCTGAGCAATTGCTCGACGTTTGCAATTTCTCAGCTCGTGTCTACGAGACGGAGAGATAGTGACCTTGATATTTGGTGGCTAGAGAAGTGCAAAGCCCCAGTGTTGCTGCGCCTGTGAAAGCGCTTCCAAGGAAGGGGGCTTGCTAGCAACAGCTTTCAGTGCTGGCACTTTTCATCTCTGAGCAATTGCTCGACGTTTGCAATTTCTCACCGGAGCTTTTGTTAGAGTGCGCGAGAGGATGAGCAGAAGATGAGGTGGCTAGAGAAGCACAGAGCGCCAGTGTTCTAAGGGCTACAAGAGCGTTTCCAAGGAAGGGGGCTGGCTAGCAAGAGCTTTCAGTGCTGGCACTTTTCATCTCTGAGCAATTGCTCGACGTTTGCAATTTCTCAGCTCGTGTCTACGAGACGGAGAGATAGTGACCGTGACGTTTGGTGGGTAGAGAAGTGCAAAGCCCCAGTGTTGCTGCGCCTGTGAAAGCGCTTCCAGGGAAGGGTGCTGGCTAGCAACAGCTTTCAGTGCTGGCACTTTTCATCTCTGAGCAATTGCTCGACGTTTGCAATTTCTCACCGGAGCTTTTGTTAGAGTGCGCGAGAGGATGAGCAGAAGATGAGATGGCTAGAGAAGCACAGAGCCCCAGTGTTCTTAGTGCTACAAGAGCGTTTCCAAGGAAGGGTGCTGGCTAGCAAGAGCTTTCAGTGCTGGCACTTTTCATCTCTGAGCAATTACTCGACGTTTGCAATTTCTCAGCTCGTGTCTACGAGACGGAGAGATAGTGACCTTGATATTTGGTGGCTAGAGAAGTGCAAAGCCCCAGTGTTGCTGCGCCTGTGAAAGCGCTTCCAAGGAAGGGGGCTTGCTAGCAACAGCTTTCAGTGCTGGCACTTTTCATCTCTGAGCAATTGCTCGACCTTTGCAATTTCTCACCTGAGATCTCTTTAGACTGCACGAGAGGATGGGCAGAAGATTAGATGGCTAGAGAAGCACAGAGCGCCAGTGTTCCAAGGGCTACAAGAGCGTTTCCAAGGAAGGGGGCTGGCTAGCAAGAGCTTTCAGTGCTGGCACTTTTCATCTCTGAGCAATTGCTCGACGTTTGCAATTTCTCAGCTCGTGTCTACGAGACGGAGAGATAGTGACCGTGATGTTTGGTGGGTAGAGAAGCGCAAAGCCCCAGTGTTGCTGCGCCTGTGAAAGCGCTTCCAGGGAAGGGTGCTGGCTAGCAACAGCTTTCAGTGCTGGCACTTTTCATCTCTGAGCAATTGCTGGACGTTTGCAATTTCTCACCGGAGCTTTTGTTAGAGTGCGCGAGAGGATGAGCAGAAGATGAGGTGGCTAGAGAAGCTCTGAGCCCCATTGTTCTAAGGGCTACAAAAGCGCTTCCAAGGAAGGGCGCTGGCTAGCAAGAGCTTTCAGTGCTGGCACTTTTCATCTCTGAGCAATTGCTCGACCTTTGCAATTTCTCACCTGTGCTCTCTTTAGACTGCGCGAGAGGATGGGCAGAAGGTTAGGTGGCTAGAGAAGCACAGAGCCCCAGTGTTCTAAGGGCTACAAGAGCGTTTCCAAGGAAGGGGGCTGGCTAGCAATAGCTTTCAGTGCTGGCACTTTTCATCTCTGAGCAGTTGCTCGACGTTTGCAATTTCTCAGCTCGTGTCTACGAGACGGAGAGATAGTGACCGTGACGTTTGGTGGGTAGAGAAGCGCAGAGAGCAAGTGTTGCTGCGCCTGTGAAAGTGCTTCCAAGGAGGGGGCTTGCTAGCAACAGCTTTCAGTGCTGGCACTTTTCTTCTCTGAGCAATTGCTCGACGTTTGCAATTTCTCACCAGAGCTTTTGTTAGAGTGCGCGAGAGGATGAGCAGAAGATGAGGTGGCTAGAGAAGCACAGAGCGCCAGTGTTCTAAGGGCTACAAGAGCGTTTCCAAGGAAGGGGGCTGGCTAGCAACAGCTTTCAGTGCTGGCACTTTTAATCTCTGAGCAATTGCTCGACGTTTGCAATTTCTCAGCTCGTGTCTACAAGACGGAAAGAGAATGACCGTGACGTTTGGTGGGTAGAGAAGCGCAAAGCCCCAGTGTTGCTGCGCCTGTGAAAGCGCTTCCAAGGAAGGGTGCTGGCTAGCAACAGCTTTCAGTGCTGGCACTTTTCACCTCTGAGCAATTGCTCGACGTTTGCAATTTTGAGCTCGTGTCTACAAGGCGGAAAGAGAATGACCGTGACGTTTGGTGGGTAGAGAAGCGCAAAGCCCCAGTGTTGCTGCGCCTGTGAAAGCGCTTCCAGGGAAGGGTGCTGGCTAGCAACAGCTTTCAGTGCTGGCACTTTTCTTCTCTGAGCAATTACTGGAAGTTTGCAATTTCTCTCCGGAGCTTTTGTTAGAGTGCGCGAGAGGATGAGCAGAAGATGAGGTGGCTAGAGAAGCACAGAGCGCCAGTGTTCTAAGGGCTACAAGAGCGTTTCCAAGGAAGGGGGCTGCCTAGCAAGAGCTTTCAGTGCTGGCACTTTTCATCTCTGAGCAATTGCTCAACGTTTGCAATTTCTCAGCTCGTGTCTATGAGACGGAGAGATAGTGACCGTGACGTTTGGTGGGTAGAGAAGCGCAAAGCCCCAGTGTTGCTGCGCCTGTGAAAGCGCTTCCAAGGAAGGGGGCTGGCTAGCAAGAGCTTTCAGTGCTGGCACTTTTCAGCTCTGAGCAATTGCTCAACGTTTGCAATTTCTCTGCTCGTGTCTACGAGACGGAGAGATAGTGACCGTGACGTTTGGTGGGTAGAGAAGCGCAAAGCCCCAGTGTTGCTGCGCCTGTGAAAGCGTTTCCAAGGAAGGGGGCTGGCTAGCAACAGCTTTCAGTGCTGGCACTTTTCATCTCTGAGCAATTGCTCGACGTTTGCAATTTCTCAGCTCGTGTGTACGAGACGGAGAGATAGTGACCTTGATATTTGGTGGCTAGAGAAGTGCAAAGCCCCAGTGTTGCTGCGCCTGTGAAAGCGCTTCCAAGGAAGGGGGCTTGCTAGCAACAGCTTTCAGTGCTGGCACTTTTCAGCTCTGAGCAATTGCTGGACGTTTGCAATTTCTCACCGGAGCTTTTGTTAGAGTGCGCGAGAGGATGTGCAGAAGATGAGGTGGCTAGAGAAGCACAGAGCGCCAGTGTTCTAAGGGCTACAAGAGCGTTTCCAAGGAAGGGGGCTGGCTAGCAACAGCTTTCAGTGCTGGCACTTTTCTTCTCTGAGCAATTGCTCGACGTTTGCAATTTCTCAGCTCGTGTCTACGAGACGGAGAGATAGTGACCGTGATGTTTGGTGGGTAGAGAAACGCAGAGAGCAAGTGTTGCTGCGCCTGTGAAAGTGCTTCCAAGGAGGGTGCTGGCTAGCAACAGCTTTCAGTGCTGGCACTTTTCTTCTCTGAGCAATTGCTGGACGTTTGCAATTTCTCACCGGAGCTTTTGTTAGAGTGCGCGAGAGGATGAGCAGAAGATGAGGTGGCTAGAGAAGCACAGAGCGCCAGTGTTCTAAGGGCTACAAGAGCGTTTCCAAGGAAGGGGGCTGGCTAGCAAGAGCTTTCAGTGCTGGCACTTTTCATCTCTGAGCAATTGCTCGACGTTTGCAATTTCTCAGCTCGTGTCTACAAGACGGAAAGAGAATGACCGTGACGTTTGGTGGGTAGAGAAGCGCAAAGCCCCAGTGTTGCTGCGCCTGTGAAAGCGCTTCCAAGGAAGGGGGCTGGCTAGCAACAGCTTTCAGTGCTGGCACTTTTCATCTTTGAGCAATTGCTCGACGTTTGCAATTTTGAGCTCGTGTCTACAAGGCGGAAAGAGAATGACCGTGACGTTTGGTGGGTAGAGAAGCGCAAAGCCCCAGTGTTGCTGCGCCTGTGAAAGTGCTTCCAAGGAGGGGGCTTGCTAGCAACAGCTTTCAGTGCTGGCACTTTTCTTCTCTGAGCAATTACTGGAAGTTTGCAATTTCTCTCCGGAGCTTTTGTTAGAGTGCGCGAGAGGATGAGCAGAAGATGAGGTGGCTAGAGAAGCACAGAGCGCCAGTGTTCTAAGGGCTACAAGAGCGTTTCCAAGGAAGGGGGCTGGCTAGCAAGAGCTTTCAGTGCTGGCACTTTTCATCTCTGAGCAATTGCTCGACGTTTGCAATTTCTCAGCTCGTGTCTATGAGACGGAGAGATAGTGACCGTGACGTTTGGTGGGTAGAGAAGCGCAAAGCCCCAGTGTTGCTGCGCCTGTGAAAGCGCTTCCAAGGAAGGGGGCTGGCTAGCAAGAGCTTTCAGTGCTGGCACTTTTCATCTCTGAGCAATTGCTCGACGTTTGCAATTTCTCAGCTCGTGTCTATGAGACGGAGAGATAGTGACCGTGATGTTTGGTGGGTAGAGAAGTGCAAAGCCCCAGTGTTGCTGCGCCTGTGAAAGCGCTTCCAAGGAAGGGGGCTTGCTAGCAAGAGCTTTCAGTGCTGGCACTTTTCATCTCTGAGCAATTGCTCGACGTTTGCAATTTCTCATCTCGTGTCTACGAGACGGAGAGATAGTGACCTTGATATTTGGTGGCTAGAGAAGTGCAAAGCCCCAGTGTTGCTGTGCCTGTGAAAGCGCTTCCAAGGAAGGGTGCTGGCTAGCAAGAGCTTTCAGTGCTGGCACTTTTCATCTCTGAGCAATTGCTCAATGTTTGCAATTTCTCTCCGGAGCTTTTGTTAGAGTGCGCGAGAGGATGAGCAGAAGATGAGGTGGCTAGAGAAGCACAGAGCGCCAGTGTTCCAAGGGCTACAAGAGCGTTTCCAAGGAAGGGTGCTGGCTAGCAACAGCTTTCAGTGCTGGCACTTTTCATCTCTGAGCAATTGCTCGACGTTTGCAATTTCTCAGCTCGTGTCTACGAGACGGAGAGATAGTGACCTTGATATTTGGTGGCTAGAGAAGTGCAAAGCCCCAGTGTTGCTGCGCCTGTGAAAGCGCTTCCAAGGAAGGGGGCTGGCTAGCAACAGCTTTCAGTGCTGGCACTTTTCATCTTTGAGCAATTGCTTGACGTTTGCAATTTCTCACCGGAGCTTTTGTTAGAGTGCGCGAGAGGATGAGCAGAAGATGAGGTGGCTAGAGAAGCACAGAGCGCCAGTGTTCTAAGGGCTACAAGAGCGTTTCCAAGGAAGGGGGCTGGCTAGCAAGAGCTTTCAGTGCTGGCACTTTTCATCTCTGAGCAATTGCTCAACGTTTGCAATTTCTCAGCTCGTGTCTATGAGACGGAGAGATAGTGACCGTGACGTTTGGTGGGTAGAGAAGTGCAAAGCCCCAGTGTTGCTGCGCCTGTGAAAGCGCTTCCAAGGAAGGGTGCTGGCTGGCAAGAGCTTTCAGTGCTGGCACTTTTCAGCTCTGAGCAATTGCTCGACGTTTGCAATTTCTCTCCGGAGCTTTTGTTAGAGTGCGCGAGAGGATGAGCAGAAGATGAGGTGGCTAGAGAAGCACAGAGCCCCAGTGTTCTAAGGGCTACAAGAGCGTTTCCAAGGAAGGGTGCTGGCTAGCAAGAGCTTTCAGTGCTGGCACTTTTCATCTCTGAGCAATTGCTCGACGTTTGCAATTTTGAGCTCGTGTCTACAAGACGGAAAGAGAATGACCGTGACGTTTGGTGGGTAGAGAAGCGCAAAGCCCCAGTGTTGCTGCGCCTGTGAAAGTGCTTCCAAGGAAGGGGGCTGGCTACCAACAGCTTTCAGTGCTGGCACTATTCTTCTCTGAGCAATTGCTCGACGTTTGCAATTTCTCTCCGGAGCTTTTGTTAGAGTGCGCGAGAGGATGAGCAGAAGATGAGGTGGCTAGAGAAGCACAGAGCCCCAGTGTTCTAAGGGCTACAAGAGCGTTTCCAAGGAAGGGGGCTGGCTAGCAAGAGCTTTCAGTGCTGGCACTTTTCATCTCTGAGCAATTGCTCGACGTTTGCAATTTCTCAGCTCGTGTCTATGAGACGGAAAGAGAATGACCGTGACGTTTGGTGGGTAGAGAAGCGCAAAGCCCCAGTGTTGCTGCGCCTGTGAAAGCGCTTCCAAGGAAGGGGGCTGGCTAGCAACAGATTTCAGTGCTGGCACTTTTCATCTCTGAGCAATTGCTCGACGTTTGCAATTTCTCACCGGAGCTTTTGTTAGAGTGCGCGAGAGGATGAGCAGAAGATGAGATGGCTAGACAAGCACAGAGCCCCAGTGTTCTTACTGCTACAAGAGCGTTTCCAAGGAAGGGTGCTGGCTAGCAACAGCTTTCAGTGCTGGCACTTTTCAGCTCTGAGCAATTGCTCAACGTTTGCAATTTCTCTCCGGAGCTTTTGTTAGAGTGCGCGAGAGGATGAGCAGAAGATGAGGTGGCTAGAGAAGCACAGAGCCCCAGTGTTCTTAGGGCTACAAGAGCGTTTCCAAGGAAGGGGGCTGGCTAGCAAGAGCTTTCAGTGCTGGCACTTTCCATCTCTGAGCAATTGCTCGACCTTTGCAATTTCTCAGCTCGTGTCTACGAGACGGAGAGATAGTGACCTTGATATTTGGTGGCTAGAGAAGTGCAAAGCCCCAGTGTTGCTGCGCCTGTGAAAGCGCTTCCAAGGAAGGGGGCTGGCTACCAACAGCTTTCAGTGCTGGCACTTTTCTTCTCTGAGCAATTGCTGGACGTTTGCAATTTCTCACCGGAGATTTTGTTAGACTGCGCGAGAGGATGAGCAGAAGATGAGGTGGCTAGAGAAGCACAGAGCCCCAGTGTTCCAAGGGCTACAAGAGCGTTTCCAAGGAAGGGTGCTGGCTAGCAACAGCTTTCAGTGCTGGCACTTTTCTTCTCTGAGCAATTGCTCGACGTTTGCAATTTCTCAGCTCGTGTCTACGAGACGGAGAGATAGTGACCTTGATATTTGGTGGCTAGAGAAGTGCAAAGCCCCAGTGTTGCTGCGCCTGTGAAAGCGCTTCCAAGGAAGGGGGCTTGCTAGCAACAGCTTTCAGTGCTGGCACTTTTCAGCTCTGAGCAATTGCTCGACGTTTGCAATTTCTCACCGGAGTTTTTGTTAGAGTGCGCGAGAGGATGAGCAGAAGATGAGGTGGCTAGAGAAGCACAGAGCCCCACTGTTCTTAGGGCTACAAGAGCGTTTCCAAGGAAGGGTGCTGGCTAGCAAGAGCTTTCAGTGCTGGCACTTTTCATCTCTGAGCAATTGCTCGACGTTTGCAATTTCTCAGCTCGTGTCTACGAGACGGAGAGATAATGACCTTGATATTTGGTGGCTAGAGAAGTGCAAAGCCCCAGTGTTGCTGCGCCTGTGAAAGCGCTTCCAAGGAAGGGGGCTGGCTAGCAACAGCTTTCAGTGCTGGCACTTTTCAGCTCTGAGCAATTGCTCGACGTTTGCAATTTCTCACCGGAGTTTTTGTTAGAGTGCGCGAGAGGATGAGCAGAAGATGAGGTGGCTAGAGAAGCACAGAGCGCCAGTGTTCTAAGGGCTACAAGAGCGTTTCCAAGGAAGGGGGCTGCCTAGCAACAGCTTTCAGTGCTGGCACTTTTCATCTCTGAGCAATTGCTCGACGTTTGCAATTTCTCAGCTCGTGTCTACGAGACGGAGAGATAGTGACCGTGATGTTTGGTGGGTAGAGAAGCGCAAAGCCCCAGTGTTGCTGCGCCTGTGAAAGCGCTTCCAGGGAAGGGTGCTGGCTAGCAACAGCTTTCAGTGCTGGCACTTTTCAGCTCTGAGCAATTGCTCGACGTTTGCAATTTCTCACCGGAGCTCTCTTTAGAGTGCGCGAGAGGATGAGCAGAAGATGAGGTGGCTAGAGAAGCACAGAGCGCCAGTATTCTAAGGGCTACAAGAGCGTTTCCAAGGAAGGGGGCTGGCTAGCAAGAGCTTTCAGTGCTGGCACTTTTCATCTCTGAGCAATTGCTCGACGTTTGCAATTTCTCAGCTCGTGTCTACGAGACGGAAAGAGAATGACCGTGACGTTTGGTGGGTAGAGAAGCGCAAAGCCCCAGTGTTGCTGCGCCTGTGAAAGCGCTTCCAAGGAAGGGTGCTGGCTAGCAAGAGCTTTCAGTGCTGGCACTTTTCATCTCTGAGCAATTGCTCGACGTTTGCAATTTTGAGCTCGTGTCTACAAGGCGGAAAGAGAATGACCGTGACGTTTGGTGGGTAGAGAAGTGCAAAGCCCCAGTGTTGCTGCGCCTGTGAAAGCGCTTCCAAGGAAGGGGGCTGGCTAGAAAGAGCTTTCAGTGCTGGCACTTTTCATCTCTGAGCAATTGCTCGACGTTTGCAATTTCTCACCTGAGCTCTCTTTAGACTGCACGAGAGGATGGGCTGAAGATTAGATGGCTAGAGAAGCACAGAGCCCCAGTGTTCTAAGGGCTACAAGAGCGTTTCCAAGGAAGGGGGCTGGCTAGCAAGAGCTTTCAGTGCTGGCACTTTTCATCTCTGAGCAATTGCTCGACGTTTGCCATTTCTCAGCTCGTGTCTACGAGACGGAGAGATAGTGACCTTGATATTTGGTGGCTAGAGAAGTGCAAAGCCCCAGTGTTGCTGCGCCTGTGAAAGCGCTTCCAAGGAAGGGTGCTGGCTAGCAACAGCTTTCAGTGCTGGCACTTTTCATCTTTGAGCAATTGCTTGACGTTTGCAATTTCTCACCGGAGCTTTTGTTAGAGTGCGCGAGAGGATGAGCAGAAGATGAGGTGGCTAGAGAAGCACAGAGCGCCAGTGTTCTAAGGGCTACAAGAGCGTTTCCAAGGAAGGGTGCTGGCTAGCAAGAGCTTTCAGTGCTGGCACTTTTCATCTCTGAGCAATTGCTCGACGTTTGCAATTTTGAGCTCGTGTCTACAAGGCGGAAAGAGAATGACCGTGACGTTTGGTGGGTAGAGAAGCACAAAGCCCCAGTGTTGCTGCGCCTGTGAAAGCGCTTCCAGGGAAGGGTGCTGGCTAGCAACAGCTTTCAGTGCTGGCACTTTTCTTCTCTGAGCAATTGCTCGACGTTTGCAATTTCTCTCCGGAGCTTTTGTTAGAGTGCGCGAGAGGATGAGCAGAAGATGAGGTGGCTAGAGAAGCACAGAGCGCCAGTGTTCTAAGGGCTACAAGAGCGTTTCCAAGGAAGGGGGCTGGCTAGCAAGAGCTTTCAGTGCTGGCACTTTTCATCTCTGAGCAATTGCTCGACGTTTGCAATTTCTCAGCTCGTGTCTATGAGACGGAGAGATAGTGACCGTGACGTTTGGTGGGTAGAGAAGCGCAAAGCCCCAGTGTTGCTGCGCCTGTGAAAGCGCTTCCAAGGAAGGGGGCTGGCTAGCAACAGCTTTCAGTGCTGGCACTTTTCAGCTCTGAGCAATTGCTCGACGTTTGCAATTTCTCACCGGAGCTTTTGTTAGAGTGCGCGAGAGGATGAGCAGAAGATGAGGTGGCTAGAGAAGCACAGAGCCCCAGTGTTCTAAGGGCTACAAGAGCGTTTCCAAGGAAGGGGGCTGCCTAGCAAGAGCTTTCAGTTCTGGCACTTTTCATCTCTGAGCAATTGCTCGACGTTTGCAATTTCTCAGCTCGTGTCTACAAGGCGGAAAGAGAATGACCGTGACGTTTGGTGGGTAGAGAAGCACAAAGCCCCAGTGTTGCTGCGCCTGTGAAAGCGCTTCCAGGGAAGGGTGCTGGCTAGCAACAGCTTTCAGTGCTGGCACTTTTCATCTTTGAGCAATTGCTGGACGTTTGCAATTTCTCTCCGGAGCTTTTGTTAGAGTGCGCGAGAGGATGAGCAGAAGATGAGGTGGCTAGAGAAGCACAGAGCGCCAGTGTTCTAAGGGCTACAAGAGCGTTTCCAAGGAAGGGGGCTGGCTAGCAAGAGCTTTCAGTGCTGGCACTTTTCATCTCTGAGCAATTGCTCGACGTTTGCAATTTCTCAGCTCGTGTCTATGAGACGGAGAGATAGTGACCGTGACGTTTGGTGGCTAGAGAAGCGCAAAGCCCCAGTGTTGCTGCGCCTGTGAAAGCGCTTCCAAGGAAGGGGGCTGGCTACCAACAGCTTTCAGTGCTGGCACTTTTCAGCTCTGAGCAGTTGCTCGACGTTTGCAATTTCTCACCGGAGCTTTTGTTAGAGTGCGCGAGAGGATGAGCAGAAGATGAGGTGGCTAGAGAAGCACAGAGCGCCAGTGTTCCAAGGGCTACAAGAGCGTTTCCAAGGAAGGGTGCTGGCTAGCAAGAGCTTTCAGTGCTGGCACTTTTCTTCTCTGAGCAATTGCTCGACGTTTGCAATTTCTCAGCTCGTGTCTACGAGACGGAGAGATAGTGACCTTGATATTTGGTGGCTAGAGAAGTGCAAAGCCCCAGTGTTGCTGCGCCTGTGAAAGCGCTTCCAAGGAAGGGGGCTTGCTAGCAACAGCTTTCAGTGCTGGCACTTTTCAGCTCTGAGCAATTGCTCGACGTTTGCAATTTCTCACCGGAGTTTTTGTTAGAGTGCGCGAGAGGATGAGCAGAAGATGAGGTGGCTAGAGAAGCACAGAGCCCCACTGTTCTTAGGGCTACAAGAGCGTTTCCAAGGAAGGGTGCTGGCTAGCAAGAGCTTTCAGTGCTGGCACTTTTCATCTCTGAGCAATTGCTCGACGTTTGCAATTTCTCAGCTCGTGTCTACGAGACGGAGAGATAATGACCTTGATATTTGGTGGCTAGAGAAGTGCAAAGCCCCAGTGTTGCTGCGCCTGTGAAAGCGCTTCCAAGGAAGGGGGCTGGCTAGCAACAGCTTTCAGTGCTGGCACTTTTCAGCTCTGAGCAATTGCTCGACGTTTGCAATTTCTCACCGGAGTTTTTGTTAGAGTGCGCGAGAGGATGAGCAGAAGATGAGGTGGCTAGAGAAGCACAGAGCGCCAGTGTTCTAAGGGCTACAAGAGCGTTTCCAAGGAAGGGGGCTGCCTAGCAAGAGCTTTCAGTGCTGGCACTTTTCATCTCTGAGCAATTGCTCGACGTTTGCAATTTCTCAGCTCGTGTCTACGAGACGGAGAGATAGTGACCGTGATGTTTGGTGGGTAGAGAAGCGCAAAGCCCCAGTGTTGCTGCGCCTGTGAAAGCGCTTCCAGGGAAGGGTGCTGGCTAGCAACAGCTTTCAGTGCTGGCACTTTTCAGCTCTGAGCAATTGCTCGACGTTTGCAATTTCTCACCGGAGCTCTCTTTAGAGTGCGCGAGAGGATGAGCAGAAGATGAGGTGGCTAGAGAAGCACAGAGCGCCAGTATTCTAAGGGCTACAAGAGCGTTTCCAAGGAAGGGGGCTGGCTAGCAAGAGCTTTCAGTGCTGGCACTTTTCATCTCTGAGCAATTGCTCGACGTTTGCAATTTCTCAGCTCGTGTCTACGAGACGGAAAGAGAATGACCGTGACGTTTGGTGGGTAGAGAAGCGCAAAGCCCCAGTGTTGCTGCGCCTGTGAAAGCGCTTCCAAGGAAGGGTGCTGGCTAGCAAGAGCTTTCAGTGCTGGCACTTTTCATCTCTGAGCAATTGCTCGACGTTTGCAATTTTGAGCTCGTGTCTACAAGGCGGAAAGAGAATGACCGTGACGTTTGGTGGGTAGAGAAGTGCAAAGCCCCAGTGTTGCTGCGCCTGTGAAAGCGCTTCCAAGGAAGGGGGCTGGCTAGAAAGAGCTTTCAGTGCTGGCACTTTTCATCTCTGAGCAATTGCTCGACGTTTGCAATTTCTCACCTGAGCTCTCTTTAGACTGCACGAGAGGATGGGCTGAAGATTAGATGGCTAGAGAAGCACAGAGCCCCAGTGTTCTAAGGGCTACAAGAGCGTTTCCAAGGAAGGGGGCTGGCTAGCAAGAGCTTTCAGTGCTGGCACTTTTCATCTCTGAGCAATTGCTCGACGTTTGCCATTTCTCAGCTCGTGTCTACGAGACGGAGAGATAGTGACCTTGATATTTGGTGGCTAGAGAAGTGCAAAGCCCCAGTGTTGCTGCGCCTGTGAAAGCGCTTCCAAGGAAGGGTGCTGGCTAGCAACAGCTTTCAGTGCTGGCACTTTTCATCTTTGAGCAATTGCTTGACGTTTGCAATTTCTCACCGGAGCTTTTGTTAGAGTGCGCGAGAGGATGAGCAGAAGATGAGGTGGCTAGAGAAGCACAGAGCGCCAGTGTTCTAAGGGCTACAAGAGCGTTTCCAAGGAAGGGTGCTGGCTAGCAAGAGCTTTCAGTGCTGGCACTTTTCATCTCTGAGCAATTGCTCGACGTTTGCAATTTTGAGCTCGTGTCTACAAGGCGGAAAGAGAATGACCGTGACGTTTGGTGGGTAGAGAAGCACAAAGCCCCAGTGTTGCTGCGCCTGTGAAAGCGCTTCCAGGGAAGGGTGCTGGCTAGCAACAGCTTTCAGTGCTGGCACTTTTCTTCTCTGAGCAATTGCTCGACGTTTGCAATTTCTCTCCGGAGCTTTTGTTAGAGTGCGCGAGAGGATGAGCAGAAGATGAGGTGGCTAGAGAAGCACAGAGCGCCAGTGTTCTAAGGGCTACAAGAGCGTTTCCAAGGAAGGGGGCTGGCTAGCAAGAGCTTTCAGTGCTGGCACTTTTCATCTCTGAGCAATTGCTCGACGTTTGCAATTTCTCAGCTCGTGTCTATGAGACGGAGAGATAGTGACCGTGACGTTTGGTGGGTAGAGAAGCGCAAAGCCCCAGTGTTGCTGCGCCTGTGAAAGCGCTTCCAAGGAAGGGGGCTGGCTAGCAACAGCTTTCAGTGCTGGCACTTTTCAGCTCTGAGCAATTGCTCGACGTTTGCAATTTCTCACCGGAGCTTTTGTTAGAGTGCGCGAGAGGATGAGCAGAAGATGAGGTGGCTAGAGAAGCACAGAGCCCCAGTGTTCTAAGGGCTACAAGAGCGTTTCCAAGGAAGGGGGCTGCCTAGCAAGAGCTTTCAGTTCTGGCACTTTTCATCTCTGAGCAATTGCTCGACGTTTGCAATTTCTCAGCTCGTGTCTACAAGGCGGAAAGAGAATGACCGTGACGTTTGGTGGGTAGAGAAGCACAAAGCCCCAGTGTTGCTGCGCCTGTGAAAGCGCTTCCAGGGAAGGGTGCTGGCTAGCAACAGCTTTCAGTGCTGGCACTTTTCATCTTTGAGCAATTGCTGGACGTTTGCAATTTCTCTCCGGAGCTTTTGTTAGAGTGCGCGAGAGGATGAGCAGAAGATGAGGTGGCTAGAGAAGCACAGAGCGCCAGTGTTCTAAGGGCTACAAGAGCGTTTCCAAGGAAGGGGGCTGGCTAGCAAGAGCTTTCAGTGCTGGCACTTTTCATCTCTGAGCAATTGCTCGACGTTTGCAATTTCTCAGCTCGTGTCTATGAGACGGAGAGATAGTGACCGTGACGTTTGGTGGCTAGAGAAGCGCAAAGCCCCAGTGTTGCTGCGCCTGTGAAAGCGCTTCCAAGGAAGGGGGCTGGCTACCAACAGCTTTCAGTGCTGGCACTTTTCAGCTCTGAGCAGTTGCTCGACGTTTGCAATTTCTCACCGGAGCTTTTGTTAGAGTGCGCGAGAGGATGAGCAGAAGATGAGGTGGCTAGAGAAGCACAGAGCGCCAGTGTTCCAAGGGCTACAAGAGCGTTTCCAAGGAAGGGTGCTGGCTAGCAAGAGCTTTCAGTGCTGGCACTTTTCTTCTCTGAGCAATTGCTCGACGTTTGCAATTTCTCAGCTCGTGTCTACGAGACGGAGAGATAGTGACCTTGATATTTGGTGGCTAGAGAAGTGCAAAGCCCCAGTGTTGCTGCGCCTGTGAAAGCGCTTCCAAGGAAGGGGGCTTGCTAGCAACAGCTTTCAGTGCTGGCACTTTTCAGCTCTGAGCAATTGCTCGACGTTTGCAATTTCTCACCGGAGTTTTTGTTAGAGTGCGCGAGAGGATGAGCAGAAGATGAGGTGGCTAGAGAAGCACAGAGCCCCACTGTTCTTAGGGCTACAAGAGCGTTTCCAAGGAAGGGTGCTGGCTAGCAAGAGCTTTCAGTGCTGGCACTTTTCATCTCTGAGCAATTGCTCGACGTTTGCAATTTCTCAGCTCGTGTCTACGAGACGGAGAGATAATGACCTTGATATTTGGTGGCTAGAGAAGTGCAAAGCCCCAGTGTTGCTGCGCCTGTGAAAGCGCTTCCAAGGAAGGGGGCTGGCTAGCAACAGCTTTCAGTGCTGGCACTTTTCAGCTCTGAGCAATTGCTCGACGTTTGCAATTTCTCACCGGAGTTTTTGTTAGAGTGCGCGAGAGGATGAGCAGAAGATGAGGTGGCTAGAGAAGCACAGAGCGCCAGTGTTCTAAGGGCTACAAGAGCGTTTCCAAGGAAGGGGGCTGCCTAGCAAGAGCTTTCAGTGCTGGCACTTTTCATCTCTGAGCAATTGCTCGACGTTTGCAATTTCTCAGCTCGTGTCTACGAGACGGAGAGATAGTGACCGTGATGTTTGGTGGGTAGAGAAGCGCAAAGCCCCAGTGTTGCTGCGCCTGTGAAAGCGCTTCCAGGGAAGGGTGCTGGCTAGCAACAGCTTTCAGTGCTGGCACTTTTCAGCTCTGAGCAATTGCTCGACGTTTGCAATTTCTCACCGGAGCTCTCTTTAGAGTGCGCGAGAGGATGAGCAGAAGATGAGGTGGCTAGAGAAGCACAGAGCGCCAGTATTCTAAGGGCTACAAGAGCGTTTCCAAGGAAGGGGGCTGGCTAGCAAGAGCTTTCAGTGCTGGCACTTTTCATCTCTGAGCAATTGCTCGACGTTTGCAATTTCTCAGCTCGTGTCTACGAGACGGAAAGAGAATGACCGTGACGTTTGGTGGGTAGAGAAGCGCAAAGCCCCAGTGTTGCTGCGCCTGTGAAAGCGCTTCCAAGGAAGGGTGCTGGCTAGCAAGAGCTTTCAGTGCTGGCACTTTTCATCTCTGAGCAATTGCTCGACGTTTGCAATTTTGAGCTCGTGTCTACAAGGCGGAAAGAGAATGACCGTGACGTTTGGTGGGTAGAGAAGTGCAAAGCCCCAGTGTTGCTGCGCCTGTGAAAGCGCTTCCAAGGAAGGGGGCTGGCTAGAAAGAGCTTTCAGTGCTGGCACTTTTCATCTCTGAGCAATTGCTCGACGTTTGCAATTTCTCACCTGAGCTCTCTTTAGACTGCACGAGAGGATGGGCTGAAGATTAGATGGCTAGAGAAGCACAGAGCCCCAGTGTTCTAAGGGCTACAAGAGCGTTTCCAAGGAAGGGGGCTGGCTAGCAAGAGCTTTCAGTGCTGGCACTTTTCATCTCTGAGCAATTGCTCGACGTTTGCCATTTCTCAGCTCGTGTCTACGAGACGGAGAGATAGTGACCTTGATATTTGGTGGCTAGAGAAGTGCAAAGCCCCAGTGTTGCTGCGCCTGTGAAAGCGCTTCCAAGGAAGGGTGCTGGCTAGCAACAGCTTTCAGTGCTGGCACTTTTCATCTTTGAGCAATTGCTTGACGTTTGCAATTTCTCACCGGAGCTTTTGTTAGAGTGCGCGAGAGGATGAGCAGAAGATGAGGTGGCTAGAGAAGCACAGAGCGCCAGTGTTCTAAGGGCTACAAGAGCGTTTCCAAGGAAGGGTGCTGGCTAGCAAGAGCTTTCAGTGCTGGCACTTTTCATCTCTGAGCAATTGCTCGACGTTTGCAATTTTGAGCTCGTGTCTACAAGGCGGAAAGAGAATGACCGTGACGTTTGGTGGGTAGAGAAGCACAAAGCCCCAGTGTTGCTGCGCCTGTGAAAGCGCTTCCAGGGAAGGGTGCTGGCTAGCAACAGCTTTCAGTGCTGGCACTTTTCTTCTCTGAGCAATTGCTCGACGTTTGCAATTTCTCTCCGGAGCTTTTGTTAGAGTGCGCGAGAGGATGAGCAGAAGATGAGGTGGCTAGAGAAGCACAGAGCGCCAGTGTTCTAAGGGCTACAAGAGCGTTTCCAAGGAAGGGGGCTGGCTAGCAAGAGCTTTCAGTGCTGGCACTTTTCATCTCTGAGCAATTGCTCGACGTTTGCAATTTCTCAGCTCGTGTCTATGAGACGGAGAGATAGTGACCGTGACGTTTGGTGGGTAGAGAAGCGCAAAGCCCCAGTGTTGCTGCGCCTGTGAAAGCGCTTCCAAGGAAGGGGGCTGGCTAGCAACAGCTTTCAGTGCTGGCACTTTTCAGCTCTGAGCAATTGCTCGACGTTTGCAATTTCTCACCGGAGCTTTTGTTAGAGTGCGCGAGAGGATGAGCAGAAGATGAGGTGGCTAGAGAAGCACAGAGCCCCAGTGTTCTAAGGGCTACAAGAGCGTTTCCAAGGAAGGGGGCTGCCTAGCAAGAGCTTTCAGTTCTGGCACTTTTCATCTCTGAGCAATTGCTCGACGTTTGCAATTTCTCAGCTCGTGTCTACAAGGCGGAAAGAGAATGACCGTGACGTTTGGTGGGTAGAGAAGCACAAAGCCCCAGTGTTGCTGCGCCTGTGAAAGCGCTTCCAGGGAAGGGTGCTGGCTAGCAACAGCTTTCAGTGCTGGCACTTTTCATCTTTGAGCAATTGCTGGACGTTTGCAATTTCTCTCCGGAGCTTTTGTTAGAGTGCGCGAGAGGATGAGCAGAAGATGAGGTGGCTAGAGAAGCACAGAGCGCCAGTGTTCTAAGGGCTACAAGAGCGTTTCCAAGGAAGGGGGCTGGCTAGCAAGAGCTTTCAGTGCTGGCACTTTTCATCTCTGAGCAATTGCTCGACGTTTGCAATTTCTCAGCTCGTGTCTATGAGACGGAGAGATAGTGACCGTGACGTTTGGTGGCTAGAGAAGCGCAAAGCCCCAGTGTTGCTGCGCCTGTGAAAGCGCTTCCAAGGAAGGGGGCTGGCTACCAACAGCTTTCAGTGCTGGCACTTTTCAGCTCTGAGCAGTTGCTCGACGTTTGCAATTTCTCACCGGAGCTTTTGTTAGAGTGCGCGAGAGGATGAGCAGAAGATGAGGTGGCTAGAGAAGCACAGAGCGCCAGTGTTCCAAGGGCTACAAGAGCGTTTCCAAGGAAGGGTGCTGGCTAGCAAGAGCTTTCAGTGCTGGCACTTTTCTTCTCTGAGCAATTGCTCGACGTTTGCAATTTCTCAGCTCGTGTCTACGAGACGGAGAGATAGTGACCTTGATATTTGGTGGCTAGAGAAGTGCAAAGCCCCAGTGTTGCTGCGCCTGTGAAAGCGCTTCCAAGGAAGGGGGCTTGCTAGCAACAGCTTTCAGTGCTGGCACTTTTCAGCTCTGAGCAATTGCTTGACGTTTGCAATTTCTCACCGGAGTTTTTGTTAGAGTGCGCGAGAGGATGAGCAGAAGATGAGGTGGCTAGAGAAGCACAGAGCCCCAGTGTTCTTAGGGCTACAAGAGCGTTTCCAAGGAAGGGTGCTGGCTAGCAAGAGCTTTCAGTGCTGGCACTTTTCATCTCTGAGCAATTGCTCGACGTTTGCAATTTCTCAGCTCGTGTCTACGAGACGGAGAGATAATGACCTTGATATTTGGTGGCTAGAGAAGTGCAAAGCCCCAGTGTTGCTGCGCCTGTGAAAGCGCTTCCAAGGAAGGGAGCTGGCTAGCAACAGCTTTCAGTGCTGGCACTTTTCAGCTCTGAGCAATTGCTCGACGTTTGCAATTTCTCACCGGAGCTTTTGTTAGAGTGCGCGAGAGGATGAGCAGAAGATGAGATGGCTAGAGAAGCACAGAGCCCCAGTGTTCTAAGGGCTACAAGAGCGTTTCCAAGGAAGGGGGCTGGCTAGCAAGAGCTTTCAGTGCTGGCACTTTTCATCTCTGAGCAATTGCTCGACGTTTGCAATTTCTCAGCTCGTGTCTACGAGACGGAGAGATAGTGACCGTGATGTTTGGTGGGTAGAGAAGCGCAAAGCCCCAGTGTTGCTGCGCCTGTGAAAGCGCTTCCAGGGAAGGGTGCTGGCTAGCAACAGCTTTCAGTGCTGGCACTTTTCAGCTCTGAGCAATTGCTCGACGTTTGCAATTTCTCAACTGAGCTCTCTTTAGAGTGCGCGAGAGGATGAGCAGAAGATGAGGTGGCTAGAGAAGCACAGAGCGCCAGTATTCTAAGGGCTACAAGAGCGTTTCCAAGGAAGGGGGCTGGCTAGCAAGAGCTTTCAGTGCTGGCACTTTTCATCTCTGAGCAATTGCTCGACGTTTGCAATTTCTCAGCTCGTGTCTACGAGACGGAAAGAGAATGACCGTGACGTTTGGTGGGTAGAGAAGCGCAAAGCCCCAGTGTTGCTGCGCCTGTGAAAGCGCTTCCAAGGAAGGGGGCTGGCTAGAAAGAGCTTTCAGTGCTGGCACTTTTCATCTCTGAGCAATTGCTCGACGTTTGCAATTTCTCACCTGAGCTCTCTTTAGACTGCACGAGAGGATGGGCTGAAGATTAGATGGCTAGAGAAGCACAGAGCCCCAGTGTTCTAAGGGCTACAAGAGCGTTTCCAAGGAAGGGGGCTGGCTAGCAAGAGCTTTCAGTGCTGGCACTTTTCATCTCTGAGCAATTGCTCGACGTTTGCCATTTCTCAGCTCGTGTCTACGAGACGGAGAGATAGTGACCTTGATATTTGGTGGCTAGAGAAGTGCAAAGCCCCAGTGTTGCTGCGCCTGTGAAAGCGCTTCCAAGGAAGGGTGCTGGCTAGCAACAGCTTTCAGTGCTGGCACTTTTCATCTTTGAGCAATTGCTTGACGTTTGCAATTTCTCTCCGGAGCTTTTGTTAGAGTGCGCGAGAGGATGAGCAGAAGATGAGGTGGCTAGAGAAGCACAGAGCGCCAGTGTTCTAAGGGCTACAAGAGCGTTTCCAAGGAAGGGTGCTGGCTAGCAAGAGCTTTCAGTGCTGGCACTTTTCATCTCTGAGCAATTGCTCGACGTTTGCAATTTTGAGCTCGTGTCTACAAGGCGGAAAGAGAATGACCGTGACGTTTGGTGGGTAGAGAAGCACAAAGCCCCAGTGTTGCTGCGCCTGTGAAAGCGCTTCCAGGGAAGGGTGCTGGCTAGCAACAGCTTTCAGTGCTGGCACTTTTCTTCTCTGAGCAATTGCTCGACGTTTGCAATTTCTCTCCGGAGCTTTTGTTAGAGTGCGCGAGAGGATGAGCAGAAGATGAGGTGGCTAGAGAAGCACAGAGCGCCAGTGTTCTAAGGGCTACAAGAGCGTTTCCAAGGAAGGGGGCTGGCTAGCAAGAGCTTTCAGTGCTGGCACTTTTCATCTCTGAGCAATTGCTCGACGTTTGCAATTTCTCAGCTCGTGTCTATGAGACGGAGAGATAGTGACCGTGACGTTTGGTGGGTAGAGAAGCGCAAAGCCCCAGTGTTGCTGCGCCTGTGAAAGCGCTTCCAAGGAAGGGGGCTGGCTAGCAACAGCTTTCAGTGCTGGCACTTTTCAGCTCTGAGCAATTGCTCGACGTTTGCAATTTCTCTCCGGAGCTTTTGTTAGAGCGCGCGAGAGGATGAGCAGAAGATGAGGTGGCTAGAGAAGCACAGAGCCCCAGTGTTCTAAGGGCTACAAGAGCGTTTCCAAGGAAGGGTGCTGGCTAGCAAGAGCTTTCAGTGCTGGCACTTTTCTTCTCTGAGCAATTGCTCGACGTTTGCAATTTCTCAGCTCGTGTCTACGAGACGGAGAGATAGTGACCTTGATATTTGGTGGCTAGAGAAGTGCAAAGCCCCAGTGTTGCTGCGCCTGTGAAAGCGCTTCCAAGGAAGGGGGCTTGCTAGCAACAGCTTTCAGTGCTGGCACTTTTCAGCTCTGAGCAATTGCTCGACGTTTGCAATTTCTCACCGGAGTTTTTGTTAGAGTGCGCGAGAGGATGAGCAGAAGATGAGGTGGCTAGAGAAGCACAGAGCCCCAGTGTTCTTAGTGCTACAAGAGCGTTTCCAAGGAAGGGTGCTGGCTAGCAAGAGCTTTCAGTGCTGGCACTTTTCATCTCTGAGCAATTGCTCGACGTTTGCAATTTCTCAGCTCGTGTCTACGAGACGGAGAGATAATGACCTTGATATTTGGTGGCTAGAGAAGTGCAAAGCCCCAGTGTTGCTGCGCCTGTGAAAGCGCTTCCAAGGAAGGGAGCTGGCTAGCAACAGCTTTCAGTGCTGGCACTTTTCAGCTCTGAGCAATTGCTCGACGTTTGCAATTTCTCACCGGAGCTTTTGTTAGAGTGCGCGAGAGGATGAGCAGAAGATGAGATGGCTAGAGAAGCACAGAGCCCCAGTGTTCTAAGGGCTACAAGAGCGTTTCCAAGGAAGGGGGCTGGCTAGCAAGAGCTTTCAGTGCTGGCACTTTTCATCTCTGAGCAATTGCTCGACGTTTGCAATTTCTCAGCTCGTGTCTACGAGACGGAGAGATAGTGACCGTGATGTTTGGTGGGTAGAGAAGCGCAAAGCCCCAGTGTTGCTGCGCCTGTGAAAGCGCTTCCAGGGAAGGGTGCTGGCTAGCAACAGCTTTCAGTGCTGGCACTTTTCAGCTCTGAGCAATTGCTCGACGTTTGCAATTTCTCAACTGAGCTCTCTTTAGAGTGCGCGAGAGGATGAGCAGAAGATGAGGTGGCTAGAGAAGCACAGAGCGCCAGTATTCTAAGGGCTACAAGAGCGTTTCCAAGGAAGGGGGCTGGCTAGCAAGAGCTTTCAGTGCTGGCACTTTTCATCTCTGAGCAATTGCTCGACGTTTGCAATTTCTCAGCTCGTGTCTCTGAGACGGAAAGAGAATGACCGTGACGTTTGGTGGGTAGAGAAGCGCAAAGCCCCAGTGTTGCTGCGCCTGTGAAAGCGCTTCCAAGGAAGGGTGCTGGCTAGCAAGAGCTTTCAGTGCTGGCACTTTTCATCTCTGAGCAATTGCTCGACGTTTGCAATTTTGAGCTCGTGTCTACAAGGCGGAAAGAGAATGACCGTGACGTTTGGTGGGTAGAGAAGTGCAAAGCCCCAGTGTTGCTGCGCCTGTGAAAGCGCTTCCAAGGAAGGGGGCTGGCTAGAAAGAGCTTTCAGTGCTGGCACTTTTCATCTCTGAGCAATTGCTCGACGTTTGCAATTTCTCACCTGAGCTCTCTTTAGACTGCACGAGAGGATGGGCTGAAGATTAGATGGCTAGAGAAGCACAGAGCCCCAGTGTTCTAAGGGCTACAAGAGCGTTTCCAAGGAAGGGGGCTGGCTAGCAAGAGCTTTCAGTGCTGGCACTTTTCATCTCTGAGCAATTGCTCGACGTTTGCCATTTCTCAGCTCGTGTCTACGAGACGGAGAGATAGTGACCTTGATATTTGGTGGCTAGAGAAGTGCAAAGCCCCAGTGTTGCTGCGCCTGTGAAAGCGCTTCCAAGGAAGGGTGCTGGCTAGCAACAGCTTTCAGTGCTGGCACTTTTCATCTTTGAGCAATTGCTTGACGTTTGCAATTTCTCACCGGAGCTTTTGTTAGAGTGCGCGAGAGGATGAGCAGAAGATGAGGTGGCTAGAGAAGCACAGAGCGCCAGTGTTCTAAGGGCTACAAGAGCGTTTCCAAGGAAGGGTGCTGGCTAGCAAGAGCTTTCAGTGCTGGCACTTTTCATCTCTGAGCAATTGCTCGACGTTTGCAATTTTGAGCTCGTGTCTACAAGGCGGAAAGAGAATGACCGTGACGTTTGGTGGGTAGAGAAGCACAAAGCCCCAGTGTTGCTGCGCCTGTGAAAGCGCTTCCAGGGAAGGGTGCTGGCTAGCAACAGCTTTCAGTGCTGGCACTTTTCTTCTCTGAGCAATTGCTCGACGTTTGCAATTTCTCTCCGGAGCTTTTGTTAGAGTGCGCGAGAGGATGAGCAGAAGATGAGGTGGCTAGAGAAGCACAGAGCGCCAGTGTTCTAAGGGCTACAAGAGCGTTTCCAAGGAAGGGGGCTGGCTAGCAAGAGCTTTCAGTGCTGGCACTTTTCATCTCTGAGCAATTGCTCGACGTTTGCAATTTCTCAGCTCGTGTCTATGAGACGGAGAGATAGTGACCGTGACGTTTGGTGGGTAGAGAAGCGCAAAGCCCCAGTGTTGCTGCGCCTGTGAAAGCGCTTCCAAGGAAGGGGGCTGGCTAGCAACAGCTTTCAGTGCTGGCACTTTTCAGCTCTGAGCAATTGCTCGACGTTTGCAATTTCTCTCCGGAGCTTTTGTTAGAGCGCGCGAGAGGATGAGCAGAAGATGAGGTGGCTAGAGAAGCACAGAGCCCCAGTGTTCTAAGGGCTACAAGAGCGTTTCCAAGGAAGGGGGCTGCCTAGCAAGAGCTTTCAGTTCTGGCACTTTTCATCTCTGAGCAATTGCTCGACGTTTGCAATTTCTCAGCTCGTGTCTACAAGGCGGAAAGAGAATGACCGTGACGTTTGGTGGGTAGAGAAGCACAAAGCCCCAGTGTTGCTGCGCCTGTGAAAGCGCTTCCAGGGAAGGGTGCTGGCTAGCAACAGCTTTCAGTGCTGGCACTTTTCATCTTTGAGCAATTGCTTGACGTTTGCAATTTCTCTCCGGAGCTTTTGTTAGAGTGCGCGAGAGGATGAGCAGAAGATGAGGTGGCTAGAGAAGCACAGAGCGCCAGTGTTCTAAGGGCTACAAGAGCGTTTCCAAGGAAGGGGGCTGGCTAGCAAGAGCTTTCAGTGCTGGCACTTTTCATCTCTGAGCAATTGCTCGACGTTTGCAATTTCTCAGCTCGTGTCTATGAGACGGAGAGATAGTGACCGTGACGTTTGGTGGCTAGAGAAGCGCAAAGCCCCAGTGTTGCTGCGCCTGTGAAAGCGCTTCCAAGGAAGGGGGCTGGCTAGCAACAGCTTTCAGTGCTGGCACTTTTCTTCTCTGAGCAATTGCTCGACGTTTGCAATTTCTCACCGGAGCTTTTGTTAGAGTGCGCGAGAGGATGAGCAGAAGATGAGGTGGCTAGAGAAGCACAGAGCGCCAGTGTTCCAAGGGCTACAAGAGCGTTTCCAAGGAAGGGGGCTGGCTAGCAAGAGCTTTCAGTGCTGGCACTTTTCATCTCTGAGCAATTGCTCGACGTTTGCAATTTCTCAGCTCGCGTCTACGAGACGGAGAGATAGTGACCGTGACGTTTGGTGGGTAGAGAAGCGCAAAGCCCCAGTGTTACTGCGCCTGTGAAAGCGCTTCCAAGGAAGGGAGCTGGCTAGCAACAGCTTTCAGTGCTGGCACTTTTCTTCTCTGAGCAATTGCTCGACGTTTGCAATTTCTCTCCGGAGCTTTTGTTAGAGTGCGCGAGAGGATGAGCAGAAGATTAGATGGCTAGAGAAGCACAGAGCGCCAGTGTTCTAAGGGCTACAAGAGCGTTTCCAAGGAAGGGGGCTGGCTAGCAAGAGCTTTCAGTGCTGGCACTTTTCATCTCTGAGCAATTGCTCGACGTTTGCAATTTCTCAGCTCGTGTCTACGAGACGGAGAGATAGTGACCGTGACGTTTGGTGGGTAGAGAAGCGCAAAGCCCCAGTGTTGCTGCGCCTGTGAAAGTGCTTCCCAGGAGGGTGCTGGCTAGCAAGAGCTTTCAGTGCTGGCACTTTTCTTCTCTGAGCAATTGCTCGACGTTTGCAATTTCTCACCGGAGCTTTTGTTAGAGTGCGCGAGAGGATGAGCAGAAGATGAGATGGCTAGACAAGCACAGAGCCCCAGTGTTCTTAGTGCTACAAGAGCGTTTCCAAGGAAGGGTGCTGGCTAGCAACAGCTTTCAGTGCTGGCACTTTTCAGCTCTGAGCAATTGCTCAACGTTTGCAATTTCTCTCCGGAGCTTTTGTTAGAGTGCGCGAGAGGATGAGCAGAAGATGAGGTGGCTAGAGAAGCACAGAGCCCCAGTGTTCTTAGTGCTACAAGAGCGTTTCCAAGGAAGGGGGCTGGCTAGCAAGAGCTTTCAGTGCTGGCACTTTTCATCTCTGAGCAATTGCTCGACGTTTGCAATTTCTCAGCTCGTGTCTACGAGACGGAGAGATAGTGACGTTTGGTGGGTAGAGAAGCGCAGAGAGCAAGTGTTGCTGCGCCTGTGAAAGCGCTTCCAAGGAAGGGGGCTTGCTAGCAACAGCTTTCAGTGCTGGCACTTTTCATCTCTGAGCAATTGCTCGACGTTTGCAATTTCTCACCGGAGCTTTTGTTAGAGTGCGCGAGAGGATGAGCAGAAGATGAGGTGGCTAGAGAAGCACAGAGCGCCAGTGTTCTTAGGGCTACAAGAGCGTTTCCAAGGAAGGGGGCTGGCTAGCAAGAGCTTTCAGTGCTGGCACTTTTCATCTCTGAGCAATTGCTCGACGTTTGCAATTTCTCAGCTCGTGTCTACGAGACGGAGAGATAGTGACCTTGATATTTGGTGGGTAGAGAAGCGCAAAGCCCCAGTGTTGCTGCGCCTGTGAAAGCGCTTCCAAGGAAGGGGGCTTGCTAGCAAGAGCTTTCAGTGCTGGCACTTTTCATCTCTGAGCAATTGCTCGACGTTTGCAATTTTGAGCTCGTGTCTACAAGGCGGAAAGAGAATGACCGTGACGTTTGGTGGGTAGAGAAGCGCAAAGCCCCAGTGTTGCTGCGCCTGTGAAAGCGCTTCCAAGGAAGGGTGCTGGCTAGCAAGAGCTTTCAGTGCTGGCACTTTTCATCTCTGAGCAATTGCTCGACATTTGCTATTTCTCACCTGAGCTCTCTTTAGACTGCACGAGAGGATGGGCAGAAGATTAGATGGCTAGAGAAGCACAGAGCCCCAGTGTTCTAAGGGCTACAAGAGCGTTTCCAAGGAAGGGGGCTGGCTAGCAACAGCTTTCAGTGCTGGCACTTTTCATCTTTGAGCAATTGCTCGACGTTTGCAATTTCTCAGCTCATGTCTATGAGACGGAAAGAGAATGACCGTGACGTTTGGTGGCTAGAGAAGCGCAAAGCCCCAGTGTTGCTGCGCCTGTGAAAGCGCTTCCAAGGAAGGGGGCTGGCTAGCAACAGCTTTCAGTGCTGGCACTTTTCATCTCTGAGCAATTGCTGGACGTTTGCAATTTCTCACCAGAGCTTTTGTTAGAGTGCGCGAGAGGATGAGCAGAAGATGAGGTGGCTAGAGAAGCACAGAGCGCCAGTGTTCTAAGGGCTACAAGAGCGTTTCCAAGGAAGGGTGCTGGCTAGCAAGAGCTTTCAGTGCTGGCACTTTTCATCTCTGAGCAATTGCTCGACGTTTGCCATTTCTCAGCTCGTGTCTACGAGACGGAAAGAGAATGACCGTGACGTTTGGTGGGTAGAGAAGCGCAAAGCCCCAGTGTTGCTGCGCCTGTGAAAGCGCTTCCAAGGAAGGGGGCTGGCTACCAACAGCTTTCAGTGCTGGCACTTTTCATCTCTGAGCAATTGCTGGACGTTTGCAATTTCTCACCGGAGCTTTTGTTAGAGTGCGCGAGAGGATGAGCAGAAGATGAGGTGGCTAGAGAAGCACAGAGCGCCAGTGTTCTAAGGGCTACAAGAGCGTTTCCAAGGAAGGGGGCTGGCTAGCAAGAGCTTTCAGTGCTGGCACTTTTCATCTCTGAGCAATTGCTCGACGTTTGCAATTTCTCAGCTCGTGTCTATGAGACGGAGAGATAGTGACCGTGATGTTTGGTGGGTAGAGAAGTGCAAAGCCCCAGTGTTGCTGCGCCTGTGAAAGCGCTTCCAGGGAAGGGTGCTGGCTAGCAACAGCTTTCAGTGCTGGCACTTTTCATCTCTGAGCAATTGCTCGACGTTTGCAATTTCTCACCGGAGCTTTTGTTAGAGTGCGCGAGAGGATGAGCAGAAGATGAGATGGCTAGAGAAGCACAGAGCCCCAGTGTTCTTAGTGCTACAAGAGCGTTTCCAAGGAAGGGTGCTGGCTAGCAAGAGCTTTCAGTGCTGGCACTTTTCAGCTCTGAGCAATTGCTCAACGTTTGCAATTTCTCTCCGGAGCTTTTGTTAGAGTGCGCGAGAGGATGAGCAGAAGATGAGGTGGCTAGAGAAGCACAGAGCCCCAGTGTTCTAAGGGCTACAAGAGCGTTTCCAAGGAAGGGGGCTGGCTAGCAAGAGCTTTCAGTGCTGGCACTTTTCATCTCTGAGCAATTGCTCGACGTTTGCAATTTTGAGCTCGTGTCTACAAGGCGGAAAGAGAATGACCGTGACGTTTGGTGGGTAGAGAAGCACAAAGCCCCAGTGTTGCTGCGCCTGTGAAAGCGCTTCCAGGGAAGGGTGCTGGCTAGCAACAGCTTTCAGTGCTGGCACTTTTCTTCTCTGAGCAATTGCTCGACGTTTGCAATTTCTCTCCGGAGCTTTTGTTAGAGTGCGCGAGAGGATGAGCAGAAGATGAGGTGGCTAGAGAAGCACAGAGCGCCAGTGTTCTAAGGGCTACAAGAGCGTTTCCAAGGAAGGGGGCTGCCTAGCAAGAGCTTTCAGTGCTGGCACTTTTCATCTCTGAGCAATTGCTCGACGTTTGCAATTTCTCAGCTCGTGTCTATGAGACGGAGAGATAGTGACCGTGACGTTTGGTGGGTAGAGAAGCGCAAAGCCCCAGTGTTGCTGCGCCTGTGAAAGCGCTTCCAAGGAAGGGGGCTGGCTAGCAACAGCTTTCAGTGCTGGCACTTTTCAGCTCTGAGCAATTGCTCGACGTTTGCAATTTCTCACCGGAGCTTTTGTTAGAGTGCGCGAGAGGATGAGCAGAAGATGAGGTGGCTAGAGAAGCACAGAGCCCCAGTGTTCTAAGGGCTACAAGAGCGTTTCCAAGGAAGGGGGCTGCCTAGCAAGAGCTTTCAGTTCTGGCACTTTTCATCTCTGAGCAATTGCTCGACGTTTGCAATTTCTCAGCTCGTGTCTACAAGGCGGAAAGAGAATGACCGTGACGTTTGGTGGGTAGAGAAGCACAAAGCCCCAGTGTTGCTGCGCCTGTGAAAGCGCTTCCAGGGAAGGGTGCTGGCTAGCAACAGCTTTCAGTGCTGGCACTTTTCATCTTTGAGCAATTGCTGGACGTTTGCAATTTCTCTCCGGAGCTTTTGTTAGAGTGCGCGAGAGGATGAGCAGAAGATGAGGTGGCTAGAGAAGCACAGAGCGCCAGTGTTCTAAGGGCTACAAGAGCGTTTCCAAGGAAGGGGGCTGGCTAGCAAGAGCTTTCAGTGCTGGCACTTTTCATCTCTGAGCAATTGCTCGACGTTTGCAATTTCTCAGCTCGTGTCTATGAGACGGAGAGATAGTGACCGTGACGTTTGGTGGCTAGAGAAGCGCAAAGCCCCAGTGTTGCTGCGCCTGTGAAAGCGCTTCCAAGGAAGGGGGCTGGCTAGCAACAGCTTTCAGTGCTGGCACTTTTCAGCTCTGAGCAGTTGCTCGACGTTTGCAATTTCTCACCGGAGCTTTTGTTAGAGTGCGCGAGAGGATGAGCAGAAGATGAGGTGGCTAGAGAAGGACAGAGCGCCAGTGTTCCAAGGGCTACAAGAGCGTTTCCAAGGAAGGGTGCTGGCTAGCAAGAGCTTTCAGTGCTGGCACTTTTCTTCTCTGAGCAATTGCTCGACGTTTGCAATTTCTCAGCTCGTGTCTACGAGACGGAGAGATAGTGACCTTGATATTTGGTGGCTAGAGAAGTGCAAAGCCCCAGTGTTGCTGCGCCTGTGAAAGCGCTTCCAAGGAAGGGGGCTTGCTAGCAACAGCTTTCAGTGCTGGCACTTTTCAGCTCTGAGCAATTGCTCGACGTTTGCAATTTCTCACCGGAGTTTTTGTTAGAGTGCGCGAGAGGATGAGCAGAAGATGAGGTGGCTAGAGAAGCACAGAGCCCCAGTGTTCTTAGGGCTACAAGAGCGTTTCCAAGGAAGGGTGCTGGCTAGCAAGAGCTTTCAGTGCTGGCACTTTTCATCTCTGAGCAATTGCTCGACGTTTGCAATTTCTCAGCTCGTGTCTACGAGACGGAGAGATAATGACCTTGATATTTGGTGGCTAGAGAAGTGCAAAGCCCCAGTGTTGCTGCACCTGTGAAAGCGCTTCCAAGGAAGGGAGCTGGCTAGCAACAGCTTTCAGTGCTGGCACTTTTCAGCTCTGAGCAATTGCTCGACGTTTGCAATTTCTCACCGGAGCTTTTGTTAGAGTGCGCGAGAGGATGAGCAGAAGATGAGATGGCTAGAGAAGCACAGAGCCCCAGTGTTCTAAGGGCTACAAGAGCGTTTCCAAGGAAGGGGGCTGGCTAGCAAGAGCTTTCAGTGCTGGCACTTTTCATCTCTGAGCAATTGCTCGACGTTTGCAATTTCTCAGCTCGTGTCTACGAGACGGAGAGATAGTGACCGTGATGTTTGGTGGGTAGAGAAGCGCAAAGCCCCAGTGTTGCTGCGCCTGTGAAAGCGCTTCCAGGGAAGGGTGCTGGCTAGCAACAGCTTTCAGTGCTGGCACTTTTCAGCTCTGAGCAATTGCTCGACGTTTGCAATTTCTCAACTGAGCTCTCTTTAGAGTGCGCGAGAGGATGAGCAGAAGATGAGGTGGCTAGAGAAGCACAGAGCGCCAGTATTCTAAGGGCTACAAGAGCGTTTCCAAGGAAGGGGGCTGGCTAGCAAGAGCTTTCAGTGCTGGCACTTTTCATCTCTGAGCAATTGCTCGACGTTTGCAATTTCTCAGCTCGTGTCTACGAGACGGAAAGAGAATGACCGTGACGTTTGGTGGGTAGAGAAGCGCAAAGCCCCAGTGTTGCTGCGCCTGTGAAAGCGCTTCCAAGGAAGGGTGCTGGCTAGCAAGAGCTTTCAGTGCTGGCACTTTTCATCTCTGAGCAATTGCTCGACGTTTGCAATTTTGAGCTCGTGTCTACAAGGCGGAAAGAGAATGACCGTGACGTTTGGTGGGTAGAGAAGTGCAAAGCCCCAGTGTTGCTGCGCCTGTGAAAGCGCTTCCAAGGAAGGGGGCTGGCTAGAAAGAGCTTTCAGTGCTGGCACTTTTCATCTCTGAGCAATTGCTCGACGTTTGCAATTTCTCACCTGAGCTCTCTTTAGACTGCACGAGAGGATGGGCTGAAGATTAGATGGCTAGAGAAGCACAGAGCCCCAGTGTTCTAAGGGCTACAAGAGCGTTTCCAAGGAAGGGGGCTGGCTAGCAAGAGCTTTCAGTGCTGGCACTTTTCATCTCTGAGCAATTGCTCGACGTTTGCCATTTCTCAGCTCGTGTCTACGAGACGGAGAGATAGTGACCTTGATATTTGGTGGCTAGAGAAGTGCAAAGCCCCAGTGTTGCTGCGCCTGTGAAAGCGCTTCCAAGGAAGGGTGCTGGCTAGCAACAGCTTTCAGTGCTGGCACTTTTCATCTTTGAGCAATTGCTTGACGTTTGCAATTTCTCACCGGAGCTTTTGTTAGAGTGCGCGAGAGGATGAGCAGAAGATGAGGTGGCTAGAGAAGCACAGAGCGCCAGTGTTCTAAGGGCTACAAGAGCGTTTCCAAGGAAGGGTGCTGGCTAGCAAGAGCTTTCAGTGCTGGCACTTTTCATCTCTGAGCAATTGCTCGACGTTTGCAATTTTGAGCTCGTGTCTACAAGGCGGAAAGAGAATGACCGTGACGTTTGGTGGGTAGAGAAGCACAAAGCCCCAGTGTTGCTGCGCCTGTGAAAGCGCTTCCAGGGAAGGGTGCTGGCTAGCAACAGCTTTCAGTGCTGGCACTTTTCTTCTCTGAGCAATTGCTCGACGTTTGCAATTTCTCTCCGGAGCTTTTGTTAGAGTGCGCGAGAGGATGAGCAGAAGATGAGGTGGCTAGAGAAGCACAGAGCGCCAGTGTTCTAAGGGCTACAAGAGCGTTTCCAAGGAAGGGGGCTGGCTAGCAAGAGCTTTCAGTGCTGGCACTTTTCATCTCTGAGCAATTGCTCGACGTTTGCAATTTCTCAGCTCGTGTCTATGAGACGGAGAGATAGTGACCGTGACGTTTGGTGGGTAGAGAAGCGCAAAGCCCCAGTGTTGCTGCGCCTGTGAAAGCGCTTCCAAGGAAGGGGGCTGGCTAGCAACAGCTTTCAGTGCTGGCACTTTTCAGCTCTGAGCAATTGCTCGACGTTTGCAATTTCTCTCCGGAGCTTTTGTTAGAGCGCGCGAGAGGATGAGCAGAAGATGAGGTGGCTAGAGAAGCACAGAGCCCCAGTGTTCTAAGGGCTACAAGAGCGTTTCCAAGGAAGGGTGCTGGCTAGCAAGAGCTTTCAGTGCTGGCACTTTTCATCTCTGAGCAATTGCTCGACGTTTGCAATTTCTCAGCTCGTGTCTACGAGACGGAGAGATAATGACCTTGATGTTTGGTGGCTAGAGAAGCACAAAGCCCCAGTGTTGCTGCGCCTGTGAAAGCGCTTCCAGGGAAGGGTGCTGGCTAGCAACAGCTTTCAGTGCTGGCACTTTTCATCTTTGAGCAATTGCTTGACGTTTGCAATTTCTCTCCGGAGCTTTTGTTAGAGTGCGCGAGAGGATGAGCAGAAGATGAGGTGGCTAGAGAAGCACAGAGCGCCAGTGTTCTAAGGGCTACAAGAGCGTTTCCAAGGAAGGGGGCTGGCTAGCAAGAGCTTTCAGTGCTGGCACTTTTCATCTCTGAGCAATTGCTCGACGTTTGCAATTTCTCAGCTCGTGTCTATGAGACGGAGAGATAGTGACCGTGACGTTTGGTGGCTAGAGAAGCGCAAAGCCCCAGTGTTGCTGCGCCTGTGAAAGCGCTTCCAAGGAAGGGGGCTGGCTAGCAACAGCTTTCAGTGCTGGCACTTTTCTTCTCTGAGCAATTGCTCGACGTTTGCAATTTCTCACCGGAGCTTTTGTTAGAGTGCGCGAGAGGATGAGCAGAAGATGAGGTGGCTAGAGAAGCACAGAGCGCCAGTGTTCCAAGGGCTACAAGAGCGTTTCCAAGGAAGGGGGCTGGCTAGCAAGAGCTTTCAGTGCTGGCACTTTTCATCTCTGAGCAATTGCTCGACGTTTGCAATTTCTCAGCTCGCGTCTACGAGACGGAGAGATAGTGACCGTGACGTTTGGTGGGTAGAGAAGCGCAAAGCCCCAGTGTTACTGCGCCTGTGAAAGCGCTTCCAAGGAAGGGAGCTGGCTAGCAACAGCTTTCAGTGCTGGCACTTTTCTTCTCTGAGCAATTGCTCGACGTTTGCAATTTCTCACCGGAGCTTTTGTTAGAGTGCGCGAGAGGATGAGGAGAAGATTAGATGGCTAGAGAAGCACAGAGCGCCAGTGTTCTAAGGGCTACAAGAGCGTTTCCAAGGAAGGGGGCTGGCTAGCAAGAGCTTTCAGTGCTGGCACTTTTCATCTCTGAGCAATTGCTCGACGTTTGCAATTTCTCAGCTCGTGTCTACGAGACGGAGAGATAGTGACCGTGACGTTTGGTGGGTAGAGAAGCGCAAAGCCCCAGTGTTGCTGCGCCTGTGAAAGTGCTTCCAAGGAGGGTGCTGGCTAGCAAGAGCTTTCAGTGCTGGCACTTTTCAGCTCTGAGCAATTGCTCGACGTTTGCAATTTCTCACCGGAGCTTTTGTTAGAGTGCGCGAGAGGATGAGCAGAAGATGAGATGGCTAGACAAGCACAGAGCCCCAGTGTTCTTAGTGCTACAAGAGCGTTTCCAAGGAAGGGTGCTGGCTAGCAAGAGCTTTCAGTGCTGGCACTTTTCATCTCTGAGCAATTGCTCAACGTTTGCAATTTCTCTCCGGAGCTTTTGTTAGAGTGCGCGAGAGGATGAGCAGAAGATGAGGTGGCTAGAGAAGCACAGAGCCCCAGTGTTCTTAGTGCTACAAGAGCGTTTCCAAGGAAGGGGGCTGGCTAGCAAGAGCTTTCAGTGCTGGCACTTTTCATCTCTGAGCAATTGCTCGACGTTTGCAATTTCTCAGCTCGTGTCTACGAGACGGAGAGATAGTGACGTTTGGTGGGTAGAGAAGCGCAGAGAGCAAGTGTTGCTGCGCCTGTGAAAGCGCTTCCAAGGAAGGGGGCTTGCTAGCAACAGCTTTCAGTGCTGGCACTTTTCATCTCTGAGCAATTGCTCGACGTTTGCAATTTCTCACCGGAGCTTTTGTTAGAGTGCGCGAGAGGATGAGCAGAAGATGAGGTGGCTAGAGAAGCACAGAGCCCCAGTGTTCTTAGGGCTACAAGAGCGTTTCCAAGGAAGGGTGCTGGCTAGCAAGAGCTTTCAGTGCTGGCACTTTTCATCTCTGAGCAATTGCTCGACGTTTGCAATTTCTCAGCTCGTGTCTACGAGACGGAGAGATAGTGACCTTGATATTTGGTGGGTAGAGAAGCGCAAAGCCCCAGTGTTGCTGCGCCTGTGAAAGCGCTTCCAAGGAAGGGGGCTTGCTAGCAAGAGCTTTCAGTGCTGGCACTTTTCATCTCTGAGCAATTGCTCGACGTTTGCAATTTTGAGCTCGTGTCTACAAGGCGGAAAGAGAATGACCGTGACGTTTGGTGGGTAGAGAAGCGCAAAGCCCCAGTGTTGCTGCGCCTGTGAAAGCGCTTCCAAGGAAGGGTGCTGGCTAGCAAGAGCTTTCAGTGCTGGCACTTTTCATCTCTGAGCAATTGCTCGACATTTGCTATTTCTCACCTGAGCTCTCTTTAGACTGCACGAGAGGATGGGCAGAAGATTAGATGGCTAGAGAAGCACAGAGCCCCAGTGTTCTAAGGGCTACAAGAGCGTTTCCAAGGAAGGGGGCTGGCTAGCAACAGCTTTCAGTGCTGGCACTTTTCATCTTTGAGCAATTGCTCGACGTTTGCAATTTCTCAGCTCATGTCTATGAGACGGAAAGAGAATGACCGTGACGTTTGGTGGCTAGAGAAGCGCAAAGCCCCAGTGTTGCTGCGCCTGTGAAAGCGCTTCCAAGGAAGGGGGCTGGCTAGCAACAGCTTTCAGTGCTGGCACTTTTCATCTCTGAGCAATTGCTGGACGTTTGCAATTTCTCACCAGAGCTTTTGTTAGAGTGCGCGAGAGGATGAGCAGAAGATGAGGTGGCTAGAGAAGCACAGAGCGCCAGTGTTCTAAGGGCTACAAGAGCGTTTCCAAGGAAGGGTGCTGGCTAGCAAGAGCTTTCAGTGCTGGCACTTTTCATCTCTGAGCAATTGCTCGACGTTTGCAATTTCTCAGCTCGTGTCTACGAGACGGAAAGAGAATGACCGTGACGTTTGGTGGGTAGAGAAGCGCAAAGCCCCAGTGTTGCTGCGCCTGTGAAAGCGCTTCCAAGGAAGGGGGCTGGCTACCAACAGCTTTCAGTGCTGGCACTTTTCAGCTCTGAGCAATTGCTGGACGTTTGCAATTTCTCACCGGAGCTTTTGTTAGAGTGCGCGAGAGGATGAGCAGAAGATGAGGTGGCTAGAGAAGCACAGAGCGCCAGTGTTCTAAGGGCTACAAGAGCGTTTCCAAGGAAGGGGGCTGGCTAGCAAGAGCTTTCAGTGCTGGCACTTTTCATCTCTGAGCAATTGCTCGACGTTTGCAATTTCTCAGCTCGTGTCTATGAGACGGAGAGATAGTGACCGTGATGTTTGGTGGGTAGAGAAGTGCAAAGCCCCAGTGTTGCTGCGCCTGTGAAAGCGCTTCCAGGGAAGGGTGCTGGCTAGCAACAGCTTTCAGTGCTGGCACTTTTCATCTCTGAGCAATTGCTCGACGTTTGCAATTTCTCACCGGAGCTTTTGTTAGAGTGCGCGAGAGGATGAGCAGAAGATGAGATGGCTAGAGAAGCACAGAGCCCCAGTGTTCTTAGTGCTACAAGAGCGTTTCCAAGGAAGGGTGCTGGCTAGCAAGAGCTTTCAGTGCTGGCACTTTTCAGCTCTGAGCAATTGCTCAACGTTTGCAATTTCTCTCCGGAGCTTTTGTTAGAGTGCGCGAGAGGATGAGCAGAAGATGAGGTGGCTAGAGAAGCACAGAGCCCCAGTGTTCTAAGGGCTACAAGAGCGTTTCCAAGGAAGGGGGCTGCCTAGCAAGAGCTTTCAGTTCTGGCACTTTTCATCTCTGAGCAGTTGCTCGACGTTTTCAATTTCTCAGCTCGTGTCTACAAGGCGGAAAGAGAATGACCGTGACGTTTGGTGGGTAGAGAAGCACAAAGCCCCAGTGTTGCTGCGCCTGTGAAAGCGCTTCCAGGGAAGGGTGCTGGCTAGCAACAGCTTTCAGTGCTGGCACTTTTCATCTTTGAGCAATTGCTTAACGTTTGCAATTTCTCTCCGGAGCTTTTGTTAGAGTGCGCGAGAGGATGAGCAGAAGATGAGGTGGCTAGAGAAGCACAGAGCGCCAGTGTTCTAAGGGCTACAAGAGCGTTTCCAAGGAAGGGGGCTGGCTAGCAAGAGCTTTCAGTGCTGGCACTTTTCATCTCTGAGCAATTGCTCGACGTTTGCAATTTCTCAGCTCGTGTCTATGAGACGGAGAGATAGTGACCGTGACGTTTGGTGGCTAGAGAAGCGCAAAGCCCCAGTGTTGCTGCGCCTGTGAAAGCGCTTCCAAGGAAGGGGGCTGGCTAGCAACAGCTTTCAGTGCTGGCACTTTTCTTCTCTGAGCAATTGCTCGACGTTTGCAATTTCTCACCGGAGCTTTTGTTAGAGTGCGCGAGAGGATGAGCAGAAGATGAGGTGGCTAGAGAAGCACAGAGCGCCAGTGTTCCAAGGGCTACAAGAGCGTTTCCAAGGAAGGGTGCTGGCTAGCAAGAGCTTTCAGTGCTGGCACTTTTCATCTCTGAGCAATTGCTCGACGTTTGCAATTTCTCAGCTCGCGTCTACGAGACGGAGAGATAGTGACCGTGACGTTTGGTGGGTAGAGAAGCGCAAAGCCCCAGTGTTGCTGCGCCTGTGAAAGCGCTTCCAAGGAAGGGAGCTGGCTAGCAACAGCTTTCAGTGCTGGCACTTTTCTTCTCTGAGCAATTGCTCGACGTTTGCAATTTCTCACCGGAGCTTTTGTTAGAGTGCGCGAGAGGATGAGGAGAAGATTAGATGGCTAGAGAAGCACAGAGCGCCAGTGTTCTAAGGGCTACAAGAGCGTTTCCAAGGAAGGGTGCTGGCTAGCAACAGCTTTCAGTGCTGGCACTTTTCATCTCTGAGCAATTGCTCGACGTTTGCAATTTCTCAGCTCGTGTCTACGAGACGGAGAGATAGTGACCGTGACGTTTGGTGGGTAGAGAAGCGCAAAGCCCCAGTGTTGCTGCGCCTGTGAAAGTGCTTCCAAGGAGGGTGCTGGCTAGCAACAGCTTTCAGTGCTGGCACTTTTCATCTCTGAGCAATTGCTCGACGTTTGCAATTTCTCACCGGAGCTTTTGTTAGAGTGCGCGAGAGGATGAGCAGAAGATGAGATGGCTAGACAAGCACAGAGCCCCAGTGTTCTTAGTGCTACAAGAGCGTTTCCAAGGAAGGGTGCTGGCTAGCAACAGCTTTCAGTGCTGGCACTTTTCTTCTCTGAGCAATTGCTCGACGTTTGCAATTTCTCTCCGGAGCTTTTGTTAGAGTGCGCGAGAGGATGAGCAGAAGATGAGGTGGCTAGAGAAGCACAGAGCCCCAGTGTTCTTAGTGCTACAAGAGCGTTTCCAAGGAAGGGGGCTGGCTAGCAAGAGCTTTCAGTGCTGGCACTTTTCATCTCTGAGCAATTGCTCGACGTTTGCAATTTCTCAGCTCGTGTCTACGAGACGGAGAGATAGTGACGTTTGGTGGGTAGAGAAGCGCAGAGAGCAAGTGTTGCTGCGCCTGTGAAAGCGCTTCCAAGGAAGGGGGCTTGCTAGCAACAGCTTTCAGTGCTGGCACTTTTCAGCTCTGAGCAATTGCTCGACGTTTGCAATTTCTCACCGGAGCTTTTGTTAGAGTGCGCGAGAGGATGAGCAGAAGATGAGGTGGCTAGAGAAGCACAGAGCCCCAGTGTTCTTAGGGCTACAAGAGCGTTTCCAAGGAAGGGGGCTGGCTAGCAAGAGCTTTCAGTGCTGGCACTTTTCATCTCTGAGCAATTGCTCGACGTTTGCAATTTCTCAGCTCGTGTGTACGAGACGGAGAGATAGTGACCTTGATATTTGGTGGCTAGAGAAGCGCAAAGCCCCAGTGTTGCTGCGCCTGTGAAAGCGCTTCCAAGGAAGGGGGCTTGCTAGCAAGAGCTTTCAGTGCTGGCACTTTTCATCTCTGAGCAATTGCTCGACGTTTGCAATTTTGAGCTCGTGCCTACAAGGCGGAAAGAGAATGACCGTGACGTTTGGTGGGTAGAGAAGCGCAAAGCCCCAGTGTTGCTGCGCCTGTGAAAGTGCTTCCAAGGAAGGGGGCTGGCTAGCAAGAGCTTTCAGTGCTGGCACTTTTCATCTCTGAGCAATTGCTCGACATTTGCTATTTCTCACCTGAGCTCTCTTTAGACTGCACGAGAGGATGGGCAGAAGATTAGATGGCTAGAGAAGCACAGAGCGCCAGTGTTCTAAGGGCTACAAGAGCGTTTCCAAGGAAGGGGGCTGGCTAGCAACAGCTTTCAGTGCTGGCACTTTTCATCTTTGAGCAATTGCTCGACGTTTGCAATTTCTCAGCTCATGTCTATGAGACGGAAAGAGAATGACCGTGACGTTTGGTGGGTAGAGAAGCGCAAAGCCCCAGTGTTGCTGCGCCTGTGAAAGCGCTTCCAAGGAAGGGGGCTGGCTAGCAACAGCTTTCAGTGCTGGCACTTTTCATCTCTGAGCAATTGCTGGACGTTTGCAATTTCTCACCAGAGCTTTTGTTAGAGTGCGCGAGAGGATGAGCAGAAGATGAGGTGGCTAGAGAAGCACAGAGCGCCAGTGTTCTAAGGGCTACAAGAGCGTTTCCAAGGAAGGGTGCTGGCTAGCAAGAGCTTTCAGTGCTGGCACTTTTCATCTCTGAGCAATTGCTCGACGTTTGCCATTTCTCAGCTCGTGTCTACGAGACGGAAAGAGAATGACCGTGACGTTTGGTGGGTAGAGAAGCGCAAAGCCCCAGTGTTGCTGCGCCTGTGAAAGCGCTTCCAAGGAAGGGGGCTGGCTACCAACAGCTTTCAGTGCTGGCACTTTTCATCTCTGAGCAATTGCTCGACGTTTGCAATTTCTCACCGGAGCTTTTGTTAGAGTGCGCGAGAGGATGAGCAGAAGATGAGGTGGCTAGAGAAGCACAGAGCGCCAGTGTTCTTAGGGCTACAAAAGCGTTTCCAAGGAAGGGAGCTGGCTAGCAAGAGCTTTCAGTGCTGGCACTTTTCATCTCTGAGCAATTGCTCGACGTTTGCAATTTCTCACCGGAGCTTTTGTTAGAGTGCGCGAGAGGATGAGCAGAAGATGAGGTGGCTAGAGAAGCACAGAGCGCCAGTGTTCTAAGGGCTACAAGAGCGTTTCCAAGGAAGGGGGCTGGCTAGCAAGAGCTTTCAGTGCTGGCACTTTTCATCTCTGAGCAATTGCTCGACGTTTGCAATTTCTCAGCTCGTGTCTATGAGACGGAGAGATAGTGACCGTGATGTTTGGTGGGTAGAGAAGTGCAAAGCCCCAGTGTTGCTGCGCCTGTGAAAGCGCTTCCAGGGAAGGGTGCTGGCTACCAACAGCTTTCAGTGCTGGCACTTTTCAGCTCTGAGCAATTGCTCGACGTTTGCAATTTCTCTCCGGAGCTTTTGTTAGAGTGCGCGAGAGGATGAGCAGAAGATGAGATGGCTAGAGAAGCACAGAGCCCCAGTGTTCTTAGTGCTACAAGAGCGTTTCCAAGGAAGGGTGCTGGCTAGCAAGAGCTTTCAGTGCTGGCACTTTTCAGCTCTGAGCAATTGCTCAACGTTTGCAATTTCTCTCCGGAGCTTTTGTTAGAGTGCGCGAGAGGATGAGCAGAAGATGAGGTGGCTAGAGAAGCTCAGAGCCCCATTGTTCTAAGGGCTACAAAAGCGCTTCCAAGGAAGGGCGCTGGCTAGCAACAGCTTTCAGTGCTGGCACTTTTCATCTCTGAGCAATTGCTCGACCTTTGCAATTTCTCACCTGTGCTCTCTTTAGACTGCGTGAGAGGATGGGCAGAAGATTAGGTGGCTAGAGAAGCACAGAGCCCCAGTGTTCCAAGGGCTACAAGAGCGTTTCCAAGGAAGGGTGCTGGCTAGCAATAGCTTTCAGTGCTGGCACTTTTCATCTCTGAGCAGTTGCTCGACGTTTGCAATTTCTCAGCTCGTGTCTACGAGACGGAAAGAGAATGACCGTGACGTTTGGTGGGTAGAGAAGCGCAAAGCCCCAGTGTTGCTGCGCCTGTGAAAGCGCTTCCAAGGAAGGGTGCTGGCTAGCAACAGCTTTCAGTGCTGGCACTTTTCTTCTCTGAGCAATTGCTCGACGTTTGCAATTTCTCTCCGGAGCTTTTGTTAGAGTGCGCGAGAGGATGAGCAGAAGATGAGGTGGCTAGAGAAGCACAGAGCGCCAGTGTTCTAAGGGCTACAAGAGCGTTTCCAAGGAAGGGGGCTGGCTAGCAAGAGCTTTCAGTGCTGGCACTTTTCATCTCTGAGCAATTGCTCGACGTTTGCAATTTCTCAGCTCGTGTCTACGAGACGGAGAGATAGTGACCTTGATATTTGGTGGCTAGAGAAGTGCAAAGCCCCAGTGTTGCTGCGCCTGTGAAAGCGCTTCCAAGGAAGGGGGCTTGCTAGCAACAGCTTTCAGTGCTGGCACTTTTCATCTCTGAGCAATTGCTCGACGTTTGCAATTTCTCACCTGAGCTCTCTTTAGACTGCGCGAGAGGATGGGCAGAAGATGAGGTGGCTAGAGAAGCTCAGAGCCCCATTGTTCTAAGGGCTACAAGAGCGCTTCCAAGGAAGGGCGCTGGCTAGCAACAGCTTTCAGTGCTGGCACTTTTCATCTCTGAGCAATTGCTCGACCTTTGCAATTTCTCACCTGTGCTCTCTTTAGACTGCGTGAGAGGATGGGCAGAAGATGAGGTGGCTAGAGAAGCACAGAGCCCCAGTGTTCCAAGGGCTACAAGAGCGTTTCCAAGGAAGGGTGCTGGCTAGCAATAGCTTTCAGTGCTGGCACTTTTCATCTTTGAGCAGTTGCTCGACGTTTGCAATTTCTCAGCTCGTGTCTACGAGACGGAGAGATAGTGACCGTGACGTTTGGTGGGTAGAGAAGCGCAGACAGCAAGTGTTGCTGCGCCTGTGAAAGTGCTTCCAAGGAGGGGGCTTGCTAGCAACAGCTTTCAGTCCTGGCACTTTTCTTCTCTGAGCAATTGCTCGACGTTTGCAATTTCTCACCAGAGCTTTTCTTAGAGTGCGCGAGAGGATGAGCAGAAGATGAGGTGGCTAGAGAAGCACAGAGCGCCAGTGTTCTAAGGGCTACAAGAGCGTTTCCAAGGAAGGGGGCTGGCTAGCAACAGCTTTCAGTGCTGGCACTTTTCATCTCTGAGCAATTGCTCGACGTTTGCAATTTCTCAGCTCGTGTCTACAAGACGGAAAGAGAATGACCGTAACGTTTCGTGGGTAAAGAAGCGCAAAGCCCCAGTGTTGCTGCGCCTGTGAAAGCGCTTCCAAGGAAGGGTGCTGGCTAGCAACAGCTTTCAGTGCTGGCACTTTTCATCTTTGAGCAATTGCTCGACGTTTGCAATTTTGAGCTCGTGTCTACAAGGCGGAAAGAGAATGACCGTGACGTTTGGTGGGTAGAGAAGCGCAAAACCCCAGTGTTGCTGCGCCTGTGAAAGCGCTTCCAAGGAAGGGGGCTGGCTAGCAACAGCTTTCAGTGCTGGCACTTTTCATCTCTGAGCAATTGCTCGACGTTTGCAATTTCTCTGCTCGTGTCTACGAGACGGAGAGATAGTGACCGTGACGTTTGGTGGGTAGAGAAGCGCAGAGAGCAAGTGTTGCTGCGCCTGTGAAAGCGCTTCCAAGGAAGGGGGCTGGCTAGCAACAGCTTTCAGTGCTGGCACTTTTCATCTCTGAGCAATTGCTCGACGTTTGCAATTTCTCACCGGAGCTTTTGTTAGAGTGCGCGAGAGGATGAGCAGAAGATGAGGTGGCTAGAGAAGCACAGAGCCCCAGTGTTCTTAGGTCTACAAGAGCGTTTCCAAGGAAGGGGGCTGGCTAGCAAGAGCTTTCAGTGCTGGCACTTTTCATCTCTGAGCAATAGCTCGACGTTTGCAATTTCTCAGCTCGTGTCTACGAGACGGAGAGATAGTGACCGTGACGTTTGGTGGGTAGAGAAGCGCAAAGCCCCAGTGTTGCTGCGCCTGTGAAAGCGCTTCCAAGGAAGGGTGCTGGCTAGCAACAGCTTTCAGTGCTGGCACTTTTCTTCTCTGAGCAATTGCTCGACGTTTGCAATTTCTCACCGGAGCTTTTGTTAGAGTGCGCGAGAGGATGAGCAGAAGATGAGGTGGCTAGAGAAGCACAGAGCGCCAGTGTTCTAAGGGCTACAAGAGCGTTTCCAAGGAAGGGGGCTGGCTAGCAAGAGCTTTCAGTGCTGGCACTTTTCATCTCTGAGCAATTGCTCGACGTTTGCAATTTCTCAGCTCGTGTCTACGAGACGGAGAGATAGTGACCGTGACGTTTGGTGGGTAGAGAAACGCAGAGAGCAAGTGTTGCTGCGCCTGTGAAAGTGCTTCCAAGGAGGGTGCTGGCTAGCAACAGCTTTCAGTGCTGGCACTTTTCTTCTCTGAGCAATTGCTCGACGTTTGCAATTTCTCACCTGAGCTTTTGTTAGAGTGCGCGAGAGGATGAGCAGAAGATGAGGTGGCTAGAGAAGCACAGAGCGCCAGTGTTCTAAGGGCTACAAGAGCGTTTCCAAGGAAGGGGGCTGGCTAGCAACAGCTTTCAGTGCTGGCACTTTTCATCTCTGAGCAATTGCTCGACGTTTGCAATTTCTCAGCTCGTGTCTACGAGACGGAGAGATAGTGACCTTGATATTTGGTGGCTAGAGAAGTGCAAAGCCCCAGTGTTGCTGCGCCTGTGAAAGCGCTTCCAGGGAAGGGTGCTGGCTAGCAACAGCTTTCAGTGCTGGCACTTTTCATCTCTGAGCAATTGCTGGACGTTTGCAATATTTAACCGGAGCTTTTGTTACAGTGCGCGAGAGGATGAGCAGAAGATGAGGTGGCTAGAGAAGCTCAGAGCCCCATTGTTCTAAGGGCTACAAAAGCGTTTCCAAGGAAGGGGGCTGGCTAGCAAGAGCTTTCAGTGCTGGCACTTTTCATCTCTGAGCAATTGCTCGACCTTTGCAATTTCTCACCTGTGCTCTCTTTAGACTGCGCGAGAGGATGGGCAGAAGGTTAGGTGGCTAGAGAAGCACAGAGCCCCAGTGTTCCAAGGGCTACAAGAGCGTTTCCAAGGAAGGGGGCTGGCTAGCAATAGCTTTCAGTGCTGGCACTTTTCATCTCTGAGCAGTTGCTCGACGTTTGCAATTTCTCAGCTCGTGTCTACGAGACGGAGAGATAGTGACCGTGACGTTTGGTGGGTAGAGAAGCGCAGACAGCAAGTGTTGCTGCGCCTGTGAAAGTGCTTCCAAGGAGGGGGCTTGCTAGCAACAGCTTTCAGTGCTGGCACTTTTCTTCTCTGAGCAATTGCTCGACGTTTGCAATTTCTCACCAGAGCTTTTGTTAGAGTGCGCGAGAGGATGAGCAGAAGATGAGGTGGCTAGAGAAGCACAGAGCGCCAGTGTTCTAAGGGCTACAAGAGCGTTTCCAAGGAAGGGGGCTGGCTAGCAACAGCTTTCAGTGCTGGCACTTTTCATCTCTGAGCAATTGCTCGACGTTTGCAATTTCTCAGCTCGTGTCTACAAGACGGAAAGAGAATGACCGTGACGTTTGGTGGGTAGAGAAGCGCAAAGCCCCAGTGTTGCTGCGCCTGTGAAAGCGCTTCCAAGGAAGGGTGCTGGCTAGCAACAGCTTTCAGTGCTGGCACTTTTCATCTCTGAGCAATTGCTCGACGTTTGCAATTTTGAGCTCGTGTCTACAAGGCGGAAAGAGAATGACCGTGACGTTTGGTGGGTAGAGAAGCGCAAAGCCCCAGTGTTGCTGCGCCTGTGAAAGCGCTTCCAGGGAAGGGTGCTGGCTAGCAACAGCTTTCAGTGCTGGCACTTTTCTTCTCTGAGCAATTACTGGAAGTTTGCAATTTCTCTCCGGAGCTTTTGTTAGAGTGCGCGAGAGGATGAGCAGAAGATGAGGTGGCTAGAGAAGCACAGAGCGCCAGTGTTCTAAGGGCTACAAGAGCGTTTCCAAGGAAGGGGGCTGCCTAGCAAGAGCTTTCAGTGCTGGCACTTTTCATCTCTGAGCAATTGCTGGACGTTTGCAATTTCTCAGCTCGTGTCTATGAGACGGAGAGATAGTGACCGTGACGTTTGGTGGGTAGAGAAGCGCAAAGCCCCAGTGTTGCTGCGCCTGTGAAAGCGCTTCCAAGGAAGGGGGCTGGCTAGCAAGAGCTTTCAGTGCTGGCACTTTTCAGCTCTGAGCAATTGCTCGACGTTTGCAATTTCTCTGCTCGTGTCTACGAGACGGAGAGATAGTGACCGTGACGTTTGGTGGGTAGAGAAGCGCAGAGAGCAAGTGTTGCTGCGCCTGTGAAAGCGCTTCCAAGGAAGGGGGCTTGCTAGCAACAGCTTTCAGTGCTGGCACTTTTCAGCTCTGAGCAATTGCTCGACGTTTGCAATTTCTCACCGGAGCTTTTGTTAGAGTGCGCGAGAGGATGAGCAGAAGATGAGGTGGCTAGAGAAGCACAGAGCCCCAGTGTTCTTAGGGCTACAAGAGCGTTTCCAAGGAAGGGGGCTGGCTAGCAAGAGCTTTCAGTGCTGGCACTTTTCATCTCTGAGCAATTGCTCGACGTTTGCAATTTCTCAGCTCGTGTCTACGAGACGGAGAGATAGTGACCGTGATGTTTGGTGGGTAGAGAAGCGCAGAGAGCAAGTGTTGCTGCGCCTGTGAAAGTGCTTCCAAGGAGGGTGCTGGCTAGCAACAGCTTTCAGTGCTGGCACTTTTCATCTCTGAGCAATTGCTCGACGTTTGCAATTTCTCACCTGAGCTTTTGTTAGAGTGCGCGAGAGGATGAGCAGAAGATGAGGTGGCTAGAGAAGCACAGAGCGCCAGTGTTCTAAGGGCTACAAGAGCGTTTCCAAGGAAGGGTGCTGGCTAGCAAGAGCTTTCAGTGCTGGCACTTTTCATCTCTGAGCAATTGCTCGACGTTTGCAATTTCTCAGCTCGTGTCTACGAGACGGAGAGATAGTGACCTTGATATTTTGTGGCTAGAGAAGTGCAAAGCCCCAGTGTTGCTGCGCCTGTGAAAGCGCTTCCAAGGAAGGGTGCTGGCTAGCAAGAGCTTTCAGTGCTGGCACTTTTCATCTCTGAGCAATTGCTCGACGTTTGCAATTTCTCACCGGAGCTTTTGTTAGAGTGCGCGAGAGGATGAGCAGAAGATGAGGTGGCTATAGAGAAGCACAGAGCGCCAGTGTTCTAAGGGCTACAAGAGCGTTTCCAAGGAAGGGTGCTGGCTAGCAACAGCTTTCAGTGCTGGCACTTTTCATCTCTGAGCAATTGCTCGACGTTTGCAATTTCTCAGCTCGTGTCTACGAGACGGAGAGATAGTGACCGTGATGTTTGGTGGGTAGAGAAGTGCAAAGCCCCAGTGTTGCTGCGCCTGTGAAAGCGCTTCCAGGGAAGGGTGCTGGCTAGCAACAGCTTTCAGTGCTGGCACTTTTCATCTCTGAGCAATTGCTCGACGTTTGCAATTTCTCACCGGAGCTTTTGTTAGAGTGCGCGAGAGGATGAGCAGAAGATGAGATGGCTAGAGAAGCACAGAGCCCCACTGTTCTTAGTGTTACAAGAGCGTTTCCAAGGAAGGGTGCTGGCTAGCAAGAGCTTTCAGTGCTGGCACTTTTCATCTCTGAGCAATTGCTCAACGTTTGCAATTTCTCACCGGAGCTTTTGTTAGAGTGCGCGAGAGGATGAGCAGAAGATGAGGTGGCTAGAGAAGCACAGAGCGCCAGTGTTCTTAGGGCTACAAGAGCGTTTCCAAGGAAGGGGGCTGGCTAGCAAGAGCTTTCAGTGCTGGCACTTTTCATCTCTGAGCAATTGCTCGACGTTTGCAATTTCTCAGCTCGTGTCTACGAGACGGAGAGATAGTGACCTTGATATTTGGTGGCTAGAGAAGTGCAAAGCCCCAGTGTTGCTGCGCCTGTGAAAGCGCTTCCAAGGAAGGGGGCTTGCTAGCAAGAGCTTTCAGTGCTGGCACTTTTCAGCTCTGAGCAATTGCTGGACGTTTGCAATTTCTCTCCGGAGCTTTTGTTAGAGTGCGCGAGAGGATGAGCAGAAGATGAGGTGGCTAGAGAAGCTCAGAGCCCCATTGCTCTAAGGGCTACAAGAGCGCTTCCAAGGAAGGGCGCTGGCTAGCAACAGCTTTCAGTGCTGGCACTTTTCATCTCTGAGCAATTGCTCGACGTTTGCAATTTCTCACCTGTGCTCTCTTTAGACTGCGCGAGAGGATGGGCAGAAGATGAGGTGGCTAGAGAAGCACAGAGCGCCAGTGTTCTAAGGGCTACAAGAGCGTTTCCAAGGAAGGGGGCTGGCTAGCAAGAGCTTTCAGTGCTGGCACTTTTCATCTCTGAGCAGTTGCTCGACGTTTGCAATTTCTCAGCTCGTGTCTACGAGACGGAGAGATAGTGACCGTGACGTTTGGTGGCTAGAGAAGCGCAGAGAGCAAGTGTTGCTGCGCCTGTGAAAGTGCTTCCAAGGAGGGGGCTTGCTAGCAACAGCTTTCAGTGCTGGCACTTTTCTTCTCTGAGCAATTGCTCGACGTTTGCAATTTCTCACCAGAGCTTTTGTTAGAGTGCGCGAGAGGATGAGCAGAAGATGAGGTGGCTAGAGAAGCACAGAGCCCCAGTGTTCTAAGGGCTAAAAAAGCGTTTCCAAGGAAGGGTGCTGGCTAGCAAGAGCTTTCAGTGCTGGCACTTTTCATCTCTGAGCAATTGCTCGACGTTTGCAATTTCTCAGCTCGTGTCTATGAGACGGAGAGATAGTGACCGTGACGTTTGGTGGGTAGAGAAGCGCAAAGCCCCAGTGTTGCTGTGCCTGTGAAAGCGCTTCCAAGGAAGGGTGCTGGCTAGCAAGAGCTTTCAGTGCTGGCACTTTTCTTCTCTGAGCAATTGCTCGACGTTTGCAATTTCTCATCGGAGCTTTTGTTAGAGTGCGCGAGAGGATGAGCAGAAGATGAGGTGGCTAGACAAGCACAGAGCCCCAGTGTTCTTAGGGCTACAAGAGCGTTTCCAAGGAAGGGGGCTGGCTAGCAAGAGCTTTCAGTGCTGGCACTTTTCATCTCTGAGCAATTGCTCAATGTTTGCAATTTCTCACCGGAGCTTTTGTTAGAGTGCGCGAGAGGATGAGCAGAAGATGAGGTGGCTAGAGAAGCACAGAGCGCCAGTGTTCTTAGGGCTACAAGAGCGTTTCCAAGGAAGGGGGCTGGCTAGCAACAGCTTTCAGTGCTGGCACTTTTCTTCTCTGAGCAATTGCTCGACGTTTGCAATTTCTCAGCTCGTGTCTATGAGACGGAGAGATAGTGACCGTGACGTTTGGTGGGTAGAGAAGTGCAAAGCCCCAGTGTTGCTGCGCCTGTGAAAGCGCTTCCAAGGAAGGGTGCTGGCTAGCAAGAGCTTTCAGTGCTGGCACTTTTCAGCTCTGAGCAATTGCTCGACGTTTGCAATTTCTCACCGGAGCTTTTGTTAGAGTGCGCGAGAGGATGAGCAGAAGATGAGGTGGCTAGAGAAGCACAGAGCGCCAGTGTTCTAAGGGCTACAAGAGCGTTTCCAAGGAAGGGGGCTGGCTAGCAAGAGCTTTCAGTGCTGGCACTTTTCATCTCTGAGCAATTGCTCGACGTTTGCAATTTTGAGCTCGTGTCTACAAGACGGAAAGAGAATGACCGTGACGTTTGGTGGGTAGAGAAGCGCAAAGCCCCAGTGTTGCTGCGCCTGTGAAAGTGCTTCCAAGGAAGGGTGCTGGCTACCAACAGCTTTCAGTGCTGGCACTATTCTTCTCTGAGCAATTGCTCGACGTTTGCAATTTCTCACCGGAGCTTTTGTTAGAGTGCGCGAGAGGATGAGCAGAAGATGAGGTGGCTAGAGAAGCACAGAGCCCCAGTGTTCTAAGGGCTACAAGAGCGTTTCCAAGGAAGGGGGCTGGCTAGCAAGAGCTTTCAGTGCTGGCACTTTTCATCTCTGAGCAATTGCTCGACGTTTGCAATTTCTCAGCTCGTGTCTATGAGACGGAAAGAGAATGACCGTGACGTTTGGTGGGTAGAGAAGCGCAAAGCCCCAGTGTTGCTGCGCCTGTGAAAGCGCTTCCAAGGAAGGGGGCTGGCTAGCAACAGCTTTCAGTGCTGGCACTTTTCATCTCTGAGCAATTGCTCGACGTTTACAATTTCTCACCGGAGCTTTTGTTAGAGTGCGCGAGAGGATGAGCAGAAGATGAGATGGCTAGACAAGCACAGAGCCCCAGTGTTCTTACTGCTACAAGAGCGTTTCCAAGGAAGGGTGCTGGCTAGCAACAGCTTTCAGTGCTGGCACTTTTCAGCTCTGAGCAATTGCTCAACGTTTGCAATTTCTCTCCGGAGCTTTTGTTAGAGTGCGCGAGAGGATGAGCAGAAGATGAGGTGGCTAGAGAAGCACAGAGCCCCAGTGTTCTTAGGGCTACAAGAGCGTTTCCAAGGAAGGGGGCTGGCTAGCAAGAGCTTTCAGTGCTGGCACTTTTCATCTCTGAGCAATTGCTCGACCTTTGCAATTTCTCAGCTCTTGTCTACGAGACGGAGAGATAGTGACCTTGATATTTGGTGGCTAGAGAAGTGCAAAGCCCCAGTGTTGCTGCGCCTGTGAAAGCGCTTCCAAGGAAGGGGGCTGGCTACCAACAGCTTTCAGTGCTGGCACTTTTCTTCTCTGAGCAATTGCTGGACGTTTGCAATTTCTCACCGGAGATTTTGTTAGAGTGCGCGAGAGGATGAGCAGAAGATGAGGTGGCTAGAGAAGCACAGAGCCCCAGTGTTCCAAGGGCTACAAGAGCGTTTCCAAGGAAGGGTGCTGGCTAGCAAGAGCTTTCAGTGCTGGCACTTTTCTTCTCTGAGCAATTGCTCGACGTTTGCAATTTCTCAGCTCGTGTCTACGAGACGGAGAGATAGTGACCTTGATATTTGGTGGCTAGAGAAGTGCAAAGCCCCAGTGTTGCTGCGCCTGTGAAAGCGCTTCCAAGGAAGGGGGCTTGCTAGCAACAGCTTTCAGTGCTGGCACTTTTCAGCTCTGAGCAATTGCTCGACGTTTGCAATTTCTCACCGGAGTTTTTGTTAGAGTGCGCGAGAGGATGAGCAGAAGATGAGGTGGCTAGAGAAGCACAGAGCCCCACTGTTCTTAGGGCTACAAGAGCGTTTCCAAGGAAGGGTGCTGGCTAGCAAGAGCTTTCAGTGCTGGCACTTTTCATCTCTGAGCAATTGCTCGACGTTTGCAATTTCTCAGCTCGTGTCTACGAGACGGAGAGATAATGACCTTGATATTTGGTGGCTAGAGAAGTGCAAAGCCCCAGTGTTGCTGCGCCTGTGAAAGCGCTTCCAAGGAAGGGGGCTGGCTACCAACAGCTTTCAGTGCTGGCACTTTTCAGCTCTGAGCAATTGCTCGACGTTTGCAATTTCTCACCGGAGCTTTTGTTAGAGTGCGCGAGAGGATGAGCAGAAGATGAGGTGGCTAGAGAAGCACAGAGCCCCAGTGTTCTAAGGGCTACAAGAGCGTTTCCAAGGAAGGGGGCTGGCTAGCAAGAGCTTTCAGTGCTGGCACTTTTCATCTCTGAGCAATTGCTCGACGTTTGCAATTTCTCAGCTCGTGTCTACGAGACGGAGAGATAGTGACCGTGATGTTTGGTGGGTAGAGAAGCGCAAAGCCCCAGTGTTGCTGCGCCTGTGAAAGCGCTTCCAGGGAAGGGTGCTGGCTAGCAACAGCTTTCAGTGCTGGCACTTTTCATCTCTGAGCAATTGCTCGACGTTTGCAATTTCTCAGCTCGTGTCTATGAGACGGAGAGATAGTGACCGTGACGTTTGGTGGGTAGAGAAGCGCAAAGCCCCAGTGTTGCTGTGCCTGTGAAAGCGCTTCCAAGGAAGGGTGCTGGCTAGCAAGAGCTTTCAGTGCTGGCACTTTTCTTCTCTGAGCAATTGCTCGACGTTTGCAATTTCTCATCGGAGCTTTTGTTAGAGTGCGCGAGAGGATGAGCAGAAGATGAGGTGGCTAGACAAGCGCAGAGCCCCAGTGTTCTTAGGGCTACAAGAGCGTTTCCAAGGAAGGGGGCTGGCTAGCAAGAGCTTTCAGTGCTGGCACTTTTCATCTCTGAGCAATTGCTCAATGTTTGCAATTTCTCACCGGAGCTTTTGTTAGAGTGCGCGAGAGGATGAGCAGAAGATGAGGTGGCTAGAGAAGCACAGAGCGCCAGTGTTCCAAGGGCTACAAGAGCGTTTCCAAGGAAGGGGGCTGGCTAGCAACAGCTTTCAGTGCTGGCACTTTTCTTCTCTGAGCAATTGCTCGACGTTTGCAATTTCTCAGCTCGTGTCTATGAGACGGAGAGATAGTGACCGTGACGTTTGGTGGGTAGAGAAGTGCAAAGCCCCAGTGTTGCTGCGCCTGTGAAAGCGCTTCCAAGGAAGGGTGCTGGCTAGCAAGAGCTTTCAGTGCTGGCACTTTTCAGCTCTGAGCAATTGCTCGACGTTTGCAATTTCTCACCGGAGCTTTTGTTAGAGTGCGCGAGAGGATGAGCAGAAGATGAGGTGGCTAGAGAAGCACAGAGCGCCAGTGTTCTAAGGGCTACAAGAGCGTTTCCAAGGAAGGGTGCTGGCTAGCAAGAGCTTTCAGTGCTGGCACTTTTCATCTCTGAGCAATTGCTCGACGTTTGCAATTTTGAGCTCGTGTCTACAAGACGGAAAGAGAATGACCGTGACGTTTGGTGGGTAGAGAAGCGCAAAGCCCCAGTGTTGCTGCGCCTGTGAAAGTGCTTCCAAGGAAGGGGGCTGGCTACCAACAGCTTTCAGTGCTGGCACTATTCTTCTCTGAGCAATTGCTCGACGTTTGCAATTTCTCACCGGAGCTTTTGTTAGAGTGCGCGAGAGGATGAGCAGAAGATGAGGTGGCTAGAGAAGCACAGAGCGCCAGTGTTCTAAGGGCTACAAGAGCGTTTCCAAGGAAGGGGGCTGGCTAGCAAGAGCTTTCAGTGCTGGCACTTTTCAGCTCTGAGCAATTGCTCGACGTTTGCAATTTCTCAGCTCGTGTCTATGAGACGGAAAGAGAATGACCGTGACGTTTGGTGGGTAGAGAAGCGCAAAGCCCCAGTGTTGCTGCGCCTGTGAAAGCGCTTCCAAGGAAGGGGGCTGGCTAGCAACAGCTTTCAGTGCTGGCACTTTTCATCTCTGAGCAATTGCTCGACGTTTACAATTTCTCACCGGAGCTTTTGTTAGAGTGCGCGAGAGGATGAGCAGAAGATGAGATGGCTAGACAAGCACAGAGCCCCAGTGTTCTTACTGCTACAAGAGCGTTTCCAAGGAAGGGTGCTGGCTAGCAACAGCTTTCAGTGCTGGCACTTTTCAGCTCTGAGCAATTGCTCAACGTTTGCAATTTCTCTCCGGAGCTTTTGTTAGAGTGCGCGAGAGGATGAGCAGAAGATGAGGTGGCTAGAGAAGCACAGAGCCCCAGTGTTCTTAGTGCTACAAGAGCGTTTCCAAGGAAGGGGGCTGGCTAGCAAGAGCTTTCAGTGCTGGCACTTTTCATCTCTGAGCAATTGCTCGACCTTTGCAATTTCTCAGCTCGTGTCTACGAGACAGAGAGATAGTGACCTTGATATTTGGTGGGTAGAGAAGTGCAAAGCCCCAGTGTTGCTGCGCCTGTGAAAGCGCTTCCAAGGAAGGGGGCTGGCTACCAACAGCTTTCAGTGCTGGCACTTTTCTTCTCTGAGCAATTGCTCGACGTTTGCAATTTCTCACCGGAGATTTTGTTAGAGTGCGCGAGAGGATGAGCAGAAGATGAGGTGGCTAGAGAAGCACAGAGCCCCAGTGTTCCAAGGGCTACAAGAGCGTTTCCAAGGAAGGGTGCTGGCTAGCAAGAGCTTTCAGTGCTGGCACTTTTCTTCTCTGAGCAATTGCTCGACGTTTGCAATTTCTCAGCTCGTGTCTACGAGACGGAGAGATAGTGACCTTGATATTTGGTGGCTAGAGAAGTGCAAAGCCCCAGTGTTGCTGCGCCTGTGAAAGCGCTTCCAAGGAAGGGGGCTTGCTAGCAACAGCTTTCAGTGCTGGCACTTTTCAGCTCTGAGCAATTGCTCGACGTTTGCAATTTCTCACCGGAGTTTTTGTTAGAGTGCGCGAGAGGATGAGCAGAAGATGAGGTGGCTAGAGAAGCACAGAGCCCCACTGTTCTTAGGGCTACAAGAGCGTTTCCAAGGAAGGGGGCTGGCTAGCAAGAGCTTTCAGTGCTGGCACTTTTCATCTCTGAGCAATTGCTCGACGTTTGCAATTTCTCAGCTCGTGTCTACGAGACGGAAAGAGAATGACCTTGATATTTGGTGGCTAGAGAAGTGCAAAGCCCCAGTGTTGCTGCGCCTGTGAAAGCGCTTCCAAGGAAGGGGGCTGGCTAGCAACAGCTTTCAGTGCTGGCACTTTTCAGCTCTGAGCAATTGCTCGACGTTTGCAATTTCTCACCGGAGCTTTTGTTAGAGTGCGCGAGAGGATGAGCAGAAGATGAGGTGGCTAGAGAAGCACAGAGCGCCAGTGTTCTAAGGGCTACAAGAGCGTTTCCAAGGAAGGGGGCTGGCTAGCAAGAGCTTTCAGTGCTGGCACTTTTCATCTCTGAGCAATTGCTCGACGTTTGCAATTTCTCAGCTCGTGTCTACGAGACGGAGAGATAGTGACCGTGATGTTTGGTGGGTAGAGAAGCGCAAAGCCCCAGTGTTGCTGCGCCTGTGAAAGCGCTTCCAGGGAAGGGTGCTGGCTAGCAACAGCTTTCAGTGCTGGCACTTTTCAGCTCTGAGCAATTGCTCGACGTTTGCAATTTCTCAACTGAGCTCTCTTTAGAGTGCGCGAGAGGATGAGCAGAAGATGAGGTGGCTAGAGAAGCACAGAGCGTCAGTATTCTAAAGGGCTACAAGAGCGTTTCCAAGGAAGGGGGCTGGCTAGCAAGAGCTTTCAGTGCTGGCACTTTTCATCTCTGAGCAATTGCTCGACGTTTGCAATTTCTCAGCTCGTGTCTACGAGACGGAAAGAGAATGACCGTGACGTTTGGTGGGTAGAGAAGCGCAAAGCCCCAGTGTTGCTGCGCCTGTGAAAGCGCTTCCAAGGAAGGGTGCTGGCTAGCAACAGCTTTCAGTGCTGGCACTTTTCATCTCTGAGCAATTGCTCGACGTTTGCAATTTTGAGCTCGTGTCTACAAGGCGGAAAGAGAATGACCGTGACTTTTGGTGGGTAGAGAAGTGCAAAGCCCCAGTGTTGCTGCGCCTGTGAAAGCGCTTCCAAGGAAGGGGGCTGGCTAGAAAGAGCTTTCAGTGCTGGCACTTTTCATCTCTGAGCAATTGCTCGACGTTTGCAATTTCTCACCTGAGCTCTCTTTAGACTGCACGAGAGGATGGGCTGAAGATTAGATGGCTAGAGAAGCACAGAGCCCCAGTGTTCTAAGGGCTACAAGAGCGTTTCCAAGGAAGGGGGCTGGCTAGCAAGAGCTTTCAGTGCTGGCACTTTTCATCTCTGAGCAATTGCTCGACGTTTGCCATTTCTCAGCTCGTGTCTACGAGACGGAAAGAGAATCACCGTGACGTTTGGTGGGTAGAGAAGCGCAAAGCCCCAGTGTTGCTGCGCCTGTGAAAGCGCTTACAAGGAAGGGGGCTGGCTAGCAACAGCTTTCAGTGCTGGCACTTTTCAGCTCTGAGCAATTACTCGATGTTTGCAATTTCTCACCGGAGTTTTTGTTAGAGTGCGCGAGAGGATGAGCAGAAGATGAGGTGGCTAGAGAAGCACAGAGCGCCAGTGTTCTAAGGGCTACAAAAGCGTTTCCAAGGAAGGGTGCTGGCTAGCAAGAGCTTTCAGTGCTGGCACTTTTCATCTCTGAGCAATTGCTCGACGTTTGCAATTTCTCAGCTCGTGTCTATGAGACGGAGAGATAGTGACCGTGACGTTTGGTGGGTAGAGAAGCGCAAAGCCCCAGTGTTGCTGCGCCTGTGAAAGCGCTTCCAAGGAAGGAGGCTGGCTAGCAAGAGCTTTCAGTGCTGGCACTTTTCTTCTCTGAGCAATTGCTCGACGTTTGCAATTTCTCATCGGAGCTTTTGTTAGAGTGCGCGAGAGGATGAGCAGAAGATGAGATGGCTAGACAAGCACAGAGCCCCAGTGTTCTTAGGGCTACAAGAGCGTTTCCAAGGAAGGGGGCTGGCTAGCAAGAGCTTTCAGTGCTGGCACTTTTCATCTCTGAGCAATTGCTCAACGTTTGCAATTTCTCACCGGAGCTTTTGTTAGAGTGCGCGAGAGGATGAGCAGAAGATGAGGTGGCTAGAGAAGCACAGAGCCCCAGTGTTCTTAGGGCTACAAGAGCGTTTCCAAGGAAGGGGGCTGGCTAGCAAGAGCTTTCAGTGCTGGCACTTTTCATCTCTGAGCAATTGCTCAACGTTTGCAATTTCTCAGCTCGTGTCTATGAGACGGAGAGATAGTGACCGTGACGTTTGGTGGGTAGAGAAGTGCAAAGCCCCAGTGTTGCTGCGCCTGTGAAAGCGCTTCCAAGGAAGGGGGCTTGCTAGCAAGAGCTTTCAGTGCTGGCACTTTTCAGCTCTGAGCAATTGCTCGACGTTTGCAATTTCTCACCGGAGCTTTTGTTAGAGTGCGCGAGAGGATGAGCAGAAGATGAGGTGGCTAGAGAAGCACAGAGCGCCAGTGTTCTAAGGGCTACAAGAGCGTTTCCAAGGAAGGGTGCTGGCTAGCAACAGCTTTCAGTGCTGGCACTTTTCATCTCTGAGCAATTGCTCGACGTTTGCAATTTTGAGCTCGTGTCTACAAGACGGAAAGAGAATGACCGTGACGTTTGGTGGGTAGAGAAGCGCAAAGCCCCAGTGTTGCTGCGCCTGTGAAAGCGCTTCCAAGGAAGGGGGCTGGCTAGCAACAGCTTTCAGTGCTGGCACTTTTCATCTCTGAGCAATTGCTGGACGTTTGCAATTTCTCACCAGAGCTTTTGTTAGAGTGCGCGAGAGGATGAGCAGAAGATGAGATGGCTAGACAAGCACAGAGCCCCAGTGTTCTTACTGCTACAAGAGCGTTTCCAAGGAAGGGTGCTGGCTAGCAACAGCTTTCAGTGCTGGCACTTTTCAGCTCTGAGCAATTGCTCAACGTTTGCAATTTCTCTCCGGAGCTTTTGTTAGAGTGCGCGAGAGGATGAGCAGAAGATGAGGTGGCTAGAGAAGCACAGAGCCCCAGTGTTCCAAGGGCTACAAGAGCGTTTCCAAGGAAGGGTGCTGGCTAGCAAGAGCTTTCAGTGCTGGCACTTTTCATCTCTGAGCAATTGCTCGACGTTTGCAATTTCTCAGCTCGTGTCTACGAGACGGAGAGATAGTGACCGTGACGTTTGGTGGGTAGAGAAGTGCAAAGCCCCAGTGTTGCTGCGCCTGTGAAAGCGCTTCCAAGGAAGGGGGCTTGCTAGCAACAGCTTTCAGTGCTGGCACTTTTCAGCTCTGAGCAATTGCTGGACGTTTGCAATTTCTCACCGGAGTTTTTGTTAGAGTGCGCGAGAGGATGAGCAGAAGATGAGGTGGCTAGAGAAGCACAGAGCCCCAGTGTTCTTAGGGCTACAAGAGCGTTTCCAAGGAAGGGGGCTGGCTAGCAAGAGCTTTCAGTGCTGGCACTTTTCATCTCTGAGCAATTGCTCGACGTTTGCAATTTCTCAGCTCGTGTCTACGAGACGGAGAGATAATGACCTTGATATTTGGTGGCTAGAGAAGTGCAAAGCCCCAGTGTTGCTGCGCCTGTGAAAGCGCTTCCAAGGAAGGGGGCTGGCTAGCAACAGCTTTCAGTGCTGGCACTTTTCAGCTCTGAGCAATTGCTCGACGTTTGCAATTTCTCACCGGAGCTTTTGTTAGAGTGCGCGAGAGGATGAGCAGAAGATGAGGTGGCTAGAGAAGCACAGAGCGCCAGTGTTCTAAGGGCTACAAGAGCGTTTCCAAGGAAGGGGGCTGGCTAGCAAGAGCTTTCAGTGCTGGCACTTTTCATCTCTGAGCAATTGCTCGACGTTTGCAATTTCTCACCTCGTGTCTACGAGACGGAGAGATAGTGACCGTGATGTTTGGTGGGTAGAGAAGCGCAAAGCCCCAGTGTTGCTGCGCCTGTGAAAGCGCTTCCAGGGAAGGCTGCTGGCTAGCAAGAGCTTTCAGTGCTGGCACTTTTCAGCTCTGAGCAATTGCTGGACGTTTGCAATTTCTCAACTGAGCTTTTGTTAGAGTGCGCGAGAGGATGAGCAGAAGATGAGGTGGCTAGAGAAGCTCAGAGCCCCATTGTTCTTAGGGCTACAAAAGCGCTTCCAAGGAAGGGGGCTGGCTAGCAACAGCTTTCAGTGCTGGCACTTTTCATCTCTGAGCAATTGCTCGACGTTTGCAATTTCTCAGCTCGTGTCTACAAGACGGAAAGAGAATGACCGTAATGTTTGGTGGGTAGAGAAGCGCAAAGCCCCAGTGTTGCTGCGCCTGTGAAAGCGCTTCCAAGGAAGGGTGCTGGCTAGCAAGAGCTTTCAGTGCTGGCACTTTTCTTCTCTGAGCAATTGCTCGACGTTTGCAATTTCTCAGCTCGTGTCTACGAGACGGAGAGATAGTGACCTTGATATTTGGTGGGTAGAGAAGCGCAAAGCCCCAGTGTTGCTGCGCCTGTGAAAGCGCTTCCAGTGAAGGGTGCTGGCTAGCAACAGCTTTCAGTGCTGGCACTTTTCAGCTCTGAGCAATTGCTGGACGTTTGCAATTTCTCACCTGTGCTCTCTTTAGACTGCGCGAGAGGATGGGCAGAAGATGAGGTGGCTAGAGAAGCACAGAGCGCCAGTGTTCCAAGGGCTACAAGAGCGTTTCCAAGGAAGGGGGCTGCCTAGCAACAGCTTTCAGTGCTGGCACTTTTGATCTCTGAGCAGTTGCTCGACGTTTGCAATTTCTCAGCTCGTGTCTACGAGACGGAAAGAGAATGACCGTGACGTTTGGTGGGTAGAGAAGCGCAAAGCCCCAGTGTTGCTGCGCCTGTGAAAGCGCTTCCAAGGAAGGGGGCTGGCTAGCAACAGCTTTCAGTGCTGGAACTTTTCTTCTCTGAGCAATTGCTCGACGTTTGCAATTTCTCATCGGAGCTTTTGTTAGAGTGCGCGAGAGGATGAGCAGAAGATGAGATGGCTAGACAAGCACAGAGCCCCAGTGTTCTTAGGGCTACAAGAGCGTTTCCAAGGAAGGGGGCTGGCTAGCAAGAGCTTTCAGTGCTGGCACTTTTCATCTCTGAGCAATTGCTCAACGTTTGCAATTTCTCACCGGAGCTTTTGTTAGAGTGCGCGAGAGGATGAGCAGAAGATGAGGTGGCTAGAGAAGCACAGAGCCCCAGTGTTCTTAGGGCTACAAGAGCGTTTCCAAGGAAGGGGGCTGGCTAGCAAGAGCTTTCAGTGCTGGCACTTTTCATCTCTGAGCAATTGCTCAACGTTTGCAATTTCTCAGCTCGTGTCTATGAGACGGAGAGATAGTGACCGTGACGTTTGGTGGGTAGAGAAGTGCAAAGCCCCAGTGTTGCTGCGCCTGTGAAAGCGCTTCCAAGGAAGGGGGCTTGCTAGCAAGAGCTTTCAGTGCTGGCACTTTTCAGCTCTGAGCAATTGCTCGACGTTTGCAATTTCTCACCGGAGCTTTTGTTAGAGTGCGCGAGAGGATGAGCAGAAGATGAGGTGGCTAGAGAAGCACAGAGCGCCAGTGTTCTAAGGGCTACAAGAGCGTTTCCAAGGAAGGGTGCTGGCTAGCAACAGCTTTCAGTGCTGGCACTTTTCATCTCTGAGCAATTGCTCGACGTTTGCAATTTTGAGCTCGTGTCTACAAGACGGAAAGAGAATGACCGTGACGTTTGGTGGGTAGAGAAGCGCAAAGCCCCAGTGTTGCTGCGCCTGTGAAAGCGCTTCCAAGGAAGGGGGCTGGCTAGCAACAGCTTTCAGTGCTGGCACTTTTCATCTCTGAGCAATTGCTGGACGTTTGCAATTTCTCACCAGAGCTTTTGTTAGAGTGCGCGAGAGGATGAGCAGAAGATGAGATGGCTAGACAAGCACAGAGCCCCAGTGTTCTTACTGCTACAAGAGCGTTTCCAAGGAAGGGTGCTGGCTAGCAACAGCTTTCAGTGCTGGCACTTTTCAGCTCTGAGCAATTGCTCAACGTTTGCAATTTCTCTCCGGAGCTTTTGTTAGAGTGCGCGAGAGGATGAGCAGAAGATGAGGTGGCTAGAGAAGCACAGAGCCCCAGTGTTCCAAGGGCTACAAGAGCGTTTCCAAGGAAGGGTGCTGGCTAGCAAGAGCTTTCAGTGCTGGCACTTTTCATCTCTGAGCAATTGCTCGACGTTTGCAATTTCTCAGCTCGTGTCTACGAGACGGAGAGATAGTGACCGTGACGTTTGGTGGGTAGAGAAGTGCAAAGCCCCAGTGTTGCTGCGCCTGTGAAAGCGCTTCCAAGGAAGGGGGCTTGCTAGCAACAGCTTTCAGTGCTGGCACTTTTCAGCTCTGAGCAATTGCTGGACGTTTGCAATTTCTCACCGGAGTTTTTGTTAGAGTGCGCGAGAGGATGAGCAGAAGATGAGGTGGCTAGAGAAGCACAGAGCCCCAGTGTTCCAAGGGCTACAAGAGCGTTTCCAAGGAAGGGGGCTGGCTAGCAAGAGCTTTCAGTGCTGGCACTTTTCATCTCTGAGCAATTGCTCGACGTTTGCAATTTCTCAGCTCGTGTCTACGAGACGGAGAGATAATGACCTTGATATTTGGTGGCTAGAGAAGTGCAAAGCCCCAGTGTTGCTGCGCCTGTGAAAGCGCTTCCAAGGAAGGGGGCTGGCTAGCAACAGCTTTCAGTGCTGGCACTTTTCAGCTCTGAGCAATTGCTCGACGTTTGCAATTTCTCACCGGAGCTTTTGTTAGAGTGCGCGAGAGGATGAGCAGAAGATGAGGTGGCTAGAGAAGCACAGAGCGCCAGTGTTCTAAGGGCTACAAGAGCGTTTCCAAGGAAGGGGGCTGGCTAGCAAGAGCTTTCAGTGCTGGCACTTTTCATCTCTGAGCAATTGCTCGACGTTTGCAATTTCTCACCTCGTGTCTACGAGACGGAGAGATAGTGACCGTGATGTTTGGTGGGTAGAGAAGCGCAAAGCCCCAGTGTTGCTGCGCCTGTGAAAGCGCTTCCAGGGAAGGCTGCTGGCTAGCAAGAGCTTTCAGTGCTGGCACTTTTCAGCTCTGAGCAATTGCTGGACGTTTGCAATTTCTCAACTGAGCTTTTGTTAGAGTGCGCGAGAGGATGAGCAGAAGATGAGGTGGCTAGAGAAGCTCAGAGCCCCATTGTTCTTAGGGCTACAAAAGCGCTTCCAAGGAAGGGGGCTGGCTAGCAACAGCTTTCAGTGCTGGCACTTTTCATCTCTGAGCAATTGCTCGACGTTTGCAATTTCTCAGCTCGTGTCTACAAGACGGAAAGAGAATGACCGTAATGTTTGGTGGGTAGAGAAGCGCAAAGCCCCAGTGTTGCTGCGCCTGTGAAAGCGCTTCCAAGGAAGGGTGCTGGCTAGCAAGAGCTTTCAGTGCTGGCACTTTTCTTCTCTGAGCAATTGCTCGACGTTTGCAATTTCTCAGCTCGTGTCTACGAGACGGAGAGATAGTGACCTTGATATTTGGTGGGTAGAGAAGCGCAAAGCCCCAGTGTTGCTGCGCCTGTGAAAGCGCTTCCAGTGAAGGGTGCTGGCTAGCAACAGCTTTCAGTGCTGGCACTTTTCAGCTCTGAGCAATTGCTGGACGTTTGCAATTTCTCACCTGTGCTCTCTTTAGACTGCGCGAGAGGATGGGCAGAAGATGAGGTGGCTAGAGAAGCACAGAGCCCCAGTGTTCCAAGGGCTACAAGAGCGTTTCCAAGGAAGGGGGCTGCCTAGCAACAGCTTTCAGTGCTGGCACTTTTCATCTCTGAGCAGTTGCTCGACGTTTGCAATTTCTCAGCTCGTGTCTACGAGACGGAAAGAGAATGACCGTGACGTTTGGTGGGTAGAGAAGCGCAAAGCCCCAGTGTTGCTGCGCCTGTGAAAGCGCTTCCAAGGAAGGGTGCTGGCTAGCAACAGCTTTCAGTGCTGGAACTTTTCTTCTCTGAGCAATTGCTTGACGTTTGCAATTTCTCACCGGAGCTTTTGTTAGAGTGCGCGAGAGGATGAGCAGAAGATGAGGTGGCTAGAGAAGCACAGAGCCCCAGTGTTCTTAGGGCTACAAGAGCGTTTCCAAGGAAGGGGGCTGCCTAGCAAGAGCTTTCAGTGCTGGCACTTTTCATCTCTGAGCAATTGCTCGACGTTTGCAATTTCTCAGCTCGTGTCTACGAGACGGAAAGAGAATGACCGTGACGTTTGGTGGGTAGAGAAGCGCAGAGAGCAAGTGTTGCTGCGCCTGTGAAAGTGCTTCCAAGGAGGGGGCTTGCTAGCAACAGCTTTCAGTGCTGGCACTTTTCAGCTCTGAGCAATTGCTCGACGTTTGCAATTTCTCACCGGAGCTTTTGTTAGAGTGCGCGAGAGGATGAGCAGAAGATGAGGTGGCTAGAGAAGCACAGAGCGCCAGTGTTCTAAGGGCTACAAGAGCGTTTCCAAGGAAGGGGGCTGGCTAGCAAGAGCTTTCAGTGCTGGCACTTTTCATCTCTGAGCAATTGCTCGACGTTTGCAATTTCTCAGCTCGTGTCTACGAGACGGAAAGAGAATGACCGTGACGTTTGGTGGGTAGAGAAGTGCAAAGCCCCAGTGTTGCTGCGCCTGTGAAAGCGCTTCCAGGGAAGGGTGCTGGCTAGCAAGAGCTTTCAGTGCTGGCACTTTTCATCTTTGAGCAATTGCTCGACGTTTGCAATTTCTCACCGGAGCTTTTGTTAGAGTGCGCGAGAGGATGAGGAGAAGATGAGGTGGCTAGAGAAGCACAGAGCGCCAGTGTTCTAAGGGCTACAAGAGCGTTTCCAAGGAAGGGGGCTGGCTAGCAAGAGCTTTCAGTGCTGGCACTTTTCATCTCTGAGCAATTGCTCGACGTTTGCAATTTCTCAGCTCGTGTCTACGAGACGGAAAGAGAATGACCGTGACGTTTGGTGGGTAGAGAAGCGCAGATAGCAAGTGTTGCTGCGCCTGTGAAAGTGCTTCCAAGGAGGGGGCTTGCTAGCAACAGCTTTCAGTGCTGGCACTTTTCAGCTCTGAGCAATTGCTCGACGTTTGCAATTTCTCACCAGAGCTTTTGTTAGAGTGCGCGAGAGGATGAGCAGAAGATGAGGTGGCTAGAGAAGCACAGAGCGCCAGTGTTCTAAGGGCTACAAGAGCGTTTCCAAGGAAGGGGGCTGGCTAGCAAGAGCTTTCAGTGCTGGCACTTTTCATCTCTGAGCAATTGCTCGACGTTTGCAATTTCTCAGCTCGTGTCTACGAGACGGAAAGAGAATGACCGTGACGTTTGGTGGGTAGAGAAGCGCAAAGCCCCAGTGTTGCTGCGCCTGTGAAAGCGCTTCCAAGGAAGGGTGCTGGCTAGCAACAGCTTTCAGTGCTGGCACTTTTCATCTTTGAGCAATTGCTCGACGTTTGCAATTTCTCACCGGAGCTTTTGTTAGAGTGCGCGAGAGGATGAGGAGAAGATGAGGTGGCTAGAGAAGCACAGAGCGCCAGTGTTCTAAGGGCTACAAGAGCGTTTCCAAGGAAGGGAGCTGGCTAGCAAGAGCTTTCAGTGCTGGCACTTTTCATCTCTGAGCAATTGCTCGACGTTTGCAATTTCTCAGCTCGTGTCTACGAGACGGAGAGATAGTGACCGTGACGTTTGGTGGGTAGAGAAGCGCAAAGCCCCAGTGTTGCTGCGCCTGTGAAAGCGCTTCCAAGGAAGGGGGCTGGCTAGCAACAGCTTTCAGTGCTGGCACTTTTCATCTTTGAGCAATTGCTTGACGTTTGCAATTTCTCACCGGAGCTTTTGTTAGAGTGCGCGAGAGGATGAGCAGAAGATGAGATGGCTAGAGAAGCACAGAGCGCCAGTGTTCTAAGGGCTACAAGAACGTTTCCAAGGAAGGGGGCTGTCTAGCAAGAGCTTTCAGTGCTGGCACTTTTCATCTCTGAGCAATTGCTCGACGTTTGCAATTTCTCACCTCGTGTCTACGAGACGGAAAGAGAATGACCGTGACGTTTGGTGGGTAGAGAAGCGCAAAGCCCCAGTGTTGCTGCGCCTGTGAAAGCGCTTCCAGGGAAGGCTGCTGGCTAGCAAGAGCTTTCAGTGCTGGCACTTTTCAGCTCTGAGCAATTGCTGGACGTTTGCAATTTCTCAACTGAGCTCTCTTTAGAGTGCGCGAGAGGATGAGCAGAAGATGAGGTGGCTAGAGAAGCTCAGAGCCCCATTGTTCTTAGGGCTACAAAAGCGCTTCCAAGGAAGGGGGCTGGCTAGCAACAGCTTTCAGTGCTGGCACTTTTCATCTCTGAGCAATTGCTCGACCTTTGCAATTTCTCACCAGAGCTCTCATTAGACTGCGCGAGAGGATGGGCAGAAGATGAGGTGGCTAGAGAAGCTCAGAGCCCCATTGTTCTAAGGGCTACAAAAGCGCTTCCAAGGAAGGGCGCTGGCTAGCAAGAGCTTTCAGTGCTGGCACTTTTCATCTCTGAGCAATTGCTCGACCTTTGCAATTTCTCACCTGTGCTCTCTTTAGACTGCGCGAGAGGATGGGCAGAAGATTAGGTGGCTAGAGAAGCACAGAGCGCCAGTGTTCTAAGGGCTACAAGAGCGTTTCCAAGGAAGGGGGCTGGCTAGCAAGAGCTTTCAGTGCTGGCACTTTTCTTCTCTGAGCAATTGCTCGACGTTTGCAATTTCTCAGCTCGTGTCTACGAGACGGAGAGATAGTGACCTTGATATTTGGTGGGTAGAGAAGCGCAAAGCCCCAGTGTTGCTGCGCCTGTGAAAGCGCTTCCAGTGAAGGGTGCTGGCTAGCAACAGCTTTCAGTGCTGGCACTTTTCAGCTCTGAGCAATTGCTCGACGTTTGCAATTTCTCACCTGTGCTCTCTTTAGACTGCGCGAGAGGATGGGCAGAAGATTAGAAGGCTAGAGAAGCACAGAGCCCCAGTGTTCCAAGGGCTACAAGAGCGTTTCCAAGGAAGGGGGCTGCCTAGCAACAGCTTTCAGTGCTGGCACTTTTCATCTCTGAGCAGTTGCTCGACGTTTGCAATTTCTCAGCTCGTGTCTACGAGACGGAAAGAGAATGACCGTGACGTTTGGTGGGTAGAGAAGCGCAAAGCCCCAGTGTTGCTGCGCCTGTGAAAGCGCTTCCAAGGAAGGGGGCTGGCTAGCAACAGCTTTCAGTGCTGGAACTTTTCTTCTCTGAGCAATTGCTTGACGTTTGCAATTTCTCACCGGAGCTTTTGTTAGAGTGCGCGAGAGGATGAGCAGAAGATGAGGTGGCTAGAGAAGCACAGAGCCCCAGTGTTCTTAGGGCTACAAGAGCGTTTCCAAGGAAGGGGGCTGGCTAGCAAGAGCTTTCAGTGCTGGCACTTTTCATCTCTGAGCAATTGCTCGACGTTTGCAATTTCTCAGCTCGTGTCTACGAGACGGAAAGAGAATGACCGTGACGTTTGGTGGGTAGAGAAGCGCAGAGAGCAAGTGTTGCTGCGCCTGTGAAAGTGCTTCCAAGGAGGGGGCTTGCTAGCAACAGCTTTCAGTGCTGGCACTTTTCAGCTCTGAGCAATTGCTCGACGTTTGCAATTTCTCACCGGAGCTTTTGTTAGAGTGCGCGAGAGGATGAGCAGAAGATGAGGTGGCTAGAGAAGCACAGAGCGCCAGTGTTCTAAGGGCTACAAGAGCGTTTCCAAGGAAGGGGGCTGCCTAGCAAGAGCTTTCAGTGCTGGCACTTTTCATCTCTGAGCAATTGCTCGACGTTTGCAATTTCTCAGCTCGTGTCTACGAGACGGAAAGAGAATGACCGTGACGTTTGGTGGGTAGAGAAGCGCAAAGCCCCAGTGTTGCTGCGCCTGTGAAAGCGCTTCCAGGGAAGGGTGCTGGCTAGCAAGAGCTTTCAGTGCTGGCACTTTTCATCTTTGAGCAATTGCTCGACGTTTGCAATTTCTCACCGGAGCTTTTGTTAGAGTGCGCGAGAGGATGAGGAGAAGATGAGGTGGCTAGAGAAGCACAGAGCGCCAGTGTTCTAAGGGCTACAAGAGCGTTTCCAAGGAAGGGGGCTGGCTAGCAAGAGCTTTCAGTGCTGGCACTTTTCATCTCTGAGCAATTGCTCGACGTTTGCAATTTCTCAGCTCGTGTCTACGAGACGGAAAGAGAATGACCGTGACGTTTGGTGGGTAGAGAAGCGCAGATAGCAAGTGTTGCTGCGCCTGTGAAAGTGCTTCCAAGGAGGGGGCTTGCTAGCAACAGCTTTCAGTGCTGGCACTTTTCAGCTCTGAGCAATTGCTCGACGTTTGCAATTTCTCACCAGAGCTTTTGTTAGAGTGCGCGAGAGGATGAGCAGAAGATGAGGTGGCTAGAGAAGCACAGAGCGCCAGTGTTCTAAGGGCTACAAGAGCGTTTCCAAGGAAGGGGGCTGGCTAGCAAGAGCTTTCAGTGCTGGCACTTTTCATCTCTGAGCAATTGCTCGACGTTTGCAATTTCTCAGCTCGTGTCTACGAGACGGAAAGAGAATGACCGTGACGTTTGGTGGGTAGAGAAGCGCAAAGCCCCAGTGTTGCTGCGCCTGTGAAAGCGCTTCCAAGGAAGGGTGCTGGCTAGCAACAGCTTTCAGTGCTGGCACTTTTCATCTTTGAGCAATTGCTCGACGTTTGCAATTTCTCACCGGAGCTTTTGTTAGAGTGCGCGAGAGGATGAGCAGAAGATGAGGTGGCTAGAGAAGCACAGAGCGCCAGTGTTCTAAGGGCTACAAGAGCGTTTCCAAGGAAGGGAGCTGGCTAGCAAGAGCTTTCAGTGCTGGCACTTTTCATCTCTGAGCAATTGCTCGACGTTTGCAATTTCTCAGCTCGTGTCTACGAGACGGAGAGATAGTGACCGTGACGTTTGGTGGGTAGAGAAGCGCAAAGCCCCAGTGTTGCTGCGCCTGTGAAAGCGCTTCCAAGGAAGGGGGCTGGCTAGCAACAGCTTTCAGTGCTGGCACTTTTCATCTTTGAGCAATTGCTTGACGTTTGCAATTTCTCACCGGAGCTTTTGTTAGAGTGCGCGAGAGGATGAGCAGAAGATGAGATGGCTAGAGAAGCACAGAGCGCCAGTGTTCTAAGGGCTACAAGAACGTTTCCAAGGAAGGGGGCTGTCTAGCAAGAGCTTTCAGTGCTGGCACTTTTCATCTCTGAGCAATTGCTCGACGTTTGCAATCTTGAGCTCGTGTCTACAAGACGGAAAGAGAATGACCGTGACGTTTGGTGGGTAGAGAAGCGCAAAGCCCCAGTGTTGCTGCGCCTGTGAAAGCGCTTCCAAGGAAGGGTGCTGGCTAGCAACAGCTTTCAGTGCTGGCACTTTTCTTCTCTGAGCAATTACTGGACGTTTGCAATTTCTCACCGGAGCTTTTGTTAGAGTGCGCGAGAGGATGAGCAGAAGATGAGGTGGCTAGAGAAGCACAGAGCGCCAGTGTTCTAAGGGCTAGAAGAGCGTTTCCAAGGAAGGGTGCTGGCTAGCAAGAGCTTTCAGTGCTGGCACTTTTCATCTCTGAGCAATTGCTCGACGTTTGCAATTTCTCAGCTCGTGTCTATGAGACGGAGAGATAGTGACCGTGACGTTTGGTGGGTAGAGAAGCGCAAAGCCCCAGTGTTGCTGCGCCTGTGAAAGCGCTTCCAAGGAAGGGGGCTGGCTAGCAACAGCTTTCAGTGCTGGCACTTTTCAGCTCTGAGCAATTGCTCGACGTTTGCAATTTCTCACCAGAGCTTTTGTTAGAGTGCGCGAGAGGATGAGCAGAAGATGAGGTGGCTAGAGAAGCACAGAGCGCCAGTGTTCCAAGGGCTACAAGAGCGTTTCCAAGGAAGGGGGCTGGCTAGCAACAGCTTTCAGTGCTGGCACTTTTCTTCTCTGAGCAATTGCTCGACGTTTGCAATTTCTCTGCTCGTGTCTACGAGACGGAGAGATAGTGACCGTGACGTTTGGTGGGTAGAGAAGCGCAGAGAGCAAGTGTTGCTGCGCCTGTGAAAGCGCTTCCAAGGAAGGGGCCTGGCTAGCAAGAGCTTTCAGTGCTGGCACTTTTCAGCTCTGAGCAATTGCTGGACGTTTGCAATTTCTCACCGGAGCTTTTGTTAGAGTGCGCGAGAGGATGAGCAGAAGATGAGGTGGCTAGAGAAGCACAGAGCCCCAGTGTTCTTAGGGCTACAAGAGCGTTTCCAAGGAAGGGTGCTGGCTAGCAAGAGCTTTCAGTGCTGGCACTTTTCATCTCTGAGCAATTGCTCGACGTTTGCAATTTCTCAGCTCGTGTCTACGAGACGGAGAGATAGTGACCGTGACGTTTGGTGGGTAGAGAAGCGCAAAGCCCCAGTGTTACTGCGCCTGTGAAAGCGCTTCCAAGGAAGGGAGCTGGCTAGCAACAGCTTTCAGTGCTGGCACTTTTCTTCTCTGAGCAATTGCTCGACGTTTGCAATTTCTCTCCGGAGCTTTTGTTAGAGTGCGCGAGAGGATGAGGAGAAGATTAGATGGCTAGAGAAGCACAGAGCGCCAGTGTTCTAAGGGCTACAAGAGCGTTTCCAAGGAAGGGTGCTGGCTAGCAACAGCTTTCAGTGCTGGCACTTTTCATCTCTGAGCAATTGCTCGACGTTTGCAATTTCTCAGCTCGTGTCTACGAGACGGAGAGATAGTGACCGTGACGTTTGGTGGATAGAGAAGCGCAGAGAGCAAGTGTTGCTGCGCCTGTGAAAGCGCTTCCAAGGAAGGGGGCTGGCTAGCAACAGCTTTCAGTGCTGGCACTTTTCATCTCTGAGCAATTGCTCGACGTTTGCAATTTCTCACCGGAGCTTTTGTTAGAGTGCGCGAGAGGATGAGCAGAAGATGAGGTGGCTAGAGAAGCACAGAGCGCCAGTGTTCTAAGGGCTACAAGAGCGTTTCCAAGGAAGGGGGCTGGCTAGCAAGAGCTTTCAGTGCTGGCACTTTTCATCTCTGAGCAATTGCTCGACGTTTGCAATTTCTCAGCTCATGTCTATGAGACGGAGAGATAGTGACCGTGACGTTTGGTGGGTAGAGAAGCGCAGAGAGCAAGTGTTGCTGCGCCTGTGAAAGCGCTTCCAAGGAAGGGGGCTGGCTAGCAACAGCTTTCAGTGCTGGCACTTTTCATCTCTGAGCAATTGCTCGACGTTTGCAATTTCTCACCGGAGCTTTTGTTAGAGTGCGCGAGAGGATGAGCAGAAGATGAGGTGGCTAGAGAAGCACAGAGCCCCAGTGTTCTAAGGGCTACAAGAGCGTTTCCAAGGAAGGGGGCTGGCTAGCAAGAGCTTTCAGTGCTGGCACTTTTCATCTCTGAGCAATTGCTCGACGTTTGCAATTTCTCAGCTCGTGTCTACGAGACGGAGAGATAGTGACCTTGATATTTGGTGGCTAGAGAAGTGCAAAGCCCCAGTGTTGCTGCGCCTGTGAAAGCGCTTCCAGGGAAGGGTGCTGGCTAGCAACAGCTTTCAGTGCTGGCACTTTTCATCTCTGAGCAATTGCTCGACGTTTGCAATTTCTCACCGGAGCTTTTGTTAGAGTGCGCGAGAGGATGAGCAGAAGATGAGATGGCTAGAGAAGCACAGAGCCCCAGTGTTCTTAGTGCTACAAGAGCGTATCCAAGGAAGGGTGCTGGCTAGCAACAGCTTTCAGTGCTGGCACTTTTCAGCTCTGAGCAATTGCTCGACGTTTGCAATTTCTCTCCGGAGCTTTTGTTAGAGTGCGCGAGAGGATGAGCAGAAGATGAGGTGGCTAGAGAAGCACAGAGCGCCAGTGTTCTAAGGGCTACAAGAGCGTTTCCAAGGAAGGGCGCTGGCTAGCAAGAGCTTTCAGTGCTGGCACTTTTCATCTCTGAGCAATTGCTCGACGTTTGCAATTTCTCAGCTCGTGTCTACGAGACGGAGAGATAGTGACCTTGATATTTGGTGGCTAGAGAAGTGCAAAGCCCCAGTGTTGCTGCGCCTGTGAAAGCGCTTCCAAGGAAGGGGGCTTGCTAGCAACAGCTTTCAGTGCTGGCACTTTTCATCTCTGAGCAATTGCTCGACGTTTGCAATTTCTCACCGGAGTTTTTGTTAGAGTGCGCGAGAGGATGAGCAGAAGATGAGGTGGCTAGAGAAGCACAGAGCGCCAGTGTTCTAAGGGCTACAAGAGCGTTTCCAAGGAAGGGGGCTGGCTAGCAAGAGCTTTCAGTGCTGGCACTTTTCATCTCTGAGCAATTGCTCGACGTTTGCAATTTCTCAGCTCGTGTCTATGAGACGGAGAGATAGTGACCGTGACGTTTGGTGGGTAGAGAAGCGCAAAGCCCCAGTGTTGCTGCGCCTGTGAAAGCGCTTCCAAGGAAGGGGGCTGGCTAGCAACAGCTTTCAGTGCTGGCACTTTTCAGCTCTGAGCAATTGCTCGACCTTTGCAATTTCTCACCGGAGCTTTTGTTAGAGTGCGCGAGAGGATGAGCAGAAGATGAGGTGGCTAGAGAAGCACAGAGCGCCAGTGTTCCAAGGGCTACAAGAGCGTTTCCAAGGAAGGGGGCTGGCTAGCAACAGCTTTCAGTGCTGGCACTTTTCTTCTCTGAGCAATTGCTCGACGTTTGCAATTTCTCTGCTCGTGTCTACGAGACGGAGAGATAGTGACCGTGACGTTTGGTGGGTAGAGAAGCGCAGAGAGCAAGTGTTGCTGCGCCTGTGAAAGCGCTTCCAAGGAAGGGGCCTGGCTAGCAACAGCTTTCAGTGCTGGCACTTTTCAGCTCTGAGCAATTGCTGGACGTTTGCAATTTCTCACCGGAGCTTTTGTTAGAGTGCGCGAGAGGATGAGGAGAAGATGAGGTGGCTAGAGAAGCAGAGAGCCCCAGTGTTCTTAGGGCTACAAGAGCGTTTCCAAGGAAGGGGGCTGGCTAGCAAGAGCTTTCAGTGCTGGCACTTTTCATCTCTGAGCAATTGCTCGACGTTTGCAATTTCTCAGCTCGTGTCTACGAGACGGAGAGATAGTGACCGTGACGTTTGGTGGGTAGAGAAGCGCAAAGCCCCAGTGTTACTGCGCCTGTGAAAGCGCTTCCAAGGAAGGGAGCTGGCTAGCAACAGCTTTCAGTGCTGGCACTTTTCATCTCTGAGCAATTGCTCGACGTTTGCAATTTCTCTCCGGAGCTTTTGTTAGAGTGCGCGAGAGGATGAGCAGAAGATTAGATGGCTAGAGAAGCACAGAGCGCCAGTGTTCTAAGGGCTACAAGAGCGTTTCCAAGGAAGGGTGCTGGCTAGCAACAGCTTTCAGTGCTGGCACTTTTCATCTCTGAGCAATTGCTCGACGTTTGCAATTTCTCAGCTCGTGTCTATGAGACGGAGAGATAGTGACCGTGACGTTTGGTGGGTAGAGAAGCGCAGAGAGCAAGTGTTGCTGCGCCTGTGAAAGCGCTTCCAAGGAAGGGGGCTGGCTAGCAACAGCTTTCAGTGCTGGCACTTTTCATCTCTGAGCAATTGCTCGACGTTTGCAATTTCTCACCGGAGCTTTTGTTAGAGTGCGCGAGAGGATGAGCAGAAGATGAGGTGGCTAGAGAAGCACAGAGCGCCAGTGTTCTAAGGGCTACAAGAGCGTTTCCAAGGAAGGGGGCTGGCTAGCAAGAGCTTTCAGTGCTGGCACTTTTCATCTCTGAGCAATTGCTCGACGTTTGCAATTTCTCAGCTCGTGTCTACGAGACGGAGAGATAGTGACCGTGACGTTTGGTGGCTAGAGAAGTGCAAAGCCCCAGTGTTGCTGCGCCTGTGAAAGCGCTTCCAAGGAAGGGGGCTTGCTAGCAACAGCTTTCAGTGCTGGCACTTTTCAGCTCTGAGCAATTGCTCGACGTTTGCAATTTCTCACCGGAGCTTTTGTTAGAGTGCGCGAGAGGATGAGCAGAAGATGAGGTGGCTAGAGAAGCACAGAGCGCCAGTGTTCTAAGGGCTACAAGAGCGTTTCCAAGGAAGGGGGCTGGCTAGCAAGAGCTTTCAGTGCTGGCACTTTTCATCTCTGAGCAATTGCTCGACGTTTGCAATTTCTCAGCTCGTGTCTACGAGACGGAGAGATAGTGACCTTGATATTTGGTGGCTAGAGAAGTGCAAAGCCCCAGTGTTGCTGCACCTGTGAAAGCGCTTCCAGGGAAGGGTGCTGGCTAGCAACAGCTTTCAGTGCTGGCACTTTTCATCTCTGAGCAATTGCTCGACGTTTGCAATTTCTCACCGGAGCTTTTGTTAGAGTGCGCGAGAGGATGAGCAGAAGATGAGATGGCTAGACAAGCACAGAGCCCCAGTGTTCTTAGTGCTACAAGAGCGTTTCCAAGGAAGGGGGCTGGCTAGCAACAGCTTTCAGTGCTGGCACTTTTCAGCTCTGAGCAATTGCTCGACGTTTGCAATTTCTCTCCGGAGCTTTTGTTAGAGTGCGCGATAGGATGAGCAGAAGATGAGGTGGCTAGAGAAGCACAGAGCGCCAGTGTTCTAAGGGCTACAAGAGCGTTTCCAAGGAAGGGTGCTGGCTAGCAAGAGCTTTCAGTGCTGGCACTTTTCAGCTCTGAGCAATTGCTCGACGTTTGCAATTTTGAGCTCGTGTCTACAAGGCGGAAAGAGAATGACCGTGACGTTTGGTGGGTAGAGAAGCGCAAAGCCCCAGTGTTGCTGCGCCTGTGAAAGCGCTTCCAAGGAAGGGTGCTGGCTAGCAACAGCTTTCAGTGCTGGCACTTTTCAGCTCTGAGCAATTGCTCAACGTTTGCAATTTCTCTCCGGAGCTTTTGTTAGAGTGCGCGAGAGGATGAGCAGAAGATGAGGTGGCTAGAGAAGCACAGAGCCCCAGTGTTCTAAGGGCTACAAGAGCGTTTCCAAGGAAGGGGGCTGGCTAGCAAGAGCTTTCAGTGCTGGCACTTTTCATCTCTGAGCAATTGCTCGACGTTTGCAATTTCTCAGCTCGTGTCTATGAGACGGAGAGATAGTGACCGTGACGTTTGGTGGGTAGAGAAGCGCAAAGCCCCAGTGTTGCTGCGCCTGTGAAAGCGCTTCCAAGGAAGGGGGCTGGCTAGCAACAGCTTTCAGTGCTGGCACTTTTCATCTCTGAGCAATTGCTCGACGTTTGCAATTTCTCACCGGAGCTTTTGTTAGAGTGCGCGAGAGGATGAGCAGAAGATGAGGTGGCTAGAGAAGCACAGAGCCCCAGTGTTCCAAGGGCTACAAGAGCGTTTCCAAGGAAGGGGGCTGGCTAGCAACAGCTTTCAGTGCTGGCACTTTTCTTCTCTGAGCAATTGCTCGACGTTTGCAATTTCTCTGCTCGTGTCTACGAGACGGAGAGATAGTGACCGTGACGTTTGGTGGGTAGAGAAGCGCAGAGAGCAAGTGTTGCTGCGCCTGTGAAAGCGCTTCCAAGGAAGGGTGCTGGCTAGCAACAGCTTTCAGTGCTGGCACTTTTCATCTCTGAGCAATTGCTCGATGTTTGCAATTTCTCACCGGAGCTTTTGTTAGAGTGCGCGAGAGGATGAGGAGAAGATTAGATGGCTAGACAAGCACAGAGCGCGAGTGTTCTAAGGGCTACAAGAGCGTTTCCAAGGAAGGGCGCTGGCTAGCAAGAGCTTTCAGTGCTGGCACTTTTCATCTCTGAGCAATTGCTCGACGTTTGCAATTTCTCAGCTCGTGTCTACGAGACGGAGAGATAGTGACCGTGACGTTTGGTGGGTAGAGAAGCGCAGACAGCAAGTGTTGCTGCGCCTGTGAAAGTGCTTCCAAGGAGGGTGCTGGCTAGCAACAGCTTTCAGTGCTGGCACTTTTCATCTCTGAGCAATTGCTCGACGTTTGCAATTTCTCACCGGAGCTTTTGTTAGAGTGCGCGAGAGGATGAGCAGAAGATGAGGTGGCTAGAGAAGCACAGAGCGCCAGTGTTCTAAGGGCTACAAGAGCGTTTCCAAGGAAGGGCGCTGGCTAGCAACAGCTTTCAGTGCTGGCACTTTTCTTCTCTGAGCAATTGCTCGACGTTTGCAATTTCTCAGCTCGTGTCTACGAGACGGAGAGATAGTGACCTTGATATTTGGTGGCTAGAGAAGTGCAAAGCCCCAGTGTTGCTGCGCCTGTGAAAGCGCTTCCAAGGAAGGGGGCTTGCTAGCAAGAGCTTTCAGTGCTGGCACTTTTCAGCTCTGAGCAATTGCTCGACGTTTGCAATTTCTCTCCGGAGCTTTTGTTAGAGTGTGCGAGAGGATGAGCAGAAGATGAGGTGGCTAGAGAAGCACAGAGCGCCAGTGTTCTAAGGGCTACAAGAGCGTTTCCAAGGAAGGGGGCTGGCTAGCAAGAGCTTTCAGTGCTGGCACTTTTCATCTCTGAGCAATTGCTGGACGTTTGCAATTTCTCAGCTCGTGTCTACGAGACGGAGAGATAGTGACCGTGACGTTTGGTGGGTAGAGAAGTGCAAAGCCCCAGTGTTGCTGCACCTGTGAAAGCGCTTCCAAGGAAGGGTGCTGGCTAGCAACGGCTTTCAGTGCTGGCACTTTTCATCTCTGAGCAATTGCTCGACGTTTGCAATTTTGAGCTCGTGTCTACAAGGCGGAAAGAGAATGACCGTGACGTTTGGTGGGTAGAGAAGCGCAAAGCCCCAGTGTTGCTGCGCCTGTGAAAGCGCTTCCAAGGAAGGGGGCTGGCTAGCAACAGCTTTCAGTGCTGGCACTTTTCAGCTCTGAGCAATTGCTCGACGTTGGCAATTTCTCACCTGAGCTCTCTTTAGACTGCACGAGAGGATGGGCAGAAGATTAGATGGCTAGAGAAGCACAGAGCCCCAGTGTTCTAAGGGCTACAAGAGCATTTCCCAGGAAGGGGGCTGGCTAGCAAGAGCTTTCAGTGCTGGCACTTTTCATCTCTGAGCAATTGCTCGACGTTTGCCATTTCTCAGCTCGTGTCTACGAGACGGAAAGAGAATGACCGTGACGTTTGGTGGGTAGAGAAGCGCAAAGCCCCAGTGTTGCTGTGCCTGTGAAAGCGCTTCCAAGGAAGGGGGCTGGCTAGCAAGAGCTTTCAGTGCTGGCACTTTTCATCTTTGAGCAATTGCTCGACGTTTGCAATTTCTCACCTGAGCTTTTGTTAGAGTGCGCGAGAGGATGAGCAGAAGATGAGATGGCTAGACAAGCACAGAGCGCCAGTGTTCTTAGTGCTACAAGAGCGTTTCCAAGGAAGGGGGCTGGCTAGCAAGAGCTTTCAGTGCTGGCACTTTTCATCTCTGAGCAATTGCTCGACGTTTGCAATTTCTCAGCTCGTGTCTACGAGACGGAGAGATAGTGACCGTGACGTTTGGTGGGTAGAGAAGCGCAAAGCCCCAGTGTTGCTGCGCCTGTGAAAGCGCTTCCAAGGAAGGGGGCTGGCTAGCAACAGCTTTCAGTGCTGGCACTTTTCATCTCTGAGCAATTGCTCGACGTTTGCAATTTCTCACCGGAGCTTTTGTTAGAGTGCGCGAGAGGATGAGCAGAAGATGAGGTGGCTAGAGAAGCACAGAGCCCCAGTGTTCCAAGGGCTACAAGAGCGTTTCCAAGGAAGGGGGCTGGCTAGCAAGAGCTTTCAGTGCTGGCACTTTTCTTCTCTGAGCAATTGCTCGACGTTTGCAATTTCTCTGCTCGTGTCTACGAGACGGAGAGATAGTGACCGTGACGTTTGGTGGGTAGAGAAGCGCAGAGAGCAAGTGTTGCTGCGCCTGTGAAAGCACTTCCAGGGAAGGGTGCTGGCTAGCAACAGCTTTCAGTGCTGGCACTTTTCATCTCTGAGCAATTGCTCGATGTTTGCAATTTCTCACCGGAGCTTTTGTTAGAGTGCGCGAGAGGATGAGGAGAAGATTAGATGGCTAGACAAGCACAGAGCGCCAGTGTTCTAAGGGCTACAAGAGCGTTTCCAAGGAAGGGGGCTGGCTAGCAAGAGCTTTCAGTGCTGGCACTTTTCATCTCTGAGCAATTGCTGGACGTTTGCAATTTCTCAGCTCGTGTCTACGAGACGGAGAGATAGTGACCGTGACGTTTGGTGGGTAGAGAAGCGCAGACAGCAAGTGTTGCTGCGCCTGTGAAAGTGCTTCCAAGGAGGGTGCTGGCTAGCAACAGCTTTCAGTGCTGGCACTTTTCATCTCTGAGCAATTGCTCGACGTTTGCAATTTCTCTCCGGAGCTTTTGTTAGAGTGCGCGAGAGGATGAGCAGAAGATGAGGTGGCTAGAGAAGCACAGAGCGCCAGTGTTCTAAGGGCTACAAGAGCGTTTCCAAGGAAGGGCGCTGGCTAGCAACAGCTTTCAGTGCTGGCACTTTTCTTCTCTGAGCAATTGCTCGACGTTTGCAATTTCTCAGCTCGTGTCTACGAGACGGAGAGATAGTGACCTTGATATTTGGTGGCTAGAGAAGTGCAAAGCCCCAGTGTTGCTGCGCCTGTGAAAGCGCTTCCAAGGAAGGGGGCTTGCTAGCAACAGCTTTCAGTGCTGGCACTTTTCAGCTCTGAGCAATTGCTCGACGTTTGCAATTTCTCTCCGGAGCTTTTGTTAGAGTGCGCGAGAGGATGAGCAGAAGATGAGGTGGCTAGAGAAGCACAGAGCGCCAGTGTTCTAAGGGCTACAAGAGCGTTTCCAAGGAAGGGTGCTGGCTAGCAAGAGCTTTCAGTGCTGGCACTTTTCATCTCTGAGCAATTGCTGGACGTTTGCAATTTCTCAGCTCGTGTCTACGAGACGGAGAGATAGTGACCGTGACGTTTGGTGGGTAGAGAAGTGCAAAGCCCCAGTGTTGCTGCACCTGTGAAAGCGCTTCCAGGGAAGGGTGCTGGCTAGCAAGAGCTTTCAGTGCTGGCACTTTTCATCTCTGAGCAATTGCTCGACGTTTGCAATTTTGAGCTCGTGTCTACAAGGCGGAAAGAGAATGACCGTGACGTTTGGTGGGTAGAGAAGCGCAAAGCACCAGTGTTGCTGCGCCTGTGAAAGCGCTTCCAAGGAAGGGTGCTGGCTAGCAACAGCTTTCAGTGCTGGCACTTTTCATCTCTGAGCAATTGCTCGACGTTTGCAATTTCTCACCTGAGCTCTCTTTAGACTGCACGAGAGGATGGGCAGAAGATTAGATGGCTAGAGAAGCACAGAGCCCCAGTGTTCTAAGGGCTACAAGAGCGTTTCCAAGGAAGGGGGCTGGCTAGCAAGAGCTTTCAGTGCTGGCACTTTTCATCTCTGAGCAATTGCTCGACGTTTGCAATTTCTCAGCTCATGTCTATGAGACGGAAAGAGAATGACCGTGACGTTTGGTGGGTAGAGAAGCGCAAAGCCCCAGTGTTGCTGCGCCTGTGAAAGCGCTTCCAAGGAAGGGTGCTGGCTAGCAACAGCTTTCAGTGCTGGCACTTTTCAGCTCTGAGCAATTGCTGGACATTTGCAATTTCTCACCGGAGCTTTTGTTAGAGTGCGCGAGAGGATGAGCAGAAGATTAGATGGCTAGAGAAGCTCAGAGCGCCAGTGTTCTAAGGGCTACAAGAGCGTTTCCCAGGAAGGGGGCTGGCTAGCAAGAGCTTTCAGTGCTGGCACTTTTCATCTCTGAGCAATTGCTCGACGTTTGCCATTTCTCAGCTCGTGTCTACGAGACGGAAAGAGAATGACCGTGACGTTTGGTGGGTAGAGAAGCGCAAAGCCCCAGTGTTGCTGTGCCTGTGAAAGCGCTTCCAAGGAAGGGTGCTGGCTAGCAAGAGCTTTCAGTGCTGGCACTTTTCATCTCTGAGCAATTGCTCGACGTTTGCAATTTCTCACCGGAGCTTTTGTTAGAGTGCGCGAGAGGATGAGCAGAAGATGAGATGGCTAGACAAGCACAGAGCGCCAGTGTTCTTAGTGCTACAAGAGCGTTTCCAAGGAAGGGTGCTGTCTAGCAAGAGCTTTCAGTGCTGGCACTTTTCGTCTCTGAGCAATTGCTCAACATTTGCAATTTCTCTCCGGAGCTTTTGTTAGAATGCGCGAGAGGATGAGCAGAAGATGAGGTGGCTAGAGAAGCACAGAGCCCCAGTGTTCCAAGGGCTACAAGAGCGTTTCCAAGGAAGGGTGCTGCCTAGCAAGAGCTTTCAGTGCTGGCACTTTTCTTCTCTGAGCAATTGCTCGACGTTTGCAATTTCTCAGCTCGTGTCTACGAGACGGAGAGATAGTGACCTTGATATTTGGTGGCTAGAGAAGTGCAAAGCCCCAGTGTTGCTGCGCCTGTGAAAGCGCTTCCAAGGAAGGGGGCTTGCTAGCAACAGCTTTCAGTGCTGGCACTTTTCAGCTCTGAGCAATTGCTCGACGTTTGCAATTTCTCACCGGAGTTTTTGTTAGAGTGCGCGAGAGGATGAGCAGAAGATGAGGTGGCTAGAGAAGCACAGAGCCCCAGTGTTCTTAGGGCTACAAGAGCGTTTCCAAGGAAGGGTGCTGCCTAGCAAGAGCTTTCAGTGCTGGCACTTTTCATCTCTGAGCAATTGCTCGACGTTTGCAATTTCTCAGCTCGTGTCTACGAGACGGAGAGATAATGACCTTGATATTTGGTGGCTAGAGAAGTGCAAAGCCCCAGTGTTGCTGCGCCTGTGAAAGCGCTTCCAAGGAAGGGGGCTTGCTAGCAACAGCTTTCAGTGCTGGCACTTTTCAGCTCTGAGCAATTGCTCGACGTTTGCAATTTCTCTCCGGAGCTTTTGTTAGAGTGCGCGAGAGGATGAGCAGAAGATGAGGTGGCTAGAGAAGCACAGAGCGCCAGTGTTCTAAGGGCTACAAGAGTGTTTCCAAGGAAGGGTGCTGGCTAGCAAGAGCTTTCAGTGCTGGCACTTTTCATCTCTGAGCAATTGCTGGACGTTTGCAATTTCTCAGCTCGTGTCTACGAGACGGAGAGATAGTGACCGTGACGTTTGGTGGGTAGAGAAGTGCAAAGCCCCAGTGTTGCTGCACCTGTGAAAGCGCTTCCAGGGAAGGGTGCTGGCTAGCAACGGCTTTCAGTGCTGGCACTTTTCATCTCTGAGCAATTGCTCGACGTTTGCAATTTTGAGCTCGTGTCTACAAGGCGGAAAGAGAATGACCGTGACGTTTGGTGGGTAGAGAAGCGCAAAGCACCAGTGTTGCTGCGCCTGTGAAAGCGCTTCCAAGGAAGGGTGCTGGCTAGCAACAGCTTTCAGTGCTGGCACTTTTCATCTCTGAGCAATTGCTCGACGTTTGCAATTTCTCACCTGAGCTCTCTTTAGACTGCACGAGAGGATGGGCAGAAGATTAGATGGCTAGAGAAGCACAGAGCCCCAGTGTTCTAAGGGCTACAAGAGCGTTTCCAAGGAAGGGTGCTGTCTAGCAAGAGCTTTCAGTGCTGGCACTTTTCGTCTCTGAGCAATTGCTCAACATTTGCAATTTCTCTCCGGAGCTTTTGTTAGAATGCGCGAGAGGATGAGCAGAAGATGAGGTGGCTAGAGAAGCACAGAGCCCCAGTGTTCCAAGGGCTACAAGAGCGTTTCCAAGGAAGGGTGCTGCCTAGCAAGAGCTTTCAGTGCTGGCACTTTTCTTCTCTGAGCAATTGCTCGACGTTTGCAATTTCTCAGCTCGTGTCTACGAGACGGAGAGATAGTGACCTTGATATTTGGTGGCTAGAGAAGTGCAAAGCCCCAGTGTTGCTGCGCCTGTGAAAGCGCTTCCAAGGAAGGGGGCTTGCTAGCAACAGCTTTCAGTGCTGGCACTTTTCAGCTCTGAGCAATTGCTCGACGTTTGCAATTTCTCACCGGAGTTTTTGTTAGAGTGCGCGAGAGGATGAGCAGAAGATGAGGTGGCTAGAGAAGCACAGAGCCCCAGTGTTCTTAGGGCTACAAGAGCGTTTCCAAGGAAGGGTGCTGCCTAGCAAGAGCTTTCAGTGCTGGCACTTTTCATCTCTGAGCAATTGCTCGACGTTTGCAATTTCTCAGCTCGTGTCTACGAGACGGAGAGATAATGACCTTGATATTTGGTGGCTAGAGAAGTGCAAAGCCCCAGTGTTGCTGCGCCTGTGAAAGCGCTTCCAAGGAAGGGGGCTTGCTAGCAACAGCTTTCAGTGCTGGCACTTTTCAGCTCTGAGCAATTGCTCGACGTTTGCAATTTCTCTCCGGAGCTTTTGTTAGAGTGCGCGAGAGGATGAGCAGAAGATGAGGTGGCTAGAGAAGCACAGAGCGCCAGTGTTCTAAGGGCTACAAGAGCGTTTCCAAGGAAGGGTGCTGGCTAGCAAGAGCTTTCAGTGCTGGCACTTTTCTTCTCTGAGCAATTGCTCGACGTTTGCAATTTCTCAGCTCGTGTCTACGAGACGGAGAGATAGTGACCGTGACGTTTGGTGGGTAGAGAAGCGCAAAGCCCCAGTGTTGCTGCGCCTGTGAAAGCGCTTCCAGGGAAGGGTGCTGGCTAGCAAGAGCTTTCAGTGCTGGCACTTTTCAGCTCTGAGCAATTGCTGGACATTTGCAATTTCTCAACTGAGCTCTCTTTAGAGTGCGCGAGAGGATGAGCAGAAGATGAGGTGGCTAGAGAAGCTCAGAGCCCCAGTGTTCCAAGGGCTACAAAAGCGCTTCCAAGGAAGGGGGCTGGCTAGCAAGAGCTTTCAGTGCTGGCACTTTTCCTCTCTGAGCAATTGCTCGACGTTTGCAATTTCTCACCAGAGCTCTCTTTAGACTGCGCGAGAGGATGGGCAGAAGATGAGGTGGCTAGAGAAGCTCAGAGCCCCATTGTTCTAAGGGCTACAAAAGCGCTTCCAAGGAAGGGGGCTGGCTAGCAAGAGCTTTCAGTGCTGGCACTTTTCATCTCTGAGCAATTGCTCGACCTTTGCAATTTCTCACCTGTGCTGTCTTTAGACTGCGCGAGAGGATGGGCAGAAGATGAGGTGGCTAGAGAAGCACAGAGCGCCAGTGTTCTAAGGGCTACAAGAGCGTTTCCAAGGAAGGGGGCTGGCTAGCAACAGCTTTCAGTGCTGGCACTTTTCATCTCTGAGCAATTGCTCGACGTTTGCAATTTCTCAGCTCGTGTCTACAAGACGGAAAGAGAATGACCGTGATGTTTGGTGGGTAGAGAAGCGCAAAGCCCCAGTGTTGCTGCGCCTGTGAAAGCGCTTCCAAGGAAGGGGGCTGGCTAGCAAGAGCTTTCAGTGCTGGCACTTTTCTTCTCTGAGCAATTGCTCGACGTTTGCAATTTCTCAGCTCGTGTCTACGAGACGGAGAGATAGTGACCTTGATATTTGGTGGCTAGAGAAGTGCAAAGCCCCAGTGTTGCTGCGCCTGTGAAAGCGCTTCCAAGGAAGGGTGCTGGCTAGCAACAGCTTTCAGTGCTGGCACTTTTCATCTCTGAGCAATTGCTCGACGTTTGCAATTTCTCACCGGAACTTTTGTTAGAGTGCGCGAGAGGATGAGCAGAAGATGAGGTGGCTAGAGAAGCACAGAGCGCCAGTGTTCTAAGGGCTACAAGAGCGTTTCCAAGGAAGGGGGCTGGCTAGCAAGAGCTTTCAGTGCTGGCACTTTTCATCTCTGAGCAATTGCTCGACGTTTGCAATTTCTCAGCTCGTGTCTACGAGACGGAGAGATAGTGACCGTGATGTTTGGTGGGTAGAGAAGCGCAAAGCCCCAGTGTTGCTGCGCCTGTGAAAGCGCTTCCAGTGAAGGGTGCTGGCTAGCAACAGCTTTCAGTGCTGGCACTTTTCAGCTCTGAGCAATTGGTGGACGTTTGCAATTTCTCACCTGTGCTCTCTTTAGACTGCGCGAGAGGATGGGCAGAAGATGAGGTGGCTAGAGAAGCACAGAGCCCCAGTGTTCCAAGGGCTACAAGAGCGTTTCCAAGGAAGGGGGCTGGCTAGCAAGAGCTTTCAGTGCTGGCACTTTTCATCTCTGAGCAGTTGCTCGACGTTTGCAATTTCTCAGCTCGTGTCTACGAGACGGAAAGAGAATGACCGTGACGTTTGGTGGGTAGAGAAGCGCAAAGCCCCAGTGTTGCTGTGCCTGTGAAAGCGCTTCCAAGGAAGGGTGCTGGCTAGCAACAGCTTTCAGTGCTGGCACTTTTCATCTCTGAGCAATTGCTCGACGTTTGCAATTTCTCACCGGAGCTTTTGTTAGAGTGCGCGAGAGGATGAGCAGAAGATGAGGTGGCTAGAGAAGCACAGAGCGCCAGTGTTCTAAGGGCTACAAGAGCGTTTCCAAGGAAGGGGGCTGGCTAGCAACAGCTTTCAGTGCTGGCACTTTTCATCTCTGAGCAATTGCTCGACGTTTGCAATTTCTCAGCTCGTGTCTACGAGACGGAAAGAGAATGACCGTGACGTTTGGTGGGTAGAGAAGCGCAAAGCCCCAGTGTTGCTGCGCCTGTGAAAGCGCTTCCAAGGAAGGGGGCTGGCTAGCAAGAGCTTTCAGTGCTGGCACTTTTCATCTTTGAGCAATTGCTTGACGTTTGCAATTTCTCACCGGAGCTTTTGTTAGAGTGCGCGAGAGGATGAGCAGAAGATGAGGTGGCTAGAGAAGCACAGAGCGCCAGTGTTCTAAGGGCTACAAGAGCGTTTCCAAGGAAGGGGGCTGCCTAGCAAGAGCTTTCAGTGCTGGCACTTTTCATCTCTGAGCAATTGCTCGACGTTTGCAATTTCTCAGCTCGTGTCTACGAGACGGAGAGATAGTGACCGTGACGATTGGTGGGTAGAGAAGCGCAAAGCCCCAGTGTTGCTGCGCCTGTGAAAGCGCTTCCAAGGAAGGGGCCTGGCTAGCAACAGCTTTCAGTGCTGGCACTTTTCATCTTTGAGCAATTGCTTGACGTTTGCAATTTCTCACCGGAGCTTTTGTTAGAGTGCGCGAGATGATGAGCAGAAGATGAGATGGCTAGAGAAGCACAGAGCGCCAGTGTTCTAAGGGCTACAAGAGCGTTTCCAAGGAAGGGTGCTGGCTAGCAAGAGCTTTCAGTGCTGGCACTTTTCATCTCTGAGCAATTGCTCGACGTTTGCAATCTTGAGCTCGTGTCTACAAGACGGAAAGAGAATGACCGTGACGTTTGGTGGGTAGAGAAGCGCAAAGCCCCAGTGTTGCTGCGCCTGTGAAAGCGCTTCCAAGGAAGGGGGCTGGCTAGCAAGAGCTTTCAGTGCTGGCACTTTTCATCTCTGAGCAATTGCTCGACCTTTGCAATTTCTCACCTGTGCTGTCTTTAGACTGCGCGAGAGGATGGGCAGAAGATTAGGTGGCTAGAGAAGCACAGAGCGCCAGTGTTCTAAGGGCTACAAGAGCGTTTCCAAGGAAGGGGGCTGGCTAGCAACAGCTTTCAGTGCTGGCACTTTTCATCTCTGAGCAATTGCTCGACGTTTGCAATTTCTCAGCTCGTGTCTACAAGACGGAAAGAGAATGACCGTGATGTTTGGTGGGTAGAGAAGCGCAAAGCCCCAGTGTTGCTGCGCCTGTGAAAGCGCTTCCAAGGAAGGGGGCTGGCTAGCAACAGCTTTCAGTGCTGGCACTTTTCTTCTCTGAGCAATTGCTCGACGTTTGCAATTTCTCAGCTCGTGTCTACGAGACGGAGAGATAGTGACCTTGATATTTGGTGGCTAGAGAAGTGCAAAGCCCCAGTGTTGCTGCGCCTGTGAAAGCGCTTCCAAGGAAGGGTGCTGGCTAGCAACAGCTTTCAGTGCTGGCACTTTTCAGCTCTGAGCAATTGCTCGACGTTTGCAATTTCTCACCGGAACTTTTGTTAGAGTGCGCGAGAGGATGAGCAGAAGATGAGGTGGCTAGAGAAGCACAGAGCGCCAGTGTTCTAAGGGCTACAAGAGCGTTTCCAAGGAAGGGGGCTGGCTAGCAAGAGCTTTCAGTGCTGGCACTTTTCATCTCTGAGCAATTGCTCGACGTTTGCAATTTCTCAGCTCGTGTCTACGAGACGGAGAGATAGTGACCGTGATGTTTGGTGGGTAGAGAAGCGCAAAGCCCCAGTGTTGCTGCGCCTGTGAAAGCGCTTCCAGGGAAGGGTGCTGGCTAGCAACAGCTTTCAGTGCTGGCACTTTTCAGCTCTGAGCAATTGGTGGACGTTTGCAATTTCTCACCTGTGCTCTCTTTAGACTGCGCGAGAGGATGGGCAGAAGATGAGGTGGCTAGAGAAGCACAGAGCCCCAGTGTTCCAAGGGCTACAAGAGCGTTTCCAAGGAAGGGGGCTGGCTAGCAAGAGCTTTCAGTGCTGGCACTTTTCATCTCTGAGCAGTTGCTCGACGTTTGCAATTTCTCAGCTCGTGTCTACGAGACGGAAAGAGAATGACCGTGACGTTTGGTGGGTAGAGAAGCGCAAAGCCCCAGTGTTGCTGTGCCTGTGAAAGCGCTTCCAAGGAAGGGTGCTGGCTAGCAACAGCTTTCAGTGCTGGCACTTTTCATCTCTGAGCAATTGCTCGACGTTTGCAATTTCTCACCGGAGCTTTTGTTAGAGTGCGCGAGAGGATGAGCAGAAGATGAGGTGGCTAGAGAAGCACAGAGCGCCAGTGTTCTAAGGGCTACAAGAGCGTTTCCAAGGAAGGGGGCTGGCTAGCAACAGCTTTCAGTGCTGGCACTTTTCATCTCTGAGCAATTGCTCGACGTTTGCAATTTCTCAGCTCGTGTCTACGAGACGGAAAGAGAATGACCGTGACGTTTGGTGGGTAGAGAAGCGCAAAGCCCCAGTGTTGCTGCGCCTGTGAAAGCGCTTCCAAGGAAGGGGGCTGGCTAGCAAGAGCTTTCAGTGCTGGCACTTTTCATCTTTGAGCAATTGCTTGACGTTTGCAATTTCTCACCGGAGCTTTTGTTAGAGTGCGCGAGAGGATGAGCAGAAGATGAGGTGGCTAGAGAAGCACAGAGCGCCAGTGTTCTAAGGGCTACAAGAGCGTTTCCAAGGAAGGGGGCTGCCTAGCAAGAGCTTTCAGTGCTGGCACTTTTCATCTCTGAGCAATTGCTCGACGTTTGCAATTTCTCAGCTCGTGTCTACGAGACGGAGAGATAGTGACAGTGACGTTTGGTGGGTAGAGAAGCGCAAAGCCCCAGTGTTGCTGCGCCTGTGAAAGCGCTTCCAAGGAAGGGGCCTGGCTAGCAACAGCTTTCAGTGCTGGCACTTTTCATCTTTGAGCAATTGCTTGACGTTTGCAATTTCTCACCGGAGCTTTTGTTAGAGTGCGCGAGATGATGAGCAGAAGATGAGATGGCTAGAGAAGCACAGAGCGCCAGTGTTCTAAGGGCTACAAGAGCGTTTCCAAGGAAGGGTGCTGGCTAGCAAGAGCTTTCAGTGCTGGCACTTTTCATCTCTGAGCAATTGCTCGACGTTTGCAATCTTGAGCTCGTGTCTACAAGACGGAAAGAGAATGACCGTGACGTTTGGTGGGTAGAGAAGCGCAAAGCCCCAGTGTTGCTGCGCCTGTGAAAGCGCTTCCAAGGAAGGGGGCTGGCTAGCAACAGCTTTCAGTGCTGGCACTTTTCAGCTCTGAGCAATTGCTCGACGTTTGCAATTTCTCACCGGAGCTTTTGTTAGAGTGCGCGAGAGGATGAGCAGAAGATGAGGTGGCTAGAGAAGCACAGAGCGCCAGTGTTCCAAGGGCTACAAGAGCGTTTCCAAGGAAGGGGGCTGGCTAGCAACAGCTTTCAGTGCTGGCACTTTTCATCTCTGAGCAATTGCTGGACGTTTGCAATTTCTCAGCTCGTGTCTACGAGACGGAGAGATAGTGACCGTGACGTTTGGTGGGTAGAGAAGCGCAGAGAGCAAGTGTTGCTGCGCCTGTGAAAGCGCTTAAAAGGAAGGGGCCTGGCTAGCAACAGCTTTCAGTGCTGGCACTTTTCATCTCTGAGCAATTGCTCGACGTTTGCAATTTCTCACCGGAGCTTTTGTTAGAGTGCGCGAGAGGATGAGCAGAAGATGAGGTGGCTAGAGAAGCACAGAGCGCCAGTGTTCTTAGGGCTACAAGAGCGTTTCCAAGGAAGGGGGCTGGCTAGCAAGAGCTTTCAGTGCTGGCACTTTTCATCTCTGAGCAATTGCTCGACGTTTGCAATTTCTCAGCTCGTGTCTACGAGACGGAGAGATAGTGACCGTGACGTTTGGTGGGTAGAGAAGCGCAAAGCCCCCCTGTTGCTGCGCCTGTGAAAGCGCTTCCAAGGAAGGGGGCTTGCTAGCAACAGCTTTCAGTGCTGGCACTTTTCAGCTCTGAGCAATTGCTCGACGTTTGCAATTTCTCACCGGAGCTTTTGTTAGAGTGCGCGAGAGGATGAGCAGAAGATGAGGTGGCTAGAGAAGCACAGAGCGCCAGTGTTCTAAGGGCTACAAGAGCGTTTCCAAGGAAGGGTGCTGGCTAGCAAGAGCTTTCAGTGCTGGCACTTTTCAGCTCTGAGCAATTGCTCGACGTTTGCAATTTCTCAGCTCGTGTCTACGAGACGGAGAGATAGTGACCTTGATATTTGGTGGGTAGAGAAGTGCAAAGCCCCAGTGTTGCTGCGCCTGTGAAAGCGCTTCCAGGGAAGGGTGCTGGCTAGCAACAGCTTTCAGTGCTGGCACTTTTCATCTCTGAGCAATTGCTCGACGTTTGCAATTTCTCTCCGGAGCTTTTGTTAGAGTGCGCGAGAGGATGAGCAGAAGATGAGGTGGCTAGACAAGCACAGAGCCCCAGTGTTCTTAGTGCTACAAGAGCGTTTCCAAGGAAGGGTGGTGGCTAGCAACAGCTTTCAGTGCTGGCACTTTTCAGCTCTGAGCAATTGCTCGACGTTTGCAATTTCTCTCCGGAGCTTTTGTTAGAGTGCGCGAGAGGATGAGCAGAAGATGAGGTGGCTAGAGAAGCACAGAGCGCCAGTGTTCTAAGGGCTACAAGAGCATTTCCAAGGAAGGGGGCTGGCTAGCAAGAGCTTTCAGTGCTGGCACTTTTCAGCTCTGAGCAATTGCTCGACGTTTGCAATTTTGAGCTCGTGTCTACAAGGCGGAAAGAGAATGACCGTGACGTTTGGTGGGTAGAGAAGCGCAAAGCCCCAGTGTTGCTGCGCCTGTGAAAGCGCTTCCAGGGAAGGGTGCTGGCTAGCAACAGCTTTCAGTGCTGGCACTTTTCTTCTCTGAGCAATTGCTGGACGTTTGCAATTTCTCTCCGGAGCTTTTGTTAGAGTGCGCGAGAGGATGAGCAGAAGATGAGGTGGCTAGAGAAGCACAGAGCGCCAGTGTTCTAAGGGCTACAAGAGCGTTTCCAAGGAAGGGTGCTGGCTAGCAAGAGCTTTCAGTGCTGGCACTTTTCATCTCTGAGCAATTGCTCGACGTTTGCAATTTCTCAGCTCGTGTCTATGAGACGGAGAGATAGTGACCGTGACGTTTGGTGGGTAGAGAAGTGCAAAGCCCCAGTGTTGCTGCGCCTGTGAAAGCGCTTCCAAGGAAGGGGGCTGGCTAGCAAGAGCTTTCAGTGCTGGCACTTTTCAGCTCTGAGCAATTGCTCGACGTTTGCAATTTCTCACCGGAGCTTTTGTTAGAGTGCGCGAGAGGATGAGCAGAAGATGAGGTGGCTAGAGAAGCACAGAGCCCCAGTGTTCCAAGGGCTACAAGAGCGTTTCCAAGGAAGGGGGCTGCCTAGCAAGAGCTTTCAGTGCTGGCACTTTTCTTCTCTGAGCAATTGCTCGACGTTTGCAATTTCTCAGCTCGTGTCTACGAGACGGAGAGATAGTGACCGTGACTTTTGGTGGGTAGAGAAGCGCAGAGAGCAAGTGTTGCTGCGCCTGTGAAAGCGCTTCCAAGGAAGGGGCCTGGCTAGCAACAGCTTTCAGTGCTGGCACTTTTCATCTCTGAGCAATTGCTCGACGTTTGCAATTTCTCTCCGGAGCTTTTGTTAGAGTGCGCGAGAGGATGAGGAGAAGATTAGATGGCTAGAGAAGCACAGAGCGCCAGTGTTCTAAGGGCTACAAGAGCGTTTCCAAGGAAGGGTGCTGGCTAGCAACAGCTTTCAGTGCTGGCACTTTTCATCTCTGAGCAATTGCTCGACGTTTGCAATTTCTCAGCTCGTGTCTATGAGACGGAGAGATAGTGACCGTGACGTTTGGTGGGTAGAGAAGCGCAGAGAGCAAGTGTTGCTGCGCCTGTGAAAGCGCTTCCAAGGAAGGGTGCTGGCTAGCAACAGCTTTCAGTGCTGGCACTTTTCATCTCTGAGCAATTGCTCGACGTTTGCAATTTCTCACCGGAGCTTTTGTTAGAGTGCGCGAGAGGATGAGCAGAAGATGAGGTGGCTAGAGAAGCACAGAGCGCCAGTGTTCTAAGGGCTACAAGAGCGTTTCCAAGGAAGGGTGCTGGCTAGCAAGAGCTTTCAGTGCTGGCACTTTTCATCTCTGAGCAATTGCTCGACGTTTGCAATTTCTCAGCTCGTGTCTACGAGACGGAGAGATAGTGACCGTGACGTTTGGTGGCTAGAGAAGTGCAAAGCCCCCCTGTTGCTGCGCCTGTGAAAGCGCTTCCAAGGAAGGGGGCTTGCTAGCAACAGCTTTCAGTGCTGGCACTTTTCATCTCTGAGCAATTGCTCGACGTTTGCAATTTCTCACCGGAGCTTTTGTTAGAGTGCGCGAGAGGATGAGCAGAAGATGAGGTGGCTAGAGAAGCACAGAGCGCCAGTGTTCTAAGGGCTACAAGAGCGTTTCCAAGGAAGGGGGCTGGCTAGCAAGAGCTTTCAGTGCTGGCACTTTTCATCTCTGAGCAATTGCTCGACGTTTGCAATTTCTCAGCTCATGTCTACGAGACGGAGAGATAGTGACCTTGATATTTGGTGGCTAGAGAAGTGCAAAGCCCCAGTGTTGCTGCGCCTGTGAAAGCGCTTCCAGGGAAGGGTGCTGGCTAGCAACAGCTTTCAGTGCTGGCACTTTTCATCTCTGAGCAATTGCTCGACGTTTGCAATTTCTCACCGGAGCTTTTGTTAGAGTGCGCGAGAGGATGAGCAGAAGATGAGGTGGCTAGAGAAGCACAGAGCCCCAGTGTTCTTAGTGCTACAAGAGCGTTTCCAAGGAAGGGTGCTGGCTAGCAACAGCTTTCAGTGCTGGCACTTTTCAGCTCTGAGCAATTGCTCGACGTTTGCAATTTCTCTCCGGAGCTTTTGTTAGAGTGCGCGATAGGATGAGCAGAAGATGAGGTGGCTAGAGAAGCACAGAGCGCCAGTGTTCTAAGGGCTACAAGAGCGTTTCCAAGGAAGGGGGCTGGCTAGCAAGAGCTTTCAGTGCTGGCACTTTTCATCTCTGAGCAATTGCTCGACGTTTGCAATTTTGAGCTCGTGTCTACAAGGCGGAAAGAGAATGACCGTGACGTTTGGTGGGTAGAGAAGCGCAAAGCCCCAGTGTTGCTGCGCCTGTGAAAGCGCTTCCAAGGAAGGGTGCTGGCTAGCAACAGCTTTCAGTGCTGGCACTTTTCTTCTCTGAGCAATTGCTGGACGTTTGCAATTTCTCTCCGGAGCTTTTGTTAGAGTGCGCGAGAGGATGAGCAGAAGATGAGGTGGCTAGAGAAGCACAGAGCGCCAGTGTTCTAAGGGCTACAAGAGCGTTTCCAAGGAAGGGGGCTGGCTAGCAAGAGCTTTCAGTGCTGGCACTTTTCAGCTCTGAGCAATTGCTCGACGTTTGCAATTTCTCAGCTCGTGTCTATGAGACGGAGAGATAGTGACCGTGACGTTTGGTGGGTAGAGAAGCGCAAAGCCCCAGTGTTGCTGCGCCTGTGAAAGCGCTTCCAAGGAAGGGGGGTGGCTAGCAACAGCTTTCAGTGCTGGCACTTTTCAGCTCTGAGCAATTGCTCGACGTTTGCAATTTCTCACCGGAGATTTTGTTAGAGTGCGCGAGAGGATGAGCAGAAGATGAGATGGCTAGAGAAGCACAGAGCGCCAGTGTTCCAAGGGCTACAAGAGCGTTTCCAAGGAAGGGGGCTGGCTAGCAACAGCTTTCAGTGCTGGCACTTTTCTTCTCTGAGCAATTGCTCGACGTTTGCAATTTCTCAGCTCGTGTCTATGAGACGGAGAGATAGTGACCGTGACGTTTGGTGGGTAGAGAAGCGCAGAGAGCAAGTGTTGCTGCGCCTGTGAAAGTGCTTCCAAGGAGGGTGCTGGCTAGCAACAGCTTTCAGTGCTGGCACTTTTCATCTCTGAGCAATTGCTCGACGTTTGCAATTTCTCACCGGAGCTTTTGTTAGAGTGCGCGAGAGGATGAGCAGAAGATGAGGTGGCTAGAGAAGCACAGAGCGCCAGTGTTCTAAGGGCTACAAGAGCGTTTCCAAGGAAGGGGGCTGGCTAGCAAGAGCTTTCAGTGCTGGCACTTTTCATCTCTGAGCAATTGCTCGACGTTTGCAATTTCTCAGCTCGTGTCTACGAGACGGAGAGATAGTGACCTTGATATTTGGTGGCTAGAGAAGTGCAAAGCCCCAGTGTTGCTGCGCCTGTGAAAGCGCTTCCAGGGAAGGGTGCTGGCTAGCAACAGCTTTCAGTGCTGGCACTTTTCATCTCTGAGCAATTGCTCGACGTTTGCAATTTCTCTCCGGAGCTTTTGTTAGAGTGCGCGAGAGGATGAGCAGAAGATGAGGTGGCTAGACAAGCACAGAGCCCCAGTGTTCTTAGTGCTACAAGAGCGTTTCCAAGGAAGGGTGCTGGCTAGCAACAGCTTTCAGTGCTGGCACTTTTCATCTCTGAGCAATTGCTCGACGTTTGCAATTTCTCTCCGGAGCTTTTGTTAGAGTGCGCGATAGGATGAGCAGAAGATGAGGTGGCTAGAGAAGCACAGAGCGCCAGTGTTCTAAGGGCTACAAGAGCGTTTCCAAGGAAGGGGGCTGGCTAGCAAGAGCTTTCAGTGCTGGCACTTTTCATCTCTGAGCAATTGCTCGACGTTTGCAATTTTGAGCTCGTGTCTACAAGGCGGAAAGAGAATGACCGTGACGTTTGGTGGGTAGAGAAGCGCAAAGCCCCAGTGTTGCTGCGCCTGTGAAAGCGCTTCCAGGGAAGGGTGCTGGCTAGCAACAGCTTTCAGTGCTGGCACTTTTCTTCTCTGAGCAATTGCTGGACGTTTGCAATTTCTCTCCGGAGCTTTTGTTAGAGTGCGCGAGAGGATGAGCAGAAGATGAGGTGGCTAGAGAAGCACAGAGCGCCAGTGTTCTAAGGGCTACAAGAGCGTTTCCAAGGAAGGGTGCTGGCTAGCAAGAGCTTTCAGTGCTGGCACTTTTCATCTCTGAGCAATTGCTCGACGTTTGCAATTTCTCAGCTCGTGTCTATGAGACGGAGAGATAGTGACCGTGACGTTTGGTGGGTAGAGAAGTGCAAAGCCCCAGTGTTGCTGCGCCTGTGAAAGCGCTTCCAAGGAAGGGGGCTGGCTAGCAACAGCTTTCAGTGCTGGCACTTTTCATCTCTGAGCAATTGCTCGACGTTTGCAATTTCTCACCGGAGCTTTTGTTAGAGTGCGCGAGAGGATGAGCAGAAGATGAGGTGGCTAGAGAAGCACAGAGCCCCAGTGTTCCAAGGGCTACAAGAGCGTTTCCAAGGAAGGGGGCTGGCTAGCAAGAGCTTTCAGTGCTGGCACTTTTCTTCTCTGAGCAATTGCTCGACGTTTGCAATTTCTCAGCTCGTGTCTACGAGACGGAGAGATAGTGACCGTGACTTTTGGTGGGTAGAGAAGCGCAGAGAGCAAGTGTTGCTGCGCCTGTGAAAGCGTTTCCAAGGAAGGGGCCTGGCTAGCAACAGCTTTCAGTGCTGGCACTTTTCAGCTCTGAGCAATTGCTCGACGTTTGCAATTTCTCACCTGAGCTTTTGTTAGAGTGCGCGAGAGGATGAGCAGAAGATGAGGTGGCTAGAGAAGCACAGAGCCCCAGTGTTCTTAGGGCTACAAGAGCGTTTCCAAGGAAGGGGGCTGGCTAGCAAGAGCTTTCAGTGCTGGCACTTTTCATCTCTGAGCAATTGCTCGACGTTTGCAATTTCTCAGCTCGTGTCTATGAGACGGAGAGATAGTGACCGTGACGTTTGGTGGGTAGAGAAGCGCAAAGCCCCAGTGTTACTGCGCCTGTGAAAGCGCTTCCAAGGAAGGGTGCTGGCTAGCAACAGCTTTCAGTGCTGGCACTTTTCATCTCTGAGCAATTGCTCGACGTTTGCAATTTCTCTCCGGAGCTTTTGTTAGAGTGCGCGAGAGGATGAGGAGAAGATTAGATGGCTAGAGAAGCACAGAGCCACAGTGTTCTAAGGGCTACAAGAGCGTTTCCAAGGAAGGGTGCTGGCTAGCAACAGCTTTCAGTGCTGGCACTTTTCATCTCTGAGCAATTGCTCGACGTTTGCAATTTCTCAGCTCGTGTCTACGAGACGGAGAGATAGTGACCGTGACGTTTGGTGGATAGAGAAGCGCAGAGAGCAAGTGTTGCTGCGCCTGTGAAAGCGCTTCCAAGGAAGGGTGCTGGCTAGCAACAGCTTTCAGTGCTGGCACTTTTCATCTCTGAGCAATTGCTCGACGTTTGCAATTTCTCACCGGAGCTTTTGTTAGAGTGCGCGAGAGGATGAGCAGAAGATGAGGTGGCTAGAGAAGCACAGAGCGCCAGTGTTCTAAGGGCTACAAGAGCGTTTCCAAGGAAGGGGGCTGGCTAGCAAGAGCTTTCAGTGCTGGCACTTTTCATCTCTGAGCAATTGCTCGACGTTTGCAATTTCTCAGCTCGTGTCTACGAGACGGAGAGATAGTGACCTTGATATTTGGTGGCTAGAGAAGCGCAAAGCCCCAGTGTTGCTGCGCCTGTGAAAGCGCTTCCAGGGAAGGGTGCTGGCTAGCAACAGCTTTCAGTGCTGGCACTTTTCATCTCTGAGCAATTGCTCGACGTTTGCAATTTCTCACCAGAGCTTTTGTTAGAGTGCGCGAGAGGATGAGCAGAAGATGAGGTGGCTAGAGAAGCACAGAGCCCCAGTGTTCTTAGTGCTACAAGAGCGTTTCCAAGGAAGGGTGCTGGCTAGCAACAGCTTTCAGTGCTGGCACTTTTCAGCTCTGAGCAATTGCTCGACGTTTGCAATTTCTCTCCGGAGCTTTTGTTAGAGTGCGCGATAGGATGAGCAGAAGATGAGGTGGCTAGAGAAGCACAGAGCGCCAGTGTTCTAAGGGCTACAAGAGCGTTTCCAAGGAAGGGGGCTGGCTAGCAAGAGCTTTCAGTGCTGGCACTTTTCATCTCTGAGCAATTGCTCGACGTTTGCAATTTTGAGCTCGTGTCTACAAGGCGGAAAGAGAATGACCGTGACGTTTGGTGGGTAGAGAAGCGCAAAGCCCCAGTGTTGCTGCGCCTGTGAAAGCGCTTCCAAGGAAGGGTGCTGGCTAGCAAGAGCTTTCAGTGCTGGCACTTTTCTTCTCTGAGCAATTGCTGGACGTTTGCAATTTCTCTCCGGAGCTTTTGTTAGAGTGCGCGAGAGGATGAGCAGAAGATGAGGTGGCTAGAGAAGCACAGAGCGCCAGTGTTCTAAGGGCTACAAGAGCGTTTCCAAGGAAGGGGGCTGGCTAGCAAGAGCTTTCAGTGCTGGCACTTTTCAGCTCTGAGCAATTGCTCGACGTTTGCAATTTCTCAGCTCGTGTCTATGAGACGGAGAGATAGTGACCGTGACGTTTGGTGGGTAGAGAAGCGCAAAGCCCCAGTGTTGCTGCGCCTGTGAAAGCGCTTCCAAGGAAGGGGGGTGGCTAGCAACAGCTTTCAGTGCTGGCACTTTTCAGCTCTGAGCAATTGCTCGACGTTTGCAATTTCTCACCGGAGATTTTGTTAGAGTGCGCGAGAGGATGAGCAGAAGATGAGGTGGCTAGAGAAGCACAGAGCGCCAGTGTTCCAAGGGCTACAAGAGCGTTTCCAAGGAAGGGGGCTGGCTAGCAACAGCTTTCAGTGCTGGCACTTTTCTTCTCTGAGCAATTGCTCGACGTTTGCAATTTCTCTGCTCGTGTCTACGAGACGGAGAGATAGTGACCGTGACGTTTGGTGGGTAGAGAAGCGCAGAGAGCAAGTGTTGCTGCGCCTGTGAAAGCGCTTCCAAGGAAGGGTGCTGGCTAGCAACAGCTTTCAGTGCTGGCACTTTTCATCT